>OY997270.1:122673146-123923146 GCA_963921465.1 Triticum timopheevii
ATTTTCAGATCTATTAAACCAAAATAACAAAAATACCTTGCTGCAATTTATTTTATTTGGCGTTCGATCAATCAATATTTACAACTCTCTCACGTTCGTTTACCAATTTCTGGCGCCGCTACCCGAAAGGGATTGACAACCCCTTTTACACGTCGGGTTGCGAGTATTTGTTATTTGTGTGTAGGTGCTATTTACGTTCTGTTGCTTGTTTCTCCTACTGGTTCGATAACCTTGGTTTCATACTGAGGGAACTACCTACCACTGGTTATGCTGCATCATCCCTTCCTCTTTGGGGAAATACCGACGTAGTTCTAGCAGACATCAAAAGGAACTTTCTAGCGCCGTTGCCAGGGAGGACCTTCAACATATACCAGGTTCCTAATCACAAATCTCATCTCCTCGCAATTTACATTATTTTCCATTTGCCTCTTGTTTGACTCACCCTTACTTCACAAAAAATTGCCGTTTTATTCGCCCCTCTTTTTCGTTCACCGTTTTCTTGCTGGATCTATTTTTGAGTGCAATCTTGTTGTGTAGTCATCATGACTCAAGAGAACACCAAGTTATGTGATTTCTCAAATACCAACAACAATGATTTTATTGGCACTCCGATTGCTCCTCACGCCACTAGTGCGGAGTCTTGTGTTATTAATACTGCTTTGCTGAATCTTGTTATGAAAGATCAATTTTTTGGTACTCCTAATGAGGATGATGTGTCCCATCTTAATACCTTCGTGGAATTATGTGATATGAAAAAGAAAAAAGATGTGGATAATGATGTTGTGAAGATGAAATTATTTTCGTTTTCTTTGCGTGATTCTGCAAAAATTTGGTTCTCTTCTTTGCCTCGCAATAGTATCGATTCTTTGAATAAGTGCGAAGATGCTTTTATCACTAAGTATTTTCCGCCAGCAAAAATTATTTCCCTTAGAACCTAGATCATGAATTTCAAGCAACTTGAACATGAGCATGTTGCACAATCTTGGGAAAGGATGAAAATGATGCTAAGGAATTGCCCAACTCATGGGTTAAATCTTTGGATGATCATACAAATTTTTTATGCGGGATTGGATTTTGTTTCTCGTAATCTTTTAGATTCCACGGCGGGTGGTACTTTTATGGAAATTACTTTGGGTGAAGCCACTAAATTGCTTGATAATATTATGGAAAATTATTCGCAATGGCATACCGAAAGAGCTCCTACTAGTAAAAAGGTTAATTTAGTTGAAGAAATTTCTTCTTTGCGTGAAAAAGTTGATGCTCTTATGAAATTGGTTGCTAGTAAAAGTGCTCCTATTGATTTTAATGATATGCCTTTTGTCTACTTTGATTGAGCAAAGTAGTGATGCCATAGATGTGAATTTTATCTCTCGAAATAATTTCAATAACAATGCTTATAAAGGTAATTTTAATCATAGGCCTTTTCCTAGTAATTCCTCTAATAATTATGGTGATTCCTATGGAAATCAATCTTACAATAATAGGAACACCTATGATCTTGAGAATAATATTGCAGAATTTATCAATACACAAAAAAAATTCAACACTACCATAGAAGAAAAGTTGAATAAGATTGATGATTTGTCTAGAAGTGATGATATAATTTGTCATGATGTGGAAAATCTCAAGATGAAAATTTTTGTGGCTAAGGTTGATGAATCAATTAAAGATTTTTATGTTTCTATGGATGAAAGTAAGAAAAGAACCGCTATGCTTAGAGCTAAAAGAGAATTTTTTATAAAAAAGTGTTTTCTAGTGATTACTTTCGCAAAAGTTATGAAGATATTAAAATGATTGGTGTTTCTTCTATTGATTCCTTGTTTATTAAAGTTAAGATTGATGAAAAAGAGACTGGAGAAGAGTCAACTTTAGCTAGAAGGCATCCGATAATTCGGTGGATGAAAATCTTGTTGGGAAAATTGATAAAAGTGGGTTTGAAGAGGTCAAGACTTTAACTAGTGATGTGCCCACTCTTTTGGATTACAAAGACTTTAATTATGATAGTTGCTCTTTGATTGATTGTATTTCATTGTTGCAATCCATGATAAGTTCACCCCATGCTTATGAGCAAAATAAAGCTTTTACTAAACACATTTTTAATGCTATGATGAAAGCTTTAGAAGAAAAATTAGAATTAGAAGTATCAATTTCTAGAAAATTACATGATGAATGGGAACCTACAATCAAAGTCAAGATTAAAAATTATGAGTGTTTTTCTTTATGTGACTTGGGTGCTAGTGTTTCCACAATTCTGAAATCTTTATGTGATGTGCTTGGTCTTACCGATCTTGAAGAATGCTCTTTATATTTGCACTTGGCGGTTACTACTATTAAAAAGCCTATGGGAAGAATTAATGATGTTCTTATTCTTGCACATAGGAATTATGTGCCCATAGATTTCATTGTTCTTGATATTGATTGCAATTCGTCTTGTCCAATTATTCTTGGTAGACCGTTTTTACGCACTATTGGTGCCATGATTGATATGAAAGAAGGCAATATTAAGTTCCAATTTCCTTTGAGGAAAGGTATGGAACACTTCCGTAGAAAAAGAATTAGACCACCGTATGAATCAATCATGAGGGCATCTTATGGATGTCGAAACAAAGATGACAAAAGTTAGACCCTTGCTTTATGCCTAGCTAAGGGCGTAAAACTATAGTGCTTGTTGGGAGGCAACCCAATAAATAAAATTTATTTTTGCTTTTTGCTTTCTGTTCTTGAGCATTTGCACAATTATGCTACTGTAATGATTGTTTTTTAATTAGTATTTGTGCCAAGTAAAGCATTTAGGATCTTCTTGGGTAATAGTTGTTTGATCTTGCTGAAAAACAGAAACTTATGCACTCACGAAAATAACTTTCATAAATCAAAGAAACGTGATTTTTCACTAATTATTTTTTCAGAATATTAATATACAAATAGCTCAGGTCGTACTAATTTTTCAGAATTTTTGGAGTTTTAGAAGTAATCGAAATATCCAAATTGCTACAGACTGTTCTGTTTTGACAGATTCTGTTTTCTTTGCGTTGTGTGCTTGTTTTGATGGCTCTATGGTTTTCTTTGATGAGTTTTTGTCATAGAAAAGTTGGAATACAGTAGATATAATGCAAAATAAAAATATGAATTGGTTTGCAACAATACTTATAGTAGTGATTTATTTTCTTATACTAACGGAGCTCATGAAGGTTTTGTTGAGTTTTGTGTGATTGAAGTTTTCAAGTTTTGGGTTATCTTACGATGGATGAAGGAATAAGGAGTAAGAACAGCCTAAGCTTGGGATGCCCCGACATCCCAAGCTATTATCCAAAAGAAGCAAGCAACTAAGCTTGGGGATGCCCCAAGTAGCATCCCCTCTTTCTTCTAACGACCATCGGTACTTTACTCGAAGCTATATTTTTATTCGTCACATACTATGAGTTTTCCTTGGATCTTCTTGTATGATATGAGTATTTGCTTGTTTTATTTTGTGTTTTTAGTCTTGATCCCTTGCTGGACACACCTATTTGAGAGAGCCAAAATTGTGACATGACTTGTTAGAATTGCTCTCTATGCTTCACTTATTTTTTTTATCAGCTATGGACTTGCTCTAGTGCTTCACTTATATCTTTTTGAGCATGATGTGCTTTAGTATTTTTGAAGAATTGCTCTCTTGCTTCACATAGATTTATTTGAGAGTTAGTAAAATTTTCAAGAAATTATCTCTTGCTTCACTTAAATTAATTTGAGAGAAAGAAATATTATGCTCATGATCTTCACTTATATTTGTTTGAGCTTACGAAAAGCAACATATGAAAATTAGTCCCAAAGTGATTGATGATACGTCTCCAACGTATCTATAATTTATGAAGTATTCATGCTCTTATATTATCTCTTTTGGATGTTTATGGGCTTTATGATACACTTTTATATTATTTTGGGACTAACCTATTAACCGGAGGCCCAGCCCAAATTGTTGTTTTCTTGCCTATTTTAGTGTTTCCAAGAAAAGGAATATCAAACGGAGTCCAAACGGAATGAAACCTTCGGGGAGTTATTTTTGGAACGGAAGCAATCCAGGAGACTTGGAGTAGACGTCAGGGAAGCTTTGAGGTGGCCACGAGGTAGCCAGGCGCGTCCCCCACCCTCGTGGTCCCCTCGTGGCTCCCCTGGCCGACTTCTTTCGCATATATATATATGTCCATGTACCCTAAAAACATCGAGGAGCACATTAGATTGGGAGTTCCACCGCCGCAAGCCTCTGTAGCCACCAAAAACTAATCGGGACCCTGTTCTGGCACCCTGCTGGAGGGGGGGATCCCTCACCGGTGGCCATCTTCATCATCCCGGCGCTCTGCATGATGAGGTGGGAGTAGTTCACCCTCGGGGCTGAGGGTATGTACCAGTAGCTATGTGTTTGATCTCTCTCTCTCTCTCTGTCTCTCTCTCTCGTGTTCTTGATATGGCACGATCTTTATGTATCACAAGCTTTGCTATTATAGTTGGATCTTATGATGTTTATCCCCCTCTACTCTCTTGTGATGAATTGATTTTTCCCCTTGAAGTTGTCCTGTTGGATTGAGTCTTTAAGGATTTGAGAACAGTTGATGTATGTCTTGTCGTGCTTATCTGTGGTGACAATGGGATATTCACATGATCTACTTGATGTATGTTTTGGTGATCAACTTGCAGGTTCAATGAACTTATGCATAGGGGTTGGCACATGTTTTCATCTTGACTCTCTGGTAGAAACTTTGGGGCACTCTTTGAAGTACTTTGTGTTGGTTGAATAGATGAATCTGAGATTGTATGATGCATATCGTATAACCATGCCCACGGATACTTGAGGTGACATTGGAGTATCTGGGTGACATTAGGGTTTTGGTTGATTCGTGTCTTAAGGTGTTATTCTAGTACGAACTCTATGATAGATCAAACGGAAAGAATAGCTTCGTGTTATTTTACTACAGACTCTTGAATAGATCGATCAGAAAGGATAACTTTGAGGTGGTTTCGTACCCTACCATAATCTCTTCGTTTGTTCTCCGCTATTAGCGACTTTGGAGTGACTCTTTGTTGCATGTTGAGGGATAGTTATATGATCCAATTATGTTATTATTGTTGAGAGAACTTGCACTAGTGAAAGTATGAACCCTAGGCCTTGTTTCCTAGCATTGCAATACCGTTTACGCTCACTTTTATCATTAGTTACCTTGCTGTTTTTATAATTTCAGATTACAAAAAACTATATCTACCATCCATATTGCACTTGTATCACCATCTCTTCGCCGAACAAGTGCACCTATACAATTTACCATTGTATTGGGTGTGTTGGGGACACAAGAGACTCTTTGTTATTTGGCTGCAGGGTTGTTTGAGAGAGACCATCTTCATCCTACGCCTCCCATGGATTGATAAACCTTAGGTCATCCACTTGAGGGAAATTTGCTACTGTCCTACAAACATTTGCACTTGGAGGCCCAACAACGTCTACAAGAAGAAGGTTGCGTAGTAGACATCAATGGATATCCAAGAAGGATATAATAAAAACTTTCATGAAGATCACTGGATAAAATAAACTTGATTCTTAGTAATAGTTTTGAGATATGATGATGTGCCATGTGAGTTATGTTGATGAGTAATTATGCTTTAGTAAGAATATTGGTGTTAAGGTTTGTGATTCCCTATGTAAGCACGAAAGTCAATAATTATGCAATGAAATTATTTCCTACTTATGGTGTGATAACCAACAAGTATAGGGGATCGCAACAGCTTTCGCGGGTAGAGTATTCAACCCAAATTTATTGATTCGACAAAAGGGGAGCCAAAGAATATTCTCAAGTATTAGTAGTTGAGTTGTCAATTCAACCACGCCTGGATAACTTAGTATCTGCAGCAAAGTATTTGGTAGCAAAGTAGTATGATAGTAATGGTACCAGTGGCAAAAGTAACGATAGCAGTTTTGTAGTAGTTGTAACAATAGCAATAGAAAAGTAAATAAGCAAAGCACAATATGTGAAAAGCTCGTAGGCATTGGATCAGTGATGTATAATTATGTCGGATGTGATTCCTCATGTAATAGCTATAACATAGGGTGACACAGAACTAGCTCCAATTCATCAATGTAATGTAGGCATGTATTCCGAATATAGTCATACGTGCTTATGGAAAAGAACTTGCATGACATCTTTTGTCCTACCCTCCCGTGGCAGCGGGGTCCTAGTGGAACTAAGGGATATTAAAGCCTCCTTTTAATAGAGTACCAGACCAAAGAATTAACACATAGTGAATACATGAACTCCTCAAACTACGGTCATCACCGAGAAGTATCCCGATTATTGTCACTTCGGGGTTGTCGGATCATAACACATAATAGGTGACTATAGACTTGCAAGGTAGGATCAAGAACTCACATATATTCATGAAAACATAATAGGTTCAGATCTGAAATCATGGCACTCGGGCCCTAGTGACAAGCATTAAGCATAGCAAAGTCATAGCAACATCAATCTCAAAACATAGTGGATACTAGGGATCAAACTCTAACAAAACTAACTTGATTACATGGTAAATCTCATCCAACCCATCACCGTCCAGCAAGCCTACGATGGAATTACTCACGCATGGCGGTGAGCATCATGAAATTGGTGATGGAGGATGGTTGATGATGACGACGGCGATGAATCCCCCTCTCCGGAGCCCCGAACGGACTCCAGATCAGCCGTCCCGAGAGAGATTAGGGCTTGGCGGCGGCTCCATATCGTAGAACGCGATGAAACTTTCTCTCTGATTTTTCTCTCCGTGAAACGGAATATATAGAGTTGGAGTTGAGGTCGGTGGAGCATCAGGGGGCCCACGAGATAGGGGGGCGCGCCTAGGGGGAGGGCGCCCCCCCCCCCCCCCCACCCTCGTGGACAGGGTGTGGGCCCCCTGGCCTTGATTATTTCTCCAGTATTTTTTATATTTTCCAAAAGTTATCTCCGTGGATTTTCAGGTCATTCCGAGAACTTTTGTTTTCTGCACAATAAACAACAGCATGGTAGTTCTGCTGAAAACAGCGTCAGTCCGGGTTAGTTTCATTCAAATCATGCAAGTTAGAGTCCAAAACAAGGGCAAAAGTGTTCAGAAAAGTAGATATGTTGGAGATGTATCAACTCCCCCAAGCTTAAACCTTTGCTTGTCCTCAAGCAATTCAGTTGATAAACTGAAAGTGATAAAGAAAAACTTTTACAAACTCGGTTTGCTCTTGTTGTTGTAAATATGTAAAGCTAGCATTCAAATTTTCAGCAAAGATTATGAACTAACCATATTCACAATAACACTTTGGTCTCATATTTACTCATGTCAATAGAATAATCAGCTAGCGAGCAATAATAATAAAATTCGGATGACAACACTTTCTCAAAACAATCATGATATGATATGACAAAATGGCATCTCACTAGCCCTTTATGAGACCGCAAAACATAAATGCAGAGCACCTTTAAAGATCAAGGACTAACTAAACATTGTAATTCATGGTAAAAGAGATCCAGTCAAGTCATACCCAATAGAAACTAATAGTAATGCATGCAAATGACAGCTGTGCCCTCCAGCGGGTGCTTTTTAATAAGAGGGTGATGACTCAACATAAAAGTAAATGGATAGGCCCTTCGTAGAGGGAATCAGGGATTTGTAGAGGTGCCAGAGCTCGATTTTAAAATAGAGATGAATAACATTTTGAGCGGTATACTTTCACTGTCAACGCAACAACTGTGAGATGGCGATATCTTCCATGCTACATACATTATAGGCGGTTCCCAAACAGAATGGTAAAAGTTTATACTCCCTCAACCACCAACAAGCACACTCCACGGCCATCCGAAACAACGGGGTACCGTCCATACAAACAACATTCCTAGGGTAGTTTTGTTTTAATTATTTTGATTTGCTTTGATCTTTTTGATCATAGGACCGGGCATCCCGGTTACCAGCCATTTTCTCGTGAATGAGGAGCGGAATCCACTCCCCTTGAGAATAACCCACCTAGCATGGAAGATACAGATAGCCCTAGTTGAAACATGAGCTGCTCGAGCATACAAAACAAAATTTCATTTGTAGGTTTGTAGTTTCGCACATGCAAATTTACTTGGAACGACAGGTAAATACCGCATATAGGAAGGTATGGTGGACTCATATGGAATAACTTTGGAGTTTGGATGCACGAGTAGTATTCCCTCTTAGTACAGGTGAAGGCTAGCAAAAGACTGGGAAGCGACCAACTGAGAGAGCGACAACAGTCATGAACATGCATTAAAATTAATCTACACCAGGTGCAAGCATGAGTAGGATATAATCCACCATGAACATAAATATCGTAAAGGCTATGTTGATTTTTTTTCAACTACATGCGTGAACATGTGCCAAGTCGAGTCACTCAATTCATTTAAAGGAGGATACCATCCCATCATACCATATCATAACCATTTTAATAGCATGTTGGCACGCAAGGTAAACCATTATAAACTCATAGCTAATCAAGCATGGCATAAGTAACTATGATCTCTAAATGTCATTGCAAACATGTTTATTCATAATAGGCTGAATCAGGAATGATGAACTCGTCATATTTACAAAAACAAGAGAGGTCGAGTTCATACCAGCTTTTCTCATCTCAATCAGTCCATCATATATCGTCATTATTGCCTTTCACTTGCACGACCGAATGGTGTGTATAATAATAATAGTGCACGTGCATTGGACTAAGCTGGAATCTGCAAGCATTCAATTCAAGAGAGAAGACAAAGTAATATGGGCTCTAAGTTAAATCAACAATCATGCATATGAGAGCCACTAAACATTTTCATTATGGTCTTCTACTCTCGACCCCCAAAGGAAAGAAAAGGAAATAAAACTATTTACACGAGAAAGCTCCCAACAAGCAAAAGAAGAACGAGAAATCTTTTTGGGTTTTCTTTTTTAATTACTACTACAAGCATGGAAAGTAAACTAACTATTTTTTTGGTTTTCTTCAGGTTTATCAAACACACAAGAAGAAAACTAGAAAAGGAAATTAAACTAGCATGGATAATACAATGAAAGAGATGAGCACCGACAACTAGAATAAATGTGTGAACATGAATGTAAAGTCGGTGAGAAATACGTACTCCCCCAAGCTTAGGATTTTGGCCTAAGTTGGTCTAATGCCAAGGACCGCGGCTACTCTCCCCGGTGTACTGAGGAGTGTCATCTGGATACCACTGGCTAGCGATCTCCTCCGGATCCCACTGATAAGATGATGGACGATAAGGGTCCAGTGGAGGTTCCGGCTCAGGCTCTGGAGCAGATCACTACTAGGGAAAAGCCTATACACAGAATCTTAGTAGCAGCGTGGCTCAAAAAGGAGCGCTGCTGCTAATTAGTAGTAGTGCGTGTGCAGGAAACACGCTGCTGATAAGTTTTTAGCAGTAGCGCGCTCGGCGTAAACCGCGCTGCTACAAATATCGACTGGCGGTGTTCACCTAACACCATTTAGTAGTAGCGCGGTGGCGCGAACCGTGCTACTGCTACGGATGTAGTGGTAGCGCGCTTTTTCTGAGATCGCTGCTGCTAAATTTCAAATTGCCACACTTTTTTGTCCCTGTTAGCAGTAGCACCGTAGCCCAAAGCGCGCTGCTGCTAATTCCTTAGCAGCAACGCGTTTTAGCTCCCACGCACTGCTAACCCGCACCAACCCACCACCTTTTCCCCACCCGTCCCTCCCCTCCCCCTCCTCTCTTTCCCTTCCCCCTACCTCCCCCTCCCCCTCCTCTCTTCCCTTCCCCCTACCTCCCCCACATGCTCCCATTCTCACTCTTCTTCTTCCTCAATACTTCTCCCCCATTACTCTCGCTCTTCTATCTACCTTTCTCTCTCTTCATTACTCCTACCTAACTACACCACCTCCATTAATGCATCTCCTTTCTCTTTTTCCTTCCCCCTCCACTAGTTGAAGTTGTCTCCTCCCAAATTAGGTAGCTAGGTAGATGTAGGATTTAGTTAAGTGACCTATTTGCCCCCTAACTAGATCTATCTTTGTCAAGAAGAGCTTTGTGCACTTTTGATCTCCCTACAACATCATCTCCATCGTGTGCTCGATCTCGACCGAGATAGAGGTGATGACAATTTCATGCTTTTGCAAAATGAAAATATGTTTATGTGTGTGTGATATGTTTGTGGAAATTGTGTGTGTGGCATGAGTTGACGCCAAATTGTGCTTTTGAGTTGCCTATGTTTTGCCAGAATGTCGATTTATTTCTGTTTTGGCGAATTCCAGGCAAACTCTAGATCCATATATGTCCTATTTTTCGGGAAGGTCATGCCAAAATTTTTTATGACTTTGATGCATGCATGCATTTTTATAATCAATTTGTTTATTATTACTGTGCAGAGTTGACGATGGTCAGTGGAACGATGGTGGACAGGTGGTTGCGGTCGGCGGTGCAGGACATGAAAGAAAATAACTAGACAGAGGTTTTATGTCCATGTCGAAAATGCAAAGGAATAGTTTGGCTCGAACCCCATGACGATGGTCGTGTCGAAGCGCACCTACTCATGACTAGTTTCATGGATGGCTATACTCGGTGGATAATTGAAGATGAGGATGACGATGTTGAGGATGCCGACGGGGCAGGCAATGATGACACGGGGCAAGACGAAGAGATGATCGATAATGGCAGCGGGGAAGAGGCTGGACATGGCGGCGGAGAAGGGGCCGGACATGGCGGAGGAGAAGGGGCTGGATATGGCGGCGGAGAGAACGACATGGACTCCACGCAGCAGAGTTCATCGGTACTAAGTTCAATTGTGCAGGACCCTCATGTTCAAGCATTGCTTCGCAAGGAGACGAGTACTGAGAGAGCTGCTTCTAGAGAGGAGGCTAAGCTGGAGCAACTGGTGGTAGATTCGAACACTCCATTGTATGATGGTTGCAATCCTGAGGTGACCCGCTTGAGTTTCACGCTCCAACTCCTAAAGACGAAGGCTCAAAACAAATGGACCGACACTAGCCTCGATGAGCCTCTCAAGTACCTAAAAGATGTTCTTCCCGCGGGTAATCTATGTCCTACTAGTGTTGATGAGGCCAAGAAGATCGTGTGCCCTCTTGGTCTGCCACATGTTAGATACCATGCATGCATCAACGATTGCATAATTTATCGGAAGGAGCACGCGGAAAAAACAAGCTGTCCGGTGTGCAATGCTTCTCGATACAAGAAGGCCGGGAAGAAATATCCCCAGAAAGTTGTATGGTACTTACCGATCACTCCCCGTCTCCAGAGGTATTTTGTAGATCCCAAGGAAGCTAAGCTAATGCGCTGGCACGCGGAGAGGAAGAAGCCCGACGATGGAGATGATTCGAAGCTGAGACACGTGAAGGATGGAAGCTAGTGGAGAGCATTGAACAGCTTCTATCGGTATTTTGAATGTGATGCAAGGAACATCGTGCTCGGCGCGTGTACCGATGGCATGAATCCGTTTGGCAACCAGAACACTAACCATAGCACATGGCCCGTGTTTGTATGGATGTACAACCTCCCCCCTGGTTGTGCATGAAATCGAAGTACATTCACATGAGCATGCTTATTCAAGGGCCGAAACAACCAGGAAATAATATTAATTTGTATCTAGGGCTACTTCAAGAGGAGTTAGACACGTTATGGAAAACACCGGCCAAGACATGGGACGCCAGCAAAGGTGAGTATTTCAACATGAGAGCCGCGCTGATCACGGCAGTGCAGGACTATCTCGATTACAGATATGTGGTAGGCCAGGTGTGCCATGGATATTGTGGATGCACGTGGTGCATGGATGATACGACGTCTCAGCAGCTAATGTCAAGGAAAGATGGCGGGTCTGGGAAAATCATGTACATGGGGCATCGAAGATGGCTTCAACAGGACGACCCGTGGAGAAACCGTGGAGATCTATTCAATGGTCAGGCTAAGCATCGAGGACCTCCACGTAAGCGGAGCGGTGCCGAAATCGATGAGCTGTCGAAAAACTGGAAGGAGTGCCCCACGCCGGGAAAGATGATGAGAAAGGCGCCGGAGCCGCTGCTGAAGGTATGGAAGACGAGGTCTGTGTTCTGGGACTTGGAGTACTGGCACGAACTCGATACACCTCATTGCCTTGATCAAATGCATATCTGTAAGAATGTCCTTGAGAGCTTGCTCGCAACACTGATGAACATGCCGGATAAGACCAAGGATGGGCCGAAGGCAAGAAAAGACTTGCATGATTTGAAAATCAGGGAAGATCTGCACATGCCGCCCCGTAAAATGTCAGACGAGACAGAGACGGAGACAGAGGCACGGGAGAAGAAGGGCAAGAAAATAAAGAAAGAGGATTATTGCCCCCCTTCTTGCTTCACCTTAAGTCAGGCTGAGATCAATCAATTCTTTAAGTGCCTTACCGGAGTCAAAGTTAGTTCCGGTTACTGTGGCAAGTTAAGCAGATATCTAGACACGGACAAGAAAAGGTTTAGCGGGATGAAGTCTCATGACTGTCATGTGATGATGACGCAGATACTACCTGTTCCCCTTAGAGGGATAATGGACAAGCACATCCGTGACACGCTTATTGGTCTCTGCAACTTTTTTGACGTCATCTCTCGAAAGTCGATCAGTGTGAAGCAGCTCCAAAGGCTACAGGAAGAGATCGTTGTGATACTGAATGAGCTTGAGATGTACTTCCCGCCTGCGTTCTTTGACGTGATGGTGCATCTGTGTGTCCATATTGTGGATGACATAATAGACCTGGGGCCATCATTCCTGCACAACATGATGCCGTTTGAGAGGATGAATGGGATCATCAAAGGATTCGTTCGTAACATGTCCCGTCCGGATGGAAGCATCGTCCAGGGCTATTTGGCACAAGAGTGCATCTCTTTCTGTGAGAATTTTCTATATGGCGCAGACCAGCCGCCTGGTGTTAGTGTTGGTTTGCCCGTTATCAAGCACGATGGGAGGCTCGAAGGAGATGGTCACTGCAACGGTCGCAGGGAACTGCACGTGGCATACTCAGATCGACGCAGCGACTTTGACAGAGCAAACTTGGTAGTGCTACAACACCTAGATGAGGTAGATCCTTTCGTGGCACTGCACAAAGAAATTATCGGAAAGAAGTATCGTGACCGGGGGGTATGCAGGACGGACCCGAAGTTACTAGAGAGCACAACTCCACTTTCCTGCATTGGTTCAAAGAGCATATTATTGCTAATCCCCCGGAGGAGGGCTCTAAGGACGGATTGCTCATATACACCTTAGCACATGGCCCCTCGCCCAACCTCGTAACCTATCAGGCATATGATATCAACGGATACACGTTCTACACGGAGGCCAAAGATATGGACAGTGATGATCAGAACTCAGGGGTGATGATGGAATGCATGATCGACAGCGACAACGGCGCAACGGAACGATTTTATGGAAGGGTCGAGGAAATCTGGGAGCTTGACTACTCTGGACTGCACAACACGACGATGTTCCGTGTCAGATGGGCTAAGAATGTTGTGACGCCCCCGATTTAACCGTACACTAATCATACACGCAAATGTGTACGATCAAGATCAGGGACTCACGGGAAGATATCACAACACAACTCTAAAAATAAAATAAGTCATACAAGCATCATAATACAAGCCAGGGGCCTCGAGGGCTCGAATACAAGTGCTCGATCATAGACGAGTCAGCGGAAGCAACAATATCTGAGAACAGACATAAGTTAAACAAGTTTGCCTTAAGAAGGCTAGCACAAACTGGGATACAGATCGAAAGAGGCACAGGCCTCCTGCCTGGGATCCTCCTAACTACTCTTGGTCATCATCAGTAGGCTGCACGTAGTAATAGGCACCTCCAGCGTAGTAGGAGTCATCGTCGACGGTGGCGTCTGGCTCTTAGACTCCAACATCTGGTTGCGACAACCAGAAAGAAAGGAAAGGGGGAAAAGGGGGGAGAAAGCAACCGTGAGTACTCATCCAAAGTACTCGCAAGCAAGGAGCTACACTACATATGCATGGGTATATGTGTAAAGGGCCATATCAGTGGACTGAACTGCAGAATGCCAGAATAAGAGGGGGATAACTAATCATGTCGAAGACTACGCTTCTGGCAGCCTCCGTCTTGCAGCATGTAGAAGAGAGTAGACTGAAGTCCTCCTAGTAGCATCCCATAGCATAATCCTACCCAGCAATCCTCCCCTCGTCGCCCTGTTAGAGAGCGATCACCGGGTTGTATCTGTCACTTGGAAGGGTGTGTTTTATTAAGTATCTGGTTCTAGTTATCATAAGGTCAAGGTACAACTCCGGGTCGTCCTTTTACCGAGGGACACGGCTATTCGAATAGATCAACTTCCCTGCAGGGGTACACCACATAACCCAACACGCTCGATCCCATTTGGCCGGACACACTTTCCTGGGTCATGCCCGGCCTCGGAAGATCAACATGTCGCAGCCCCACCTAGGCATAACACAGAGGTCAGCACGCCCGTCTAAATCCTATGCACGCAGGGGTCTGGGCCCATCGCCCATTGCACACCTGCACATTGCGTGGGGGGCCGGAAGTAGACCTAGCAACCTCCATTACTAAGGAAGTCACGTTACGCGGTCCAATCTGGCGCGCGCCGCTCAGTCACTGACGTCACGAAGGCTTTGGCTGATACCACGACGCCAAGTGCCCATAACTGTTCTCGCGTAGTTGGTTAGTGCGTATAGGCCAGTAGCCAGACTCAGATCAAATACCAAGATCTCGTTAAGCGTGTTAAGTATCCGCGAACGCCGAACAGGGCCAGGCCCACCTCTCTCCTAGGCGGTCCCAACCTGCCCTGTCGCTCCGCCACAAAGTAACAGTCGGGGGCCATCGGGAACCCAGGCCCACCTCTACCGGGATGGAGCCACCTGTCCTTCCAGCCCCCACATCGGAATCACTTGCGGGTACTCAACGAGCTGACCCGACTTTAGTCACCATCTGTATAGTATGTATGTATGTATAGTATATACCCGTGATCACGGCCCAATAGTATAGCAAGGTAGACTGACAAGAATGTAGGGCCAATGATGATAAACAAGCATCCTATACTAAGCATTTAGGATTGCGGGTATGGTATCAATGACTGTAGCAACAACGACAGGCTATGCAACAGAATAGGAGTAACCGAACAGTAACATGCTAGACTACTCTAATGGAAGCAGTATAGAGAAGAATAGGTGATATCTGGTGATCAAGGGGGGGGGGGGGGGCTTGCCTGGTTGCTCTGGTAAGTAGGAGGGGTCGTCTTCGGTGTAGTCGAACACACGGACATCGGCACCGGTCTCAGAGTCTACCGGAAAGAAGTAACGGAGGGGGAACACAATAAATAACAGAGCAATCAAATGTAACACAAGGCAAGACGCGACAATATGCGGTGCTAGGGGTGACCTAACGTAGTGGTAGGTGATACCGGCCGGGGGGGGGACCTCCGGGAAAGTATCCTCGGTGTTTTGCGTTTCCGGACAAATGAACCAGAGGGGGAAAGTTGCGTGTTCGATATGTTACGGGTGTGTGGCGGACGAACGGGCTGCGTATCCGGATTCGTCTCGTCGCTCTGAGCAACTTTCGTGTACAAAGTTTTTCCATCCGAGCTACGGTTTATTTTATATTGATTTTAAAAGATTTGAATCATTTTTAGCATTTATCTAATTATTTTAGTTCGAAATTTGGATTTATGACATCAGCATGATGTCATGCTGACGTCAGCAGTCAACAGGTGTTGACTGGGTCAATCTGATGGTGGGTCCCGCATGGCATACACTGTTTAATTAGCAGGTTAAGTAAACAGAGTTAATTAGTTTACCTAATGATTAGGTTAATCTAAACAGAATTAATTAAGTTAATTAAATAAATAATTAATTATTGTTAATAGTTATTTTTCTTAAATCTATTTTTTATAAAACGTTCTGGGGCGTGGGCCCCCTAGTCAGTGGCTCTGGGGGAGCCTTAGCGGGTGAGCGGGCAGTGGGCGACGGGCGCCTAAGCGTGGGCGAACCCGCCTGGCGTCGGGGGAGCCCGCCCAGGAGGTTGAGGCCGCGGCGACGGGCGCCGGCTGTGGGTGCCGGACCCAGGCTGCGCGGGGTGGCACCGCGGGCAGAGGCCGAGCGGCGGAGGGCGCAACGGGGCGTGGAGACGAAGCAGGGGAGGCATGAACGGCGCAGGCACAAGGGATGCGCGGCGAGCCACGGGCGGGCGCAGGACCCGAGCGCGGCCGTCGGCAAGTGAAGACTAGGCCAAGGGCGGGAGCTTGCGACGCGGGGAGCAGGGGAGCGACAGGGGCCGTGGTGGCCGTGAGCGGGAGCTCGGGCGGCAGAGCGGGCAGTGGGGCGTCGGAACGCGCGAGGGAAAGAGGAGGGGGGCTCACTGCGGGTGTAGGGGACAAGGCAGCATGCTCGGGGAGGCTCGGAGTGGTCGACGGGGACGAAGCGGCGGAGCGGGAGGCAGGCCGTTGGGGTAGAACGACAAGGTGGACGCGGCGGCGTCCTGGCGAGGTGCGACGGCGGCGGGGCCGGGCGAAGTGCGGCGGTTAGTCGACGGCGGGGTCGTCCATGCTGAGGCAGGGGCGTGGCATCGAGGCGGGCGTCGCGCGAGGGAGAGGAGGGGCGCGGAGGAGTCCAGGAGGGGCGGCGCCGGCGCCGGCTGGTGGCGGCTCACATCGGGCGCGAGCAAGGGAGGAGGGGATCGGGCTCCTCCCGATCCAGATCCAGAGCGAGGGGGTGGGGAAGAGCGAGTGGGGGGCGAGTGGGTGACAGGGTGGTTAGGGTTTCCCCCCTCGTGGGGATAAGGCAGGGGTGGGTCGGCCGGCAGGGCCAGGTGGGCCGGCCTGGCCGGTGAGCTGGGCCGCCTGGCCCAGTTGGTCAGGGGGCCTTTTTATTCTTTTTTTTGTTTTGTTTCGTTTTTTATTTTTGTATTTTCTTTTATTATTTCTTTTTTGTTTAAATTCATTTAAAAGTATTTAGGCATTTCATAAAAATGTGTTTACTTCACCATAATTACCGATGCAATAATTGACATAGCCCGAACATTTTTGTTTTAATATTTGAAAACTTTTGTCGTCTGACTTATTTAGGATTTAAATTTGAAACGATTCCGAGATTAATTACAGTGACGAAGGTGATGTGGCACCATTAACGTGAGATTACTGTAGCATGATTATCCGGGCGTCACAAATCTCCTCGACTACAAGAAATCTCGTCCCGAGATTTAGGAGGGGAATAAGGGGGAAAGACTAGGTTGCGAAATTCTAACGGTTCTTCTCGATCTTTGTTGCACTTCCCGAAGTAGCTGACCCTTTATGTTGATGTCTCCATTTCTCTGCTTCATGCCATCATGACGAAGTCGGCATCCTTTCTGCGGTAACTCCATCATACTACGAACGCGACCAAAGGAAAAAACTCCGGAAGAACGCGTCTCCACAAAGCTGGGCATATGACGGTGAACTCAATGGGAAATACACAAGGTACCCCCACGAGTTGTATTTTAGTGAATTCATTGAGTGCAATATACGATGGTACCAAAGTTTCAAACGGGTAGGCAATCATTCGATGACTAGACAGAAGCTGGAATGGGGGCTTGAACAACGAGAATAACATGGTGTTTGATTCCAGGATGAACAATGGTATAGCATTCAGCTCGTGAATCACATACGAAGACAGGTGCAAAAGATACATTAGAATCCGGGTTATAAAGAAGAGTCAGGTTTTGATCCAGTGGAACTGTGGGTTATGGGCCCACCATGTGGTTGAAAGTAGGAAGGGGGCCGACATCTTGCACGGTCACGATAGTAAGGCGTGTCAGAGGGTAGCCTATCAGTTATGTCGGCAACAACATCGATACAAAGGGCGAGGGACGAAGAGAACCATTTTCCTGCTCGTTGAACAAGGAGGGCCAATAAGCAAGGTTCTCGTCCATCGGTGGCTACCGAAATGTCATCAACAATAGTAACAGGGTTACACCAGACAAGATGGTACACCGAGGTGTTTACATAAGCAGGGAATTTATACGGCTTAGACCATAATGATCGCCAGAAAGGTTAAACCAAATAATGGAAAGGAAAATATGATTATCAGATATTTCAGGGGTATATCCTTCCCAATGACAAGCAGAGCATGATATGCATGACAGGATATAATGCAGAAAACCCTTTAGGTAAGGGGAGAAAAATTTCATGACATTACCCATACAACGGTGTTTGGATAATTGATAAAGAAACATTTAGCATTGGGCTTTAAATGTTCTTGTTGAAAATTGGAGTATCACAGACATGCTTCGAGATAGCATTGACATGGTCTTGAAGAAAAGGTCAGACTTCGGATACACAAAGGATCCATCATGATAAACTTATTAAACAAGGCATTCAATTTCCTCATGGAAAAATGGTTAACCTTGTTAAAAAGGAAACTATAACAATAGGGCCTCCAGCCAGGTGGGCTAGGAATGACACCACCTTACCGGGTCATATTAAGACCAAAGTTATAACTCTTGGAATTATGTTCCAACTATCATATCAGACCGAGATTCAGTTCTGATAGGTGGTAGGATACCCCAGACTCGGGATGCCTAAGAGGAAAGGTGCAACACAAATTGTCGAGATGACAATGTAAGATCCTCGGGATATGAACTATGGAAGCAAGTTCCGAAACAGGCATTCATCACTAAACCAATGAAGGGATAAGGAGGTAATTGATGAACTCAGTGACAATTCATCGAGATTTCGAAAGGATGGGTTTCCACAATTATGTGAACAAGGAGATAACATTTGTCAGATCAAATAATATAATGACGTATGCTCGAGGAAAGCATACCCAATTGAACATTGATTGAAAGGTGCACCCGAAAGATGGGCTTAGGTAGCATGATCAATGTTAGAATGGTGGTTCAACAACCAATAGTCTAAGAACGAACTATCGACCATCAACTTCAAAGCAATAGGGTTGTTAGAAGTACAAAATCCACACAGTACCGTTCACTTGTTGGAATCCCGGTTAGAATCAACACGGAAACCAAGAAGGGAAGGTTATGGTGAGAAGTATTACTTGCAACAATAATTCATAAGAGGTGGTGAAAGTCTCATGACATTCTTGACAAGACAGATGGTAATACTCCAAGGTAAATAAGAACAAAGGCTGGATAGCAAGGAACTCAAGGTATAACACAGAACATGAACAAGTTTGTGTTGGAGGGGAGGCATTAAGGTGGTCGTTGACAACACAAATCATCGAGGGCAAGGATGGTATTTCTCATCATGAATTCAATTGATATCCAGGAAGGAGTCAAGATGTTAATGATGATCACGACAAATTTTGTCGATAGGCCCCACGAAGATGTAATAGATCGGCGATGACATCAAGTCAAAGGAATGATGACGCGAAAGGTTATTGGAACCACGAGTACGGCGCAACTCAAAATCAAGCTTGTTGTTCAAGGCGAAATGATATGATGAGCAAAGTTGACGTAAGCTTAGCTCATCGTCGAAAAAAATATGCTATGTGAAGAAGGACCAGGTAGCAAAGTTAAAATCGGCACGACAAGGATATAGCCAAACAGGCTAGGAATGACGTGATTGAGTTCAAACTCGTAAGTAATGAAGGTTACCAAAAGTTGCTTAATCGCGATGCGGACTCGAGTCAATTATCGGTGTCTTTGAGTGTTTAATAACTCAGAGCCCGTGAAAAATTGGAATCAATGAGAGTGTAACACTTGATGAAGAACTCATAAGAAGTTATGCAGTTCCGTGATAATCTTGAGATACCAGGGGGTAATACTCGACGACAAATCAAAGTAGAGGTTGGACGGGGGTATTATTCTGCTGAAGACAAGTGCTTAAACTTGCACGAGAAATGGTATTTAAGGAAAACATGGTCGGAAACCACGATCATAAAGGATCGAACCACGTATACAAGATGAACTTATAACAAGGGGGTAATTACTTTTATGAGCAGCTTCCATGATAAGTTATACATCGTGTCCATGGGCATGAACGCAAGGTCCAAGGTCGACTCCCACTTCTTCAATGTATAATCTTCCATTCACTTCTCGCTTTGATAAAGGCATTAGTGTTGATAGTTTTACCTGGTGAAGTACCAGATGAGTATGACTCGTGAAAACTTCCGAGTTCACACATATAAAGGAAGGCATAGGTTCAACCCGTCAGGGTATCATGGAAACATATACCACAAGCTTCAATAGTAAATACCACCAGCTCGAAATTAGAGCATGGTTGGCCAAGAAGATGGTACAATTTACCAAAGGCAGTATGTATCAGGGGAAGAACTCACAACGTGATTGAATATGAAGGACACTATCGGATAACAATCCAATAGTGGATCGGGTGATCCACAACGGAGCTGGTGTGAGTATCGGTACTCCATCAGAGGAAGAAAGAATGCACGAGCATCATATTAGAGAACATCGGAATAATTCGATGCTTAGATAACAAAGGAATTTTTATTTCCAAAACAAAGGATCAGAAGCAATGCTCTGATTAGGGATGGATAAGTTGAATAGCCTTAGGGTACAATTAACGACAATTGGATTGGTCGAGAACCAATTCCAGTTAAAAGAATGGCAGCTCAGCCGGAAAGGTAATTTATAAGGATCAATGATGATTGCGTGTATTCGCAACATATTGAGTCAATAGACTCAAAATGATAATGACAAGGAATGTCAATAAGACTACGAGACTTATGGGATTAACCATAATGCAAGCAAGCAAGAATTTCAAGAGCAAAAGGCTCCAGAGGATTTTCGGAAGATCGAATAGTATTTTGAAGACTTTTGTGAAACACATGAACAACTGAGGATGAGCGGATACTCTACAAGTGCGAGGATTTATTTGAAGGGGTATTCATGTGGCAAAGAACTGCTAGGTAGTAGGCACAAAGTATTCTCGGAACAATAGAGAAAACTTCGGGGTATCTTGTAATAACAAGATCAATGGGGGATGATCGTATGAATGGCAAGTGTAAGTAGTTATCCATAAGGATTTATCGGTGGTCGGGAATAGCAAAAGTGATGGGCACAAAGTCTCGAGAGAATATCAAAGAGTATCTTCGGAATCTTCTGGTGAAGCAGGCCATCATCTGGAATGAAGGGGCTCTCCAGGAGAAAGTATTTATGAGAACCTATAGTTAGAGTTAGCAAAACCATTTAACCCGAATAGAAGAGAGATCAGGGTCCCAGAGTAAAGGCGAGGAATAAAAGATCCTAATACCACCCAAATGGCGACGTGGGCCCATGGGCCGCATAGCCATGTTAGTAAAACAGTTTTCATCGACTAGACTCAACTTCGGCCAAGGAGTGTGGAAGGGGGATTCCTATAGGCAGTCGGCTCTAATACCAACTTGTGACGCCCCCGATTTAACCGTACACTAATCATACACGCAAACGTGTACGATCAAGATCAGGGACTCACGGGAAGATATCACAACACAACTCTAAAAATAAAATAAGTCATACAAGCATCATAATACAAGCCAGGGGCCTCGAGGGCTCGAATACAAGTGCTCAATCATAGACGAGTCAGCGGAAGCAACAATATCTGAGTACAGACATAAGTTAAACAAGTTTGCCTTAAGAAGGCTAGCACAAACTGGGATACAGATCGAAAGAGGTGCAGGCCTCCTGCCTGGTATCCTCCTAACTACTCCTGGTCGTCGTCAGCAGGCTGCACGTAGTAATAGGCACCTCTAGCGTAGTAGGAGTCGTCGTCGACGGTGGCGTCTAGCTCCTAGACTCCAGCATCTGGTTGCGACAACCAGAAAGAAAGGAAAGGGGGAAAAGGGGGAGAAAGCAACCGTGCGTACTCATCCAAAGTACTCGCAAGCAAGGAGCTACACTACATATGCATGGGTATATGTGTAAAGGGCCATATCAGTGGACTGAACTGCAGAATGCCAGAATAAGAGGGGGATAACTAATCATGTCGAAGACTACGCTTCGGGCAGCCTCCGTCTTGCAGCATGTAGAAGAGAGTAGACTGATGTCCTCCAAGTAGCATCGCATAGCATAATCCTACCCGGCAATCCTCCCCTTGTTGCCCTGTTAGAGAGCGATCACCGGGTTGTATCTGGCACTTGGAAGGGTGTGTTTTATTAAGTATCAGGTTCTAGTTATCATAAGGTCAAGGTACAACTCCGGGTCATCCTTTTACCGAGGGACACGGCTATTCGAATAGATCAACTTCTGTCGGCGTTCTGGGAATGGGGGTCCCCAGACTTGCCCGCCTGCGGCCTGCAGCGTGGCTCAAAGGAGGCCCAGCACAGCCCATCTTCATCAACGCAAGCTCAAGACCCTCGCGAGGGGCCAAGCCTCGCGGGGCGGACGACAAGGAGCTTCCTCAGGCGCGGCCTTGTCGGGATGGCTCATGAGGAGGCGGAGAGTTCAAGGCAGAGTACCTCGCGAGGTGCCCATGACGCAAGCCATGACGACCAAGGGCGCCAGTCGGGCGCCAGCCCGCGCAGTGTCCTCCTTTCCTCTTTGGTGCTAGGGGAGCAAGCGCAGGCGAGAGTATCAAGCAAAGGCGTCCATTTCAGTGCAACAAGACCAAGACCAGCCCAACAGCCAGAAGGAAGTCATTGTGGAGCCCAAGCCGACGTCATAACCAGAGTCTTTGCCAGGCGAGAACCAACTTTAGTCAGGATAAGTGTACCCGCTGTTCCCCTTCAAAATGGCTGATTGTTGGCGCCCTTCTTGCTCAATATTTGGGAAGAGGCCCAGGGCCTTCGCCTATAAATAGGACTAGCCACCCCCAGGGCAAAGGCAGCTGAATCCTCATCGGGAAACTAGTAGCTAGAGCGACTGAGCCCTTCCTAGCAGTTCATCGCACCCGCCAAGAACAGACCCTCGCGAGGCTGTTCTTCCTTGTATTGTTCATCATCAGCTCAAGAGGCAATCCACCACGCCACACACTGGAGTAGGGTATTACACCACAATGGTGGCCTGAACCAGTATAAATCTTGTGTCTCTTGTGTTGTTTTGTTTAGTAGTTTAGGTCTCAGCGATTCGGCGAGGAGTGATACGGCTGAGGGTTGAATCTCCGCGCACACCCCAGTGTTCGAACCTCAAGGGTCTGCCGGAACCCGAAATCCGACATTTGGCGCGCCAGGTAGGGGTGTGTCGGGATCCGCCTTCTGCCGCCTCGCGCCCCATCGCATCATCACCACCATGTGCGGTGACGAGGCGGGCAACCCAGATTCTTGGGCGGCTTGGCCCACCCGCGCAGAGCCGCTCGCCCTGGGCGACTCCATGCCCCAGGCAGCTCGCGGTCCGCAGGGCGCTGCGGGCCGCGGGCGACGCGGACAGACCTCGACGGCCCTAACACCACGGCAGACGCGGTAGGCAGTGAGGGCCTCCAACCACGCCGCAGCAGCGGCGCCGTACACCCACCGGGAGCAGGCGAACTCAAGGGCCACGCTCACGGTGGCCCAAGAGCTGCTGCAGTGCAGACTCATGGAAGGCGGCCGCGACGTGCTGCTGGAGCGGGTGGCGGAGCTCCTGGGCTTCGCCGCCTCGGGGGCTCACCCCTTCTGCACCCCGCTCCCGCCTCAGGACCAGGGCGGCCCGCGCGGGGGCCCACGTGCAACTGCGGGCTCCCAAGCTACTCCAACACCAGCGAAGCCGTCAGCACGGGGCCGGCGGTGGCTCCGGCTCCGCTCCCTGTCAGTGAAGAAGGACTCGTTGCGGCCCACGGCACCTGTGGGCCGCCGCGCTACCATCACCAGGCCGGCACGTCAAGCAGAGCTGCATGGCACGCAGAGCCCTACGGCGCAGCCTTCGGGATGACAGTCGCGGAAGAGTACGTGCCCCACATGATGGATCAAGGGCACCCGCGCGAGGGCGAACAAGGCTCGCTCCTCAGCCCGAGCTGGGGGGACGAGGCGCCAGAAGCTGAGCTCTTCCAGGAACCCCGGGACGGCCCCGCCGGTCATGCTGGGAGTGACGATTATCGGGTACCACTTATCCCTCAGAAGCAGGCATACACTAATCATGGGTCGCAGGAGGTGCAGGTCGCCACGATGAGCAGCTGCCCCGCTCAAGCAGTCTCTTACCCCTCAGGAGGAGGGCGTCGGGGGCTGCAGGAGAGGGGCCGAGATCCGACATCACCACCATGGCGTTCGGAGCAAGGCGTTCCCAGGAGGTAGGCCCTCTGATGGGGAGGTGCCTCAGGGCCTGCCCCCGGCGGAGGACCCGTGGTCGTCAGGGGAATCGCTGGCGACCGCCCTACCCCATCGTCGGCGTCCTGGTTTTCGGTCGTCGTTGATGGCACTAGGGTATGGCACAAGGCGGGGCTCTCATCTGGCGATATGAAGCAAGGCCGGTACCTGTGAAGAAGGCCCAGTGCCTGTGAAGCTCGCCGCCCCGTGACACTCTCACGTAATAATGAGTGGGGCTGTACACGTCCCGGAGTCTCAGGGGTGCCGGCCTCAGGCCCTGGGGCTCCCTCCCATGCCCAGTGGCAGCACTTAGCTCCGTGCTGGTGAGAAGACGTCCAAGACTAGACTAGGTGCCGGACGCGGCCTTTTGTTTGCTTTTGTTGCTTTTCCCTTGGTTGCTGCTTTCCCCCGTTGGATTTAAGTTGAACTCGAATTTGGAGTTTGTGTGTGTTGGGGATGGGGTGCTTAGTCTCGTTCGAGCAATCTCTCGCGTTTCAGTTACGACCTCGCCTCAGCTGCCTCCCCTCGCGAGCCCCTTGCGAGCCGGGTGTGGCCTAGCTTGCGTGCAGCCCAGACTGCCGCTGACGTACCCTCTCAGGAGGTTTATTCACTACAGATCCCACGGATTCGGTCGAGAGGCGCTCGAGGCACCGCAGCCTCCCACAAGTTATTTCAGGACCCGCACAGGACAAAGGTAAACTAACTAGCCGGCTCGGCACATGGCCAACCACTCGGCATGGGCCTATGAGCAATGTAGCATTAACTAAAGCGCTGAAACGTTGGTTTTGCATGAGGGGCACCCCCTCCCAAAAATGCTCTCACAACCATTGGGACAAAAGCCTGAGTTCTATTCATGCAGGATAAGGAAACAGGAACGACGTGCTGTCAGTCGGATAAATCTCCTAATGCATCCTCAGAAGCGCCGCCCGAGCTGTCGCTGGCGTCGCTGGCCTCGCCATCACCCTCCGCGTTGCCGCCAGCGGCATCAGGGCCGTTCACCACGCCGCCCTCGTCGGCGGCCACGATCACACCATCATTGTTTGAGGCGAAGGCCCTGACAGGGGCGTCCACGTTGTCTTCCACCCAATACGCCAGGTCGTCTCGGACGGCCTGGGGGACTGGGGCGATGGCGCCGTCGAAATCAAAGTGAGGGTCCATGTTCCAGAGATGGCTGAAGACGTGGGACAAGGCATGCCCAAGCAATGCTCGACTCCTCTCCTCCACCAACCTGATGGCACGAACAGAACGTGCCTCCAGTTGCGTCACGATGTTGGTGAAGAACTGAAGATTGCCGGTGTAGTTAATAGCACGCGGCTCACCAACGGCCGCCTCGCAGATGACACCCAGGGCCGTGTTGGCTCTCTCTCGAAGCGTGGAGAGCATGGGGGCGTGCTCATGCTCCAAGAGCCGCCGCTGACGCATCTCGTCCGCATTTTGGCGAGCGACAGCCTCGGCCTCAACCACCTGTTGGCGAAGAAGAAGCACCTCGGCATGGGAAGAGGCCGACTCCCCCTGTGCCGCCTCAAGTGCGACCCGCATGGCATCGGCTTGCCTTGTCGCTTCCTCCAGTTTGGCCCTAAGGGCGTTGGTCCTACCTTCAGCCTTGGTCCGGACCAGCTCCAGCCTCTCCTTGAGCTCTCGCTCGAGATTCAGGCGCGTCGTCGCCACCCGACGCCCAACTTCCTTGGCGACACGGGCTTCCCGCGCAGCGACGTCGTCCTCCGTCCGTGTCACCCAGCGTTCCCTCATCTCCAGGCGCTCGTGCTCGCGCGCGTGCTCAGCGGCTTCCAGCGTCAACGCCTCCTCACGCTTCTGGAGCTTTGCTGGGTCGCCGGAGGCCACCTTCATCGACGCGAGGGCCGCCTCGCGCAATTCCACCTGCTCCTCCAATGAGCGGCACCGGGCCAAGAGTTCCTGTGCCCGCTCCTCCGTGGCCTCTCGCCGCCGGTCAGCTTCCCGGGCTTCTTCGACGGCCTGGGAACGGGCCTCCCAAGAGGCCGCCAGCGACGCCTTGGCCTCCTCATCATTGAGATCGCGCCGACGGTGCACGAGGGCGGCAGCCGCCTCCAGCTCACGCCTCTCCGCAACCAGCCGAAGGCCCTCGGCCTCAAGGCGCGCGTCCTCATCTGCAAGTTCCTCACCAAGCATGCTCACCGTGTCAGCCGGCCTCCGGAGGAACCCTTGGCGAAGAGCGCGACGCTCCCGGGCGCGCTCGAGTACATCCTCCACACCATCATCCGCCCCAAGCAGGCGCCGTGGGATGCGGATCAGCACTCCCCTCTCGGGCAGGGGGCTGGGGGCTGGCACCCTCGAGATGACTGGGCGCGCCCTGCCTAAGGCCTGACCTGGAGCCAACCCATCTCCAAGTAAAGAGCGTCGGGAGTACCCCAGCCAATCGCGGTCCACAGCCAGGCGAGAAGCCCATGGCAGGCTGGCTATGCCACGGGAAGGCCCGCGAAGGAAGACTGCGGGGAGCGCAGGGCCAAGTTGCATTTTGGGATGACTCATCTCGCCGACCGGCCTCACCGCGAGGGCCCGGCTGCTCGGGATGATCGAAGACGACGGAAGAGGTGGAGGCGAAGGGGATGGCTCCTCATCCACCCCCGTGAGCTCGGAAGGAAGGGCCCTGCAGGGCAAGAGTCAGAACAAGCAACGAAAGAATCAGGAGCAGGGAAGGGAGAAGGCTTACTCGTCGATGGCATAGTACTTCCTACGCTTCAGCAGGCGACAGGGGTAATCGTTGCCCAGGGCCTCCCTCCTCTTCCGTAGGGCCTCGAAGTCCACGCGGAAGCGACCCAAGATTTGAGCGCAGGGGTCACCTTGCGACGAGAAGGAGGCATCGAAGAGACTCGCATCAGGGGCGTCCGCCTGGTGCGCGCTGCTGGATGCTTCATCAAGAAGAACGGCTGGAGCCTCGGGAGCCCTAGCCTCAGGCGCTGCAAGCGGCCTCTCGCCACCTTCAACTGCGGCGGCACGGGCCTCGGGAGTCACTACCTCATGAGCGCTTCCCAGCGCTGTCGCCTCGATGATGGCACCCTCGGCCCCCGGAGGCTCACGCCTCCCTGCACCACCACTTGAGGAAGAGTCGCCCCGGGCGGCTACCGAGGGCAACCACCACAACTGGGTTTTCGCGAGGCCCCTAGAGGCCAGTGGGGCGCGGCCCCCACTCGTCGAAGATGGGCATTTGGCCCACAAAGTCGCCTCTGTTCGAACAGAGGTACAACAAGGCTCCCCCCTGACGAATGTCGCCGGGGGAAGGATCCCCAGTCAAGACCAAGAGCACCTTCCTCAGAGCTTCAGGCGTCAGGTCCCCTTCCTGGAGCCGCATACGGTCCTTACGACCGCTGTAGGCCCACATTCGACGGGAGTGGCACTGGAGAGGGGCGACGCAGCATAGCAAGAACTCCTTCACCACCTTGGGCGCCCTCACGCCAAGCTTTCTCAGGAACTCGAAGCGGTGCCAGACGAAGGCAAGCCGGGGGCTCGCGAGCGTCACTTGGCCCCAGCCTGAGTTGGGGACAACAGGCGAAGATGGCTCCGTCGGCAGGGGGCTGGGCACCCCAACGTACACGTACAGCCACCGCTCGCGAAACCCACGCGAGGGCGGGGGAAGGCTGAAGTCAATCCGGAAGCCGCTGTCTCGGGCGCAGCAATGAAGCTCACGCACCCTGAGCATTGAGTGGGGTCGACGAGGCGCAGAGAGAAGAAGTGGCGCAGCAAGGAAACCGAAGGAATGATGCCCATCATTGCCTCGCAAACGAAGGCAAACACCACAAGAAGGGTGATGGATTCAGGACCCAGATGCATCATATGGATCTAGTAATGGGAAAGCACGGCATTGAAGAAATCTGAGAAGGGGGGAACTAGTCCTGCCCAAAGGGCGTCGGCGAAATACCGGACCTCGGTGGGAATCCTGTCAACGGAGAAGCGAGACGCGGGCCAGGCCGTCGTCCTCCCGCACTCATTGAAGATGGTGGCCAGGGTCGAGCGGACCTTGCCCAGGCCTTCTTGGTTGACTATGACTGGCCAATCGACGGCGGGGGGCGCCGTCGACGGCGAGCGAGGCGGCGGCACGGGTTTCTTCCCTTTTCCCTTCCTCGGCGGGGCCATGACGACAGGAAGAGGATGGGGAAGGTTTGAGATTAGAGTGGATGCAGGAGCAGGAGTTCGAGAGAAGAAAGGACAGGAAGCGCTCAAGCAGCAGAAGGGGGAACGGCTGTGTGCGGCAGCGTGTCCGCCTAGCTAGGCACGAAATAAGGAGGCGTGGGGGAACAGTGCCGCCCACGTCCAATCAACCGCCACGCGGCGCCCAAGGCCGCAGGCTGTTAGGGCCCGCGACGCTTCGCACTTGCCCTTTCGCCTCTCTGCTCGGCCAAGTTCGGGCGCACCGTGGGCCCGGGGGCTACTGTCGGCGTTCTGGGAACAGGGGTCCCCAGACTTGCCCGCCTGCGGCCTCCAGCGTGGCTCAAAGGTGGCCCAACACAGCCCATCTTCATCAACGCAAGCTCAAGACCCTCGTGAGGGGCCAAGCCTCGCAGGGCAGACGGCAAGGAGCTTCCTCAGGCGCGGCCTCGTCGGGCTGGCTCATGAGGAGGCGGAGAGTTCAAGGCAGAGTACCTCGCGAGGAGCCCATGAAGCAAGCCATGACGACCAAGGGCGCCAGTCGGGTGTTAGCCCGCGCAGTGTCCTCCTTTCCTCTTTGGTGCTAGGGGAGCAAGCGCAGGCGAGAGTATCAAGCAAAGGCGTCCATTTCAGTGCAACACGACCAAGACCAGCCCAACGGCCAGAGGGAAGTCATTGTGGAGCCCAAGTCGGCGTCATCACCAGAGTCTTTGCCAGGCGAGGACCAACTTTATTCAGGATAAGTGTACCCGTTGTTCCCCTTCAAAATGGCCGATTGTTGGTGCCCTTCCCGCTCAATATTTGGGAAGAGGCCCAGGGCCTTCGCCTATAAATAGGACTAGCCACCCCTAGGGCAGAGGCAGCTGAATCCTCATCAGGAAACCAGTAGCTAGAGCGACTGAACCCCTCCTAGCAGTTCATCGCACACGCCAAGAACAGACCCTCGCGAGGCTGTTCTTCCTTGTATTGTTCATCATCAGCTCAAGAGGCAATCCACCACGCCACACACTGGAGTAGGTTATTAAACCACAATGGTGGCCTGAACCAGTATAAATCTTGTGTCTCTTGTGCTGTTTTGTTTACTAGTTTAGGTCTCAGCGATTCGGCGAGGAGCGAGACGGCTGAGGGTTGAATCTCCGCGCGCACCCCAGTGTTTGAACCTCAAGGGTCTGCCGGAACCCGAAATCCGACAACTTCCCTTCAGGGGTGCACCACATAACCCAACACGCTCGATCCCATTTGGCCGGACACACTTTCCTGGGTCATGCCCGGCCTCGGAAGATCAACACGTCGCAACCCCACCTAGGCACAACAGAGAGGTCAGCACGCCGGTCTAAATCCTATGCGCGCAGGTGTCTGGGCCCATCGCCCATTGCACACCTGCACGTTGCGTGGGCGGCCGGAAGCAGACCTAGCAACCTCCATTACTAAGGAAGTCACATTACGCGGTCCAATCTGGCGCGCGCCGCTCAGTCACTGACGTCACGAAGGCTTCGGCTGATACCACGACGCCGAGTGCCCATAACTGTTCCCTCGTAGTTGGTTAGTGCGTATAGGCCAGTAGCCAGACTCAGATCAAATACCAAGATCTCGTTAAGCGTGTTAAGTATCCGCGAACGCCGAATAGGGCCAGGCCCACCTCTCTCCTAGGCGGTCTCAACCTGCCCTGTCGCTCCGCCACAAAGTAATAGTCGCGGGCCGTCGGGATCCCAGGCCCACCTCTACCGGGATGGAGCCACCTGTCCTTCCAGCCCCCACATCGGAATGACTTGCGGGTACTCAACGAGCTGACCCGACTTTAGTCACCATCTGTATAGTATGTATGTATGTATAGTATATACCCGTGATCACCTCCCAAGTGATCACGGCCCAATAGTATAGCAAGACAGACTGACAAGAATGTAGGGCCAATGATGATAAACTAGCATCCTATACTAAGCATTTAGGATTGCTGGTATGGTATCAATGACTGTAGCAACAACGACAGGCTATGCAACAGAATAGGAGTAACCGAACAGTAACATGCTACACTACTCTAATGCAAGTAGTATAGAGAAGAATAGGCGATATCTGGTGATCAAGGGGGGGGGGCTTGCCTGGTTGCTCTGGCAAGTAGGAGGGGTCGTCTTCGGTGTAGTCGAACACACGGACATCGGCACCGGTCTCAGAGTCTACCGGAAAGAAGTAACGGAGGGGGAACACAATAAATAACAGAGCAATCAAATGTAACACAAAGCAAGACGCGACAATATGCGGTGCTAGGGGTGACCTAACGTAGTGGTAGGTGATACCGGCGGGGGGGGGGGGGGACATCCGGGAAAGTATCCTCGGTGTTTTGCGTTTCCGGCCAGATGAACCGGAGGGGGAAAGTTGCGTGTTCGATATGTTAGGGGTGTGTGGCGGACGAACGGGCTGCGTATCCGGATTCGTCTCGTCGCTTTGAGCAACTTTCATGTACAAAGTTTTTCCATCCAAGCTACGGTTTATTTTATATTGATTTTAAAAGATTTAAATCATTTTTAGCATTTATCTAATTATTTTAGTTCGAAATTTGGATTTATGACATCAATATGATGTCATGCTGACGTTAGCAGTCAACAGGTGTTGACTGGGTCAATCTGATGGTGGCTCCCGCATGGCATACACTGTTTAATTTGCAGGTTAATTAAACAGAGTTAATTAGTTTACCTAATGATTAGGTTAATCTAAATAGAATTAATTAAGTTAATTAAATAAATAATTAATTATTTTTAATAGTTATTTTTCTTAAATCTATTTTTTTTATAAAACGTTTTGGGGCGTGGGCCCCCTAGTCTGTGGCTCTGGGGGAGCCTTAGCGGGTGAGCGGGCAGCGGGCGACGGGCGCCTGAGCGTGGGCGAACCCGCCTGGCGTCGGGGGAGCCCGCCCGGGAGGTTGAGGCCGCGGCGACGGGCGCCGGCTGTGGGTGCCGGACCCAGGCGGAGCGGGGTGGCACCGCGGGCAGAGGCCGAGCGGCGGAGGGCGCAACGGGGCGTGGAGACGAAGCAGGGGAGGCACGAACGACGCAGGGACAGGGGATGCGCGGCGAGCCACGGGCAGGCGCAGGACCCGAGCGCGGCCATCGGCGAGTGAAGACCAGGCCAAGGGCGGGAGCTCGCGACGCGGGGAGCAGGGGAGCGATAGGGGTCGTGGTGGCCGTGAGCGGGAGCTCGGGCGGCAGAGCGGGCAGTGGGGCGTCGGAACACGCGAGGGAAAGAGGAGGGGGCTCACTGCGGGTATAGGGGACAAGGCAGCATGCTCAGGGAGGCTCAGAGTGGTCGATGGGGACGAAGCGGCGGAGCGGGAGGCAGGCCGGCGGGGTAGAACGACGAGGTGGAGGCGGCGGCGTCCTGGAGAGGTGCGACGTCGGCGGGGCCAGGCGAAGTGCAGCGGTTAGTCGACGGTGGGGTCGTCCATGCCGAGGCAGGGGCGCGGCGTCGAGGCGGGCATCGCGCGAGGGACAGGAGGGGCGCGGAGGAGTCCGGGAGGGGCGGCGCCGGCGCCGGCTGGTGGTGGCTCACATCGGGCGCGAGCGAGGGAGGAGGGGATAGGGCTCCTCCCGATCCAGATCAAGAGCGAGGGGGTGGGGAAGAGTGAGTGGGGGGGCGAGTGGGTGACGGGGTGGTTAGGGTTTCCCCCTCGTGTGGATAAGGCAGGGGTGGGTCGGCCGGCTGGGCCAGGTGGGCCGGCCTGGCCCAGTTGGTCAGGGGGCCTTTTTATTCTTTTTTTGTTTTGTTTTTTATTTTTGTATTTTCTTTTATTATTTCTTTTTTGTTTAAATTCATTTAAAAGTATTTAGGCATTTCATAAAAATGTGTTTACTTCACCATAATTACCGATGCAATAATTGACATAGCCCGAACATTTTTGTTTTAATATTTGAAAACTTTTGTCGTTTGACTTATTTAGGATTTAAATTTGAAACAGTTCTGAGATTAATTACAGTGACAAAGGTGACATGGCACCATTAACGTGAGATTACTGTAGCATGATTATCCAGGCGTCACAAATGTCGAAAGAGAAAGCCGGATTTTCACTACCATGACTATACCCGACGCCAAGAGCGCTACCGTTCACGCTATCGCAAAAAACGAGCCATGGGTACACGCTAAGCACGTGACACAATGCTTCTTCATAACTGACCCGCGCAATCCCAGCTGTGTTGTCGTGAGGAGAGGCAAAAGGAACATCATTGGAATGGATGGAGTCGCCAACGAGGAAGACTATGATCAGTACGGCAACCCAATGAGGGAAGATGACGATGATGATGAAGTATACGTCAAAAGAAGAATCAATACTATATTACCTAAGAAAAATCGTACTCCATGGAAAAGGCAAAGTCACAATGAGGGGCTCAATTATTCTTCGACGAACAAGAAGGGAAAGAAGCTGGCTCAAAAACGAAAACGTCAGCACTGAGGAAACGTATGTTATCGGTCCAATGATGTGTAATATATATGTTCCTATTTTGCATACATATTTAACCGTCAAATGATGCAATATATATCGCCCTCCCTTCGTTCATTGCCCTCGAGAAATAAAAGTGGGATAAAATAAGGGAAAAGAAAAAGGAAAACTGGCAGTAGCGAAGGTTGTAGCAGCGCGTTTTGCATAAACCGCTACAGCTACTGAAGTTAGTAGTAGCGAATTTCGCCTAAACCGCTATAGCTACTGAAGTTAGTAGCAGCGCGCTTTGACCAAATGCGCTACTGCTACGTCCACTTAACCCAAAATTCTCACTCGCCCTGCTTCATCCCGCCTTCCCCCCCCCCCACCCCCCAAATCCCCACTCTCTCTTCCCCCGTTGCACCGCCGCGCCCGATCCGGCCCCGGTGCTCGCCTCCGACTCCGGCGCCGGCGACCGCCCCCGACCCCGGCGCTCACCACCGACCCGGCCCTCGACCCAGACCCCGGCGCCGGCGCCAGCCCCCGACCCCGGCGCTCGCCCCCAACCCGGCCCTCGCCCCCGACCCCGGCGCGCTCGCCCACGACCCATCGGCCCTCGCCTCCCTCCTCTCCCCTCCCGGCCATCGTCGGGCCTGCCTCCTCGCCCCTGCACCCTCTGTAAACCCCCCTCTCTCTGCTAGGGTTCTTCGGTTAATTTACTTAGGTTTTAGTTAGGGCAGTATGTTAATTAGGTTATCTATTTAGTTATGAATTTAGCTAGGTTTCAAAATTAGCTGAATTTATATGCAAATTTGAACTCGACATGTGATATGTGCATATGTCATGTTTTGGACATGTCATGTTTTGAAAATTATCCGAGTGGCCTATGTTACGCCGGAATGTTGATTCATTTCCGTTCCGGTGAATTTCAGCCGCTCGATATGTCCATTTTTTTAGCAAAGGTCATGCCAAAATTTCCCGTGAATAAAGGCATGATTTGTGCTACATAGTTGGCATATCGAGTGCTGGCACATAGATTTCTTTTTATGTCATTTCTCATTTATTCATACTTTTAGAAATAAATGAGGACACTTAATCATAGGAAACATGTCGAACATCAAAGAAACTGGGCCTTCTGACCAAGATGCAGACGAGATGGATTATGAGGGTGAACAAGAGTACCTCGACTATTTGACTGCTAAGCAAGGTTTGCAGGTCGGCCTCGATGATGGTACTGACGCCGACATCGACACCGACGGCGCCGGCCTCGATGATGCTACAAGTGGGACAAGGAGAAAAAGGTTTTTTACACGGACAAGATCACGAGGAAATTGATTAGACTACTGGAGAAGCAACACCGCTTTGCAGCCGAAAGCCCTACTTCTCCGATGAGGACCAAGTGGGACACCCCTCTCAACCGGGCCTTGAACGAACTTAAGGGACTCCCTTTGGACCAGCGGCCGCAATATGGTCATGTGCACGGTGCTGGAGACGGCACCACGTGGAAGGTGTTTCACAACGACGGCCCGGAGGCCAAGAAGCAGAAAAAGAAGTTTAGTCAGGCGGACATCGACGCGAAGGTGAAGCTTGCGGTCGAGAAAAAAGCAGCTGAGGACGCAAAAAAAGCAGCCGAGGACAAATATGAGTTGCTACAGTAGGCAGTCAATGCAGCTGTAACTGCCTGCAGAAATGATTTTGCTACTAACTTGGTTCCAGTTATCATCAACTGGGCGAAGGAAAATCCAGACAAGACGGTACATGATTTTCCGTTGCCAGTTTCGTCGGGAGCAACTCCATGAACAACAACACCATCACACCATCACTTGCTGACGCAACCGGGCCTCCTCTCGCAGCCGCTCCCGCTCATAGCAGCCCGTCCTCAGTCTCAGGCGCGCTAGGTGGGCCTTCGTCTTTGGCTGAGCTCGACGCCGTCACGGTAATTACATGTCGCACCAACATATATATATATATATATATATATATATATATATATATATATAGATAGATAGATAATATTCCATTTTTGTTGCCTTTCGGTTGTTTTACGCCACAGACATATCTGTTTGCAGGCGTAAGAAACCCTGTGCACCATACTCTACTTGATCAAAGGCCAGAAGGTGGACGTGGGCAAGGGGATGATAATGGACCCCTCTCAACGCACGTTCCACAACCAGCCGATCCCCGCTGGGCACTTCAGGGTTAGCTTGACCAGTGTGAAATCGGGGCACGAGGATTTGCCTCCTCCAGTACAGCATGTCGGAGCAGACGACGAGACCCCACTGCAGATTTGAAGCTGCAAGAACTGGGTGCTGCTATGGCCGAAGAATCTTATTCGTCTGGAGCCGGCCGAGAGCACACCAATAACTACCACACATCAACAAGCATGTGCGGAGACCACCACCCTGCCTACGCAATTACCAGCTCCTGTAGTGCCGGGTGAGAGCGGCGGACGACATGATGAAGGGGGTGCAATAGTACTGGCTGATGTAATTTCTCCTGTAGAACAGAGAATGGATGATGAGACGGAGGTCGACCCTATGGATTACCTCAATACAAACGCGTATGACAGTGACATAGATATGATGAGTCAACCATATGAAAAATCGGGCTATCAGCTTGCTAATGAGGATATGGATGATATGCCTGGGTAGGGTCGTACCATGGATTGCAAAAAGTCTCTCTTCATGAAATCCTCACAGGACACGCCTGAAGATGCCGCCTCAACACAGGCTCAACTAGCCGGGTGCGAGGGTCGTACAATACTTAACCCGGGAAAACTGTGGCAGGGGTTAAGGAAGGGTCTGGAAGGTGTGCCCAAGAAAAAGGAGAGGAAGAGATCGGGGAAGGTAACTGCCTCCAAACAAGCCAGAGCACATAGCAGCCAGATGATGCATTCTGAAGAGCGTGTACCCGTGAAAGGTGCGGTCATGTTCCATCTCACGGGCGAGCCGATGCTACCGCCGAAACCGCTTGAGGCACTATCAGGGGATCTCAGGAGACTGCACGACCATGTGCTGTCGACTGAGAAAAGCCTACTAGCCTCAAAGGATCTAGGATATCTGACATACGCGGCTCGTGTGCCTGAGGGGAAGTGCTATGTCGACACACGGCCCGTGGAGGTGTTCTTCCTGCGGTTTGACCATATCTTTGAGATTTTTCTAACAAGGCGGCTTGATTTTACTATCGTCCGCCTTTTTGCGCTACATATGAGCTCCGTCATGAAGAGTGAAGAAGTCTCGCAAATCTGTGTGGCGGATCCGTACTACATGCACGAGTCTTTCTTGAGTCTCGGTGACTTTGAGCGTGAAACTACTAGGGAGTACCTCCAAAACTTCATGGTATAGAATAAGGAACGGGAAATTGTCCTCGTGCCTTATCATCCAAAGTAAGTCAGTTCCGGACAACCCTTTCGTACATTTCAATCATTCCTTCTCTCTCATATGGGGAATAATTTGAGGTGTCTTTTCCCCGCAGCAACGGGCGCGCCGTCCTTATTGTTCTTTACCCGCAAGTCTCCCGCGCCGTGTATTTTGACCCTTCCAGAGACTACAAGAAAAAAGACTACACCCACATAATGAATATTCTAGATGATGCTCTCCAAGGCTTCAGCTTTAGAGGTGGCCACGTGCAGATCAGCAAACAAAGGAACAAGAAGATGGGTTTCGCGCATAAAACTAACTTCTCCTGCATCCATGTCCCAAAACCAAGCAAGAAGGATGGATTCTACATCGTCCATCTCATGATTCAGTTCAACACGGATCACCAAAAGCTTCGCATTAACAGCAGAAATGATGATCATATGCACAAGTGGCTAGAATCTCATGGAGAAGCGGATTATAAACTTAGAGATGACTTCTTTCGCATCCAAAGCGACATTGCGACGATCATCATGAAAGAAGTCGTCGATGAGAAGGGGATGTTCCACCACGGCCCTATATCGCGAGCTGACGTAGGAACTCGCATAGGCATGCAATGTCTAGACCTCACGCTGTTCAAGAAGCTAGGGTTCGTCCTCGATGATATGGAAGGATGGAACTTCTAGTGATTTATGATGCCGATGATGATGATATGTGTCGGTTGAACTTGTATACTTTTTGTAGCAATGAATTTGTGATATCCACAGTCCTTGCCGAACTTGCGTAACACTACTTTGTTAGTTTGCGTACGATGACCTGCGTACATGTAGTTAATTAATTTGCGTACTGTATGTTGCATCTAGTTGCTAACCCTTTCTTTTTCGGTGTTGCTCTAGTATATTTTGTTGCATATATATATGATTGTACATCCTCTTCATGAACATGCATCTCTAACAAGTACCTAGTTTCTTGATGGCGAGATGGAATTGCTATGTCGTGTACAAAGGGAAGGTTCCGGGGGTGTACAACGAGTGGCATGAGTGTCAGGCGCAAGTGAATGGGTTCACGGGCGCCAGCCATAAAGGCTTCAAAAGCAGACAAGAAGGAGAAGCTAGTTACTTGAGGTTCACGCTAGCGCGAGAGAGGACTCGTAACCGCCACTCATGTACTGCATAGTTCCGCTCTGACTCATAGTGATAGCACTTCTTGCGTATACCTTTGTTTAGATGGATGACGTTGTTGTAGTTGCAAGTATTCGAGACTTGCCTGTATCGCTATTTTCGAGATGATGACAAGATATCACTTTGTGTTGGATGATGATTATGATGAGACTATTTGTATGTACATGCTATGATTACATTTGTGGTCTCGCAGGCATTTGTATGTGTATCATGATGACATTTCTATGTACTAAAGATTCTTCTACAAAGCCTGTTCAAATACAAAACAAATATGCCAAAAAAACTACTTAAATTAGCAGTAGCGAGTGTATAAAAGTTAGCAGCAGCACCACGATAGCAGTAGCGCGTCCAGGCAAAGCGCGCTAGAGCTACTAGCAGTAGCGAGCTTCCACTAACCGCGCTGCTGCTACACTTGTGTAGCAGTAGCCCCGGTGGGCACGCGCTACTGCTATGTGTTAGCTGTAGCGCCTTATTAGTAGCGCCTATCCCCGCGCTACTGATACATCTAAAACCCGCGCTGCTGCTAGCCTTTTCCCTAGTTGTGGATGTCTGGCCTCGATGAGCGTACACTGCTTCCGGCAAGACAAGGTAATTGTCTGCAGTTAAATCAAACAACAAAGGCGCAGGCAGGGTAATAATCTCGTTGTGTTTCTTATTAAATCTCAGGTTATACAGAAGCATCTTATCTTTGTTGTCAACAATAAACTCATGCGCTACCATGCTCCTGTAATCTAAAAAGGAAAGAGGCAGCAGGGTCTCCTCTTTCTCATAATTCCAAATAGGTATCTCAAAATGTTCAGCAAGGCGTGCAGCATGGATACCTCCAAAGATGGGGCCCTTTGTACGGTTCAGGCTTAACCGTTTAGCAATAACGGCACCCATACTAAAAGTGTTGTCACCAAACAAGGCATTTAACAGAATAATAATATTCGGAACACTGAAGTTTCCACTATTTCCACGACCAATTAAGCATCGACTAGCAAATATGGCAAAGTAGCGTAAAACAGGAAAATGTATGCTAGTGATTCTCGCATCGGAACCCTTCTTTGAATCCCCTACAGTAATAGTGTTAACAAAACCATCCACATCTTTGCGATGTGGTTTATCTAAGCTGCCCTCAAGGGGTATTCTACCAACCGTGCAAAAATTACGTAATGACATTTCCTTGAACTCATCATATAAATGAAATGATACTGAAGGAGGTGAATTCTTAGGATAATAATAAAAGTTATGCACGAAAGTATTGGTGAGTAAGAGATAATGATCGATCCGGTTGTGGAAGAAGTCGGTGAGGCCCGCATTTTCAGCCAACGAATAAAAGTCCTCATAAATCCCGGCTGCTCTCAAGAAATTATCACATGGCCACTCACAAGGCCTTACTTCCGCTACGCGGGGAAGATTATACTTGGCCTTTTCTTTCTCCTTAGCATGTCTATCCTTGGAACCTTGGCTAGAAGAGCCCCTCAATAATCTCCTTATCATTTTCTGAAAATTTCTGAATTTTTTAGTAACTTCAAAGTAAAAGTTAATCAAACTAAACAAGATTGGTAGTAACTACTCACACAAGTGCCTAGAGCCTATATCATGCATTAGAATTACTTGGGACCTCATAAATTTTACATGCAAGCTCAAGAACAGGGTCACCTATGCAGCAAAAATTTGCAACGAATAAAGCACTAGAACAAAAACTAATTGGACCAATGGAGGAGTCACATACCAAGCAACAATCTCCCAAAGCAGTTTTATGAATGGAGCTTTGAGCAGGGAGATCAAAAATCACTGCAAAATGAGCTAGAACTCGTGCTTGAGCTGGATGGGGATTTTTTTGGGAGGAAGATGAAGTGTGTGGGTGCAGGAATAAGTGGAGGGGGGCCACCGTGGGCCCACGAGACAGGGGGCGCGCCCAGGGGGTGTGGGCGCGCCCTCCACCCTCGTGGCCAGCTGCTTGCCCCCCTGCAGTGTTCTCAGTGCCTAAAATCCTCATATATTCCATAAAAAATCATACTAAATTGGCAGGGCATTTGGAGCACTTTTATTTTAGGGATATTTTTTATTGCACGGATAATTCAAAAAACAGACAGATAACACTATTTTTGCTTTATTTAATCTAAATAACAGAAAGTAAAAAGAGGGTTGTGCCTTCTAGTTTCATCCATCTCATGATCATCAAAATTAATCCACTAACAAGGTTGATCGAGTCGTGTTAACAAACTTCATTCCGAATAACACGGAACCGGAGAAATTTCAAAAACACTAAGTTACCTCAACGGGGATATGAACATCCCCAACAATAAGAATATCATATTTTTTTTCTTGACAGTAGGAAGAGGAAACTCAAAACCTCCTATAATGATAGTTGGAATTTTTCCAATAGAATTGATGCTATGAACTTGAGGTTGTTTCCTCGGAAAGTGTACCGTATGCTCATTACCATTAACATGAAAAGTGACATTGCCTTTGTTGCAATCAATAACAGCCCCTGCAGTATTCAAAAAGGGTCTACCAAGGATAATCGACATACTATCGTCCTCGGGAATATCAAGAATAACAAAGTCCGTTAAGATAGTGACATTTGCAATCACAACAGGCACATCCTCACAAATACCGACAGGTATGGCAGTTGATTTACCAGTCATTTGCAAAGATATTTCAGTAGGTATCAACTTATTCAATTCAAGTCTATGATATAAAGAGAAAGGCATAACACTAACACCGGCTCCAACATCACATAAAGCAGTTTTAACATAGTTTCTTTTAATGGAGCATGGTATAGTTGGTACTCTTGGATCTCCAAGTTTCTTTGGTATTCCACCTTTAAAAGTGTAATTAGCAAGCATGGTGGAAATTCCAACTTCCAGTATCTTTCTTTTATTTGTAATTATATCCTTCATATATTTAGCATAAGGGTTTACTTTAAGCATATCAGTTAAGCGCATACGTAAGAAAGTAGGTCTAATCATTTCAGCAAAGCGCTCAAAATCCTCATCATCCTTTGTCTTGGATGGTTTAGGAGGAAAGGGCATGGATTTCTAAACCCATGGTTCTCTTTCTTTACCGTGCTTCCTAGCAACAAAGTCTCTCTTATCATAACGTTGATTCTTTAATTGTGGGTTATCAAGATCAATAGCAGGTTCAATGTCTACTTCATTATTATTGCTAGGTTGAGCATCATCATGAACATTATCATTAACATTATCACTAGGTTCATGTTCATCACCTGAATGTGTTTCAGCATCAGAAATAGAAATATTATTGGGATACTCAGGTGTGTCTAAAACAGGTTCACTAGAAGCATGCAAAGTCCTATCATTTTTCTTTTTCTTCTTTTTAGAAGGACTAGGTGCATCCAAATTATTTCTCTGAGAATCCTACTCGATTCTCTTAGGGTGGCCTTCAGAATACAAAGGTTCCTGAGTCATTGTACCAGTTATAGTAGCCACTCTAACAGCAAAATCATGTTTATTATTTAATTCATCAAGCAAATCACTTTGAGCTTTAAGTACTTGCTCTGCTTGAGTGGTAACTGTCGGTGTCAAAACCGGCGGATCTCGGGTAGGGGGTCCCGATCTGTGCGTCTAAGGATAATGGTAACAGGAGGCAAGGGACACAATGTTTTACCCAGGTTCGGGCCCTCTTGATGGAGGTAAAACCCTACTTCCTGCTTGCTTGATATTGATGATATGAGTATTACAAGAGTTGATCTACCACGAGATCGTAGAGGCTAAACCCTAGAAGCTAGCCTATGATGATTATGATTGTCCCTTTAAGGACTAAACCCTCCGGTTTATATAGACACCGGAGGAGCAAGGGTTTACACAGAGTCGCTTACAAAAGAAGGAAATCTATTATCCGGATCGCCAAGCTTGTCTTCCACGCAAAGGAGAGTCCCACCCGGACACGGGACGAAGTCTTGAGTCTTGTATCTTCACGGTCCAACAGTCCGTCCAAAGTATATAGTCCGGCTGTCCGGATACCCCCTAATCCAGGACTCCCTCAGTAGCCCCAGAACCAGGCTTCAATGACGATGAGTCCGGCGCGCAGTTTTGTCTTCGGCATTGCAAGGCGGGTTCCATCTCCGAATACTCCAAAGTAATTATCGAACACTTAGATCATGTCGGGATCTGCAAGATGATCTTCACATACCACCATAGAGAGGATGATATCCCACAAACGTAATATGCAGACAACTTTAGGCAACGTGACATGACACTATGGTTGAGTGATTATTCGAACCATTTTCCCACAGCCAGCCACATCGCATATTGCGAGGCGGTTTCCTCGGCACGTCTTGTCGAAGCAGAGATCATGTCCCCTTATCACGGGATTCCCAACAATACGGGTATGGGTAACCCAACCGCGCCATCAATCATGGCGCTTGGGAAATAAGCGATCCTCAACGGGCATGTGGGGAGGCGCACCATTCTCGTCGCCTCTATAAAGGGATAAGGATTCCCCATTTTCGCCCACGCCTTCTTCCTCCTTTGCTTATCCATTTCTGCCCCCTCGAGCTCCAGTGCCCTAGTTCACACCTCCTCCACACAGCCAAACATGTCCGGAGCAGGAGGCAAGTGGGTGGCCTCCACCTTCAAGGAGGAACATATCACGAAGCTCCGGGCGGCCGGATACTTGACCGCAGATATCGCGCACCGGCTGCCGGATGTAGGGCAGATCATTCCGACTCCGGGACCCCACGAGAGGGTCGTGTTCCTCGCCCACTTCGTCCGTGGACTGGGATTTCCACTTCATCCCTTTGTCCGTGGGCTCATGTTTTACTATGGGCTAGACTTCCACGATCTAGCTGCAAATTTCGTCCTCAACATCTCGGCGTTTATCGTCGTGTGCGAGGCCTTCCTCTGCATCAAGCCTTACTTCGGCTTGTGTCTACGAATCTTCTGCATGAAGCCGAAGATCGTGAGCGGCCAGCAAGCGGAGTGTGGAGGTGCCATGGTGGGCAGGATGCCCAATGTTACCTGGCTCAACGACTCCTTCACGGAGACCATAAAAGGGTGGCAATCAGGGTGGTTCTACATCACCGAGACATGCAATGCCAAATGGGCGATGGCCACCGAATTCCGATCCGGAATTCCCATGCGGCTCACCTCTTGGGAAAAGAAGGGCCTGGTGTCGGTGTCAAAACCAGCGGATCTCGGGTAGGGGGTCCCGAACTGTGCGTCTAGGCGGATGGTAACAGGAGACAAGGGACACGATGTTTTTACCCAGGTTCGGTCCCTCTCGATGGAGGTAAAACCCTACTCCTGCTTAATTGATATTGATGATATGGGTAGTACAAGAGTGGATCTACCACGAGATCAAGGAGGCTAAACCCTAGAAGCTAGCCTATGGTATGATTGTTGTAATGGTTGTGTGTCCTACGGACTAAAACCCTCCGGTTTATATAGACACCGGAGAGGGCTAGGGTTACACAGAGTCGGTTACAATGGTAGGAGATCTACATATCCGTATTGCCAAGCTTGCCTTCCACGCCAAGGAAAGTCCCATCCGGACACGGGACGAAGTATTCAATCTTGTATCTTCATAGCTGACGATGATAGTCCGGCTATCCGGACACCCCCTAGTCCAGGACTCCCTCGGTAGCCCAATGACGATGAGTCCAGCGCGCATATTGTTCGGCATTGCAAGGCGGGTTCCCCCTCCGAATAATTCATAGAAGATTGCGAACACCAGGATAGTGTCCAACTCTGCAAAATAAATTCCACATTCCACCGTACAGAGAATAATATGTACACAAGTTCAATCTGCTGACGTATTTTGTGGCATGACGTCATACCACCACCAAGCCTCTTGAATCGTTTTTTATCATACCACCTCAGCGCGTTTAGCGAAGCGGTTTCCTAGGCACGTCTTGTCGAAGCAGACATCGTGTTCCCCTTATTCCGGGATTCCCATCAATACAGACGTGGGTAACCCAACCGTGCCCGTTGCCACATCCCCTCTATCGGAGGCAAGTCCCGAATGGTCACGGGGACGGCTCTTGGTATTCTCCCTCTTTATAATGGGACCAAGGCTTGTTTCTCTTCTTCAATCCTCAATCGAATCTACTCCTTGCCCCGAGTTCCAACACCCAGAGCCCCAGATTCGAGCGCTTCGGACCTTCAACAATGTCCGGCTCCGACCTACAGGGCCGGTGGATGCCCTCCTCCATCACGGAAGAAGACGTGCTAAAGCTGCGAGAGGCCAAGTACCTGACTTATGAGATTTCGCATAGGTTGCCCGCCGAAGGGCAAATCATCCCCACCCCCGAGCCCGGCGAGTATGTCGTGTTTGTATCCCACCTCCGTCGGGGTTTAGGCTTCCCGATGGATCCTTTTGTGAGAGGGCTCATGTTTTACTATGGGTTGGAATTCCACGACTTGGCTCCGGAGTCCATCCTCCATATCTCTTCATTCATTGTCATCTGCGAAGCCTTCCTCCGCATTACCCCTCACTTCGGCTTGTGGCTTAAGACCTTCGATGTGGAGCCGAAGATAATCGAGGGGCGTCAAGCAGAGTGCGGCGGGGCGGTTGTAAGCAGAAGGGCTGACGCTCCATGGCCCGAGGGCTCTTTTCAGGAGGAGCTCGGCTTGTGGCAGCAGGAGTGGTTCTACATAACCGCTCCCAGAGGCAGCAGGCAGAAGCCGCCGCCCATCTTCCGCCCGGGCCCTCCACAGTAGCTGATGTCATTGGTCAGCCAAGGGCTCAACTGGGGGCCGTGAAAGGACGTGCCCCTATTGCAGGGCCGGATTCGAGACCTCCAAGCGAGGGAGATCGATCTGGTCGTGGTGATGCAGGTCATGCTGATTAGGCGTCTCCTGCTCTGCAAACGCCGTCCTCTCCGGCTGTGGGAGTTTAATCCGGAGGGACCACGAATTCTCCAACACTTCATGGGTACGACACCCTTGGAGATGTACAAATTGTTCTTCGGATCACAAGAGGTGTGTCCGGAATTGACCGAGGACGCCGGCCTAAGCTGCAATCGCCCGGATACACAAGTAAGTAGCTCCGTGTCCGTACATACCGTTTGTTTGCCTTTCTATGATTCGCCTTTTGACCAATTGCTCTCTAAACAGGAGTGGATAGTGCAAGCAAAACTGATACGGTGTCCGGCCCCCCTCCCAGAGACCGCGCCGGATCCCGTGCTGGTCAGGATGCTGGAGGTTGCGCCTTCAAAGGAAGGAGAAGGGGAGAACAGAGGAACTACCGCCTCAACCAAGGAGGCTTTTGAGGAAGGAGGGATCGAGAATCCCTCCTTCCAAGGGGAGAAGAGGACCGCCTCCGAAAACCCGGAGGCCAAAGCCTTGAAGCGGGGGAAGAGATCTTCACCAGAGGGTCCTGCGTCCGGAGAGGCTTCGGCCGCACGGTCTCCCCTAAAGAATCAGCCCTCCAGCGAGCCGTAAGTAGAAAAAAAGGAGTTTTGTAAGGGACATCCCTATTTGTGCTTCTGAGGATAACTTAAGTTTTTACCTTGTAGTTCGGATCTCCGTCCTTCTCAGATGGGCTCGTCTTCAGGGGAACTCCGTCCGGAGATGATGGAGAGCGAGACGCCTCCATCTGTCGTACCATCGGATAGGGTGGACGAGCCTGAAGTGTCATCACGGAGGGTATCCCCGAGTCCGACAGGGCCGAATAGTTCGACACCAACTGGTGTGCGGCCGGGGGAGCTGAAGGATCTGCTTGAGAGGGCGTCTATCTCAGAAGGTCACTTTACACTGATGAGTACGGTGATTGAAAGAATTTCATCCGTCGAAGGCGGATTGCGTGATGCCATCAGGAGTTTGCTGGCGGGGTTTGAGGTACGTAAAAATGACATACTGTTTGACAGTTTTACACATAAAGTGCGCCCTGTATAGATAGTAGCCCCTGAGACTCGGTAGAGTGTCGAGAACGACAGCGTGCCAAGGATCAAAATCCCAGGTATTGATTTTTGCCTTTCCTATGCAGGTGGCGGATAGTTCGGTGGCTAGCCGGATTGATGGAGTTGCCGAGCTAAAGCGGCAGCTCGACGCTGCGGATGCGGACATCGCGCTGGTCAATAAACGACTTGACGAGTCGCAAGGTAGGTTTTTTCTCTGTGGTCACCTAGTAAGGGAGCCGAGGCCCACTCCTTACAACATGTGTGCTTAATGCAGATGGTGCCGTGCTGTGGAGAGCCTTCGGGCAGAACTTGCTCAAGCCAAGGAGCAAGCCAGAAGGAGTGATGCGGCTGCCTCGAGGGCGGCCGAAGAGCTAGAAGCTGAAAGGGCTGCACACTACCGAAGCAGGGAGGAGATGGCCGAAATGGCCGTGAAGTTAAAAGATGCTACCGACCGCAATGAGGTTCTTGAAAAGGAGCGCCTAGCGGAGCGAGAAGACCTGGGGAAGGCCGCCGCCGAAGCCAAGGATGCCGGTTCTGCAATGCGGGCTATAAAGGAGGAGCTGCGCCAGGCCGGAGATATTGTGGCTGGCAAGCCCTTTCTGCTGCGCCGAAGGTTTACAGATCCAAAGTATGCTCATCTTGGCTAGTTGTGGGGTCCGGAGGATCCTTATATGGATTTAGCGGCGAGTGCAGCAGATGCCGTTGTGCACTTCCGAAGTCAGAAGGATCACAAGACGGAAGAGCTGTTTTGGTCTCAATTCCATAGTCCGGAGCGTTCACTTCCGCTGACAGATCGGTTGGCCGAGTGGGCTGAGCTAAATAGATTGTCCGGACTTGCCATGACGGATATCGTGACTCATGTCTGGCCGGATAGGCCCAAGCCGAAGAGTTATTTTGGCTTATTGCAGCAATTTCTTGGGGCGGTGCCGCATATCAAGGCGATGAAGCGGTCGGCCTGCATAGAGGGTGCACGGATGGCCCTCGCCCGTGTGAAGACACATTGGGCAGAGATGGATGCCACCGCTGTTGCGACCTAGGGTTCGGACGACAGCCGGTTACCCGCTGAGCACTATTTTGGGGAAGTTCTACGTGGTGCTCGTGTAATAGAGTCGCAGTGCTCAAAAAATGTCACATTCAAATGAATGTTTTGGTTTGTAAAACGATATTTATGATGTAAGCACTTTTTGTACTTGTGCGTTCAAGTATTGAAATATCTCCTGTGCGGCCGTTTATGTATACGTGTGTACAACCTGAAAGATGGCAGTCGTCGGCTTCAGCCCCCACGCACAAGGTGCGGGGGTGTTCGCAAAAATAGCGCATTTTCACACTTAATCCGACGTCTCGGTCCTGTGAAGGAGGTGGTAGCGTAGCAAACGAGGCAACCGGACTATAATGCTTTATCACTTTCACTTAGCCATAGGAGTTCGAGGGTGGGGCTACGATATAGCCCCTAGGGGCACCGCACTCTCCGAATTCGTGGCGCGTATGTGCCTGACCGGGAAACGGTCCTTCATCAAAGCGGAGGAATTCTAAACATTCCGGTAGTCGATCAAGTGGTTGACCAGTCTCTCGCTGTATCATGACAGTCAGTTTTCGGCTTTCTCTACGGATGTGCTCGCCCGGCCGAACCGGGGCACAATCACAGTAGTTCTCCTGGTGCCGCGTTAGCCGATGATACGGAACGTAAGGCAGCAAAACACAGGAGCCGGAAAAACCCAACATTTGACCAAAGACATGATTCGGAGCTGGTGCATATAAGGCCTAACTCGAGACGCCGAACACTCCCTAAGGTATTTGGTCCTTATGATAGCGGGCAGAACAATGCCCTAAGCCCCTAGTGTCCAGGTACACGCAAGGTCCTCTGACGCGGCCGATGCCAAAACGTCAGTCTCCTCTCTTGTTATAATGAGAAACCAGGGGATATATCGCAACAAGAGACAGTAAAAAAGGTTTACGCAGGGTCTTAATCTGAAAAGAATCCTTGCCACAGGTCCCTACTGCACGTCTGCGCCTGTGTCTCCGTTGTGCTGTATCCTGGACGGGTGTAACACGCTGTTCATCTGTAAAAGAGAGGAACTTAGTTTGAAAAGTGATCATAAAAAATGAATTAAAAATCAAAATATGAATGAATGAATAAAGCTGAGCTTATATTAGCTCATACGCACAACCCCTTGTGACGGGGTGTGCAGCTAGGGAGCCCCTAGCTTATTTATGCCGGACTCGTCTAGCCGTGTCCGGGGTCTTCAACGACCTTTTAATGAGATTATGTCGCGTGGACCTGGCATTTTAAGTGTAAGAGACGCGTAGTGTGGTATTGCATTAAAGCGGACAAAAGCTTTACGTCCCAATAGTGCTTGATGGCTACTTTTGAATGGGGAGACATGAAAGATTAGCTTTTCGCGTCGGAAGTTGTCGGGTGACCCGAACACAACTTCTAGTAGTAAGGAGCCCGTGCACTTGGCGTAAGGGCCTGGCATCACTCCTTTGAAGGAAGTGCGGCTATGTCGAATTTTAGTAAGGTATATCCCCAACTTGCGGATTGTGTCCGGATATAGCAGGTTTAAATCACTGCCGCCGTCCATCAGGACTTGTGTAAATTGTAGTCCGTCAATTATAGGATCCAATATCAAGGCAGTCCATCCTGCGTTTCGAATGCTTCTGGAATAGTCCAGGTGGTCGAAAGTAATTGGTTTTGACATCCAATCTCGAGGTTCCACTGGGGTGGACCGTGCGACACCTACTTTGGCGAGTGCCGCATTGTTGTTCCGTATTATCACATGAAGTGAATTTACTGTTTTGACTTCTTGCGGGAAAGTCTTCTGTCTTCCGGTGCTCTACTGGTGGGGTTCGTCGTCATCCTCACTTAGCGTCGAGCCCCTTGTGTTCAGCGTTGAGTCGGCTGGACTGTTTAAAGACCCAACAATTTCGGTGGGTGTGGTTTGCAGGCCTTCCGGAGGTGCTGTGGATTTGACATATCCGATCCAAAATTTTGTTTAAGTTGGATAGCTCTTCACTATTGTCCTTAAGAGGCAGTGTTTGTTGTTCGACCGCGAGCTTTTGAATCCGGCGTTGACCGCCGTATTCTTTGGGCTTTTTTCTTTATTTCGGTGCTGGTCCTTTCTGTGCCGTGATTTTCCGTTTCCATCTCTAATCTCGGATGTACTCGGGTCGCTGGTGCTGCATCTTGCTAGCCAGTTGTCTTCCCCAGCGCAAAAGCGGGTCATGAGGCTTGTTAGCGCGGCCATTGTTCTCGGCTTCTCTTGGCCGAGGTGTCTGGTGAGCCATTCGTCTCGGACATTGTGTTTGAAAGCTGCTAAGGCTTCGGCGTCCGGACAGTCGGCTATTTGGTTCTTTTTGGTAAGAAACCTGTTCCAGAATTTGTGCGCTGACTCTCCGGGCTGTTGAGTTATGTGACTTAAATCGTCTGCATCCGGAGGGCGGACATAAGTCCCTTGAAAATTTGCTCTAAACGTGTCCTCGAGCTCTTCCCAACTTCCAACAGTATTTTCTGGGAGGCTTTTGAGCCAATGCCGGGCTAGCCCTTTGAGCTTGAGGGGTAGATATTTTATGGCGTGGTGATCATCTCCTCTAGCCATGTGTATGTGCAGTATGTAATCCTCAATCCAGACTCCGGGGTCTGTTGTTCCGTCGATTGCCTCTATGTTTACGGGTTTGAATCCCGCTGGAAATTCATGATCCAGCACCTCATCGGTGAAACATAGTGGGTGTGCGGCGCCCCTGTATTTAGGCGTGCCATTATCTTCGAACATGCGGCGTGTTTTGTTGCTTCCTAGGGCCCTCTTTTTAGGCCCGTAAATGGACCTAACCGGGCCATCTGTTTTACGAGGATCATGGGTCATCTTGTGTGCGGTGCCACTTGTCGCTTTTGGCCTGTCATCTGGTCGTCTATCCGGCCAGGCGGCCTCTTTGCTTTTGACTGTGGGGGCTCTATGGCCTCCTCGTCGATTTCTGGCAGCAGCTTGCGCTTCGGGTAGCTCTTTGTTTGGTGGCTATTGCCATATTTGTCTGCGGTCTTGAGTACTTTGCTCCACCTCATTCTGAGTATGTCTTCCGCTGTTTTGAGCTTCCGTTTTTCCTTTTTCAGACTTCTTGCAGTGGAGACAAGTCTTTTGTGAAGGTTCTTATGCTCCAGTTGTGTGTCCGGCATGAGATCGTCTGGACTGTTGTTTTCGCCGGGCATGGATTGATTATCCGATTCGTCCTGTTCGGACGGTTGCTTGGTTGCATGTTCGTCGTCCACTGGTTTGCCCTGCTCTATTGCTGGGTCATTAGGGGTGCTGTTTTTGTCGAGGCGGGACTTAGGGCGGCGTCTGCGTCGCTGTTTTGGTTGTTTGTCGGCGGAATTATCCTTTGCCGCGTCCCGTTGTTCCTACATATCGCTTCCTTTTGGGGTGTCCACCATATATACATCATGGGTTGGGGTGGCCTTCCAGTGCTCGGTAGGCGCTGGTTCTTGGTAGTCTCCGGCATCGTCGTCCATGTCGTCGATGTCTTCGGAGTCGTAGTCTAGCATGTCGGTTAGATCTTCGACAGTGGCTACAAAGTGGGTGGTGGGTGGGCTTTGAATTTCTTTGTCATCCGCATCCCAACCATCCTGACCGCAGTCCGGCCAGGGCTCTCCTGATAGCGAGAGATGCTTTAGCGAATTCAGGATGTCGCCAAAGGGTGAGTGCTGAAAGATGTCCGTGGCGGTGAACTCCATGATCGGCGCCCAATCGGATTCGATTGGTAGGGGCGTAGGAGGTTCGGAGTCCGGCAAGGAGTCCGGCTCCTCGGAGTCACGAGCTTTATAAGGGACAAGGTCAATATTCGGCTCCATCGCCATAAAAGTTGCAGCTCCCAAGGCGGTGTCCAGCCACCTGTCCTCGATCTGCGTGGTCGGCTCCGAACTATGGGTCGGAGCAGATTCGTGTGCGGCCTCCAAGGTACTGTCCGGCGGCAGAGCTAGATCATGCCCATCGTGACAGTGCGACACGCTTGGCTGTGGCTCGAATCCGTCGAAGATCAAATCTCCGTGGATGTCCGCCATGAAGTTTAGGCTTCCAAATCTGACCTGATGGCCAGGGGCGTAGCTTTTGATCTTCTCCAGATGGCCAAGCGAATTGGCCCGCAGTGCAAAGCCGCCGAATACGAAGATCTGTCCGGGGAGAAAATTCTCACCCTGGATTGTGTTGTTGTTTGAAGAAGCCATCAAGCCTATCGGTGACGACACAGAGGAACTCTCAATGAAAGCACCAATGTTAGTGTCAAAACTGGCGGATCTCGGGTAGGGGGTCCCGAACTGTACGTCTAGGCGGATGTTAACAGGAGACAAGGGACACGATGTTTTTACCTAGGTTCGGTCCCTCTCGATGGAGGTAAAACCCTACTCCTGCTTGATTGATATTGATGATATGGGTAGTACAAGAGTGGATCTACCACGAGATCAACGAGGCTAAACCCTAGAAGCTAGCCTATGGTATGATTGTTGTAATGGTTGTGTGTCCTACGGACTAAAACCCTCTGGTTTATATAGACACCGGAGAGGGCTAGGGTTACACAGAGTCGGTTACAATGGTAGGAGATCTACATATCCATATTGCCAAGCTTGCCTTCCACGCCAAGGAAAGTCCCATCCGGACATGGGACGAAGTCTTCAATCTTGTATCTTCATAGTCTCGGAGTCCGGCTGACGATGATAGTCCGGCTGTCCGGACACCCCCTAGTCCAGGACTCCCTCACCTATCCTGGGGTGAGCCTGCGGAGCTGACCGGACTTCAGAATTGCATCAAGAATATGATGGACAAAAAATCAAGCTTGTCAACGTAGTCCAGGTCATGCTTGTCCGCCGGATTCTTCCGTGTCAAAGACGGGCATTTAATCTGTGGGAGTTCGTCCCGGCCGAACACTAGACACTTCAAGAGCTCTACGGCACGACGCACAAGGACGCATAGAAGGCACTATTCAAGGCCTCCGAAATACCACCTCCCACATCCGAGGACCGTGGACTTCACGCCACGCGGCTAACCCGTCCAGTGAGTTTTCCAACTATCACCAGATGTAGTTTTTCCCAGCGTACTCATGGGAGGATCTTAAGTCATCGTGTGTATTTAATCAGGAGTATGTGGTGACGGCGGAGCGGATTGACTGTCCGGCTCCACTGCCAGAAGGTCTAACAAATGCTCTCCTGACGGAGATGCTAGTCCCGGCTCCCTACAAGGCGCCGGAAAAGAATGCCAAAAAGAAGGCCCCGGGGACCAAGAAGGGTCTCCAGCGTAAGGTCGTACTGGACGCCTCGTCCAAAGACGATGAGGCACACTCCTCCCCCGAAGTGGAGGAGGAAAAGGAAGGGGTCGCCCCACCCGAGGAGGCCGAAGGGCCTAAGAGGGCGACCCACGGGACTAGGAAGGGTCCCCTACGCAAGGCCGTCGGAGGCGGGGGGAAACACGAGGAAACTCCGCCTCCCCGCAGTGGGGAGTAGAAGAAAAGGAAAGCCGCCCCGGAGGGGGAGGCTAGGACGCCCAAGAAGGGAAATGCGTCCCTTCCGGATTACTCCACCACGGCCGGATTACTCCCCTAGTAAGATCGTAAGTATCCGCACTCTGTTGTACTTTAGTGCGACTTTGCTTCATAGTCTGTTATAACGCCGAACAAGTATATGCAGTCCGGCCAGGGTCCATCCCGAGGTATCCTCTTCGGATGGGTCCTTGAGCGATTCGGTGATGAACTCGCTCCCAACAGCCACTTCCCCTCGGCCTACGGATGACACAAAGGTGTTGTCCCAAAGGCTCGTACAGCAGGGGGAGGCGACTCTAGAGACGCCCCAAGGCGAAATTCAAGACGCCGGGCACACGGGGCGTAAGATCCCCACGGATTGTGCCGACGGGAGCCGCAGCGAGCTGGGTTCCAAGCCTGACAGTATACCGGAACCCCCAAAGGTTCCGGATTCGGGCAGGCTGCCCCTCGCCAAGGAGGGCCAGCCGTCCGTGCCAATAACTTCCGTTATGCCAGAGGCGTCAGATAGTCTGCTGGAAGTGCTTCGTGGCGCTTCCATGGATGAAGAGCACCGTACTCTTATGAGTGCAGTGATTCAGAGGGTTCGGTCCGCCAAAAGCGGATTGACCGAAGCCTGTACCAGCCTCCTAACAGGCTTTGAGGTAAGTAATTAAAAGTTTGGGAAATTATCACCCGATAGACAGTAGCCCCTGATACTCTGTTTGGTGTTCAAAAGGAAAGCCAAACGGAGGGTCAATTAAAATCCGCAGGAGTCTAATAGTAGGTGTCTATGTGAATAAACAGGCGGTGCTGCTTGCCGCTGCTGCCCGCACAGCGGAGGTCACCGGACTCAAATGGGACCTGGAGCAGGCCCAAGGAGAGCTCAGCCTCACGAAGAGGCAGCTCGAAGAGAACAAAGGTAAGTGATACTTCATTCACATATCATAAAGAATAGACAAAATTGGTGATGCTACCGAAAAAGCGTCATGATTGTGTAATAGGGGCCACGACCGAAGTGGCATCCCTGAAGAAAGCGCTATCCGAGGCCAAAAACAAGGCAGCCATGGAGCGCATTCATCGTAAAAAGAAAAATGCTAGGGTGGGCGAGGTACAGCAAGAGCTCCAGGAGCTCGGCAAGTACTTCGAGTCCTTGGAGCGTGACTTCAAGACGAAGGAGTCTAAACTTGCGAAGGCCCTGTTGAGCATGAAAGACGCCAGGGCCGAAGCCGAAAAGGCCCAGCAGGAAATCCAGGCGGCCAAGAAGATAGCGGCGGGTAAGACATTCTTTATGCAAAGCAAGCATGTGGAGGAGACGTTTCTTTTACTTACCCGAATTCGGAGCTCTCCAGGGGCATTCGCAGATCTGCCACGCAGCATAACAGATGCCGCGGAGTTCTACCATGCTGAGGAGGGGAGCTCAACGAAGAAGTTGTTCTGGTCCCAGTATGCTGGAGCTGGACACCCGATGCCTCTGAGTGACCAATTGAAGCAATTGGTTGAACTCCACAGGGCGGCCGAAGTGGCTATGAAAGATTTCATAGTCCGGATGTGTCCTAGTGAGGCCCTGCCCGCCAGCTACTTCGGCCTGATAAAGCGGATGGTAAATGCCTGTCCGCGGCTTGAAGTGATCAAGCGATCTGTTTGCATTGAGGGTGCCCGCCGAGCCTTTGCCCGTGCAAAGGTGCATTGGGGCAAGCTGGATGCGGAGAAGCTGGTGAAGGATGGACCACCGGAGGGCAAGGCGCATCGCTGTCCCGAAAAAATAATATGATGGCGTTATGAAAGGCACTCGTCTCGTGGCCGACGAATGTACCAAGGACACGATCTTTGAGTAAATGTACTTCTGTCGTTTTTGTAATATAAGGACGAGGTTATTTGCGCTATATAGCGTTTTTTATTTAAAATACTACTTTCTGTGCGGCTGTTTATAAAATTCTGAAAGTAGGCCAGTCGTCGGCTTCCGCCCCCACATAACTAATACTGGGGTGTTCGTGGAAAAAACCCAGACACTCTTTATCCAAATTTTTGGTCCCTGAAGGAGGTGTTTGGCGCAGCGAACAAGGCAATCGGACTATGCGGCTTTATAACTTTCACTTAGCCATAGAAGTCTACAATTTTAAATTTCGGCGAAGGCCGTAGAATTTGGAAAGCTGAATTGGGGCGCTATATACGCCTAAATCGGACGAGGTCGATTCCTCGCCTAAAGCGGAAAAAATCTTTAAGGATTTTAAGACCTCTCGAACAGCGACCAGCTCTCGCCGCATCATGCCTGTCAGTTTTCGGCTTTCTCTACTGAGGTGCTCGTCCAGAAGAATCGGGACACAATCGCAGTAATTCTCCCTGAGCTACCTTAGCCGATATAACGTTACGTAAGGTACCAAAGCAAGGGAGCCGGGCAAACCCAACTATTGACCTAAGACATGATTCGGAGTTGATGCATATAATGCTATAAGTTCGGGGTGCCGCACTGGTGAAAAGTGTTCGGACTTATCTTGCCGTATTATGGGGCGCCATAAGAAGCCCCTAGCAAACTGAACGTACCAAGGTGTACGGGTGCAATATTAAATAAACATTTATAGGAAAAAATGTGCAAATGGGAATAATAAGCTGTCGCTATATATTATCTCCCATTGATAACTAATACGTCTAAGCGTATGTTTACAATGAATGCGTTAGGCAGAAGTAAATAGGACTATTTGACATGTCCTATCCAAGGGCGGGCCGCATGTAGGTATGTAAAACAGGTATAACGACCGTAAACAGATTCCACCTGGGTATTTCCTTTGTGCGTAGAGCCTTTTGCCTCCTTGGTTTTCTCTCCTGTGGAAGTCCGACAATCCGGCTCTTCTGAAGAGGCTGCCCGAAAGCAAGGTCCTGAAAGATAAAGGTGGTTATTAAAGTATGTTACGGCTGTACCATATTATTGACTGAGTCACTATTGTGCCTCCTCCTATGCCCATGGTATTTCGAGTGCGTAATTGTGTACGCGCGGCACTATTGTGCCTCCACCTATGCCCATGGTATTTCGAGTGCGTAATTGCGTACGCGCGGCACGAATCCTGCCTTGATGGGGCTGGAGTGGAGGCCAGACTGCTAGTCGCACTCTTGGCGTGCCTGCCGATCCTGTTGCGGGGTACTCCGGACTCGCTTGACGGTGTTCGGGGTTGTTGTTGCCGGATTGGTGGTTTGCCGGAGAAGGCTGCTTTGTACTTCTGCCGTGAGGGCTGTAGTATGCTCTTCTATATGGAGAGAGCGATCCATGTTTTCGTTGACTGTTATGACCCCACGAGGTCCTGGCATCTTGAGCTTGAGGTATGCATAGTGTGGTACCACATTGAATCGAGCGAATGCGGTTCGTCCAAGCAGTGCATGATAACCACTACGGAAATGGACGATGTCGAAGATTAACTCCTCGCTTTGGAAGTTATCCGGAGATCCGAAGACCACTTCCAGTGTTATTGAGCTCATGCAATGGGCCTCTACTCCTGGGATTACACCTTTGAAGGTGGTTTTGGTGGGCTTGATCCTCGAAGGGTCGGTGCCCATTTTGTGCATTGTTTCCTGATAGAGCAGGTTCAGGCTGCTGTCGCCATCCATAAGGACTCACGTGAGGTGAAATCAGTCGATGATTGGGTCTAGTACCAATGCGGCTGAACCGCCGTGACGAATGCTGGTAGGGTGATCCCTACGATCAAAGGTGATCGGATAGGCTGACCATGGGTTGATTTTTGGGGTGACTGGCTCCGTCGCATAGACGTCCCGTAGTGCTTGGGAATGTGGGTGGCGTAGATCATGTTGACTGTTTTCACATGGGGAGGAAATTTCTTCTGTCCCCCCGTGTTTGGACGCCGGGGCTCCTCGTCATCGTCGCTGTGCAGCCCCTTGTGCTTGTTTTCGGCGTTTATTTTACCGGCCTGTTTGAACACGCAATAGTCTCTATTAGTGTGGTTTGCTGGCTTATCCGGGGTGCCATGAATTTGGCACGAGCGATCAAGTATGTGGTCCAGACTAGACGGTCCCTGATTGTTTCTTTTGAACGCCTTTTTCCACTGACCGGATTTCGAGCCACTGAATCCGGCGTTGACTGTCGTGTCTTCAGTGTTGTCGCCGTTGTTCTATCGCTTATATCTATTGCGCCGTGGCTTGCCGTTATTGTCGTGGACATCTGAGGTGCCAGAATTTATTGGTGTGGTGCTACTGCGAGCCAACCAGCTATCCTCGCCCGCGCAAAAGCGGGTCATGAGTGTCGTGAGGGCCGCCATGGACTTTGGTTTTTCCTGGCCGAGGTGTCGGGTGAGCCACTCATCACGGATATTATGCTTGAAGGCCACCAAGGCTTCGACATCCGGACAGTCGACTATTTGGTTCTTTTTGGTTAGGAACCGAGTCCAGAATTTCCTGGCTGACTCTCCGGGCTGTTGGGTAATGTGGCTCAAGTCATCGGCATCCGGTGGTCGCACGTACGTGCCCTGGAACTTGTCGAGGAATGCGTCCTCCAGGTTTTCCCAACTGCCAATGGAATTTGCCGGCAGGCTGTTTAGCCAGTGCCAGGCCGGTCCTTTGAGCTTAAGGGGAAGATACTTGATGGTGTGTAGATCGTCACCGCGGGCCATGTGAATGTGAAGAAGGAAATCTTCGATCCATACTGCGGGGTCTGTTGTGCCATCATATGATTCGATGTTTACGGGTTTAAACCCTTCTGGGAATTCATGATCCATCACTTCGTCGGTGAAGCAGAGGGGGGGTGCGGCGCCTCTATGCCGGGCTATGTGGCCACACAGTTCGACTGAGCCCGGTTGGCTATATTCAGCCTGGCCGGACATGTCGATAGTGTATTGGGCGTAATGATCATCGTTACGTGTTGGGGCGCGCCCCCACGATCCGTAGATCGATATTGGCTGTCCTGCCTTATTTTCCAGTATATCTTGCAGGTCCTACCTATTGCCCCGGGCCATAGTGTATTGGCGTGGGGGTGCGGGCTGGTATTCGGGCTGATACGCCGTTTTATCCCGGCTACGAGGTGGCCGGTCAGCCGTGTGGCGCTCGAGTCCATATTCCTCGGCTGCCAGGACTTCGGTCCATCTGTCTGTGAGCAGGTCTTGATCATCTTGGAGCTGCTGCTGCTTCTTTTTCAGGCTCCTCGCAGTGGCCATAAGCCGGCACTTGAAGCGCTCCTGCTCCACGGGGTCCTCGGGCACGCCGAACTCGTCGTCACCGAGGCTAATCTCGTCTTCAGAGGGGGGGCATGTAGTTGTCCTCCTCCGGATATCCGTCCGTCGCCTGTTTGTCTGGGCTGACCTGCCCGTCCTCCTGTTTGGCCTGCTCGAAGGCAGGCTGATCAGGGTTGTATTCATCTTCGGCACCATCCGGATTGTTTTTGTCTCCTGTGCCGGTATTTATGTGGCGGGGCTTGGAGCGGCGCCGACGATGCCCATGCTTTGCTTTCTTCCTTGAGGGGTTATCCTCCATTGCCTCATCGCCATTGGTTTCTTTCGGAGTGTCCACCATATATATATCATATGAGGAGGTAGCTGTCCACCGCCCCGTGGGCGGTGGTTCCTGTTCTTCTTCTACATCGTCGTCCGCACCGTCGATGTCTTCAGAGTCGAAGTCAAGCACGTCGGTCAAATCATCGACCGTGGCGATGAAGTGGGTGGTGGGTGGGCAACGAATTCCCTAGTCGCCTGCTTCCCACTCGAGCCGGACATAGTTCAGCCAAGAGTCTCCTGACAAAGAGAGAGACTTTTATGAGTTCAGCATGTCGCCAAAGGGCGAGTGCTGGAAGATATCCGCTGCGGCGAACTCCATTACCAAACCCCAGCCAGAATCGGTGGGCTCGGGGGGGGGGGGGGGGCGCGGTCTGGGACCTACAACCGGACACAAGTCCAGGGGTCCGGAGACACAGGCTTCCTTGGGGATGAAGTCTGTGTTCGGCTCTATCGCCAATAAGTGCGCGGCCTCCAGGGCGGGGTCCATCCAGCCGTCCTCGGACGACGCGATCTGCCCCGGATTCAAGTCCGGGGCTCCTGCAGGCGCGATATCCCTAGTATTGTCCGATAGCAGGTCTAAGTCGTGCTCGTCGTGACTGCTCGATGCTCCTGGCATAGGCCCGAATACGTCGAAGATCAAGTCTCCGCGGATATGGGCCGTGTAGTTCAAGTTTCCGAACCTGACCAGATGGCCAGGGGCGTAGCTGTCGATCTGCTCCAGATGGCCAAGCGAATTGGCCCGTAGTGCAAAGCCGCCGAACACGAAGATCTGTCTGGGGAGAAAAGTCTCATCCTAGACCATGTTGTTGTTGATGACTGAAGGAGCCATCAAGACCTACAGCGACGACACAGAGGAACTCTCAATGAAAGCACCAATGTCGGTGTCAAAACCAGCGGATCTCGGGTAGGGGGTCCCGATCTGTGCGTCTAAGGCTAATGGTAACATGAGGCAAGGGACACGATGTTTTACCTAGGTTCGGGCCCTGTTGATGGAGGTAAAACCCTACTTCCTGCTTGATTGATATTGATGATATGAGTATTACAAGAGTTGATCTACCACGAGATCGTAGAGGCTAAACCCTAGAAGCTAGCCTATGATGATTATGATTGTCCCTCTAAGGACTAAACCCTATGATTTATATAGACACCGGAGGGGGCTAGGGTTTACACAGAGTCGGTTACAAAAGAAGGGAATCTATTATCAGCATCACCAAGCTTGTCTTCCACGCAAAGGAGTCCCATCCGGACACGGGACGAAGTCTTGGCTCTTGTATCTTCACGGTCCAACAGTCCGGCCAAAGTATATAGTCCGGCTGTCTGGATACCCCCTAATCCTGGACTCCCTCAGTAACCATAGAAGCATATTTGCTAATGAGTTTAAGTTCACCTTTAACTCTAGCCATATAATCACTCAAGCGTCCTATCTCGAAAGCATTATTATTTAATTCTCTACCAACATAAGCTTAAAACTTTCTTGTTTAGCCATAAAGTCATCAAATTCATCTAAGCATTGGCTATGAAATTTAGTAGACAGGATTTCAACTTTATCATATCTATAGAGAGAATTTACCTTTACTACCTGTGTCCGGTTATCAAGACAGTGTGTTTCTTCGACAGGCGGTAAATTAAGACCATGTATTTCTTCAATAGGAGGTAAATTCTTAACATCTTCAGCTTTAATACCTTTTTTCTTTCATTGGTTTCTTTGCCTCTTGCATATCTTCATGACTGAGAAATAGAACACCCCTTTTCTTTGGAGTTGGTTTAGGGATAGGCTCAGGAGTTGGCTCAATTGGCTCAGGAATTGCCTCAGGAATTGGCTCAGGAAGAGTCCAATTATTTTCATTAGTCAACATATTATTCAATAGTAATTCAGCTTGGTCGACTATTCTTTCCCTGAAAACACAACCAGCACAACTATCCAAGTAGTCCTTGGAAGCATCGGTTAGTCCATTATAAAAGATATCAAGTATTTCATTTTTCTTAAGAGGATGATCAGGAAAAGCATTAAGTAATCGGAGAAGCCTCCCCCAAGCTTGTGGGAGACTCTCCTCTTTGATTTGCACAAAATTATATATTTCTCGCAAGGCGGCTTGTTTCTTATGGGCAGGGAAATATTTAGCAGAGAAGTAATAAATCATATCCTGGGGACTACGCACACAACTAGGATCAAGAGAATTAAACCAAGTTTTAGCATCACCCTTTAATGAGAATGGAAATATCTTAAGGATGTAATAATAGCAAGACTTCTCATCATTAGTAAATAGGGTGGCTATATCATTTAACTTGGTAAGATGTGCCATAACAGTTTTAGATTCATAGCCATAAAAAGGATCAGATTCAACCAAAGTAATTATCTCAGGATCAACAGAGAATTCATATCCTTATCGGTAACAAAGATAGGTGAAGTAGCAAAAGAAGGGTCATATTTCATTCTAGCATTCAGAGTTTTCTGTTTAAGGTTAGCTAGTAACTTCTTAAGATCAGATCTATCATTGCAAGCAAAAAGATTTCTAGCAGTTCCTTCATCCATAACATAACCCTCAGGAACAACAGGCAATTCATACTTAGGGGGAGAACCTTCATCATCACTATCATCAATAATTTCATCTTCAATAATTTCATCCTCTCTAACCCTAGCAAGTTGTTCATCAAGATATTCACCTAATGGCACAGTAGTATCAAGCATAGAAGTACTTTCATCATAAGTATCATGCATAGCAGAAGTGGCATCATCAATAACATGCGACATATCGGAATTCATAGCAGTAGCAGGTTTAGATGTTGCAAGCTTACTCATAATAGAAGGAGAATCTAGTGCAGAGCTAGATGGCAGTTCCTTACCTCCCCTCGTAGTTGAGGGAAAAATCTTAGTTCTTGCGTCTTTCAAGTTCTTCATAGTGATCAGCAGATATAAATCCCAAGTGACTCAAAGAATAGAGCTATGCCTCCCGGCAACGTCACCAGAAATTAGTCTTGATAACCCACAAGTATAGGGGATCGCAACAGCTTTCGAGGGTAGAGTATTCAACCCAAATTTATTGATTCGACACAAGGGGAGCCAAAGAATATTCTCAAGTATTAGCAGTTGAGTTGTCAATTCAACCACACCTGGATAACTTAGTATCTGCAGCAAGTATTTAGTAGCAAAGTAGTATGATAGTAATGGTAACAGTGGCAAAAGTAACGATAGCAGTTTTCTAGTAGTTGTAACAGTAGCAACGGAAATGTAAATAAGCAAAGCACAATATGTGAAAAGCTCATAGGCATTGGATCAGTGATGGATAATTATGTCGGATGCGATTCCTCATGTGATAGTTATAACATAGGGTGACACATAACTAGCTCCAATTCATCAATGTAATGTAGGCATGTATTCCGAATATAGTCATACGTGCTTATGGAAAAGAACTTGCATGGCATCTTTTGTCCTACCCTCCCGTGGCAGTGGGGTCCTAGTGGAAACTAAGGGATATTGAGGCCTCCTTTTAATAGAGTACCGGACCAAAGCATTAACACATAGTGAATACATGAACTCCTCAATCTATGGTCATCACCGAGAAGTATCCCGATTATTGTCACTTCGGGGTTGTCGGATCATAATACATAATAGGTGACTATAGACTTGCAAGATAGGATCAAGAACTCACATATATTCATGAAAACATAATAGGTTCAGATCTGAAATCATGGCACTCGGGCCCTAGTGACAAGCATTAAGTATAGCAAAGTCATAGCAGCATCAATCTCAGAACATAGTTGATACTAGGGATCAAACCCTCACAAAACTAACTTGATTACATGGTAAATCTCATCCAACCCATCACCGTCCAGCAAGCTATGATGGAATTACTCACGCGCGGCGGTGAGCATCATGAAATTGGTGATGGAGGATGGTTGATGATGACGATGGCGACGAATCCCCCTCTCCGGAGCCCCAAACGGACTCCAGGTCAGCCCACCCAAGAGAGATTAGGGCTTGGCGGCGGCTCCGTATCGTAAAACATGATGAAACTTTCTCTCTGATTTTTTCTCCGTGAAACGGAATTTATAGAGTTGGAGTTGAGGTCGGTGGAGCATCAGGGGGCCCACGAGATAGGGGGCGCGCCCAGGAGGAGGGGGCGCGCCCCCCACCCTCGTGGACAGGGTCTGGGCCCCCTGGCCTTGATTCTTTCGCCAGTATTTTTTATATTTTCCAAAAGTTATCTCTGTGGATTTTCAGGTCATTCCGAGAACTTTTGTTTTCTGCACAATAAACAACACCATGGCAGTTCTGCTGAAAACAGCGTCAGTCCGGGTTAGTTTCATTCAAATCATGCAAGTTAGGGTCCAAAACAAGGGCAAAAGTGTTTGGAAAAGTAGATACGTTGGAGGCGTATCATGGTGCATTATTCGGTGCTAATTATGCTTAATGCTTGCTTATGAGATTATTCGTTTCTTGGTTGGTCGCTTCTCAATCTTTTGCTAGCCTTCATTTTGCACTAAGTATGATCACTACTTGTGCATCCAAAAACCTTTGAACCAGTTTTGCCACATGAGTCCACTATATCTACCTATATGCGGTATTATTTTGCCGTTCTAAGCAAATTTGTATGTGCCATCTCTAAATTTCAAAATAAACTTATCTTTTGTGTGTTCGTACTACTCGTGGAGCAGTGAGGGGTGGCTAATATTTTCCATGCTAGATGTGCTATTCTCACGATGAGTGTTTATTCACTTGTCATTGCACGAGAGTAAGGCAAAGGTATAAGGGATGCCCAGTCCTGAAATGAAAAATGAATTTACTTTATGTTGTCAAATAATAAATTCCTTGGAAAGTGTTGGTGTGGAAGGCAACCGTGGATACGGCTAGCCATGGAAAGTGAAAGTATGGTGGAAAAAGGAATAAACATGATTTTCTGTTTGGGAACCGCCTATGATATATCTAGCATGGAAAGTGTTGGGAACTCTTAAGTCATTTTCGTTGGTGGGAAAGACACACCTCCCAAAATGTTTTTATCTCTCAATTTCCGCTTTGAGCTCTGGCACCTCTACGAATCCCTACTTCCCTCTGCGAAGAGCCTTTCTTTTACTTTATGCAATTTTTATTTTGAATTTGAGTCTCCATCTTATCTTATAAAAGCACCAACTAGGAGGACATATGATCGTACTTGAGTATTGGGTGTAGTTAATATGCGAGTGTGTTTCATGAATGGATCAATGATTGAGCATGATGGGCTAGGTATAGCTTATTTTAGCGTTGATATTTTGAAAGACATGGTTGCTTATTGACATGCTTGAGTATTTAAATTATCATGTCAAAACTAGACTATTGCTTTGAATCACTTAAAAGTCCAAATGTCCATGATATAAAGAAAAGAATATGGTATGACATGTTAGGCAGCATTCAACCTCAAAAATTCTGTTTTTATCACTTACCTACTCGAGGACGAGTAGGAGCTAAGCTTGGGGGTGTTGAAACATCTCCAACGTATCTATAGTTATTGATTGTTCCATGTTGTTATATTATCAATCTTGGATGTTTTATAATCATTTTATAGTCATTTTATATCATTTTATATCATTTTCTGTACTAAACTATTGACATAGTGCAAAGTGACAGTTGCTGTTTTCTGCATGTTTTTTACATCGCAGGAAATCAACACCAAACGGAGTCCAAATGCAATGAAACTGCATGGAGAATTTTTTGGACCAGAAGACACCTAATGGGCCAAGGTTGCGCCTGGGGGTGCTCCGAGGGGAGCACATCCCACCAGGGCGTGCTAGGAGGTGCAGGCATGCCCTGGTAGGTTGTGCCCACCTCGAGTGTCCCCCGGACCTCCTCTTGCTCTATTAATACCCCAATATTTCAGAAACCCTAGGGGAGTCGACGAAAATCAATTGCAGCCATCGCGGAGTCCAGAACCATCAGATCCAATCTAGACACCATCACAGAGGGTTCACCACTTCCATTGGTGCCTCTCTGATGATGCGTGAGTAGTTCTTTGTAGACCTTCGGGGCCGTAGTTAGTAGCTAGATGGCTTCCTCTCTCTCGCTGGATTCTCAATACGATGGTCTCTTGAAGATCCATATAATGTAACTATTTTTGCGTTGTGATTGTTGGGATCCGATGAACTTTGAGTTTATGATCAGATCTATCTTTTTATATCCATGAAAGTTATTTGAGTTTCTTTGATCTCTTATATGCATGATTGCTTATAGCCTCGTATTTCTTCTCTGATATTTGGGTTTTGTTTGGCCAACTTGATCTATTTATCTTGCAATGGGAATAGGTGCTTTGTAGTGGGTTCGATCTTACGGTGCTTGATCCCAGTGATAGAAGGGGAACCGACACATATGTATCATTGCTACTAAGGATAAAACGATGGGGTCTATCTCTACATAGATTGATCTTGTCTACATCATGTCATTGTTCTTATTGCATTACTTTGTTTCTTCATGAACTTGATACACTAGATGCATGCTGGATAGCAGTCGATGTGTGGAGTAATAGTAGTAGATGCAGGCAGGAGCCGGTCTACTAAGCTTGGACGTGATGCCTATATAATGGTCATTACCTAAATATCGTCATGCTTATTTGAAGTTGTATAAATTGCCCAACAATATTTGTTTACCCACCGTTTGCTATTTTCTCGAGAGAAGCCACTAGTGAAACCTACGGCCCCTAGATCTCTTTCTCATATTTTTTGTTTTTGCAATCATTTTATTTGCCTTTTATTTTCATATCTATTAAAGCAAAAATACAAAAATACCTTGCTGCAATTTATTTTATTTGGCGTTCGATCTATCTATATTTACAACTCTCTCACGTCCGTTTGCCAATTTCTGGCGCCGCTACCCGAAAGGGATTGACAACCCCTTTTACACGTCGGGTTGCGAGTATTTGTTATTTGTGTGCAGGTGATGTTTACGTTGTGTTGCTTGGTTCTCCTACTGGTTCGATGACCTTGGTTTCATCACTGAGGGAAATACCTACTGCTGATGTGCTGCATCATCCCTTCCTCTTTGGGGAAATACCGACGTAGTTCTAGCAGACATCAGGATGCTGGCACATCTAGATGAAGAGAAACTCAAAATTGTTCAAAGCTCAAGATCCCTCTCCCCAGTCCTGGAGGACCTTTCTCAGGAATGATATTATTTTGGTTCTCATGAGAACAAAAATAAGACACATGGAAGCTTTCAAGGAGTGGATTGGGACTCACCTAACTTAATTTTGGCATGAATTTTCCTAGAGCAACAATTGATTAGAGGGGTGTGATGCTTGTAATGTTTATGTAAATATTTTATTAATGAAACTACCATAGAACAATTGTTCGACGGTGTTTGGTTCAAAAAAGGGTCAAAGCGTGGAACTGTACCCATGACATATGTATCTATATGCAAGAGATGGTACCCCCTCGCGTCGCCTCCCTGGGCGATGCTAGGGGGCCAGAAAACCAGCGCTGCCAACCTCCCTCGACCATCCTCCTGCCGCCGCTGCCGCCAGCGAGGTCCATGGTGGCGGCGGGCCTGCTGCCAAGGCACTAGGGCGGGCGGATCTGCAGTGGGGTCCCCTTGAGGCGGCAGGGGCGTCTCTTGTGGTGCGCCCATGGGCAGTAGGCAGGGCGGCGCCCCTAGCCTGTGCGGCGGCGACCAGCGGTCCAGGACAGCGATGGGCTTCCCTTCGTGCATGGATGGTGGCAGCACTCCATGGATGAACTGGTGGATGGCTCTGCCTGAAGATGGGTCACCGCGGCCGTGGATCTAACGTCCCCTCCAGATCCGCCGCCGGCCGGCGGTGCATGGAGGGACCGGCAAACGTTTTCATGGCGAGACTCCGCGTGGATCTAGCCAGCCACGAGAGCAGGACGACATGGCTTCCGATGAAAATCGCGCCTAACTGCGGCCTTGGCGGACGATGGCGGCATCTCTGATGTTGTTTCCTTCTCGAGGCATCGTCGTTGCAGGTCACATCAACCTGATCGGGAGGCTCTAGAGGAAACCCTATGTAACGCCCACGATGCGGCTATCTCTCTCACGTGCCGAGGCATGACTTAGAGGCATAACCGCATTGTAGGTTTTGTCGCAAGAAGGGTCATCTTCACACAATCCCATGTAATGAACAAGAATGGTATAAAGAGAGTTGGCTTAAAATCGCCACTTCACACAATACATAAATAAATTCATATATCATTCAAAATACACTCATTGACCGAGTACGATCAAATCCAAATGAAAAGAAGATAACCCCAAATGCTAGATCCCCGATCGTCCCAACTGGGCTCCACTACTGATCAATAGGAAACGAAACATAGTAATGACCACGGTCCTCGTCAAACTCCCACTTGAGCTCGGTTGTGTCACGTGCATAGGTATCCTCGGCACCTGCAACTATTTTGGTAGAATCTTTGAGTCACGAGGACTCATAAATCTCACAACCGTGAGATCAAGACTATTTAAGCTCATGGGTAGGAAAGGGATAAGGTGGTGGAGCTGCAGCAAGCACTAAGCATATATGGTGGCTAACATACGCAAGTGGGAGCGAGAAGAGAAGCAACGCATGGGTCGAGAAGCTAGAAGTGATAAGGAAGTGATCCTGAAACTACTTACGTTCATACATAACTCAAACCGTGTTCTCTTCCCGGACTCCTCCTAAAAGAGACCATCACGGCTACACACACGGTTGATGCCTTTCAATTAAGTCAAGTGTCAAGTTCTCTATAACCGGACGTTAACAAATTCCTATATGCCGCATAACCACGGGCACGGCTTTCGAAAGATAATACCCTGCAGGGGTGTCCCAACTTAGCCCATCACAAGCTCTCACGGTCAATGAAGGATATTCCTTCTCCCAGGAAGACCCGATCAGTCTCGGAATCCCGATTTACAAGACATTTTGACAATGGTAAAACAAGACCAACAAAGCCGCCCGATGTGCCGACAAATCCCGATAGGAGCTGCACATATCTCGTTCTCAGGGCACACCGGATGAACAGTATGTACAACTAAAACCAGACCTCAAGTTTCCCCGAGGTGGCGCTGCAAGTGGCTCTAGTTCGGACCAACACTCGAAGGAGCTCTAGCCCGGGGGGGTAAAATAAAGATGACACTCAGGCTCCGGAAACCCAAGGGAAAAAGGCTTAGGTAGGCAAATGGTAAAACGAAGGTTGGACCTTGCTCGAGGAGTTTTATTCAAAGTGAACTGTCAAGGGGGTCCCACAAATCACCCAACCGCGTAAGGAACGCAAAATCAAGGAACATAGCACCAGTATGACGGAAACTAGGTCAGCAAGAGTGGAACAAAACACCAGGCATAAGGCCGAGCCTTCCACCCTTTACCAAGTATATAGATGCATTAATTAAACAAGAGATATTGTGATATCCCAACATAATCCTGTCCACCATGGAGCAATCTTCAACTTCACCTGCAACTAACAACCTATAAGAGGGGCTGAGCAAAAGCGGTAACATAGCCAATCAACGGTTTGTTAGGAAGGGTGAAAAAGGTTAGAGGCTGACATGGCAATTTGGGAGGCTTGAAGAGCACTTGATAGGTAGCACAGCAAAGCGATAGAACGAAGCAACTAGCATAGCAATCATAGTAGTGAGATCCAGAGTAACGGTCATCTTGCCTGAAATCCTGCTAGGAAGAAGAACGAGTCCATGAAGAAGATGAACGAACGTAGTCGAACGAATCCTCACAATCGCAACATTACCGGAACTAAGAAGCAACACCGGAAAGAAACAAACAACATGGTAAACCAACAAGCATAAGCATGGCATGATGCACAAACAAGTATGATGCATGTCCAGTTTAATAAGGCATGGCATGGCAAAGTGCACAAACAATACTACAAATTAAGTGGAGCTGAATATGCAACGAGTTGCATATTGACAGAACACCACATTCAATTATTTAGTTCTCTCTCGTTTAAGCTACCCAACAATATTAAATGTTGTTAAACATGGCAAGAGGTGAAGCATAATAAAACTACCTATCTAGGCAAGTTTAAATGAGGCCGGAACAACAAACAACAATTCCAGAAAATCCTCATGTCCATATTTCGAATTCGGTACTGTTCTGCCCTAAAACATATTTTATTGTTGTTAAACACGAAAATAAAGTCCACCATGTTAAACTAGGCATTTTTCCACCCCATTTACATATAAAGTTTATTTAAACCGAGCTACAGTTATTTAGTTATGAAATAAATCATTTTAGCATGTCATTTGAGCAAATTTACACAAACAGCAAGTTAAGCATTTTAAACATGGATGAAAGCAGCATATTATGAAACTAGATTAAAAACTAAGCATTTTTCATGTTTAAAACATTTTAAACCGATGCACGGTTAGTGAGTTATTATATGCATGATGTGCAAGGACTTTTCTTTAAAACAGTCGTCCTCTGGATAAATGCAAAAATCGCAGAACCGGGAAAAAACATGATTGGGCTGAATCTGGCTGGGCCAACAGGAGCAGGGGTGCTAGAGGATCACCATGGGCCTTGGCCCGATAGGAGGGGAGGCTGCAGGAGGGGCGCGCTGGGCCTTGGAGGTCACTGGAGGTGCGATCAACGGAGCAGGCTGAACCGAGCGGGACTTGGCGTTGCTGTCATCGTCCTCGCGTGCTCGCACGCAGAAGCAGGGGAGGCCGGCGATGGACTTGGCGGTCTTCGATGGGGCGGCGCGACGACCTAGAGCCAGGGACGAGGCCGGGGTGCAGGGACTCGCCGGATCTGGCAGAGACGGCGACGGACGGAGTAGGGGAGGTCAATGCGGTCACGTGCGGGCGAGCGGGAAGTAGAGGAGGTTCGAGCGTCCCCCTGACGCAGAGGATGGCAGAGCTGTTTTGCTGGGTTTCGGGTACGAGGAATGAAGGCAGGCACGCGTGGCGGCCGTGCACAGGTTGTGGTGGTGCTGGAGGTGGCCGGAGGAAGTGGATCCCGGCGGCGAGGTCCTCGGGGCCCATAGGAGCTCTTGGCGCGAATCCATGGCGTTCGACGGCTGCGTCCGGTTCCTGCGATAAGAAGCAGAGGAGGGGAGTTGAGAGACGAGGAAAAGGAGAAGACAGGAGGAAGAGGAGGGCTGGCGGTGCTTATTTGCTGCTGCTGCTTGGGTGGCCGGCGACCATCGCGCTAGGTGGGGCATGGAGGAGATCCTCTCCTCCGGATCGAACAGGGGAGAGAAGGCAGCGGGGCGCCGGTTGTTCAAGAAGGAGGTGGCCATGGATCGAGAGGAGGAGGTGGTTGGCCCGGTGGATTTTTGGATCGGGATGGATCCCGAGGAAGATGGAGGCTGGTCAGGGAAGGATCCCGAGGGAGTGGGTGGCGGCGCAAGGAGGGGAATGGATGGGACAAGCCCCTAGGATCTAGGATAGGCGTCTATTTATATAGTAAGGGGATTAAGGAAGGGGTTAATTCGGTCCCTCCGATCGAAATCGAATGGCCGAGAATAAATAGGTTAGGGGAGTCAAGGAAGAAACAGAAGATATTTCAGAGATGTTTGGGGATCATCCGGACCCAACGGTAACGAAAATCCGGTTCGGGTTCGGGGATGTTTCGGACACGGGCGAGGGGTCGATGCACTGTGCAAAGAGGCTCCTGTTTAGGAAAGAGGGAAAACGAAGAACAAGGGACGTCTCGGAACGGTCAACGAAAGCAAGGGTGGCGCGACAACTACGAGGGGATGCAAGTTTTATGAAAACATGCAGTTGCAATGCACATGCTGCTATGAAGTGAGATGCATGACATGAACAAAATGCAAAACAAAAGACAAAAACCCAACCACAGAGGAAATAACATATCACATAGCCAGAAATGGCAAGAGTTCGAGTTACAATAATGGAAAGTTACATCTGGGGCGTTACAACACTCCGCCACTACAAGAGGATCTCGTCCCGAGATCTAGGATGGCACCGAAGAGAAACAGAAGAGGAAGAGAAGAGGTAAAACTAAGTTGCTTCTTTGACAAACGAGTGAAACCACGATCCTTGAGAGGCTGAAAAAACTTGAAAGAATGAATACAACAGAGATGAACAAGATTGCAAACACTCCATTAGCAAAGAGAAACAAGGAACATTACGAGAACCTTGTAGGTTGAAAGACATGTGAAAATGGTTGCAATGGACAAGAAGTACATGCAAGCACTCCAGTTGAAACGAGATGTACAAGGAACGTTAAAGAACAATTACGACAACACTCCTATTGGAAATCGAAGGAATAGGATATGAACTTGGCAAAATGAAAGCACTTGGATGAGACTCCGATTAAAAGAGGAATGATAGACACAACACTCCGGTTAAATGGATAAGCATGGAAAAGAACACGGTCCATAATTCGAGATGACGAGTGAAAAGAGCAACATCACCATGCCTCCGAAAAAATAATGGAAGATATATCATTGGAATAAAAGAATGGAGAATAAAATGCCAACTTCTGCCACAAATGAGCTTGGAAAGCACCCTTCCAAGAAGGTTATAACAGAGTTGTTGGAAAACGAACACGAAACGAATAAGCTTGTAGTGGGCTTAAGGAAAACTTCTCAAAATTTTGAGGTGACAACCGGCCACTAGCAAAAACAATTGCTTGCTTGAGATCAACGAAGAGATGAAAACTGCTTTTGCCGAGAGGATAGGAAAAAACTTGGATCATTTATAAGCACCACAATTAGAAAAATTCCCAATGGAAGGCTTTAGGTGAAATATAACCCAAGATAACTCCAACAAGGAGATTAATTGGTTGAAAAGATCTCTTGAGCGAAGAGAAAATGATGGATTTAAATATGTCACTCTTGAAAACTTGTGAATCATGAAACACGAAGGGAAATTATCACCAATGACATAACACCATCTCAAAAGATAAGGTAGGAGAATTGCACTTCGGAATGCAAGATGAAGAATACTTGAACTCCCCAAAACAAAACATGTGTTGAGGACCATGTTTATTTTAGAGTATAGCTTGGCGGATCTTAACTTCGAGAGAAATCTTGAAGAACAATTGAAGGATGAAAGGAATCCTTGACGAACCACCATGTAGAGCCTCCATGAAGAACTCCGGTAATAAAAGGATGATAAAAAAAGAGAAGTTGAAAACACAAGGTGAAGCCTTGCGATGATTTAGATGGAGCTTCGCGACAAGATAATGCGGAAAACTTGGAACTCCGGAAAAGGAAAAGATGAAACACTAGAGTTGAGAATTACTTCATCATGAACAATCTCCGGAAGAAAAGAATTGAATCACCTTGAGGAAATAAGAATAAGATTTATTGTATACTTATCCTTCATCAAATTAAATTGATGACAAGCAATGGATTTGGCATACTACTTATTCCCGTAGAAAGGATTAAAAGAGTTATAGCGCAAGCTTGATAAGGTATTGATGGAACCACCAGTGGGATTGAAACAACGAAAGAATGAATGAATTGATACGATAACGAAGGAAGAGAAATCTTGAACGAACCACCGTAAGAATTGAAAACAACAGTCGCAAAGGCACAATTCACCGGGAAGAATTGGAAAATGAATGAAGATACTTGAGGGGATTTAGATACAAGAGAACAAAGATATCACGAACTGATTAAAGAATACTTGAACCAAACACCGGAAGAATATGGAGACGAACGAAGAGGCATCAATTCAGAATCGAGAGATCTTCTGAAATAATGGCCTTCGGATGATCGAGAAAATAAAGAAACCCTTGAAATGCATCGGATGGGTGAAAAGAATTCTCACAATCGAAAAAAATTATGACAGGATGGCATGAAGCTAGAACCATGAATCTTCAAGAGAATGGACCAAGATATTTAGGACAAATCCCTTCCTCGGTCTTCAAATATTGACAATGATGATGAGAAACACCACCATGAATTGTTGACACACTCCAGAATGAAAATTAGAAAGGTTGAACCAACGACGAAAATATTCTAAAAGCAATCTTGGAGAAGGAATATGACTGATTAAAATTCATTCTTACGTCAAACTTTGAAATACTTTGGGAATCGCTCCGGATAAATTAGAAGAGTCAGGTAAGATCCTGGGAAAAGACCTGTGGGTTAGGGCCCACTCAAAAGAAAACACCGTTGAAGAATTTTAAAGAGAGGTTGCACCGGTTGAATTAAATGGCTTGAATGAGATAACAACCTCGAAATATCTCGATCGGATTGAGAATGGAAACACAAGTCTTGTGAGATATCTTCAGCACTCCAGAACAAATGAATAGGAAGAAGTGAGTGATTAAGAGGTGCATCGGCATGAAAAAGCATTAGAAACGAGGAAAGGAATATGATGAATATTGAAAGCTTGAATTGGATCCACCGGAGAAGAAACAACAATGAAGGATGATGAACTTGAAACTGTTGAGCATCTTCATGGCAAATCATCGGATAAGAACATTGAAAGAAAATAATGAAGAGACTTCACATCCATAAGATGGATACTTGATTAATATATCTGAGTCCTTGAAGAAAAGGGTGGGAGGGCGGGAAAACAAAGTCAACTTGGGGAGATGGAATGGATACCGTTGAGAAAACTTAGAATTGATCTCACGAATGTTGAAATGATCGGATCCACTTGAAGAGAAGCACACCGGTTGGAAAAGAATTAACATGATGACCTCGATGGTCAAGAAGGATTAGTATTCACATAGGAATATGAGAAAACTGTTTAGGAAAGGTATGGATTCAACATTTGACTTCGACAACTCGAATACCACAAATAAAACAAAACAAAGGATTTGGCTGGCAGAATAAGCCGGAACAAATACACATGATAGAGATTTACCCAATCCCATATCATGCATCTGTCGGAAAGATATTCTAGGAGCTACTAGAATTCCCACCTATAAAACTCCCGAAATTTTCTGGTTATGCAATCTGGTGTTGGGGATACAGGGGAAGCAAAATATCTGACCCAAACTAACAATCCCTACATCCAGCTATATCCATCCGTCAACACATAACCAAGAAAACTCCGAAAATCATGTACCTCAACCTTCGCAAAGGATCTGTTATACGAGCTATGGCAATACTCCCGAACTCCCCAGTACTGGGTGGCGTCGGTTATCTCACCAACAACTGCATAAAAGAGATTTTCGATTTCGGCAAAACTCAGGTATTTCAGAACTGCAACGATAAAATTGTGACGACAACACCTCGGAGCTCAACTCCCCGGGACACTGCCACAACCCCTAAATGTCAGGAGGCACCAAGAACAATGTTCTTGCACAAGACTATCGGAACGATCCCAAGATACCCGCGTGATCCTAAATTTTATTAGTGAAATTTAAGGAGAGGAAAGACAAAACATCTACGTCAGGAGGCCTCACCAGAGCGACGAAGGGACCAAGGAGTAAAAAGAATCCTACTCTCCGATATATATAATCCTAAGACTCAAAATAGTTTTCTTCTAGACTCAACAACGACCAACAAACAAGGGGGCTCCTATGGTCGGAACCTGGCGCTGATACCAACTTGTAACGCCCACGATGCGGCTATATCTCTCACGTGTCGAGGCACGACTTAGAGGCATAACCGCATTGTAGGTTTTGTCGCAAGAAGTGTCATCTTCACACAATCCCATGTAATGAAAAAAAATGGGATAAAGAGACTTAGCTTACAATCACAACTTCACACAATACATAAATAAATTCATACATCATTCAAAATACACTCATTGACCGAGTACGGTCAAATCCAAATGAAAATAAGATAACCCCAAATTCTAGATCCCCGATCGTACCAACTGGGGTCCACTACTGATCAACAGGAAACGAAACATAGTAACAACCACGGTCCTCGTCGAACTCCCACTTGAGCTTGGTTGCGTCACCTGCATAGGTATCCTCGGCACCTGCAACTATTTTGGTAGAATCTGTGAGTCACGAGGACTCAGCAATCTCACACCCGTCAGATCAAGACTATTTAAGCTCATGGGTAGGAAAGGGGTAAGGTGGTGGAGCTGCAGCAAGAACTAAACATATATGGTGGCTAACATATGCAAGTGGGAGTGAGAAGAGAAGCAACGCATGGGTCGAGAAGCTAGAAGTGATCAAGAAGTGATCGTGAAACTACTTACATTCATACATAACCCAAACCGTGTTCTCTTCCCTGACACCTCTGAAAAGAGACCATCACGGCTACACACGTGATTGATGCCTTTTAATTAAGTCAAGTGTCAAGTTCTCTACAACCGGATGTTAACAAATTCTCGTCTTCCACATAACCGCGGGCACGGCTTTCAAAAGATAATACCCTGCATGGGTGTCCCAACTTAGACCATCACAAGCTCTCACAGTCAACGAAGGATATTCCTTCTCCCAGGAAGACCCGATCAGTCTTGAAATCCCGGTTTACAAGACATTTCGACAGTGGTAAAACAAGACCAGCAAAGCCGCCCGATGTACCGACAAATCCCGATAGGAGCTGCACATATCTTGTTCTCAAGGCACACCGAATGAACACTACGTATAACTAAAACCAGACCTCAAGTTTCCCCGAGGTGGCACTGCAAGTGGCTCTAGTTCGGACAAACACTCGAAGGAGCACTGGCCCGGGGGGGTAAAATAAAGATGACCCTCGGGCTCCGGAAACCCAAGGGAAAAAGGCTTAGGTAGGAAAATGGTAAAACCAAGGTTGGGCCTTGCTGAAGGAGTTTTATTCAAAGCGAACTGTCAAGGGGGTCCCATAAATCACCCAACCGCGTAAGGAACGCAAAATCAAGGAACATAACACCAGTATGACGGAAACTAGGGCAGCAAGAGTGGAACAAAACACCAGGCATAAGGACGAGCCTTCCACCCTTTACCAAGTATATAGATGCATTAATTAAAGAAGAGATATTGTGATATCCCAACATAATCCTGTCCACCATGGAGCAATCTTCAACTTCACCTGCAACTAACAACGCTATAAGAGGGGCTGAGCAAAAGCGATAACATAGCCAAGCAACGGTTTGCTAGGAAGGGTGAAAAAGGTTAGAGGCTGACATGTCAATTTGGGAGGCTTGAAGAGCACTTGATAGGTAGCACAGCAAAGCGATAGAACAAAGCAACTAGCATAGCAATGATAGTAGTGAGATCCAGAGTAACGGTCATCTTGCCTAAAATCCCGCTAGGAAGAAGAACGAGTCCATGAAGAAGATGAACGGACGTAGTCGAACGAATCCTCACAATCGCAACATTACCGGAACTAAGAAGCAACACCGGAAAGAAACAAACAACATGGTAAACCAACAAGCATAAGCATGGCATGAAGCATAAACAAGTATGATGCATGTCCGGTTTAATAAGGCATGGCATGGCAAAGTGCACAAACAATACTACAAATTAAGTGGAGCTCAATATGCAACGAGTTGCATATTGACGGAACACCACATTCAATTATTTAGTTGTCTCTCGTTTAAGCTACCTAACAATATTAAATGTTGTTAAACATGGCAAGAGGTGAAGCATAATAAAACTACCTATCTAGGCAAGTTTAAATGAGGCCGGAACAACAAACAACAATTCCAAAAAATCCTCATGATCATATTTCGAATTTGGTATTGTTCTGCCCTAAAACATATTTTATTGTTGTTAAACAGGAAAAGAAAGTCTACCATGTTAAACTAGGCATTTTTCCACCCCATTTACATATAAAGGTTATTTAAAACCGAGCTACAGTTATTTAGTTATGAAATAAATCATTTTAGCATGTCATTTGAGCAAATTTAAACAAACAGCAAGTTAAGCATTTTAAACATGGTTGAAAGAAGCATATTATGAAACTAGATTAAAAACTAAGCATTTTTCATGTTTAAAACATTTTAAACCGATGCACGGTTAATGAGTTATTCTATGCATGATGTGCAAGGACTATTCTGTAAAACAGTCGTCCTCTAGATAAAAGCAAAAATCGCAGAACCGGGAAAAAACATGATCGGGCTGAATCTAGCTGGGCCAATAGGAGCAGGGGAGCTGGAGGCTCACCATGAGCCTTGGCCCGGTTGGAGGGGAGGCTGCAGGAGGGGCGCGCTCGGCCTTGGAGGTCACTAGAGGCACGGTCAACGGAGCAGGCTGAACCGAGCGGGACTTGGCACTACTATCATCGTCCTCGCGTGCTTGCACGCAGAAGCAGGGGAGGCCGACGATGGACTTGGCAGTCTCCGGTGGGGCGGCGTGGCGACTTGGACCAGGGACGAGGCCGGGGTGCAGGGACTCACCGGATCTGGCAAAGACAGCGACGGATAGAGCAGGGGAAGTCGATGCGGTCACATGCGGGCGAGCGGGAAGCAGAGGAGGTTCGAGAGTCCCCCTGACGCAGAGGATGGCGGAGCTGTTTTGCTGGGTTTCGGGTGTGAGGAATGAAGGCAGGCACGCGCGGCGGCCGTGCACAGGCTGTGGTGGCGCTGGAGGTGGCCGGAGGAAGTGGATCCCGGCGGCGAGGTCCTCGGGGCCCATAGGAGCTCTTGGCGCGAATCCATGGCATTCGACGGTTGCGTCCGGTTCCTGCGATAAGAAGCAGAGGAGTGGAGTTGATAGACGAGGAAAAGGAGAAGACAGGAGGAAGAGGAGGGCCGGCGGTGCTCATCTGCTGCTGCCGCTTGGGTGGCCGGCGACCATCGCGCTAGGTTGGGCATGGAGGAGCTCCTCTCCTCTAGATCGAACAGGGGAGAGAAGGCAGCAGGGCGCTGGTTGCTCGAGAAGGAGGTGGCCATGGATCGAGAGGAGGAGGTGGTTGGCCCGGTGGATATTTGGATCAGGATGGATCCCGAGGAAGATGGAGGCTGGTCGGGAAAGGATCCCGAGGGAGTGGGTGGCGGCGCAAGGAGGGGAATGGATGGGACAAGCCCCTAGGATCTAGGGATAGGCGTCTATTTATATAGTAAGGGGATTAGGGTAGGGGTTAATTCGGTCCCTCCGATCGAAATCAAATGGCCGAGAATAAATAGGTTAGGGGAGTCAAGGAAGAAACCGAAGATATTTCAGAGATGTTTGGGGATGATCCGGACCCAACGGTAACGAAAATCCGGTTCAAGTTCGGGGATGTTTCGGACACAGGCGAGGGGTCGATGCACTCTTCAAGGAGGCTCCGGTTTAGGCAAGAGGGAAAACGAAGAACAAGGTTGGTCTCGGAATGGTCAACGAAAGCAAGGGGGCGCGGCAACTATGAGGGGATGTAAGTTTTAAGAAAACATGCAGTTGCAATGCACATGCTGCTAGGAAATGAGATGCATGACATGAACAAAATGCAAAACAAAAGACAAAAACCCAACCACGGAGGAAATAACATATCACATAGCCGGAAATGTCAAGAGTTGGAGTTACAATAATGGAAAGTTACATCCTGGGCGTTACACCCTAGATCTGGGTCTACCTGATTGGACGATGACGATGTTTCGATGTCGTTCTCCCTCGTAGGGGCATCGTTTTGGACCAAGTGCTGGCTGGAGGGGACAAGAGGAGGAGCGGCGTGGCATCTGACACGTCGACAACAGCAGGTCTCAGTGGCATGGAGTGATGACCCACAAGTGTAGGGGGTCTATCGTAGTCCTTTCGATAAGTAAGAGTGTCGAACCCAACGAGGAGCAGAAGGAAATGATAAGCGGTTTTCAGTAAGGTTTTCTCTGCAAGCACGGAAATTGTAGGTAACAGATAGTTTTGTGATAAGATAAATTGTAACGGTTAACAAGCAATGAAAGTAAATAAAGTGCAGCAAGGTGGCCGAATTCTTTTTGTAGCAAAGGACAAGCCTGGACAATTTCTTGTAATGAGAAAAAAGCTCCAGAGGACACATGGGAATTATCGTCAAGCTAGTTTTCATCACGCTCATATGATTCGCGTTCGGTACTTTGATAATTTGATATGTGGGTGGACCGGTGCTTGGGTACTGCCCTTACTTGGACAAGCATCCCACTTATGATTAACCCCTATTGCAAGCATCTGCAACTACAAAAGAAGTATTAAGGTAAACCTAACCACAACATTAAACATATGGATCCAAATCAGCCCCTTACAAAGCAACACATAAACTAGGGTTTAAGCTTTTGTCACTCTAGCAACCCATCATCTTTTATTACTTCCCAGTGCCTTCCTCTAGGCCCAAATAATGGTGAAGTGTCATGTAGTCAACATTCACATAACACCACTAGAGGAGAGACAGCAGACATCTCATCAAAATATCGAACGAATACTAAATTCACATGACTACTAATAGCAAGACTTCACCCATGTCCTCTACTCACAAAGCATATTCATGCTCATAATCAGAGGAGTATTAATATGCATTAAGGATCTGAACATATGATCTTCCACCAAGTAAACTAATTAGCATCAACTACAAGGAGTAATCAACACTACTATCAACCCACAGGTACCAATTTGTGGTTTTGATACAAGATTGGATACAAGAGATGAACTATGGTTTTGAGAGGAGATGGTGATGGTGAAGACGTTGATGGAGATTGACCCCTCCCGATGAGAGGATCGTTGGTCATGACGATGGTGATGATTTCCCCCTCCCGGAGGGAAGTTTCCCCGGCAGAACAGCTCTGCCGGAGCTCTAGATTGGTTCCGCCAAGGTTCCGCCTCGTGGCGGCGGAGTTTCGTCCCGTAAGCTTGCCCACGATTTTTTCCAGGCTAAAAGCCTTCATATAGTAGAAGATGGGCACCAGAGGGCCACCAGGGGGCCTAGGAGACAGGGGGTGATGAAGTCATGTACCTAGGGTAGGGTCATAGACCTGATCTAAGTACCCTACCCAAGGACACCCTCAGAAGAAACTACCTTCCAGTCGACCAAGAGAGACTTCACTCGACGGACTTGAAGGACTCGACCATGAAGACTCACTCGACCACCAGAAGGTCAAGAAGCACTCTGTACCGCAACGGTCTGTAATTAAGTAGACTTTATGGTATTTAGGACACTTTATGTGAGGCGTTACCAGTAACGCCTAGACTTAATGTACTTTAAACCCCGCATTACTGAGGGCCGGAGGGGTATGGAAGGCACTATATAAGTCACCCCCCTCCTCAGTGTAAAGGGTTCGCACCCCTGTAATCCATACACACATAATCCACTCGACCGCCTCCGGGCTCCGAGACGTAGGGCTGTTACTTCCTCCGAGAAGGGCCTGAACTCGTACATCTCTTGTGTTTACAACTGCTTCATAGCTAGGACCTTGCCTCTCCATACCTACCCCCCACTCTACTGTCAAACTTAGAACCACGATCGTTGGCGCCCACCGTGGGGCAGGTGTCTTAGCGATTTTTGGAGAAGTTGCGATTCTTCCAAGTACTTTCATCATGGTTGCTGGTGGAGTTTTGGTCGAGGGCCGCGAGATCCGTCTCGGCACTCTCACCTTCATCGCCGACGACTCCGCTTGGCTCCAGGAGGCTCCACTCAACGTTGATGCGCTCCCCGTCCGTGGTGCGACGCATTTTCGCGCGTGTGTCCGCGGCGTTCTGCTGCGGCAACCGTCGACTCCATATCGGTCGACTCCCCTATCGATCACCCTTCCGGTTTCCCGCCAGCGCAAGCGCTCTGGTCGGTCGAGACTCCAGCGGTGGGTGAGACACGCGGTGGCTCACCAAACGGCCATCACCCAAGTCGCGACAATCGAACCCGACGAATCTCTCTACGGCCTATTCGATCTGTCGACTGGCTCCGTAGAGACTGCATCCGAGTGTGATAGCAGTGATCCAGCGGCGGAGGTCTTGATGGTCAACGGGCCTCGCAGCCCTCCCGGTTTCCCTCGCGAGGACGGGGTAGACGGTGGAGGCGACCCCGCTCAAGTCCATGAAGAGTACCAGCCCGAGCCACTTAATTCCCTTCAGAGGGAAGAACTTCGCCGCAGGAACATGGATGCCCTGCATACTCCCATCGCGGGAGAAACCCCCGAGGCTCACGCCTTGGAGGAGGCACGTTTGGCCAACTTGGCTGAACGCACTCGCCTGGAGAACCTTCAGCGAGCACTCGACGAGCGCGCGCGGCGACGAGTACCCGACGCCAATCGACGTCAACTCTTCCCGCCGACTCAGGTATATCGAACCCCGATTCAGAATTTAGCAGCTGCAACCCGTATAGCAGAGTCCATCCAGCCCTCTTAGTCGGAAGCTGGCAGAGGCTCGATGCAGATCAGAGATTTGCTCCGGGCAGCAGGAGATCAGAATTCAGCCATGTCGCAGTCACGTAACAGAATTCACAGTCGATCCGTCGCTGCGAATATGGTCCAGTCGGCTCACAGTCCCAGATCGCCTCCACTGCGTGAAGGACGCGAGAATCGGCGAGATCAGTATGGTGACCGACATGATCGTGATGATAGGCGTCGAGTGCCCACTCCTCCCCCGAGGGGTGGGTCTTACGCTCCTCGGCAGCAGGATGACAGGCGTCAACTCAGTGTGGGGCGAAGAGTTCCGGTCGACCCCCGAGAACCAGGCTTCGACGTGCGATCCATCATCGTGCAAGGCTTGGTCGACCGGAATAGAGCTCATCGAGGCGGCCCTGACAGAGATGCGCCCACAAGCAGTCGAGTGCATGTTTCTGGTCCGGAATGTTTCAGCAGGGCTATCAGAGCCGCGGTGATTCCCCCCAACTTCAGGTTGGCAACTGGAGTAAGCAAGTTCACTGGTGAGTCTAAGCCCGAAACCTGGCTTGAGGACTACCGAGTGGCGGTTCAGATTGGTGGCGGGAATGACGAGGTGGCCATGAAGCATTTGCCACTCATGTTGGAAGGTTCTGCCAGAGCATGGTTGAATCAGTTACCACCGAGCAGCATTTACACTTGGGAAGATCTGTCGCGAGTGTTCGTCAGAACATTTGAAGGAACTTGCAAGCGACCAGCTGGATTGACGGAGCTGCAAGTCTGTGTGCAGAAGACGAATGAGACTCTCAGAGAGTATATTCAGAGATGGATCACTTTGCATCATACCGTGGAGAACGTGTCTGATCATCAGGCAGTCTGCGCCTTCAAGGATGGTGTTAAGAACAGATAATTAAGTTTGAAGTTTGATCGAACCGGCGACACGACCCTGAGTCAAATGATGGAGATTGCTACCAAGTATGCCAACGGCGAAGAGGAAGACCGACTCCGAAGCGGCAAGTACAAGCCGAGTCAGTCGGAGAAGGGAAACACAAGTCGGAAGCAGAAGCGGAAGGCCGAGCCAGCAGCTCCTGGAGAGGCTCTGGCCATGACTCAGGGCAAGTTCAAAGGGAAACCTAAAGGATCCTAGAACCCCAAGAAGGTGAAGGATAAAGAAGGAAATGACATGATTGATATGCCGTGTCACATCCACATGAAGAAAGATGAAGAGGGTAATATCATCTACCCGAAGCATACCACTCGCCAGTGTCGACTCCTGATCCAGCAGTTCCAAGGAAAACAGTCCAAGGACAAGGAAAAGGAGTCGGACAAAGCCGAAGACAAGGAGGACAGTGAGGGAGGATATCCTCATGTCAACTCCACTCTGATAATTTTTGCGGATGTGGAAAGCAAGAGCCGACTGAAGGTTATTAACCGTGAGGTGAACATGGTTGCCCCGGCGAAACCAAGTTATCTGAGATGGTCCCAAACACCCATCACATTCGACCAGTCTGATCACCCGACTCATATAGCCACCCCTGGGAGGCAAGCTTTGGTGGTCGACCCGGTTGTCGAAGGCACTCGGCTGATGAAGGTGCTGATGGACGGTGGTAGCGGACTGAACTTATTGTATGCGGACACGCTGAAGGGAATGGGCATTCCGATGTCCCGACTGAACACCAGTAACATGAGTTTTCATGGGGTTATACCAGGAAAGAAAGCCGAGTCACTCAGCCAAATAGCTCTGGACGTGGTGTTTGGTGATTCAAAGCATTTTCGCAAGGAGAAGCTGACGTTTGAGGTCGTGGATTTTCAGAGCGCGTACCACGCTATTTTGGGGAAACCAGCTTACGCACGGTTCATGGCTTGACAATGTTACGTTTACCTCAAACTGAAGATGCCCGGCCCCAAAGGAGTGATCACTGTCACTGGTGATTGGAAAAAGGCAGAAGAGTGTTTCCAGAAAGGCTCCAAGATTGCCGATTCCCAGGTGACAGCGGTCGAGTTTGAAGAATATAAGCAAAATGCAGATCCGAGTGATTTGCTGCGAGCCAAGAAGTCTGCCACAGAATCAGCATTTCAGTCGTCCGGTGAGACGAAGCCCGTCCACATTCACCCGACTGACCCCAATGCAGTTCCGACCCACATCTCCACAACACTCGACCCGAAATAGGAAGAAGCGCTCATCCAGTTCCTCCGTGAGAACTGGGACATTTTTGCATGGAAGCCAGCTGACATGTCGGGTGTTCCCAGGGGACTGGCTGAGCATCGTCTTAGAGTCGACTCAGTAGCAAAACCAATTAAAGAACATCTGCGGCGGTCCGCCGTCCAGAAGAGAAAAGCTATTGGTGAGGAGGTGGCTCGACTATTGGCGGCAGGATTTATCCGAGAGATATACCACTCCGAGTGGCTCGCCAATGTCGTCATGGTTCCTAAGAAGGACAACTCACTCCGAATGTGCATTGATTTCAAGCACATCAATCAGGCCTGCCCGAAAGATCATTTTACTCTCCCTCGCATTGATCAAATTGTTGACTCGACCGCGGAATGCGAGAGATTGTCTTTTCTAGACGCCTATTCCGGGTACCATCAGATCCGTCTGTACGGACCCGATGAGATAAAAATAGCTTTCATCACTCCATTCGGGTGCTTCTGCTATATCACCATGCCATTCGGCCTCAAGAATGCCGGAGCCACATTTATGCGAATGATTCAGAAGTGTTTGCTCACTCAAATCAGTCGGAATGTGGAAGCGTATATGGATGATATCGTGGTCAAGTCGCGAAAAGGTTCCGACCTGCTCACTGACCTCGCCGAAACATTTGCCAAACTCAGAAGGTATGATATCAAGCTCAATCCATCAAAGTGGACGTTCGGAGTTCCTGGTGGCAAGTTACTCGGTTTTCTCGTTTCCGAACGAGGAATCGATGCTAATCCAGAAAAGATCGGCACTATACTCCGAATGAAACGCCCCGTGCGAGTGCACAATGTCCAGAAGCTTACTGGATGCTTGGCCGCATTAAGTCGATTCATCTCACGACTCGATGAAAAGGCATTGCCTCTTTACCGACTGATGAAGAAGGCAGACAAGTTCGAGTGAACTCCAGAAGCTGATGCAGCGTTTGCCGAGCTAAAAGCTCTGCTCTCCACCCAGCCGGTGCTTGCTGCTCCAATCATCAAAGAGCCTCTGTTGCTTTATATTGCAGCCACAAGTCAAGTCGTCAGTACAGTACTTACGGTCGAGCAGGAAGAAGAAGGGAAAGCCTTCAAAGTTCAGCGCCTAGTGTATTATCTGTCTGAAGTTTTGACTCCATCCAAGCAAAGATACCCTCATTATCAGAAGCTTGTGTATGGGATTTACATGACCACGAAGAAGGTTGCTCATTATTTCTCTGATCATTCCATCACAGTCGTCAGCGACGCTCCACTTTCAGAGATTTTGCACAATAGAGATGCAACTGGTCGAGTGGCGAAATGGGCGATTGAACTTCTTCCCCTTGATATCAAGTTTGAGGCAAAGAAAGCCATTAAGTCCCAAGCAATAGCAGATTTCCTTGCCGAGTGGATTGAACAACAGCAGCCAGCTCATGTTCACTCGGAGCATTGGACCATGTTTTTGACGGTTCTAAGATGTTGAATGGTTCCGGTGCTGGGGTTGTCTTGGTTTCCCCCAGAGGAGATAAGCTCAGATATGTGCTCCAGATTCACTTTGATTCCTCCAACAATGAGGCAGAGTATGAGGCCCTTTTGTATGGGTTGCGCATGGCCATTTCACTGGGCGTCCATCGCCTTATGGTCTATGGCGACTCAGATTTGGTGGTCAACCAAGTGATGAAGGAGTGGGACGTGAGAAGCCCAGCCATGACTGGATACTGCAATGCAGTGAGGAAGCTGGAAAAGAAGTTTGAGGGGTTAGAGCTCCATCATATACCCCGACTGAAGAATCAAGCGGCTGATGATCTGGCAAAGATAGGATCCAAGAGAGAAGCCATTCCGAGTGGTGTGTTCTTGGAGCATATCCATACTCCATCAGTCAAAGAAGATCCTTTCACCGAAGAAGCTCCGCAGCCCAAGAGTGCCACAGATCCGACTGAAGTAGAAGTCCTAGCAGTGGTCGACTTGGTCATGGAGGTCTTAGTGGTCATTCCCGACTGGACAATTCCATATATCGCGTATATCCTGAGAAAAGCCCGGAGGATGAGGAAGAGGCTCGACAGATCGTCCGTCGATCCAAGGCCTTTACCATAATCAAAGGACAGTTGTACAGAGAGAGCGCGACTGGAGTTGGTCAGAAGTGCATAACGCCAGAAGAAGGTCGAATCATCCTTGATGATATCCACTCGGGGACCTGTGGTCATCATGCGTCCTCTCGGACCCTCGTGGCCAAAGCATACCGAGCCGGATTTTACTGGCCAAAGGCAAATGAGATGGCAAAGGAAATAGTGGACAAGTGCGAAGGATGTCAGTTCAACTCCAATATGTCACACAAGCCTGCGTCAGCTCTGAAGACCATACCACTCGTCTGGCCCTTCGCAGTATGGGGGTTGGATATGGTAGGCCCCTTGAGAACAGGTCGAAGCGGTTTCACGCATGTACTGGTGGCAGTCGACAAGTTCACCAAATGGATCGAAGCCAAAACCATCAAGAACCTTGACGCCGGTACTGCTGTTAGCTTCATCAGGGAACTGATATTCAGATATGGAGTCCCGCATAGCATCATCACAGACAATGGGTCAAACTTCGACTCGGAGGAATTCAGGGATTTCTGCACTTCTCATGGAACATGAGTCAATTACGCTTTGGTCGCCCATCCGCAGTCGAATGGACAGGCGGAACGAGCCAATGGCTTGATCCTCAAAGGGTTGAAACCCTGACTGATGCGTGACCTTAAGCATGCGGCTGGAGCATGGGTCGATGAACTTCCCTCGGTACTTTGGGGTCTAAGGACCACGCCTAATCGGTCGACCAAAAGAACTCCATTCTTCTTGGTCTATGGAGCTGAACCGGTCTTACCGAGTGATCTGCTCCACAATGCTCCTCGAGTTGAGCTTTACAATGACGCTGAAGCGGAACAAGCGCGGCAGGACGCAGTCGGCCTTTTAGAGGAAGAAAGAGAGATGGCTCTGATCCGCTCGACCATCTATCAACAGGACTTGCGTCGCTTCCATGCTAGAAACGTGAAGAGTCGAGCCTTCCAGGAAGGAGATTTGGTTCTCCGAGTGGACCAGCAGAAACAGCACAAGCTTGCTCCTTCTTGGGAAGGACCCTTCATCGTCACCAAGGTTCTGCACAACGGAGCATACCGTATCTACAACGTTAAGCACAATATCGACGAGCCCCGGGCTTGGAACGCAGAGCTACTCCGCCCATTTTACACTTAAGTTTTCACTCGGATGAGTTGTAATAAAAATATTTCTGTAGTTCATGGCTTGCAAGATAATAGTGTCATAATTTCCCCGATGATTTTTGTCACTTTTATTTGTTCAGTAAAATTTTCCCCCTCAGTGGGTGACTTAGCTGCGAATCCGTTTCGCCTAAGTTTGTAAAAAAAAATCCTTGCCGAGTGGTGAGCCAGACTCCCACTTGGGGGGCTTAGCTGCGAACCCGTTTCGCCTAAGTTTAAATAAAATCCTACCGAGTGGTGAGCCAGACTCCCACTCGGGGGCTTAGCTGCAGTCCAAGTACTCGCCTAAGTTTAAATAAAATCCTACCGAGTGGTGAGCCAGACTCCCACTCGGGGGCTTAGCTGCAGTCCAAGTACTCGCATAAGTTCAAATACAACGTGCGCTTGCAAGGAGGACGAGGTGCAGGTCGATTGCGACCCTCTCCTCTGAGCTACGCCACAAATACAACGTGCGGTCGCAAGGAGGACGGGGTGCAGGTCGATTGCGACCCTCTCCTCTGAGCTACGCCACAAATACAACGTGCGGTCGCAAGGAGGATGAGGTGCAAGTCGACTGCGACCCTCTCCTCTGAGCTACGCCACAAGTACAATGTGCGGTCGCAAGGACGACGAGGTGCAGGTCGACTGCGACCCTCTCCTCTGAGCTACGCCACAAGTACAATGTGCGGTGGCAAGGAGGACGAGGTGCAGGTCGACTGCGACTCTCTCCTTCAAGCTACGCCACAAGTACAACGTGAAAATCCTACCGAGTGAGGAGCAAACCTCCCACTCGGGGGCTTAGCTGCAGCCCAGTGCTCACCTAAGTTATAAAACCCTACCGAGTGAGGAGAAAACCTCCCACTCGGGGGCTTAGCTGCAGCCCAGTGCCTGCCTAAGTTATAGAAGTCCTACCGAGTGAGGAGCAAACCTCCCACTCGGAGGCTTAGCCGCAGCCCAGTGCCTGCCTAAGTGAATTGAAGAATAAAGTCGACTGCAGTAAGCATCTCGCTTTAAACCTGCAAGAGACATTTCAAGGCAAATGCAAGCATATTCAAACATCGAATCCAAGTTCAGATGGATACCTAAAGGAACCAAAAGTGCTCAGGCGCTAAGCCTGTTAAGGTTTATCGGTTACAAAATCACTCGGCATACCGAGGCAAATTTAAGGTGTCGAGCTCAAAGAAGTTTTTTACCCCTCCTGTGGAGGGCTGGAAGATGAAACAAACTCATCAAGATCAATTCCGTCCGCAATCCGAGTGGCAGCAGCGATGAAAGTCTCCATGAAAGACCGGAAGTCATGCTTCTTGGTGTTAGCCACCCGAAGAGCCGCCAGCTTGTCTTCTCGTGCATCTTTGCAATGGACTCGAGCCAGACACAGAGCGACATCTGCACCACACCTGGCGGAAGACTTCTTCCACTCCTGCACTCGACCAGGGACTGTGTTTAGTCGAGTCATCAAAGACTCGAGGTCATTTTGGAGCGTCTCCCTGGGCCAGAGCGTAGTGTCAATGCGGGAAGTGGCGACCTTCAGCCTCGCAAGATAGTCAACGACAGCAGCAACGCGAGACTCAAGCCGGAACACGTTCATGGCAACTTCATCGTTCACCGGAGAGTTGATGGGGTCCAGGTTTGGTTCCAGTCGACTAGTTTCCTCTTCAAAGTTTTGGCAAAATTCTACAAATACAATCGCTAAGTCAAGACAATGGTCGAATGGAAAGATCACTGTAAAAACGATTGTTGGACGCAAAGGATTACCTTCGAGCATGAGGAACAACTTCTTGGCAAGTCCGCTCAGATAGGCCTCCAGATCATTCTTCTTCCCAGCCAACTGACTGGCCTTGTCGTTCAGAGCAGCTTTGTCACCTTTCAGTCGACTGACCTCCTTGTTGGCAATCACAAGAGCAGCTTTCAGATTAGTGTTTTCTTCTTCAAGCTTGGTGACTGAAGCTAACTTCTCGTCTGCGAGCTTGGTCTTCTCAGCTAGCTCAAGGTCTTTCTTCTTCTGGGCTTCCTTCACTTTGCCTGCAAAGTTACAGCAAGATCAGATTTTGAAACAAATGAAGTGCAAAAGCAGTCGTCGAGGCCTCACCAAACGTACCTTTGGTCTCCTCCTTCGCCTTCGTCAGATTCTCCTGGACCAGCTTCAGATCAAGCTCGAGCTGGATATGCTTGTTCTCCAGCTCGGTATAACGAGCCGCCAGGTCACAAGATTTCTACGAAGAAACAATCGACAAAATGTCAAAGATAATTCACTTCCGAGTGACTAAGGGAAAATCATGCGTTTCTAAGACTACATCCGAATACAAACATTCGACCGTAGTCTCGGGGACTACACCCAGTGGGTGCAATCAGCGTGCCCCCACTAGTTCTGTCAAGATAGAGTCGACCAGTCGACCAACAAAAAAAAAGAAAAAAGAAGAGAAATTCATGTTCTACAGACTGTAGCCGACTGCCAGCAGTCGACCACAGTCTCGGGGACTACACCCAGTGGGTGCACTCAGCGTGCCCCCACCGGTTTGAGAAATCCATTCGACTTAGTCGAATGACGGAAGAACTTAACTTATAAAGCCTATGGTCGACTGCCAGCAGTCGACCATAGCCTTGGGGACTACACCCAGCAGGTGCACTCAGCGTGCCCCCGCTAAACCGGAGTTTCAATCGACACACCCAGTGGGTGATTACTATGGATTCCGGAAAGAAAGATTTTTCAGAAATCATATCCTAACAGAACAGGCGATGACCGACTGACCTGAACGTTGCTTTGAAGAGCAGAGCTGGCGTCATAGGCTGCCTGGCTGGCCTCCCGGATGGCCTTCACCTGCTCCATCATGACTCTCGCCTGGCGTATCGCTTCCTTTGCAGCACTGGCTTGGTCCTCTGGGACGTAGTGTGTCGAGAAGAGGGAAGGCTGTGCAGCACTCGACGATGCAGGATGAGCACTCGTCAGCGGCACCGCGAAAGATACGGTGTGCCGAGTGGTGTTCTCCTCCTCCGCGACCAGAGTCTCGGGTGCCGTCACATCCTGAGCCACCCTGCCAGCATATGCTTTCCTGCTCCTCCTGTGCTTCAGCGGTTCCTCGTCGTCGTCATCGTCAGGAAGGGTGATAACGACATTAGATGGAGCTGCAGAAAAGAATCAGAATTAGAGACCAAGAGCCAATCGACTAAAAAACGGAATTAAGAGAGTGGTACCAGGTTTTGAGGTTGCAGCGTCCTCCATCTCATGATCGTCAGCCCTGGCTGAGGTATCGGAAGTAGCAGCACTGCAATTCCAAAAACCAGTCGCTTAACTCTTGAGTCGACCAAAAATAAACTCATATAAAATAAGAAGACTCAAGAAGACTCAAGCAGCATTTTTACCTTGATATAGTGGGGATCGACACCTTCATCTTTGGCAGGACCTTGGCCGGTTTTGACGGTGCCACCCTGGATTGCTTCGGAGCCTTTTCAGTCGGCGCCGGAGAAGTGGTCCGAGGGCGTTTGGTCGACTGCACGACAGTCGCCACCCCCTTGCCGCGTTCAGTCGCAGGGTCATGGACAAGCTTCGATCTCCTTTCCGAGCGCGGCGGTGCAACATCCTCCTCCTCCTCCTCCTCTTCTTCCTCCCCATCGGAGTCGTCATCATCATCATCTTCAGCGGCATCTGAGTCCCACTCCTCCTGGCTTTCGCCTCCACTCGCCTCCCCTTCCTCAGTCGGAGTCTGCGCTCCATTGGGCATCGAGTATAGTTCGGTGAGGGCCTGTGGGACATCAAGACAAAGATCAATTTGCGGCAAAAATGGAATAAGTATGGCAAGAATACAATTGGAGGTAAAGTGGGCATACCTTGTCTGGAATGCTGGAATGGTCGAGTGGTGGAATCCTCCTGGCTCCACGAGGGTTATCCTTGTTCCCAGTGACCGCGGCCATCCACCTCTCCAGCGTGGCATCGTCGACTGCTTCTGGATTGATCCGAGTCTCATCTTCGGTTCCGCAGTACAGCCACATGCAATGGCCTCGGTACTGAAGAGGCTGGATACGTCGCCTAAGAAAAACCTCCAAGAGATCCATACCCGTCACTCCTTCCCGAACCAACTAGACTACCCGCTCCATCAACATGTTCACGTCAGCTTTCTCCTCCGGGAGCACCTTCAGAGAGGAGGGTCTCTTGGCTCGGTCCATGGTAAACGGAGGGAGACCACTCGACTGCCCCGGCGTCGACTCGTTCTGGCAGTAAAACCAAGTCGACTGCCAGCCTCTGACCGACTCAGGAAGGGTCATGGTTGGGAAGGTGCTCTTATTCCTCATCTGGATCCCCAGACCTCCACACATCTGAATAATCTTGGTTTTATCGTCATCTGGATTCGCCTTCTTCACGGTCTGAGAGCGACACGTGAATATATGCTTGAACAGACCCCAATGCGGTTGGCAACCCAGAAAGTTCTCACACATGGATACAAAAGCAGCGAGGTAGGCGATAGAGTTCGGATTGAAGTGGTGGAGTTGCGCCCCAAAGAAGTTCAAGAAACCACGGAAGAAAACAATCGGCGTCAAAGAAAACCCACGGTCGACGTGGGTAGCCAGAAGAACACACTCACCCTCTTCCGGCTGGGGTTGCCACTCGTTCCCCGGGAGCCTTGCTGCTCCGTGGGGGATCAGACCGTCGTTGGCCATGTCGGTGAGATCCTTCTCAGTGATGGTCGACCGGATCCAATCTCCTTGGACCCAGTCATGCGGCAAACGAGATCTCGAAGAAGACCTGCCCCGACTGGATGCTCTCCCTTTCGCCTTCGCCTTCCTCGTCGCCATCGCCTTCTTCGCGCGCTCTAGCGCCGCCGTCTTCTCCTTCACCATTGTTGCCGGTGAAGCGTACGAGGAGCGATTGCGCGGAGGCGAGAGCGGGTGCAGTGGGCGGAGGCGGAGAGGGCAGAAGGAGAATGGAGAGATACTGTTCAAAAACCCTCGCCGGGCGCCTTTATAAGAACGCTTCCGAGTGGATGACAGGTGGGCCCGGGCGATCCAATAACATCCCGAAACAGTCACGCGTACGTGATACGTGGCGAAAAAGGTGGCGCGGGGATCGAGGCATCTATGCCCTATCCCATTCGAGCGCCGCGGTCCGCCCCGCTTCGCGTGCTTCCCCAAATTTCGTATCCCACAAAATCCGCGAACGGCAGATCGATCTATCAGGCGCAAGATTTCCAGCGATCCGTCGCTCGGGGATTGTTAAGTTCAAAAGTTCACTCGACGAAAGAAAAGAATGGATCAAGCCGACTGAAGAAAAGTTGCTGATTATCAACGAAGAGATTATTGGTCCAAGACGATACATATCCAGAACACAAAAGCAGGTCAGAAATAATATCAACTCCTTCCTCACTCAAACCTCAATCCATTCGGGGGCTAATGATGAAGTCATGTACCTAGGGTAGGGTCATAGACCTGATCAAAGTACCCTACCCAAGGACACCCTCAGAAGAAACTACCTTCCAGTCGACCAAGAGAGACTTCACTCGACGGACTTGAAGGACTCGACCATGAAGACTCACTCGACCACCAGAAGGTCAAGAAGCACTCTGTACCGCAACGGTCTGTAATTAAGTAGACTTTATGGTATTTAGGACACTTTATGTGAGGCATTACCAGTAACGCCTAGACTTAATGTACTTTAAACCCCGCATTACTGAGGGCCGGAGGGGTCTGGCAGGCACTATATAAGCCACCCCCCTCCTCAGTGTAAAGGGTTCGCACCCCTGTAATCCATACACACATAATCCACTCGACCGCCTCCGGGCTCCGAGACGTAGGGCTGTTACTTCCTCCGAGAAGGGCCTGAACTCGTACATCTCTTGTGTTTACAACTGCTTCATAGCTAGGACCTTGCCTCTCCATACCTACCGCCCACTCTACTGTCAGACTTAGAACCATGACAGGGGGCGCGCCCAGTAGGGGTGGGCGCGCCCCTCACCCTCCTGGCCAGGGTGTGGGCCCCCTTCGGTAGTTTCTTCGCTCAATAATTCTTATGAATTCCAAAAATAAGTTCCGTAGAGTTTCAGGATTTTTGGAGCTGTGCAGAATAGGTTTCCAATGTTTGCTCCTTTTCCAGCCAGAATTCCAGCTGCCGGCATTCCCCCTCTTCATGGTAAACCTTGTAAAATAAGAGAGAATAGCCATAAGTATTGATATATAATGTGTAATAACAGCCCATAATGCAATAAATATTGATATAAAAGCATGATGCAAAATGGACGTATCAACTCCCCCAAGCTTAGACCTCGCTTGTCCTCAAGCGGAAGCCGATATCGAAAAATATGTCCACATGTTTAGAGATAGAGGTGTCGATAAAAATAAAATACGGACATGAGGGCATCATGATCATCCTTATAACAGCAACATATATAAATTTTATCATGTAATTTCTTATGCTCAAGTAACGATCAATTCACAATGTCAAGTATGGTTCAGATACTTCATTTGGGAACTAACAAACTATAATCTCAGTCATTGAAGCAATTGCAATTTATCATAACATCAGAAAGAGTCAAGAATAGAGCCTTTCAGCAAGTCCACATACTCAACTATCATGTAGTCTTCTACAATTGCTAACACTCACGCTATACTTGTGGTTATGGAGTTTCAACCGGACACTGAGAAAGATAGGGCTTATTTTGTTGCCTCCCAACGTATTCACCTTTAGGTGATGCCAACAATAATAATTCATACTAACTTACATCCAATTGCATACATATATATATATATATATATATATATATATATATATATATATATATATATATATATATCATGATCTTTCAAACACAAGGAGCTTGCCAAAGGATAAAATAAAAAAAGAAAGGTGAAGATCACCTTGACTCAAGCATAAAGTAAAAACATAAAGTAAAAGATAGGCCCTTCGCAGAGGGAAGCAGAGGTTGTCATGTGCGTTTAGGGTTGGATGCATGAAATCTTAATGCAAAAGAACGTCACTTTATATTGCCACTTGTATGTGGACCTTTATTATGCAGTCTGTCGCTTTTATTGCTTCCACAACAAGATCGTATAAAGCTTATTTTATCTGCACTAATAAGTCATACCTATTTAGAGAGCAATTTTTATTGCCTGCAACATGACAACTTACTTGAAGGATCTTACTCAATCCATAGGTAGGTATGGTGGACTCTCATGGCAAAACTGGTTTAAGGATATTTGGAAGCACAAGTAGTATCTCTACTTGGTGCAAGGAATTTGGCTAGCATGAGGGGGAAAGGCAAGCTCAACATGTTTGGAAGGTCAATGACAATATACTTTAACTGGATGTGAAAAAACATAAACCATTACGTTGTCTTCCTTGTCCAACGTCAACTCTTTTAGCATGTCATACTTAATGAGTGCTCCCAATCATAAAAGATGTCCAAGATAATATATTTGTATGTGAAACCTCTCTTTCCTTATTACTTCCTATTAATTGCAACGATGACCAAAACTACGTTTGTCAACTCTCAACAACTTTTATGTCTCATACTTTCTATGTGTGAAGTTATTATTATCCACAAGATCAATATGAACTCTTTTATTCTTTCTATTCTTTCTACTTCCTCAAGATCATAGCAAAATAGCAAAGCCCTTGACTCAACACTAATCTTTATTAGAGATAGCTCACGGACTCGATTACATAAAGAGATCACAAAGCAAAACTCAAAACTACTTGATACTAAAACTTCAATCTACCAGATCAAGATACTACTAAAAGGATCAAACTAAACAAAATGGTAAGATAGGAGTGTGATGGTGATACGATACCGGGCCACCTCCCCCAAGCTTCGCAGTTGCCAAGGGGAGTGCCCATACCCATGTGATTATGTCCTCGGAGGTGGTGAAGTAGGAGTTGTTGACGATGTAGGCTTGTCGTCCATCTTCCAAGGCATAGCCTCACCATCATAGAAGGATGATCGAGTCTCCGGGATCCTCAAATCTGCAACCAAACTCATCCTCTTGAATCTATATTCATACTCACAGTTTTGGTTTTGCAGGTCATAGATCTGGGCTTGGAGGTGCTTGATTTTCTCTTGCAGCTTGAAGATGGTCTCCCCAATGACCTTGGCATCCAGCTTGTGGTTGTTGGTGAACTCCGTGATCATCATCTGGTTGGCGTTGAGTCCATGCTCCACCATCCCTTGCCACTTGAAAACTTGTTGCTCCATGGCTTCGAGCTTTGTCTCCACGCTTTTGGTATGCCTTGGTCCCTCCACATCGCGGATGTGCTGCACCCCCTCACGCATCTCAATGGTTTGAGGGTGTTGCAGCACCTCCGCAAGATAGGGGTTTATAACCCTCTCGAAAAACTTGTCCTTGGGAGCGCTTGGAGACGTCATGATGCTCTAGATCTATCAGAAAAATAGCTCGAAATGAAAACAGAGGATATTTGCGTGATACGGTGCTCAAAGCCTTCAGGAGATTATATAATGAATTTTTACTGACCAAAATACGTAACGTGCAAGAAAACAGAGTCTGAGAGGCACACGAGGTGGCCACGAGACAGGGGGGCGCGCCCAGGAAGGTTGGGCGCGCCCTCTGTCGGTGTCCAAACCGGCGGATCTCGGGTAGGGGGTCCCGATCTATGCGTCTTAGGCTGATGGTAACAGGAAGCAAGGGACACGATGTTTACCCAGGTTCGGGCCCTCTCGATGGAGGTAAAACCCTACTTCCTACTTGATTAATATTGAAGATATGAGTAGTACAAGAATAGATCTACCACGAGATCGTAGAGGCTAAACCCTAAGAGCTAGTCTATGATGGTATGATTGTAATTGTGATCGCCCTTCTAAGGACCAACCTCTCCGGTTTATATAGACACCGGAGAGGGCTAGGGTTTACATGGAGTCGGTTACAAGGAAGGAAACAAAATATCCGGATCGCCAAGCTTCCCTTCCACGCAAAGGAGAGTCCCATCCGGACACGGGCCGAAGTCTTGAGTCTTGTATCTTCACGCTTCAATAGTCCGGACGATGTATATAGTCCGGCTGTCCGGATACTCCCTAATCCAGGACTCCCTCAGTAGCCCCTGAACCATGCTTCAATGACGATGAGTCCGGCGCGCAGTCTTGTCTTCGGCATTGCAAGGCTGGTTCCTTCTCCGAATACTCCAAAGTAGTTATCGAACACTCAAACCGTGTCCGGATCTGCAAGATGATCTTCACATACCATTGTAGGGAACATAGCGTAAATCTGATCTGCTGGCAATCTCCGTACGTCGTGCCCTTGCATCGTGGCCTGGTCCAACATGAACCAGCGTTTCTTGCCCCACCTCGCCTCGCGTTGCAAGGAGGTTTTATTGGCACATCCTGCCAAAGCAGAGATCGTGTTCCTCATATTACGGGATTTTCCATCAATATGGGCGTGCGTAACCCCATGATGACCGTTAGTATGACTCCGTGTATATTTGGATAAGTCTCAAGCGGTCACGCTGAGGACTCTTGATATTCACCCCCTTTATAAAGGGGTCAAGGCCTATGCCTCTTTTCCACCTCCCTTGCACCTTCTCGCACCTCGAGCTCCAACACCCAAGACCTAAGATCCAACACCCCAGATCCTCCAGTATGTCCGGATCCAACCCTAAAGGCCAGTGGGTGGCCTCCTCGATCCAATAGAAGGACATTACGAGGCTTTGGGAGGTCAGATACCTGACCGCCGATATCCAGCACAGGCTTCCTGCTCCAGGGCAGGTTATCCCTACACTAGAGCCCAATGAGAGCGTTGTGTTTGTCCCTCACTTCCTCCGCGGCCTGGGCCTCACCCTCGACCCCTTTGTGAGGGGGCACATGTTCTACTATGGGTTGGATATTCATGATCTGGCTTTGGATGCTATCCTCCATATCTCGTCGTTCATTATTGTGTGCGAGGCTTTTCTCCACGTCACCCCACACTTCGACTTATGGCTCAAGACCTTCAATGTGAAGCCGAAGATGATCGAGGGGCGACATGTAGAGTGCAGAGGTGCCATAATAAGTAGGAACGCCGATGCCCCATGGCCAGAGGGTTCTTTCCCGGAAGTATCCGATGTATGGCAACGGAGATGGTTTTATGTTACGGCTCCCAGAGGCACAAACTGGGTAGCCGCCCCCGAGTTCTGCTCGGGCCCTCCGTCACAGTTGGCGTCTTGGACCGACGTAGGACGGAATTGGGGGCCCGCGGGCGATGTACCAGTACTGCAGAATCGCATCCGGGAGCTTCTCGAGAGGGACATAAATCTCGTCAAAATAATTCAAGTGATGCTAATCCGACGGATGTTGCCGTGCAAACGTCGGCCTCTCTGGATGTGGGAGTTCAATCCGGAGGGTCCGCGGACTGTTAAGCACTTCTTCGGCCTGAAGCTCGAAGGGATGTGTAAATTCTTCTTCGGACCACAAGTAAAGTGTCCGGACACCACCGAGGATGCGGGCCTAATCTGCAATCGCCTAGATGCCAAAGTAAGTAACCTTTAAAGCCGGACACTTCGTTTATATTTGTCATTATTCTGAAAACCCTCCATGGCCAGGAATGGCTCAACAAGGTGGAGAGAACCAGGTGTCCGGCACCACTTCCTGAAGGCTCGCCCGGTCCAACCGTTGCCAAGATGCTTGGCCGGGTGCTCGGCAAAATGCCCTCAGGGAAAGGCGAAGGAAAGGGGAGTGAAGCCGAACTCCACGCACTACACATCCAAACTGGGGGGAATCGTATCTCCCCTGAGGAGGATAGTCGGGGAGGGGAGGCTAAAGCCTCCTCCACGCGCGGGAAGAAGAGGGCCGCCTCCGAAGACTTGGAGATGGAGATGCCCAAGCAAGGGAAGAAGGTATCACCAGGGGGCTCTGCCGCAAAGAGCGCCCTCACCGCGTCGTGCCCACCAATGGGCCAGCCCTCAACTGAGCTGTAAGTTAATCGTTAATTCGAAGGTACAGTGTTTCTCTGAGATCCCTAACCAGGATTCGTCTTTTACAGTCCAGCTAGCAACTCTTCTTAACAGAGTTCGTCTTCGGGGGATCTTCCTCCGGAGATGATGGAGAGCGAGACCCCGCCCACTTCTCCGCCTCATGAAGTGGGTGACACTGAGGTGTCGTCACGGAGGAGTCTGGTTCTGCCAAAGTCGGAAGCTAATACGTCAGCCACCCTAAGCCCGGAGCGTTTGGCTCCCACGGGGGGCGACGAGGAGGGTCTGGCACAGTTCAGTGTTCAGCCGAACGTACTGACAGGTCTTCTGGAGCGAGCTGCGCTCTCGGAGGAGCACCGCTCATTAATGAGCGCGGTGCTTAAGAAGATTTCCTCCGCTATGAGCGGTTTGAATGAGGCATTTACGAGCCTGCTCAGAGGCTTTGAGGTATGTAGTGAAAAAATGAACTATTTTTTGGCTGTAAGGCACGCGCTAGGTGTGCTCCATATGGATAGTAGCCCATGATACTCTGGTTGCCCGCCATAGGCGTCAAACGGGGGATCATATAGTAATGGTTGCGTTGTACATGTGCGCAGGTGTCTAAGGATCCGACAGCCGACAAGTCTATTGAGGTTGCCGAACTAAGGAGGCAAATCGGATCTATCGATGTCGATATCACGCTGGTGAACAAGCAGCTGGATGAGTCACAGGGTATGTGCTCTGCTTCCCTTATTATGTTGTATAGGAAAGTGTGAGAGGGGCATAATATTAATGCAATGTGTTTGTACTTCAGATGGAGCTGCTGCCTTGGAGGCCCTGAGGGCGGAACTTGCCCAGGCCAAGGAACAAGCTCGGGCTAGCAATGCGGCTGCCCTAAAGGCGGCCGAAGAAGAATTGAGAGCCGAACAGGCTGCTCATCGCCGAAGCGAGGAAAAGATAGCCAAAATGGTTGTGGAGTTGAAAAATGTCGCCGACCGATATGTACTCCTTGAAAAGGAGAGTAAGGCTAGCTCGACCGAGCTGGACAAGGCACTTAATGCCACCAAGGAGATGTGGACCTAGATCCGAGGTATGCGGGAGGAGCTCCAACAGGCCGAGAAAATCATGGCTGGGGCTCGTACTTACTGCGGACGAAGTTCTTGGATCCAAATTATGCTCCTCTGGATGGACGCTGGAGTCCTACAGACGCATATGCGGACTTGGCGAATAGTACAGCTGACGCTGCCAAGTTCTTCGAGGATCAAGGTGATAAGGAAGTGGAGAAGCTTTTCTGGTCGCAATTCAATGCTCCCACTCGCCCGCTGCCGTTAAATGAGAAGATGGCTGCTGTAGCGGAGCTTCATAGGCTGTCCGGGCTTGCAATGCGGTCTGTAGTAGACCATCTTTGGCCGAAGGGGCCTAAGACGGACAGTTACTTTGGTTTGGTGCAACAATTCCTTGGGGTCGTGCCTCGGATCGACGCCATGAGGAGGTCGGCGTGCATAGAGGGTGCACGAATGGCTCTTGCCCGCTTTAAAGCCTATTGGACGGATATGGAGGCCACCATTATAGCGACCCAGGATCCGGCAGGGCCAATATCTGGCCGAGCACTACTTGGCGCAGGTCACAGAAGGTGCCTGCCTAATAGAGGCGCAGTGCTCGAAGAATGTCTTGTTCGAGTGATGAATCGAATCATTGTAAAAAAAATGTTTATTTTGATCATGAGGCTATATTTATGATGTTTGCCTGAAAATATATATATGTATATATATATATATATATATATATATATATACATAAACACTATTCTGATCACGGGATCAGAATAATATTCTGATCACAACATGAACTGCCTGAGTAACGCGCCTGAACTTCCCTCTGTACTGGGTTGAACTTCAGCTAAAAAGTGTCCAAATGGGGCTTGCGATATACCGTTGGAAAGCTATGGACACCAATATCATGATCCAAGTTAAATTTTTGCCAAAATGTAAGCGGTTTAAGAGAAGTTTTGAAAACCGTTTTTTGTTCATACAAAAAACGTGAATCGTATTTTTGATCGCATTTCTAAACCGTTTATCGGAATGAGGTAAATAATATAGCGTTGAAAATCTGCTGCAAAAGCGCTCCTTCGACATATTGATAGTTTTCTCTAATTCCCTATGGATAAAGAGTAATTTTGAAAATCATAAAATTTCGCAAACAGAACAGCTGAGTTCGTATTTTCAATGTAATTTCTAAATGGCTAATCCATTTGAGACAAATAATATGGCATTGCAAAGCTTGTGAAAATGCGCTACTTTTTCATGTTAAAAGTTTTTTCTAATTTGGAACGGTTTAAAAGTAATTCAAAAAATGGTACAAGTTCCACCGAGTTCGTATTTTCGAGATAATTTTTTAACCGTATGGCCGAATGCAACAAATAATACAACGTTGGAAAGCTTGAGAAAATGCAAAACTTTTTCGTATATATTGTTTCTCCTAATTCCTTACAGTTTTAAGTCAAATTGGAAAATGGCTAAAAACGTATTTTTGGCATAATTTCTATATACTTTATCGAAATGGGGCAAATAATATACCGCTGAAAAGCTACGGAAAATGCGAAACTTTTTCATGTTGATGGTTTTCTCTGATTCCTAGCCGTTTTCAAGTAATTGCAAAAATGGCGAGATCATTCGTTCTGCCTTTATCGCGAAACTGATTCTTCGAAAATGCATCTCGTGAAGAACCTGAACTTCTCGGCACGTGTACTTGAACTTCACTCTGTTTTTCACGTGCTTTTTTTGCTCATATATCTCTATCCACTGCTCCTAGCTCTCCATCTACTCACCGGAATTGAGCAAGTGATATACCAATGGAAAGCTGCTGTAAACACGCAACTTTCCCATGTTGATCATTTTTTCATACTCGCAACGATTTTAAAAGTTTTTCATCTGAAATTCATTCAACGTAGTAGTTGAACTTCATGTTGTTTTCACGTTGAACTTCTGTGACGTATTTTTGTTTGTACATGCGCCTGAACTTCCCTCTGTACGAACCCGACCTTCGGGCTATCTTTGCAACCGTGGCTTCCGCCGCGAATTATTCTGGTTAGTAGCGTTCTATATGATGTTAGTGTAATCTAGAAACGTTTTTTAGCAACTAAATACCGGTTTTAAATAGAAATCTCGCTCGCTGGCGGATTTTGCTCTCGGGTCGTGATGAAATTGCGTTTTTTGCATTTTTACTGCCTGAGTTGTTCGACCTGAACTTCCCCTAGTGCTAGGTTGAACTTCCGTCAACATGACCCAACTTCAAATTTTGGCAAAATGTAAGTGGTTTAAGAGCAGTTTTGAAAACCGTTTTTTCTTCATACAAAAAACGTGAATCGTATTTTCGATCGCATTTCTAAACCATTTATCGAAATGAGGTATATAATATGGCGTTGGAAAGCTGCTGCAAAACCGCTCCTTCCACATGTTGAAAGTTTTTTCTAATTCCCTATGGTTAAAGAGTAATTTGAAAAAATGTTAAATTTCGTAAACCGAACAGCTGAGTTCGTTTTTTCAATGTCATTTGTAAACGGCCAATCCAATGGAGGCATATGATATGGCGTTGAAAAGCTTATGAAAATGCGCTACTTTTTCATCTTGAAAGTTTTTTTCTAATTTTGAATGGTTTAAGAGTAATTTAGAAAATGGTCCAAGTCCTACCGAGTTTGTATTTTCGAGCTATTTTTTTAACCGTGCGTCCGAATGCATCAAATGCTATGGCGTTGGAAAGCCTGAGCAAATGCGAAACTTTTTGGTATGTATTGTTTCTCCCAATTCTTTACAGTTTTAAGTCAGTTTTGAAAATGGCCAAAAACGTAGTTTCGCCGTAATTTCTACAAACTTTATCGGAATTGGGCAAATAATATACCGTTGAAAAGCTACGAAAAATGCGAAACTTTTTCATGTTGATGGTTTTCTCTGATTCTTAGCCGTTTTCAAGTAATTCCAAAAACGGCGGGATCATTCGTTCTGCCTCTATCGCAAAACAGATTCTTCGAAAATGCGCCGCGTGAAGAACCTGAACTTCTCGATGCGTGCACCTGAACTTCACTCTATTTTTCACGTGATTTTTTTGCTCATAGATCTTCATCCACTGCTCGTAGCTCTCCATCCCACTCACGGGAATTGATCGGGTGATATACCGATGGAAAGCTGCTGTAAACACGCAACTTTCCCGTGTTGATCATTTTTTCATACTCGCAACGATTTTGAAAGTTTTTCATCTGAAATTCATTCAGTGTAGTAGGTGAACTTCCTGCTATTTTCATGTTGAACTTCTGTGACGTATTTTCGTTTGTAATTTTCTCATCCATTTCGTCAGTGTTACACAAATGATATTCTTTTTGTACAAACCTCTCTCACAATATTTTTTTAACTTTCTCCGACCGAGGACTTGAATTTACACAAATAATATTCCTGCCGTTTTGAGGTAAATTAGAAAATGGCGAGATCATGATTTCTGCGTTCATCGCGAACGGAAATGCACTGCGTAAAGTAGTAGAACTTCTGGGGCATGTCTGTTTGAACTTCACTTTGTTTTCGACCTGCTATTTTTGCACTGCATGAAGTAGTTGAACTTCTGGGGCATGTCTATTTGAACTTCACTCCTTTCACTTTATTGTATTTTTCTTATATGAAACACACACCATGTAGTACGTGAACTTCCGGTTGTTATCACGTTGAACTTCTCTCTGCTTTGAGAGAGTTATTTTAAAACACAAAAAACAACATATTTTTTATGTATTTTGGACATCTAAATACACGGTGAACCTCTCTCACAAGAATTTTTTGAACTTTTCCTCGTCGAGCACTTGAACTTCTAGCAACCACTTTTTCATTTATGAGGTTGTTTTTAAAAGTGCAAAAAATGGCATTGTGTTTTTTATTTTTTGAACGGGTAAATCCTTCGTTTTAATAAACTACGAACTTCTTTGTTATTTCAATTTGAACTTCAACTTTTTATATTTTTGAGTAAAGAATTGTATGTGATTTTTATACGGAAAAAATCGAACATGGAAATACAAGGTGAACCTCTCTCGCAAGAATTTTGAACTTCCCCGGACAAAGCACTTGAACTTCTTTCAACAAACCTTTTAAGCTTTTAATTTTCTATACTTTTATTCTCATTTGAAATGCATTCCTTGCAGTAGTTGAACTTCCCGCTGTTTTCACCTTGAACTTCTGTCATGTTTTTTTGTTTGACCTCTCTCACAAGAAATTTTGAACTTTTTCGGGCCGAGCACTTGAGTTTCTAGCAGCAAACTTTTAGCCTTTGTTTTTTTATTCTTTTTAATACAAAAATGCACACCGTGTAGTACGTGAACTTCTGGCAGTTATCAATCGAACTTCTCTCGGTTACGTGAAAATATCTGAGTTCTTAAATATTTATCTGAATTTCATAATCCTTTTTTATGAATTTCGAAGCGCTCTATTTTTAAAAGTTGAACTTCTTGTTATTTTATTTTTGAACTTCTTGTTTACACTCTTTAATAACGAGGAAAATCTGAGTTTTCTATAATCATCGAACTTCTCCATCTTTTTAATATGGACTTCCCTGTTTTTTTTCTTAATCTTTTTTTATGAAATTTTGAAGCGCTCTATTTTTAAAAGTTGAACTTCTTGTTTCTTATTTTTGAACTTCTTGTTTCCATTCTTTAATAACGAGGACAATTTGAGTTTTCTATAATCATCGAACTTCTCAATCTTCTTAATATGGACTTCCTGGTTTTTTCTTAATCGAATTTATGAAATTTTGAAGCGCTCTATTTTTTAAATGCCGAGCTACTCTAATTTTTTGTATTTTGGACTTTTTGGATTATTATTTTTAGATAAAGGAAAAATTCTAGTTTTCTAATATATATTGAATCGGTCTCTTATTTAAATTTGATCTTCTAGACTTTTTAATTTACAAACAGTGAAAATCCTTTTTTTTTATAATTTTAATTTGCTCTAATTTTTGTTTGAACTTCTCACTTTTCATTATTTTGTAATGAACAAAATCTAAGACGTTTTAAACGTCAAACTACTCCATTAATTTAATTTGAACTTCTCAACATTTTTATTTTGAACTTCTGTGTATTTATTTTATAAATGTGGAAAATAAAACCGATGTGTTTGTCGCTATAAGGAATTTCACAAGTTTATTTTTAAGTTGAACACTTCAGTTTTTATTTCTTTTTCAAGCATATCCATGTCTTTTCATATAAGTTTGTGTGTGAAATTCCTTAGTTTTTTTGTTTTAAGAGTGAGGTTCTATATTTTTATATCGCGACAAAAGAGGTGGGAGGCGAGTACTAGAAAATTTTGGATTTATTTTAACAATGTTGAGCTTCCATATTTGAACAATTTGAACTTCTCATAATTTTTCCTACGAAAACCATTGAGTTTGTCTCTTTTTGTTTCTGTTTTTGTGAACACAATTTGTTTTCTGAGACACACGCCACACTCGCTGCACAAAAGATCAACATCCCATGACCCTCGGTCAGCTGCATTTTTTTTGTGCTCCCCTAAGTGCACATAACAATCATCAGCTACCATATACATGAACTTCAATGGTTGACAAACATGAACTTGTTACTTGTTTGTCACTGTAAATATTAACGACAGAAGTGTGAGCTTTTCCTTTCTTCTTTTTCTTTTTTGATCCTCCTGAACTTCCATTTTTTATAGATGTTTTTCACTCTGTTTCTCAATGCACTACTACAACCAGTTGGAGCTTCTCAATAATACAGTATAAACTAACATACTTGAACTTCTCGGACACAACATTTTGACCTTCACAAAAACAAATAAAAATCAGAAAAAATTACACAGTTGTACAAGCACAACAATAGAGCAATTTTCTCATTCACTAAATTTCATAACAAGCCATCACCTGTCCCAACACCGATCTCCATGGCAGTAACATCATTTTTTTGTAGGTTGTTTCACCCTGCATATCCTTGTGCAGGCAATTTACAGCCCCAAAGCATCAAAACACTGCACAAAACTAGTCTAATTGCACAAGGGAAAATCAAAACGAACACCAAAAACAGAGCCGCACCCATTCACAACAATACTGGCCGGCCGGCACTGTCCAACCAGCTTGCCGCCACATCCTTTTCGGCAACACAAGCACATTCACCTCGAAGCTAAGCTCACACAAAAACACGCAATCAAGAACATACCAACGACTCTGTACAAATCTTCTTATAAAAAGCTAACCTCAGGAAGAGCACTCATACATTTACTTTTTTTAGAACAAATATTTAAGCAGGCAGCAACAAGTCGCACCTAATTAGCAAAACGATTTTCTTATCGCAGCACCAACTATACAGCAACATCAATCCGTAATTACTTTTTCCATACTTCATGACGGCCCATCAAAAAATTGATTATCACCAACCATATCAGGTATCCAGTCAAGTTCAGGTGGTACCTCTTAATCCAAGTATCCAACCCGGGGCCTTGGGATCTCACTTCACCGCTGACTTCTTCGTCGAGGTCGCCGCTCCCAGTCTCGCTTCTCTCGTCTTGACCTGCCCGCCACCGCCAGGTGCACCTCGCTCATCACCTACTCCTCCGCGTGCGGCGGGAGGTGCCCGGGATGAGTGCGGCTCCGGTGGCCAGCTAAAGGGAGCCTGGTATCAGGGGGCGCCGTTGCTGGGGGGTGGTTGGGCTGTGCATCACCGGGAAGTGGAGGAGCGGCACATCGGAGGGAGCTGGAGGGGGCGGCGCGTCGGTGGGAGGTGCAGGAGGCGGTGCGCCGGCGGGAGGCAGGGGGCTGCGCGTCGCCGAGAGGTGCAGGGGTGGCCCATCTCCGGGAGGTGAGGGGAGGTAGGGGCAAGTCGCCGGCCCACTCCGGTCGGGATCCGGCCGGATCCATGTGCGCCAGCGCCTCTCGTGGGGTGGTGGTTGTGGCATCGGTGCGTTGGATGGTGGCTGCGAAGAAGACGTGGGGGTGGCGGTGAAGGAGGCGCGCTGGGTGTCGGAGACGGCGGCGCGTGGGGTCCGGTGCGGCGCCGGCGCGCTGGGGTGGCTGGCCGGCTGGATTCAGGTTGGGGCGCGGGGCGGGGGTTGCGGGAGAAGATGGGGGCAGCGCGTGGGAGAGGAATTTTTTTCTTTGGGAAGTTCGGGAGGGCCCTGTCGGGCGCTATGGCCTGACGTGATCCAAATAGTTATTTTGATCCCAGGATTAGAATAGTGTTGTCATATATATATATATATATATATATATATAATCCGAAAGTTAGCAGTCGTTGGCTTCAGCCCCCACGAATACAATGCGGGGTGTTCGCGAAAAATATGCTTAATCACACTTGATCCAACGTCTTGGTCCATTAAGGAGGTGATCGCACGTCGAACTAGGCAACTGGACTATATAGCTGTAACACTTTCGCTTAGCCATGAGAGTCTAACGTTGGGGCTACTATGTAGCCCCTAGTACCTTCGCGTGCATCCGAATACGGGCGCGTATGTACATGACCGGAAAATGGCCCTTCGTTAATGCAGAGGAATCCTAAAGATTCCGGTGAGTCTTGGAGTGGTTGATCAGTCTCTCGCTATATCATGACAGTCAGTTTTCGGCTTTCTCTACTGAGGTGCTCATCTGGAATAACCAGGGCACAATCGCAGTAGTTCTCCTTTGGCCGCCTTAGCCGATAATAACGGAACGTAAGGCGGCAAACCCAGGAGCCGGGCAAACCCAACATTTGACCAAAGACATGATTCGGAGCTGATGCATATAAGGCCAAACTCGTGACGCCAAACACTCCTGAAGGTATTCGGACTTTATAATAGAAGATGGGCTCAAGAATGCCCATTCATTATAAACCCTGTGTTTCCAGGTACGTGCGTTAATCTGTCGTGGCGAAATGCCAATAACGGCAGTATCCTCTGTGGGTATGTAACCCATGGGATGGTTAAACAACAAGAGGCAATATAAAAGGTTTACACAGGGGGCTTAATCTAAAAAGAAACCTGTTGAACGGGGCCCTGCTGCACGGCTGCGCTTTTGTCTCCGTTGTGTCGTATCCTGGAAGGGTATCGCGTGAACATTGTCTGTGGAAAAAAGAAAACTCGTAGGAGAGTACAACGTAAGTATGCGATGGATAGTAAAAGTGTAAGATGTTGGCCTGCCAATAAGGTTGAGACAAGTGTGGGGCTGTATTAAATATTTATAGCCCCTGGTGTCCGCTATGGGATTACATATATGGTGCCCTGGTTCAATTTTATCCAGGCTGCCGGGCTCGACTAACCGTGTATGTGGTCTTAATGACCAGTCATGTTTTCCGATATTGGAGGCCGCTTATAGTCCGGCCGCTAGGTCCGCCGCGTGTTCCTCTGCGCGTGAAGAGTGCTATGTGATTCCGTTAACGGTGATGACGCCACGTGGACCGGGCATCTTGAGTATAAGGTAGCCATAGTGCGGTAATGCGTTGAAGCGGGCAAAGGCCGTTCTTCCAAGCAATGCATGATAGCCGCTTTGGAAGGGTGCGATGGTGAAGAGTAGTTCTTCGCTTCTAGAATTGCCTGGGGAGCCAAATGTTACCTCCAGTACGACGGAGCCCCTGCCGTAGGCTTCAACGCCTGGTATCACCCCTTCAAAGGCGGTGTTGCTTTGGCTAATTCTGGATGGGTTTATCCCCATCGTGCGGACAGTGTCCTCGTATATTAAACTGAGACTACTGCCGCCGTCCATGAGGACACGGGTGAGACGGTATCCGTCAATTATTGGGTCAAGCACCAAGGCCTTTGATCCTCCATGCCGAATACTAGTTCGGCCGTCCAAGTGATCGAAGGTGATCGGATAAGACATACGGTAGTTAGGTGTGGGTACGATGGTCTCTATGTCGCGCGCGTCTCTATGCACGCATTCGTGCCATCTCATGGATGTGTGAGTCGCGTGGATCATCTACACTGTTTTAACGTCTGGCGGGAATTTTTTCTGTCCCCCAGTGTTCGGCTGGCGAGGTTCATCCTCGTCTTCACTTGGTGTTTCCCTTCCCTTGTGTTCGGCATTTAATTTGCCGGCCTGCTTGAAGACCCATCACTCTCTGTGCGTGTGGTTCGCATGTTTGTCAGGGGTGCCATGAGTTTGGCACAGTCTGTCTAGGACTCTATTCAGACCGGACGATCCCTCTTTACTGCCTTTAAATGGCTTCTTTTGCTGATCAGGTCGAGAGCCCCTGAATCTGGCATTAACCTTGTGTTATCCGGGCTCTCTTCCTTGTTTTGGCGTTTGTTTTTATTGCGTCGTGTCTTCTCGTTGCCATCCCTTATTTCGGATGTGCCGGGGTCGCTGGTGCCTTTACGGGCTAGCCAGCTATCTTCACCCGCGCAAAAGCGGGTCATAAGGCTTGTTAGGGCTGCCATTGTCCTTGGCTTTTCTTGGCTGAGGTGTCTGGCGAGCCACTCATCGCGGATGCTCTGTTTGAATGCCGCTAAGGCTTCGGCGTCCGGACAATCGACAATTTGATTCTTCTTAGTGAGGAATCTGTTCCAAAGCTTGCCGGCGGACTCTCCGGGCTATTGGATTATGTGGCTTAAGTCATCCACATCCGAAGGCCGGACATAAGTCCCTTGAAAATTGGCCCTGAAAGCGTCCTCGAGTTCCTCCAAACTCCCAATTGAATTTTCGGGGAGGCTTTCCAACCAGTGTCGAGCTGGTCCCTTCAACTTTAGGGGAAGGTATTTGATGGCATGGAGGTCGTCCCCACGATCCATGTGAATATGTAGGATAAAATCCTCGATCCAGACCGCTGGGTATGTCGTTCCGTCGTATGCCAATTCATGGTCCAGTACTTCTTTGGTGAAGCACAGGGGGTGAGCAGCCCCTCTGTATCTGGACGCGCTGTGGCATGCAGTCGGCTGTTGTTGTGTCCGGTGTTTATTCCGAACTGGTATTTGGTTTGTATCATCATTTTGGTGACCATAGTCCCTCGCTGGGGTGTGTCTTTTAGATCCGTAGATGGACCTGGCCGCGCCGGCTTTCTTATCCAGATGCTCACGTAGATCATGTGCGGTGTCGGTAGCCGTTCTATTGTGGTTAGTGTCGGTGTCAAAACTGGCGGATCTCGGGTAGCGGGTCCCGAACTATGCGTCTAGGCGGATGGTAACAGGAGACAAGGGACACGATGTTTTTACCCAGGTTCGGGCCCTCTCGGTGGAGGTAAAACCCTACTCCTGCTTGATTAATATTGATGATATGGGTAGTACAAGAGTAGATCTACCATGAGATCAATGAGGCTAAACCCTAGAAGCTAGCCTATGGTATGATTGTTGTTCGTCCTACGAACTAAAGCCCTCCGATTTATATAGACACCGGAGAGGGCTAGGGTTACACAGAGTCGGTTACAATGGTAGGAGATCTACATATCCGTATCACCAAGCTTGCCTTCCACGCCAAGGAAAGTCCCATCCGGACACGGGACGGAGTCTTCAATCTTGTATCTTCATAGTATAGGAGTCTGGCCGACAATGATAGTTCGGCTATCGGGACACCCCCTAGTCTGGGACTCCCTCAGTAGCCCCTGAACCAGGCTTCAATGACGACGAGTCCGGTGCTCATATTGTCTTCGGCATTGCAAGGCGGGTTCCTCCTCCGAATACTTCATAGAAGATTTTGAACACCAGGATAGTGTCCGACTCTACAAAATAAGTTCCACATACCACCGTAGAGAGAATAATATTTACACAAGTTCAATTTGCTGACGTATTCCGTGGCGTGACATTACACCATGGCCAAGCCTTTATTCGAATCGTTTTTACTGTTCCACCTCAGCGCGTTTAGCGAGGCGGTTTCCTTGGCACGTCTTGTCGAAGCAGAGATCGTGTCCCCTTATTCCGGGATTCTCATCAATACGGACGTGGGTAACCCAACCGCGCCCGTTGGCATGCCCCCTCTATCGAAGGCGAGTCCCAAACGGCCACGGGGAGGGCTCTTGGTATTCAACCTCTTTATAACGAGACCAAGGCCTGCTCCCTTTTTCCAATCTCAATCGAATCCGCCCCTCGCCTCGAGTTCCAACACCCAAAGCTCTAGATCCAGGTGCTTCGGACCTTCGACGATGTCCGGCTCCGACCTGCGAGGCCGGTGGATGCCTTATTCCGTCACGGAAGAAGACGTGCTAAAGCTGAGAGATGCCAGGTATCTAACCGGCGAAATTTCACAGAGGCTGCCTACCCAAGGGCAGGTTATTCCCACTCCTGAGCCTGGTGAGAGCGTGGTGTTCGTATCTCACTTCCGTCGGGGTTTAGGCTTCCCGACGGACCCCTTCGTGAGGGGGCTCATGTTTTATTATGCGTTGGAATTCCACGACTTGGATCCAGAGTCCATCCTCCACATCTCATCGTTCATTGTCATATGCGAAGCCTTCCTCTGCATTACCCTCAATTCGGATTGTGGCTCAAGACCTTCAAAGTGGAGCCGAAGATGATCAAGGGGCAGCAGGCAGAGTGCAGAGGGGCTGTTATAAGCAAGAGTGCTGACGCTCCATGGCCTGAGGGCTCTTTTCAAGAGGAGCTTGGTTTGTGGCAACAGGAGTGGTTTTACATCACCGCTCCCAGGGGCACCAAATGGGTGGCGCCACCTGCCTTCCGCTCGGGTCCTCCACAACGGCTGGCATCATGGGTCAACAAGGGGCTTGACTGGGGGCCGTCCAAGGACGTACCTATATTGCAGGGCCATATTCGAGACCTCCAAGAGAGAGAGATCAATCTGGTTGTAGTGGCGCAGGTCATGCTGATTTGGCGCCTTCTGCCCTGCAAACGCCGCCCCTCCGCCTGTGGGAATTTAATCCGGAGGGACCACGAGCTCTTCAACATTTTATGGGTGCGACACCCGTGGAGATGTACAAACTGTTCTTTGGATCACAAGAGAAGTGTCCGGACTTGACCGAGGACGCAGGTCTGAGCTGCAATCAGCCGGATACTCAAGTAAGTAGTCCTATACCCGGACATGCTATCCGTACATTTATCATAAACTTGCCCTTTAAGGAGCTGCCCCTTGAAAAGGAGTGGATAGCGAAAGCAAAGCTGATAAGGTGTCCGGCCCCCCTCCCTGAGACCACGCCGGATCCTGTGCTAACCAAGATGCTGGCAGCTGCGCATTTGAAAGAGGGCGAAGGGGGGAACAGGGGAGCTACTGCATCCATGAAGGAGGCTTTCGAGAAAGGTGGGATCGAGAATCCCTTCCTCCAGGGGGGAGAAGAGGACCGCTTCTGAAGATCCGGAGGCCAAGGCCTCAAAGCGGGGGAAGAAATCTTCACCAGAGGGTCCTGCGCCAGGAGAAGCCCCAACCGCACTATTTCCCCAAGGGAATCAACCCTCCAGTGAGCCGTAAGTAGAAATGGGAGTTTTGTAATAAGGGACATCCCTGTTTTTATTTCTAAAGATAACCAAAGTTTTACCTTGTAGTTCGGATCTCAGCCTTCTTAGCAGAGCTCGTCTTCGGGGGATTCGTCCGGAGATGATGGAGAGCAAAACGCCTCCATCTGCCGCACCATCAGGCGGGGTGGGCGACCCTGAGGTGTCGTCGCGGAGGGTTTCCCCGAGTCCGGAGGGGCCGGGAGGTCCGGCACCAACTGGTGTACGGTCGGAGGAGCTGAAGGATCTGCTCGGGTGAGCATCTATCTCAGAAGATCACCGTGCGTTAATGGGTACGGTGATTGAAAGGATTTCATCCGCTGAGAGCGGATTGCATGAAGCCGTCAGAAGTTTACTAACGGGGTTTGAGGTACGCGAAAATGATATACCTTCTGACAGTTTTGCATATAGAATGCGCCCTGTATAGATAGTAGCCCCTGAGACTCGGTACATTTTCAGAAGTGACAGCGCGCCGAGGATCGTAATCTCAGTTTGTAAGATGTCGCCTGTCCTATATAGGTGGCGGAGCGTCCGGTGGCCAGCCGGACTGATCAATTTGCCGAACTGAAGCGGCAACTTGACGTGGCGGATGCGGACATCGCGCTTGTCAATTAGCGGCTTGACGAGTCACAAGGTATGCAACTTCTCCGCGGACACCTGGTAAGGAAGCTTGACGCCCATGCCTTACAACATGCATGCTTTATGCAGATGGTGCCGCTGCTATGGAGAACCTTCGGGCGGAGCTAGCCCGAGTCAAGGAGCAAGCCAGGAAAAGTGATGCGGCTACCTTGAGGGCAGCCGAAGAGCTAAAAGCCGAACAGGCTGCCCACTGCCGAAGCAGGGAAGAAATGGCCGAGATGGCCGGAAAGTTGAAGAATGCTACCGATCGCTGCGAGTTTCTTGAAAAAGAACGTCGAGCGGAGTAAGAGGGCCTGAAGAAGGCCATCGCCGAAGCCAAGGATGCCCGCTCCGCGATGAGAGCTATAAAGGAGGAGCTATGTCAAGCCAGCGATATCGTGGCTGGAAAGCCCTTTCTGGTGCGGAGGAAGTTCACGGATCCGAAGTATGCTCAGTTGGGCCAGCTGTGGGGTGCGGAGGATGCCTATCTGGATTTGGCGGCGAGTGCCGCAGACGCGGTCGCACACTTCCGAGGCCAAAAGGATCACGGAATGGAAGAGCTTTTTTGGTCGTAGTTCCATAGTCCAGAGCGTCCGCTTCCATTGACCGATCGTTTGGCCGAATGGGCTGAGCTGAATAGGTTGTCCGGGCTTGCCATGAAGGATGTCGTGACTCATTTGTGGCCGAAAAGGCCCGAGCCGAAGAGTTATTTTGGCTTGGTGCAGCAGTTCCTTGATGCGGTGTCGCATATCAATGCAATGAAGTGGTCGGCGTGCATAGAGGGTGCGTGGATGGCTCTTGCCTGTGTCAAGACATGTTGGGCGGAGATGAAGGCCACCGACGTTGCATCCCAGGATTCGGACAGGAGCCGAGTACCTGCCGAGCACTATTTTGAGGAAGTCCTGTCGGGAGCTCGTTTAATAGAGATGCAATGCTCGAAGGATATTATGTTCAAATGACATGTATGATTTGTGGAACGATGTTCCAATATAATATAAGAGCTTTTTTATACTTGTGCTATCAAGTAGTAAAATACCTCATGTGCGGCCGTTGATGTATATGTGTATATAACCTGAAAGATGGCAGTCCTCGGCTTCAGCCCCCGCGCACATAGTGCGGGGGTGTTTGCAAAAAGGCGCATTTTCACACTTAATCCAACATCTTGGTCCTGTAAAGGAGGTGATAGCGTAGCAAACTAGGCAACCGGACTATGATGCTTTATCACTTTCACTTAGCCATAGGAGTTCGATGGTGGGGCTACTGTATAGCCCCTGGGGGCATCGCGCTCTCCCGAACTCGGGGCGCGTATGTGCCTGACCGGGAAGCGGTATTTCGTTAATGCGGAGGAATTCTAAACATTCCGGTGGTCCATCGAGTGGTTGACCAGTCTCTCGATGTATCATGACAGTCAGTTTTCGGCTTTCTCTACTGAGGTGCTTGCCAGGCCGAACCGGGGGACAATCGCAGTAGTTCTCCTGGTGCCGCGTTAGCCGATAGAACGGAACGTAAGGCAGCAAAACACAGGAGCTGGGCAAACCCAAAATTTGACCAAAGACATGATTCGGAGATGATGCATATAAGGCCTAACTCGAGACGCCGAACACTCCCTAAGGTATTCGGTCTTTATGAAAACGGGCAGAACAATGCCCTAAGCCCCTAGTGTCCAGGTACGCGCAAAAATTTCTGACGTGGCCGATGCCAAAACACCAGCCTCCTCCTCGGTTATAGCAAGAAACCGGGGGATGTGTAGCAACAAGAGACAGTAAAAAAGGTACGCAGGGTCTTAATTTGAAAAGAATCCTTGCAACGGGTCCCTACTACACGTCTGCGCCTGTGTCTCCGTTGTGCCGTGTCCTGGACGGGTGTAGCACGGTGTTCATCTGTAAAAGAGAAGAAATTAGTTTGAAAAAAAAGATCGTGTGAAAAATGTATTTTAAAATAAACATAGTATGATTCAAAAAATGAACAAAATTGAGCTTTATTGTCTCTTGTTGTACATGCGTGGAGCCCCTTCTAAGGGGGTACGTGGCTAGTAAGCCCCTTGTTTGTTTATGCCGGACTTGCCTAACCGTGTCCGGGGTCTGAATGACCTGTTTAGGTGCTTTGATCAGCAAAGCCGGATTAGTGTGTGGCTGTCAAGGCAGTCCCACGTTCTTCCGTATTCGGGGAACACTCAAAGTTTCCCTTTAATGAGATGATGCCGCGTGGACCGGGCATTTTAAGTGTAAGAGATGCGTAATGCGGTATTGCGTTAAAGCGGGCAAAAGCTTCGCGTCCCAATGGTGCTTGATAGCTACTTTTAAATGGGGCGATGTGGAAGACTAACTTTTCGCGACGGAAGTTGTCGGATGAGCCGAACACAACTTCTACTAGTAGGGAGCCCGTACAATGGGCATATTGGCCTGGCATTACTCCTTTAAAGGAAGTGTTGCTATGGTGAATTTTGGTTGGGTCTATTCCCATCCTTCGGATTGTGTCCTGATATAGCAGGTTTAGATCACTGCCGCCGTCCATTAGGACTTGTGTAAATTGTAGTCCATCGATTATAGGATCTAATATCAAGGCAGTCTGTCCTGCGTTTCGGATACTTCCGGAGTAATCCTGATGGTTGAAGCTGATTGGTTTTGACATCCAGTGTCGGGACTCCGCTGGGGTGGATCGTGCGGCGCGTATTTTAATGGGTGCCGCTCTATTATTCACTGTTGTCACTTGGAGTGAGTTTACTGTTTTGACCTCTTGTGGGAAATTTCTTTGTTTTTCAGTGCTCTGCTTGTGGGTTTCGTTATCGTCCTCACTTGGTGTGTCGAGCCCCTTGTGTTCGGCGTTAAGTCGGCCGGACTGTTTGAAGACCCAACAATCTCTGTGGGTATGGTTTGCAGGCTTCCCGGGGGTACTGTGGATTTGGCATATCTTGTCCAAGATTTTGTTTAGGTTGGATAGCTCGTCGCTGTTGTCCTTAAGAGGCAGTTTTTTGTTGTTCTGCCGAGAGCTTTTAAATCCGGCGTTGACTTTCGTGCTCTTTGGACTGTTTCCCTTGGTCCGGCGCTGGTCCTTGTTGCTTCATGGTTTCCCATTTCCATCCCTGACCTCAGATGTACTTGGGTCGCTGGTGCTGCATCTTGCCAGCCAGCTATCCTCTCCCGTGCAAAAGCGGGTCATGAGGCTTATTAGTGCGGCCATTGTTCTCGGCTTTTCTTGGCCAAGGTGTCTGGCGAGCCATTCGTCTCGGACGTTGTGTTTGAAAGCTGCTAAGGCTTCAGCGTCCGGACAGTCAACTATTTGGTTCTTTTTGGTGAGGAACCTGTTCTAGAATTTGCGGGCTGACTCTCCGGGCTGTTGAGTTATGTGACTTAAATCGTCTGCATCTGGAGGGCGGACCTAAGTCCCCTGAAAATTTGCCCGAAACGCATCCTCGAGCTCTTCCCAACTTCCAATAGTGTTTTCGGGGAGGCCTTTAAGCCAATGCCGGGCTGGCCCTTTGAGCTTGAGGGGTAAGTATTTTATGGCGTGGAGGTTATCTCCTCTAGCCATGTGTATGTGCAGGATGTAATCCTCAATCCAGACTCCAGGGTCTGTTGTCCCGTCGTATGCCTCTATGTTTACGGGGTTGAAGCCGCTGGAAATTCATGATCCAGCACCTCATCGGTGAAACATAGGGGGTGTGCGGCGCCCCTGTATTTGGGTGTGCCGTGATGTTCGAGTACTCGACGTGTTTCATTGCTTTCCAGAGCTTGCTTTCTTGGCCCATAGATAGACCTGACTGGGCCATCCATTTGTTGCGGATCCTTATGCGGATCGCGTGCTGGCTTGTGTGTGGCGCCGCTTGCCGCTCTATGTTTGCCATGTGGTCATCTATCCGACCGGGTGGCCTCTTTGTTCTTTGATCGCGAGGGCTGTACGGCCTCCTCGTCAAATTCGGGCAGTAGTTTGCGCTTCGGGTAGCTCTTTGTTTGGTGACAATCGCCGTATTTGTCTGCGGTGTTGAGTACTTTGCTCCATCTCATTCTGAGTGCGTCTTCTGCTGTTTTGAGCTTCCGCTTCTGCTTCTTGAGGCTACGTGCCATGGCGACAAGCCTTTTGTGGAGGTTCTTCTGCTCCATCGATGTGTCCAGCGTGAGATCGTCCGGACTGTTGTCTTCGCCGGGGACGGATTGTTTATCCAAGTTATCCTGTTCGGATGGTTGCTCGAGGGCATGTTCGTCGTCCACTGGTTTGCCCTGCTCTAAGGCTGGGTCTGTATGGGTGCTATCTTTGTCGAGGCGGGACTTTAAGCGGCGCTTACGTCACCGTTTTGACTGCTTTTCGAGGGAATTATCCTTTGTTGCGTCCCGTTGTTCCTCGTTATCGCTTCCTTTAGGTGTATCCACCATATATACATCGTGAGTTGAGGTGGCCTTCCAGTGCCTTGTAGGCGCTGGTTCTTGGTCGTCTCCTGCATCGTTGTCCATACCGTCGATGTCTTCGGAGTCAAAGTTGAGCATGTCGGTTAGATCATCGACAGTGGCTACAAAGTGGGTGGTGGGTGGGCGTTGAATTTCTTCATCGTCCGCATCCCAACCTTCCTGGCCATAGTTCGGCCAGGGCTCTCCTGATAAAGAGAGAGACTTTAGTGAATTCAAGATTTCTTCATCGTCCGCATCCCAACCTTCCTGGCCATAGTTCGGCCAGGGCTCTCCTGTCCGCAGCGGTGAACTCCATGATCGGCGCCCAATCGGATTCGATTGGCAGGGGCGCGGAAGGTTCGGAGTCCGGAGAGGAGTCCGGCTCCTCGGAGTCACAAGCTTCGCAAAGGACAGGGTTGGTATTCGGCTCTATCGCTGTAGAGGTAGCAGCCCCCGAGGCGGTGTCCAGCCACCCGTCCTTGATCGGCGCAGTCGGCTCCGAGCCAAGGGTCGGAGCGGACACTTGTGCGGCCTTCAGGACACTGTCCGGCAGCAGAGCTAGATCATGCTCATCGTGACAGTGCGGCATGCTTGGCTGTGGCTCGAACCCGTCGAAGATCAAGTCTCCACGGATGTCAGCCGTATAGTTCAAACTTCCAAATCTGACCTGATGGCCAGGGGCGTAGCTTTCTATATGCTCCAGATGGCCAAGTGAATTAGCCCGCAATGCAAAGCCGCCGAATACGAAGATCTGTCCAGGGAGAAAAGTCTCGCCCTGGACCGCGTCGTTGTTGATGATTGGAGGAGCCATCGGGCCTAAAGGCGACGACACAGAGGAACTCTCAATGAAAGCACCAATGTCGGTGTCAAAACCGGCGGATCTCGGGTAGGGGGTCCCGAACTGTGCATCTAGGCGGATGGTAACAGGAGACAAGGGACACGATGTTTTTACCCAGGTTCGGGCCCTCTCGGTGGAGGTAAAACCCTACTCCTGCTTGATTAATATTGATGATATGGGTAGTACAAAAGTAGATCTACCACGAGATCAATGAGGCTAAACCCTAGAAGCTAGCCTATGGGATTGTTGTTCGTCCTACGGACTAAAACCCTCCGGTTTATAAAGACACCGGAGAGGGCTAGGGTTACACAGAGTCGGTTACATGGTAGGAGATCTACATATCTGTATCGCCAAGCTTGCCTTCCACGCCAAGGAAAGTCCCATCCGGACACGGGACGGAGTCTTCAATCTTGTATCTTCATAGTCTAGGAGTCCGGCCGACAGTGATAGTTCGGCTATCCGGACACCCCCTAGTCCGGGACTCCCTCAGTTAGGGAGCGGTACGTTGGGCCTTCTGGTCGTATTAGTCTTTGGTGGAACGGCCTCGTCGTCGAATTCTGGCAGTAGCTTGCGTTTTGGATAGCTCTTTGTATGGCGATCATCACCATATCTTTCTTCAGTGTATAGCACCTTATTCCATCTGCGATTGAGCGTTTCCTGTGCGGCTTTGAGCTGTTGCTTCTACTTCTTTAGACTTCTCGTTGTGGCCATAAGTTTTCTGTGGAGGTTATCTCGTTCCACGCATTCTTCTGGAATGATGAATGCATCATCGTCCGGACTGTGTTCTTGTCCTGGGGCGGTTTGATGAACTCGTCCCTCTGGATCATTGTGATGGGGCATCTGCTCCGAACTTGGTTCGGCGTGACCTGGCTCATCCGGCTCCATCGCTGGGTCCTCATGGTCGTTATTGCCTTCGGAGTTTACTGTTATGTCGATCCTTCTTGCGCTCTTGTCGCTATTTTTACTGTTGCTGGACTTTGAGCAGCGTCTGCGTCGCCGTTTTGGCTTTTGCCCGGGGGTTTTATCTTCCGGATTGCCGCCGTCGTCCTCCTTGGGTGTGTCCACCATGTATATATCGTGTGACGAGGTAGTAGTCCAGCGCCCCAGAGATTATGAATCTTCTCCTGCATCATCGTCCATACCGTCGATGCCTTCGGAGTCAAAGTCGAGCACGTCGGTTAAATCATCAACCGTGGCGATGAAGTGGGTGGTGGGTGGGCAACAAATTCCTTTGTCGTCTGCTCCCCACTCGAGTCGGACATAGTTCGGCCGAGAGCCTCCTGACAAAGAGAGAGACTTTAACGAGTTCAGCATGTCGCCAAAGGGCGAGTGCTGGAAGATATCCGCAGCGGTAAACTCCATTATCAGAGCCCAACCTGGCTCGGTTGGCTCGAGAGTGCGTGGACTGGAACCAACAATCGGATATGAGTCCGTGGGTTCGGAGTCACAGGTTTCCACAGAGGCGGGACCTGTGTTCGGCTCCACAGCCGATGAGTGTGCAACCTGCGGGGTGAGGCCCATCCCTCCGTCCTCAGGCGACGCAGCCTGCTCCAGATTTAGGTCTGGGGCCACTGCGGGGGTGATAACCCGAACATCGTCCAACAGCAGGTCTAGGCCGTGCTCATCGCGACTGTCCGGTGCTCCTGGCAAGGGCTCTAATCTATCGAAGATCAAGTCTCCGCGAATATCAGCCATGTAGTTCAAGTTTCCGAACCTGACCTGGTGACCAGGGGCGTAGCTGTCGGTTGGCTCCAGATAGCCAAGCGAACTGGCCTGCAGTGTGAAGCCGCCGAACACGAAGATCTGTCCAGGGAGAAAAGTCTCACCCTGGACTGTGTTGTTGACGATTGAGGGCGCCATCAAGCCTTGCAGCGATGACACAGAGAAACTCTCAATGAAAGCACCAATGTCGGTGTCAAAACCGGCGGATCTCGGGTAGGGGGTCCCGATCTATGCGTCTTAGGCTGATGGTAACAGGAAGCAAGGGACATGATGTTTACCCAGGTTCAGGCCCTCTCGATGGAGGTAAAACCCTACTTCCTGCTTGATTAATATTGAAGATATGAGTAGTACAAGAGTAGATCTACCACGAGATCGTAGAGTCTAAACCCTAAGAGCTATCCTATGATGGTATGATTGTAATTATGATCGCCCTTCTAAGGACCAACCTCTCCAGTTTATATAGACACCGGAGAGGGCTAGGCTTTACATGGAGTCGGTTACAAGGAAGGAAACACAATATCCGGATCGCAAAGCTTGCCTTCCACGCAAAGGAGAGTCCCATCCGGACACGGGCCGAAGTCTTGAGTCTTGTATCTTCACGCTTCAATAGTCCGGACGATGTATACAGTCCGGTTGTCCGGATACCCCCTAATCCAGGACTCCCTCACCCTCCACCCTCGTGGAGGTCTCGTGTCCTTCCCGGACTACTTCTTTCTTTCGAAAATTCTTAAATATTCCAAAACTAATAAAAATTGCCATTAGAATTGTTTTGGAGTCGGTTGACTTACCGTAGCACATACCTATTCCTTTTCGGAGATTGAAACATTCTAGAAAGTGTCTCTTATGTATTCCTCCGGGGTTACGGTTTCAATAATATTAGTTTCAACATTGATAGGTTTACCTGAGATATAATGTTTAATTCTTTGACCGTTCACCACCCTCAGACTTGTGGCTTCGAAGTTGTTGATTTTTATGGCACCGGAACGATAGACCTCCTCGATAACGTAAGGACCTTCCCATTCAGAGAGAAGTTTTCCTGCAAAAAATCTTAAACGGGAGTTGAATAATAACACATAATCACCTACGTTAAACTCACGCTTTTGTATCCTTTTGTCATGCCAGCATTTGACTTTTTCTTTGAATAACTTGGCATTCTCATAGGCTTGGGTTCTCCATTCATCAAGTGAGCTAATATCAAATAACCTCTTCTCACCGGCAAGTTTGAAGTCATAGTTGAGCTCTTTAATAGCCCAATATGCTTTATGTTCAAGTTCAAGAGGTAAGTGACAAGCTTTTCCATAAACCATTTTATATGAAGACATACCCATATGATTTTTATATGCAGTTCTATAGGCCCATAATGCATCATCAAGTTTCTTGGACCAATTCTTTCTAGATCTATTCATATTCTTTTGCAAAATTAATTTGAGCTCTATGTTGCTCAATTCTACTTGACCACTAGACTGCGGATGATAAGGAGATGCGATTCTATGATTAACATCATACTTAGAAAGCATCTTACGAAAAGCACCATGAATAAAATGTGAACCACCATCAGTCATAAGATATCTAGGGACTCCAAACCTCGGAAAAATAACTTCTTTAAGCATTTTAATAGAAGTGTTATGATCAGCACTACTAGTTGGAATAGATTCTACCCACTTAGTAACGTAATCAACAGCAACTAAAATATATGTATAACCATTAGAGGCAGGAAAAGGTCCCATATAATCAAAGCCCCAAACATCAAACGGTTCAATAACAAGAGAATAATTCATAGGCATTTCTTGACGTCTACTAATATTACAAATTCTTTGACATTCATCACAAGATAAGACAAACTTACGAGCATCTTTGAAGAGAGTAGGCCAATAAAATCCGGATTGCAATACCTTGTGTGCAGTTCCATCTCCAGCGTGGTGTCCTCCATAGGATTCATAGTGACACTTGCGTAGGATCTGTTCCTGTTCATGCTCAGGTACACAACGTCTAATAACACCATCTACTCCTTCTTTATAAAGGTGTGGGTCATCCCAGAAGTAATGTCTTCAATCATAAAAGAACTTTTTCTTTTGCTGGTATGTGAAACTAGGTGGAATAAATTTAGAAACAATGTAATTAGCATAATCAGCATACCAAGGAGCAGTACGAGAAGCATTAATGATTGCTAATTGTTCATCAGGAAAGCTATCATCAATAGGCAGTGGGTCATCAAGAACATTCTCTAACCTAGACAAGTTGTCTGCAACGGGGTTCTTGGCTCCCTTTCTATCAATAATATGCAAATTAAATTCTTGGAGCAAGAGAACCCATCTAATGAGTCTAGGCTTAGCATCTTTCTTTTCCATAAGATATTTAATAGCAGCATGATCAGTGTGAATAGTAAGTTTGGAATCAACAATATAAGGTCTAAACTTATCACATGCAAACACAACTGCTAAGAACTCTTTTTCAGTAGTAGCATAATTTCTCTGGGCAGTATCAAGAGTTTTACTAGCATACTGGATAACATTCAATTTCTTATAACTCTTTTCCCTAGAACAGCACGTACAGCATAATCACTAGCATCACACATAATTTCAAAGGGTAAATTCCAATCAGGTGGCTGAATAATAGGTGCAGTGATCAAAGCTTTCTTAAGTATTTCAAATGCTTCTACACAATCATCATCAAAGACAAAAGGAATATCTTTTTGCAATAAATTAGTTAGAGGCCTAGAGATTTTAGAAAAGTCCTTAATGAACCTCCTATAAAAACCGGCATGACCAAGGAAACTTCTTATACCTTTTATGTCCTTGGGACATGGCATCTTTTCAATAGCATCAACTTTAGCTTTATCAACTTCAATACCTCTCTCGGAAATCTTATGCCCCAAGACAATGCCTTCATTAACCATAAAGTGACACTTTTCCCAATTCAAGACGAGACTAGTGTCTTGGCATCTCTGCAAAACTCGATCACGGTTGCTCAAGCACTCATCAAAAGAGGATCCATAGACAGAGAAATCGTCCATGAATACCTCACAAATCTTTTCACATAAGTCAGAGAATACAGCCATCATACATCTTTGGAAGGTAGCAGGTGCATTACACAAACCAAAAGGCATACGTCTACAGGAAAAAGTACCAAAAGGGCAAGTAAAAGTAGTTTTAGATTGATCCTTTGCTGATACAGGTATTTGAGAGAAACCAGAATAACCATCTAGAAAGCAGAAATGTGTGTGTTTGGATAGTCTTTCTAGCATTTGATCGATAAAAGGTAAAGGGTAATGATCTTTCTTAGTAGCTTTATTTAATTTACGAAAATCAATTACCATCCTATAACCTGTAATAATTCTTTGCGGGATCAAATTCATCTTTATCATTAGGAATAACGGTAATACCTCCCTTTTTAGGAACACAATGGACAGGGCTTACCCAATCACTATCAGCAACGGGATAAATTATACCTGCCTCAAGGAGCTTTAGTATCTCCTTTCTTACCACTTCTTTCATCTTAGGATTCAGTCGTCGTTGAGGATCTCTAACTGGTTTGGCATCGTCCTCCAAATTAATCTTGTGTTGACATAACGTGGGACTAATGCCCTTGAGATCATCCAGAGTATATCCAATAGTAGCACGGTGCTTCTTCAGAGTTCTCAATAAACTTTCTTCTTCTTGCCCTGAAAGGTTAGCACTAATAATAACAGGATATATTTTCTTTTCATCAAGATAAGCATACTTAAGACTATCAGGTAATGGTTTGAGTTCAAACACGGGATCACCCTTAGGTGGAGGGGGATCCCCTAGAATTTCAACGGGTAGGTTGTGTTTCAGCATAAGTTCCTGTTGAAGGAACACTTCATCTATTTCCCTTCTTTCCTTCATAAACATATCATTTTCATGGTCTAGCAAATATTGTTCTAACAGATCAGTAGGAGGCATGGCAATAGAAGCAAGACCAATAATCTCATCCTTACTAGGTGATTCTCTATCACGAGGTTATCTACGAAACTTAGCAAAATTAAACTCATGAGACATACCCTCTAAGCCAATTGTAATAGGATCCTTTTCACAATCAATCTTAGCATTAACTATATTCAAGAAGGGTCTACCAAAAATAATGGGACAAAAGTCATCTTGTGGGGAACCAAGAACAAGAAAATCAGCAGGATATTTAACCTTCCCACACAAGACTTCAACATCTCTAACAATCCCAACTAGTTTAATGGTGTCCCTATTAGCAAGCTTAATAGTAACATCAATGTCTTCTATTTCAGCGGGTGCAATATCATGCATAATTTCTTTATATAAATCATAGGGTATTGCACTAGCACTAGCACCCATATCACATAAGCCATGATAACAATGATCTCCTATTTTAACAGAAATAACAGGCATGCCTACAACAAGTCTATGTATCTTAGCATCTGGTCTAGCAATATTAGCAGCCTGTTCATAGAAGTAAATAACATGCCCATCTAAATCATCATCCAAGAGATCTTTAACCATAGCAATACTAGGTTTAACTTTGATTTGCTCAGGAGCTGTATAAGTCCTAGTATTACTCTTACGAACAACAGTCGAAGTTTTAGCATGATCCTTTATCCTAACAGGAAAAGGAGGTTTCTCAACATAAGTAGTAGGAATAATAGGGCCACTATAAGTGACAGTCTTTTCTTCAACTGTAATTGGCGCAACTACTTTTACTTCAATGGGAGGATTATATTTAAACCACTTCTCCTTAGGGAGATCAACATGAGTAGCAAAAGATTCACAGAAAGAAGCTACTATTTCAGAGTGAAGTCCATATTTAGCGCTAAATCCACGAAAGGCATCGGTATCCATAAAAGATTTAACACAATCAAACTTAGGTGTCATACCTGACTCCTTACCATCGTCGGAACCCCAATCTTGAGAGTTGTGTTTAATTCTTTCCAATAAGTCCCATTTGAATTCAATAGTCTTCAGCATATAAGAACCAGCACAGGAAGTATCGAGCATGTTGCGATCATTGAGAGAAAGCCGAGCATAAAAATTTTGAATAATCATTTCTCTGGAGAGCTCATGATTGGGGCATGAATATAACATTGACTTAAGCCTCCCCCAAGCTTGAGCGATGCTTTCTCCTTCGCGAGGACAGAAATTATATATGTAATTACGATCACGATAAACAATATGCATAGGATAGAACTTCTGGTGAAATTCCAACTTCAATCGTTTATAATTCCAAGATCTCGTATCATCACATAGCCTATACCATGTCAATGCATCTCCCTTCAAAGATAAAGGGAAAACCTTCCTTTTGACAACATCATCGGGAATACCTGCAAGCTTAAATAATCCACAAACTTCATCCACAAAGATAAGGTGTAAATCGGGATGCAATGTTCCATCTCCTGCAAATGGATTAACTAGCAGTTTCTCTATCATACCCGAAGGAATCTCAAAGTAAATATTTTCAATAGGTTCAGTAGGTTGAGGAGCAACTCTTTGCTCTTCTGGTCGGGGTGAAGATACCCCGAACAAGCCCCTCAAAGGATTAGTTTCCATAGTAATAAGTGACAGGAAATTTCAGCACACTAAATAAATGTTTCCTTACCAAGTTCCACTCACCAAAAGCACTACGCTCCCCGGCAACGGCACCAGAAAAGAATCTTGATGACCCACAAGTGTAGGGGATCTATCGTAGTCCTTTTGATAAGTAAGAGTGTCGAACCCAACGAGGAGCAGAAGGAAATGATAAGCGGTTTTCAGTAAGGTTTTCTCTGCAAGCACTGAAATTGTAGGTAACAAATAGTTTTGTGATAAGATAAATTGTAACGGGTAACAAGCAATGAAAGTAAATAAAGTGCAGCAAGGTGGTCCAATCCTTTTTGTAGCAAAGGACAAGCCTGGACAATTTCTTATAATCAGAAAAGAGCTCCCTAGGACACATGGGAATTATCGTCAAGCTAGTTTTCATCACGCTCATATGATTCACGTTCGGTACTTTGATAATTTGATATGTGGGTGGACCGGTACTTGGGTACTGCCCTTACTTGGACAAGCATCCCACTTATGATTAACCCCTATTGCAAGCATCCGCAACTACAAAAGAAGTATTAAGGTAAACCTAACCACAACATTAAACATATGGATCCAAATCAGCCCCTTACGAAGCAACGCATAAACTAGGGTTTAAGCTTCTGTCACTCTAGCAACCCATCATCTATTTATTACTTCCCAATGCCTTCCTCTAGGCCCAAATAATGGTGAAGTGTCATATAGTCGACGTTCACATAACACCACTAGAGGAGGGACAACATACATCTCATCAAAATATAGAATGAATACCAAATTCACATGACTACTAATAGCAAGACTTCACCCATGTCCTCAGGAACAAACATAACTACTCACAAAGCATATTCATGTTCATAATTAGAGGAGTATTAATATGCATTAAGGATCTGAACATACGATCTTCCACATAGTAAACCAATTAGCATCAACTACAAGGAGTAATCAACACTACTAGCAACCCACAGGTACCAATTTGTGGTTTTGATACAAGAGATGAATTAGGGTTTTGAGAGGAGATGGTGCTGGTGAAGATGTTGATGGAGATTGACCCCCTCCCAATGAGAGGATCGTTGGTGATGACGATGGTGATGATTTCCCCCTCCCGGAGGGAAGTTTCCCCGATAGAACAGCTCTGTCGGAGCTCTAGATTGGTTCCGCCCAGGTTCTGCCTCGTGGCGGTGGAGTTTCGTCCTGTAAGCTTGCCCACGATTTTTTCCAGGGTAAAAGCCTTCATATAGCAGAAGATGGGCACCGGAGGGCCACCAGGGGGCCCTGGAGACAGGGGCGCGTCCCCCACCCTCCTGGCCAGGGTGTGGGCCCCCTCCGATAGTTTCTTCGCTCAATAATTCTTATTAATTCCAAAAATAAGTTCCGTGGAGTTTCAGGATTTTTGGAGCAGTGCAGAATATGTTTCCAATGTTTGCTCCTTTTCCAGCCAGAATTCCAGCTGTCGGCATTCCCCCTCTTCATGGTAAACCTTGTAAAATAAGAGAGAATAGCCATAAGTATTGATATATAATGTGTAATAACAGCCCATAATGCAATAAATATTGATATAAAAGCATGATGCAAAATGGACGTATCATGGAGCAGCGGGGTCTCGCCGATGGGCATGTGATGATGGATGAGCGCAGGATGGTGGCGTTGTCTGGCGTTATGGTGGCGTCGACGGTAGTTAGACTGGGCAAGGTTGATGCAGCAGTACAATACTAAAGATGGTTGGTGGTAGGTGGCTGCGGCGGCCTCATACCCGGCAGGCGTCCTGTTTGAGGAGTGCGCCGGACTGGTGGGTCCCCCATACCCGGCAGGTCACGCCCAATATGCGATACTATCCCAAAGAGACTCGAAGGTCCCACCAAGGATAGAACCGCATATTGATACGCTTTTGCAAGGTGGATATCATTACATCAACATTACATAATAGATGGGGACACATACAAAAGGCACACAATGCCACACGGATACAACATCATCTTACATAAGATCAACATCCGACTACGGATGAAACACAAATAGAAACTCAAACGACATCCACCCTGCTAGCCTAGGCTGCCGACCTGGAACCTATCCCCTAATCGAAGAAGAAGCAGAAGAAGAACTCCAAAACAAGCAAACGTCGCTCTCGCGTCATGATCATCGCATAACCTGTACCTGCAACTGTTGTTGTAGTAAACTGTGAGCCACGAGGACTTGGCAATCCCATTACCATGGGTATCAAGACTAGCAAAGCTTAATGGGTAAGGAAGGGGTAAAGTGGTGAGGTTGCAGTAGCGACTAAGCAAGTATGGTGGCTAACATACGCAAATGAGAGCGAGAAGAGAAGCAAACAGAACGGTCGAGAAGCTAGAAGTCATCAAGAAGTGATCCTGAAACTACTTACGTCAATCATAACCCAAAACCGTGTTCACTTCCCGGACTCCGCCGAAAAGAGACCATCACGGCTACACACTCAATTGATGTGTTTTAATTCGAATCTGGTTTCAAGTTATCTACAACCGGACATTAACAAATTCCCATATGCCACATAACCGCGGGCACGGCTCTCGAAAGTTTATACCCTGCAGGGGTGTCCCAACTTAGCCCATCACAAGCTCTCACAGTCAACGAAGGATATTCCTTCTCCTAGGAAGACCCGATCAGTCTCGGAATCCCGGTTTACAAGACATTTCGACGATGGTAAAACAAGACCAGCAAAGCCACCCGATGTGCCGACAAATCCCGATAGGAGTCGCACGTATCTCGTTCTCAGGGCACACCGGATGAGCCAGACGTCGGGTTGGCACAGACCCTGGTTGCCCAGGGGCGCCGGACATCGCTCGGTTTGGACCAGCACTTAGAGAAGCACTGGCCTGGGGGGGCTAAAATAAAGACGACCCTCGGGTTGGCCGACCCAAGGGAAAAGTAATAGGTGGTGGTGAGGCAAAAGGTAAAACCAAGGTTGGGCCTTGCTGGAGGAGTTTTATTCAAAGCGAACTGTCAAGGGGGTCCCATAAATCACCCAATCGCGTAAGGAACGCTAAATCAAGGAACATAACACCGGTATGACGGAAACTAGGGCGGCAAGAGCGGAACAAAACACCAGGCATAAGGCCGAGCCTTCCACCCTTTACCAAGTATATAGATGCATTAATAATATAAGAGATATTGTGATATCCCAACATAATCCTGTCCACCATGGAGCACTCTTCAACTTCACCTGCAACTAACAATGCTATAAGAGGGGCTGAGCAAAGCGGTAACATGGCCAAACAACGGTTTGCTAGGAAGGGTGAAAAAGGTTAGAGGCTGACATGGCAAATTGGGAGGCTTGAAGAACAAGTGATAGGTAGCGCAGCAAAGCGATAGAACGAAGCAACTAGCATAGCAATGATAGTAGTGAGATCCAAGGTGACGGTCATCTTGCCTGAAATCCCGCTAGGAAGAAGAACGAGTCCATGAAGAAGACGAACGGATGAAGACAAACCAAGCGTAGACGAACGAATCCTCACGATCGCAACGAAACAGGAACTAACGAGAAGGAGCACAACCGGAAAGAAGCAAACAACAAGGTAAACACACAACACATACACATGGCATGATGCTCAACCAAGTATGATGCATGACAAAGGCTACATCAAGCTACTCATGACAAGATATGATGCATGCAAGAGCAACACATCAAAGCAAGTTTAAATGAGGCCGGAAACAACATATAACAATTCCGGTAGGTCCTCATATGCAAGTTTCAAAGTTGGTCCAGATCTGACCAAACATTAAGTTGAAGTTGTTAACCAGCAAGTTAAAGAGCACCAAGAGGATCTACACGAAATTCTAGTCAAGTTCCATATAAAGTTCATTTAGTTTGGAGCTACGGCCTAGAAGATATGAGGAAAACAAGTTAAACATGGCATTGATGCAAAATGCATACAAACATCAAGAAAACACCTCAAAAAATGGATGCAACATGATAATATGAAACTTCATGCAAAATCAAGCAAGTTTCATATAAAGCACACTCAAAACGGAGCAACGGTTCAACACATACACTCTATACAAGTTATGACAACAATCTGTCCAAAACAGCAACTATGCATCTAGCAAGCATCAAAACAATATGCTACAGCACCTCACCATAAGAACAAAAGGCATGGGCATGAAGTACAGGTAAAGTATGACAAAACATGAACACTCAGCTATCTCCATAAATCACTAGAACATGCTCAAAAGGACATGGCTAGTTTGCAAATAATAACAGTTTCAGACTTGGCAGAAATAACATCAGGTTGCAATGTTTAGAGCTATCAAACAACATGTTACAGGAACTTAACAAGGCAAACAAAGACATGGAATGCTAGTACTAAAGACAAAGAACAAAACTCCCTTACTGAACTAATTCCAAAGATCAACATAAAACATGGTAGCATCCATGCAAACATGGCAAGTGATATGACAGATTCAGACATGGCAGGAACAACAATAAGTAGGCATGTTGGTGAGCTTGTAAAACTCACCACAGAGAAATACATGGCATGAAAAAGTTACCAACAGTAAGATGAAATATTTATGAAGCTAAGCATGGCAATATCAAGTTCATAGGGTGCATGGATCACTAGCAAAGCTCATGGCAAAACTGAACTTAATGTTAACAGGCTGACAGCAACATTATTTAGCAAATTGGAGCAAGATTACAATAAGCTACAGCAGTCTATAAATGCAACCAGGGGCATGCATGGATATAGCAAGACATGTATAACAAAACATCCTTAGTGAACATCTCCAGATTATGCATGGAATGACTTGTAGCAGCAGATTTACATAGCATCATGGATATAGCAGATTCAGCCTAGCAAAACAGTAACAGCAAGTACACTACTTCACGAGCTTTATGCACTCACTACAAGACTCACAAAAATACATGGATTGCATCACTATAAATATGACATGATGTAGCTCAAAACTCATGTAGACATCAAGCTCATAGGATGCACACACAAAATGCAATGAAAAGGACAAATCACCAAGTTCTGTTAACAGACAGCAGTTAACATCATATAGCACTCTTGCAACGATGATTAGGCATCAATATGAACTCAAACAAGCATGGCACAATGGAACAAAATGAAGAGCATCTCCTTATGAACATTTTGATATATCATGCATGCAAAACGGAGCTATATGCAAGGAGTTGTGATGTGATGAATAGGGGCTCAAAATACTGCGGCAAAAGGACTTGGAATATTTCGGGGGTCAACCTGAGGATTCCAGATCTGGATCCGGGGCGCGGTTGATGTGGTTCGCTAGATAAGAAGATCGCCGGAGTCCTCGCGGTGGCCGGAGCAGAGGAGGGACTTGCCGGATCCGGGTCGGGGACGGGGGAACGGCGAGCTGCGGTGCGGGGGAGGTCCGCCGGAGGCAGACAGGCGGCGGGAGGCGTCCTGGTTGGGACCTCAAGTCTTAGATGTTTGGTTTGGCTGCGAGGTGTGTTTGGTATTAGGCTCAGAATATCAGCATCCCTTCATCAACTGGATAGGAGTAGCGACAGATGTCGCCTAGACGGTGGCTTTAGCCTTACTGTTGTATGACTTTGTAAGGTCTTGTGTGAATAATTAATAAAGTGGCTGCATGCATCGTCCAGATACGGAGGCCGGGGGTCCTCCTCCTTTTCGAAAAAAATCTACATGCAAGAGATTATCAATATGACAAAGTTGCTTGAAATTTACACAATACTATACATTAAGCTAGCCCCTAGGAATATCAAGCTAACCTCGATGGTAATTGGTAAAAAGTAGCACCTCCCATTGTGAGCAATATGTGCACACATGACGAGGTCAACCATAATTAACACACTATCAATAATACCCTCATTATAAGATTTAGGACACTAATATAGCAAGAGTTCAATATGGAAAGCCTTCTACACTTCAACATACTTATAAGTGGACTCCAAATACTCCCTCCGTTCCTAGTGCCCATAGATTTTCTAGAAAGTCAAACTTCATCAACATTTTGACCAAGTTTCGAAAAAAAGTATCTATATGAAATACAAAATTCATACACCAAATAAAACACAAGATATACTTTCATACTATATTTATTTTGTATTATTGTTGTTGATATTTTTCTCACTAAACTTGCTTAAACTTTGTGATGTTTGACTTTAAGAAAAAAAACTATGCACACTACATTGTGGAATGGAGGAATTATAGTACATTGCCTTATATATATTGAACATCTAAACCAGACTATAATTGCATACTATTAATATAGCAGCCAAATTGAACACATATTGTGCATGACTGAACAAAAGAGACCAAATAGTTAAACATCAAATTACATAATCAGCAAAAGAGTGCATAGAATGAGAGCTTAATTAGCTAAAAGTACGACTTGATTTTCTAGAATACTAGGATTTGATTTGCTAAAAGCTACTAGTAATCGTTGGAGATGATGATGAGCCCCTTCCCTAAGAAGAGCCCGTGATCTCCTCCTCACCAACGGATAAGACGATAGGCTCTGACTCAACGAGTGAGGATCCAGAGGCGCTGGCGACAAATGTGGCCTTCAACTTAGCTCGACACCGTAGTCGACCCGGCCGGTGGCCACGATGGCGGAGTAGCTCGAGCCGCTGTGTCAAAGCTAAATCCAACATATTCCTTCACAAGTAGAGAAATGGTTAGCCACAATTTTAATTGGTGATGCGTCGGTTCTAATCAACGCAACCACTATATTTTCCAAATAGTGATGGCGTTGGCATATTTGTACACCACCTTTATAGTGTTAGTGGTGACATTTTTTTGTAACACGACACAAGTTTGTGGGACCAATAGTACTAACTAGGCATAAGTTAGTGGTGGCCTGTGACTTATATGCACACCATATGTAATTAGACTAGTAGTGTTGTGTGAATTATATACATGTCATAAATAAAAATTAACATAAATAAAATATAAAATAAATATAGAATGAACATAAATAAAAATATAAAATATAAAATAAAAGGAAACATAAACAAAACCTGAATTTAAAATAAAACTTAAAAATAAAAAATAAGTAAAACCTAAAATAAATTGGAAATAAACATAAATGAAATATAAAAATAAAATAAACATAAACATAAATTAACCTAACTTTAAAATAAACATAAATCTTTACCTAATAATAAAGCATATTGGGTTTCTTTCGTCCGTCATGGCATTTTTCAGAAAAGTCCCTCTATTTCAGAGAATTCAACCCGCCGTCCGGATTATTTTACATTTTTCGAACCCCCCCCCCCCCGATGTTTTAGGTAATTCATCCGCGGATCATATTTAAGTCAAATAAATGCTTTTTAAAATCATCCATATCTTTTAAACCGTAGCTCCGATTTGAACATGTTATATATGAAATTTGATTAGAAAAATATGTAGAATATGAATATGAGATTATTTTTACCTGTTAAGTATTTTAAATATTATTTTGGGATATATTTGAGTCAAACCAAATGATTTTCTAAATTACCTGTATCTTTTAAACCGTAACTTTGATTTTAACATATTATATATGAAATTTTATTAGAAAAATGTGTGAAATCTAAATATGATGTTAATTTTACCTGTTAACTATTTTTAAAATATTGTTATGGAAGCAAACTTATAATTTATAGCGCAAGATCCTTTTTTATTATACCGGCGGCGACCCGGATTGGAAATAAACACCCCACTATAACCATATAGGGAAAAGAGAACATCGGTAACTACACATGCATACCTCTGAAAAATGTCGCAGGGGGAAACAACAGATTTCTCATCGCGAGAGTGAGAGAGAGAGAGAGAGGCCTTAGGATTAACCATATTTAACACATGTTTTTTGTTGTTTTGTGTGAACACCGAGGCCATCGCCGGTGAGGGTGAGAAGGAGGATAAGCGGCAACACAAATATGATGCCTCGCAAAAATAAAGGAGATGGACCTATTGTGGTCTTGAGTGATGGTTGTTGAGTTAAGAGCGTGTGTTATCTTTTCTCTCCCGTTGCAATGCACGGGCTCTTTTGCTAGTAAAGTATAAAAATATACATAAAATAATCATGGGCCGCATATCTATGGCGTGGGTTGCCTTTCGCATGCTGGTACCTCGACAGTAGTTATCTAGCTAGGGCTTAGCCTCACACTGCTCACTCTATCTCCACTCACCCCTCTCCCTTCCCGTAGACCCGCCACCGCCGGAGCTCGCCCCCGTCACCATTGCCGGAGCTCGCCCCGCGCGTCGCCGTCGTCAGATCTCTTCGCTCGTCGTCGCGAAAGGTTCGACGAAAGCCCCTCCCCCCCCCCCCCCCCACGCGCGTGCCACCCTTGTTTAGAATCCGAGGAAGACATATTTAGTGTAGAATCCTATGTATATAGTCTAGGTCGATTTTTTTAGTGTATAATCTGATTTATATAGTCTAGGAAGAACTTTTTTGGGGTATGTTATAGGAATGAATCCAATTTTTAGTGTAGATGGAATTTTTAGTGTAGAATCCGATGGATTTTTTTAGTGTAGAGTCCATAGAATTTTTATTGTGGCAGAATACGATTTGCTACCGTGGATGATTTGCCACCATGGATGATATGCCACCATCGATTGATTACGTAGAAATTTTTTGTGTACAATTTTTTTAGTATGTAATGATTGATTGATATAGTTGCCACCATGGATGATTTGCTTTGTGTGGATTGAAATGCTTAGTGTAAAATCTGATTGGTATGTTTAGTGTAGAAAAGTGTGGATTGATACTTAGAGCTTGTTAGGAGTAATGAATCCTTCAAGCTACTTTTAGTCTAGAAAATAATCTTGCGATGCATGGATGTGTGTAAACAAACAACTTGACGTCATTGTACTTTCTTCTGTAATAGGAAAATGGCATGTCATGTTTGCAAGTCAAGTTGCACCACCAGCTTTACAATTGGCTCATTGTTTCATGTCTATTTCAGACAGGGTTTTGTACATTCAGTGGTAACAAAGATTCTTCTCTAACAAGTTATGTCATTTATTCTTTTTTCTTTTAGTGCTTTTACCATTTATTTATGGTGTTTTTTTGTCACACAGATCATCCCATGCAACGTAAGGTTGGAATCCAACTAGCTTACAGAAAATAGCATGATATTCGAGTCCTGGGGCCCTACACTATTGAGCTCAAGAAAGGACCAACTATGACCCACATGGAAGGAGAAGGATGTGATCGTTTCATCACCCACAATCATCTCACTGGGGGTGAAATGATGTCTTTCTCCTTAAGAGGACAAAGACCCAGGATTTCTATGATCTTTGTCAACACTGATGACAATGATGACGGCCCATTTGACAATGCCGTCTTCTCCCAAAGAATGAGGATCAACGATGATGAGACCGACCACCTCTTCGACAGACTTCCGTCATGTGAGGACTACATTAGGATGCCATTCATGAGCTGTCTGATAAGGACCAATCTTGTTGGCCATGTCATGCTACGTTACTTAAAATCAGTTAATGTCTAATTATTTTAGTGTAGTATCCTATTGATATGCTTAGTGTAATTTTTTAAGTATTAGTAATCTGATTGATATGCTTTGTATGGATTGATAATTTTGTATATGTTAGTGTATATATAGTGGTATGCTTGATTGCTTTGTTGCCCCCAATAGCTAGTAATTTTGTAATTGAACGCAGATGCGAATTGAACTTGTGTATGCTTTTTTGATAATTGCGTATGTTATTTAAAGTCAGTTATCTTAGTGTAGAAATTCTTTTAGTGTACAATCCAAACGATATGCTCGCCAGAGTATGTGAGAGGCTACTGTAAGGCCCCGGAACTTTTCCCCAATTAAAATTTGATTTCATTAATTAACAATTACCTTGGATTATTTTTGCCATTTTGCAAATGGTGAATAAATAAACCCTTCGCTCTCCCGCGTTTCAGATCGAGACTTAACCACAAACCATTCGACACGAACTCATTGTGACATTTGGGAGTTACCCAAATTATTTCATTATGTTTGCACAAACCTAAATATCATTTGAATGTAAAACCCCTTTTCGTATGGAAAGTGCATCTATTTTCATAACAGGCGTTTGAAGAAGTCAGAATGGGTTGAAACATTGCGTGTGGCCTTGTTATATTATAGGTAGACTGCCTTTCAAATTTTGTCGTATTCGGAGTTCGTTTGATACTAGAACCATAAAATACACGAGACCTTTAGCTATTTATAATAACAAATATTTCAAACTTAAAATGTCTAACCAGGCCTTTTACTCCTCTCTATTCTAAACCCAAGAGCCCACTATATATTTGCACCTAAATCCTATCCCTTATAGCCACCTGCTATTCAACACCTGATGAAAGAATTCAAAGCGTTGATGGTAGTTTGGGAGTTTGTTCCGATGAAAACATCAAGATTGTAAAATTTGATTTCACACTGTCTTGTTAATTATGTTAGAAAGGAGCGGATCATCGCCTGTTGGTTGGAGCACACAGCCCCTTTTATTCGTGATCTTGTAAGAGACGACTGTAAACCTGTCACTATGGAATAAACCCTATTTTCTTGCAAAAAAAAGGCAGAGTAATACCCCGTTATGGTCGGGGAAACAAGCATACACACAAGGGATATAAGACGCCCGAAATGTGCAATCAAGTCTAAGATCCTGCTTTTATCTATTTCACTTCTCTAACTATGCTACTTGCTTGCAAAAACGTCTTACATTAATAAACTATTACACCGTGTACATCAAATATATGGACCGACTATTGGACCCCACGCCCAACTCAGACATACACTACTCGTGGGCAATTCACACCGACAGGAACCTTAGCTAGAACTCAAGGGTAATTGCTAACCTCCCAGACTAGTATTTTATAAGCCTCCATCCAGATACATGCAAACAGGGTACATGACTTGGTTACCTAGCACAACTAGCACTTTCCATGAGCCAAACCGGAACACTTTGCTAATTAAACTCCAATGATGACATACACGATTTGTTGTGGATGGTGCTGATGCAAGTTTGGATTATTATTACCATCAAATATGTCATGCCAACCGACGCAATCCCAAAAGGATACATCGAACTGGATGAACCTATCTACGAGCCTTTGTCCATCTGGGTTACCATGTCTCCGTTGCAAGCAAAGATTCCCGTGAAGGGCGAAAAGTGCGGCTGATGCCACTAAGAGCACAAGGCCCACGACGAGCGCGACGATGGAGAGCGCGGTGCTGAAATAGCTCCAGAAAGCGCCGTAAAAGAACAGCAGCAACACGTAGGCGATGAACGACGCCACGAAGGAGAGACCCACCAAGCATATGAACTTGTTCCGGCTAGACTCGTCAGGCTCCGGGACGGCGAGGAGGCCGTCGAGGATAGCGTTCTCGTCGTCGGCCATGTGCTTTCCTCGAGCTCCTTCCTCCTTGGCTTGCTTCGCTCTTTTCCTGTCGCTCTGATGTATCGACTCCTCCTGGTTTGTCGTTGCAGAGCCGCACTGAACTGCTAGGGTTACACGGGCAAAAGGGTTTGATTGATTGATTATTAAATGCTATATATGGATATACTTGCTGGCGACGCAAGTAGATACCGGCCGTACCCGTCTTTATCTTCTTTTATTACTACTAGCAAAAGAGTCTGTGCGTTGCAACGGGAGAGAAATCATAACACACGCTCTTAACCCAACAACCATCACTCAAGAACACAATAAGTCCATCTCCTTTATTTTTGTGAGGCATCATATCTGTGTTGCCGCTTATCCTCCTTCTCACCCTCGCCGGCGATTGCCTCGGTGTTCACACAAAACAAAACAAAAATGTGTTTGAATATGGTTAAGGCGCCTCTCTCTCCCTCTCTCCTCCCTCTCCCTCCCTCTCTCTCTCCCGCTTTCTCTCAGTCTCGCGATGAGAAATCTGTTATTTTCCCCTACGACATTTTTTCCAGAGGTATGCATGTGTAGTATCGATGTTTTCTTTTCCCTATATTATTATAGTGGGGTGTTATTTGCAATCCAGATCACCGCCGGTATGAAAGGAAAACGGATATTACGCTATAAATTATAAGTTTGCTCCCAAAATAATATTTGAAAAATATTTAACAGGTAAATTAACATCATATTTAGATTACACACATTTTTCTAATAAAATTTCATATATAATATGTTAAAATCGAAGTTATGGTTTAAAAGATACGGATAATTTAGAAAATCATTTGTTTGACTTAAATAAATTTCAAAATAATTTAAAAATACTTAACAGGTAAAAATAATCTCATATTCATATTCTACATATTTTTCTAATCAAATTTCATATATAACATGTTCAAATCGGAGTTACGGTTTAAAAGATATGGATGATTTAAAAAAACATTATTTGACTTAAATATGATCCGCGGATGAATTACCTAAAACATCAGGGTGGTTTTCGAAAAATGTAAAATAACGGTTCGGGTGTCACTTAAATCCGAATTGCGGGTTGATTTTAAGAAAACACAGGAACTTTTGTGTAAAATATCATGACGGATAAAAGAAACCCAATTTGCTTTATTATTAGGTAAAGATTTAATTAATTCCAATTCTAACTAGGGGTTCGGAAGCAGGAAACCGACCGGGTCGGGAATCCCGGTGCTCCTACCTTTGCCCAGCACCTGGTTGCCGATGCACTCTGTTTAATGGAAGAGCTTTTTCATGTAGAATAAAAAATGAAAGTTGATATGATGTCATCCCCTCTAAACTGTCATCCATCAAAACAGACAAGCAAATCATTTTCGGACATGTCCGGATGTGTTCGTGGACAGCGCTAGTCGAGCCGGCCATCCAACCCGACACATCAGATAAAAGCGGACATGTTTTTTCATCAATGTAGGATTATTTTGTACATATCTAAAGTCATCGACCTTATTTGACTATTCGACGATCGTGGGCACATCTGTGTCCGATGTCTTGCTCTACATCGGAGGTGGTCACGTCCGTCTCTTGTGTTTTACTTCTCGTCGGAGTCCGCCCTCTGGCCGGGGATTTTGCCGGTGGAGGTGAGGTTGGCGTCTACGTGAATGGTCCGGACTCATGGTCACTGGCGGCCTGGCTCGACGATGTGGAGCTGCCGGCGTTGGCAGCGTTCTGTTCCTGATCGCATGCGCCGCCTTTGCTTGTGCCTCCGCCGCGATCTGCTCGAATAAGAGGTCGCGCTCTATCTGCCAACGCTCGCGGCAGATGGTGCGGGGGGCGATCATCGACTCATAAAGCGCCCACTACTCATTGACAAAGCCCAGATCCTCCACGACCAAGGTAGCAACGACCTCTGCAAGCTAGTGTTGCTTGAGGAGTTGCAGATTGTATCACTCTTCCTCCTGTAGCATCAAGAACGCGGAGACCGGCAACGTAGCATGCTCCTGGTGAGCCTCCTCCGCCATGACCGTGTCGAAGTACGCCTGCATCGTGGTGAAGCCCACGATCGGTGTGGGCGTGGGTGTGGGCTCAGGCTTGTTGTCGGACGCCTCCTTCATCGTATGATCATCGTCCTCCAAGCTCTCCTCCACTGAGCTTGAAGGAAAACCCGCCTCTACGCGTTCCGAGCACCAAACTGGCCAGTTGTGGGCAATGCTTGTGATCTCGTGTCAGCGCCGCAATGAGATGCGCTTCCACCATGATGTGCCGCTCACGGTCATTATGTCGACAGTTGTTGTGGAAGAAAGGCGAATAGAAGTCGAGGTGTGCCGGTGGTCATGAAAGGGGTAGTAAGGGACGCGGAGGTGGTGCAATTTTTGCCGTGCACGTACGTGCTTTATATATCGGCCGACTAGGCCAAGCGTTGGTTTGAAAGTGGGTGCCCAGGGTCTGTTTCACGCCTGTTCAATGCCATGCAAGCAAACGAATGGGCAACGGCTTCAATATTGTAGGAATCCATCCCATCGCCTATATGGTCGTGTTGCTCTGAGCAGGCATTAACACAGCCCAGAGAGCGAGCACACGCGGTGCAATGGCAGGACGATGCAGGCGCCGATGTGAATGTCGCATTGTCCGGCGGACATGCACCTGGTCATGTCAACCCTGGACCAGCATGAATGCGGCATGGAGAATGCAACAACAGTTGAAATAGGAAGAGATGGATGGCTTTGTGTGGATCCGGGGTGTCAGACGCCGAGGTGGCGGAGGTCCAGACGCACAAAAACCTTCTCCAGGTTTGTCTTTTGCTTGCGGGAATTTGGACACGCGAACCTATCTATGGACATTTGATGGACGGTATTTGAGGGCATAAAGTGTCCTGAATGCATGGGCCAAACATTTACGGGGTGGTTTCATGCATGATGTTAGAGATGCCCTAAGCTCCCTGGAAATATGCAGTTGTGAGTGCTCAACAGTTTGGCCTTGTTGTGGGCTCCACACCCCATGGACAAGACAATGTTTTTGCATGTTGTGGCATGTGTATCAAGCTTGCGTGTGTGGTTTCTTCGGGGTTGTTGCGGCCTACATCTAGGAGGGGGAAGTTGTGATTTTACTTCCATACATCTACACCTTCTATCCTCACCGTCCATTTTTGCATCAAAGTTCAGGCGGGGAAACTTCTCTTTTTTGTTTCTCCCAAATAAAAGAACATTTGAATTCCAAACTTTGCAGTTCAGCATCACACAAGTACTATCATGTGTAGAAATGCTTTCGGATTTTTTCGCAACAAAAATATTTTAAAGTGAAGCAACTTGTCTAGAAATTGTAATTTGAAAACTAATTATATTTCATCAAAAGAGTCGAAACATTTTACGCACAGAGTGGCACTTGTGCATAGTTGACCTGCAAAGTTTCGAGGTCAAATGTTCTCTTGCTTGGAAGAAACAAAAAAGAGAAATTTCTACATAAAGATACCATGGATCTTGATGCAAACATGATCGCCTAGATAGAAGGTGTAGCTACATCGGAGTATGAAAAAATCCACACATCTTGGAGCGTAGGTCTACAAGAACATTGTTACAGTTGCCTCTGCCATTCGTGTCTCCTCCATCCCACTGGCTGCATCCTCCTCCACCCAGAAAAAAGGGGAATGCCACTGTTGTTGTCCATGCCTCCTCCATCCCACCGGTACCTCCCCTCGACCCTACTAGCATTGCGAAGAGCACATGCCATCTGCAGGAATGTCACGCCCATCGTCCATGGCTCCTCCACCCTGTTGTTAGCTTCTCCTCTGATGAGCATCCCCCTCCTCCTATGTGTGAAGCCGCTAGTTAGAATCGACACACCCATGGGTCTTCTCTTTTGCACCGCCTGCTTGGATGGAGGAGCCCTTGTCAAAAACGTTGGTATCTACTCCCCTTACATTGTTGTTCTCATGTACCTCCATCCTCCTAGGCACTCAATAGGAGAAAGATGGCCTTTGTCGCCCCATCGTCAAGGTCATACTACTACTTTCATTCGACGGACAGTAGGAGTAGCTCCGTAAAGACAAAGGACGAGCCAAGATGAGACATTGACGATTTGTAGCAACAAGACATTTTTGTTTTCTTTAGCCTCATGTAATATCTTTGATTGTCTGAACATCATAGGTGTCAAGAATAAAGGTATTGTGGTTTGTGCAAATAATTTTCTTGCTATGAAATAGTTTCCCTAGATAAATTTGCACCTATGGGTTCAATTCCCCTTACCATTCATGATGTTGATGATTTGTTCCTTGTTCTAGAAAGATGTACTAATAATTTCAGCTAGCCATAAAGCACAAGAAAAAAAATCACAAGGAATTTCAGCTAGGAAAATCACAAAAAATGGAGACATTTAGAGATGTGAGCAATTATATGTATAATTTTTTTTGTATGGAGCTATCAAATATATTATCATTTTTCTTTAATACCAAGAAGTTCCTCTAATGTGCACTTGGACAATGAATTTGGGGGTGCAAAGGAATATCATAGGCGGTTTGTTTTCCCAAGATTCTTTTTGCACATTTGTCTAATTAACTCTCAAGATATCCTAATTGTTATTTCATTTATTTGCTTTATGTCATTCTGGTTATGATGAGCTTTTTGTGACAGCATGGTTTTTGCCCCCTTTTCTTTTCCTGGATTTCATTTGGATTTGATTTGAATTTTGGCATTTGAATCATTTTGGAATATTTTTGCTACAGAAATTATTTTCTGTTCTGGACAGAAATGATAGTTTCTACAGCAACTACCATTTTACTTGCTCCAATGAGGCTGCATTTTCTTGTGCATCACTACCCTCCTAGATGATTGCTAATCACCAAAGCACAGGTCCCAACTCCCAGCCGTTTAACCACAGTAAGCTCTCAAAGTTACTGACCAGTAACTTGCAACGAAGTAAAAATCAAGTTTACTGCACCTGAGCTCAACTCAAAGCCTTGGCCCTAACCTAAACACTAAGGACTACAATCCAGACACGAAATTTGGGGGCAGCCGTGGCTCTATGCCGCAGTGCACATGGTGACCACGCATGTGCATGATGCCAGCATGCTTGTCGTCGCGCTCTGGGTGCCGCCGAGCACTCTATTCAGCACGTGCTCGCTTCCCCGCCTGCCTAACCTCACCAAACCTCGCCACAATCATCGTCCTGACGCCATTAACTCCCCCTGGTGCTCGCCGACGCCGAAGCTCGCCGCAGCGAGCACGGGCGCGGTCCGACAAACCCAACAGTGTGCTGCGCACTATGTTCATCACCACCCCCGTGTTCCTGTGCTCGTCTCCATCTGTTCACTGTGGCCGCGTGAGCTGCGTCGCCTTCCCCCTTGCTCACTTACTCCGTTCGTCGTCGTGCGCAGCGTCCAGCTGTCCTCCGACGGAGCCCGAACACCTCGCTCCGCTCGGTATAAATCCAGCCCCCCAGCCTTCTCGAGAATCCCCAGCTCCACTCACACACTCCACAAACTCGTATGAGGCCGTAGCCCAGCCAGGCAGGCCTCGGGCCGCCGTCCCCGAGCTCGAGCTCGCCGGCGATCCCCTCTGTCCGTCCGCACCGCTCCAGCCCCTCCCAAGCTCAGGCGACTCTTCCAGGGCCTCCGATGTGCTTCAGTGGTGCCGTCCGAATCGGTTGGAGCCACTGGGGCAGCCCCTCGTCGCCGTCATCTCCAACTCCGGCGACCACGACCCTCTGCTGTCGCTGGAGAGGTTCATTCTGTTGCCGTCCGACCACCCCTAGCTGTTCTACGGGTACGGGTAGGTGCGCTCTCTCTTCTCTTTCGATCCATCCATTCAGATCGGGCCAAGCCACCCTCCTCGATGGCATGCGCTCCGGTGAAGCCCCACTGAGGGAGTCCTGAACTAGGGGGTGTCCGGATAGCCGAACTATCACCGTCGGCCGGACTCCAAGATTATGAAGATACAAGATTGAAGACTTCGTCCCGTGTCCGGATGGGACTTTCCTTGGCGTGGAAGGCAAGCTTGTTGATACGGATATGTAGATCTGCTACCATTGTAACCGACTCTGTGTAACCCTAGCCCTCTCCGGTGTCTATATAAACCGGAGGGTTTTAGTCCGTAGGACGAACAACAATCATACCATAGGCTAGCTTCTAGGGTTTAGCCTCCTTGATCTCGTGGTAGATCTACTCTTGTACTACCCATATCATCAATATTAATCAAGCAGGAGTAGGGTTTTACCTCCATCGAGAGGGCCCGAACCTGGGTAAAAACATGGTGTCCCTTGTCTCCTGTTACCATCCGCCTAGACGCACAGTTCGGGACCCCCTACCCGAGATCCGCCGGTTTTGACACCGACATTGGTGCTTTCATTGAGAGTTCCTCTGTGTCATCGCCATCAGAAAGGATGCCTCGTCCCGTCTTTAAAGACGGTACCGTTGCCAAAGGAGCTTTGGCCATCGGCCAAACTATCCGGCTAGGTGGTTTTCTTATGACCGCCTGTTCGGCCGCCGCGCTGATGATGACCTCTCGGGTCATCAAAAGCGATCTTCATGTCAACTCGGGACTCTCCAAGCAGCTAGATCCGTTGGAGCTCTCTTCCGTAAACGAGCTCTTGGATTGCATCGTCACCCTGGGAGTCGCTACAGACTACGATCAGATCGGGCCTAAAACCGATCTGAGAGAGATCAACTCTCCCCTGGCTACCCAACACGTTGTTGTGGTGGAGGAACAGCACGGCGACTCTTCTTCTACATTAAGGACAAGCTATGTCCGAATTCCCGACCCCTCCATGCCGGATTCCCGTGGAGGAACGGACGTTGATCAAACCCTGAACCTAAAGTTAGGCAGCAGGCCAGATTCGTTGGACAACATCCAACAAGCCAAACTTCCAAGTTCGGAAACTTTCCGGTCCCTGAGTCTTAGATTGGACGGGGTTCCGAATTTAATTCCACCCGCCCACCCAAACACAAGCGATCTATCCCGAATCCGGCAAGAGCCCGCTGAAACAGTACATCATTACCGGGCCAGATTCCTCCTAGTTATGGACAGGATAAAGGACTGCCGTGAGGAAAGCGCAATCTCAATTTTCTGCAATAATTGCACGGACAAAGGAATCATGAACGCCATAAGTCGTCGCGAAATTACACGCTTCACTGACCTGGCATCCATAGTACAAAAGTAGTGTGCGATGGAGAGCACCTGGAAAACCGAAACCAAATTTTGGGACAATCCGGCTCCGAACACAACCCTAGTCCGAAATAAAAGGGTGGATCATATTCAGGCACCTGGGTTAAAAACCAAAAAGCAAAAACCCCCTAAAGGGCACGGAACCGTACTGGAGGGATGGCTCAATGGACCTTGCAAAATTCATAGCATAGAGGGCGCCACTCCAATGCATAGCCTTCGAGCATGTTGGATACTACGGCAGGTGGCCAAAAGTGGCGAAGAGCTTCTAGCCCAGAGAACCAGCCCAGCAGTACCAGTACGGTATTAACAGTCTTCGAGACTTACGCATCAAACAATATGCGAAAACGAACACTCCGCAGCCTTGCCGAAGTCTACCAAATAGCAACAATAAATCCATGGAGTGACACGGCTATTACCTTTAATGCCAGTGATGAACCTAAATTCCGAACAGCCCGAGCACCAGCCGCATTGGTCCTCAGTCCAATAGTGGATGGCTTTCGCCTTACTAAGGTACTCATGGATGGCGGCAGCGGATTAAACCTCATCTACGAGGAAACCCTTCGAAAAATGGAAGTAGACTGGAGCCGCATTGAGCGAAGCAACACAACCTTGAGAGGAATAATCCCTAGTCGGGAAGCATGCTGCACAGGAAAAATCACACTAGATGTGGTATTCGGCTCGCCGGACAACTACAGGTCCGAGGAGGTCACGTTCCATGTGGCCCCGTTCAGCAGCGGATATCACGCTTTATTAGGACGAGAGGCATTCACAATATTTCAAGCTATACTCCATTACGGGTACATGAAGCTCAAAATGTCCGGGCCCAATGGAATCATCACCCTTGCCAGTGATCCGGACATAGCACTCCGCGCAGAAAATAAGACAGCCGCACTAGCCCTAGAGGCGCTATCCGAAGCCCTAGCGGCCGAGGAACTCACAGCGCTGCGCTCCACGGTGAACAGGGACGACGTGATACTTGACAAAAGATCCAAGTCCACCTCTTTTAAGCCAGCGGACGAAATAGTCAAATTCCAAGTCCATCCAACGGACCCTACAAAGACGGCCTCCATTAGGGCACAATTAAACCCTGATGTAGACGCCGCACTACGAGAATTCCTACGGGAAAATTGGGATATTTTTGCCTGGCACCCTTCAGATATGCCAGGAATCCCACGCCGGCTGGCAGAGCACAGCCTAAATATCCTAAAAGGATTCAAGCCAGTCAAACAGGCTCTACGGCGATTTTCCGAACCCAAAAGACAAGCAATGGGAGAGGAGCTAGCCAAACTATTAGAAGCCGGATTCATCAGAGACATAAAACATCCGGACTGGCTAGCAAACCTGGTAATGGTACCAAAAAAGGACAAATCCTAGCGTCTGTGTGTCGATTTTAAGGACCTTAACAAGGCTTGCCCAAAGGATCCCTTCCCCCTTCCCCGCAATGATCAAATTATCGATGCTACCGCAGGACACGATTCATTGTGCTTCCTCGACGCATACTCCGGCTACCATCAAATCAAGATGGCAGAGCCAGACCAAGCCGCAACGGCATTCATTACTCCATATAGACCATTCTGCTTCAACACAATGCCCTTCGGGCTCAAAAATGCCGGCGCAACATACCAGCGCATGATTCAGACATGTCCGGCAAACCAGATCGGCAAAACAGTGGAGGCATATGTAGATGATGTGGTCGTCAAATCCAAACATGTTGAAACTCTAGTAGACGACTTGAGGCTCACATTCGACAATCTCCGAGCATATGACATTAAGCTCAACCCGGAAAAATGCGTTTTCGGCGTGCCAGCCGGAAAGCTCTTGGGCTTCATTGTATCCGGTAGAGGAATTGAAGCAAACCCAGCCAAGATCCGAGCTCTGTCACAATTGGATATCCCAAAAGACCTCAAGCAAATACAAAAATTTACTGGATGCATGGCAGCTCTAAGACGCTTCATCTCCCGCTTAGGAGAAAAGGCATTACCCCTTTATCGCCTCCTTCGGCGCACCGAACACTTCGAGTGGACGGATGCCGCCACGGCCGGACTCGAAGAAATAAAGGCCATATTGGCAACAAATCCGGTCCTGGCCGTGCCCAACGTGGGCGAACCAATGCTATTATATATCATGGCAACACATCAAGTTGTAAGCGCAGTGCTTGTCGTCGAACGAGAAACGGACGGACATAAGTTCCCTCTTCAAAAACTAGTGTACTACGTATCCACTGTCCTAAGTCCATGCAAATCCCGGTATCCACATTATCAAAAGATAGCGTACGCAGTGTTCATGGCATCCCGGAAGCTCCGACACTACTTTCAAGAGTGTTTGATAATAGTAGCCTCCAAAGTACCTCTCAATGACATTATAAACAACCGCGACGCGACCGGCAGGATTGCAAAATGGGCCATCGAGCTCCTACCATTCGACATAATCTACAAACCACGGCGAGCTATCAAGTCGCAAGTTTTGGCCGACTTCATCGCCAAATGGACTGAAGCCGAACTCCCTAAAGAGTACGACGCATATTCCAACTAGATCATGCACTTCGACGGCTCCAAAATGTTGGCCGGCCTGGGGGCTGGCGTCGTCTTGACGTCCCCAACCGGGGATATAGTCCAATACGTACTTCAGATAATGTACACGGACTCCAACAACGCAGCCGAATACGACGCCCTTCTACATGGCCTCCAGATGGCGGTCTCCATGGGCATTAAATGCCTAGAGGTGCGAGGGGATTCGAACCTCGCGATATCCCAAATAAATGGAGACTTCGACGCCAAGGATCCGAAAATGGCAGCTTACCGTAACGCCGTTTTGAAAATGTCAGGTCGGTTTGAAGGGCTCGAATTTCACCATATAGCCCGGGATAATAATCAAGCGGCGGACGTATTGGCACGCATCGGCGCAAAGCGCGATGCCATCCCCCCCAACATCTTCCTGGAACGGCTCTTCAAGCCATCCGTACTATGGGAAGGGGAGTCCGGACATAACAATCCGGACCCAACCGCACTACCCGACACCGCACACTCTGACACCATCGGCGGTTCTGCCAATGAAACAACACCTTCAGCCCACGAAACAATGGCAGTCATTGCCTCGTGGACCGAGCCATTCCTAGCTTACCTAACTAAGCAGGAATTTCCCGAGGACCAAAACGAGGCCCGCTGCATAGTACGGCGCTCTAAAGCCTATAAGGTCCATGAGGGAGAGCTCTATAATAAAAGCACAATCGGAGTCCTTCAAAGGTGTATCTCCGAAGAGGAAGGGCGAAATCTTCTGGCTGAAATTCATGCCGGACTCGGTGGGCACCACGCCGCAGCACGGGCCCTTGTAAGCAAGGCCTTCTGTACAGGATTTTATTGGCCAACAGCCCGGACAGACGCCCAGGATTTAGTCCGGTGATGCATCGGTTGCCAACTCTTTGCTAATCAGAGCCACATGCCACCCACCGCCCTGAAAACTATACCCATCACCTGGCCGTTCGCGGCCTGGGGGCTTGACATGGTTGGGGCCCTTAAAGGAGGAACCCACAAGCAAAAATACCTATTCATCATGGTGGATAAATTCACCAAATGGATAGAGGCCAAGCCAGTTAAGACGGCCGAATCCAGACCCGTGATAGACTTCATACCAGGGGTAGTACACCGTTACGGTGTCCCCCACAGCATCATCACTGATAACGGCACAAACTTCATGGCCGAACAGGTTAAACTCTGGTGCAAGAACATGGGCATCAAGCTCGACTACGCTTCAGTCTATCACCCTCAAACTAACGGTCAAGTCAAGCAAGCAAATGGTCTAATCATGAGCGGCATTAAACCCAGACTAGTGCGGCCCCTCAAGGAATCTAACACGCACTGGGTAGAGGAGCTCGACTCCGTACTCTAGGGGTTGCGGACCACGCCGAATCGCACTACCGGATTCACACCATTTTTTCATGGTGTACGGCGCAGAGGCAGTTTTGCCCTGCGACATAATTCATGACTCACCCCGCGTGCGTATGTACGAAGAAAGAGAAGCCGAGCTGGATCGGCAGGACAGTTTGGACGCCCTAAAGGAGGAGCGCGACGTGGCAAAAGCTCGTTCCGCATTCTATCAACAGCAGGCTCGAAGATATCAAAGCAGAGAAGTACGGGCCAAAACTTACAATGTTGGCAAACTAGTTCTACGCCTGCCAGACAAGAAAAAGGACAAACTCAAGCCCAAATGGGAAGGTCCCTTCATCATCGACCATGTCCTGACCGGCGGAGCATACCGTCTACGAAACGCATCGGACAACCGACTCGAGCCAAACCCATGGAACGCAGCCCGTCTCCGAAGATTCTACGCCTAGCGCCGGACTCAGAGTTCGTCTCCTTCCTCCATCACATTTTTACTTTAGCTGTCTTTTGTTTCTCTCTTTATCCCTCCTTTTTGCTTACAGCCCTTGAAGGCTGATTTGCGCATTGTTCGCACACACTTGACATGCTGCTCGCACTCATTATACCTGGGGACTTCTTTAACAGAAGCTTATTTATACGGGCTTCATGCCCAACACATGTGTCACACTTCCGCATGTACCTTTTATTCACCATTATATGCACCGATATGACTTAAGTTTTGGCCAAGCTGGGTTGCTTGGCTCCTGTGCTTACCCCTACGTTCTCGATTGTTCGGCTAGGAGGTAAAGGGAGCACCTCTGCGATTGTTACTGCCGGGTCAGCCAGATGTGTACCTCAGACTGAGTGAAGCCGAAAGCTAGCGTTCTTAAGGGAATATTAGGTCGGTGACTTGAAAGATGATTTCTTACTTATTTATTTATCTGCCCCCATATGCTTTTCTGCTCTTTTCGCAGTCCGGACATGCACTTTAGGACATGCCTCCCAGGGAAAGGAACCCCTTACGGAACTATTCTCCCTGGAAGATGTTTCTTACTAACCATGTAATATAACATAACTAGTTGGGCACTTGTCTGATAAAGCACTAATGACCCCTACGGCTGCTCTCCATGCATGCCCCGGTTTTTTACATAACCATGAGTGTATTCGGACACACTCCGGACTGTCGGGTCCCGAGGTTGAAGCGAAAAGGTCCGCAAAGACAAACGATCTACAATCCGGCTAGAAGGCATTTTTCATGTCATTTTAAATTACATAGTCAAATTGATTGATTGTATTCCTCTTCAATTCCATCTAACAGGCTGTCTAGTTTATAGTCCCGCTGGGAATACTTCGCGGCCAACTCTACTTGGCCGTACATTAAGCTCACAGGGATCTCCTTCCCATCGGGCCCCACAGGTCCGACCTTGGCCATGTGGTTTGGATCAGCCTTCGTGTACCGCGTCTGCACCATGGCCCAGGCCTCCCTGGCGCCTTGACGGCAGGCCGATATCTTCCATAGACGGAAGCGCCGCCGTGCTCCCTGAAGCTTCTCCGCAAGCCCTCCAAGACCCTCGGGTAGGGAGACGGACGGCCATAAGGCCTGGGCAACGCCACTCATCACCTGCCGAACTCGTTCGTGCAGTTGCAGCAGCTCGGGAAGTTGGTCACCCGTTGAACCGGGCATTTCCTCTGCAGGACGGCTTGTAAGCATACCTACAGACATATTCAAGTTAATCGACTTCCTCGCCGAACTCTTCTTTTCAAAAGTTCGTTCAAGCACTTACTATAAATGCCGCGACGATGCCGCAGATTCTCCTTCATGGAGTAAGACAGCTGGACCCAAACATCTTTTTAGTTCCTCGCCCAGCTGAGTGTTGGCGTCTTGGAGGTTATTTTTCTCCTGCCGCACTCTTGTAAGCACCTTCTAGCCGGCCTTTAGCTGGCGAAGTAGCTGCTGCCTATCCAGATCTAGTCCGGCACCATCTGCAATATTATTGTCAGACCCATATACACGCTGCACTTCACAAACTACTTCTCTTTCGAAAGTATATAATACCGGAGGGGGTCTCTGTGGCTCCTCCCGTGGCGGCTAGTGCGGCCTCAAGTTGGGCCTTGCACTCTTGAAGCTCCTGGGATAGCTGGGTATTCTTCTCCATAAGATCCTGCATAGCAAATGATCCTTAAATCAGTTATTCTAACTATTTTAAGTCTCGGGGGCTACTGGCATATATAACTGTCAAAATTTCTCACCCGTATGTCTTTCACATACTGCTCCGTGGCTCTGGCTAGACCATCTTGAGCGGCACGGAGGTGCGCATCTCCCGAATTGAAGGCATTTAACGCCTCCGGAGAAAAGCATGCGTCACAAAGAACTGTCTGGCGGCGCCTGTGATTCATGGTGCTCTCCACCTCAGATCTGGTGGCGGACAACTGGTCGGCGTCCTCCGTTGGAGGAGCACCCGACGCGCGCGTTGCGTTTGCCTCCTCCTCTGGATCGGGCATTGGAGCCTGGCTGGCGGAGGCTTGATTGGCAATCTCTCCGGACACAGTCCGGCGAGCGCTCTTTCTCCTAAAAAAACCACGAACTTTAATGTGCCTTCCAGGAATCCTTCCTGGAAATGTGGTGGTGCGACATACCATTGCGGCTACGTCTCGATCCGCGCCGCACTTCTTTTTCGCCTGCTGGGCCGAGCTACCCCTTGTTGGCCGGCCACCGCGGGCTCGGCTTCCCGCCTCGCAAGCACCTCCTGCGGAACACCATTGGTACGGTGGTCAGATAAGCATGGATGAGTAATGGTGTTAGGACTCCGGTCACAGTTACCTGGTAAGCCGGAGATATTCCGGGGTAGTCGGCCGTAATGGCGACCAAAGCATTGTCGATGCTAAGTTGGTGGAACACCCTGTCGATCAGCTCCACCTCTATGTACGGATCCTCTTCGGAGGCCGGATCGAGGGACCGTCCCGGATCCTCGGGTTGTGGAGCCGGGCTGTGTATGTCCTCTACGGCCCGGCGCAGTTCCTGCGTCGAAGTCACAAAATGAGACACTTAATTCTGGGAATATGGATCGGATAGACAAAACGTCCGCTTACCCAGCTTCGAGGGTTGTGCATGGAAAATCCATTCGATGGACTGGCACGGAGGAAGTCCTCCTTCTCCCCTTTGTACAGGCTGGACAGGATCTTCACCAGATCAGCGACCGATCCCGGCCCCTTGCGGCCATGACGGGTGGCATCATCCTCCCCGTTGAAATCCCACATGGGGTGGCCCCTATACTGGAGCGGCTGCACCCCTCACATAATGCATGTGGCCATGACTCCAATCATGGTCAATCCGGAATGAGCCAATAACCTTATTCGGCCCATAAGATATTGCATGTTCCTGTCATTCTCCCGTTGAGGGCTCCGCGGGCGCCAACTCAGGCGTTTGTTCAGAGGAGCATTGCTGAACTCCGGGAGGCCAACCCGAACTGGGTCCAGAAGCGGGGCATCCTCCATATAAAACCATTCTGAAGGCCAGTCTTCGGATGCCTTCTTTGGGGTTCCGGATAGATATCCGGTCCCGGCGATGCGCCATAGTTCGGCTCCGCCCACTTGATATATCGACCCCTCATAAGAACGGGGTACGAGGCAGAATAATCTCTTCCACAGCGCGAAATGGGCCTCGACGCCCAAGAACAGCTCGCAAAGGGCCACAAAGCCCGCGATGTGCAGGATGGAGGCAGGCGTTAGGTGGTGAAGCTAGAGCCCATAGAACTCCAGGAGCCCCCGGAGAAACGGGTGTATGGGAAATCCGAGTCCTCTTATTAGATAAGGAACGAAGCATACCCGCTCTCCTTTGGAGGGATTGGGGACGCTCTCCGCCTGCTTCCTTCCCTTGTAGGTGGCGAGTCCGGCTCGAACCGGAACCATGAAGGCTGGGGGAAGGAATCCCTCGGCTTGGAGCGTCACCAGCTCACTATGCGGGACCGAGCATCTCCCCCAATCTCCTGGCTGGGGGCTGGGAGCGCAAGAGGAGGAGCCGCGTCGACTATCCATGATGGAATGGATTTTTGGTCAGAGGCGCTCCGATGAATACTCGCCGAAGGAGGATGGTGTGATTCGGATCTAGATCCTCGCCTCTTTTTATAGGCAGCTTATTCGCGCGGCTAGGGGGTAAAATGTAAAAATACCCTGGCCTTTTGCATTCGTACGACACGTGGAAGATGGCCATTATTGAATGTGGAAGCCCAGGAGCGCAGCATTTATAAGAAGCCGGACACCATTCGGTGAGTACATGGAATTTGGAGAAGAACCCGCCTTGTAATGCCGAAGATAATATGCGCGTCGGACTTATCGCCATTGAAGCCTGGTTCGGGGGCTACTGAGGGAGTCCTGGACTAGGGGGTGTCCGGATAGCTGAACTATCACCGTCGGCCGGACTCCAAGATTATGAAGATACAAGATTGAAGACTTCGTCCCGTGTCCGGATGGGACTTTCCTTGGCGTGGAAGGCAAGCTTCGCGATACGGATATGTAGATCTCCTACCATTGTAACCGACTCTGTGTAACCCTAGCCCTCTCCGATGTCAATACAAACCAGAGGGTTTTAGTCCGTAGGACGAACAACAATCATACCATAGGCTAGCTTCTAGGGTTTAGCCTCCTTGATCTCATGGTAGATCTACTCTTGTACTACCCATATCATCAATATTAATCAAGCAGGAGTAGGGTTTTACCTCCATCGAGAGGGCCCAAACCTGGGTAAAAACATCGTGTCCCTTGTCTCCTATTACCATCCGCCTAGACGCACAGTTCGGGACCCCCTACCCGAGATCCGCCGGTTTTGACACCGACACCCACCGTGCCCTGTCTCTCTTCCCCCTCCTTCTCACGTGACTAGAGGGGCCCGCTATCAGTCACTCTAACAGCAGCCGAAGCGGTACGAGTGGAGGCGTCCTGCGGGGTTTACGCTTTTGACGCCACCCCCCCCCAGTTCAATTTATATTAATTCAAATTCAAATAATTCCAGAACACTTCAAAAAGCCACAACTTTCTAACCATAAGTCCAAATGAATTGATTCTTTTTGCATTGTGTTCTATATGAAAATGTCTAGCGGCACACCAAAGATGAGATTTTTCTCTGCTGCCTATATTTTCTGGTGAATTTTAGAGTGTTTCTTGATATTTTCTTTTTGTGTTTTTGAATTGATTTCAGAAGGTGAAGCTTGTCTTGAGGATCACCAGGAGGAGTGTGACCCTCATCTGCACTAAGGCAAGCACAGCAACATTTTCATGGTGCCATTGCAATATTTATGATTTATTTTCAACTTGAATGATTAAATTTAGTTCATGCATTTAAATCACCAAGTTAAATAGTTATTTTCATTCTGTTGAAAGCTAGATTATGTGGACATGTTGATTTTCAGTAAGATAAGAAGTTAACTAAGTTAGTTTTAATTTACTATAAGTCATGCTAGATTATAGAGAAATTATTTGCTTATGGAAAAGAACTAGTTGGGATAATATTTTCTTGGTTAAGAAAGTAATTATGCTAAGTTATTGCCATGATTAGTTGTTGATTAAACATGACCAGAATAGTGCCTTGAGTTTCTGAAATGCTGGGTTAGTTCTTGATTTAGTTCACCCCGTATTGTGCTGATGGTTAGTGAAGCATGTTACATGAGTGCATTTGTATGGCATATCATGACACCGGTTATTTTTATTTTAAGTTGAACCTAATAATAAATCAACCTGAACATATCGTTGATCGGGTCATAGTGCCACTGAATCGTGTTTTTCCCAGTGAAACCACATTTGCCTTTAAGGGAAGGCCTTTATTCGGTCCATTGTCATGCCTCTGGTCGGTACCTCCAAAGAGGGAAGGTTATGGGCATGTGGTACCCTGGCCCGGTAAGCAGACATAACCTTGTGTGCCCGTTGATGTTGTTATGGTACCTTGTCCCTGTTTGGGACCATTTTGCTACGATGTGGCCGTTTTACCACGATGGTGGCCGTTGGTGTCTGGGGTAGACATGGGGCCACCCATGACTTAGCCCAGTGGGGAGTTAGTCGGATTGGCCGGGAGAGTGTCATGGCAATGGAGGGGTTATGTTGGAATGCCGTTGGTCCACCCGAATGAGAGTGCGAGGCCATGGGTTCCTTGGTATGGGTACAGTGTGCTACCTCTGCAGAGTGTATTAAATCTATCGATAGCCGAGTCCACGGTTAAGGACACGCTCGAAAGTAGGTCACACCATGGGTCAACGTTTTAATAAATCTTGTACACTAAATTAATAACATGGCACTGTTGAAAAGAGGATGGTTGGAGAACCATGTTGATGTTGATGACCAAGTTGTTGGTCCGTTTGTGATCCGAGAAAGATCATCATTTGGTTATGAGGTAACCCGTTTGATGACCACGTGGTTGGTCCATTTTGTGATCCGAGAGATATCACCATTTGGTTACGTGGTAACCCATTGGTAAGCAAGTCCGTGGGACTTGAGGCACGAGGTTTCATTCACTGCATCCATAGCATGATTTTGCATTGATGATTAAATTGGTTAATATCATGATATTGTTTGTAATTATGTTTATGCTTGTTGTGAGCTTGCAAGTACATTCAATGTACTGACCTGGCTTGTCATGACAGATTTCAGGAAAGGTCCATTGGAACGGAGTGTTGTTCGGGTCTAGATCGTGTTCACATCGGTGTCCCTGTGCTATGGAGTCCCGCTTCGTCGTCGTTCTGCTGCCGTGTAGTTGTCATGCTAGAGGCCCCCTTATGTTCATTAAATAATGTACATAATGTTCAGCCGCACCGTGTGTGTCGCTTGGCCTCCTAACTTGTTGTAATATGAACCATGTTCCGCTAGCATCAATAAAGAAGTTGTTTTCTGTACCAAGAAGTTGTGTGTTGCCAGAAGACATGGTCTCTGGGCTGGCAATGCAAGGTAAACCGGTTGCTCTGAGCCGGGGTGCCACAACGCTTGGTATCAAAGCCGCGCTGACTGTGGGACACGCTAGACTCCAGCCGCGTTGGACATTATCTAGAATAAAAGTTGAGTGACGATAGTGTTTATAGCTGGTTGTTGCATTGCATGCATTTGGTTATTTTATTTCTAACCTACTAATGGTTGTGAGTGTAGATGGCTCCGGTGCTGTATCCGTGCCAGTTGCAGCTGATGCCGTACACGTCGCTGCATCTCCTTCGCAATGTGTGGTGTCGACTGTATCCTCACGGTGACGACCCAGTCTATCGCGTGTACCGGGAGCGTCTGTCAGATTTTGTGTATGAGTATCACGCCGTGGTTACTCTGCGCACCAGTTCTTCCTCCAGCTATTACACTCGCACTTCCAGGAGCGGTTACGCTTCTACTGCTTCTCAGGTTGTCGAGTTTGCTGTATTTGAGGTCCAAATGCAGAACCATCCAGGTTTCTAGTACTATCCCTCCCTGCATGACAATGGTCGTGTCTGTTTTCCTACCATTCATCCGGAGTCCGATAGTACAGCTAGCCACCTTCCTCATTACATCACTGCTAGTTACCTTCTGATCCACGAGCTGGCTCGAGAGCTGGCTCGTGTCCGCGTTGCTTTAGCCGCTACTAGAGCTGTCACTACTCCATCGTCTATGGGATTTACTCCTTATCTTCCATCCAGTTCTAGCTCACCTGTTTCATCGATTACTCCTCCGAGTAGCTCGGGCACCTCGACCATGAACCCTCGTAGTGCTCCTGCTGAGTGGGTTTCACTTCTCGCTACCCCTGTAGTCCCGATGCTTCAGCATCATCTAGCACCTGCTCCTGAGGGGGAACCCTCCAGGCAGCGTCATCGTATTACATTTAACCCGGAGGTCTCGGTTAACATCGTTAGTTCAGGATCCGAGTCCGCTTCAGGAGAGGACACCGTACCACAAGCAGAGCCTTAGAGTACTCGAGTATTCGCAATTATCAGGTTGATGTACAAATGTAGTCGTACGAGTCATGATGTTTTGTTCAATGTATGAGAGTATTTGAACTTATTATGTCATTTATCTTTTATGTACGGGTCTATGTATAATTATGTTGGACTTTCTCCTTTTTGATGTGTTTCCTTCGGAGTTTTGTTTTGTTGTGGGTTTTGTCGTTGGCTTTTTCCCCACTATTTTTCTTTTTGGATGTTGCTCATCTCGGTTGCATTGCCTTGGGAAAAACAATAGGATGACGCGGGGAGGTAGCAGTAGCGACGCTTGTGAAGATGTCCCTGTTCGTCATTCCGCATGACAGGCAGGACACTCCCCCGAGCCGTACGTTCCACCACCGCCTCCACCACCAAATCCACCCTCCACCGAGCAAATTCTCCGTATGTTTGAAGAAAGGAGAAATAATGATTTGCTTGAAATGTTGAGGAGTGTGCAAGCTATGGTTGGACAGAATGGAAATCAGAACAGTCATCACTCCAAACTTTCAGATTTTCAGAGGACCAACCCTCCCAGTTTCAGTCAGGTTACTGATCCATTGGATGCAGACGACTAGTTGCGAACTATTGAGAAGAAGCTTGAGATTGCCCGTACTGATACAAATGACAAAGTCCCATTCGCAACTCATTATCTTGAAGGCGCTGCAACAATATGGTGGGAAAATGCAAAAGCCATGTGGCCTACTGATGAAGAAATCACCTAGGTAAAATTCAAGGACCAGTTCCGTAAATACCATATTTCTGCTGGAATAATGAAGGTCAAGCAGCGCAAATTCCTTGCGCTCCTCCAAGGAAGTCAGTCCGTGAGTGAATATTTGAATAAGTTCAATCATTTGGCCCGCTACTCTCTTTATGATGTGACCAACGAAGAAAGGAAGATTGACTGTTTTCTTGGAGGATTAAATCAACATCTCTGGTGCACCCTCAGCATGTTTGATTTCATCGATTTCCAAACTCTCGTAAACAAGGCCCTCATTGCTGAGAGGGAGCACAAACTGATACATGACAACAAGACTTCAAATAATGATCACAAGCGCAAGTTCGAACCAAGGAAGGAGGTTCAGCCTATGCAAAAGGCTCGTACCTAGCAGCAGACGCAAGTAGAGTACAAGCCCAATTTGCAGCAAAATATCAACAAGGCCCCTACACAAGTCAAGAATGTCGTAACCAACCCGGTGCGAGAAGAATGCCAGCGCAACAATTCCTGTTTCAGTTGTGGGCAAACCGGACATTACGCCAGGCAGTGTCCCAATGGCGGCAGGAATCACGCTCCGTTCAGGCTGCAAGTCAACTTTATGGGGTCATACCCTTTCCATCAAAACATCACCGGGCAAGTCCACCACCTCTCCGTAGACGAAGCCCAAGAGAACTCCGAAGTCGTCATTGGTATGTTTTCAGTTAATAACATGCGTGCCGTAATTTTATTTGACTCTGGGGCTTCCCACTCTTTTATTTCGCGGAGTTTTGTTGCCCAAAACAAATTTAATTGTTCAATTTTGAGCAAGAATATGCTGGTACAATCCCCAGGATCTTTGCTCAGAAGCGATCTGGTCTGCCGTAATCTGGAAATAAATATCAACGGAGTCCACTTTCCAACTTACTTGATAGTCATTCAGTATGTTAAGTTGGACATCATTTTGGGAATGAATTGGTTGACACAATATCAAGTATGCATTAATTGTGCAACCCGAGAAGTCACCTTGACAATTCCAGAAGGACAAGCTACACATTTCCATGCTCGCAGGAGCATGTAGCGACCAGACTTCAAACAGTCTGATCTCTGTGCTTCAGTGTCATCCTTGGATCAGTAATGCTGACATGCATAGTACTTGAAGGATTTATAACAGAGTAGCAATCACACACTTATTACATCAAATGTCTCAAAAGAGAACTTATTACAATAAATATGGCTTAAGGCCATCTAATAACAATAATAGCGGAAGGCTTGGAAGATAAAGCGAGTCCATCAACTCCAACGGCATCACTGAGTATAAGACCACGACCTAAGGCACCTTACTCGTCGTCTGAAAAGTCTGCAACATGAACGTTGCAGCCCGAAAACGGGTCAGCACATGGAATATGCTGGCATGTAACACATAGAGAGCAATGAATAGAATAATGCTATACTACATGCATATATGGTTGGTGGAAAGCTCTATGGTTACAGTTTTGCATAAAGACAATTTTTCCCTACTGCAAAGGAATAAAATTTTATTTAACTATCATGGTGGTTGTTAAACATTGAGAAGGTTCACCCAACTCAATCCCAATTAAGCATCATCATTAAACCCAACAAAATTAATTAAAGTAACATGATGAGATTCACATGATAATCCAAGTACTAGATATTCAAAACGTCCATAACCGGGGACACGAGTAACCATGATTAGTTTATACACTCTGCAGAGGTTTGCGCACTTTTCCCCGCAAGACTTGATCTCCTCCGTTGGGATTCTCGCACTACATGGTGTTTGAGAAACGGATGACCAAGACATAGTCTTTCAGAAGCGTTTGCACCTTACCATGGGTAGACAGTTACACCTACTTTCCTCTACATCTGCTAGTCTACCACTGTAAGAGTTCACACGACTTAATCAACTATGCTAGAGCCCATAGTAGCCTGCGGCTGCACACGGAAGTTTCTAGCATGAATAATCTCATGATCCCTTTGTGCCTGGGTGGCGGCCCATAAAGAAAAACAACAGGCAATCACTGGAATCCCAGGTGCCTCAATCCACCCAGATGTGTATTAAAGTTGCCACCTTAAATAAACCATTAATTAACAATCTCACATCTGTCATGGATACATTCACCCAATCCACGTCTACTAGCATAGCATGGCAATATAAGCAAACGTAGAAGTAACTCCCAAAGGTTTGAAAGTAAACATGATATAGGTACTACCTCATCTACTTCCCAAAACCCACATATTAATCAGATCCTAATCATGAAATTGTTTGAGGGTTGATCTAATGCAATAAAACTGGGTAGTAAAGAGGTATGATCAAAGTGTTCTTGCCTTGCTGATGATCCGTGAAACCTAGAGATTCCAAGTAGCAAGTGGCGCACTCCGGGTACTCTATCGCAAACAAACAAGCATACAATAAGCATTCATCTAATGCACAGGTAAAACTCAAATAAAAGATCTAACTAGAAAGTTCAACGTAAGAACTCCAGTTTTCAAAAAGAATCAAATCAAACGAAGCAACGAAAGTTAAATGGCGAAAGAAACAAGCTTCATTTACTAATCTGGACCTAAGTCAAATTTTACAGTAGCAAAAACTTGTTTGAGTTGGTTAAACGGAAAGAGGGTTTCGAGACGAAACTCTAGGCGCTTGAATTGCCTGATTCCGATAAACGAGCGAAAAGTTATACTAGAACAAAAATCGGATCAGAAATCGCGATCTCGAATAATCGCGGAAAATCCGAGAAAAAGAAAAATGGACGAACAGGCTAACGAATGAACCTTCGCTGTCTGCGGCTAAACGACAAAAACTGTTCATTAAAATGAACGTATAGACGAACGTCCGCTAAATAAACTAAACTGGAAAAAATAAAACCGATCTAAAAAATGCACCTCGGTTTTAAAAAAACCAAACAACAATTTTTTTCCAAAACCGGCGGCTACCTCGGGATGCGTGACAGCGGCGGCGGCTACTCCGGCGAGGCAGGGGGGCTCTGGCGGCGAGGGGCGGCGGGGTCGGCGGAGGACGGCGTTAGCGGCGGGGTCGGCGGCGGATGGCGGCGGCGCGGATCGGGGCGGCGGCGGCGGTCTGCGGCGACAGCGGTGGCAGCACGCGGTGGCGGCGGGGTCCGGCTGGGCCTAGGGTTTCAGGGGGGCTGGGCTGCGGCTCGGACTCCCGCGACTTATAAAGGCCGGCCGGGCCTAGAGTCCTAGGCGGACACGGCCCGGTAGGTTGGTTAGCGTTTTTTTAAATAATTACGCACAAAAAATAAATAAAAGAAATACTAAACGGACTCAAAATCCCGAAATAAATTTTCCCCGACTTCTAAAATCAAGCCGGACAAGATGAACATTTATTTGGGGCCTAAATGCAATTTTGAAAGACGCACATTTTTTCCTAATTCAAATAAAATAGCAATAAAACTCCGAAATAAAATCTTATTTGATTTTAATATTAAATTCTCAATATTTCTTTATTTTGGGGAAGTCATTTTATTCCCTTTCTCATATTTTTATAATAGAAATAATTGAAGATAAAATAATTAAAATCAAATGATCCTATTTTCAAAATTTGAGAAACTCAAATATGAAAATAAAAAAATCCCCAACTCTCTCCGTGGGTCCTTGAGTTGCGTTGAATTTCTAGGGTGAAGCCGAAATGCAATAAAATATGATATGCAATGATGATCTAATGTATAACATTCCAAATTGAAAATTTGGGATGTTACAAACCTACCCCCCATAAGATGAATCTCGTCCTCGAGATTCGGCTTGGCTAGAAAATAGGTGAGGGTGGTCCTTCAGTAGATCTTCCTCTCGCTCCCAGGTGGCTTCATCCTCGGTATGGTGGCTCCACTGAACTTTGCAAAACTTGATAACCTTGCTGCGGGTGACTTGGCTGGCATATTCGAGAATCTTGACTGGCTTCTCCTCATAGGTCTAATCACTATCCAACTGAATTCGCTTCCAGCGGCACTGTATCTCTCAGCGGTATATCAGCCATCTCTACGTGGCACTTCTTCAACTGGGAAATGTGGAACAAACCATGAACTCCTGACAAACCTTCGGGCAATTCCAACTTGTAAGCAACTTCACCCATACGCTCCAAAACTTTGTATGTACCCACAAAATGTGGCCCTAACTTTCCCTTAACTCCAAAGCGCTTAACTCCTCGAAGTAGAGATACACGAAGATAAACTCTATCTCCGACTTCGTAAACTGTCTCCTTGCCTTTAGAATCTATGTAGCTCTTCTGCCTGGACTGGGCTACCTTGAGCCTATCACGAATCAACTTCACCTTATGTTCAGACTCTTTAATCAAATCTGGCCCAAACAACTGGCAGTCTCCTACTTTGTCCCACAACAATGGTGTCCTGCACCTCCTTCCGTACAAGGCTTCGAAAGAGGCCATCTTCAAACTGGATTGATAAATGTTGTTGTAAGAGAACTCCGCATACGGAAAATTGTCGTCCCAACTAGATCCATAATCTAGCGCACAAGCTCTCAGCATGTCCTCCAGAATCTGATTGACTCTATCGGTCTGTCCATCTGTCTACGGATGAAAGGCTACACTAAACACTAGCCTGGCACCCAAAGTTTCGTGCAACTGATTCCAGAACTTTGAGGTAAACTGGGTTCCTCTATCTGATACAATGCTCCTCGGAACTCCATGCAGACATACGATCATGGTCATGTATATCTTTGCCAACTTAGCACTGGTGTAAGTGGTCTTCACTGGGATGAAATGAGCTACCTTCGTTAAACGATCGACTACAACCCATATCGAGTCATAGCCTAAACGAGTCCTGGGCAATCCCGTGATAAAATCCATGCCTAGTTTATCCCACTTCCATTCGGGTATCGGCAATGGCTGTAGCAATCCTACTGGCTTCTGATGCTCTGCCCTCAATATCCTTCTTCATTCCGGTCCACCAGAAAGTGTCCTTCAAATCCAAATACATCTTGGTATTTCCTGGGTGAATCGAATACGTCGAATCATGGGCCTCTTGCAAAATCAACTTCCGGATCTCCGGATCATTAGGCACATAAACGCGGTCCTCAAACCATAAGGTATCGTGCTCATCTTCTCCTTTATCTCGGCAATCTCCTTGTCAGTCTTGTGGGCTTCTCTGATCTTATCCATCAAAGTAGACTGAATCTCCAATGCTGCTACATAGCCTCTCGGAACTATCTCCAAACATAGCTCACGAAGATCCTCGGCTAACTCCTTTGGTAACTCTCCGGTCATGAGTGTGTTGACATGGCTCTTGCGGCTCAACGCATCGGCTACTACGTTAGCCTTTCCGGGGTGATAATGCAATCTCATATCATAATCTTTGATGAGCTCCAACCATCTCCTTTGCCTGAGATTCAACTCCTTCTGCATGAAGATGTACTTCAAACTTTTGTGATCCGTGTACACCTCACAATGGTCTCCGATGAGAAAATGTCTCCATGTCTTCAAAGCATGCACTACGGCTGCTAACTCCAAATCATGGGTAGCATAATTCAGCTCATGGGGTTTAAGCTATCGTGTGGCATACGAAACAACTCTTCCCTCCTGCATAAGCACTGCTCCAAGTCCTCGACGAGAAGCGTCGCAATATACCTCATAATCCTTGCGCTGATCAGGCAGAATCAACACTGGTGATGTACCCAAATGTTTCTTCAACTCCTAGAAACTGGCCTCACATCCCTCAGTCCATTTAAACTTGTTGTCCTTCTTCAACAACTCCGTCATGGGCTTTGCAATCTTCGAGAAATTCTCAATGAAACTCCGATAGTATCCTGCGAGTCCAAGAAAACTCCGGATCTCTCCAACTGTTATTGGGGCTTCCCAGTTTGTCACAGTGACAACTTTGGTGGGGTCTACTACTATTCCTTATCCGGATATAACATGTCCGAGAAATCCAACTTCCTTAAACCAAAACTCACATTTGCTGAACTTGGCGTATAACTGATGTTCTCTGAGCTTCTCAAGTACCAAACGCAAATGCTCCTTATGATCTTCTTCATTCTTTGAGTAGACCAGAATATCATAAATGAACACCACGACAAACTTATCCAGAAACTCCATAAACACCTTGTTCATTATGGTCATGAAATAGGCAGGTGCGTTAGTCAGACCAAATGACATAACGGTATACTCATACAGCCCGTACCTGGTGGTAAAAGCCGTCTTAGGTATATCCTGCTCTCGTATCTTCAACTGGTGGTATCCTGATCGCAGATCGATCTTGGAAAATTCCTTAGCTCCTTGCAATCGGTCAAACAAGTCATTGATCATCGGTATTGGGTACTTGTTCTTGATTTTACTTCATTCAATCCTCGATAATCAACAACCATCCTTAACGACCCATCCTTCTTATCCACTAGAAGCACTGGCGATCCCCAAGGTGACGAACTTGGGCCAATATAGCCTTTATCCAATAACTCCTTGATCTGCTTCTTAATTTCCTCCAAATCTTTTGCGGGCATCCTGTACGGTCTCTTAGATATAGGCCTTGTACCTGGCAAAAGCTCAATCAAAAACTCAATGTCTCTATCCGGTGGCATGCCTAGCAATTCCACTGGAAATACGTCAAGGAAATCCTTCACCACTGGTACTTCCTCCTATACAACGCCTGATAAGGAATTTACTTGAGTCCTCTTCGGCTCATGCCGTGATACATACTTAATCCTTCTTCCTTCTGGGTGGTAAGCAAAATCAACTTACTGAGCAATCGATGTTTCCTCCATAGATAGATAGCCAATCCATACCCAGAATCACATCCAAACCTTGCGATTCCAAAATGATTAAATCCGAGGGGGAAACATGCCTACCTATACTCAGTGGCACTTGAAAACATCCTCGACTGGCCATATACTCCGCTCCTGGTGATCTTACTAACATGGGTGTTCTAAGAACCTTGGTGGGCAGTTTATACTTATCCACAAATCCCCTTGAATTTTATGAATGCGATGCACCAGTATCAAAAAGAACGATTGCAGTAAATGACTTAACCAAAAACTTACCTATTACTGCATCTGGCTGGGCTTCAACCTCCTCCACGTTAACATGGTTCACCTGTCCCCTGTTGAAAGGGTTCGGCTTCTTCCCAAAGCTTCCATTGCCATTTCCATTCTTAGCTTCAGGACATTCATTGGCATAATGTCCAGTCTTCTGACACTTGTAGCAAGTTACTTGGCTCAGGTCCCTCTTAGCTGGGGTCAATAGGTTGGTACGGTTCTGTCCATTGCTTCCTCCATTCCCATTACCATTCTTGGGACCACTATGGTTGTGCGAGCTCCCTCCTCCATGGGTATGCTAAAAAGGTCCTCCCAAATTCGGGGTAAATGGGGCTTTTGCTGAGCTCCAGAATTGTACTTCCCTTGTCCATACTTCCTCTTGCGGTTGTCAATCTGCTGCTTCTTCCCTTCAATCATAAGAGCTCTATCTACCAACTCCTGGTAATTGTTGAAGGTTGCTACCATCAACTGCATGCTCAGCTCATCATTCAGTCCTTCCAGAAACTTCTCCTACTTGGCTGCATCCGTAGCAACGTCATCTGGGCATAACATGCTTGCTTACTAAAGTCATCCACATACTGGCCAACTGTACGTCCTCCTTGGCGCAAGTTGTGAAACTCACGCTTCTTCATGGCCATAGCTCCTGCTGAAACATGGGCAGTATGGAAAGCCTGCTGGAACTGATCCCATGTGACAGTGTCGATAGGATAAGTGGTTGTGAAGTTCCCCCACCATGATGTTGCGGGTCCATTAAGCTGATGTGCAGCAAAACGTACCTTCTCCGCATCTGTGCATCCTGAAGTGGTCAACTCCCTTCCCATCTTGTGGAGCCAATCATCTGCAACTATCGGCTCGGTGCTACTGGAGAACACTGGCGGATTTAGCCTCAAGAAACGGGCTAAGTGATCAACAGGTGGTGGTGGTGGTGGGTTGTTGTTGTTGTTGTTGTTGTTGTTGTTGTTGTTGTTGTTCCCCTGGTTCTGATTCTGGACTAGCATCTGCATCAATGCATTCTGCTGCTGGATCAACTGAGTGAGCTCCGGTGGGAAAACAAATCCATTGTCACGTCTCGGAAGCATCTGAGGGTTTAGATAAGATGAGAATATAGAATAGAATGAGGTCTATAAAGAAAGACACTACCCATATGCACATGAGACAATAGCAAACAATATAACTTCAATCAAATCAAACAAGGGCATACAACAGTCTAGCTCTCATTACAAAAGTGCTCGGACTATACTATATACATAGGAGAATACTACTACTGTTATGGTGGTCGACTAGAAAAATTGATCGGTCGAAGACTCCATGGTATCTGCAACAGCTTCATCAACGAAATCATCATCGCTATCATCTAGGTTCGAGTCGGTGTCGTCGATGATGATGTAGTTCTCCGGGCAAGTGCAATCATCGTCTTCTCCTCTAGTCGCGGGAAATCCCATGAATACTTTTAGCTTCTTCTTCAGATCGTCATTCTTCTCCATGAGTGTCATCATTTCCTCCTCATATCCATCGCGTGTAGTCTTGATTTCTTCCTCCAGCTCCGTGTTATTGGTCAATGCCTTCTTCAGATCTATCATGCCTGTGCACATCTGGTTCTCCTGGCGACGAATGTGTTGGTTTAGCTCCTGAATGAAAGCTGCAATTGATCTATCCTTCCTGGTGCTGATCATCTCCCATTGCTCATCTCGGCGCCCACAAATCTGGTAAATAGTATCCTTAAGATCCTTGTGGTAAACTTCTCCAATGCGTCCCATGGTGATGTGGGCTGCCATGCTCTTTCCTGGACTCCAGGTTGGTGCATCAAAGGAAAACTCTATGGGCTCAGTGACAGGCATGAACGTTCTTCCTGGTACTTGGACTTGAATCATCCAACGCTCTTCTTCGGGTAAAGTGGCGATGTAAGTCCCAGTGAAACTTGGTACTCCAATGTTCAAATATCTAGTGACTTCCTTCAAGTGGCGTCCAAATGGTGTATCTTCATCCGGTTGTGTGAACTTGTTCCTTGCATCCGCCATCCTAAAAGAGTAGAAAAGATGAGGAGTCAGAAATGAGAAGAGAGTAGTGATCTAGGGCTTTAGCTTAGTGGTCGTGTCCTACAGTCAGCGTGTGCTGTGATACCATCTTGTAGCGACCAGACCTCAAACAGTCTGATCTCTGTGCTTCAGTGTCATCCCTGGATCAGTAATGCTAACACGCACAGTACTTGAAGGATTCATAACAGAGTAGCAATCACACACTTATTACATCGAATATCTCAAAAGAGAACTTATTACAATAAATATGGCTTAAGGCCATCTAATAACGATAACAGCGGAAGGCTTCGAAGATAAAGAGAGTCCATCAACTCCAACGGCATCACTGTGTATAAGACCACGACCTAAGGCACCTTACTCGACGTCTGAAAAGTCTGCAACATGAACGTTGCAGCCCGAAAATGGGTCAGCACATGGAATATGCTGGCATGTAACACATAGAGAGTAATGAACAGAATAATGCTATACTACATGCATATATGGCTGGTGGAAAGCTCTATGGTTACAGTTTTGCATAAAGCCAATTTTTCCCTACTGCAAAGGAACAAAATTTTATTTAACCATCATGGTGGTTGTTAAACATTGAGAAGGTTCACCCAACTCAATCCCAATTAAGCATCATCATTAAACCTAATTAAAGTAACATGATGAGATTCACATGATAATCCAAGTACTAGATACTCAAAACGTCCATAACCGGGGACACAGCTAACCATGATTAGTTTATACACTCTGCAGAGGTTTGCGCACTTTTTCCCGCAAGACTCGATCTCCTCCGTTGGGATTCTCGCACTACATGGTGTTTGAGAAACGGATGACCGAGACATAGTCTTTTAGAAGCGTTTGCACCTTACGATGGGTAGACAGTTACACCTACTTTCCCCTGCATCTGCTAGTCTACCACTGTAAGAGTTCACACGACTTAATCAACTATGCTAGAGCCCATAGTAGCTTGCGGCTGCACACGGAAGTTTCTAGCATGAATAATCTCATGATCCCTTTGAGCCTGGGTGGCGGTCCATAAAGAAAAAGAACAGGCAATCACTGGAATCCCAGGTGTCTCAATCCACCCAGATGTGTATTAAAGTTGCCACCTTAAATAAACCATTAATTAACAATCTCACATCTGTCATGGATACACTCACCCAATCCACATCTACTAGCATAGCATGGCAATATAAGCAAACGTAGAAGTAACTCCCAAAGGTTTGAAAGTAACAGGATATAGGTACTACCTCATCTACTCCCCAGAACCCACATATTAATCAGATCCTAATCATGCAATTGTTTGAGGATTGATCTAATGCAATAAAACTGGGTAGTAAAGAGGTATGATCAAAGTGTTACTAGCCTTGCTGATGATCCGTGAAACCTAGAGATTCGAAGTAGCAAGCGGCGCACTCCGGATACTCTATCGCAAACAAACAAGCATACAATAAGCACTCATATAATGCATAGGTAAAACTCAAATAAAAGATCTAACCAGAAAGTTCAACTTAAGAACTCCGGTTTGCAAAAAGAATCAAATCAAACGAAGCAACGAAAGTAAAACGGTGAAAGATACAAGCTTCATTTACTAATCTGGACCTAAGTCAAATTTTACAGTAGCAAAAACTTGTTTGAGTTGGTTAAACAGAAAGAGGGTTTCGAGACGAAACTCTAGGCGTTTGAATCGTCTGATTCCGATAAACGAGCGAAAAGTTATACTAGAACGAAAATCGAATGAGAAATCGTGATCTGAAATGATCGCGGAAAATCCGAGAAAAAGAAAAACGAACGAACAGGCTAACGAACGAACGTTCGCTATCTGCGGCTAAACGAAGAAAACCGTTCGTTAAAATGAACGTACGGACGAACGTCCGCTAAATAAACTAAACCGGAAAAAAATAAAACCGATCTAAAAAAACGCACCTCGGTTTTCAAAAAAAAACCGAAGAATAATTTTTTTCCAAAACCGGTGGCTACCTTGGGATGCGTGACGGCGGCGGCGGCTACTCCGGCAAGGCGGGCGGGGGGGGGGGGGGGGGGGGGCTCCGTCGGCGGAGGACGGCGGCTGCGCGGATCGGGGCAGCGGCGGCAGTCTCCGGCGACGGCGGCGGCAGCACGCGGCGGCGGCGGGGTCCGGCTGGGGCTAGGGTTTCGGGGGGGCTGGGCTGCGGCTTGGGCTCCCCTGGCTTATAAAGGCCGGCCGGGCCTCGAGTCCTAGGCGGACACGCCCCGGTAGGTCGGTTAGCGTTTTTTTTAAATAATTACGCACAAAAAACAAATAAAAGAAATAGTACACGGACTCGAAAAATCTCGAAATAAATTTTCCCCGACTTCTAAAATCAAGCCAGACAAGAGGAACATTTATTTGGGGCCTAAATGCAATTTTGAAAAACGCGCATTTTTCCTAATTCAAATAAAATAGCAATAAAACTCCGAAATAAAATCTTATTTGATTTTAATATTAAATCCTCAATATTTCTTTATTTTGGGAAAGTCATTTTATTCCCTCTCTCATATTTTCATAATAGAAATAACTGAAGATAAAATAATTAAAATCAAATGATCCTATTTTCAAAATTTGAGAAACTCAAATATGAAAATAACGAAATCCCCAACTCTCTCCTTGGGTCCTTGAGTTGCGTAGAATTTCTAGGATGAAGCCAAAATGCAATAAAATAAGATATGCAATGATGATCTTATGTATAACATTTCAAATTGAAAATTTGGGATGTTACAGAGCATACCTCAAAAAGATATGGTTTTCACCGTTGTGGCTGAATTGGAATTAATTCCTGTGGTCAGTGAGTTTCCCGATATATTCCCAGAAGAGCTGCCAGGCATGCCACCAGACCGAGAGCTCGAGTTTGCAATCGACCTTGTGCCTGGAACCGCACCATTATACAAGAAATATTATCGGATGCTGTCATCAGAATTAGTGGAGCTAAAGAAATGGCTTGATGAGATGCTCTAGAAAGGTTACATCCGTCCCAGTTCCTCACCATGGGGATCACCTGCTATATTCGTGGATAATAAAGATGGTAGTCTCCGTATGTGTGTGGATTACCGTCAGCTGAATGATGTCACCATCAAGAACAAATATCCACTACCCAGATTGATGCCAAGGTGTTCTCCAAAATTGATTTGAGGACGGGATACCACCAACTCAAGATTAAAAAGGAAGATATTCCTAAGACCGCATTCACTACTTGGTACGGTCTTTATGAATATACTGTTATGTCCTTCAGCCTCGCCAATGCCCCTGCTTTCTTCATGCACATGATGAATAAAGTATTCATGGATTTCCTCGATAAATTTGTGGTGGTTTTCATCGATGATATTCTCATATACTCAAAAAGTGAAGATAAGCACAAAGGACACCTTCGAGCTGTCCTACAAAGACTCCGTGACCATCGACTGTACGCCAAATTGAGTAAATGTGAGTTTTGGCTCAAGAAAGTTGGATTCCTTGGGCATATACTATCCCCGAAAGGTATAGCCGTAGATCCCAGCAAGGTAAAAGACGTACTTGATTGGTTGGTACCCACGACAGTATCTCAAATTCGGAGCTTCCTTGGATTAGTCGGATACTATCGCTGGTTCATTGAAGGTTTCTCTAAGATTGCCAAGCCAATGATAGAGCTTCTCAACAAGGATAAGAAATTTGAATGGACTGAGGATTGCGACAAAATTTTGAACGAGCTAAAAATCAGACTGACATCAGCCCCTGTGTTGACACTTCCAGACATCTACTGCAACTTTGATGTATACTATGATGCTTCCAGGCAAGGTCTTGGATGCGTACTTATGCAAGATGGCAAGGTAGTAGCATATGCATCTCGGCAGCTGCGACCCCATTAAGGGGACTATCCTACTCATGATTTGGAATTGGCCGCGGTGGTTCATGCTCTAAAAATTTGGAGGCACTATCTCATTGGAAAAAGGTGCCAAATATTTACCGACCACAAAAGTCTCAAATACATATTCACTCAGCCAGATTTGAATCTCCGCCAACGCAGATGGCTTGAGTTAGTCAAGGACTACGATCTTGGAATTAATTACCACCCGGGTAAGGCCAACGTGGTGGCCGATGCACTCAGCAGAAAGCCTGTCAGTTTAAATGCCATGATGGAATCCCTGCCTTCCGAACTCCAAGAAGAAATTGCTCAGCTCAATTTGGTCATAGTTGATGCTGGTCTTGCTAATATTGTGGAGATTACTCCTACCCTCGAGGATGAGATCCGCAAGGCCCAGCCGGATGACACCGTCTTACAAAAATATGTCAAGTGAATGTTAGCAGTACAGACCTCGGATTTTTCCAAGGACCATCTAGGTACATTATGATTCCACGGGAGGATTTGTGTACCAAGTCAAGGAGATTTGAGGAAGAAAATATTGTCTGAAGCACACGAATATTCGTATTCTATTCACCTCGGAGGCACTAAAATGTACGAAGACCACCGCCAAATATTCTGGTGGGACGGAATGAAGAAAGACATAGCCTATTTTGTGGCCTGCTGCAACATATGCAATAAAGTAAAGGCAGAGCACCAGAAACTAGCCGGACTCCTCCGACCGTTGCCTGTTTCGCAATGGAAGTGGGATGACATCTGCATGGATTTTATCACCGGGCTACCAAAAACTCAGCGAGGCAATGACGCAGTGTGGGTCATAGTGGATATGTTAACCAAGGTACCTCATTTCATTCCCATCAGAACCACATACCGTCTTGATCAACTCGCACAATTATATGTGTCCAGAATAGTCAGTTTACACGGAGTACCTCGAACGATCACTTCTGACCGGGGGTCCCTATTTACCTCCGCTTTCTGGTCCCGTCTTCAGCAAGCTTTGGGAACAACACTGAAATATAGTACCGCTTATCATCCTCAGACCGATGGGCAGACTGAACGGGTAAACCAAATACTTGAAGATATGTTGCGAGCATGTGCCTTGGCCCAAGGGCCTATGTGGGAAGATTGTCTGTCGTATGCTGAGTTCTCCTACAACAACAGTTTTCAAGCCAGTTTAAAAATGTCACCGTGTCAGGCTTTGTATGGCCGTAAGTGCCGCACCCCGTTGAATTGGTCTCAAACCGGGAATAGCCGCATTTTCGGAATAGACCTCATGATGGAAGCTGAAAAGCAAGTCCAAAAAATCCGAGAACGTCTGCGACTAGCCAAATCCCGACAAAAGAGCTATTATGATGCGAAGCACCGACGGGTCAGTTTTGAGCCCGGAGAACAAGTATACCTCAGGGTTACTCCTATGAAGGGGGTCAAAAGGTTTTAGACTCGCGGACGATTGGCACGCAGGTTTATTGGTCCATTCCCAGTTGTGTCTCGAGTGGGTACTGTTGCATATCAGTTGGAACTGCCACCAGAATTGTCAGAAGTGCACAACGTGTTCCATGTCTCCCAGCTGAGGCGATGCATATCACCCCCCGAGAAAAAGACTGCTATGACAGAAGTAGAGTAGGCTAAGGATTTAACGTAAGAGGAGAGACCGTTCAAAATTTTGAATGACATGGAAAGGGTCACTCGTAGTAAGGCGAGAAAATTTTACAAGGTCCAGTGGGAGCATCATACACAGGCGGAAGCAACCTGGGAGCAAGAAGAATTTCTTAAGGCAAACTATCCATAATTGTTTTCCCGAACAACCGAATCTCAAGGACGAGATTCATCCTAAGTGGGGAAGGTTTGTGACAGCCTGGTTTTTACCCTCTTTTCTTTTTCTGGATTTCATTTGGATTTGATTTGAATTTTGGCATTTGAATCATTTCAGTTGGACTTAAACACTTGGCCATCACCTTGGCTTTCACCCAAGTGACTCATTCTCTCCCTAGCCATCATTTCCTCTCTGGTCTACCTCAAAATAATATCATGGATATTTTTCTTAAATGAAAAATATTCATTTTCCTCTCAAAAACCCTAACCAGAAACTTGTGCTCCAAAGCAACCCCAATTTTTCTTGCCCACAAAAATCTGAGAAAATTTACAAAACTCCTTTGAACCCTAGGGCACCTCCCTGAGCAAAAATATCACACCACTTTTTGGAATGTTTTTGCTACTGAAATTATTTTCTGTTCTGGACAAAAATGGTAGTTTCTACAGCAACTACCATTTTACTTGCTCCAATGAGGCTGAATTTTCTTGTGCATCACTACCCTCCTAGATGATTGCTAACCACCAAAGCACATCTCCCAACTCCCAATCGTTTAACCACAACAAGCTCTCAAAGTTATTGACCAGTAACTTGCACCGAAGTAAAAATCAAGTTTACTGCACCTAAGCTCAACTCAAAGCCTTGGCCCTAACCTAAACACTAAGGACTACAATCCAGACATGAAATTTGGGGCCAGCCGTGGCTCTATGCCGCAGTGCACGCGGTGACCACGCGTGTGCATGATGCCAGCATGCTTGTCACCGCGCTCTAGGTGCCGCCGAGCGCTCTGTTCAGCGCGTGCTCGCTTTCCCGCTTGCCTAACTTTTGGAAATATGCCCTAGAGGCAATAATAAAAGTATTATTATATTTCATTGTTCATGATAATTGTCTTTTATTCATGCTATAACTGTAATATCCGAAAACCGTAATACACGTGTGAATACATAGACCACCATATGTCCCTAGTGAGCCTCTAGTTGACTAGCTCGTTGTGATCAACAGATAGTCATGGTTTCCTGGCTATGGACATTGGATGTCGTTGATAACGGGATCACATCATTAGGAGAATGATGTGATGGACAAGACCCAATCCTAAGCATAGCACAAAGATCGTGTAGTTCGTTTGCTAGAGCTTTGCCAATGTCAAGTATCTCTTCCTTCGACCATGAGATCGTGTAAATCCCGGATACTGTATGAGTGCCTTGGGTGTATCAAACGTCACAACGTAACTGGGTGACTATAAAGGTGCATTACAGGTATCTCCGAAAGTATCTGTTGGGTTGACACGGATCGAGACTGGGATTTGTCACTCCGTATGATGGAGAGGTATCTCTGGGCCCACCCGGTAATGCATCATCATAATGAGCTCAAGGTGACCACGGTGTTGGCCACGGGATCATGCATTACGGTACGAGTAAAGTGACTTGCCGGTAACGAGACTGAACAAGGTATTGGGATACCGACGATCGAGTCTCGGGCAAGTAACGTACCGATTGACAAAGGGAATTGTATACAGGGTTTGATCGAATCCTCGACATCGTGGTTCAACCGATGAAATCATCGAGGAGCATGTGGGAGCCAACATGGGTATCCAGATCCCGCTGTTGGTTATTGACCGAAGAGTGGTCTCGGTCATGTCTGCATGTCTCCCGAATCCGTAGGGTCTACACACTTAAGGTTCAGTGACGCTAGGGTTATTAGGAAGACTAGTATGTGACTACCGAATGTTGTTCGGAGTCCCGAATGAGATCCCGGACGTCACGAGGAGTTCCGGAATGGTCCGGAGGTGAAGTTTTATATATGGGAAGTTGTCAAACGGACACCGGAAAGTTTCGGGGGCATACCGGTATTGTACCGGGGCCACCGGAAGGGTTTCGGAGGTCCACCGGGAGGGGCCACCCCTCCCGGGGGACCACATGGGCTGCGTGGGGCAGGAGCTAGCCCCAAGTGGGCTGGGTGCGCCCCCCTCCTTGGGCCCTTGCGCCTAGGGTTTGGGGGGGAACCCTAGAGGGGGCGCCCCCTTGCTTGGGGGGCAAGCCCCCCTCCCCTTGGCCGCCGCCCCCCCTCTAGATTCCCATCTAGAGGGGCCAGCCCCCTTGCCCCTTCTCCCTATAAATAGAGGGGCGAGGGGAGGGCTGCAACACACAATTGAAGGCGCAGCCCCTCCCCTCCCCAACACCTCTCCTCCTCCGCGTGTGCTTGGCGAAGCCCTGCCGGAGAACTGTCACTCCACCATCATCACGCCGTCGTGCTGCCGTTGGAGCGATCTTCCTCAACCTCTCCTCCCCCCTTGCTGGATCAAGAAGGAGGAGACGCCTCCCGTACCGTACGTGTGTTGAACGCGGAGGTGCTGTCCATTTAGCACTTGGACATCGGTTATCTGAATCACGTCGAGTACGACTCCATCATCACCATCCCCTTGCAAGCTTCCGCACGCGATCTACAAGTGGTATGTAGATGCAAACTCACTCCCTTGACTCGTTGCTTAGATGAACTCATAGATGGATCTTGGTGAAACCGTAGGAAAAATTTTAATTTTCTGCAACGTTCCCCAACAGTGGCATCATGAGCTAGGTCTATGCGTAGTTCTCTTTGCACGAGTAGAACACAATTTTGTTGTGGGCGTGGATCTTGTCAACTTGCTTGCCTCTACTAGTCTTTTCTTGCTTCAGCAGTATTGTGGGATGAAGCGGCCCGGACCAACCTTACACGTACGCTTACGTGAGACCGGTTCCACCAATTGACATGCACTAGTTGCATAAGGTGGCTGGCAGGTGTCTATCTCTCCCACTTTAGTTGGAGCGGATTCGATGAAAAGGGCCCTTATGAAGGGTAAATAGAAGTTGACAAAATCACGTTGTGGTTATTCGTAGGTAAGAAAACGTTCTTGCTAGAACCCAATTGCAGCCACGTAAAAGATGCAACAACAATTAGAGGACGTCTAACTTGTTTTTGCAGCGATTGATCATGTGATGTGATATGGCCAGAAGTTGTGATGAATGATAAATTGTGATGTATGAAATCATGTTCTTGTAATAGGATTCACGACTTGCATGTCGATGAGTATGACAACCGGCAGGAGCCATAGGAGTTGTCTTTATTTTTTGTATGACCTGCGTGTCATTGAAGAACGCCATGTAAACTACTTTACTTTATTGCTAAACGCGTTAGCCATAGAAGTAGAAGTAGTCGTTGGCGTGACAACTTCATGAAGACACGATGATGGAGATCATGATGATGGAGATCATGGTGTCAAGCCGGTGACAAGATGATCATGGAGCCCCGAAGATGGAGATCAATGGAGCTATATGATATTGGCCATATCATGTCACAACTATATAATTGCATGTGATGTTTATTATGTTTATGCATCTTGTTTACTTAGGACGACGGTAGTAAATAAGTTGATCCCTTACAAAATTTCAAGAAGTGTTCTCCCCTAACTGTGCACCGTTGCTACAGTTTGTCGCTTCTAAGCACCACGTGATGATCGGGTGTGATGGATTCTTACGTTCACATACAACGGGTGTAAGATAGTTTTACACAGCAAAAACACTTAGGGTTAACTTGACGAGCCTAGCATGTACAGACATGGCCTCGGAACACGGAGACCGAAAGGTCGAACATGAGTCGTATGGAAGATACGATCAACATGGAGATGTTCACCGACGATGACTAGTCCGTCTCACGTGATGATCGGACACGGGCTAGTCGACTCGGATCGTGTAACACTTAGATGACTAGAGGGATGTCTAATCTGAGTGGGAGTTCATAATTTGATTAGAACTTAATTATCATGAACTTAGTCTAAAAACCTTTGCAAATATGTCTTGTAGATCAAATGGCCAATGCTCATGTCAACATGAACTTCAACGCATTCCTAGAGAAAACCAAGCTGAAAGATGATGGCAGCAACTATACGGACTGGGTCCGGAACCTGAGGATCATCCTCATAGCTGCCAGGAAACAATATGTCCTAGAAGGACCGCTAGGTGACGCTCCCGTCCCAGAGAACCAAGACATTATGAATGCTTGGCAAACTCGTGCTGATGATTACTCCCTCGTTCAGTGCGGCATGCTTTACAGCTTAGAACCGGGGCTCCAAAAGCGTTTTGAGCATCACGGAGCATATGAGATGTTCGAAGAGCTGAAACTAGTTTTCCAAGCTCATGCCCGGGTCGAGAGATATGATGTCTCCGACAAGTTCTATAGTTGTAAGATGGAGGAAAACATTTCTGTCAGTGAGCACATCCTGAAGATGTCTGGGTTGCACAATCGTATGACCCAGCTGAACATTAACCTCCCAGATGAGGCGGTCATTGACAGAATCCTCCAGTCGCTCCCACCAAGCTACAAGAGCTTTGTGATGAACTACAACATGCAGGGGATGGAAAAGACCATTCCTGAAGTGTTCTCGATGATGAAGTTAGCAGAGGCTGAAATCAAGAAAGAACATCAAGTGTTGATGGTCAATAAGACCACTAAGTTCAAGAAGGGCAAGGGCAAGAAGAACTTCAAGAAGGACGGCAAGGATGTTGCCGCGCCCAGTAAGCCAGTTACCGGGAAGAAGTCAAATAATGGACCCAAGCCTGAGACTGAGTGTTTTTATTGCAAGGGGAAGGGTCACTGGAAGCGGAACTGCCCCAAATACTTAGCGGATAAGAAGGCCGGCAACACCAAAGGTATATTTGATATACATGTAATTGATGTGTACCTTACCAGTACTCGTAGTAACTCCTGTGTATTTGATACCGGTGCCGTTGCTCATATTTGTAACTCACAGCAGGAGCTGCGGAATAAACGGAGACTGGCGAAGGACGAGGTGACGATGCGCGTCGGGAATGGTTCCAGAGTCGATGTGATCGCCGTCGGCACGCCGCCTCTACATTTACCTATGGGATTAGTTTTGAACCTTAATAATTGTTATTTAGTGCCAAGTTTGAGCATGAACATTGTATCTGGATCTCGTTTAATACGAGATGGCTACTCATTTAAGTCTGAGAATAATGGTTGTTCGATTTATATGAGAGATATGTTTTATGGTCATGCTCCGATGGTCAATGGTTTATTCTTAATGAATCTCGAGCGTAATATTACACATGTTCATAGTGTGGATGCCAAAAGATGTAAAGTTGATAACGATAGTCCCACATACTTGTGGCACTGCCGCCTTGGTCACATTGGTGTCAAGCGCATGAAGAAGCTCCATGCTGATGGACTTTTGAAGTCTCTTGATTATGAATCGTTTGACACATGCGAACCATGCCTAATGGGCAAAATGACCAAGACTCCGTTCTCCGGAACAATGGAGCGAGCAACCAACTTGTTGGAAATCATACATACCGATGTGTGCGGTCCAATGAGCGTTGAGGCTCGCGGAGGATATCGTTATGTTCTCACTCTCACTGATGACTTGAGTAGATATGGGTATGTTTACTTAATGAAACACAAGTCTGAAACCTTTGAAAAGTTCAAGGAATTTCAGAATGAGGTGGAGAATCAACGTGACCGAAAGATAAAGTTCCTACGATCAGATCGTGGAGGAGAATACTTAAGTCACGAATTTGGTACACACTTAAGGAAATGTGGAATCGTTTCACAACTCACGCCGCCTGGAACACCTCAGCGTAACGGTGTGTCCGAACGTCGTAATCGCTCTCTATTAGATATGGTGCGGTCTATGATGTCTCTTACCGATTTACCGCTATCATTTTGGGGATACGCTCTAGAGACAGCTACATTCACTTTAAATAGGGCACCGTCTAAGTCCGTTGAGACGACACCGTATGAATTATGGTTTGGGAAGAAACCTAAGCTGTCGTTTCTAAAAGTTTGGGGATGCGATGCTTATGTCAAGAAACTTCAACCTGAAAAGCTTGAACCCAAGTCAGAAAAATGCATCTTCATAGGATACCCTAAGGAAACTGTCGGGTATACCTTCTACTTAAGATCCGAGGGCAAGATCTTTGTTGCCAAGAACGGATGCTTTCTGGAAAAAGAGTTTCTCTCGAAAGAAGTAAGTGGGAGGAAAGTAGAACTCGATGAAGTACTACCTCTCGAACGGGAAAGTGGTGCAGCGCAGGAAAATGTTCCTGTGATGCCCACACCAACTGAAGAGGAAAACAATGATGATGATCAAGGTACTTCGGATCAAGTTGCTGCTGAACTTCGTAGGTCCAAAAGGACACGTTCCGCACCAGAGTGGTACGGCAACCCTGTCTTGGAAATCATGTTCTTAGACAACGGTGAACCTTTGAACTATGAAGAAGCGATGGCGGGCCCAGATTCCAACAAATGGCTTGAAGCCATGAAATCCGAGATAGAATCCATGTATGAAAACAAAGTATGGACTTTGACAGACTTTCCCGATGATCGGCGAGCGATAGAAAACAAATGGATTTTCAAGAAGAAGACAGACGCGGATGGTAATGTTACCATCTATAAAGCTCGGCTTGTCGCTAAGGGTTATCGACAAGTTCAAGGGATTGACTACGACGAGACATTCTCTCCCGTAGCGAAGCTGAAGTCCGTCCGAATCATGTTAGCAGTTGCCGCATACTATGATTATGAGATATGGCAGATGGACGTCAAAACGGCATTCCTTAATGGACATCTTAAGGAAGAGCTGTATATGATGCAGCCGGAAGGTTTTGTCGATCCTAAGAACGCTAACAAAGTATGCAAGCTCTAGCGATCCATTTATGGACTGGTGCAAGCATCTCGGAGTTGGAATATTCGTTTTGATGAGATGATCAAAGCGTTTGGGTTTATGCAGACTTATGGAGAAGCCTGCGTTTACAAGAAAGTGAGTGGGAGCTCTGTAGCATTTCTCATATTATATGTAGATGACATACTCTTGATGGGAAATAATATAGAACTTCTGGACAGCATTAAGGCCTACTTGAATAAATGTTTTTCAATGAAGGACCTTGGAGAAGCTGCTTATATATTAGGCATCAAGATCTATAGAGATAGATCGAGACGCCTCATAGGTCTTTCACAAAGCACATACCTTGATAAGATTTTGAAGAGGTTCAAAATGGATCAGTCCAAGAAGGGGTTCTTGCCTATGTTACAAGGTGTGAGATTGAGCTCGGCTCAGTCACCGACCACGGTAAAAGATAAAGAAGAGATGAGTGTCATCCCCTATGCTTCAGCCATAGGATCTATTATGTATGCCATGCTGTGTACCAGACCCGATGTAAACCTTGCCGTAAGTTTGGTAGCAAGATACCAAAGTAATCCCGGCAAGGAACACTGGACAGCGGTCAAGAATATCCTGAAGTACCTGAAAAGGACAAAGGACATGTTTCTCGTTTATGGAGGAGACGAAGAGCTCGTCGTAAAGGGTTACGTCGACGCTAGCTTCGACTCAGATCTGGATGACTCTAAGTCACAAACCGGATACGTGTATATGTTGAATGGTGGAGCAGTAAGTTGGTGCAGCTGCAAGCAGAGCGTCGTGGCGGGATCTACGTGTGAAGCGGAGTACATGGCAGCCTCGGAGGCAGCGCATGAAGCGATTTGGGTGAAGGAGTTCATCACCGACCTAGGAGTCATACCCAATGCGTCGGGGCCGATCAAACTCTTCTGTGACAACACTGGAGCTATTGCCCTTGCCAAGGAGCCCAGGTTTCACAAGAAGACCAGGCACATCAAGCGTCGTTTCAACTCCATCCGTGAAAATGTTCAAGATGGAGACATAGAAATTTGCAAAGTACATACGGATCTGAATGTCGCAGATCCGTTGACTAAACCTCTCTCGCGAGCAAAACATGATCAACACCAGAACTCTATGGGTGTTCGATTCATCACAATGTAACTAGATTGGTGACTCTAGTGCAAGTGGGAGACTGTTGGAAATATGCCCTAGAGGCAATAATAAAAGTATTATTATATTTCATTGTTCATGATAATTGTCTTTTATTCATGCTATAACTGTATTATCCGGAAACCGTAATACACGTGTGAATACATAGACCACCATATGTCCCTAGTGAGCCTCTAGTTGACTAGCTCGTTGTGATCAACAGATAGTCATGGTTTCCTGGCTATGGACATTGGATGTCGTTGATAACGGGATCACATCATTAGGAGAATGATGTGATGGACAAGACCCAATCCTAAGCATAGCACAAAGATCATGTAGTTCGTTTGCTAGAGCTTTGCCAATGTCAAGTATCTCTTCCTTCGACCATGAGATCGTGTAACTCCCGGATACCGTATGAGTGCCTTGGGTGTATCAAACGTCACAATGTAACTGGGTGACTATAAAGGTGCATTACAGGTATCTCCGAAAGTATCTGTTGGGTTGACACGGATCGAGACTGGGATTTGTCACTCCGTATGACGGAGAGGTATCTCTGGGCCCACTCGGTAATGCATCATCATAATGAGCTCAAGGTGACCAAGGTGTTGGCCACGGGATCATGCATTACGATACGAGTAAAGTGACTTGCTGGTAACGAGACTGAACAAGGTATTGGGATACCGACGATCGAGTCTCGGGCAAGTAACGTACCGATTGACAAAGGGAATTGTATACAGGGTTTGATCGAATCCTCGACATCGTGGTTCAACCGATGAAATCATCAAGGAGCATGTGGGAGCCAACATGGGTATCCAGATCCCGTTGTTGGTTATTGACCGGAGAGTGGTCTCGGTCATGTATGCATGTCTCCCGAACCCGTAGGGTCTACACACTTAAGGTTCGGTGATGCTAGGGTTATTAGGAAGACTAGTATGTGACTACCGAATGTTGTTCGGAGTCCCGGATGAGATCCCGGACGTCACGAGGAGTTCCGGAATGGTCCGGAGGTGAAGTTTTATATATGGGAAGTTGTCAAACGGACACCGGAAAGTTTCGGGGGAATACCGGTATTGTACCGGGGCCACCGGAAGGGTTTCGGAGGTCCACCGGGAGGGGCCACCCCTCCCGGGGGACCACATGGGCTGCGTGGGGCAGGAGTCAGCCTCAAGTGGGCTGGGTGCGCCCCCCTCCTTGGGCCCGTGCGCCTAGGGTTTGGGGGGGGGGGGACCCTAGAGGGGGCGCCCCCTTGCTTGGGGGGCAAGCCCCCCTCCCCTTGGCCGCCGCCCCCCCTCTAGATTCCCATCTAGAGGGGCTGGCCCCCTTGCCCCTTACCCCATTAAATAGAGGGGCGAGGGGAGGGCTGCAACACACAATTGAAGGCGCAGCCCCTCCCCTCCCCAACACCTCTCCTCCTCCGCGTGTGCTTGGCGAAGCCCTGCCGGAGAACTGTCACTCCACCATCATCACGCCGTCGTGCTGCCGTTGGAGCGATCTTCCTCAACCTCTCCTCCCCCCTTGCTGGATCAAGAAGGAGGAGACGTCTCCCGTACCGTACGTGTGTTGAACGCGGAGGTGCTGTCCGTTCAGCACTTGGACATCGGTGATCTGAATCACGTCGAGTACGACTCCATCATCACCATCCCCTTGCAAGCTTCCGCACGCGATCTACAAGTGGTATGTAGATGCAAACTCACTCCCTTGACTCGTTGCTTGGATGAACTCATAGATGGATCTTGGTGAAACCGTAGGAAAAATTTTAATTTTCTGCAACGTTCCCCAACACTAACCTCGCCAAACCTCGCCACTATCATCGTCACGACGCCATTAACTCCCCCTGGAGCTCGCCGATGCCGGAGCTCGCCGCAGCGAGCATGGGCGTGGTTCGGCCAACCCAACAGTGCGCTGCGCACTGTGTTCGTCGCCACCCCCGTGTTCCTGTGCTCGTCTCCGTCTGTTCACAGTGGCCGCGTGAGCTGCGTCGCCTTCCCCCTCGCTCACTGACGCCGTTCGTCGCCAGGTGCAGCGACCAGGTGTCCTCCGACGGAGCCCGAACCCCTCGCTCTGCTCGGCTATAAATCCAGCCCCCCCTAGCCTTCTCGAGCATCCCCAGCTGCACTCACACACTCCACAAACTCGTAGAAAGCCGTAGCCCAGCCGGGCAGGCCTCGGGCCGGCGTCCCCGAGCTCGAGCTCGCCGGTGATCCCCTCCGTCCGTTCGCACCGCTCCAGCCCCTCCCAAGCTCAGTCGACTCTTCCAGGGCCTCCGTTGTGCTTCAATGGTGCTGCCCTACTCGGTTGGAGCCACTGGGGCAGCGCCTCGTCGTCGTCATCTTCAACTCCGGCGACCACGGCTCTCTGCTGCCGCTGGAGAGGTTCATTCCGTCGCCGTTCGACCACCCCTAGTTGTTCTACGGGTATGGGCAGGTGCGCCTCTCTCTTCTCTTTCGATCCATCCCTTCAGATCGGGCCAAGTCGCCCTCCTCGCCGGCGTGCGCTCCAGCGAAGCCCTACTGTGCCTTGTCTCTCTCTCTCCCTCCCTCTCACCTGACTAGCGAGCTTGCTGTCAGTCACTCTAACCGCAATCGAAGCGGTACGAGTGGAGGCGCCCCGCGGGGTTTACGCTTTCGACGTCACCCCTCCCCCCCAGTTCTGTTTATATTAATTCAAATTCAAATAATTCCAGAACACTTCAAACAGCCACAACTTTTTAACCATAAGTCCAAATGAATTGATTCTTTTTGCATTGTGTTCTGTATGAAAATCTCTAGCAGCACACCAAAGATGAGACTTTTCTATGCTGCCTAGATTTTCTGGTGAATTTCAGAGTTTTTCTTGATATTTCTTTTTATGTTTTTGAATTCATTTCAGAAGGTGAAGCTTGTCTTGAGTATCACCAGGAGGACTGTGACCCTCATCTGCACTAAGGCAAGCCACAACAACATTTTCATGGTGCTAGTGCAATATTTGTGATTTATTTTCAACTTGAATGATTAAATTAGTTCATGCATTTAAATCACCAAGTTAAATAGTTATTTTCATTCTGTTGAAAGCTAGATTATGTGGACATGTTGATTTTCAGTAAGATAAGAAGTTAACTAAGTTAGTTTTAAGTTACTATAAGTCATGCTAGATTATAGAGAAATTATTTGCTTATGGAAAAGAACTAGTTGGGATAATATTTTCTTGGTTAAGAAAATAATTATGCTAAGTTATTGCCATGATTAGTTGCTGATTAAACATGACCAGAATAGTGCCTTAAGTTTCTGAAATGTTGGGTTAGTGCTTGATTTAGTTGACCCGGTATTGTTTTGATGGTTAGTGAAGCATGTTACATGAGTGCATTTGCATGGCATATCATGACACCGGTTATTTTTATTTTAAGTTGAACCTGATAATAAATCAACTTGAACATATCATTGATTAGGTCATGGTGCCACTGAATCGAGTTTTTCCCAGTGCAACCACATTTGCCTTTATGGGAAGGCCTTTATTCGTTCCGTTGTCATGCCTCTGGTTGGTACCTCCAATAAGGGAAGGTTATGGGCGTGCGGTACCCCGGCCCGGTAAGCAGACATAACCTTGTGTGCCCGTTAATGTTGTTATGGTACCTTGTCCCCGTTTGGGACCGTTTTGCCATGATGTGGCCATTTTTCCACGACGGTGGTCGTTGGTGTCTGGGGTAGACACGGGGCCACCCATGACTTAGCCCAGTGGGGAGTTAGTCGGAGTGGCCGGGAGAGTGTCATGGCAATGGAGGGGTTCTGTTGGAATGCCATTGGTCCACCCGAATGATAGTGCGAGGCCATGGGTTCCTTGGTGTGGGTATAGTGTGCTACCTCTTCAAAGTGTATTAAATCTATCGATAGCCAAGTCCACGGTGAAGGACACGCTCAAAAGTAGGTCACACCATGGGTCAACGTTTTAATAAATCTTGCACACTAAATTCGTAACATGGCATTGTTGGAAAGAGGATAGTTGGAGAACCATGTTGATGTTGATGACCAAGTTGTTGGTCCGTTTGTGATCCGAGAAAGATCACCGTTTGGTTACGAGGTAACCCATTTGATGACCACATGGTTGGTCCGTTTTGTGATCCGAGAGAGATCACCTTTTGGTTACGTGGTAACCCGTTGGTAAGCAAGTTCGTGGGACTTGAGTCACGAGGTTTCATTCACTGCATACATAGCATGATTTTGCATTGATGATTAAATTGGTTAATATCATGATATTGTTTGTCATTATGTTTATGCTTGTTGTGAGCTTGCAAATACATTCAATGTACTGACCTTGCGTGTCATGCCAGATTTCGGGATTGTTCGTTGGAAGGGAGTGTTGTTCGGGTCTAGATCGTGTTCACATCGGTGTCCCTGTGCTATGGAGTCCCGCTTCGTCGTCGTTCCGCTGCCGTGTAGTTGTCATGTTCGAGGCCCCTTTATGTTCATTAAATAATGTACATAATGTTCAGACGCACTGTGTGTGTCGCTTGGCCTCCTAACTTGTTGTAATATGAACCATGTTCCGCTAGCGTCAATAAAGCGGTTGTTTTCTGTACCAAGATGTTGTGTGTTGCCAGAAGACATGGTTTATGGGCTGGCAATGCAAGGTAAACCGGTTCCTCTGAGCCGGGGTGCCACACTTTTATCCCATAATATGTCAGATTTGAGGATCTAAAATAGCTTGGTGAGATTTCTTCCCATATTATGTCAGATTGCATGATTTAATGCAGCTTGTTGTGCTTTCTTTCCCATATCCTATATCTTGGCACGATTATGTTCTTCACAATAGTAACAACTAAAGAGAAATCTTCATGTCTTGCTACATTTTAATTTCAGGTACAACTACAGTAGATGTTATATTAGATTCTTACAAGTTTGATTTTCTTAGATTTTTTACCTTTAATAATGGATGCTGCCATTAGTTTGACTTTTCAAGTAGATAAAAGATTTGAAATTGGTCGCAACTCTTCCACAAGCACATTGTTAGAGGAAAGCTTCCATCCTTAAAAAGGTTCTTCAATTCCAAATGTTATTGTCCTACTTATGTCTTTTTAAAATGTTTTTCTAATTTTATTACAAACATGTTAAATTATGTATAGTTCATATGTAGGATCGATAATTATGTCTAGAGGGGGTGATGAATAGACTACTTGGCACAAAAGGACTGTTTTCCGAAGTTCTAATTTTTTGGCAGATTTTATGCTTTTCTCAAGTAGTACTAATGAGCACCCTACAGATGCAATTCTCGAGTATAGGCAGTTGAAAGTAAAGACATGCAAGTGCAAATTAAATGAGGTAGAGTTGACATAATCACAAATGCAATGTTCGGTAAAGATTTCTCCCAGTGTTGGCATGCACACTGCGTTGGGGGTGCGCCGTCCAGCAAAAGTACTTGTCGGCCTTGGCCGGCGGTGTGGGAGTGGTGGTTGCGTTGTTCCGGGTGAAAGCCTGGCCGCTGCTTGATGGCCGGCGGTGTCGGCATCCACGGGCGTCGCTCTTCTCCTTGGAGACGTAGATGAGGAGATCTGCGTATCCTCAACTCTCGAATCAAGTTCTTCGGGTGAAACTCTAGATCCTACTGTAGGGTCGGGCGGCGACGGCGTCTTCAACTTCGAAGATCTTGGTTTCATTGGTGCTTCCTGTAGGTTGGATGTGCACGACATTGCGTCCGGCTTGTCCATTGGACAAGGTGTTGGTTAGGCTCCTATAGCAACAATGACAGATGTGAGCGGACTCGAAGTCATGACATTAGTTGGGTAGTCGACTCTTTTCCAGCGTGCCCGTAGGATTGCCTCGACTGATTGCCGCTGCGAGGTCGAAGTTGCGGTGGCGGGACCCTGACGGTGACGATGAGGGGCGACAGGTGGTCCGTTCGATGATCCTTCGCGGTGCCAACTTGCGTAGTTCTCCTTTGCAGTTCTTTATTAGAATCGAAGTTGGGTTGTCCTTTCAGGGATGGATGGCATTCCACTGGTGTAGGGTTGTTGTTTTTTCTTTTTTTTTGTTTGATCTTCGGATCCATCCCATATTTTTCTTCCATTGTTTTCTGCTAAATCTGAATCAAGCCAGCAAACTTGTCGGATCTTTCAAAAATAAAAAGGTAATATCACTCGGAGTAATAGAACTTGCACTCGATGTTCAGTTTGATGCTACAACTTTAAAAAACAGATTTATGATCATCTAACTTAACTAAACATGCAGATACGGTTAGAGCACGAGTATACGGACGCATAGCAAACTTGTCGGATCTTTCAAAAATAAAAAGGTAATATCACTCGGAGTAATAGAACTTGCACTCGATGTTCAGTTTGATGCTACAACTTTAAAAAACGGATTTATGATCATCTAACTTAACTAAACATGCAGATACGGTTAGAGCACGAGTATGCGGACGCATAGCAAACTTGTCGGATCTTTCAAAAATAAAAAGGTAATATCACTCGGAGTAATAGAACTTGCACTCGATGTTCAGTTTGATGCTACAACTTTAAAAAACGGATTTATGATCATCTAACTTAACTAAACATGCAGATACGGTTAGAGCACAAGTATGCGGACGCATTTGTATGTACGGCCCCATCAGTCGTTGAGTTCGTGATGCTTTTTTGCACCGAACAGCTTTTATCAGTTTTTGTGTGTCAAAGCCAAACGCTCCGACGAACTTTTGGACGAAACTCCGTCACATTTTTTTATTTGCGAGAAAGACGGACCACTGTACTGCTCATAAAAGAGCAAATTAGTAGAAAAAAGTGGGAGCCAGGTTTGGAACACGCGACCAGAAATTATTGCACGAGCCGCTATAGGCACTACAACATTCACGTTGTACCGTCTACTATTTTATGGATAAAACAATTCCTATTGAACCATGCGGCGTGCGGAGCTTAAACAGGCTGACCACTTTGAACTCGCTATTTTCTTTAAGATAATTGTAAAATGTAGGTTATGCTCGTATATTTGTGTGTTAAAAATATAATACAAATGATGATTAGTCAATAAAACCATTTATTAATTTTTAAAATGTTTGTATAGCTTAGAATAATACAAATAATGGTAAAATTTCAATTCAAACATATTAATTTAATTATACAATTTTTTCCATAATTATACACACATTTTCATTGTCCAATGTTCATATAATTAAAATATTCCAAAATTTAAATTTTAAACTGTTGATATGGATATTCAATCTTGCCCAATATTTAAATTTCAATTACACAATCGTTTTTAATACGTTAAACATATTAATTAAAAAAATGAAATGTTGATACGGATATTCAATCGTGCCATGAGTAACCATATTAACTTAAGATTTTTTTGGATACATTAAACATATTTACTTAATAAACATTTTAAACGTCCGTATTAACTAAGCATTTTTATATGATACATAAGTTTATATTTAATTAATTTATTTACGAATCATTATTTGTATGTATAATTTTAACACACAAATATTTTAGCATAACTTGTTACCTACGTCTTACAATTATCTTAAGGGCGGCGATCTGCGCCGGCGAGCCGGCCCAACTGTTGGGCCGGTCGAGCCCCAACCGTCAGATCTGCCCCCTCTCTCCCCCGAGTCGTCAGATCCTTTCGTCCCCAACCTCCCGCCACGGAAAAGGGAGAGGCCCGCCTCGCACGCACCGACCACCCCGCCTCGCCTCCTCACCGCCGGTCGCGGCCCTCGCCGCTGGTCAATGCCCTCACGTATGTTTCCTCCATGCCTTTCTCACCTTCGTGGATGCAGGCATGCGGCATCATGCACCCATGGCTGCAGCCTTGTAGCTTCGGTGCCACCGCTCGTAATTTCAGTGCACGACAGACACGCTCCGGTGGCGATGGTTCGCCGGACACAGTGCCCCAACGGGTGCAACTTCTCTGATTCCGCGGAGTCTGGTTGTAGCTTTCTCTCTCTCAAAGGTTGAAGCTTTTTCCCTCTACGGTAGAAACCTTTCTGTAAACGATTGAATTCGCACATACGATTCAAGCTTTCTCTGTCAAAATGGTTGCAACTTCTCTGATTCTGTAGTGTCTGATTGTAGCTTTCTCTCTTAAAGGTTGAAGCTTTTTTCCTCTACGGTAGAAGCTTTTCTGTAAACGATTGAAACTTTTTTCGTTTTGAGCAGCGCCTGGGTGAAAGCTGCCTCTATCGTTCGGTTGAAGCTTTTCTCACGAAGGGTGTAGCATTTCCCGTAGACGGTTGTAGCTTTCCTCGATAGCACCGAACGCTTGCAGCTTTCTGTATATCCGGTTGAAGCTTTTCATCTAGAGTTTCAAGTTTTTTTAGCGGTTGCAACACGGGGGTCTGTGGCGGGTTCTGCAATGCCTCGCCTTCAAGTTCGCCGGGATACGACGCCCCCAGCAATGGCGGCCATGGGTGCCAGGACCGCGGCATCGTCGTGCACTCCCCAAACAGCACTCGCTTGTAGCAAAAAAAAGGCGTGCAAGACGCCACCGTGGTCACTACGCAGCTACTAGAATCACCGGCGAGCTCCGAGCAGATGTGTGACAACGGCGGCCGTGTGGCTGCGCGGCAGGGGATGGAGCAGTCGCTCATGGCCGTGGCCGAGGCCAGCGAGGAGCTGGCGCCTGGGATGGAGGCCGACTAAGGCGAGCTCCGCCTTGTACCCTTCGATGACACCTCCGCGAGATCGGGGGAAAGAGATGAATACGAAAGCATGCGAGAAGACGAGCGGTCGAAGCGTTCGGCCGGCGTGTAGATGCCAAACGTTTTCCTTATCTTAAAGAAAATAGCGCGTGCGAAAGGGTCTGCAGTATGTGCAGCAAGAGGCTGCTGTAGTTGTTGTAGCAGGGCTCGTTTTTTCTTTTCTTTTCTTGAAAGCAGGGCTCGTTTGTTAATTCTTGGTCGCAGGTGCAAGACCTTGTGGCCCCCTTTTTTGTGTTATTTTCGCTCATCTATGAGCATTCCACAAATTAAAAATGTGAAGATGTTCGTGCAAAAATCACCGCAATATTTGATTTTTTTTCGCAAAAATAATAATACAAGGTGTTTTGGCCAAAAATACATCGCATACTCGCTTGAGTCAAGTTAGATGACCATAAATTCGTATTTTTAAAATTTTATAACACCAAACTAAACATTCAAAGCAGATTATGTGATTTCCAGTGATATTACCTGTAATAAACTATTACATCTTCCCCGCAAAAAAAATTTACATCTTGTCCATCAAATATATGGACCGACTATTGGACCCCACGCCCAACTCGGACACAGACGACTCGTGGGCAGTTCATACCGACACGAACCTTAGCTAGAACTCAATGGTAATTGCTAACCTGCCAGACTAGTATTGTATAAGCCTCCATCCAGATACATGCAAACAGAGTACATGACTTGGTTACCTAGCACAACTAGCACTTTCCATTAGCCAAACCTGAACACTTTGCTAGTTAACCTCCAATGATGACAAACACTATTTGTTGTGGATGGTGCTGATGCAAGTTTGGATTATTATTGCCATCAAATATGTCATGCCAACCGACGCAATCCCAAAAGGATACGTCGAACTGGATGAACCTATCTACGAGCCTTTGTCCATCTGGGTTACCATGTCTCCGTTGCAAGCAAAGATTCTCGTGAAGGGCGAAAAGCGCGGCTGATGCCACTAAGAGCACAAGGCCCACGACGAGCGTGACGATGGAGAGCGCGGTGCTGAAATAGCTCCAGAAAGCGCCGTAAAAGAACAACAGCAACACGTAGGCGATGAACGACGCCACGAAGGAGAGACCCACCAAGCATATGAACTTGTTCCGGCTAGACTCGTCAGGCTCCGGGACGGCGAGGAGGCCGTCGAGGATAGCGTTCTCGTCGTCGGCCATGTGCTTTCCTCGAGCTCCTTCCTCCTTGGCTTGCTTCGCTCTTTTCCTGTCGCTCTGATGTATCGACTCCTCCTGGTTTGTCGTTGCAGAGCCGCACTGAACTGCTAGGGTTACACGGGCAAAAGGGTTTGATTGATTGATTATTAAATGCTATATATGGATATACTTGCTGGAGACGTAAGTAGATACCGGCCGTACCCGTCTTTATCTTCTTTTATTACTATTTAATTAATTCCAATTCTAACTAGGGGTTCGGAAGCAGGAAACCGACCGGGTCGGGAATCCCGGTGCTCCTACCTTTGCCCAGCACCTGGTTGCCGATGCACTCTGTTTAATGGAAGAGCTTTTTCATGTAAAATAAAAAATGAAAGTTGATATGATGTCATCCCCTCTAAACTGTCATCCATCAAAACAGACACGCAAATCGTTTTCGGACATGTCCGGATGTGTTTGTGGACAGCGCTAGTCAAGCCGGCCATCCAACCCGACACATCAGATAAAAGCGGACATGTTTTTTTCATCAATGTAGGATTATTTTGTACATAGCTAAAGTCCTCGACCTTATTTGACTATTCGACGATCGTGGGCACATCTGTGTCCCATGTCTTGCTCTTCATCGGAGGTGGTCACGTCCGTCTCTTGTGTTTTACTCCTCGTCGGAGTCCGCCCTCTGGCCGGGGATTTTGCCGGTGGAGGTGAGGTTGGCGTCTACGTGAATGGTCCGGACTCATGGTCACTGGCAGCTTGGCTCGACGACGTGGAGCTGCCGGCGTTGGCAGCGTTCTATTCCTGATCGCATGCGTCGCCTTTGCTTGTGCCTCCGCCGCGATCTGCTCGAATAAGAGGTCGCGCTCTATCTGCCAACGCTCACGGCAGATGGTGCGGGGGCCGATCATCGACTCGTAAAGCGCCCACTGCTCATTGACAAAGCCTAGATCCTCCACGACCAAGGTAGAAACGACCTCTGCAAGCTGGTGTTGCTTGAGGAGTTGCAGATTGTATCACTCTTCCTCCTGTAGCATCAAGAACGCGGAGACCGGCAACGTTGCATGCTCCTGGTGAGCCTCCTCCGCCATGACCGTGTCGAAGTACGCCTGCACTGTGGTGAAGCCCACGATCGGTGTGGGCGTGGGTGTGGGCTCATGCTTATTGTCGGACGCCTCCTTCATCGTATGATCATCGTCCTCCAAGCTCTCCTCCACTGAGCTTGAAGGCAAACCCGCCTCTATGAGTTCCGAGCACCAAACTTGCCAGTTGTGGGCAATGCTTGTGATCTCGTGTCAGCGCCGCAATGAGATGCGCTTCCACCATGATATGCCGCTCACGGTCATTATGTCGACGGTTGTTGTGGAAGAAAGGCGAATAGAAGTGGAGGTGCGCCGATGGTCATGAAAGGGGTAGTAAGGGACGCGGAGGTGGTGCGATTTTTGCCGTGCACGTACGTGCTTTATTATCGGCCGACTAGGCCAAGCATTGGTTTGAAAGTGGGTTCCCAGGGTCTGTTTCACGCCTGTTCAATGCCATGCAAGCAAACGAATGGGCAACGGCTTCAATGTTGTAGGAATCCATCCCATCTCCTATATGGTCGTGTTGCTCTGAGCAGGCATTAACACGGCCCAGAGAGCGAGCACACGCGGTGCAATGGCAGGACGATGCAGGCGCCGATGTGAATGTCGCATTGTCCGGCGGACATGCACCTGGTCATGTCAACCCTGGACCAGCATGAATGCGGCATGGAGAATGCAACAGCAGTTGAAATAGGAAGAGATGGATGGTGTCGGTGTCAAAACCGGCGGATCTCGGGTAGGGGGTCCCGAACTGTGCGTCTAGGCGGATGGTAACAGGAGAGAAGGAACACTATGTTTTTACCCAGGTTTGGACCCTCTCGATGGAGGTAAAACCCTACTCCTGCTTGATTGATATTGATGATATGGGTAGTACAAGAGTGGATCTACCACGAGATCAAGGAGGCTAAACCCTAAAAGCTAGCCTATGGTATGATTGTTGTAATGGTTGTTCGTCCTACGGACTAAAAACCCTCTGGTTTATATAGACACCTGAGAGGGCTAGGGTTACACAGAGTCGGTTACAATGGTAGGAGATCTACATATCCGTATTGCCAAGCTTGCCTTCCACGCCAAGGAAAGTCCCATCCGGACACGGGACGAAGTCTTCAATCTTGTATCTTCATAGTCTTGGAGTCCGGCCGATGATGATAGTCCGGCTATCCGGACACCCCTAGTCCAGGACTCCCTCAGTAGCCCCCGAACCAGGCTTCAATGACGACGAGTCCAGCGCGTATATTGTCTTCGGCGTTGCAAGGCGGGTTCTACTCCAAATTCCATGTGTTTGCCGGATAGTGTCCGGCTTCCTTTACAAATGTTGCGCTCCTTGGCTTCCACGCCCAATAATGGCCCTCTTCCACGTGTAGCACGAATCCAAAAGGCCAGGGTACTTTTATATTTTACCCCCTAACTGCGCAAATAATCTACCTATAAGAGAGGCAAGAATCCAGATCCAAATCACACCATCTTCCTTCCGCGAGTACTCATCGGAGCACTTCTGACCAAAAATCCATTCTATCATGGACCGTCGATGCGGCTCCTCCTCTCGCGCTCCCAGCCCTCCGCCGGGAGATTGGAGGAGATGTTTAGTTCCGCACAACGAGCTGGTGACGCTCCAAGCGGAGGGATACCTTCCTCCGGCCTTTATGGTCCCGGTCCGAGCCGGGCCGGCCACTTACAAAGGTGGAAAGCAAGCGGAGGCCACCCCTAGTCCCTCCAAAGGGGAGCGGGTGTGCTTCGTCCCTTATCTAATAAGGGGGCTCGGATTTCCCATTCATCCGTTCCTCTGAGGGCTTCTGGAGTTCTACGGACTCCAGCTTCATCACCTCAAGCCCGCCTCTATTCTGCACTTCGCGGGTTTCGTAGCTCTTTGCGAGCTGTTCCTGGGCATCGAGCCCCATTTTGCGCTCTGGAAGAGGTTATTCTGCCTCGTACCCCGTTCTCACGAGGGGTCAATATATCAAGTGGGCGGAGCCAAAATATGGCGCATCGCCAGGATCGGATATCTATCCGGAACCCCAAAGAAGGCGTCCGAAGACTGGCCCTCGAAATGGTTTTATGTGGAAGATGCTCCACTGCCGGACCCAGTTCGGATCGGCCTCCCGGAGTTCAACAAGGCTCCTCTGAAGAAGCGCCTGAGTTGGCGCCCACGTAGCCCTCAACAGGAGGAAGACAGGAGCGCCCATTACTTGATGGGTCGGATTAGGTTGCTGGCCCATTCCGGATTGACCATGATCGGAGTCATGGCCACGTGCATTATGCGAGGGGTGCAGCCGCTCCAATATAGGGGCCACCACATGTAGGATTTCAACGGGGAGAATGATGCCACCCGTCATGGCCTCAAGGGGCCGGGATCGGCCGCAGATCTGGTAAAGATTCTGTCCGGCCTGTACAAGGGGGAGAAGGAGGACTTCCTCCAGACGAGCCCATTGAATGGGTTCTCCATGAATAACCCTCGGAGCTGGGTAAGCGGACGTTTATTTATCCGACCCGTGCTTTCAAAGTTAAGTACCTTACTTTATGGTTTTGACGCAGGAACTGCGCCGGGACGTGGGGAGCATACATAGTCCGGCTCCACAACCCGAGGATCCGGGAAGATCCCTTGATCCGGCCTCCGAAGAGGATCCGGACATAAAGGTGGAGCTAATCGATGGGGTGTTCCACCAACTCAGCATGGACAATGCTCTAGTCGCCATTACGGCTGACTACCCCGGCTTATCGCTGGCTTCCCAGGTAGTTATGACCGAAGTCCTGACACCATTATTTTGTCCTTGTGCATTTCTGACCACCGTATACAATGGTGTCTCGCAGGAGGTGCCTTCAAGGCGGGAAGCCGAACCCGCGGCGGCTGACCAACAACGGTCAGTCCGGCCCAGCAGGCGGAAGAGGGGTGCGGTGCGAATCGAAACGTCGCCGCAACGGTATAGCTTGCGACTGTTATTTAGGGAAAAGACTCCTAGGAGGTGTATTAATGCTCCTGACTTTTCCAAGAGGAAGAGCGCTCGCCGGACTGTGCCCGGAGAGGTTGCCAACCAAGCCTCCGCCAGCCAGGCTCCACCACCTGGTCCGGAGGGGGAGGCGAGCGCAAGGCGCGAGCCGGATACTCCTCCAACGAAGGATGCCGACAGGCTGTCGGCCACCAGGTCTGAGGTGGAGAGAGCCATGAACCGTAGGCGCCGCCGGACAGTTCTTCGTGACGCGTGTTTCTCCCCTGAGGCGTTGAATGCCTTTAACGCGGGAGACGTGCACCTCCGTGCTGCTCAAGATGGTTTAACCAGAGCCACGGAGCAGTATGTAAAAGACATACGGGTAAGGGATTATAATAGTTGTATATGCCAGTAGCCCCCGAGACTTAAAGTAGTTAAAATAACTGATTTAAGGATCATATAATGTGCAGGATCTTACAGAGAAGAATACCCAATTGTCCCGGGAGCTACAAGAGTGCAAGGCCCAACTTGAGGCCGCACTAGCTGCCGCAGGAGGAGACACAGAGACCCCCCTGGTAACACATTATTTCAAAAAGATAAGTGTCACATCCCTAGCTTCTGGCATTGCACTAGGCTAACTTCATGTGTGCATCATGTTTAAACTTTGAAAGAAACTTGAAATGGGGACTGTTGAAACCCTAGCACAGATGAATCCAACTAGGTTCAAATAAAAAAATCATTTTCAATGAACCCAAAATTCCTTTGGAAAAGTTCATCATTTTTGATTTGGTATAGAACCTCTGCCAAAAACGGTGCACATTTTCCTAGATCACTTTGGATTTTTGAAATGAAGTCATAAAGTATTTGAATTGGAGCATTTAATTGCTATAAATATTATTAAATGCTCCAACAATTCTGAAAATAGCTAAGGGCCTGTGAGATAATTCAGTAATTGCCCATAATTAATTTCAGGATTTATAGAAGTGATTTGGTGTTTTACTAAATAAAAAAACAAACTTGCAAATTAGAAAACCGAACAAAAGTAGAAATTAGAGAGAGAGAGAGAGTACCTGGGCCACTTACCTGGCCTTACCTGTAGCCGGCCCATTAGGCAGCCCAACCCACCAGGCAGCCGTGCCATCTTCAACCTCTTCCAGTAGGTAGAGGCGATGACTCACGCGCTCGCTGGGAGGCCTCCACCTCCTGCTTCCACCGAGGCGTTCCCGAGTCTAGCCCTCGCGCCACCGCGATGCCACGAACCCTCTGGAGCCCCTCTCACTCTCTCCCACGAGCGCCCTCCCCCTCCTCTGCTCTCTCTCTACAGCGCGCCGAACACCCCGCTGCACGCCGACGAGCACCGCCGCAGCCACGGCCATCCCCTAGCCCAACCACCGTGGCCAATAGCTCCGCAAGGGCGCGAAGCATCTCCTCGACGAGCCACGCAATCCGGGTTTCACCGCACCACCGCCAACGATGCCTTCTTCAACCTCAGGACCGCCGGCCATCTCTATCAAATTCGTCGGCTCCCGATCGTCCCCGACCTCGCCGAGCGTCCCCTCGTCATCGTTGTGAGCCCCCATTCGTTTTCCCCCTAATCCCATCGCCAATAACCTCCTCTGACCCCCGATAGCCAACGCGCCTGAGAGCTCCCGCCGCCGGCCATCTTCACCATCGTGGCTAGAGCAACCACACGTCGCACCTAAGAACATAGGCGTGCTCAGTGCCTTCCTAGGAGGCCGCAGATCACACCAGCTCGATCTGAGACGCGCTGTAGCGCCTAACCCGCTGATGTCGAGCTCCTACCGCTGCATACCACACCGCCGGCGCTATTTCCGGCCACTTCAGGTCGCACCTCTTGCACCGTTCGATGTGCGCGAGCGCCTGGAACCCACAGAGCCTCTCCGCGCGGCGTTTGGTCGCCGGAGGGCGAAACCCGCAGCCCTCCGCCGTCGCGGCACCTCGTCGGTGGCCTATCTCCGGCGAAGCCGACGTGGCACAGTCATTAGCACTAATGACGGGGCTAACTACCCTCCTCTTTCACTGACGTCTGGGCCCCAGGCCACTAACTAAACTAGGTTAGTGTTAGTTTAACGCTAACTAATTAGATTAGTTAGGTTAGTCACTGACAGACGGGACCCACAGGTCAGGATTGACCTGGACCGTCTCCGTTCACTGCTGACACAGCGACGCAATGCTGACGCAATAAAGTATTTTCTGGATTTAATCTTATTCTGAAAATTCCAGAAAATATCCTAAACTTCTAAAAATCATAGAAATTCAACCGTAACTCCAAATGAAATAAATTATATATGAAAGATGATCAGAAAAATCCAATCTATCCATTTATGCTACTTTCATGCATGTTCAACCAACTTATACCCCCTGTATAGGTGAAAACATGATAATGGCATTTTAAATACCCTTTATGGAGTTTGCATATGAACCCTTGGTTCATATGGACTTCATTTAAATTGTTGCTAGATGCATTAGTACAAATCATAGCATATTGCCATGTCATGATCATGCATCATATTGTCGCATTTGCATTGATTGTGTTCTTCTCTATTGCCGGTGCTTGTCCCCTCTTGATAGACATGGTTTCGACGATGAGATCGATGACACCGATGAAGAGCTATATTATCTTCAGAAGTGCCAGGCAAGCAAAACCCCCTTGTTCATTCCGATACAATCCCACTCTCTCGCTCCTGCTCTCTTTTACTGCATTAGGACAACAACGTTTCAACTGTTACATGCTGCGGTAGCTGAACCCCTTTCCTCTGCATGACCTGTCATTGCCACAGTAAATAGATGAAACCCACTAGCATGAGTAGGAGTTGTTTGAGCCCTGATGTGCCTACTCATTCATGCTTGTTTGTCATGCCTGCTACTGCTTAGAGTTGAGTCAGGTCTGATTCATCGGGGATGAATTAGAGGTGTGTGAACATGTCCTACTGTTGAGAGCTAAGTGTGTGAACACGATTTGGTAAAGGTAGCGGTGAGAGGCCATGTAGGAGTACATGGTGGGTTGTCTCATTGCAGCCGTCCTGAGGAACTGAGTTCTGTGTTTGTGATCCATGAACAGTTACTACCACGCATTGGAATGCTTAAGTGCCCCTCTCGACTTATTAATCAACTTGATCTCTGTCCAGGAGTTGCAACTAGTTTCTGGTGTTTGTAGGTAGTGTTAGTAGTCTACCAAGTGGCACCCGGTACAGGTGGGCTTGGGACAGACTAGGCACAGTGGCACGGTGTACCAAGTGGCACCCGGTTGGTGGGCTTGGGAACCCTGCTCACATCGTTTGGGGCCGTGAGCGACACCCCGGCCGGATCTCCTTGCGGATGGAACCTGAATAGGCGATAAACCTGGACGAGAGACTTGTGTGGTTAGTCAGGTCGTGGCCGACTCCCTCGCCTGGCTTCTGCTTGAAGGTTGCCGAGGTACATGACGTGTACAGGTCGATAAGTGGCGAGAGCGTGTGTGAAGAAGTACACCCCTGCAGGGTTATCATTATCTATTCGAATAGCCGGATTCCTCGGATATGGAAACTTGGACCCCTTGCATAGTTCATAGACAAGTTAAAGTGGATACTCTAAAATACGCAAGATAAGTGTGAGTGCTATGGATGGCGTCTCGTAGGGAGACGGGAGCGGATCCATAGTGGTGTATTGATTTGGTGAATATGTGGACTCGTGTGCGCCACCTCAAAAGAGTTACTTGCAGACGTAGTTCAGGTTAGCCACTGAGTCAAAGCTGGCTTGCTGCAGTTAAACCCCACCATCCCTTTGTTGATAATGATGCATATGTAGTTAGTTCTAATGTAAGTCTTGCTGGGTACATTTGTACTCACGTTTGCCTATTTTATGTTTTGCAGAGAGACTTCAGTCTCACTAGTAGTTCCGTGTGGACTTCGATGTTTAGCTTGTTACCTCAGCTACGATCTTGTGCCCTCGGCAGGATCTGGTAGATAGTCAGGCTTCTCAGCCTTTTCATTTGTAGATGTCTGTACCCAGACATGTTAAGCTTCCGCTTGTGCTTTGACTTGTATGCTCTGAGTGTTGGGTCATGAGACCCATGTTTGTAATATCTCGCTCCTCGGAGCCTATTGAATAAATACTTGAGTTGTAGAGTCATGTTGTGATGCCATGTTGTATTTGCACATATCGAGCATATTGTGTGTATATTATTGAAATGCTTGGTATGTGTGGGATCTGACTATCTAGTTGTTTATCCTTAGTAGCCTCTCTTACCGGGAAATGTCTCCTAGTGCTTCCACTGAGCCATGGTAGCTTGCTACTGCTCCAGAACACTTAGGCTGGCTGACATGTGTCCTTCTTCGTTCCTGTGTCTGTCCCTTCGGGGAAATGTCACGCGATGAATACCAGAGTCCTGTTAGCCCGCTACAGCCCGGTTCACTGGAGTCCTGCTAGCCCAGTGCTACAGCCTGGATTCACTCGCTAATGACCGACACGTTCGATGCTGGGTCATGGATGCCTATTCCTGTAAGTCTGTGCCACTTTGGGTTTACGACTAGCCATGTCAGCCCGGGCTCCTTATCATATGGATGCTAGCGACACTATCATATACGTGTGCCAAAAGGCGCAAATGGTCCCGGGCAAAGGTAAGGCGACACCCGTGGGAATACCGTGCGTGAGGCCGCAAAGTGATATGAGGTGTTACATGCTAGATCGATGTGGCATTGAGTCGGGGTCCTGACAATAAGCGGTGTGCGGTGTGCGTATAAGTCTGACAAGGATATTGCAGATGTTGCCGGACTTGATCCGGACAAGCAACAACTACTGCGCCATCTCAAGGCCGGCGAGAGGGTGCTTATGAAGGTGCAGCAAGAGAGGAACAAACTCCAGGATGCCCACACCCAGCTAGGAGAAGAGCTAAAGGGTGTTCGGGCCGAGCTGTCTGGCTCCGTGAAGGAGAATCAGCGGCTTCGTCGCGGCATCTATAGTAAGTGCTTGAGCAAACTCTTTCGAGAAGAAGAGTTCGGCGAGGAAGTCAATTGACAGAATTATGTCTGTAGGTATGCTCACATGTCGCCCTGCGGAGGAAATGCCCGGTTCAACGGGTGGCCAACTTCCCGAGCTGGTGCAACTGCTCGAACGCGTTCGGCAGGCGATGAGTGGCATCGTCCAGGCCTTATGGCTGTCCGTCTCCCTACCCGAGGGTCTTGGACAGCTTGCGGAGAAGCTTTAGGGAGTACAGCAGCTCTTCCGTTTATGGAAGATATCGGCCTGCCGTCAAGGTGCCAGGGAGGCCTGGGCCATGGTGAAGACGCGGTACAGGAAGGTGGATCCAAACCACATGGCCGAGGTCGGACCTGTGGGGCCCGATGGGAAGGAGATCCCTGTGAGCTTAGTGTACGGCCAAGTAGAGTTGGCTGCTAAGTATTCCCAACGGGACTGTAAATTAGACAGCCTGTTAGACGGGATTAAGGATGAGTACAGTCAGTCAATTTGACGATGTATTTAAAATGACATGTAAAATGCCTTCTAGCCGGATTGTAGATCGTTTGTCTTTGCCGACCTTTTCGCTTCGACCTCGGGACCCTAGAGTCTGGAGTGTGTCCGAATACCTTCTCGGTTATGAAAAAACTGGGGCATGCATGGAGACCAGGCGTAGGGGTCATTAGTGCTTTATCAGACAAGTGCCCAACTAGTTATGTTATATTACATGGTTAGTAAGAAACATCTTCCAGGGAGAATAGTTCCGTTAAGGGTTCCTTTCCCTGGGAGGCATGCCCTAAAGTGCATGTCCGGACTACGAAAAGAGCAGGAAAACATCTGGGGGCAGATAAATAAATAGGTAAAAAAAATCATCTTTCAAGTCACCGACCGAATATTCCCTTAAGAACGCTAGCTTTCGGCTTCACCCAGTCTGAGGTACATATCCGGCTGACCCGGCAGTAACAATCGCAGAGGTGCTCCCTTTACCTCCTAGCCGAACAATCGGGAACATAGGGGTAAGCACAGGATCCAGGCAACCCAGCTTGGCCAAAACTTAAGTCATACCGATGCATATAATGGTGAATAAAAGGTACATGCGGAAGTTTGACACATGTGTTGGGCATGAAGCCCGTATAAGTAAGCTTCTGTTAAAGAAGCCCCCAGGTATAATGAGTGCGGGTAGCACATCAAGTGTGTGCGAACAATGCGCAAATCGGCCCTCCAGGGCTTTATGAAAAAAGTGGGATAAAAGAGAGATAAAAGGCAACTGAAGTATAAAATGTGGACGGGGGAAGGAGACGAACTCTGAGTCCGGCGCTAGGCGTAGAATCTTCGGAGGCGGGCTGCGTTCCATGGGATCGGCTCGAGTCGGTTGTCCGATGCGTTTCGCAGACGGTATGCTCCGCCGGTCAGGACTTGGTCGATGATGAAGGGACCTTCCCATTTGGGCTTGAGTTTGTCCTTTTTCTTGTCCGGCAGGCGTAGAACTAGTTCGCCAACATTGTAAGTTTTAGCCCGTACTTCTCTGCTTTGATATCTTCGAGCCTGCTGCTGATAGAATGCGGAACGAGCCTTTGCCATGTCGCGCTCCTCCTCTAATGCGTCCAAGCTGTCCTGCCGATCCAACTCGGCTTCTGTTTCTTCGCACATGCGCACTCGAGGTGAGTCATGAATTATATCGCAGGGCAAAACTGCCTCTATCCATTTGGTGAATTTGTCTACCATGACCGATAGGTATTTTTGCTTTTGGGTTCCCCCTTTAAGGGGTCCAAACATGTCAAGCCCCCAGACCGCAAACGGCCAGGTGATGGGTATAGTTTTGAGGGCGGTGGGTGGCATGTGGCTCTGATTAGCAAAGAGCTGACAACCGACGCGTCGTTGGACTAAGTCCTGAGCATCTGCCCGGGCCGTCGGCCAATAAAATCCTGTACAGAAGGCCTTACCTACAAGGGCCCGGGCTACAGCGTGGTGTCCGCCTAGTCCGGCGTGAATTTCAGCCAGAAGATTTCGCCCTTCCTCTTCGGAGATACACCTTTGAAGGACTCCGGTTGTGCTTTTCTTATAAAGTTCCCCTCTCATGGACCTTGTAGGCTTTAGATCGCCGCAATATGCAGTGGGCCTCATTTTGGTCTTCGGGAAGTTCCTGCCTAATTAAGTAGGCTAAGAATGGTTCCGTCCACGGGGAAATGACTGCCATTATTTCGTGGGCGGAAGGTGTTATGTCATTGGCTGAGCCACCGGTTGTGTCAGAATGTTCGGTGTTGGGCGGTGCGGTTGGTTCCGGATTGTTGTTTCCGGACTCCTCTTCCCATACAACGAATGTCTTAAAGAGCCGCTCTAGGAAGATGTTTGGAGGGACGGCGTCGCGCTTTGCGCCGATGCGTGCCAACACGTCGGCCGCCTGGTTATTATCTCAGACTACATGGTGGAATTCGAGTCCTTCGAACTGAGCTGACAGTTTTAAGACAGCGTTACGGTAGGCTGCCATTTTCGGATCTTTGGCATCGAAGTCTCCGTTTACTTGTGATATTGCGAGGTTTGAATCCCCGCGTACCTCGAGGCGTTGAATGCCCATGGAGATTGCCATCCGGAGACCGTGTAGAAGGGCCTCGTATTCGGCTGCGTTGTTGGAGTCTGTGTACATTATTTGAAGTACGTATTGGACTGTGTCTCCGGTTGGGGACGTCAAAACGACGCAAGCCCCCAAGCCGGCCAACATTTTAGAGCCGTCGAAATGCATGATCCAATTGGAGTATGCGCCATACTCTTTAGGGAGTTCGGCTTCAGTCCATTCAGCGACGAAGTCAGCCAGGACTTGCGACTTTATAGCTCGCCGTGGTTTGTAGGCTATGTCAAATGGTAAGAGCTCAATGGCCCATTTTGCAATCCTGCCTGTCGCGTTGCGGTTGTTTATGATGTCGTTGAGGGGTACTTCGGAGGCCACTGTTATCGAACACTCTTGAAAGTAGTGTCCCAGCTTCTGGGATGCCATGAACACCGCGTATGCTATCTTTTGATAATGCGGGTACCGGGACTTGCAGGGAGTTAAGACAGTGGATACGTAGTACACTGGTTTTTGAACAGGGAATTTATGCCCTTCTGTTTCTCGTTCGACGACGAGTACCATGCTTACAACTTGATGTGTTGCCGCGATAGATAACAACATTGGTTCACCCAAGTTAGGCGCGGCCAGGGCCGGATTTGTTGCCAATATGGCCTTTATTTCTTCAAGTCCGGCAGTGGCAGCATCCGTCCACTCGAATTGTTCGGTGCGCCTGAGGACGCGATATAGGGGCAGTGCCTTTTCCCCCAAATGGGAGATGAAGCGGCTTAGAGCTTCCACGCATCCAGTCAATTTTTGTATTTGTTTGAGGTCTTTTGGAATATCTAGTTGTGACAGAGCTCGGATCTTGGCTGGGTTTGCCTCAATTCCTCTACCGGATGCAATGAAGCCCAGGAGCTTTCCGGCTGGTACGCCGAAAACGCATTTTTCCGGGTTCAGCTTTATGTCATATGCTCGGAGGTTATCGAATGTGAGCCTCAAATAGTCGACTAGAGTTTCGACGTGTTTGGTCTTGACGACCACATCGTCTACGTATGCCTCTACTGTTTTGCCGATCTGGGTAGCCAAACATGTCTGAATCATGCGCTGATATGTTGCGCCGGCATTTTTGAGTCCGAAGGCCATCGTGTTGAAGCAGAATGGTCCATATGGAGTAATGAATGCCGTTGCGGCTTAGTCCGCCTCCGCCATCTTGATTTGATGGTAACCGGAGTATGCATCGAGGAAGCACAATGAATCATGCCCTGCAGTAGCATCGATTATTTGATCGATGCAGGGAAGGGGGAAAGAATCCTTTGGACAAGCCTTATTGAGGTCTTTAAAATCGACACATAGGCGCCAAGATTTGTCCTTCTTTGGTACCATTACCAGGTTTTCTAGCCAGTCCGGATGTTTGATGTCTCTGATGAATCCGGCTTCTAATAGTTTGGCTAGCTCTTCTCCCATTGCCTGTCTTTTGGGTTCGGAAAATCGCCGAAGAGCCTGTTTGACTGGCTTGAATCCTTTTAGGATGTTTAGGCTGTGTTCTGCCAATCTGCGTGGGATTCCTGGCATATCTGAGGGGTGCCAGGCGAAGATGTCCCAATTCTCCTGAAGGAATTCTCGCAGTGCAGCGTCTACATCAGGGTTTAACTATGCCCCAATGTTGGTCGTCTTTGTTGGGTCCGTTGGATGGACTTGGAATTTGACTATTTCGTCTGCTGGTTTGAAAGAGGTGGACTTGGACCTCTTATCGAGTATCACATCATCCCTGTTTACCGTGGAGCGCAGCGCCGTGAGCTCCTCTGCCGCTAAGGCTTCGGATAGTGCCTCTAGGGCTAGTGCGGCTGTCTTGTTTTCAGCGCGGAGTGCTGTGTCTGGATCACTGACAAGAGTGATTATTCCGCTGGGCCCAGGCATCTTAAGCTTCATGTACCCATAATGGGGTATGGCTTGAAAAATTGTGAATGCCTCTCGTCCTAATATAGGCTGATATTCGCTGCTGAACGGGGCCACTTGGAACGTGACCTCCTCGGACCTGTAATTGTCCGGCGAGCCGAACACCACATCAAGTGTGATTTTTCCTGTGCAGCGTGCTTCCCGGCTAGGGATTATTCCTCTAAAGGTTGTGCTGCTTCGCTCAATGCGGCTCCAGTCTATTTCCATTTTTTGAAGAGTTTCCTCGTAGATGAGGTTTAATCCGCTGCCGCCATCCATGAGTACCTTGGTAAGACGAAAGCCGTCCACTATTGGACTGAGGACCAATGCGGCTGGTGCTCGGGCTGTTCTGAATTTAGGTTCGTCGCTGGCGTTGAAGGTGATGGCCGTGTCGCTCCATGGATTTGTTGTTGCTACTTGGTAGACTTCGGCGAGGCTGCAGATTGTTCATTTCCGCATATTATTTGATGCGGAAGTCTCGAAGACTGTTGACACCGTACTGGTACTGTTGGAGTGGTTCTCCGGGGCTAGAAGCTCTTCGCCACTTTTGGCAACCTGCCGCAGTATCCAACATACTCGAAGGCTATGTGTTGGAGTGGCGCCTTCTGTACTGTGAATTTTACAGGGTCTGCTGAGCCATCCCTCCAGTACGGTTCCGTGCCCTTTATGGGGTTTTTGCTTTTTGGTTTTTGTACCTGGTGCCTGAGTATGATGCACCCTTTTGTTTCGGACTAGTGTTGTATTCGGAGCTGGATTGTCCCAAAACTTAGTTTCGGTTTTCCGGAAACTCTCCATCGCACAGTACTTGCGTACTATGGACGTCAGGTCGGCGAAGCGTGTAATTTCACGACGACTTACGGCTTTCAAGATTCCCTTGTCCGTGCAATTATTGCAGAAATTTGAAATTGAGTTTTCCTCACGGCAGTCTTTTATCCTGTCCATAACCAGGAGGAATCTGGCCCAGTAATGATGTACTGTTTTAGCGGGCTCTTGTCGGATTTGATATAGATCGCATATGTTTGGGTGGGCGGGTGGGATTGAGTCTGGAACCCTACCCATCTCGAGGCTCAAGGGCCGAAAAGTTTCCGAATTCGGAAGCTTGGATTGCTGGACGTTGTCCAACGAGTCTGGTCCGATGCCTGACTTTAGGTTCAGTGCTTGATCGACGTCCATCCCTCCGCGGGAATCTGGCATGGAGGGTTCGGGAGTCCGGACATAACTAGTTTTTAGTACAGAAGAAGAGTCGCCGCTTTGTTCCTCTACCACCGCAATGTGGTGGGTAACCTGGGAACAGTTAATCTCTCTCAGATCGGTTTTAAGCCCAATTTGATCGTAGTCTGTAGCGACTCCCAGGGCGGCGATGCGGTCCAAGAGCTCGTTTATTGACGAGAGCTCTATTGGATCCAGCTGCTCGGCAAATTCCGAGTTGACGTGAAGATTGCTTTTGATGACCCGAGAGGTCATCGTCGAAGCGGTGGCCGAACAGGCGGTCATGAGAAAACCACCTAGCCGGATAGTTTGGCCGGCGGCCAAGGCTCCTTTGGCGATGATACCGTCTTTAAAGAAGGGAAGAGGCATCCTTCCTGATCGCGACGGCACAGAGGAACTCTCAATGAAAGCACCAATGTCGTGGTCAAAACCGGCGGATCTTGGGTAGAGGGTCCCAAACTGTGCGTCTAGGCGGATGGTAACAGGAGACAAGGGACACGATGTTTTTACCCAGGTTCGGGCCCTCTCGATGGAGGTAAAACCCTACTCCTTCTTGATTGATATTGATGATATGGGTAGTACAAGAGAGGATCTACCACGAGATCAAGGAGGCTAAACCCTAGAAGCTAGCCTATGGTATGATTGTTGTAATGGTTGTTCGTCCTACGGACTAAAACCCTCCGGTTTATATAGACACCGGAGAGGGCTAGGGTTACACAGAGTCGGTTACAATGGTAGGAGATCTACATATCCGTATTGCCAAGATTGCCTTCCACGCCAAGGAAAGTCCCATCCGGACACGGGCCGAAGTCTTCAATCTTGTATCTTCATAGTCTTGGAGTCCGGCCGATGATGATAGTCCGGCTATCCGGACATACCCTAGTCCAGGACTCCCTCAGATGGCTTTGTGTGGATCCGGGGTGTCAGACGCCGAGGTGGCGGAGGTCCAGACGCACAAAAACCTTCTCCAGGTTTGTCTTTTGCTTGCGGGAATTTGGACACGCGAACCTATCTATGGACATTTGATGGACGGTATTTGAGGGCATAAAGTGTCCTGAATGCATGGGCCAAACGTTTACGGGTGGTTTCATGCATGATGTTAGAGATGCCCTAAGCTCCCTGGGAATATGCAGTCGTGAGTGCTCTATAGTTTGGCCTCGTTGTGGGCTCCACACCCCATGGACAAGGCAATGTTTTCGCATGTTGTGGCATGTGTATCAAGCTTACGTGTGTGGTTTCTTCGGGGTTGTTGCGGCCTATGTCTAGGAGGGGGAAGTTGTGATTTTACTGCCATACATCTACACCTTCTATCCTCACCGTCCATTTTTGCATCAAAGTTCAGGCGGGGAAACTTCTCTTTTTTTTTCTCCCAAATAAAAGAACATTTGAATTCCAAACTTTGCAGTTCAGCATCACACAAGTACTATCATGTGTACAAATGCTTTCGTATTTTTTCGCAACAAAAATATTTTAAAGTGAAGCAACTTGTCCAGAAATTGTAATTTGAAAAAAAAATCATCAAAAGAGTCGAAACATTTTACGCACAGAGTGGCACTTGTGCATAGTTGACCTGCAAAGTTTCGAGGTCAAATGTTCTCTTGCTTGGAAGAAACAAAAAAGAGAAATTTCTACATAAAGATACCATGGATCTTGATGCAAACATGATCGCCTAGATAGAAGGTGTAGCTACATCGGACTATGAAATTCCACACATCTAGGAGAGTAGGTCTACAAGAACATTGTTACAGTTGCCTCTGCCATTCGCGTCTCCTCCATCCCACTGGCTCCATCCTCCTCCACCCAGAAAAAGGGGAATGCCACCGTTGTTGTCCATGCCTCCTCCATCCCACCGGTACCTCCCCTCCACCCTGCTAGCATTGCGAAGAGCACATGCCATCTGCAGGAATGTCATGCCCATCGTCCATGGCTCCTCCACCCTGTTGTTAGCTTCTCCTCTGATGAGCATCCCCCTCCTCCTATGTGTGAAGCCGCTAGTTAGAATCGACACACCCATGGGTCTTCTCTTTTGCACCGCCTGCTTGGATGGAGGAGCCCTTGTCAAAAACGTTGTTATCTACTCCCCTTACATTGTTGTTCTCATGTACCTCCATCCTCCTAGGCGCTCAATAGGAGAAAGATGGCCTTTGTCGCCCCATCATCAAAGACGAAGGACGAGCCAAGATGAGACATTAACGATTTGTAGCAACAAGACATTTTTGTTTTCTTTAGCCTCATGTAATATCTTTGATTGTCTGAACATCATTGCTATCAAGAATAAAGGTATTGTGGTTTGTGCAAATAATTTTCTTGCTATGAAATAGTTTCCCAAGATAAATTTGCACCTATGGGTTCAATTCCCCTTACCATTCATGATGTTGATGATTTGTTCCTTGTTCTAGAAAGATGTACTAACAATTTCAGCTAGCCATAAAGCACAAGAAAAAAAATCACAAGGAATTTCAGCTAGGAAAATCACAAGAAATGGAGACATTTAGAGATGTGAGCAATTATATGTATAATTTAATTTGTATGGAGCTATCAAATATATTATCATTTTTCTTTAATACCAAGAAGTTCCTCTAATGTGCACTTGGACCATGAATTTGGGGATGCAAAGGAATATCATAGGTGGTTTGTTTTCCCAAGATTCTTTTTGCACATTTGTCTAATTAACTCTCAAGATATCCTAATTATTATTTCATTGATTTGCTTTATGTCATTCTGGTTATGGTGAGCTTTTTGTGACAGCATGGTTTTTGCCCTCTTTTCTTTTCCTGGATTTCATTTGGATTTGATTTGAATTTTGGCATTTGAATCATTTTGGAATATTTTTGCTACAGATATTATTTTCTGTTCTGGACAGAAATGATAGTTTCTACAGCAACTACCATTTTACTTGCTCCAATGAGGCTGCATTTTCTTGTGCATCACTACCCTCCTAGATGATTGCTAATCACCAAAGCACAGCTCCCAACTCCCAGCCGTTTAACCACAGCAAGCTCTCAAAGTTACTGACCAGTAACTTGCAACGAAGTAAAAATCAAGTTTACTGCACCTGAGCTCAACTCAAAGCCTTGGCCCTAACCTAAACACTAAGGACTACAATCCAGACACGAAATTTGGGGGCAGCCATGGCTCTATGCCGCAGTGCACACGGTGACAACGCCTATGCATGATGCCAGCATGCTTGTCGCCGCGCTCTTGGTGCCGCCAAGCGCTCTGTTCGGCACGTGCTCGCTTCCCCGCCTGCCTAACCTCGCCAAACCTCGCCACCATCATCATCCCGACGCCATTAACTCCCCCCTGGTGCTCGCCGATGCCGAAGCTCGCTGCAGCAAGCACGGGCGCGGTCCGGCAAACCCAATAGTGTGCTGCGCACTGTGTTCATCGCCACCCCCGTGTTCCTGTGTTCGTCTCCGTCTGTTCACTGTGGCCGCGTGAGCTGCGTTGCCTTCCCCCTCGCTCACTGACGTCGTTCGTCGCCGTGTGCAACGTCCAGGTGTCCTCCGACGGAGCCCAAACACCTCGCTCCGCTCGGCTATAAATCCAGCCGCCCAGCCTTCTCGAGAATCCCCAGCTCCACTCACACACTCCACAAACTCATAGGAGGCCGTAGCCCGATCGGGCAGGCCTCGGGCTGCCGTCCCTGAGCTCGAGCTCGCCGGCGATCCCCTCTATCCGTCCGCACCGCTCCGGCCCCTCCCAAGCTCAGGCGACTCTTCCAGGGCCTCCGATGTGCTTCAGTGGTGTCGTCCGACTTGGTTGGAGCCACTAGGACAACCCCTCGTCGCCGTCATCTCCAACTCCGGCGACCACGACCCTCTGCTGCCGCTGGAGAGGTTCATTCCGTCGCCATCCGACCACCCCTAGCTGTTCTATGGGTACGGGCAGGTGCGCCTCTCTCTTCTCTTTTGATCCATCCATTCAGATCGGGCCAAGTCACCCTCCTCGACAGCATGCGCTCCGGCGAAGCCCCACTGTGCCCTGTCTCTCTCCCCCTCCTTCTCACCTGACTAGCGGGGCCTGCTGTCAGTCACTCTAACAGCAGCCGAAGCGGTACGAGTGGAGGAGTCCCGCGGGGTTTACGCTTTCGACGTCACCCCCCCCCCCCCCCCCAGTTCATTTTATATTAATGCAAATTCAAACAGCTACAACTTTTTAACCATAAGTCCAAATGAATTGATTCTTTTTGTATTGTGTTCTGTATGAAAATCTCTAGCGACACACCAAAGATGAGATTTTTCTCTGCTGCCTAAATTTTCTAGTGAATTTCAGAGTGTTTCTTGATATTTTCTTTTTGTGTTTTTGAATTGATTTTAGAAGGTGAAGCTTGTCTTGAGGATCATCAGGAGGAGTGTGACCCTCATCTGCACTAAGGCAAGCCACAACAACATTTTCATGGTGCCATTGCAATATTTGTGATTTATTTTCAACTTGAATGATTAAATTTAGTTCATGCATTTAAATCACCAAGTTAAATAGTTATTTTCATTCTGTTGAAAGCTAGATTATGTGGACATGTTGATTTTCAGTAAGATAAGAAGTTAACTAAGTTAGTTTTAAGTTACTATAAGTCATGCTAGATTATAGAGAAATTATTTGCTTATGGAAAAGAACTAGTTGGGATAATATTTTCTTGGTTAAGAAAATAATTATGCTAAGTTATTGCCATGATTAGTTGCTGATTAAACATGACCAGAATAGTGCCTTGAGTTTCTGAAATGCTGGGTTAGTGCTTGATATAGTTGACCCTGTATTGTTCTGATGGTTAGTGAAGCATGTTACATGAGTGCATTTGCATGGCATATCATGACACCGGTTATTTTTATTTTAAGTTGAACCTGATAATAAATCAACTTGAACATATCATTGATCGGGTCATAGTGCCACTGAATCGAGTTTTTCCTAGTGCAACCACATTTGCCTTTAGGGGAAGGCCTTTATTCGGTCCGTTGTCATGCCTCTGGTCAGTACCTCCAAAGAGGGAAGGTTATGGGCATGTGGTACCCTGGCCCGGTAAGCAGACATAACCTTGTGTGCCCGTTGATGTTGTTATGGTACCTTGTCCCCTTTTGGGGCCATTTTGCTACAATGTGGCCGTTTTGCCACGATGGTGGCCGTTGGTGTCTGGGATAGACATGGGGCCACCCATGACTTAGCCCAGTGGGGAGTTAGTCGGAGTGGCCGGGAGAGTGTCATGGCAATGGAGGGGTTCTGTTGGAATGCCGTTGGTCCACCCGAATGAGAGTGCGAGGCCATGGGTTCCTTGGTATGGGTACAGTGTGCTACCTCTGCAGAGTGTATTAAATCTATTGATAGCCGAGTCCACGGTTAAGGACACGCTGGTCACACCATGGGTCAACGTTTTAATAAATCTTGCACACTAAATTAATAACATGGCACTATTGAAAAGAGGATGGTTGGAGAACCATGTTGATGTTGATGACCAAGTTGTTGGTCCGTTTGTGATCCGAGAAATATCATCATTTGGTTACGAGGTAACCCGTTTGATGACCACGTGGTTGGTCCGTTTTGTGATCCGAGAGATATCACCATTTGGTTACGTGGTAACCCATTGGTAAGCAAGTCCGTGGGACTTGAGGCACGAGGTTTCATTCACTGCATCTATAGCATGATTTTGCATTCATGGTTAAATTGGTTAATATCATGATATTGTTTGTAATTATGTTTATGCTTGTTGTGAGCTTGCAAGTACATTCAATGTACTAACCTGGCTTGTCATGCCAGATTTCAGGAAAGTTCCGTTGGAACGGAGTGCTGTTCGGGTCTAGATCGTGTTCACATCGGTGTCCCTGTGCTATGGAGTCCCGCTTCGTCGTTGTTTCGCTGCCGTGTAGTTGTCATGTTAGAGGCCCCCTTATGTTCATTAAATAATGTACATAATGGTCAGCCGCACCGTGTGTGTCGCTTGGCCTCCTAACTTGTTGTAATATGAACCATGTTCCGCTAGCATCAATAAAGCAGTTGTTTTCTGTACCAAGAAGTTGTGTGTTGCCAGAAGACATGGTCTCTGGGCTGGCAATGCAAGGTAAACTGGTTGCTCTGAGCCGGGGTGCCACAACGCTTGGTATCAAAGCCGCGCTGACTATAGGACACGCTGGAATCCTGCTGCGTTACTGGACGTTAGCTAGAATAAAAGTTGAGTGACGATAGTGTTTATAGCTGGTTGTTGCATTGCATGCATTTGGTTATTTTATTTCTAACCTACTAATAGCTGTGAGTGTAGATGGCTCCGGTGCCGTATCCGTGCCAGTTGCAGCTGATGCCGTACACGTCGCTGCATCTCCTTCGCAACATGTGGTGTCGACTGTATCCTCGCGGTGATGACCCAGTCTATCGTGTGTACCAGGAGCGTCTATCAGATTCTGTGTATGAGTATCACACCGTGGTTACTCCGCGCACCAGTTCTTCCTCCAGCTCTTACACTCGCACTTCCAGGAGCGGTTACGCTTCTACGCTTCTCAGGCTGTCTAGTTTGCTGTATTTGAGGTCCAAATGTAGAACCATCCAGGTTTCTAGTACTATCCCTCCCTGCACGACAATGGTCGTGTCTGTTTTCCTACCATTCATCCGGAGTCCGATAGTACAGCTAGCCACCTTCCTCGTTACATCACTGCTAGTTACCTTCTGATCCACGAGCTGGCTCGAAAGCTGACTCGTGCCCGCGTTGCTTTAGCCGCTACTAGAGCTGTCACTACTCCATCGTCTACGAGATTTACTCCTTATCTTCCATCCAGTTCTAGCTCACCTGTTTCATCGATTACTCCTCCGAGTAGCTCGGGCACCTCGACCGTGAACCCTCGTAGTGCTCCTGCTGAGTGGGTTTCTCTTCTCGCTACCCCTGTAGTCCCGATGCTTCAGCATCATCCAGCACCTGCTCCTGAGGGGGAACCCTCGAGGCAGCGTCATCGTGTTACATTTAACCTGGAGGTCTCGGTTAACATCGTCAGTTCAGGATCCGAGTCCGCTTCAGGAGAGGACACCGTAGCACCAGTAGAGCCTTAGAGCACTCGAGTATTCACAATTATCAGGTTGATGTACAGATGTAGTCGTACGAGTCATGATGTTTTGTTCGATGTATGAGAGTATTTGAACTTATTATGTCATTTATCTTTTATGTACGGGTCTATGTATAATTATGTTGGACTTTCTCCTTTTTGATGTGTTTCCTTCGGAGTTTTGTTTTCTTGCGGGTTTTGTCGTTGGCTTTTTCCCCACTATTTTTCTTTTTGGATGTTGCTCATCTCGGTTGCATTGCCTTGGGAAAAACAATAGGATGACGCGGGGAGGCAGCAGTAGCGACGCTTGTGAGGATGTCCCTGTTCGTCGTTCCACATGACAGGCAGGACACTCCCCCGAGCCGTACGTTCCACCACCGCCTCCACCACCAAATCCACCCTCCACCAAGCAAATTCTCCGTATGTTTGAAGAAAGGCGAAATAATGATTTGCTTGAAATGTTGAGGAGTGTGCAAGCTATGGTTGGACAAAATGGAAATCAGAACGGTCATCACTCCAAACCGTCAGATTTTCAGAGGACCAACCCTCCCAGTTTCAGTCAGGTTACTAATCCATTGGATGCAGATGACTGGTTGCGAACTACTAAGAAGAAGCTTGAGATTGCCCGTACTGATACAAATGACAAAGTCCCATTCGCAACTCATTATCTTGAAGGCGCTACAACAATATGGTGGGAAAATGCAAAAGCCATGTGGCCTGCTGATGAAGAAATCACCTGGGTAAAATTCAAGGACCGGTTTCATGAATACCATATTCCTGCTGGAATAATGAAGGTCAAGCAGCACAAATTCCTCGCGCTCCTCCAAGGAAGTCAGTCCGTGAGTGAATATTTGAATAAGTTCAATCATTTGGCCCGCTACTCTCTTTATGATGTGGCCAACGAAGAAAGGAAGATTGACTGTTTTCTTGGAGGATTAAATCAACATCTCTGGTGCACCCTCAGCATGTTTGATTTCATCGATTTCCAAACTCTGGTAAACAAGGCCCTCATTGCTGAGAGGGAGCACAAACTGATACATGACAACAAGACTTCAAATAATGATCACAAGCGCAAGTTCGAACCAGGGAAGGAGGTTCAGCCTATGCAAAAGGCTCGTACCTAGCAGCAGACGCAAGTAGAGTACAAGCCCAATTTGCAGCAAAATATCAACAAGGCCCCTACACAAGTCAAGAATGTTGTAACCAACCCGGTGCAAGAAGAATGCCAGCGCAACAATTCCTGTTTCAGTTATGGGCAAACCGGACATTACGCTAGGCAGTGTCCCAATGGCGGCAGGAATCACGCTCCATTCAGGCCGCAAGTCAACTTTATGGGGTCATACCCTGTCCATCAAAACATCACCGGGCAAGTCCACCACCTCTTCGCAGACAAAGCCCAAGAGAACCCCGAAGTCATCATTGGTATGTTTTCAGTTAATAACATACATGCCTTAATTTTATTTGACTTTGGGGCTTCCCACTCTTTCATTTCGCGGAGTTTTGTTGCCGAAAACAAATTTCCTTGTTCAATTTTGAGAAAGAATATGCTGGTACAATCCCAGAGATCTTTGCTCAGAAGCAATCTGGTATGCCGTAATCTGGAAATAAATATCAACAGAGTCCACTTTCCAACTTCCTTGATAGTCATTCAGTCTGTTAAGTTGGACATCATTTTGGGAATGAATTGGTTGACACAATATCAAGTATGCATTAATTGTGCAACCCAAGAAGTCACCTTGACAAGTCCAGAAGGACAAGCTACACAAATTCCATGCTCGCAGGAGCACGTAGCGACCAGACCTCAGACAGTCTGATCTTTGTGCTTCAGTGTCATCCCTGGATCAGTAATGCTGACATGCACAGTACTTGAAGGATTTATAACAGAGTAGCAATCACACACTTATTACATCGAATGTCTCAAAAGAGAACTTATTACAATAAATATGGCTTAAGGCCATCTAATAACGATAACAATGGAAGGCTTGGAAGATAAAGCGAGTCCATCAACTCCAACGGCATCACTGAGTATAAGACCACAACCTAAGGCACCTTACTCGTCGTCTGAAAAGTCTGCAACATGAACATTGCAGCCCGAAAACGGGTCAGCACATGGAATATGCTGGCATGTAACACATAGAGACTAATGAACAGAAGAATGCTATACTGCATGCATATATGGCTGGTGGAAAGCTCTATGGTTACAGTTTTGCATAAAGCCAATTTTTCCCTCCTGCAAAGGAATAAAATTTTATTTAACTATCATGGTGGTTGTTAAACATTGAGAAGGTTCACCCAACTCAATCCCAATTAAGCATCATCATTAAACCCAACAAAATTAATTAAAGTAACATGATGAGATTCACATGATAATCCAAGTACTAGATACTCAAAACGTCCATAACCGGGGACATGAGTAACCATGATTAGTTTGTACACTCTGCAGAGGTTTGCGCACTTTTCCCCGCAAGACTTGATCTCCTCTATTGGGATTCTCACACTACATGGTGTTTGAGAAACGGATGACCGAGACATAGTCTTTCAGAAGCGTTTACACCTTACGATGGGTAGACAGTTACACCTACTTTCTCCTACATCTGCTAGTCTACCACTGTAAGAGTTCACACGACTTAATCAACTATGCTAGAGCCCATGGTAGCTTGCGGCTGCACATGGAAGTTTCTAGCATGAATAATCTCATGATCCCTTTGAGCCTGGGTGGCGGCCCATAAAGAAAAACAACAGGCAATCACTAGAATCCCAGGTGCCTCAATCCACCCAGATGTGTATTAAAGTTGCCACCTTAAATAAACCATTAATTAACAATCTCACATATGTCATGGATACACTCACCCAATCCACGTCTACTAGCATAGCATGGCAATATAAGAAAACATAGAAGTAACTCCCAAAGGTTTGAAAGTAAACAGGATATAGGTACTACCTCATCTACTTCCCAAAACCCACATATTAATCAGATCCTAATCATGCAATTGTTTGAGGGTTGATCTAATGCAATAAAACTGGGTAGTAAAGAGGTATGATCAAAGTGTTACTTGCCTTGCTGATGATCCGTGAATCCTAGAGATTCGAAGTAGCAAGCGGCGCACTCTGGGTACTCTATCGCAAACAAACCAGCATACAATAAGCACTCATCTAATGCGCAGGTAAAACTCAAATAAAAGATCTAACTAGAAAGTTCAACTTAAGAACTCCAGTTTGCAAAAAGAATCAAATCAAACGAAGCAACGAAAGTCAAACGGCGAAAGAAACAAGCTTCGTTTACTAATCTGGACCTAAGTCAAATTTTACAGTAGCAAAAACTTCTTTGAGTTGGTTAAACGGAAAGAGGGTTTCGAGACGAAACTCTAGGCGTTTGAATCGCCTGATTCCGATAAACGAGCGAAAAGTTATACTAGAACGAAAATCGGATCAGAAATCGCGATCTCGAATAATCGCGGAAAATCCGAGAAAAAGAAAAACGGACGAACAGGCTAACGAACGAACGTTCTCTGTCTGCGGCCAAACGACGAAAACCGTTTGTTAAAATGAACGTACAGATGAACGCCCGCTAAATAAACTAAACCGGAAAAAAATAAAACCGTTCTAAAAAAAGCACCTCGGTTTTTCAAAAAAACCGAACAACAATTTTTTTCCAAAACCGGCGGCTACCTCGGGAGGCGTGACGGCGGCGGCTCCTCCAGCGAGGCGGGGGGCTCCGGCGGCGAGGGGCGGCGGGGTCGGCGGAGGACGGCGTCAGCGGCAGGGTCGGCGGCGGCGCGGATCGGGGCAGCGGCGGCGGTCTCCGGCGACGGCGGCGGCAGCACGCGGTGGCAGCGGGGTCCAGCTGGGGCTAGGGTTTCGGGGGGCTGGGCTGCGGCTCGGACTCCCCTGACTTATGAAGGCCGGCCGGGCCTAGAGTCCTAGGCGGACACGGCCCGGTAGGTCGGTTAGCGTTTTCCTAATTCAAATAAAATAGTAATAAAACTCCGAAATAAAATCTTATTTGATTTTAATATTAAATCATCAATATTTCTTTATTTTGGGAAAGTCATTTTATTCCCTTTCTCATATTTTTATAATAGAAATAATTGAAGATAAAATAATTAAAATCAAATGATCCTATTTTCAAAATTTGAGAAACTCAAAAATGAAAATAACGAAATCCCCAACTCTCTCCGTGGGTCCTTGAGTTGCGTTGAATTTCTAGGATCAAGCCAAAATGCAATAAAATATAATATGCAATGATGATCTAATGTATAACATTCCAAATTGAAAATTTGGGATGTTACAAACCTACGCCCCTTAAGATGAATCTCGTCCTCGAGATTCGGGTTGGCTAGAAAATAGGTGAGGGTGGTCCTTCAGTAGATCTTCCTCTCGCTCCCAGGTGGCTTCATCCCCAATATGGTGGCTCCACTGAACTTTGCAAAACTTGATAACCTTGCTACGGGTGACTCGGCTGGCATATTCAAGAATCTTGACTGGCTTATCCTCATAGGTCAAATCACTATCCAACTGAATTCGCTTCCAGCGGCACTGTATCTCTCAGCGGTATATCAGCCATCTCTGCATGGCACTTCTTCAACTGGGAAACATGGAACACATCATGAACTCCTGACAAACCTTCGGGCAATTCCAACTTGTAAGCAACTTCTCCCATACGCTCCAAAACTTTGTATGTACCCACAAAACGTGGCGCTAACTTTCCCTTAACTCCAAAGTGCTTAACTCCTCGAAGTGGAGATACACGAAGATAAACTCTGTCGCCGACTTCGTAAACTGTCTCCTTGCCTTTAGAATCTATGTAGCTCTTCTGCCTGGACTGGGCTACCTTGAGCCTATCGCGAATCAACTTCACCTTCTGTTCAAACTCTTTAATCAAATCTGGCCCAAACAACTGGCAGTCTCCTACTTTGTCCCACAACAATGGTGTCCTGCACCTCCTTCCGTACAAGGCTTCGAAAGAGGCCATCTTCAAACTGGATTGATAAATGTTGCTGTAAGAGAACTCCGCATACGGCAAATTGTCGTCCCAACTAGATCCATAATCTAGCGCACAAGCTCTTAGCATGTCCTCCAGAATCTGATTGACTCTATCGGTATGTCCATCTATCTGCGGATGAAAGGCTGTACTGAACTCTAGCCTGGTACCCAAAGTTTCGTGCAACTGATTCCAGATTTTTGAGGTAAACTGGGTTCCTCTATCTGATACAATGCTCCTCGGAACTCCATGCATACATACGATCCTGGTCATGTATATCTTTGCCAACTTAGCACTGGTGTAAACGATCGACGACAACCCATATCGAGTCATAGTCTGAACGAGTCCTGGGCAATCCTGTGATAAAATCCATGCCTAGTTTATCCCACTTCCATTCGGGTATCCGCAATGGCTGTAGCAATCCTGCTGGCTTCTGATGCTCTGCCTTCACTCTCTGACATACATCACATACTGCTACATACTCCTCAATATCCTTCTTCATTCCGGTCCACCAGAAAGTGTCCTTCAAATCCAAATACATCTTGGTATTTCCTGGGTGAATCGAATACGGCGAATCATGGGCCTCTTGCAAAATCAACTTCCTGATCTTCGGATCATTAGGCACATAAACGCGGTCGTCAAACCATAAGGTATCGTGCTCATCTTCTCCTTTATCTCGGCAATATCCTTGTCAGTCTTCTGGGTTTCTCTGATCTTATCCATCAAAGTAGACTGAATCTCCAATGCTGCTACATAGCCTCTCAGAACTATCTCCAAACATAGCTCACGAAGATCCTCAGCTAACTCCTTTGGTAACTCTCCGGTCATGAGTGTGTTGACATGGCTCTTGCGGCTCAACGCATCGGCTACTACGTTAGCCTTTCCGGGGTGATAATGCAATCTCATATCATAATCTTTGATGAGCTCCAACCATCTCCTTTGCCTGAGATTCAACTCCTTCTACGTGAAGATGTACTTCAAACTCTTGTGATCCGTGTACACCTCACAATGGTCTCCGATGAGAAAATGTCTCCATGTCTTCAAAGCATGCACCACGGCTGCTAAATTCAAATCATGGGTAGCATAATTCAGCTCATGGGGTTTAAGCTATCATGAGGCATACGAAACAACTCTTCCCTCCTGCATAAGCACTGCTCCAAGTGCTCGACGAGAAGCGTCACAATATACCTCATAATCCTTGCGTTGATCAGGCAGAATCAACACTGGTGATGTAACCAAACGTTTCTTCAACTCCTGGAAACTGGCCTCACATCCCTCAGTCCATTTAAACTTGGTGTCCTTCTTCAACAACTCCGTCATGGGCTTTGCAATCTTCGAGAAATTCTCAATGAACCTCCGGTAGTATCATGCGAGTCCAAGAAAACTCCGGATCTCTCCAACTGTTGTTGGGGCTTCCCAGTTTATCACAGTGACAACTTTGGTGGGGTCTACTACTATTCCTTCTCCGGATGTAACATGTCCGAGAAATCCAACTTCCTTAAAACAAAACTCACATTTGCTGAACTTGGCGTATAACTGATGTTCTCTAAGCTTCTCAAGTACCAAACGCAAATGCTCCTTATGCTCTTCTTCATTCTTTGAGTAGACCAGAATATCATCAATGAACGCCATGACAAACTTATCCAGAAACTCCATAAACACCTTGTTCATTATGTTCATGAAATAGGCAGGTGCGTTAGTCAGACCAAATGACATAACGGTATACTCATACAGCCCGTACCTGGTGGTAAAAGCCGTCTTAGGTATATCCTGCTCTCTTATCTTCAGCTAGTGGTATCCTGATCGCAGATCGATCTTGGAAAATACCTTAGCGCCTTGCAATCAGTCAAACAAGTCATTGATCATCGGCAGTGGGTACTTGTTGTTGATTGTCACTTCATTCAATCCTCGATAATCAACAACCATCCTTAACGACCCATCCTTCTTCTCCACTAGAAGCACTGGCGATCCCCAAGGTGACGAACTTGGGCGAATATAGCCTTTATCCAATAACTCCTTGATCTGCTTCTTAATTTCCTCCAAATCTTTTGCGGGCATCCTGTACGGTCTCTTAGATATAGGCCTTGTGCCTGGCAAAAGCTCAATCAAAAACTCAATGTCTCTATCCGATGGCATGCCTGGCAACTCCTCTGGAAATACGCCAAGGAAATCCTTCACCACTGGTACTTCCTCCTGTACAACTCCTGATAAGGAATTTACTTGAGTCCTCTTCGGCTCATGCCGTGATACATACTTAATCCTTCTTCCTTCTGGGGTGGTAAGCAAAATCGACTTACTGACGCAATCGATGTTTCCTCCATACATCGATAGCCAATCCATACCCAGAATCACATCCAGACCTTGCGATTCCAAAATGATTAAATCCGAGGGGAAACATGCCTACCTATACTCAATGGCACCTGAAAACATCCTCGACTGGCCATATACTCCACTCCTGGTGAGCTTACTAACATGGGTGTTCTAAGAACCCTGGTGGGCAGTTTATACTTATCCACAAATCCCCTTGATATCTATGAATGCGATGCACCAGTATCAAAAAGAACGATTGCAGTAAATGACTTAACCAAAAACTTACCTATTACTGCATATGGCTGGGCTTCAACCTCCTCCACGTTAACGTGGTTCACCTGTCCCCTGTTGAAAGGGTTCGGCTTCTTCCCAGAGCTTCCATTGCCATTTCCATTCTTAGCTTCAGGACATTCATTGGCATAATGTCCAGTCTTCTGACACTTGTAGCAAGTTACTTGGCTCAGGTCCCTCTTAGCTGGGGTCGATGGGTTGGTACAGTTCTGTCCATTGCTTCCTCCATTCCCATTACCATTCTTGGGACCACTATGGTTGTGCGAGCTCCCTCCTCCATGGGTATGCTGAAAAGGTCCTCCCGAATTCGGGGTAAAACGGGGCTTTTGCTGAGCTCCTGAATTGTACTTCCCTTGTCCATACTTCCTCTTGCGGTTGTCAATCTGCTGCTTCTTCCCTTCAATCATAAGATCTCTATCTACCAACTCCTGGTAATTGTTGAAGGTTGCTACCATCAACTGCATGCTCAGCTCATCATTCAGTCCTTCCAGAAACTTCTCCTGGTTGGCTGCATCCGTAGCAACATCATCTAGGGCATAACATGCTAGCTTACTAAAGTCATCCACATACTGGCCAACTGTACGTCCTCCTTGGCGCAAGTTGTGAAACTCACACTTCTTCATGGCCATAGCTCCTGCTGAAACATGGGCAGTATGGAAAGCCTGCTGGAACTGATCCCATGTGACAGTGTCAATAGGATAAGTGGCTGTGAAATTCTCCCACCATGATGTTGCAGGTCCCTCAAGCTGATGTGCAGCAAAACATACCTTCTCCGCATCTGTGCATCCTGAAGTGGTCAACTCCCTTCCCATCTTGCGGAGCCAATCATCTGCAACTATCGGCTCGGTGCTACTAGAGAACACCGGCGGATTCAGCCTCAAGAAACGGGCTAAGTGATCAACAGGTGGTGGTCGTGGTGGGTTGTTGTTGTTGTTGTTGTTGTTCCCCTGGTTCTGATTCTGGACTAGCATCTGCATCAATGCATTCTGCTGCTGGATCAACTGAGTGAGCTCCGGTGGGAAAACAAATCCATTGTCACATCTCGGAAGCATCTGAGGGTTTAGATAAGATGAGAATATAGAATAGAATGAGGTCTATAAAGAAAGACACTACCCATATGCACATGAGACAATAGCAAATAATATCACTTCAATCAAATCAAACAAGGGCATACAACGGTCTAGCTATCATTACAAAAGTGCTCGGACAATACTATATACATGGGAGAATACTACTACTGTTATGGTGGTCGACTAGAAAAATTGATCGGTCGAAGACTCCATGGTATCTGCAACAACTTCATCAACGAAATCATCATCGCTATCATGTGGTTCCGAGTCGGTGTCGTCGATGATGATGTAGTTCTCCGGGCAAGTGCAATCATCATCTTCTCCTCCAGTCGCGGGAAATCCCATGAATACTTTTAGCTTCTTCTTCAGATCATCATTCTTCTCCATGAGTGTCGTCATTTCCTCCTCATATCCATCGCGTGTAGTCTTGAGTTCTTCCTCCAGCTCCATGATCTTGGTCAATGCCTTCTTCAGATCTATCATGCCTGCGCACATCTGGTTCTCCTGGCGACGAATGTGTTAGTTTAGCTCCTGAATGAAAGCTGCAATTGATCTATCCTTCCTGGTGCTGATCATCTCCCATTGCTCATCTCGGCGCCCACAAATCTGGTAAATAGTATCCTTAAGATCCTTGTGGTAAACTTGTCCAATGCGTCCCATGGTGATGTGGGCTGCCATGCTCTTTCCTAGACTCCAGGTTGGTGCATCAAAGGAAAACTCTATGGGCTCAGTGACAGGCATGAACGTTCTTCCTGGTACTTGGACTTGAATCATCCAACGCTCTTCTTCGGGTAAAGTGGTGATGTAGGTCCCGATGAAACTTGGTACTCCAATGTTCAGATATCTAGTGACTTCCTTCAAGTGGCGTCCAAAGGGTGTATATTCATCCAGTTGTGTGAACTTGTTCCTTGCATCCGCCATCCTAAAAGAGTAGAAAAGATGAGGAGTCAGAAATGAGAAGAGAGTAGTGATCTAGGGCTTTAGCTTAGTGGTCGTGTCCTACAATCAGGGTGTGCTCTGATACCATCTTGTAGCAACCAGACCTCAAACAGTCTGATCTCTGTGCTTCAGTGTCATCCCTGGATCAGTAATGCTGACACGCACAATACTTGAAGGATTTATAACAGAGTAGCAATCACACACTTATTACATCGAATGTCTCAAAAGAGAACTTATTACAATAAATATGGCTTAAGGCCATCTAATAACGATAACAGTAGAAGGCTTGGAAGATAAAGCGAGTCCATCAACTCCAACGACATCACTGAGTATAAGACCACGACCTAAGGCACCTTACTCGCCGTCTGAAAAGTATGCAACATGAACGTTGCAGCCCAAAAACGGGTCAGCACATGGAATATGCTGGCATGTAACACATAGAGAGTAATGAACAGAATAATGCTATACTACATGCATATATGGTTGTGGAAAGCTCTATGGTTACAGTTTTGCATAAAGCCAATTTTTCCCTACTGCAAAGGAACAAAATTTTATTTAACCATCATGGTGGTTGTTAAACATTGAGAAGGTTCACTCAACTCAATCCCAATTAAGCATCATCATTAAACCCAACAAAATTAATTAAAGTAACAAGATGAGATTCACATGATAATCCAAGTACTAGATACTCAAAACGTCCATAACCGGGGGACACAGCTAACCATGATTAGTTTATACACTCTGCAGAGGTTTGCGCACTTTTCCCCGCAAGACTCGATCTCCTCCGTTGGGATTCTCGCACTACATGGTGTTTGAGAAACGGATGACCGAGACATAGTCTTTTAGAAGCGTTTGCACCTTACGATGGGTAGACAGTTACACCTACTTTCCCCTGCATCTGCTAGTCTACCACTGTAAGAGTTCACATGACTTAATCAACTATGCTAGAGCCCATAGTAGCTTGCGGCTGCACACAGAAGTTTCTAGCATGAATAATCTCATGATCCCTTTGAGCCTGGGTGGCGGTCCATAAAGAAAAAGAACAGGCAATCACTGGAATCCCAGGTGTCTCAATCCACCCAGATGTGTATTAAAGTTGCCACCTTAAATAAACCATTAATTAACAATCTCACATCTGTCATGGATACACTCACCCAATCCACGTCTACTAGCATAGCATGGCAATATAAGCAAACGTAGAAGTAACTCCCAAAGGTTTGAAAGTAAACAGGATATAGGTACTACCTCATCTACTCCCCAGAACCCACATATTAATCAGGTCCTAATCATGCAATTGTTTGAGGATTGATCTAATGCAATAAAACTGGGTAGTAAAGAGGTATGATCGAAGTGTTACTTGCCTTGCTGATGATCCGTGAAACCTAGAGATTCGAAGTAGCAAGCGGCGCACTCCGGATACTCTATCGCAAACAAACAAGCATACAATAAGCACTCATCTAATGCATAGGTAAAACTCAACTAAAAGATCTAACCAGAAAGTTCAACTTGAGAACTCCGGTTTGCAAAAAGAATCAAATCAAATGAAGCAAAGAAAGTCAAACGGCGAAAGATACAAGCTTCGTTTACTAATCTGGACCTAAGTCAAATTTTACAGTAGAAAAAACTTGTTTGACTTGGTTAAACGGAAAGAGGGTTTTGAGACGAAACTCTAGGCGTTTGAATCGCCTGATTCCGATAAATGAGCCAAAAATTATACTAGAACGAAAATCGGATCAGAAATCGTGATCTGGAATAATCGCGGAAAATCCGAGAAAAAGAAAAACGGACGAACAGGCTAACGAACGAACGTTCGCTGTCCGCGGCTAAACGGCGAAAACCGTTCGTTAAAATGAACGTACGGACGAACGTCCGCTAAATAAACTAAACCGGAAAAAAATAAAACCGATCTAAAAAAACGCACCTCGGTTTTAAAAAAACGAACAACAATTTTTTTCCAAAACCGGCGGCTACCTCAGGATGCGTGATGGCGGCGGCGGCGGCTACTCCGGCGAGGCAGGCGGCTCCGGCGGCGGGTCGGTGGAGGACGGCGTCAGCGGCGGGGTCGGCAGCGGACGGCGGCGGCGCAGATCGGGGCGGCGGGGTCCGGCTTGGGCTAGGGTTTCGGGGGGGGCTGGGCTGCGGCTTGGGCTCCCCCGGCTTATAAAGGCCGGCCGGGCCTTGAGTCCTAGGCGGACACGGCCCGGTAGGTCAGTTAGCGTTTTTTTAAAATAATTATGCACAAAAAAACAAATAAAAGAAATAGTAAACGGACTCCAAAAATCCCGAAATAAATTTTTCCCAACTTCTAAAATCAAGACGGACAAAGGAACATTTATTTGGGGCCTAAATGCAGTTTTGAAAAACGCGCATTTTTCCTAATTCAAATAAAATAGCAATAAAACTCCGAAATAAAATCTTATTTGATTTTAATATTAAATCCTCAATATTTCTTTATTTTGGGAAAGTCATTTTATTCCCTCTCTCATATTTTCATAGTAGAAATAATTGAAGATAAAATAATTAAAATCAAATGATCCTATTTTCAAAATTTGAGAAACTCAAATATGAAAATAACGAAATCCCCAACTCTCTCCGTGGGTCCTTGAGTTGCGTAGAATTTCTAGGATGAAGCCAAAATGCAATAAAATATGATATGCAATGATGATCTTATGTATAATATTCCAAATTGAAAATTTGGGATGTTACAGAGCATACCTCAGAAAGATATGGTTTTCACCGTTGTGGCTGAATTGGAATTAATTCTTGTGGTCACTGAGTTTCCCGATGTATTCCCAGAAGAGTTGCTAGGCATGCCACCAGACCGAGAGCTCGAGTTTGCAATTGACCTTGTGCCCGGAACCGCACCATTATACAAGAAATATTATCGGATGCCGTCATCAGAATTAGTGGAGCTAAAGAAACGGCTTGATGAGATGCTCCAGAAAGGTCACATCCGTCCCAGTTCCTCACCATGGGGATCACCTGCTATATTCGTGGATAAGAAAGATGGTAGCCTCCGTATGTGTGTGGATTACCGTCAGCTGAATGATGTCACCATCAAGAACAAATATCCATTGCCCATGATTGATGACTTATTTGATCAGCTCAGTGGGGCCAAGGTGTTCTCCAAAATTGATTTGAGGACGGGATACCACCAACTCAAGATTAAAAAGGAAGATATTCCTAAGACCGCATTCACTACTCGGTACAGTCTTTATGAATATACTATTATGTCCTTCAGCCTCACCAATGCCCCTGCTTTCTTCATGCACATGATGAATAAAGTATTCATGGATTTCCTCAATAAATTTGTGGTGGTTTTCATCGATGATATTCTCATATACTCAAAAAGTGAAGAGAAGCACAAAGGACACCTCCGAGCTGTCCTACAAAGACTCCGTGACCATCGACTGTACGCCAAATTCAGTAAATGTGAGTTTTGGCTCAAGAAAGTTGGATTCCTTGGGCATATACTATCCCCGGAAGGTATACCCAGCAAGGTAAAAGACGTACTTGATTGGTTGGCACCCACGACAGTATCTCAAATTTGGAGCTTCCTTGGATTAGTCGGATACTATCGCTGGTTCATTGAAGGTTTCTCTAAGATTGCCAAGCCAATGACAGAGCTTCTCAACAAGGATAAGAAATTTGAATGGACTGAGGATTGCGAGAAAAGTTTCAACGAGCTAAAAATCAGACTGACATCAGCCCCTGTGTTGACACTTCCAGACATCTACCGCAACTTCGATGTATACTGTGATGCTTCCAGGAAAGGTCTTGGATGCGTACTTATGCAAGATGGCAAGGTAGTAGCATATGCATCTCGGCAGCTGCGACCCCATGAAGGGGACTATCCTACTCATGATTTGGAATTGGCCGCAGTGGTTCATGCTCTAAAAATTTGGAGGCACTATCTCATTGGAAAAAGGTGCCAAATATTTACCAACCACAAAAGTCTCAAATACATATTCACTCAGCCAGATTTGAATCTCCGCCAACGCAGATGGCTTGAGTTAGTCAAGGACTACGATCTTGGAATTAATTACCACCCGGGTAAGGACAACATGGTGGCCGATGCACTCAGCAGAAAGCCTGTCAGTTTAAATGCCATGATGGAATCCCTGCCTTCCGAACTCCAAGAAGAAATTGCTCAGCTCAATTTGGTCATAGTTGATGCTGGTCTTGCTAATATTGTGGAGATTACTCCTACCCTCGAGGATGAGATCCGCAGGGCCCAGCCGGATGACACAGTCTTACAAAAGTATGTCAAGCGAATGCTAGCAGTACAGACCTCGGATTTTTCCAAGGACCATCTAGGTACATTACGATTCCGTGGGAGGATTTGTGTACCAAGTCAAGGAGATTTGAGGAAGAAAATACTGTCTGAAGCACACAAATCTTCGTATTCTATTCACCTCGGAGGCACTAAAATGTACGAAGACCACCGCCAAATATTCTGGTGGGACGGAATGAAGAAAGACATAGCCTATTATGTGGCCTGCTGCAACGTATGCAATAAAGTAAAGGCAGAGCACCAGAAACCAGCCGGACTCCTCCGACCGTTGCCTGTTCCGCAATGGAAGTGGGATGACATCTGCATGGATTTTATCACCGGGCTACCAAAAACTCAGCAAGGCAATGACGCAGTATGGGTCATAGTAGATATGTTAACCAAGGTACCTCATTTTCCATTCCCATCAGAACCACATACCGTCTTGATCAACTCGCACAATTATATGTGTCCAGAATAGTCAGTTTACACAGAGTACCTCGAATGATCACTTCTGACCGGGGGTCCCTATTTACCTCCGCTTTGGGAACATCACTGAAATATAGTACCGCTTATCATCCTCAGACCGATGGGCAGACTGAACGGGTAAACCAAATACTTGAAGATATGTTGCGAGCATGTGCCTTGGCCCAAGGGCCTATGTGGGAAGATTGTCTGCCGTATGCTGAGTTCTCCTACAACAACAGTTTTCAAGTCAGTTTAAAAATGTCACCGTGTCAGGCTTTGTATGCCGTAAGTGCCGCACCCCGTTGAATTGGTCTCAAACCGGGAGTAGTCACATTTTCGGAACAAACCTCATGATGGAAGCTGAAAAGCAAGTCCAAGAAATCTGAGACCGTCTGCGACTGGCCAAATCCCGACAAAAGAGCTATTATGATGCGTAGCACCGACGGATCAGTTTTGAGCCCGGAGAACAAGTATACCTCAGGGTCACTCCTATGAAGGGGGTCAAAAGGTTTTAGACTCGCAGAAAATTGGCACGCAGGTTTATTGGTCCATTCCTAGTTGTGTCCCGAGTGGGTACTGTTGCATATCAGTTGGAACTGCCACTAGAATTGTCAGAAGTGCACAACGTGTTCCATGTCTCCCAGCTGAGGCGATGCATATCACCCCCCGAGAAAAAGACTACTATGACAGAAGTAGAGTTGACTAAGGATTTAACGTAAGAGGTGAGACCGTTCAAAATTTTGGATGAGATGGAAAGGGTCACTCGTAGTAAGGCGAGAAAATTTTACAAGCTCCAGTGGGGCATCATACAGAGGCGGAAGCAACCTGGGAGCAAGAAGAATTTCTTAAGGCAAACTATCCATAATTGTTTTCCCAAACAACCGAATCTCAAGGACGAGATTCATCCTAAGTGGGGGAGGTTTGTGACAGCCTGGTTTTTGCCCTCTTTTCTTTTTCTGGATTTCATTTGGATTTTATTTGAATTTTGGCATTTGAATCATTTCAGTTGGACTTAAACACTTGGGCATCACCTTGGCTTTCACCCAAGTGACTCATTTTTCTCCCTAGCCATCATTTCCTCTCTGGTCTACCTCAAAATAATATCATGGATATTTTTCTTAAATGAAAAATATTCATCTTCCTCTCAAAAACCCTAACCAGAAACTTGTGCTCCAAAGCAACCCCAATTTTTCTTGCCCACAAAAATCTGAGAAAATTTACAAAAATCCTTTGAACCCTAGGGCACATCCCTGAGCAAAAATATCACACCACTTTTTGGAATGTTTTTGCTACTGAAATTATTTTCTGTTCTGGACGAAAAAGGTAGTTTCTACAGCAGCTACCATTTTACTTGCTCCAATGAGGCTGCATTTTCTTGTGCATCACTAACCTACTAGATGATTGCTAACCACCAAAGCACAGCTCCCAACTCCCAACCGTTTAACCACAGCAAGCTCTCAAAGTTACTGACCAGTAACTTGCACCGAAGTAAAAATCAAGTTTACTGCACCTGAGCTCAACTCAAAGCCTTGGCACTAACCTAAACACTAAGGACTACAATCCAGACATGAAATTTGGGGCCAGCTGTGGCTCTATGCCGCAGTGCACGCGGTGACCACGCGTGTGCATGATGCCAACATGCTTGTCACTGCGCTCTGGGTGCCGCCGAGCGCTCTGTTCAGCGCGTGCTCGCTTTCCCGCTTGCCTAACCTCGCCAAACCTCGCCACCATCATCGTCACGACGCCATTAACTCCCCCCTGGCGCTCGCCGATGCCGGAGCTCGCCGCAGCGAGCATGGGCATGGTTCGGCCGACCCAACAGTGCGCTGCGCACTGTGTTCGTCGCCACCCCCGTGTTCTTGTGCTCGTCTCCGTCTGTTCACAGTGGCCGCGTGAGCTGCGTTGCCTTCCCCCTCGCTCACTGGCGCCGTTCGTCGCCGGGTGCAGCGTCCAGGTGTCCTCCGACGGAGCCCGAACCCCTTGCTCCGCTCGGCTATAAATCCAACCCCCCCAGCCTTCTCGAGCATCCCCAGCTCCACTCACACACTCCACAAACTCGTAGGAAGCCGTAGCCCGGCCGGGCAGGCCTCGGGCCGGCGTCCCCGAGCTCGAGCTCGCCGGTGATCCCCTCTGTCCGTCCGCACCGCTCCAGCCCCTCCCAAGCTCAGTCGACTATTCCAGGGCCAACGCTGTGCTTCAGTGGTGCCGCCCGACTCGGTTGGAGCCACTAGGGCAGCCCCTCGTCGTCGTCACCTCCAACTCCGGCGACCACGGCCCTCTGCTGCCGCTGGATAGGTTAATTCCATCGCCGTCCGACCACCCCTAGTTGTTCTACGGGTACGGGAAGGTGCGCCTCTCTCTTCTCTTTCGATCCATCCCTTCAGATCGGGCCAAGTCGCCCTCCTCGCCGGCGTGCGCTCCAGCGAAGCCCTATCATGCCTTGTCTCTCTCTCCCCCTCCCTCTCACCTGACTAGAGGGCTCGCTGTCAGTCACTCTAACCGCAACCGAAGCGGTACGAGTGGAGGCGCCCCGCGGGGTTTACGCTTTCGACGTCACCCCTCCCTCCCAGTTCTGTTTATATTAATTCAAATTCAAATAATTCAAGAACACTTCAAACAGCTACAACTTTTTAACCATAAGTCCAAATGAATTGATTGTTTTTGCATTGTGTTCTGTATGAAAATCTCTAGCAGCACACCAAAGATGAGACGTTTCTCTGCTGCCTAGATTTTCTGGTGAATTTCAGAGTGTTTCTTGATATTTTCTTTTTGTGTTTTTGAATTGATTTCAGAAGGTGAAGCTTGTCTTGAGGATCACCAGGAGGACTGTGACCCTCATCTGCACTAAGGCAAGCCACAACAACATTTTCATGGTGCCAGTGCAATATTTGTGATTTATTTTCAACTTGAATGATTAAATTAGTTCATGCATTTAAATCACCAAGTTAAATAGTTAATTTTCATTCTGTTGAAAGCTAGATTATGTGGACATGTTGATTTTCAGTAAGATAAGAAGTTAACTAAGTTACTTTTAAGTTACTATAACTCATGCTAGATTATAGAGAAATTATTTGCTTATGGAAAAGAACTAGTTGGGATAATATTTTCTTGGTTAAGAAAATAATTATGCTAAGTTATTGCCATGATTAGTTGCTGATTAAACATGACCAGAATAGTGCCTTAAGTTTCTGAAATGTTGGGTTAGTGCTTGATTTAGTTGACCCGGTATTGTTTTGATGGTTAGTGAAGCATGTTACATGAGTGCATTTGCATGGCATATCATGACACCAGTTATTTTTATTTTAAGTTGAACCTGATAATAAATCAACTTGAACATATCATTGATCGGGTCATGGTGCCATTGAATCGAGTTTTTCCCAGTGCAACCACATTTGCCTTTATGGGAAGGCCTTTATTCGGTCCGTTGTCATGCCTCTGGTTGGTACCTTCAACAAGGGAAGGTTATGGGCGTGCGGTACCCTGGCCCGGTAAGCAGACATAACCTTGTGTGCCCGTTAATGTTGTTATGGTACATTGTCCCCGTTTGGACCGTTTTTCCACGATGTGGCCGTTTTGCCACGACGGTGGTCGTTGGTGTCTGGGGTAGACACGGGGCCACCCATGACTTAGCCCAGTGGGGAGTTATTCGGAGTGGCCGGGAGAGTGTTATGGCAATGGAGGGGTTCTGTTGGAATGCCATTGGTCCATCCGAATGATAGTGCGAGGCCATGGGTTCCTTTGTGTGGGTACAGTGCGCTACCTCTGCAAAGTGTATTAAATCTATCGATAGCCAAGTCCACGGTGAAGGACACGCTCAAAAGTAGGTCACACCATGGGTCAACATTTTAATAAATCTTGCACACTAAATTACTAACATGGCATTGTTGGAAAGAGGATGGTTGGAGAACCATGTTGATGTTGATGACCAAGTTGTTGGTCCGTTTGTGATCCGAGAAAGATCACCGTTTGGTTACGAGGTAACCCGTTTGATGACCACATGGTTGGTCCATTTTGTGATCCGAGAGAGATCACTGTTTGGTTACGTGGTAACCCGTTGGTAAGCAAGTCCGTGGGACTTGAGTCACGAGGTTTCATTCACTGCATCCATAGCATGATTTTGCATTGATGATTAAATTGGTTAATATCATGATATTATTTGTCATTATGTTTATGCTTGTTGTGAGCTTGCAAATACATTCAATGTACTGACCTTGCGTGTCATGCCAGATTTCAGGATTGTTCGTTGGAACGGAGTGCTGCTCGGGTCTAGATCGTGTTCACATCGGTGTCCCTGTGCTATGGAGTCCCGCTTCGTCGTCGTTCTGCTGCCGTGTAGTTGTCATGTTCGAGGCCCCCTTATGTTCATTAAATAATGTACATAATGTTCAGACGCACCGTGTGTCGCTTGGCCTCCTAACTTGTTGTAATATGAACCATGTTCCGCTAGCGTCAATAAAGCGGTTGTTTTCTGTACCAAGATGTTGTGTGTTGCCAGAAGACATGGTTTATGGGCTGGCAATGCAAGGTAAACTGGTTCCTCTGAGCCGGGGTGCCACACTTTTATCCCATAATATGTCAGATTTGAGGATCTAAAATAGCTTGGTGAGATTTCTTCCCATATTACGTCAGATTGCATGATCTAATGCAGCTTGTTGTGCTTTCTTTCCCATATCCTATATCTTGCCACGATTATGTTCTTCACAATAGTAACAACTAAAGAGAAATCTTCATGTCTTGCTACATTTTAATTTCAGGTACAACTACAGTAGATGTTATATTAGATTCTTACAAGTTTGATTTTCTTAGATTTTTGAACTTTAATAATGGATGCTGCCATTAGTTTGACTTTTCAAGTAGATAAAAGATTTGAAATTGGTCGCAACTCTTCCACAAGCAGATTGTTAGAGGAAAGCTTCCATCCTTAAAAAAGTTCTTCAATTCCAAATGTTATTGTCCTACTTATGTCTTTTTAAAATGTTTTTCTAATTTTATTACAAACATGTTAAATTATGTATTGTTCATATGTAGGATCGATAATTATGTCTAGAGGGGGTGATGAATAGACTACTTGGCACAAAAGGACTGTTTTCCGAAGTTCTAATTTTTTGGCAGATTTTATGCTTTTCTCAAGTAGTACTAATGAGCACCCTACAGATGCAATTCTCGAGTATAGGCAGTTGAAAGTAAAGACATGCAACTGCAAAGTAAATGGGGTAGAGTTGACATAATCACAAATGCAATTGGTTCGGTAAAGATTTCTCCCAGTGTTGGCATGCACACTGCGTTGGGGATGCGCGATCCAGCAAAAGTACTTGTCGGCCTTGGCCGTCGGTGTGGGAGTGGTGGTTGCGTTGTTCCGGGTGAAAGCCTGGCCGCTGCTTGATGACCGGCGGTGTCGGCATCCACGGGCGTCGCTCTTCTCCTTGGAGACATAGATGAGTAGATCTGCGTATCCTCAACTCTCGGATCAAGTTCTTCGGGCGAAACTCTAGATCCTACTGTAGGGTCAGGCAGCGACGGCGTCTTCAACTTCTAAGATCTTGGTTTCATTGGTGCTTCTTGTAGGTTGGACGTGCACGACATTGCGTCCGCCTTGTCCATTGGACAAGGTGTTGGTTAGGCTCCTATAGCAACAATGACAGATGTGAGCGGACTCGGAGTCGTGACATTAGTTGGGTAGTCGACTCTTCTCCAACGTGCCCGTAGGATTGCCTCGACTGATTGCCGCTGTGAAGTCGAAGTTGCGGTGGCGGGACCCTGGCGGTGACGATGAGGGGCGACAGGTGGTCCGTTCGATGATCCTTCGCGGTGCCAACTTGCGTAGTTCTCCTTTGCAGTTCTTTATTAGAATCGAAGTTGGGTTGTCCTTTCAGGGGTGGATGGCACTTCACTGGAGTGTAGTGTTGTTTTTTCTTTTCTTTGTTTGATCTTCGGATCCATCCCATATTTTTCTTCCGTTGTTTTCTACTAAATCTGAATCAAGCCAGCAAACTTGTCGAATCTTTCAAAAATAAAAAGGTAATATCACTCGGAGTAATAGAACTTGCACTCGATGTTCAGTTTGATGCTACAACTTTAAAAAACGGATTTATGATCATCTAACTTAACTAAACATGCAGATACGGTTAGAGCACGAGTATGCGGACGCATAGCAAACTTGTCGGATCTTTCAAAAATAAAAAGGTAATATCACTCAGAGTAATAGAATTTGCACTCGATGTTCAGTTTAATGCTACAACTTTAAAAAACGGATTTATGATCATCTAACTTAACTAAACATGCAGATACGGTTAGAGCACGAGTATGCGGACGCATAGCAAACTTGTCGGATCTTTCAAAAATAAAAAGGTAATATCACTCAGAGTAATAGAATTTGCACTCGATGTTCAGTTTGATGCTACAACTTTAAAAAACGGATTTATGATCATCTAACTTAACTAAACATGCAGATACGGTTAGAGCACGAGTATGCGGACGCATTTGTATGTACGGCCCCATCAGTCGTTGAGTACGTGATGCATTTTCGCACCGAACAGCTTTTATCAGTTTTTGTGTGAAAAAGCCAAACGCTCCGACGAACTTTTGGACGAAACTCCGTCACATTTTTTATTTGCGAGAAAGACGGACCACTGTACTGCTCATAAAAGAGCAAATTAATAGAAAAAATGGGAGCCAGGTTTGGAACACGCGACCAGAAATTATTGCACGAGCCGCTATAGGCACTACAACATTCACGTTGTACCGTCTACTACTTTATGGATAAAACAATTCCTATTGAACCATGCGGCGTGCGGAGCTTAAACAGGCTGACCACTTTGAACTCGCTATTTTCTTTAAGATAATTGTAAAATGTAGGTTATGCTCGTATATTTGTGTGTTAAAAATATAATACAAATGATGATTAGTCAATAAAACCATTTATTAAATTTTAAAATGTTTGTATAGCTTAGAATAATAAAAATAATGGTAAAATTACAATTCAAACATATTAATTTAATTATACAAATTTTTCCATAATTATACACACATTTTCATTGTCCAATGATCATATAATTAAAATATTCCAAAATTTAAATTTTAAACTGTTGATATGGATATTCAACCTTGTCCCATATTTAAATTTAGATTACACAATCGTTTTTAATACGTTAAACATATTAATTAAAAAAATGAAATGTTGATACGGATATTCAATCGTGCCATGAGTAACAACTTAAGATTTTTTTGGATACATTAAACATATTTACTTAATAAACATTTTAAACGTCCGTATTAACTAAGCATTTTTATATGATACATAAGTTTATATTTAATTAATTTATTTACTAATCATTATTTGTATGTATATTTTTAACACACAAATATTTTAGCATAATTTGTTACCTACGTTTTACAATTATCTTAAGGGCGGCGATCTGCGCCGGCGAGCCGGCCCAACTGTTGGGCCGGTCGAGCCCCAACCGTCAGATCTGCCCCCCCCCCCCCCCTCTCCCCCGAGTCGTCAGATCCTTTCGTCCCCAACCTCCCGCCACGGGAAAGGGAGAGGCCCGCCTCGCACGCACCGACCACCTCGCCTCGCCTCCTAACCGCCGGTCGCGGCCCTCGCCGCTGGTCGATGCCCTCACCTATGTTTCCTCCGTGCCTTTCTCACCTTCGTGGATGCAGGCATGCAGCATCATGCACCCATGGCTGCAGCCTTGTAGCTTCGGTGCCACCGCTCGTAATTTCAGTGCACGACGGACACGCTCCGGTGGCGATGGTTCGCCGGACACAGTGCCCCAACGGGTGCAACTTTTCTGATTCCGCGGAGTCTGGTTGTAGCTTTCTCTCTCTCAAAGGTTGAAGCTTTTTCCCTCTACGGTAGAAACCTTTCTGTAAACGATTGAATTCGCACATACGATTCAAGCTTTCTCTGTCAAAACGGTTGCAACTTCTCTGATTCTGTAGAGTCTGATTGTAGCTTTCTCTCTTAAAGGTTGAAGCTTTTTTCCTCTACGGTAGAAGCTTTTCTGTAAACGATTGAAACTTTTTTCGTTTTGAGCAGCGCCTGGGTGAAAGCTGCCTCTATCGTTCGGTTGAAGCTTTTTTCACGAAGGTTGTAGCATTTCCCATAGACGGTTGTAGCTTTCCTCGATAACACTGAACGCTTGCAGCTTTCTGTATATCCGGTTGAAGCTTTTCATCTAGAGTTTGAAGTTTTTTTTTAGCGGTTGCAGCACGGGGGTCTGTGGCGGGTTCTGCAATGCCTCGCCTCCAGGTTCGCCGGGATACGGCGCCCCCAGCAGTGGCGGCCATGGGTGCCAGGACCGCGGCATCGCCGTGCACTCCCCAAACAGCACTCGCTCGTAGCAAAAAAAAGGCGTGCAAGACGCCACCGTGGTCACTACGCAGCTACTAGGATCACCGGCGAGCTCCGAGCAGATGTGTGACAACGGCGGCCGTGTGGCTGCGCGGCAGGGGATGGAGCAGCCGCTCATGGCTGTGGCCGAGGCCAGCAAGGAGCTGGCGCCTGGGATGGAGACCGACTAAGGCGAGCTCCGCCTCGTACCCTTTGATGACACCTCCGCGAGATCGGGGGAAAGAGACGAATACTAAAGCATGCGAGAAAACGAGCGGTCGAAGCGGTCGGCCGGCGTGTAGATGCCAAACGTTTTCCTTATCTTAAAGAAAATAGCGCGTGCGAAAGGGGCTGCAGTATGTGCAGCAAGAGGCTGCTGTAGTTGTTGTAGCAGGGCTCGTTTTTTTCTTTTCTTTTCTTGAAAGCAGGGCTCGTTTGTTAATTCTTGGTCGCAGATGCAAGACCTTGCGGCCCCCTTTTTTGTGTTATTTTTGCTCATCTATGAGCATTCCACAAATTAAAAATGTGAAGATGTTCGTGCAAAAATCACCGCAATATTTGATTTTTTTCGCAAAAATAATAATACAAGGTGTTTTGGCCAAAAATACATCGCATACTCGCTTGAGTCAAGTTAGATGGCCATAAATTCGTATTTTTAAAATTCTATAACACCAAACTAAACATTCAAAGCAGATTATGTGATTTCCAGTGATATTACCTGTAATAAACTATTACATCTTCCCCGCAAAAAGAAATTTACATCTTGTCCATCAAATATATGGACCGACTATTGGACCCCACGCCCAACTCGGACACAGACGACTCGTGGGCAGTTCATACCGACACGAACCTTAGCTAGAACTCAATGGTAATTGCTAACCTGCCAGACTAGTATTGTATAAGCCTCCATCCAGATACATGCAAACAGAGTACATGACTTGGTTACCTAGCACAACTAGCACTTTCCATTAGCCAAACCTGAACACTTTGCTAATTAACCTCCAATGATGACAAACACGATTTGTTGTGGATGGTGCTGATGCAAGTTTGGATTATTATTGCCATTAAATATGTCATGCCAACCGACGCAATCCCAAAAGGATACGTCGAACTGGATGAACCTATCTACGAGCCTTTGTCCATCTGGGTTACCATGTCTCCGTTGCAAGCAAAGATTCTCATGAAGGGCGAAAAGTGCGGCTGATGCCGCTAAGAGCGCAAGGCCCACGACGAGCGCGACGATGGAGAGCGCGGTGCTGAAATAGCTCCAGAAAGCGCCGTAAAACTGCAGCAGCAACACGTAGGAGATGAAATACGCCAAGAAGGAGAGACCCACCAACCGTATGAACTTGTTCCGGCTAGACTCGTCAGGCTCCGGGACGGCGAGGAGGCCGTCGAGGATAGCGTTCTCGTCGTCGGCCATCTGCTTTCCTCGAGCTCCTTCCTCCTTGGCTTGCTTCGCTCTTTTCCTGTCGCTCGGATGTATCGACTCCTCCTGGTCTGTCGTTGCAGAGGCGCACTTAACTGCTAGGGTTACACGGACAAAGGGGAATAATGCTGGGATATACTTGCTGGAGACGTAAGTAGATACCGGCCGTACCCCGCTTTATCTTCTTTTATTACTATCTAATTCTAATTCCAATTCTAACTGTTAGGAATTAATTATTCTGTAATTAAATAATGTGGATAATCTCCACGTTACATTAGGGAGGCGGTTAGTGATCTGCTAACCATCACGTCCCTTCGCTCCTGTCTCTCCGAACAGTTGCATTGGTTGGATGCGTCCCTTCAGAGGGTATATATGTACTTCCTCCGTTCCGAATTACTTGTCTTAGATTTGTTTAAATATAGATGTATCTAGCACTAAAATGAGTCTAAATACATCCGTATCTAGACAAATTCAAGACAAGTAATTCGAAACGGAGGAAGTACATCATCCCAGTAATAAAGATACGAGTTCATTTGTCATTACTTTTGATTCATCACACGTTATCAGCGCTCTGCTCTCCGTTGAGCGAGAAAGGCCATCTCGAGAAGGCGGCTACACGCGCAAGAATCACAGAGGCGAGGAGAGCCTCCCGGCGGCGTGGACACCAGCAGTGGCGTCCTTTCCATCGGCGGCGGAGGCGGCCAACGTCAGGCGCGTGCCGCCGGTACCGGCAGAATGAAGAACGGCGCGGCCCGGCTCGCACCTACCGCAAGAAGTGCTCCTCCTCTGGCGCATGGCACTGCCACGCTCCCTCGGTCATCAGGCTGCTCAAGGCAAGGACACAAACATGTGTCTGCATGCCCTCCTGCAGGAGAAGAACTCAACCGATTGAATCGCACGCTCAAGAAAATATGGATTTGTCATATTCCAACTCTCCAAGCAGGACAATAAGAACTTGAAATTGGCCACCATCACAAATCAAGGAAGGTAAGAAACAGAAAGTGTAATGGATTGACACTTGTTTAGTCTGTCACCTGTAGTAACCAGGAATCAGGCAATATTCGCAACCTTCCGCGAGACATCAGGAGAAAAAGACGAACAGAAAACTATGGTGCGTTGGCACTCTCGATCAATGGATTGAAATCCAAACCAAGAACTGTACGCGCGCATGTTTTATCCTTCAATTCGTGTTCTTACCTCAAAAATGATGTCGAGCGCGGATTGACGCACTCGACTCCGAACGCACCGGCGGCCTGCGGTCAGCAAGAAGCGCGATTGGCAGCTCTTGCCCGGGCGCGGCTCCCCTCAGAACGATTGCGACAGCGCGCTCCTCCCACGCGTGGCCGGCTGCGACGGCGCGCGATACGACGGTCCAGCAGACGGGCTTGTTCCGGAGGAGGCGCGGCTTCCCGCAGCACGGTCGGCGGTGGGAACTCCTGTGCGCCGCTTATTGCGGCAAGTAGTCACAGTTTCGCATAGGAGACGACTCGCGCTAGCCACTGCGACACGCGAATTAATATGACAAATATGCAGCACCAGCATTAAAGAACCTGAGCGAGTCCATAGCCACTGTAGTAACACAGGTTTCTTGCATACAATTACATATTAAAACTTCTATTAAAATTTCAAGCGTAAAAAAAGTTTTTTTTGAAATGCGACATTATTGGGAAACTGAATCTCTCCCTAATAATAAAGCACGGATTGACTTTGTCGGGTTCACCGTCACGCTTTCTTCTTATGTCATAATACGCTTTTACAATTTGTATGAACAAATCATAATATAAAGGAGGTGGTACTAAGATTTTCGTCAAGTACCGATTCATTTTCCCCTTTAACCTTTCCCAGCGGTCCGTGAGTTTAACGTATTGGGACGTGCCCCACTCTGTAGTCTGTACGAGACAATGCTCTCCTCTTTCTCTCCCGTTTCCACCGCCGCGTGCATCACCTCACCTTTCCGCCATGCCTCCTCCTCTTCCTCCCTGTGTTTTCATCTTCTTACTTATCTCGTCGGAGCTCATCCCCCTCTCGCCTCTCTCTCTCTCTTTCTTCTCTCCAAGGACGACATGGATCAGGGGCTCGGCGCCGGATCCTGATTTGCCCAGCCGTCGCGCCACTCCGAGATGGATCCATCCTTCATGCCCCGCCTGCTCCGCTGCCGGCCACGTCCACGCGGACAAGCTGCCTCCATCGCCTGTCGTTTCCCCGAGCCGCACAAGATCGGCCATGCAAGCCTTGAGTTCGTCTCGTGACCCTCCAAGCCCCTTCTCCTTCGTATCCGCCCCGGACTCTTCCTCTTCCAGATCCACTAAAAGAATAGTCGCTCTCCTCTCGATGTTGTCGCTGCCGTCAAAATCTGCTAACCGTAGTACGAGGCAATGGCTGAAGACCTGAAGTGCTGCCCGGATGCAAGCCACAAAAACAAGGGCAAGTACGTGCCCCGTCTACAAGCAGACCTCTGCCGGTCTTGCCCCGACCCACCTCTTCTCCCATTCCACTGGCGATTCCCGCACGCATGTTTTTTTTTTTGAAAGATCCAGCATCGCTGGCATTTCATTGATAATAGCAGGAAGCAGCGGAAAAACAACAAGGTGGTGAAGGTCCTAGGACCAGATCCGAGGATCAAAGAAAGAGAAAAGAAAAACAACAGCCCTAAGAGCTGCAGCCGAACACTCCATACTAAGGCAGCGCAGCTCCGACTCCGACGGAGAACTACTAAGAAGACTAGGCAGGGGTGGCGTCACGGGGGATCACCGAACGAGCTATCTGCCGCGCGTCATCGTATACCACCGGCCCCCCACCGCGGCTTCGACTTCACAGCAACAGGCGGTCGAGGCACACCCACGGACTCGCCGGAGAAGAAGAGCCGACTACCACCACCAAGGCCACGCTTTCGACATAGCTCATCGCCGTCATCGTCGCCACAGAAACCACCGTGCACGTCCAGTTGTAGGAAGCACCAAAGGGATCAAAGTCTTCAGGATGGTGCCCTAAAGAGGGGAACGACGTTGAAGACGACGCCACCGCCCGACCCTTCAGCAGGATCTGGGTTTTCACCCGAAGGACTTGATCCGGGAGATCTGGCTGTGATATTCCCGACGGCGCCTCCAAGGAGAATAGCGACGCCCACAGGCGCCGTCGCCGCCGACCGGCCAGCACCGGCCAGGCTTTCACCCGGGGTAGCCACTCCCACGCAGCAGGCCGAGGACGACCCATGCCTCCATTGAACTGCACACCCCCCACACAGCGAGTGCGCCACCACTGTGCAGGGCCACCACCAATCCTCCTCGACGGCGGGCCTGCAGAGACCAGATCAGGTCCTGCATCCCGCATCCGACCGCAGCCGGAGTCTCACTGCTCCAGCAGCGCCTAGCGCCACACACAGCCGCACTTCCACGCAGCCTCGGGACCCCTCCAAGCTGCACATCTCGCCGGAGACTGGATCCGCGCTGCCACCGCCTCGCGAGATCCAGAACAGGAAGCACCGGCGCTGCCCCCGCACGCCATATCCGCGCGCCGAGCCGCGCACACCTTGCGGTGTGCGGCCCGAACCTCCGCCGCACGCTGGCTACCTCTGCGCCCGCTCGCCGCACACCGCCCACCGCCGCCAGCCCCGTCATGCCGCCCGCGCCTGACGACCCGCGAGGCCGCGCTCCCGCACCAGATCCGTGCCCCGCGCGCCTGCGAGGCCGCGCTCCCGCGCCAGCTCTGCGCCCCGCGCGCCGGCGAGGCCGCGCTCCCGCGCCAGATCCGCGCCCCGCGCGCCCGCGAGGCCGCGCTCCCGCGCCAGATCCGCGCCTCCGTGCGCTGCCTCGCCGGCCAGCTATGCCGTCCCGAGCGCGCGCAGTTGCTTGAGCTCCCGCCGTAGATCTCCGGCCCGCGCCAGCACCTCCGGACGGAAGGAGAAAAGAAGGGGCCCCGCCGCCGCCCAGCCGCTCGGGCTTTGCCCGGCGACCGCTGCCGGCGGCGGCGAGGGGAGGGAGGGGTGGTGGTTGTGGCTGCTGGAGGGGGCTAGGGTTTGCCCCCGAGCCGCCCGCGGGAGCGACGCGGGGGTGAAGGTGGTGTCCGGAAGGTTTGGCGACCTCCCGCACGCATGTGACCCCCTCCTTGTTGTTGGAGACTTGGAGTACACTAACCTGGAGGCGCTGGCCATCGAGTTCAGCCGACACAAGCAGAAGGCATCCTTTCTTGGTCAGGGTCTCGAGAAGAGAAGTACGACGGGATCCATAAGCTCAACGCCATGGTGAATGTTGCTGCTGATATTTTGAGTGGATAGGCAGACCACGCCGGCGCGTGTGTCCAAGTCCTAGGTCATCACTTGCTTGGCAACGCACAAACGCAGCAACCAGCAGTGCATGGTCGCTTTGTTGAGAAGACCGAGCTTGGTGAGAGGAACCCGACAAGAAGGTCAAAATTCTGATTGGTGGCGTCAAGTGAATCTGCATCTTTAGCTGAAATTAGCCTCTTATTTTGTTTCCTTTCTCATCATCGTCTCAATTTTCATCGGACCGGAACTATATTAATACAACACATGTAGGCAAGTTGGAGTTGGACACAGCGGAGGCTGCATTGGGTTTGGTGGTAGGCTGATGGACACATGCCAGTCGCTTAGCCAGCTCCATGGAGTTCTAGCCGCTCATACGGACTGAGCAAGCTGGACCAATTCATGCGTGAACGAACATTGCTGCTTCGGATCTTGGCCGGTAATTAAGAGACTGTTTGGAGTCCCTCTGCTCCATGCTGCCGCTCCCGGAGCTGACGGTGTTTTAGTTCAAAACTGCGGAGTGAGTGAATCGGTACTCCCCAGATTCCTAAAATCCAGGGAGCTGGTGGACTGCCGAACAGGCCCTAATACCGAACTTGGCCCTCATCGATATTAAAATACTTAACTTGACAGCCCCTACACCTCATGTTGATTGATCACTTTTGATTTGTTTTTTTCATTTCCCTTTTGATATGGTGGTGATTTAAAGAGAGATGAAACTGGTGAGTGGCTTTTTTAGATCATCCCGGAGAAAGGCTTTAAGGAAGGAAGGGATGGTTCATACCAAGATAGGTCTAAATTGATGGGAAAAAAATAACTAATCTTCTAACACGTCGTTTATTTGGAAAATTCATAATTTAAATATCCTAATATCCTCTCATGCATAACCATGTTCGTAAGTTAGTCCCAAGCAAGGTGATGATGGGGGCAGCAAAGGCGGACCGAGTTGGCAGCAGCAGGTGGAGTCACAGTGGTTGCCGATCTGTATCGTCATTCAGAACTGTATTCTCCTTGCAGCAAGATCAAGACCATGAGTATCCAGAACTATATTCTCCTTGTAGCAAGTTCCAGACCATGTGTATCCTTATCATTGAAGATTATTTTTCATCTTTCCAGTAGATTATGAACTATATAGTATATACTATTGCTAATATAGCAAGATTACTTGTGAAATTATAGCTTTCCTGTGACTATTAATATTTTGGAAAAGTGATAGCTTTCTATTCAAACTTGCATTTTTGTATTTATACCTTAGGAAACATTATCGAATTCGACTAATAGTTTTCTATCAGAACATGCCTTTTTTTCTTCAGCTATGTAATTTTGTGCAGTGTGGGCAGACATATTTTTAACATGATTTAGTTTTATCCTAACGGCATAGAAAGTTGTTTCTTTCACTACCATGCAATGCTTTCTTACTATGAATAATTCCATCATTCACCACTTGTTCAAGAAGAGATATATTGGAGTTCAGGTCCGTGGTCCGTGCCATTCAAGACCACGGTCTATATAATAATGTAAAAAGATTGAGCACTATCGTCAAGAACTTATCAAGTATGAAAAGTTCTGTTCCACATGAGTGCATTTTAAATAGGACCTAACAATTTGGCATAATCCATGCCAAATAGAGTTATGCAATGAGCGAAATGCAACCAGCATTGTTGAAGTCATAGTTTAGCTTTCACTTCCAAATTTGCCAAAAAAATATAATCAGTAATCACATTTATGTTTATTCCATAGAGCCAGCGGTCAAAAGTTGTGAAAGATAGACTTGAAACTATTAACATGTTCACTATTTGGCAGTTAAGCGAGTGAAGCTTGGAAACTGTAGAAGAAAAAAAGGAGGCTGAGAGCCAAAGATTGCGGAATATTGTGATTAGTTGGAGGCTCTGCCGAGGTATGCATATTTTATATTGTTCCGATGAGAAATGATTATCTTTATTTTAGCCTTGAACCTCATCCTATTGTTCTACCTCTACTTTTTTTTGCAAAATGCTCTACCTATACATTGACTCCTCTTGGTTTTCATAACCTCTTATCTTCACGCTTGCAAACAACTTCATACTTCCTACAATCACCAATCGGTATGTCTTGCATTAATCATGGACAATTAGTACACCATTGTCACTGGATAGCACCTGAAATAGTGAAGGTCCAAATAAAATAGAGAAGTTGAAAACCAAACAATCCACACATTCCTTAGGAGTTTTGCAATGATGATTTGGGTGAAAGCGCAATTCTATTTCATGTTAGAAAAAATGGATATTTATTCGGCTAGGGGAGTGCCACATTTTTTCCCGTTCCAACGCACGGGCATATGTGCTAGTTGAAACTAAAAACAAGTAGGGAAAAAATTGAATACGAGAATAATTTCTAAATTATGAACTACTTTTCGTATACGCAGAACATCTTTTCCAAAACAAGTAACAAAACTGAAAAGGTGATAATGTTTTCAAAACTAAACTATTTTCAAAAAAACTCGAGCATTTTTTGAATTTGTGACAAAATTCCGAAAACAAGAACATTTTTACAATTTGTGAACAAATTTTCAAAACTGTAGCTTTTTTAGAATAAGTGAACAAATTTGGACAACAAGAACATTTTTGAAATACGAAATATTTTAGAATTTGCGAACAAAAATTAAACATGCGAACACATTTGAATTTCTGAACAAATTTTCAAAAATGAACATTTTTTGAATATGTGAACAAATTTTGAAAACGAAAATATGTTTTGAATTTGCAAACAAATTTGCAAAATGGGAATAATTTTTTCATTTCCAAAACATTTTGGATTTTTGAACAAAATCAGGAATATTTTTATGAAATTCCCAAACATTTTTTTAATTTGAGAACAACTTTTTAAAGCGGGAACATGTTTTGTACCGCCGAACATTTTTTAAAATCTGTGAACAAAATTTGAAACTGAACAATTTTGAAACTCAAAAAGGAAAATGTGCATATTTTTTTGAAATGTGCGAACAATTTATCTAAAACAGGAACATGTTTTGAACCACCGAACATTTTTTGAAATTGTGAGCAAAAATTTGAAACTGAACAATTTCAAAACTCCTGAAAAAATGAAAACGTGCACATTTTTGGAATTTTCCGAAAAACTATGACATTTTCAAAAAATCAGGGACATGTTTTTGAAATCATGAACAATTTTTCCTAAACATGATTTTTTTTGGAAATTATGAATAATTTGTTCAAAACACATTTTTTCAGAAAATTCAGAAAACATGAACATTTTTGGAGTATGTGAACAAAATTGAAAAAGCTGGAACTTTTTTTGAAATTACAGAACATTTTCAAATTTATGAAACAAAATTTAGAAATGAGAACGATTTTTCAAATTCCTCGAACATATTTTGAGTTTGCAAACAAATTGTCAAAAACATGATTTATTTTCAAATTAGTGAACACATTTATTGACAATTCCAAATAGAAAAGAAAACCAAAAAAAGGCAAATACGAACATTTTCTTTAAAAGGGAACATTTATTAAAACGGGAACATTTTTTAAATCCCACAACATTTTGTTTAAAATGCAAACATTCTTTGAATTTATGAACAATTTTGGAAAATGCGGCCATTTTTTTATAAAATGAAGGTTTTTTGAAAGTGGGAACAATTATTTAAGGTTACGAACAATTTTTGAAACATGAAATTTTTACAAAAAAAATTGAAAAATAAAAAAGAAACAAGAAAGGAAACCGAAAAGGAAACAAGAACATTTTTAGACCAAAGTTAGAAACAAAAAACAATTTTAAAAATTCCAAAAAATTTTGAAAGTTGAACATTTTTTGAATACGTGAAGAAAATATAAAACGAATATGTTTAGAAATTCATGAACATTTTTGGAAAATTGCAAACAATTTTTGAAATGGAAACATTTTTTCAAATCACGAACATTTTTTTAAAAGTTGTCCAAATTTTAAACAAAAACATTGTGAACAATTTTGTTAACACAAAATATTTTTTGAAAATTTTGAACATTTTTTGGTAAATGCATACAGTTTTTGAATTTATGAACAAAATTTGAAAACACAAACATTTTTCAAATTTTGAACATTTTTGTAAAAGCGCGAACATTTTTTTGAGAGAGAAAACATAAACTTGAAAAACAAAAAAGAAAAAAGAAAAGAAACAGAAATAGAAATAGAAAAAGAAAGGAAAATAAAAAACCGGTTCAGGAACCTTCTAGAAGGTTCCCAAAATCGGAAAAAACCAGCTGGGAACCTCTAGAAGGTTCCCAAAACCGGGAGTGCTGGAACGGTTAAACGGGCTGGCCCGTTGCGTCCCTGCTCGGTCGCTCGCCTGTGCGAAGCGCCGGCAGTTTGACGCAACGAGCGGCGAATAGGATAGTCCGTCGGTGGTGGAAGCACAAGGGTGGCCGTCGTTTGGATCGGGATTGGGGGCGGTTGGTCGATAGGGACGAAAGCCGTCCCGTCGCCTCTACCTTATCCGATCTGGGGCGGTGCGTGTCTGTGGGCCGGCCAAAGGTCCATCTCTCTCCAGAGAAAAAAAAGGAAGAGACAACGAAAAAGAACATGTGGGTTGTGCCCACTGTTTTGGGTTGTGCAGATTCGGCCCAGGACCATTTTTTTATGTTTTCCTTTTCCGTTTTAGCATTTGGCTATGCAGTTTTCACATGTATGTGTATTTACAGTAGTTTCATTGTATACTACTGTACCACAAGCACATTGTGTATCAACATATATGTTCCGGCAATTTATAAATTTCTATGTGTTGATCGATACACATGCATTTTTACAACATGATTAATTTACATGGAAGTAAACTAATGGGCATGCTTATTCATGCTGGATATGTTGGACATATCCAAGAAATTTTTTGATGATATTGCCATTGATAGCATCGAATTTCTGACTTGGGCGATGGGTGTCAAGATTAACTTGACGGTCCAGAATCTCAGTTCCATAAGCGCACCCACTCAGGGGCTCCTGCTATAACGAATATAGCAAAATATGTTAGTCAGTCCGTGACTACATACAACTCTTTTGTGCATCAAATCAATTGAAAGTTGAGAATCTACAATAGTGTGGTTTCATACGCTAGTCTCATCGAAATGTTTTCGACTCTCAATCCTTTTATTAGGATTTGACTGAACAATTTCATCAATGGTGAAGGAAAGTGGAGACATGATGAGAAGGAGAATATGAATGGAGGACAAAAGGGCAAAAGTCATTTATTGGAGAATGACATGGTCAGTAGCATCGGTTACTATACATGTGGTGATACGACTCACAATGCAAGGAAATGTGATACTTCCATGCATTTGGTGGATCTGTACATGCATCAATTGGCTAAGGGCAAGAGGCCCATGGGAACATGTGTGAATCTTACTTCACTTGCAATAACAATGGTTTCCCAATGGTTGAAAGTTCCCAGATGTTCCTCAGAACATGGGCAACTAGGATCATGCTCAGCAAAAGGAAGGTCCACTATTGAGTATCGATGACATGTTAGTGGACTTCAATTTTATCGACATATATGGAGACCGGGTTCAGTCTCTTTTGTCATGCATTGTAATGATGTCTATAGACATATTACATGCTGTAAAATGAATTATGTCCATCAACATAATATGATAGCTATGTCATCAGACACGATGCTTGTGGAATGTCCTCTGACATATATAGTTTATGATGTATGTATTATTTCCATATGAGTTCAATCATATGTTGAAATTGGTTCTTTCTCTTTAGAAACTTAACGAAATAATCCAATTGAGAAGGAAATGTGTTAAGTGGAAACTGGGTCTACTAACACAATATTTTTGGGAGATTAAGTTGTTTCCATTGCAAGCTCTTGATAAGAGTAATGGAAGTGTCATGACAGTTGTGGTCGTGATACGCTAATTGTTGGTTCCGGTCAAGCCAGAATTACACTCCCTATGGGTACTACATGGTAATCATGGGTGCATTGATGTATCTAGATTCTACTCGTACCTTGCTGAGTTTTAAGGATATCCGCAACGGTTTCTATGTTGAAACCCATAAAGCGAGTGAGGCTGAAAGCCTACTCATGACTCAGCAAAAGGGATTTGAATGAAATCCTAGAGTAAATGTCTTCTCTATCTTTTGGATTGGACTATGCATACATTCAATTAGATACGCATTTGGCATATCAGATAATTTTCTAGAGTCTTGATAAGTTCAAGATATGGCAACATTCCCTGGGTCTCCCTAGTATTGGGATGATGAGAAAATTATTGATGGTCCAATTGGACACAAATCTGACGGTGTGAATTTTCTAAATTCATTGAATTGTGTATGCATGATGTGTGCAAACCGGGAAACTAATCACAAGGCCATCTTATCTCATGAAAGAGGATGGGCCACTAGATTTCCTTGGATAGGAGATATATATATATATGTGATCCAATTCAACCGTTATATGGGATATTCACATATTTTATAGCGCTTTTGGATGCATCAGTGAGATGGTCCAATGTATGTCTTATTATAAGGGACCATGCTTTTACATAGTTGATTGCTCAAATCATTAGTTTGAGAGCAAATCAATCCTAGCACGGGATAAAATCCATCAAAATGGATAATGCTGCGAAATTTAGTTCATGAGAATTTGATGATTACTGCTTAGATTGAGGCATAACTGTGGAGCATATTGGTACTTTGTGTTCATACCCAGATTGGTCTTGCGGAATCACTTGTCAAGAGGATAAGTTGATAGCAAGATTGCTCCTACAGAATTGTAATCTCCCAACATCTAGTTGGGGACATTGCAGTTTTACGTACTGCATATACAAATTCGACGAACTGCATATTATATGGTCTCCCCATTGCAGTTAGTACGTGGAAATGAGTAAGTATTTCCCATCTGCGATAATTCGGTTGTATTGGATACATACCGATTTCACCACCGCAGCGTACATATATGGGCCCTCATGGAAATTGGGGATCTATGTGAGGTATAATTCTCCATCAATCATCAAGTACCTGTAGTCCTAAGAAGGGGACTTGTTTATGGCCTGGTACGCTGATTGTATTTTGATCAAGACATTTTCCGGCATTAGGGGGAGATATGGACCACATTGAATGCCAGAAAATAGATTGAGATGTGAATAGACATCTAGTCCTGAGGTCCACGTATGAATGAGTCTAAACTGGAGGTTCAGAAGATTATCAATTTGCAAAGTATGGCAAATAATCAGCCAGTTGCATTTACTAAGTATATAGGTGTCATAGAGTAAAATATTCCCATAGTGAATGTGTCAGCAAGAGTGGATGTGACCCACAGGTCCACTCGGCCACCGAAGAGGGGGAGGAATCTGGACACAAGAGGACAAGGCTTCATGGAAGCGTCCAAGGGGAATGAGGAATCCTCAAACAATAAATGCGGGTCAACTTCATGTTGATATTCAACCAAGGGTTGAAAGACACCTGAAGGATGTTGGACACATCCAGGACCTAGCACGAGTGTGCACACAAATTTTTGTGTTGGGACATCGGAAGACCTTGACTCAACCGTTGTGGTAAATCACAAAGAGTCAAAAGGTAATGATGAAATCTCCACTATGGATATGGATTTGGAAGAGTCATATAATAAAGACTACATTATGTCGACATTTATTTATCCTCATGAATTGCAAAAGACCTTGGATTGGATCTAGAAGCTAAGTCCATGCATGGCTGAGTATCTAAAACACTCTAGTTGATCCAAAGGAAGGCAACAACTCAGGATGCGTTCGCTCTCAATATGAGGGGGTATTGACCTGATCAATAATACCCAGTCCTCTGAATTTGTTCCCTGGGGGAGCAAATGGGTCTTTGTTCATGTGAGGAACGAAAATAATGAGGTGGTGAGACATGAAGCAAGGCTTGTAGCACAGGGGTTCACGCAGAGACTCGTCATCGTTTATGATGAAATATGTTATCCTGTTGTGAGTGGAATAAAGTTCCGATATTTAATGTCACTGGCAGTGAATAATGAATTTGTTTATCCTACTGATGGATGTTGTGACTGCATAGTTTTATGAATCACTTGATTCGGATATCTCTATTATAGTTCCTAACGGAATGAAGGTTTCGAATTAAATCGCAACATGTGTTGCATAAAGCTTCAGAAGTCCTTTTATGGCTTGAAGTAGTCGGAATGGATGTGGTATAACTTACTGTGTGAGTTCCTTTGCAAGAAGGGTTACTCAAACACTGATGATTGCTCATGTATGTTCATCAAGAAAACTAAAGATAGATTTTGCATCATTTATGTGTATGTTGGTGTTTTGAATATGAACTACACAAGAAATACATGAGATAAGCAAATCATCTTGAGACAGAGTATGGGATGAAAGATTTGGACTTTGCTCGATCTTGGGACTTGAGCGCATTCCTTCGGGAATACTTGTAGTCTACATTTATCCAAAAGATTGTTGAAAAGTTCAACACCGTTAAGTCATATCCATCAAAGAACTATGGTGTGTGAGATCTCTTGAGTAATAGAAATAAATACCCATTTGTACCTAATGACAGTGATGAAGAGATATTGGAACCGAGTCTCCATATCAAGGTGCAATTGAAGCACGAATGTATCTAGTGAACTGCACCAGGCCTAGTATATCATTTGCAGTAAATTTATCAGCTAGATACAATACATCTCCAATGAAAGGCATTGGGTTGGTGTGAAGAATATTTTTGGATATCTTCTAGACACTAAAATCTTGGTTTGTTTTTATGAGAAAAATCAAGATATGACCATGGTTGGATATCGTGATGCTGGGCATATATCATATCCCCATAATCCCATATCACACACTGGTTTTGTCTTCTCGAATGAAGATACGACCTTCTCTTGGAAGTCGAGAAGAAAATCTTTAGTGGCTGCATCCACTAATCATTTTGAATGTATGAAGCAACATCTGAATCTATTTGGCTTCACAAAATGATGAACTTTGTTGAAAGTTTAGGCGGGTTTGATTAATAGGAATCACCCACCATTATCCATGAAGATAATGTTGTTTGTATTACATAGATGCAGACAGGTTATAAAGAGCAATATTACAAAGTATATTACTCTGAAAGTATTTTCCTCCTCGTGAGTTGAAAAATGGGAAGATAAATATTTTCGAAGCAAAGTGATATGTGATCTTTGTGATATGTTCACAAAGTCTTTACCAAGTTCTCCATTCCAGAAATAAGATAATGGAATTGGTATGAGATGACTTTGTTATTTGCAAGGTTCAGGGGGAGTGCACTCCTGAACGCTAACCTGTTTAAGATTTTCGAATCTTTTGTATTACACTCTTTTCCTTTATGAATTTTTCCTGAATGGTTTCTCATGAAAGGTTTTTAATGAGGCAATAGTAATACAAGCATGGTGATATGTCAATTTCTCCTTATTTTCCCACTGGGTTTTTGGAAGGAGTTTTCATGGCATATTATGTATATCTCCTCATATTTTTTCCACAGGGTTTTTGGAGGAGTGTTTTTGAAGATGATGATTCTACATACATAAAGTGGAGATTAGGGGGAGTGTTAGGAATTAATTATTCTATAATTAAATAATGTGGATAATCTCCACGTTACATTAGGGAGGCGGTTAGTGATCTGCTAACCATCACTTCCCTTCGCTCTTGTCTCTCCGAACCGTTGCATCGATTGGATGCGTCCCTTCAGAGGATATATATGTACATCATCCCAGTAATAAAGATACGAGTTCATTTGTCATTACTTTTGATTCATCACACTAACTAGGGGTTCGGAAGCAGGAAACCGACCGGGTCGGGAATCACGGTGCTCCTACCTTTGCCCAGGACCCGGTTGCCGATGACATTGTTCGGCACGCTGTTTAATGGAAGAGCTTTTTCATGTAAAATAAAAAAAGAAAGTTGATATGACATAATCCCCTCTAAACTATCATCCATCAAAATAGACACGCAAATCATTTTCGGACAATGAAAATGATTTGTGTGTCTGTTTTGATGGATGTGTTCGTGGACAGCGCTAGCCGAGCCGGCCATCCAACCTGACACATCAGATAAAAGCGGACTTGTTTTTTCATCAATGTAGGATTATTTTGTACATAGCTAAAGTCATCGACCTTATTTGACTATTCGTCGATCGTGGGCACATCTGTGTCCCATGTCTTGCTCTTCATTAGAGGTGGTCACGTTCGTCTCTTGTGTTTTACTCCTCGCCGGAGTCCGCCCTCTGGCTGGGGATGTTGCCAGTGGAGGTGAGGTTGACGTCTACGTGAATGGTCCAGTCTCATGGTCACTGGCGGCCTGGCTCGATGACGTGGAGCTGCCGGCGTTGGCAGCGTTCGGTTCCTAATCGCATGCGCCGCCTTTGCTTGTGCCTTCGCCGCGATCTGCTCGAATAAGAGGTTGCGCTCTGTCTGCCAACACTCGCGGCAGATGGTGCGGGGGCTGATCATCGACTCATAAAGCGCCCACTGCTCATGGACGAAGCCCTGATCCTCCACGACCAAGGTAGCAACGGCTTCCACAAGCTGGTGTTGCTTGAGGAGTTGCAGATTGTATCACTCTTTCTCCTATAGCATCAAGAACACGGAGACCGGCGAAGTTGCATGCTCCTAGTGAGCCTCCTCCGCCATGACCGTGTCGAAGTACACCTGAGCCGTGGTGAAGCCCACGATCGGTGTGGGTGTGGGTGTGGGCACAGGCTTGTTGTCGGATGCCTCCTTCATCGTCCTCCAAGCTCTCATCCACTGAGCTTGAAGGCAAACCCGCCTCTACGCGTTCTGAGCACCAAACCTGCCAGTTGTGGGCAATGCTTGTGATCTTGTGTCGGCTCCGCAATGAGATGCGCTTCCACCATGATGTGCTGCTCACGGTCATTATGGCGACGGTTGTTGTGAAAGAAAGGCGAATAGTAGTGGAGGTGCACCGGTGGCCATGAAAGGGGTAGTAAGGGACGTAGAGGTGGTGTAGTTTTTGCCGTGCACGTCCGTGCTTTATATATCGGCCGACTAGGCCAAGCGTTGGTTTGAAAGTGGGTGCACAGGGTGTGTTTCATGCCTGTTCAATGCCATGTAGGCAAACGAATGGGCAACGGCTTCACTGTTGTAGGAATCCATCCCATCGCCTATCTGGTCGTGTCGCTCTGAGAAGGCATTAACGTGGCCCAGAGAGCGAGCCCATGCGATGCAATGGCTGGACGATGCAGGCGCCGATGTGATGTCGCAATGTCCAGCGGACATGCGCCTGGTCATGTCAACCCTGGACCAGCATGAATGCGGCATGGAGAACGCAACAACAGTTGAAATAGGAAGAGAGGGATAGCTTTGTGTGGATCCGGGGTGTCAGACGCCGAGGTGGCGGGGGTCCAGAGGCACACAAAGTCTTTTGCTTGCGGGAATTTGGAGACGCGAACCTGGCTGTGGATGTTCGATGGACGGTGTTTGAGGGCCTAAAGTGTCTGGAATGCATGGGCCAAACGTTTACGGGTGGTTTCACGCACGATGTTAGAGATGCCCTAAGCTCCCTGGGAATAGGCAGCTGTGAGTGCTCTGCAGTTTGGCCTCGTTGTGGGCTCCACACCCCATGGACAAGACAATGTTTTTGCGTGTTGTGGCATGTGTATCAGGCTTACGTGTGTGGTTTATTCAGGGTTGTTGCTGTCGGCGTTCTGGGAACGGGGGTCCCTAGACTTGCCTGCCTAAGGCCTGCGGCGTGGCTCAAAGGAGGCCCAGCACAGCCTATCTCCATCAACACAGGCTCAAGACCCTCGCGAGGGGCCAAGCCTCGCGGGGCAGACGACAAGAAGCTTCCTCAGGCACGGCCTCGTCAGGCTGGCTCATGAGGAGGCGGAGAGTTCAAGGCGGGGTACCTCGCGAGGCGCCCATGACACAAGCCATGACGACCAGGGGCGCCAGTCGGGCGCCAGCCCGCGCAGTGTCCTCCTTTCCTCTTTGGTGCAAAGGGAGCAAGCACAGGCGAGGGCATCAAGCAAAGGCATCCATTTCGGTGCAACAAGACCAAGACCAGCCCAACGGCCAGAAGGAAGTCATTGTGGAGCCCAAGCCGGCGTCATCACCAGAGCCTTTGACAGGCGAGGACCAACTTTAGTCAGGATAAGTGTACCCATTGTTCCCCTTCAAAATGGCCAATTGTTGGCGCCCTTCCCGCACAATATTTGGGGAGAGGCCCAGGGCCTTTGCCTATAAATAGGACTAGCCACCCGCAAGGTAGAGGCATCGAGAGAACAAGGAGAGGAAGACACACACAGAGAGAGAAAGGCGACTGAACTCCCCCTAGCAGTTCATCGCGCCAGCCAAGAACAGACCCTCGCGAGGCTATTCTCCCTTTGTATTGTTCATCATCAAGCCCAAGAGGCAATCCACCACACCACACACTGGAGTAGGGTATTACACCACAATGGTGGCCTGAACCAGTATAAATCTTGTGTCTCTTGTGCTGTTCAGTTTGGTAGTCTAGATCTTAGCGATTCGGCGAGGAGCGAGCCGGCAGAGGGTTGAATCTCCGCGCGCACCCCAGTGTTCGGACCTCAAGGGTCTGCCAGAACCCGAAATCCGACATTTGGCGCGCCAGGTAGGGGTGCACCGGAATTTGCCTTCCATCGTCTTGTTCCTTCCGACCACCGCGTCCATGTCTGACGCTCGTCGGGCTTGCACCGAGCGCCGAGCCGCCCTCGCTTCCCGTGTCATCCAGACGGCCCCCGTCGACGGGCGTCCTCGTCGTTCCCCATCGCCTGCCGTCAACACCGCCACCGGCTCGGCGGGGAACGGGCCTCAGGCATCGTACCTGCACTTCCCAGTGACCTCTAGGGAGGAGCCGCGCAGCTTCTTCCTCACCCACCCCGTCGCGCCAGCTCCTTCGGTCGTCGCGGCCCTCCTGGGCGGCTCGCAGGCGCCGCCCTCCAGCCGCCATGTCAAGCCATTCGTCCGCCGGGTCGGCGCCGCCTCTACGCGGCAGGGGGCTCCCCCGGGCCAGACAGAGCCGTCGGCCGGGCTGAACTTCGGCTCTGAGGACCACCCCGCCAACTCGGCCTGCTCGGGTGCGCTCCCCATGCTCTGCACACCCACCATCTGCCAGGTGGCCGTCACCAGGACCCTCATCGACGGTGGCGCGGGCCTCAACGTGCTCTCAGTTGAGGCCTTCAACCTCCTCCGCATACCCCGGGAGCGGCTGCAACCCAGCCAGCCCTTCTCGGGCGTCGGAGGCGGGTCATCTAGCTCCTTGGGGCAAATCCGACTTCTGGTGACCTTCGGCACCTACGACAACTTCCGTACGGAGCTGGTCGATTTTGACATCGCCCCCATCGGCCTCCCCTACAATGCCATCCTTGGCTATCCAGCATTGGCCAAATTTATGGCCGCGACTCACCCGGGGTACAACCTCATGAAGATGCCCGGGAGCAACGGCGTCCTCACCGTGCCCGGGGACACCGAAGGTGCTCTGCGAGTACTCAAGCTCGCCTTCAAGACGGCGGCAGTGGCGCGGGCCACCGAGGCAGAAACCCCCAAGCCCAAGGGGGCTGCGCCGGCCAAGAAGAAGCAGTTGTTCACCCAAGACAAGGCGGAAACCAAGCAGATACCTGTCGACGAGGACGGGTCCACTAACGCCACTTTCACCATAGGCGCCAACCTCGAGCCCGAGCAGGAGGAAGCCCTGGTCAAGTTCCTGCATGCAAACAAGAAGGTGTTCGCCTGGGAGCCCGATCAGCTGGCAGGGATCCCGCGGGGTGTAATCGAGCACCACCTCAACGTATGCCCCAACGTGCGTCCCGTGAAGCAGAAGGCAAGGAGGAAGTCCACTGAGAAACAGGCCTTCATCGTCCAAGAGACCCGCAAGCTAGAAGCCGCAGGGGTTATTCGCGAGGTCCGTTACCCGGATTGGTTGGCCAACCCCGTAGTTGTGCCAAAGAAGGGAGGAAAGGAACACATGTGTGTCGACTTCACCAACCTCAAGAAAGCATGCCCACAGGATCCGTTCCCGCTCCCTCGCATCGACCAGATCATCGATTCCACCGCTGAGTGTGACCTGTTATGCTTCTTGGATGCCTTCTCTGGATATCACCAGATCAAGATGGCGGTGGAAGATGTGGAGAAGAGGGCCTTCCTAACCCCATGTGGGGTGTACTGCTACACATGCATGCCATTCGGACTGCGCAATGCAGGGGCAACCTTTCAGCGGCTCATGCACATCACCTTGGGCCCGTAGCTCGAGAAGAATGTGGAAGCTTACGTCAACGACATTGTAGTGAAGTCTCGCGAGGCCAAGACCCTGATACAAGACCTGGAGGAAACCTTCGCGAGCATCAACGCAGTGAGCCTGCGACTCAACCCGGAGAAGTGCGTGTTTGGGGTCCTCTCCGGAAAGCTCTTGGGTTTCCTCGTATCCCACCGAGGCATCGAGGCCAACCCAGAAAAGGTGAAGGCAGTTGAGGACATGAGCCCACCAAAGACCCTCAGGGAAATGCAGAAGCTCACGGGGCGCGTAACGGCGCTGGGGCGCTTCATCTCCCGATTGGGGGAGCGGGCGCTGCCTTTCTTCCAGCCAATGAAGAAAAAGGGGCCCTTTGAATGGACTGAGGAGGCTGACAAGGCATTACAAGATCTCAAGAGATACCTAACCAGCCCTCCAGTGATGGCGGCCCCGCGCCCTCAAGAGCCCTTGGTACTCTACCTCGCCGCCACTCCCTACTCCGCTAGTGCAGCCCTGGTGGCAGTTAGAGAGGAGCGTCGAGCCAAGACCACGGCATCCACCCGAGCCAAGGCAAAGCTGGATCAAAAGGAACTCGCGGAAGTCACCACCATGATGGAGGAAGATCAGCCGCCGCAGTGGAACACACCAGGGGCGGGGGAGGCCCTCTCTCCAGGCAACTAGCTTCTGGAGGCTCCACCACCTCGGGAGGCACCGCAGCTTCTGGAGGACGCCACCAGCACCGACGCCCCAAGCCTCGTCGAGCACCCGGTGTACTTCGTCAGTACGGTGTTACGGGATGCGAGGGCACGGTACTCCATGCCGCAGAAGCTCCTCCTCGTGCTGCTGGTGGCTTCACGCAAGCTGCGGCACTACTTCCAGGGCCATCCAATCAAGGTTGTCTCGGCATACCCCTTGGAAATGGTGCTCAGGAGCCCTAACTCAGCCGGAAGGGTCGCCGAGTGGAACATTGAACTGCAAGCATTCCAGCTCGAATTCAGCACGACCAGAGTCATCAAGGGGGCCACGCTGGCAGATTTCATGGCCGAGTGGACGGAGGCACCGGGCCTCAGGGCCGGCGAGGATCGATCCCTCTCCCTAGGAAGCGAAGCGCCAGAAGGCTGGGTCATGTACTTCGACGGGGCATTCTCCAGGCAGGGCGCTGGGCTGGGGCAGTGCTCATATCTCCCACTCAAGACAAGCTATACTACGCCGTGCAGCTCTGTTTCCAGCAAGGCGAGAAGGTCTCCAACAATATAGCAGAGTACGAGGGACTGATAGCGGGCCTGAAGGCCGCCGCTGCCCTGGGAGTAAAGCGTCTTACTATCAAGGGTGATTCGCAGCTCCTTGTCAACTTCTCCAACAAGGTATACGAACCGAGAGATGAGCACATGGAGGCCTAACTTGCGAAGGTCCGCAGGATGGAGAAGTAGTTCTGGGGGCTGGAGCTACAGCATGTGCCCCGCGGCACTAATCAAGAGGCCGACGACATCGCCAAACGAGCCTCCAGGAGGTTGCCCCAGGAGCCGGGCGTCTTTGAGGAACGACTCTTCAAGCCTTCAGCCCTGCCACCATTGTCGAGCACAGCACAGCCTCGGGTGGAGCTTCCTCAGCCACCTGCCTCGGGAGCCCTAGCCTGTGGCCCGGCCTCAGGAGCACGCCTGCTCCTGACGATGGAACCTCAGGAGGGGTGCTGGATCACAGAGCTCAGGAGCTACTTAACGCAAGGGACCTTGCCGGAGGAGGAGGAGGAGGCAGAGCGTGTGGCACGGCAAGCCACAACATACTGCATCATGGATGGAGAGCTCTACCGGAAACGACCGAACGATGTGTCCCTGCGCTGCATCACCAGGGAACAAGGGAAGGAACTGCTGGCAGACATACACGGTGGAGACTGTGGGCATCATTCATCGTCATGGACCCTCGTCGGCAAGGCATTCCGCAGCGGTTTCTATTGGCCCACTGCGCTCAATGACGCTGTTGAGCTCGTGAAGGCTTGCGAGGCCTGCCAATTCCATGCCAAGCAGATCCATCAGCCGGCAGGAGGCCTGCAAACCGTACCCTTCACGTGGCCATTCGCGGTCTGGGGGCTGGATATCCTGGGCCCTTTTCCTCGGGCGCCAGGGGGCTATCGCTACCTCTACGTTGCCGTAGACAAGTTCACCAAGTGGGCCGAAGTCGAGGCCATCCGCACCATCCCTACTGGTTCCGCGGTCAAGTTCATCAAGGGCATCGTGAGCCGGTTCGGAGTGCCGAACCGCATCATCACTGACAACGGTTCGCAGTTCACCAGTAACCTTTTCAAAACATATTGTGCTAACCTTGGGACGCAGATATGCTACGCTTCGGTGGCGCACCCCCGGAGCAACGGCCAGGCCGAGCGGGCCAACGCAGTGGTCCTGAGGGGTCTCAAGACTAGGACATTCAAGAAGAAACTGGAGGCCTGCGGCAGAGGCTGGTATGATGAGCTTCAGTCCGTGCTGTGGTCCATCCGCACAACCGCGACTAAGCCGACTGGAGAGACCCCCTTCTTCCTAGTCTACGGAGCCGAAGCGGTCCTCCCTCACGAGGTTAGGCGTCGATCCGCGCGGGTCCTAGCGTTCGTTGAGACGCTGCAGGACGCCATGCGGGGGACGGACCTCGTGCTGGGGGAGGAGCGTCATCGAGAAGCTACGCTGCGAGCGGCAAGGTACCAGCAGGCACTCCGGCGATACCACTGCCGCAACATCTGCCCCAGAACTCTCGAGGTATGGGACCTCGTGCTCCAGCGGGTCCTCTCCAGGGAGGGACTGCATAAGCTCTCTCCTATGTGGGAGGGCCCGTTCAAGGTTGTTCATGTTTCCAGGCCCGGCTCCGTGCACTTGGAGACTCAGGAGGGAGTACCTATACAGAACGTGTGGAACATCTAGCACCTCCAGAGGTTTTACCCCTGAAAAGGCCAAGAGCCTGTGAAGAAGGCAAATGCCTGTGAAGCTCATCTTTTTGGAGAAGGCCCAGAGCCTATGAAGAAGGCAAATGCCTGTGAAGCTTATCTTTTGGGAAAAGGCCCAGAGCCTGTGAAGAAGGCAAATGCCTATGAAGCTTATCTTTTGGGAAAAGGCCCAGAGCCTGTGAAGAAGGCAAATGCCTGTGAAGCTTATCTTTTGGGAAAAGGCCCGGAGCCTGTGAAGAAGGCGAATGCCTGTGAAGCTTATCTTTTGGGAAAAGGCCCGGAGCCTGTGAAGAAGGTGAATGCCTGTGAAGCTTATCTTTTGGGAAAAGGCCCGGAGCCTGTGAAGAAGGCGAATGCCTGTGAAGCTTACCTTTTTGAGAAAGGCCCAGAGCCAATGAAGAAGGCGAATGCCTGTGAAGCTGTCGCGTTTTGGAAAGGGCCCGGAGTGTTGGGGAACGTAGCAGAAATTCAAAATTTCCCTACGTGTCACCAAGATCTATCTATGGAGAAACCAGCAACGAGGGGAAGGAGAGAGCATCTACATACCCTTGTAGATCGCTAAGCGGAAGCGTTCAAGTGAACAGGGTTGATGGAGTCGTACTCCTCGTGATCCAAATCACCGATGACCAAGTGCCGAACTGACGGCACCTCCGCGTTCAACACACGTACAACCCGGTGACGTCTCCCATGCCTTGATCCAGCAAGGAGAGAGGGAGAGGTTGAGGAAGACTCCATCCAGCAGCAGCACAACGGCGTGGTGGTGGTGGAGGAGCGTGGCTATCCTGCAGGGCTTCGCCAAGCACCACAGAAGAGGAGGAAGAAGAGACGCAGGGCTGCATCAACGAGAGATCGAATCGCGTATCTTATGGGCAGCCCTAGGCCTCATATATATAGGGGAAGGGGAGGGGCTGCGCCCCTTATAGGGTTCCCACCCCTAGGGGGGGCGGCAGCCCTAGATGGGGAGCAAGGGTGGCAGCCAAGAGGGGAGGGGAGAGGGAGGCGCACCAATATGGGCCCTAAGGCCCATATCCCCTTAGGGTTTGCCCCCTCTCCACCTCTTAGGCACCATGGGCCCTTGTGGGAGGCGCACCAGCCCACTAAGGGGCTGGTCCCTCACCACTCTTGGCCCATGCAAGCCTCCGGGGTTGGTGGCCCCACTTGGTGGACCCCCAGGACCCTCCCGGTGGTCCCGGTACGTTACCGATAGACCCCGAAACTCTTCCGGTGACCAAAACAGGACTTCCCATATATAAATCTTTACCTCCGGACCATTCCGGAACTCCTCGTGATGTCCGGGATCTCATCCGGGACTCCGAAAAACATTCGGTAACCACATACAAACTTCCTTTATAACCCTAGCGTCATCGAACCTTAAGTGTGTAGACCCTACGGGTTCGGGAGACATGCAGACATGACCGAGACGTTCTCCGGTCAATAACCAACAGCGGGATCTGGATACCCATGTTGGCTCCCACATGTTCCACGATGATCTCATCGGATGAACCACGATGTCAAGGACTCAATCGATCCCGTATACAATTCCCTTTGTCTAGCGGTATTATACTTGCCCGAGATTCGATCGTCGGTATATCGATACCTTGTTCAATCTCGTTACCGGCAAGTCTCTTTACTCGTTCCGTAACACATCATCCCGTGATCAACCCCTTGGTCACATTGTGCACATTATGATGATGTCCTACCGAGTGGGCCCAGAGATACCTCTCCATTTACACGGAGTGACAAATCCCAGTCTCGATTCGTGCCAACCCAACAAACACTTTCGGAGATACCTGTAATGCACCTTTATAGCCACCCAGTTACGTTGTGACGTTTGGTACACCCAAAGCATTCCTATGGTATCCGGGAGTTGCACAATCTCATGGTCTAAGGAAAAGATACTTGAAATAATAAAAGCTATAGCATACGAACTACACGATCTTTGTGCTAGGCTTAGGATTGGGTCTTGTCCATCACATCATTCTCCTAATGATGTGATCCCGTTATCAATGACATCTAATGTCCATAGCCAGGAAACCATGACTATCTGTTGATCACAACGAGCTAGTCAACTAGAGGCTCACTAGGGACATGGTGTTGTCTATGTATCCACACATGCATCTGAGTTTCCTATCAATACAATTCTAGCATGGACAATAAACGATTATCATGAACAAGGAAATATAATAATAACTAACTTATTATTGCCTCTAGGGCATATTTCCAACACGGAGCCCGTGAAGAGGGCCAACGCCCGTGAAGCTTGCTTCCCCGAAGAAAGGCCCGGAGCCTGTGAAGAAGGCCAATGCCTGTGAAGCTCGCCGCCCGTGACACTCTCACGTAATAATGAGTTGGGGCTGTACACGCCCCGGAGTCTCAGGGGTGCCGGCCTCAGGCCCTGGGGCTCCCTCCCACGCCCAGTGGCAGCACTTAGCTCCGCGCTGGTGAGAAGACGCCGAAGACTAGACTAGGTGCCGGACGTGGCTTTTTCATTTGCTTTCTACAGTTGACTAGTTATTCCCATTTGGAGTTTTTATCGAAACTATCGCCATCTTTTGGTCCGTGGTTCTTCGACCTTTTTCGCTCTCCTGCTGTCACACCCTGCATTTTGTAACATTTCATTTGCATTATTAAAGCATGAAAATTTGGACCAACAAAAACTTTTGCATTATTTGGCTTTTATTTGGAGTTGGTTTTCTCTCTGTGATTTTTTTTCAAGTGCTCTTTAAAGTCAACTACTCCACCTTCTGTACTTCATCTCCTTGCCCCAAACTTCTGCCCAATGATCATGCCATGTGTATAGAGCAATATAGTATTTTCTTACAAAAATAATTTGGCCAAAAAGTATTTTCGAAAATTAGTTTTCCAAAAACCCCTAAATTGAGGATTGCACTACAAGTACTTGATTTGGGGTATGAAAAATATTTCAAAAAGTATATTTGAATCCTATTAGATGTAGGACTCCCATAAACCACAAAAATATAATTTTAAAAGTTATTTTTCTATTTTATTTAAAAGCTTTTTCTTAAGACCAGAAATGGTCTCTAATAGGGAAAAATCATTTTTGTTGTTTCAAAATATTTGACAAAAATCAGGGAAACTCAGTGGACATATATTTTCCATATATAAGAGTTTCAACATATGGTCATGATCAAAATATCGGACAAAACCTCCCAAAACCATTTCTGCCCATTTCAAGGATTTGAAATATTTCTACAGGACATAATTTCACAAAAATCCAAGAAAAATCCAGCAAGTCACAAATGCATATTGTGATCACCTTGCAAGGCCTCATGTAAATTAAAGTCATTTTGGTTCACCAAAATGACCCAAAACCCTCTCTGACCAGAATCATATTTGATCAACTTTGTACTACCAACTTTCTCTCCTTGACCCCAACTTTGGTGAGCATGTTCACATGACCAAATGAGGCCACTACAGCAAGTGGTGCATCAAGGAGAAGTGATTTGCTCAGCTAGATCTACACAAGTCCATTTCTGCAAATTTTTAGGGTTTACAAAAGTTGCATTGGCAACTTTGCCCAAATAAGCTCCAACTTGGTGAAAGGCCCTAATTATATGTGTCATTTCACCCTATGGAGTCTCATGGCATTTGGAGTTCATTTGCTTAACCAAACAAGCATTAAAACACCTTCTGCCACTTTACCAAAATTCCATTTTTGACCACTTCCACTAATCTCCATGACCTCCACTTTCTACCAAAGCTCCTCTTAGACCCCTTTCACCTCCAGTAACAATGGCAAGTCCACAGCTCAATTATTGGATGAGTAAAACCCCACTTTCTCTCTCTGGACAGCCCCTTTCTCCCTCTTCCTCACCTCTCTCCTCACCCCAGAGGCCATCCAGAGCATCCAATGCCTCCCCCTACTTCTTTACTCCACCCTTGAGCTACTGGACACGGTTGGCCGCGCCCACAAGGCATAGAAAATGCCATGCCGGCCATTTGGGCGCTCTGGAGCGCGCTACAGTACGCTCCCATACTGTAGCCGCCCTCTTCCAACCACCTGCGGCCACCTCGGGCCTCCCCCGCGCGCCTGCCGATGCGCCTCGGCGTCCGTAACACGCTACACGGTCGGCCCCCTCCTCTCTCCTCCCCGCGCCTCCGCGCTAGAAAACAGAGGCCGCTCGAGCGCGCCAATGGTGCGGCTCACACGCGCGTGTCTCTGACCTCTCCCCACTCCCTCTCTCTATCCCTCCCGACGTAGTCAACGTCCAGGAACACCCCAGACACCACGCCCTCTTCCCTCGAGCCCTGCAGCGACGAGCAGGAGCCCACCGGCGCATGAGTCCATGGCACCCCGCCGTTCGCCTATTTAAAGGCCTCCCCGAGCCCTCCTCTCCTCACCACTCGCCCTCTGCACCACCAAAACATCCCCCTGCACCCCCAGTTCCTCTCCAGAAGCGCCCGAGCTCGAGATCGAGCTCGAGCTCTGCCGCTTCGGCTCGCTGGAGTATGCGAGGTATAGGCCTCCCCCGCTCCTCCTCTGCCCCGATCTGAAACCGCCTCCTCCCACTGATCATTTCCCCTCTCTTCCCCGCCTCGTTTGCAGCCGGAGTCGACCGGAACGACCACCACCCGAAGCTCCTCCACCGCAAGACCTCGTCGCCGGCAAACCAGGCCACCCCGGCGGCCAACTCCACCTCCATCCGAACGGTGGATCCTCCCTGAGCACAACGGTACCACCCACGCATCCTCCCGTGCCCTATATCGCCGCCGGCGAGCTCGCCGTCGCCTCTGTACAGAGGTAGACGACGACGGCCATGGGCCCTGTCCGTCAGCCTCACGCCCTGACGGGTGGGACCCATCCGTCAGGTTTAAAACGCACGCGCGCGCGTACCGGTTTGCTGCGTCGGCTGAAGGCGTATTTTGCCTTTACGCCTTCGACGTGGCAGCCTCGCGTGGGCTGAAACCCATCTGGGCCTGCTGCACTGTGGTCCTTCTGGCCCAGTTGCACTGTGCTGCTTCTCCTTTTTCTTTTTCTGTCACTTTTCCAAAAAATCCCACAGGATGAAATATTCATCCAAATGAAATAATTCCAGTTCCTAAATTCTTGTAAAAATCCCACCTATTTAATGGTGCAACTTTCATTCAAATCCAACAACCTTTTCTTCACTGTAAATATTTAAATGTGATTTTTAGCATTTAAATATACCTTTGTAAATCCATTTCTCCTATTCTGCTACTCCAAATCCAAAACTAGGAATTTCCCCTTCTTAGTTTTCACCCTAGTATTTAACAAAAATGAGTCGACATTTTTTTGAGCACTTTGGTTTTTCTGTTTTATTATTGCCTTATTTTTCTCGTTATTATTTTGCGACGATAGATTGCGTTGCTAACGAAGGAGTTGGACCAGAAGACTTTGAAGACCCAGAAGACTTTGTTGAGCTAGGCAAGCAGCCCTTTGACCATGTCTATGAAACCCTTTTTATGCATGTCATATAGCACCCTATTGTTGTTGCAACGGAATCATGATGAGGTGGTAACCACTTTGATGGTTTGCCACCGTACTTCCTCGTTGATACTTGCAATGTGCATGACCCTACCTTCTTATGAGGGTTATGCCGGTGGGAGTAGATAGGATGCTAAAGTAGATGCTACGCTAAAAGGGACGGGTATATGCATGGTGATGGAGACAAAGTATTTTCAAAAGACTTTTCGAAAACCCAACCGGGTGCCACTTATGCCCGGGGGAGATGATGAGATGGGTAGCCACTTGATGACGAAGTGGTGTACCGAGGCAAGTGTGTGTTGGTTTCAAAATGGATTGGTTTAAGTTGCGACCGTTATTCCAACCTTACATGCGCAACCACTCTACCCTTATATGGGAAAGGGCATTATTGATTACCTAGGTCGATACTAGCTTGGAGCCCGCATTACTAGTGACGGGGGAGAGTTGGTGCTCTCTCTCGGGACGGGGTCGTGCCAGGTAGGGCGGCCATGACTGTCTTTACAGGGCACCGGACACACCGTTGGTACCCCGTGCTTGTGGTATGTGATGAATATGGGAGCGAGGCTCCACAACTTTATGATGTGAAATGTTAGGCACGGGGGTTACTACCAATCGAGTGGACTCCATGTTAGTGTCGTCTAGGGAGAGATAGTGATCGGGTGCTTACCCCGGGTACTTGAGGTATCGCGGGTCGTGGATGACACGGAAGTTCCCCGGATCTTATGGGTACAGTGTGCAACCTCTGCAGAGTGTAAAACTATTCGAATAGCCGTGTCCACGGTCAAGGACAGTTGGGTAACCGCTCTTGGGCTACGTCCACATGTTTACAAACCGTGTGTGTGTGTGTGTTGATAAAATGACTTGGGTCAAGTCAAGGGACTTGACATGATTGAGATGGGTTGGTGCCCACTCTATTTATGTTGATATTTGTAACCTGTCCTCATGGTTACTTAAATTCTCTTGATGCATGTCTTACAAGTTGTTGAACATGTCATTGCACTCAAAACTAGCTTTCTGCAAAAAAATTTACCTATATCATGCTTTGTTGTATCTTGAACCAAAAACATGGGTTGCTTGCGAGTACATTCAAAGTACTCATTGGCTTGCCATTGGTTATTTAATTGACCAGGCATGGAAGAACCGGAGTTCGAAGAAGAGTTCTTTGGAGACGAACATGCGAACTAGGACGTTTCCCAGTCAGAATGCCTGTAGGGTTAAGGCTGATGGCATGGGTTCTACTTATCGACGAAGATTTCCGCTGCTTGTGTTTCATTTGATGTTCAGCCCTTAAGGCTTTATCAATGTAAGACTTGACCATAATGGTCATAATTTGTGTAAGACGGTATGTATGGATGTAAGACTCTTGTTATTGAGCTTCTGTGTGTTCAGTGAGCATTGATCTCTGGGATCACTGTACACGTGCATTCGGTGATCTCGACTTATGAGTCGGGTTCCCCACAGAGCTGGTATCAGAGCCATCCTGACTGTAGGAAGCCTTAGTTAGCATGGACGTTAGTTAGCTTGAGACCATCTAAACTTCTCTTCTTTTCTGAAGCATACCCAACCCAAAGATATATTCCCCTTATTGACCTCGCCCATTCAACCTTTGTAGATGGCTGCAGTACCCAAAGACTTCCTGACCACCGGATTTCCCGTGCTTCTCGAGGATAGCCTCAAGAAGTGCCAGTACCACCGAGCCCCCATTTTCACCTACCATGAGCATTGGATCAATGACACCGAGACGGAGTATCATGTGGAAGTGATTGTGAAGGCTAATGACTCTCCAAGAAGCTGGTTCTTCGAGGGACCCCAGATGGCAACACTAGTTCTTGTCGTCGAGACGGCAACCCTCAAGGCACTCACCCGCCTCCGAGACCTCCTTCCAGAGATGGCAGACGAGTTGGCAACCCGCTTCTTGCCTTATCAGAAGGAAGGTGAGGATGAGAGCAGTGCACCAGCTCCACCATTAGAAGAAGGACTTCCACTCCGATTCCAGACCTACTTCAGCCTTTGTGCCGATAGTTTGGCACAACACTTGGCCTCGGAATCAATGGAGCTCCGAAAGGAACTTCATGATACCAAGGCACTTCTTCTCCAAGCCCAAGTGAAGACGGATAGGATCAAGAAAGAAGGTGCTCCCCCTGGACAGCCCGCAATCGCATACAGAGGCGGAACACCCCCAAAGGATGGAGAACCACCACAGCAACACCACATGAGAGCAAGGGATTACGGCAAGCTCTTCACCCCACCAGCAAAGCAACGCCGTGTTGAGCTCCTACACTCCCCCACCCCTTCAAGCAATGAAGAAGGCCACGCTACTGATGATGAGGAGGAAGACCCAGAAGAGCCAGACTACACGACCGAGCATTCCACCACTTAGGCGTCATTCGCAACTTGGATATGCCTGTTAGTAACCCCTACGGTAGGATAGGCCGTGTACCCCTATGCGAAGTCGAGTCCTTGTAATGGTTCATATGAAACCATGTAGTGTTGTGTTTACTTTTGATGTGTTTGATGGACGTCGTGCTTTCCCTCGGGAACTTGTAAGCGACTACATCACCCATTTGGACTTTAATGAATGTGTTTGGCCCTTTTGGCCCTTGCATGAAAACAATTAGTGTCATACCATCCCCCTTACTAGGCGTCCCATCTATATTGCTTTCCCCATCTTTCCCCAATCATGAGACCTTGACCACTCCAACAGGATGCCTGTTGTAACACGTACTGGTACCTCTACCCAGCAGCAAGAAGCCGGAGGTTCTGCTGAAGCAGGAGTCAGCCAGGACCAAGCCCGAGGACAGACTCCACCCCCACCACCTCCTCCAAGCATGGACATGGCTCAGCTTCTCCAAGACTTCCGAGAGGAACGCCAAGCCAACACAGCAGCCCTCCAGGTGATTGCTCAAGCTGTCAATCGCCAGCCGGCAGGACACGGCAATGGACGTTCCATGTTGGTGGAGTTCAAGAAGCATGCACCACCCACCTTCATCGAGACTGCTGAACCCCTGGATGCAGACGACTGGGTCCGCACCATTGAGGACTTGTTGGAACTAGTCGGCTGCACTGAAGACCATGAGAGGGTGGCATATGCTGCCCACTGTCTCGGGGGAACTGCCAGAGCTTGGTGGGATGGATTCAAGGCCATGCATGCTGAGCAAAACATCACTTGGGATAACTTCAAGGCAGAATTCCGCAAGGCCCACATTCCTTTTGGAATCATGGCCATCAAGAAGCGTGAGTTCCGAGCCCTGAAGCAAGGTCGTAGCACTGTCAAGGCGTACATGCAGAAGTTCAGTGTTCTCTCAAGGTATGCTCCTGAGGATGTCAGCACTGATGCTGCCAAAAAGGAGCGCTTCATGGAAGGCCTTAACCAGACTCTGCAGTACTCGCTTGTTGTGTGTGACTGCCCGACTTTCCTGATCTGGTGAACAAGGCACTCATGCTTGAGGACAAGCGGCGTGCTTTGGATGATACCCGTAAGCGCAAGATGATCAGCAAGGGTAGCTCCAGCAACCAGAAGCCTCGCCCGTGGCAGCCAGCCCCGGTCAAGCCAACCTATCAGCAGCCAAGAGCTCTTGCACCCCGCACCAACTATCCACCTCAGCAGTATGCCAACCCCAGGCCAGCTTACAACAACCCCAATAACAATGCTGGCAGGAGCAGCAACCCCAACCAAGTCACTTGCTTTGGATGTGGACAGCCAGGACATTACTCCAAGAGTTTCCCCAACAAGAAGCCCGACGCCCCGCGCCCTAATGCGCAGAACCCAGGACAAGGCCATGGAATGCCACCAAGGAACCAAGCTCCCCGCAACCTGCCCAACAATGGCAAGGGTCGTGTGAATCATGTCACTACAGAAGAAGCCTAGGAAGACCCGGACGTCGTGCTGGGTACGTTCCTTGTCAATTCAGTACCTGCAACTGTCTTGTTTGATTCTGGAGCCACACATTCATTTGTCACCCAAAAGTTTGCATTAAAGAGTGGCATGACCCCTACACTCCTGAATAACCCTATGGTGGTACAAACCCCCGGAGCAGAGATGAGAGCCAAGATAGGGTGTAGAGGAGTTGGGATTATCATTGACGGGGTAGACTTCCTAGCAGACCTTATCATCTTAGGATCACAAGGCTTGGATGTGATCTTAGGAATGAATTGGCTCATCAAGCACCAAGGCTTGATAGATTGCGCCAACCGGACTGTCACTGTGACCAATGAGCAAGGAATCAAAGTTAAATTTGCCTCCAACCCCTCCCCTGCTCAAGCCAACCAAGTCAACTATCTGAATGAAGTTGGATTGGAGAAAGTGCCGGTAGTATGCGAATACCCCGATGTCTTTCCTGATGAGCTACCGGGAATGCCTCCTGACCGAGACATTGAGTTCATCATCGAGCTCATACCCGAAGCGGGACCCATCTATAAGAAGCCTTATAGAATGGGATCAGAGGAGTTAGCAGAGTTGATGAAGCAACTGGAAGAGCAGTTGAGGAAGGGATTTATCCGCCCTAGTGCCTCCCCTTGGGGATCACCTGTTCTATTTGTGGCAAAGAAGGACGGTACCATACGCTTGTGCATTGACTACCGCTCCCTCAATGAAGTTACAATTAAGAACAAGTATCCACTTCCCAAGATTGAAGATCTATTTGATCAACTCAATGGGGCCAAGGTGTTCTCCAAGATCGACCTCAGATCTGGGTACTACCAGCTGAAAATCAGACCCCAAGATATTCCGAAGACGGCATTTGTAACCAGATATGGCCTGTATGAGTGCACGGTCATGTCGTTTGGATTGACCAATGCCCCAACTTACTTCATGTATCTCATGAATAAGGTCTTCATGGAATATTTGGACAAGTTTGTTGTTGTCTTCATTGATGACATTCTTGTCTTCTCGAAGATGGAAGAAGAGCACGAGCAACACTTGAGGATGGTCCTAGACAAGCTTCGAGAGCACCAACTGTATGCCAAGTTCAGCAAGTGTGAATTTTGGCTGCGTGAAGTTGGATTCTTGGGTCATGTTTTGACCGAAGAAGGATTGTTAGTCGATCCCGCTAAGATTGAAGCCGTGACTGAATGGCAATCCCCAAGCAATGTGAAGGAAGTCAAAAGCTTCCTCGGACTCGCGGGATATTACCGCAAGTTCGTTGAAGGATTCTCAAGCATTGCCCGACCCATGACTCAGCTCTTGAAGAAGGACAAGAAGTTTGAATGGACGCCGAAGTGCGAAGAGAGCTTCCGGGAGCTGAAGAAGAGACTAACCACCGCCCCAGTTCTGGCCACACCAGATATACACAAGGAGTTTGTGATATATTGTGATGCGTCAAGAACTGGACTGGGAGGTGTTCTGATGCAAGAAGGCAGAGTCGTAGCTTACCTTTCAAGGCAACTACGGCCTCATGAAGAGAACTATGCTACTCATGATCTTGAGTTAGCAGCAGTGGTTCATGCCCTGAAGACATGGCGACATTACCTCCTAGGGAAGCGGTGTGAGATATACACGGATCACAAAAGTCTGAAGTATATTTTCACTCAAAAGGAATTGAACATGAGGCAAAGAAGATGGCTAGAGTTGATCAAAGATTATGACCTCAGTGTTCAATACCACCCTGGGAAGGCTAATGTGGTAGCAGATGCATTAAGCAGAAAGGCTTCTTCCTTGAATGATGTGCTTAAGGACAAGCTACCCGCCTTGTATGAAGAACTTGAAAGCTTCGGGTTGGAACTGGTTGCACCAGGATTCTTGGCCAACCTCGAAGTTAGGCCTACCTTGATGGATGATATTAAGGAAGCTTAGAAGGGACACGAAAGTATTGAAGGCATCAAGAGAAAGATCAAGGCAGGCAAGGCCGCAGGATTCTCAGAGGATGAGCAAGGAATTGTGTGGTTCGGGAATCGCATTTGCGTGCCCAACAAGGTTGAGCTCAAGAATCTGATCTTGCAAGAAGCTCATGACACCCCGTATTCCATCCATCCTGGAAGAACCAAGATGTATCAAGACCTGAAGGAAAGATTTTGGTGGCACAGGATGAAAAGGGAGATTGCCACCTATGTTGCAAAGTGTGATGTATGCCAAAGAGTCAAGGCTGAATATCAGCGACCTGCTGGATTGCTCCAACCACTCAAGGTTCCCGAGTGGAAATGGGATAAAGTCGGAATGGACTTCATCACTGGATTACCTAGGTCAAATAAGGGACATGACTCCATCTGGGTCATAGTCGACCATTTGACCAAAGTAGCCCATTTCATTCCGGTCAAAACAACTTACAAGGGAAACCAGCTAGCCAGCCTCTACATCAACATAATCGTAAGCCTTCATGGTGTTCCCAAGGAGATTGTATCAGATTGAGGAACCCAGTTTACCTCAAGGTTTTGGAAGAAGTTCCAAGAGGCCATGGGGACCAAGTTGTCCTTCAGCACTGCTTTCCACCCATAGACCGGAGGTCAGATAGAACGAGTGAACCAGATACTCGAAGACATGCTCCGAGCCTGTGTCTTAGCATATGGAGCTAGGTGGGAAGATTGCCTCCCTTTCGCCGAGTTCTCTTACAACAATAGTTACCAGTCAAGCCTTCAGATGGCACCATTTGAGGTGTTATACGGACGAAAATGCCGCACACCCCTCAATTGGTCAGAAACCGGAGAAGGACTAGTATTTGGGCCCGATATCCTCCGAGAAGCAGAAGAGCAAGTCCAGCTTGTCATAGAGCGTTTGAAGACTACCAAGTCAAGGCAGAAGAGTTACGCTGACTCACGTCGTAGAGACGTAAACTTCCGAGTTGGAGACCATGTCTATCTCCGGGTCACACCTCTCAAGGGAACCCAGCGCTTCCAAGTCAAAGGAAAGCTCGCCCCAAGATACATTGGCCCCTTCAAGATCACTGAACAACGAGGAGAGGTGGCTTACCAGTTGGAACTGCCACTGAACTATCCGATGTGCACAACGTGTTCCACGTGTCACAACTCCGGAAGTGTCTCCAAGTTCCAGACAAGCCTGATCTTTACAAGGACGTCAATCACCAAGCCATTGACCTTCAGCCTGATTTGACTTACCGTGAGAGACCCATCTGCATTCTGGATGAGGCTGAGCGGCACACTCGAAGCCGCGCCATCAAGTATTTCAAGGTCCAGTGGAGCAACCACACTGAAGCAGAAGCAACTTGGGAGCGTGAAGACTACCTTAGATCCGAGTTTCCGTATCTCTTTAAAGCCTAGTTTAGGAATCTCAGGGACGAGATTCTTGTAAGGGGGGGTAGGTCTATCACACCCTACATTTTGTAACATTTCATTTGCATTATTAAAGCATGAAAATTTGGACCAACAAAAACTTTTGCATTATTTGGCTTTTATTTGGAGTTGGTTTTCTCTCTGTGATTTTTTTTCAAGTGCTCTTTAAAGTCAACTACTCCACCTTCTATACTTCATCTCCTTGCCCCAAACTTATGCCCAATGATCATGCCATGTGTATAGAGCAATATAGTATTTTCTTACAAAAATAATTTGGCCAAAAAGTATTTTCAAAAATTAGTTTTCCAAAACCCCCTAAATTGAGGATTGCACTACAAGTACTTGATTTGGGGTATGAAAAATATTTCAAAAAGTATATTTGAATCCTATTAGATGTAGGACTCCCATAAACCACAAAAATATAATTTTAAAAGTTATTTTTCTATTTTATTTAAAAGCTTTTTCTTAAGGCCAGAAATGGTCTCTAATAGGGAAAAATCATTTTTATTGTTTCAAAATATTTGACAAAAATCAGGGAAACTCAGTGGACATATATTTTCCATATATAAGAGTTTCAACGTATGGTCATGATCAAAATATTGGACAAAACCTCCCAAAACCATTTTTGCCCATTTCAAGGATTTGAAATATTTCTACAGGAAATATTTTCACAAAAATCCAAGAAAAATCCAGCAAGTCACAAATGCATATTGTGATCATGCAAGGCCTCATGTCAATTAAAGTCATTTTGGTTCACCAAAATGACCCAAAACCCTCTCTGACCAGAATCATATTTGATCAACTTTGTACTACCAACTTTCTCTCCTTGACCCCAACTTTGGTGAGCATGTTCACATGACCAAATGAGGCCACTACAGCAAGTGGTGCATCAAGGAGAAGTGATTTTCTTAGCTAGATCTACACAAGTCCATTTCTGCAAATTTTTAGGGTTTACAAAAGTTGCATTGGCAACTTTGCCCAAATAAGCTCCAACTTGGTGGAAGGCCCTAATTATATGTGTCATTTCACCCTATGGAATCTCATGGAATTTGGAGTTCATTTGCTTAACCAAACAAGCATCAAACACCTTCTGCCACTTTACCAAAATTCCATTTTTGACCACTTCCACTAATCTCCATGACCTCCACTTTCTACCAAAGCTCCTCCTAGACCCCTTTCACCTCCAGTAACAATGGCAAGTCCACATCTCAATTATTGGATGAGTAAAACCCCACTTTCTCTCTCTGGACAGCCCCTTTCTCCCTCTTCCTCACCTCTCTCCTCACCCCAGAGGCCACCCAGAGCATCCAATGCCTCCCCCTACTTCTTTACTCCACCCTTGAGCTACTGGACACGGTTGGCCGCGCCCACAAGGCATAGAAAATGCCATGCCGGCCATTTGGGCGCTCTGGAGCGCGCTACAGTATGCTCCCGTACTGTAGCCGCCCCCTTCCAACCACCTCCGCCCACCTCGGGCCTCCCCGCGCGCCTACCGATGCGCCTCGGCATCTGTAACACGCTACACGGTCGGCCCCCTCCTCTCTCCTCCTTCCCGCGCCTCTGCGCTAGCAAACAGAGGCCGCCCGAGTGCGCCAATGGTGCGGCTCACACGCGCGCGTCTCTGACCTCTCCCCACTCCCTCTCTCTATCCCTCCCGACGTAGTCGACGTCCAGGAACACCCCAGACACCACGCCCTCTTCCCCCGAGCCCTGCAGCGACGAGCAGGAGCCCACCGGCGCACGAGTCCACGGCACCCCGCCGTTCGCCTATTTAAAGGCCTCCCCGATCCCTCCTCTCCTCACCACTCGCCCTCTGCACCACCAAAACATCCCCCTGCACCCCCAGTTCCTCTCCAGAAGCGCCCAAGCTCGAGATCGAGCTCGAGCTCCGCCGCTTCAGCTCGCCGGAGTTCACGAGGTATAGGCCTCCCCCGCTCCTCCTCTGCCCCGATCTGAAACCGCCTCCTCTCACTGATCATTTCCCCTCTCTTCCCCGCCTCGTTTGCAGCCGGAGTTGACCGGAACGACCACCAACCGAAGCTCCTCCGCCGCAAGACCTCGTCGCCGGCAAACCAGGCCACCCCGACGGCCAACTCCATCTCCATCCGAACGGCGGATCCTCCCTGAGCACAACGGTACCACCCACGCATCCTCCTGTGCCCTATATCGCCGCCGGCGAGCTCGCCGTCGCCTCTGTACAGAGGTATACGACGACGACCGTGGGCCCTGTCCGTCAGCCTCACGCCCTAACGGGTGGGACCCATCCGTCAGGTTTAAAACACACGCGCGCGCGTACCGGTTCGCTGCGTCGGCTGAAGGCGTATTTTGCCTTTATGCCTTCGACGTGGCAGCCTCGCGTGGGCTGAAACCCATCTGGGCCTGCTACGCTGTGGTCCTTCTGGCCCAGTTGCACAGTGCTGCTTCTCCTTTTTCTTTTTCTGTCACTTTTCCGAATAATCCCACAGGATGAAATATTCATCCAAATGAAATAATTCCAGTTCCTAAATTCTTGTAAAAATCTCACCTATTTAATGGTGCAACTTTCATTCAAATCCAACAACCTTTTCTTCACTGTAAATATTTAAATGTGATTTTTAGCATTTAAATATACCTTTGTAAATCCATTTCTCCTATTCTGCTACTCCAAATCCAAAACTAGGAATTTTCCCCTTCTTAGTTTTCACCCTAGTATTTAACAAAAATGAGTCGACATTTTTTGAGCACTTTGGTTTTACTGTTTTATTATTTCCTAATTTTTCTCGTTATTATTTTGCGACGATAGATTGCGTTACTGACGAAGGAGTTGGACCAGAAGACTTTGAAGACCCAGAAGACTTTGTTGAGCCAGGCAAGCAACCCTTTGACCATGTCTATGAAACCCTTTTTATGCATGTCATATAGCACCCTATTGTTGTTGCAACGGAATCATGATGAGGTGGTAACCACTTTGATGGTTTGCCACCGTACTTCCTCGTTGATACTTGCAATGTGCATGACCCACCTTCTTATGAGGGTTATGCCGGTGGGAGTAGATAGGATGCTAAAGTAGATGCTACTCGAAAAGGGACGGGTATATGCATGGTGATGGAGACAAAGTATTTTCAAAAGACTTTTCGAAAACCCCACCGGGTGCCACTTATGCCCGGGGGAGATGATGAGATGGGTAGCCACTTGATGATGAAGTGGTGTACCGAGGAAAGTGTGTGTTGTTTTCAAAACGGATTGGTTTAAGTTGCGACCGTTATTCCAACCTTACATGCGCAACCACTCTACCCTTATATGGGAAAGGGCATTATTGATTACCTAGGTCGATACTAGCTTGGAGCCCGCATTACTAGTGACGGGGGAGAGTTGGTGCTCTCTCTCGGGACGGGGTCGTGCCAGGTAGGGCGGCCATGACTGTCTTTACAGGGCACCGGACACACCGTTGGTACCCCGTGGTTGTGGTATGTGATGAATATGGGAGCGAGGCTCCACAACTATATGATGTGAAATGTTAGGCACGGGGGTTACTGCCAATCGAGTGGACTCCATGTTAGTGTCGTCTAGGGAAAGATAGTGATCGGGTGCTTACCCCGGGTACTTGAGGTATCGCGGGTCGTGGATGACACGGAAGTTCCCCGGATCTTGTGGGTACAGTGTGCAACCTCTGCAGAGTGTAAAACTATTCGAATAGCCGTGTCCACGGTCAAGGACAGTTGGGTAACCGCTCTTGGGCTACGTCCACATGTTTACAAACCGTGTGTGTGTGTGTGTTGATAAAATGACTTGGGTCAAGTCAAGGGACTTGACATGATTGAGATGGGTTGGTCCCCACTCTATTTATGTTGATATCTGTAACCTGTCCTCATGGTTACTTAAATTCTCTTGATGCATGTCTTACAAGTTGTTGAACATGTCATTGCACTCAAAACTAGCTTTCTGCAAAAATTTACCTATATCATGCATTATTGTATCATGAACCAAAAACATGGGTTGCTTGCGAGTACATTCAAAGTACTCATTGGCTTGCCATTGGTTATTTAATTGACCAGGCATGGAAGAACCGGAGTTCGAAGAAGAGTTCTTTGGAGACGAACATGCGAACTAGGACGTTTCCCAGTCAGAATGCCTGTAGGGTTAAGGCTGATGGCATGGGTTCTACTTATCGACGAAGATTTCCGCTGCTTGTGTTTCATTTGATGTTCAGCCCTTAAGGCTTTATCAATGTAAGACTTGACCATAATGGTCATAATTTGTGTAAGACGGTATGTATGGATGTAAGACTCTTGTTATTGAGCTTATGTGTGTTCAGTGAGCATTGATCTCTGGGATCACTGTACACGTGCATTCGGTGATCTCGACTTATGAGTCGGGGTCCCCACACCTGCCTCGATTTCTCTTGCACGGGGGCTCGCGAGGCAGAAGCCCCGGGATCCCTCGCGAGCCTTCCTACCCCTATCGCTCAAGTTTTCACGACCCGGGTCCGCAGCCGGAGCACCCCTCCGGACCATGCCTCACGGGCAACACGACGCGAACACGGGGCCTGGGTCGGTCGCCCCCGCGGCCGAGGCCAGGGATTACTTGCGAATGGACGTACAACAGAAAAGAATAGTGTCGGGGTAACAAAAGCAGTACCATGATTAACGGCGTTAACCCAAACGCGCCCCCACGGGGCCACAGATTGCTGTCTTTTTTGCGCAGGAGAAAAGAAAGGAAAAGAGCAAAAGCAGGCGAAGCACGTCCCGTGTCGGCCCTCTTGGAAGACCCGAGCCGCCTCTGGAGCTCAGGCGGACTCCCTCTCGTGCTTCACCGGGGCGCGGCGGCGAGCAGACCCGCTGCCACCCTCCAAGCAGGCGCGACTGCGTGGGGGCTGGCCGTGGCCGCTGCTAGAAGAGTCACCACCCAAAGAAGAGCTGGTGAAGCTTGAGGAGTCACAGGCGTCGCCAGCCGCCCGCGCGCTGCCCTCTCCGTCCACGCCGGGGCTGAGTCCCCGGCCGCGGTCGTCGTCTTCAGAGCAGCACCCCATGCGGCGACCATCTTCCCCAAACACCCTCACGTAGAGGGTGGAGTCGCCGTCGTACTTGAAGTGCAGGGAGCACCGACGGCGGAGACCACGCGCACGAGCAAACATCTGCCAGCCGCGGGTCAGGAACAGGTTCCCCGTAGCAGAGACCTCCAGAGAAGCCCACGAAGCCCGGCTGCAGCAGCCATCCGCCTGGAGCCAGAGGCCACCCAGGGCGCCGGCTGGGAGCTCACCCAAGAGGAAGCGAGGGAGCTGAAGCCGGGCGCCGGGCGGCTCTACCGCCCACACCATGAACTCCGGGAGCACCTCCGCAGCGTGGAGGCGTGGCCTCGGGGGTCGCACGGCCGGGGCACGCCCGCCGACCATGGCCAGCCGCTCGTCGCCGCGCTGAGAGCCACCTCCACGACCATGGGGGACCGCCGTGGAGGCCACAGGATGCTTGCGAGGGCGACCTTGACCGCGCTTGGGCGGGGGAGAGGAAGATTCGACCTAGCAGGCCTTCCCTTGCTCCGCGGCCGAAAACTTCCTTGGTGGAGCCATGGAGAAGAAGGAGAAGCAAGAGGGGATAGACTGGAAGGGCGCGCGCCATTCCGTACTTATAGCCAGCGAAGGCCAACCGTCGGCCTCCACGATCACAGGTAATCATGACCCACTTTGCATACAAGGACTTGTCAAATCCGAGCGGTTACCGAGGCGTCGTGGGGAAGCAGTGCCGCCCACGTCCAATCAACCGCCACGCGGCGCCCAAGGCCGCAGGCTGTTAGGGCCCGCGACGCTTCGCACTTGCCCTTTTGCCTCTCTGCTCGGCCAAATTCGGGCGCGCCGTGGGCCCGGGGGCTACTGTCGGCGTTCTGGGAACGGGGGTCCCCAGACTTGCCTGCCTGCGGCCTGCGGCGTGGCTCAAAGGAGGCCCAGCACAGCCCATCTTCATCAACACAGGCTCAAGACCCTCGCGAGGGGCCAAGCCTCGCGGGGCGGACGACAAGAAGCTTCCTCAGGCACGGCCTCGTCAGGCTGGCTCATGAGGAGGCGGAGAGTTCAAGGCGGGGTACCTCGCGAGGCGCCCATGACGCAAGCCATGATGACCAGGGGCGCCAGTCGGGCGCCAGCCCGCGCAGTGTCCTCCTTTCCTCTTTGGTGCAAAGGGAGCAAGCGTAGGCGAGGGCATCAAGCAAAGGCATCAATTTCGGTGCAACAAGACCAAGACCAGCCCAACGGCCAGAAGGAAGTCATTGTGGAGCCCAAGCCGGCGTCATCACCAGAGCCTTTGACAGGCGAGGACCAACTTTAGTTAGGATAAGTGTACCCGCTGTTCCCCTTCAAAATGGCCAATTGTTGGCACCCTTCCCGCTCAATATTTAGGGAGAGGCCCAGGGCCTTTGCCTATAAATAGGACTAGCCACCCGCAAGGTAGAGGCATCGAGAGAACAAGGAGAGGAAGACACACACAGAGAGAGAAAGGCGACTGAACTCCCCCTAGCAGTTCATCGCGCCAGCCAAGAACAGACCCTCGCGAGGCTGTTCTCCCTTTGTATTGTTCATCATCAAGCCCAAGAGGCAATCCACCACACCACACACTGGAGTAGAGTATTACACCACAATGGTGGCCTGGACCAGTATAAATCTTGTGTCTCTTGTGCTGTTCAGTTTGGTAATCTAGATCTTAGCGATTCGGCGAGGAGTGAGCCGGCAGAGGGTTGAATCTCCGCGCGCACCCTAGTGTTCGAACCTCAAGGGTCTGCCGTAACCCAAAATCCGACAGTTGCGGCCTACGTCTAGGAGGGGGAAGTTGTGATTTTACTACCATACATCTACACCCTCTATCCTCACCGTCCATTTTTGCATCAAAGTTCAGGCGGGGAAACTTCTCTTTTTTGTTTCTCCCAAATAAAAGAACATTTGAATTCAAACTTTGCAGTTCAGCATCACACAAGTACAATCATGTGTAGAAATGCTTTCGCATTTTTTCGCAACAAAAATATTTTAAAGTGAAGCAACTTGTCCAAAAATTGTAATTTGAAAAAAAATATTTCATAAAAAGAATCGAAACATTTTACGCACAGAGTGGCACTTGTGCATAGTTGACCTGCAAAGTTTCGAGGTCAAATGTTCTCTTGCTTGGAAGAAACAAAAAAGAGAAATTTCTACATAAAGATACCATTGATCTTGATGCTAACATGATTGCCTAGATAGAAGGTGTAGCTACATCGGAGTATGGAAATCCACACATCTAGGAGCGTAGGTCTACAAGAACATTGTTACAATTGCCTCTGCCATTCATGTCTCCTCCATCCCACTGGTTGCATCCTCCTCCACCCAGAAAAAAGGAGAATGCCACCGTTGTCGTCCATGCCTCCTCCATCCCACCGGTACCTCCCCTCCACTCTACTAGCATTGGGAAGAGCACATGCCATCTGCAGGAATATCACGCCCATCGTCCATGGCTCCTCCACCCTGTTGGTTAGCTTCTCCTCCGATGAGCATCCCCCTCCTCCTATGTGTGAAGCCGCTACTTAGAATCGACACACCCATTGGTCTTCTCTTTTGCACTGCCTGCTTGAATGGAGGAGCGCTTGTTAAAGACGTTGGTATCTACTCCCCTTACATTGTTGTTCTCATGTACCTCCATCCTCATAGGCGCTCAATAGGAGAAACATGGCCTTTGTCGCCCCATCGTCAAGGTCATACTACTACTTTCCTCCGACTGACAGTAGGAGTAGCTCTGTAAAGACAAAGGACGAGCCAAGATGAGACATTGATGATTTGTAACAACAAGACATTTTTGTTTTCTTTAACCTCAAGTAATATCTTTGATTGTCTGAACATCATTGGTGTCAAGAATAAAGGTATTGTGGTTTGTGCAAATAATTTTCTTGCTATGAAATAGTTTCCCTAGATAAATTTGCACCTATGGGTTCAATTCCCCTTACCATTCATGATGTTGATGATTTGTTCCTTGTTCTAGAAAGATGTACTAACAATTTCAGCTAGCCATAAAGCACAAGAAAAAAAATCACAAGGAATTTCAGCTAGGAAAAGCACAAGAAATGGAGACATTTAGAGATGTGAGCAATTATATGTATAATTATTTTTGTATGGATCTATCAAAGAAATTATCATTTTTCTTTAATGCCAAGAAGTTCCTCTATTGTGCAATTGGACCATGAATTTGGGGATACAAACGAATATCATAGGTGTTTTGTTTTCCCAAGATTCTTTTTGCACATTTGTCTAATTAACTCTCAAGATATCCTAATTGTTATTTCATTTATTTGCTTTATGTCATTCTGGTTATGGTGAGCTTTTATACCATAATAAATCTGATTTGAGGATCTAAAATAGCTTGGTGAGATTTATTTCCATATTATGTCAGATTGCATGATCTAATGCAGCTTGTTGTGCTTTCTTTCCCATATCCTATATCTTGGCACGATTATGTTCTTAGCAATAGTAACAACTAAATAGAAATCTTTATGTCTTGCTACATTTTAATTTCAGGTAAAACTACAGTAGATGATATATTAGATTCTTACAAGTTTGTTTTTCTTAGATTTTTGACCTTTAACAATGGATGCTACTGAGGGAGTCCTGGACTAGGGGGTGTCCGGATAGCCGGACTATCATCGTCTGCCGGACTCCAAGACTATGAAGATACAAGATTGAAGACTTCGTCCAGTGTCCGGATGGGACTTTCCTTGGCGTGGAAGGCAAGCTTGGCGATACGGACATGTAGATCTCCTACCATTGTAACCGACTCTGTGTAACCCTAGCCCTCTCCGGTGTCTATATAAACCGGAGGGTTTTAGTCCGTAGGACACACAACCATTACAACAATCATACCATAGGCTAGCCTCTAGGGTTTAGCCTCCTTGATCTCGTGGTAGATCCACTCTTGTACTACCATATCATCAATATCAATCAAGCAGGAGTAGGGTTTTACCTCCATCGAGAGGGCCCGAACCTAGGTAAAAACATCGTGTCCCTTGTCTCCTGTTACCATCCGCCCAGACGCACAGTTCGGGACCCCCTACCCGAGATCCGCCGGTTTTGACACCGACATTGGTGCTTTCATTGAGAGTTCCTCTGTGTCGTCACCGATAGGCTTGATGGCTTCTTCAATCAACAACGCATTCCAGGGTAAGAATTTTCTCCCCGAACAGATCTTCGTGTTCGGCGGCTTTGCACCGCAAGCCAATTCGCTTGGCCATCTGGAGCAGATCGAAAGCTACGCCCCTAGCCATCATGTCAGATTTGGAAGCCTAAACTTCACGGCCGACACCCGCGGTGATTTGATCTTCGACGGATTCGAGCCACAGCCGAGCGTGCCGCACTATCACGATGGGTATGATCTAGCTCTGCCGCCGGACAGTACCTTGGAGGCCGCACACGAATCCGCTCCGACCCATAGTTCGGAGCCGACCGCACAGATCGAGGATAGGTGGCTGGACACCGCCTCGGGAGCTGCAACTTCTACAGCGATGGAGCTGAATATTGACCTTGTCCCTTATAAAGCTCGTGACTCCGAGGTGCCGGACCCCTTGCCGGACTCCGAACCTCCTGCGCCCCTACCAATCGAATCCGATTGGGCGCCGATCATGGAGTTCACCGCTGCGGACATCTTTCAGCACTCGCCCTTTGGCGACATCCTGAACTCACTAAAGCATCTTTCGTTATCAGGAGAACCCTGGCCGGACTGCGGTCAGGATGGTTGGGATGCGGACGACGAAGAAATTCAAAGCCCACCCACCACCCATTTTGTAGCCACTGTCGATGATCTAACCAACATGCTAGACTACGACTCTGAAGACATCGACGGTATGGACAACGATGCCGGAGACTACCAAGAACCAGTGCCTACCGAGCACTGGAAGGCCACCCCAACCCATGATGTATATATGGTGGACCCCCCAAAAGGAAGCGATAACGAGGAACAACGGGATGCGGCAAAGGATAATTCCGCCGACAAACAACCAAAACGGCGACGCAGACGCCGCCCTAAGTCCCGCCTCGACAAAAATAGCACTCCTAATGACCCAGCAATAGAGCAGGGCAAACCAGTGGACGACGAACATGCAACCAAGCAACCGTCCGAACAGGACGAATCGGATAATCAATCCATGCCCGGCAAAAACAACAGTCCAGACGATTTCACGCCCGACACACCATCGGAGCATAAGAACCTTCACAAAAGACTTGTCGCCACTACAAGAAGTCTGAAAAAGGAAAAACGGAAGCTCAAAACAGCGGAAGACATACTCAGAATGAGGTGGAGCAAAGTACTCAAGACCGCGGACAAATATGGAAATAGCCACCAAACAAAGAGCTACCCGAAGCGCAAGCTGCTGCCAGAATTCGACGAGGAGGCCATAGAGCCCCCATAGTCAAAAAGCAAAGAGGCCGCCTGGCCAGATAGACGACCAGATGACAGGCCAAAAGCGACAAGCGGCGCCGCACACAAGACGACACATGATCCTCGTAAAACAGATGGCCCGGTCAGGTCCATTTACGGGCCAAAAAAGAGGGCCCCAGGAAGCAACACAACACGCCGCATGTTCGAAGATAACGGCACGCCTAAATCATGAATTTCCATCGGGATTCAAACCCGTAAACATAGAGGCATACAACGGAACAACAGACCTCGGAGTCTAGATTGAGGATTGCATACTGCACATACACATGGCTAGAGGAGATGATCTCCACGCCATAAAATATCTACCCCTCAAGCTCAAAGGGCCAGCTCGGCATTGGCTCAAAAGCCTCCCAGAAAATACTGTTGGAAGTTGGGAAGAGCTCGAGGACGCGTTTAGAGCAAATTTTCAAGGGACTTATGTCCGCCCTCCGGATGCAGACGATTTAAGTCACATAACTCAACAGCCTGGAGAATCAGCGCGCAAATTCTGGAACAGGTTTCTCACCAAAAAGAACCAAATAGTCGATTGTCCGGACACCAAAGCCTTAGCAGCTTTTAAACATAATGTCCGAGATGAATGGCTCGCCAGACACCTCGGCCAAGAGAAGCCGAGAACAATGGCCGCGCTAACAAGCCTCATGACCCGCTTTTGCGTGGGGGAAGACAGCTGGCTAGCAAGATGCAGCACCAGCGACCCGAGTACATCCGAGATCAGAGATGGAAATGGAAAATCACGGCGCAGAAAGGACCAGCGCCGAAATAAGGAAAAAGGCCCAAAGAATACGGCGGTCAACGCCGGATTCAAAAGCTCGCGGCCGAACAACAAAACACTGCATCTTAAGGACAACAGTGAAGAGCTATCCAACTTAAACAAAATTTTGGATCGGATATGTCAAATCCACAGCACCTCCGGAAGGCCTGCAAACCACACCCACCGAAATTGTTGGGTCTTTAAACAGTCCGGCCGACTTAACGCCGAACACAAGGGGCTCGATGCGCCAAGCGAGGATGATGACGAACCCCACCAGCAGAGCGCCGGAAAACAGAAGACTTTCCCGCAAGAAGTCAAAACAGTAAACTCACTTCATGTGATAATACGGAACAACAATGCGACACTCGCCAAAGTAGGTGTCGCACGGTCCACCCCAGCGGAACTTCGAGATTGGATGTCAAAACCAATTACTTTCGACCACCTGGACTATTCCAGAAGTATTCAAAACGTAGGATGGACTGCTCTGATATTGGATCCTATAATCGACGGACTACAATTTACACAAGTCTTGATGGACGGCGGCAGTGATTTAAACCTGCTATATCCGGACACAATCCGCAAGTTGGGGATAGACCTTACTAAAATTCGACATAGCCGCACTTCCTTCAAAGGAGTGACGCCAGGCCCTTACGCCAAGTGCACGGGCTCCTTACTACTCGAAGTTGTGTTTGGGTCACCCGACAACTTCCGACGCGAAAAGCTAATCTTTCATGTCGCCCCATTCAAAAGTAGCCATCAAGCACTATTGGGACGTGAAGCTTTCGTCCGCTTTAATGCAATACCACACTACGCGTCTCTTACACTTAAAATGCCCGGTCCACGCGGCATCATCTCATTAAAAGGTCGTTCAAGACCCCGGACACGGCTAGACGAGTCCGGCATAAAATAAGCTAGGGACTCCCTAGCCGCACACCCCTTTACAAGGGGCTGTGCGTATGAGCTAATATAAGCTCAGCTTTATTCATTCATTCATATTTCAATTTTTAATTCATTTTTTGCACGATTACTTTTCAAACTAAGTTCCTCTCTTTTACAGATGAACAACGTGTTACACCCGTCCAGGATACAGCACAACGGAGACACAGGCGTAGACGTGCAGCAGGGACCCGTTGCAAGGATTCTTTTCAGATTAAGACCCTGCGTAAACCTTTTTTACTTTCTTTTGTTGCTATACATCCCCTGGTTTCTCATCATAACCAGAGAGGAGGCTGACGTTTTGGCATCGGCCGCGTCAGAGGACCTTGCGTGTACCTGGACACTAGGGGCTTAGGGCATTGATCTGCCCGTCATCATAAAGACCGAACACCTCAGGGAGTGTTCAGCGTCTTGAGTTCGGCCTTATATGCATCAGCTCCGAATCATGTCTTTGGTCAAATATTGGGTTTGCCCGGCTCCTGTGTTTTGCTGCCTTACGTTCCGTATCATCGGCTAACGCGGCACCAGGAGAACTGCTGCGATTGTGCCCCGGTTCGGCCGGGCGAGCACCTCAGCAGAGAAAGCCGAAAACTGACTGTCATGATACAGCGAGAGACTGGTCAACCACTCGATCGACTACCAGAATGTTTAGAATTCCTCCGCTTTGACGAAGGACCGTTTCCCGGTCAGGCACATACGCGCCCCGAATTCGGAGAGCGCGGTGCCCCTAGGGGCTATATCGTAGCCCCACCCTCGAACTCCTATGGCTAAGTGAAAGTGATAAAGCATTATAGTCCGGTTGCCTCGTTTGCTACGCTACCACCTCCTTCACAGGACCGAGATGTCGGATTAAGTGTGCAAATGCGCTATTTTTGCAAACACCCCCGCACCTTGTGCGTGGGGGCTGAAGCCGACGACTGCCATCTTTCAGGTTATACACACGTATACATAAATGACCGCATAGGAAATATTTCAATACTTGAACGCACAAGTACAAAAAGCGCTTACATTATAAACATCGTTTTACAAACCATAACGTTCATTTGAACACGACATTTTTTGAGCACTGCGACTCTATTTCACGAGCACCACGCAGAACTTCCCCAAAATAGTGCTCGGCGGGTAACCAGCTCTCGTCCGAACCCTGGGTCGCAACAGCGGTGGCATCCATCTCCGTCCAGTATGTCTTCACACGGGCGAGGGCCATCCGTGCACCCTCTATGCAGGCTGACCGCTTCATCGCCTTGATATGAGGCACCGCCCCAAGAAATTGCTGCAATAAGCCAAAATAACTCTTCGGCTTGGGCCTATCCGGCCAGACATGAGTCACGATATCCGTCATGGCAAGTCCGGACAACCTATTCAGCTCAGCCCACTCAGCCAACCGATCGGTCAGCGGAAGTGAACGCTCCGGACTATGGAATTGAGACCAAAACAGCTCTTCCGTCTTGTGATCCTTCTGACTTCAGAAGTGCACAACGGCATCTGCCGCACTCGCCGCTAAGTCCATATAAGGATCCTCCGGACCCCACAGGTGGCCAAGCTGAGCATACTTTGGATCTGTAAACCATCAGCGCAGCAGAAAGGGCTTGCCAGCCACAATGTCTCCGGCCTGGCGCAGCTCCTCCTTTATAGCCCGCATTGCAGAACGGGCATCCTTGGCTTCGGCGGTGGCCTTCCCCAGGTCTTCTCGCTCCGATAGGCGCTCCTTTTCAAGAACCTCACTGCGGTCGGTAGCATCTTTTAACTTCACGACCATTTCGGCCATCTCCTCCCTGCTTTGGCAGTGTGCAGCCCTTTCGGCTTCTAGCTCTTCGGCCGCCCTCGAGGCAGCCGCATCACTCCTTCTGGCTTGCTCCTTGGCTTGAGCAAGTTCTGCCCGAAGGCTCTCCACAGCAGCGGCACCATCTGCATTTAGCACACATGTTGTAAGGAGTGGGCTTCGGCTCCCTTACTAGGTGAACACAGAGAAAAAACCTACCTTGTGACTTGTCAAGTCGTTTATTGACCAGCGCGATGTCCGCATCCGCAACGTCGAGCTGCCACTTTAGTTCGGCAACTCCATCAGTCCGGCTAGCCACCGAACTATCCGCCACCTGCTTAGGAAAGGCGAAAATCAATACCTGGGATTTTGATCCTCGGCACGCTGTCGTTCTCGACACCCTACCGAGTCTCAGGGGCTACTATCTATACAGGGCGCACTTTATGTGTAAAACGGTCAAAGGGTATGTCATTTTTACGTACCTCAAACCCCGCCAGCAAACTCCTGATGGCATCACGCAATCCGCCTTCGGCGGATGAAATTCTTTCAATCACCATACTCATCAGTGTACGGTGACCTTCTGAGATAGACGCCCTCTCAAGCAGATCCTTCAGCTCCCCCGGCCGCACACCAGTTGGTGCCGAACTATTCGGCCCTGCCGGACTCGGGGATACCCTCCGTGATGACACTTCAGGATCGTCCGCCCTATCCGATGGTGCGGCAGATGGAGGCGTCTCGCTCTCCATCATCTCCGGACGGAGTTCCCCCGAAGACGAGCTCATCTGAGAAGGACGGAGATCCAAACTACAAGGTAAAAACTTAAGTTATCCTCAGAAGCACAAATAGGGATGTCCCTTATTACAAAACTCCCTTTTTTCTACTTACGACTTGCTGGAGGGCTGATTCTTTAGGGGAGACTGTGCGGCCGGAGCCTCTCCGGACGCAGAACCCTCTTGTGAAGATCTCTTCCTCCGCTTCGAGGCTTTGGCCTCCGGGTTTTCGGAGGCGGTCCTCTTCTCCCCTTGGAAGGAGGGATTCTCGATCCCCCCTTCCTCAAAAGTCTCCTTGGTTGAGGCGGTAGTTCCTCTGTTCTTCCCTTCGCCTTCCTCTGAAGGCGCAACCTCCAGCATCCTGACCAGCACAGGATCCGGCATGGTCTCTGGGAGGGGGGCCGGACACCGTATCAGTTTTGCTTGCGCTATCCACTCCTGTTTAAAGGGCAATTGGTCAAAAGGCGAATCATAGAAAGGCAAACCAACGGTATGTCCGGACTCAGAGCTACTTACTTGTGTATCCGGGCGATTGCAGCTTAGGCCGGCGTCCTCGGTCAATTCCGGACACACCTCTTGTGATCCGAAGAACAATTTGTACATCTCCACGGGTGTCGTACCCATGAAGTGTTGGAGAATTCGTGGTCCCTCCGGATTAAACTCCCACAACCGGAGACGACGGTGTTTGTAGGGCAGGAGACGCCTAATCAGCATGACCTGCATCACCATGACCAGATCGATCTCCCTCGCTTGGAGGTCTCGAATCCGGCCCAGCAATAGGGGCACGTCCTTTGACGGCCCCCAGTTGAGCCCTTGGCTGACCCATGACATCAGCCGCTGTGGAGGGCCCGGGCGGAAGATGGGCGGCGGCTTCTGCCTGCTGCCCCTGGGAGCGGTTATGTAGAACCACTCCTGCTGCCACCAGCCGAGCTCCTCCTGAAAAGAGCCCTCGGGCCATGGAGCGTCGGCCCTTCTGCTTACAACCGCCCCGCTGCACTCTGCTTGACGCCCCTCGATCATCTTCGGCTCCACGTCGAAGGTCTTAAGCCACAAGCCGAAGTGAGGGGTGACGCGGAGGAAGGCTTCGCAGACGATGATGAATGAAGAAATATGGAGGATGGACTCCGGAGCCAAGTCGTGGAATTCCAACCCATAGTAAAACATGAGCCCTCTCACAAAAGGATCCATCGGGAAGCCTAAACCCCGACGGAGGTGGGACACAAACACGACATACTCGCCGGGCTCGGGGGTGGGAATGACCTGCCCTTTGGCGGGCAACCTATGCGAAATCTCGTAGGTCAGGTACTTGGCTTCTTGCAGCTTTAGCACATCCTCTTCCGTGACGGAGGAGGGCATCCACCGGCCCTGTGGGTCGGAGCCGGACATTGTTGAAGGTCCGAAGCGCTCGAATCTGGGGCTCTGGGTGTTGGAACTCGGGGCGAGGAGAATATTCGATTGGGGATTGAAGAAAAGAAACAAGCCTTGGTCCCATTATAAAGAAGGAGAATACCAAGAGCCGTTCCCGTGACCGTTCGGGACTCGCCTCCGATAGAGGGGGCGTGGCGACGGGCACGGTTGGGTTACCCACGTCCGTATTGATGGGAATCCCGGAATAAGGGGAACACGATCTCTGCTTCGACAAGACGTGCCAAGGAAACCGCTTCGGTAAACGCGCTGAGGTGGTATAATAAAAAAACGATTCAAGTAAAGCTTGGTAGTGGCGTGATGTCATGCCACAGAATATGTCAGCAGATTGAACTTGTGTACATATTATTCTCTCTACGGTGGAATGTGGAAATTATTTTGCAGAGCCGGACACTATCCTGGTGTTCACAATCTTCTATGAATTATTCGGAGGAGGAACCCGCCTTGCAATGCCGAACAATATGCGCGCCGGACTCATCGTCATTGAAGCCTGGTTCAGGGGCTACTGAGGGAGTCCTGGACTAGGGGGTGTCCGGATAGGCGGAATATAATTGTCTGCCAGACTCCAAGACTATGAAGATACAAGATTGAAGACTTCGTCCCGTGTCCGGATGGGACTTTCCTTGGCGTGGAAGGCAAGCTTGGCGATACGGATATGTAGATCTCCTACCATTGTAACCGACTCTGTGTAACCCTAGCCCTCTCCGGTGTCTATATAAACCGGAGGGTTTTAGTCCGTAGGACACACAACCATTACAACAATCATACCATAGGCTAGCTTCTAGGGTTTAGCCTCCTTGATCTCGTGGTAGATCCACTCTTGTACTACCCATATCATCAATATCAATCAAGCAGGAGTAGGGTTTTACCTCCATCGAGAGGGCCCGAACCTGGGTAAAAACATCGTGTCCCTTGTCTCCTGTTACCATCCGCCTAGAAGCACAGTTCGGGACCCCCTACCCGAGATCCGCCGGTTTTGACACCGACAGCTGCCATCAATTTGACTTTTCAAGTAGACAAAAGATTTGAAATTGGTCGCAACTCTTCCACAAGCACATTGTCAGAGGAAAGCTTCCATCCTTAAAAAAGTTCTTCAATTCCAAATGTTATTGTCCTACTTATGTCTTTTTAAACTGTTTTTATAATTTTACTACAAACATGTTAAATTATGTATTGTTCATATGTAGGATCGATAATTATGTCTAGAGGGGGTGATGAATAGACTACTTGGCACAAAAGGACTGTTTTCCCAAGTTCTAATTTTTTGGCAGATTTTATGCTTTTCTAAAGTAATACTAATGAGCACCCTACAGATGCAATTCTCGAGTATAGGCAGTTGAAAGTAAAGACATGCAAGTGCAAAGTAAAGGAGCTAGAGTTGACAGAATCACAAATACAATTGGTTCGGTAAAGATTTTTCCCGTTATTCGGATAGTTGGCGCTATTATATCTTACATCCAAGTTGTTAGAGACTTCGATCCACGAAGGATCTAAAACCGCAAGGATCTTGGTTATAAAATTCCATGAAGGAATGAGGTCCAGAAAGGACTCACCCACGAAGGAGCAACCACGCATATTCCACCATGGAATACACGCACGAAGGACTCACCCACGAAGGAGCAACCACACATATAACACCATGGAATACGCACACGAAGGACTAGCCTCGCTAAGGCAGATCTTCATGAAGTAGGTGATCTCCAAGCCCTTACAAACTTCTTGAGTTCTTCACAAACTGCCAAGACATACAAGCATCAGCCGATCTAGGAGGCGCACACCCTCCAAAAGCAACAAGATAGAGGTTGCTTCATAATGAACTCCTTACTCTTGTGCTCCAAAATATAATCTCCTAAGAACTCAAATTCACTTAAGATTTGGCTTTGGATTTGGAGAAGTAGGAGTGCAAAGTAAGAGGGGACTAGATCACAAAGAAATTGATTGGATGTTTCGAGTGGAAAGCCCTTTGAAATCAACACAAGGAGGATGAGTTTTGCCTGGGAAACTATGATGGGATTGGAGTTTGCTTCAAAAGATATGGGTGAGATAGGTTGGGTTATATATAGGCTAGACCATTAATCTGACCATTACCAACTTTATTGCACATCTCGGAGGCTCCGACTGGTTTTCTCGGTGGCTCTGATGTGAACAAAGGTAGCAACTTTCAAAAGTATTGGTCGGTTCAATTGAAATCAATATTATACTTTCAGAAGTTCCGACTGGTTTTGCTCAGAATTTTCGACATGCTTACAAAAGGTTTACCAAGTGAATCAGTGGTTCCAAATGGAATAGCTGGAGTCTCTGACGGGACTAGCGTTTGTACAATGGCTATATATGGAATGACTCGATGGGTCAGACTAGAAGAGATTCAGCAGCTCCGAGGTGAATGAAACTAGGTATATATAGTTGAATCTTTGAAGGAATTTGAGGAGTTTTGGAGATAGAAATTTAAGCACATGGAGCAAGAGGCTCATTATCACATCCTCGTCCCCTTTAGATAGTATCAACATGCCTATGGACCTCCCTCCATGTTGGGGAACAGAGTAATTTCAAAAATATTCCTACGATCACGCAAGATCTATCTAGGTGATGCATAGCAACGAGAGGGGAGAGTGTGTCCACATACCCTCGTAGACCGAAAGCAGAAGCGTTTAGTTAACGCGGTTGATGTAGTCGAACATCTTCGTGATCCAACTGATCAAGTACCAAATGCACGGCACCTCTGCGATCTGCAGATGTTCAGCTTGGTGACGTCCCTCGTACTCTTGATCCAGTTGAGGTCGAGGGAGAGTTTCCTCAGCACGTCGGTGTGGTGACGGTGATGATGAAGTTACCGGCGCAGGACTTCGACTAAGCACGACGACGATATGACCGAGGTGTGTAACTGTGGAGGGGGGCACCGCACACGGCTAAAGATCAACTTGTGTGTCCTTGGGGTGCTCCCCTCCCCCATATATAAAGGAGGGAGGGAGGAGGCGGCCGGCCTAGGGGGCACACCAAGCAGAGGTAGTCCTACTAGGACCCCCAAGTCCTAGTAGGATTCCCTTTCCTATTCGGAGTAGGAGAGAAGGAAAGAGAGGGAGAGGGAGAGGGAGAAGGAAAGGGGTGCTGCGTCCCCACCCCTTGTCCAATTCGGTTTGGGCAGGGGGGGAGGCGCGCGCCACCTGTTCGCCCTTCTCCTCTCTCTCCACTAAAGCCCAATAAGGCCCATTATTTCTCCCGATGAATTCCCGTAACTCCCCGGTACTCTGAAAAATACCCGAATCACTCGGAACCTTTCCGATGTCCGAATATAGCCTTCCAATATACTGATCTTTATGTCTCGACCATTTTGAGACTCCTCGTCATGTCCATGCTCTCATCTGGGACTCCAAACAACCTTCGGTACATCAAATCACATAAACTCATAATAACCATTGTCATCAAACATTAAGCGAGCGGACCCTATGTGTTCAAGAACTATGTAGACATGACCGAGACACATCTCCGGTCAATAACCAATAGCGGAACCTGGATGCTCATATTGGTTCCTACATATTCTACGAAGATCTTTATCGGTCAAACCGCATAACAACATACATTGTTTCCTTTGTCCTCGGTATGTTACTTGCCCGAGATTGGATCGTCGGTATCATCATACCTAGTTCAATCTCATTACCGACAAGTCTCTTTACTCGTTCCATAATGCTTCATCCCGCAACTAACTCATTAGTCACATTGCTTGCAAGGCTTCTCTGATCTTATCCATCAAAGTAGACTAAATCTCCAATGCTGCTACATAGCCTCTTGGAACTATCTCCAAACATAGCTCACGAAGATCCTTGGCTAACTCCTTTGGTAACTCTCCGGTCATGAGTGTGTTGACATGGCTCTTGCGTCTCAACGCATCGGCAACTACGTTAGCCTTTCCGGGGTGATAATGCAATCTCATATCATAATCTTTGATGAGCTCCAACCATCTCCTTTTGCCTGATATTCAAGTCCTTCTGCGTGAAGATGTACTTCAAACTCTTGTGATCCGTGTACACCTCACAATGGTCTCCGATGAGAAAATGTCTCCATGTCTTCAAAGCATGCACTACGGCTGCTAACTCCAAATCATGGGTAGCATAATTCAGCTCATGGGGTTTAAGCTATCGTGAGGCATACAAAACAACTCTTCCCTCCTGCATAAGCATTGCTCCAAGTCCTCGACGAGAAGCGTTGCAATATACCTCATAATCCTTGCGCTGATCAGGCAGAATCAACACTGGTGATGTAACCAAACGTTTCTTCAACTCCTGGAAACTGGCCTCACATCCCCCAGTCCATTTAAACTCGGTGTCCTTCTTCAACAACTCCGTCATGGGCTTTGCAATCTTCAAGAAATTCTCAATGAACCTCCGGTAGTATCCTGCGAGTCCAAGAAAACTCCGGATCTCTCCAACTGTTGATGGGGCTTCCCAGTTTGTCACAATGACAACTTTGGTGGGGTCTACTACTATTCCTTTTCAGGATATAACATGTCCGAGAAATCCAACTTCCTTAAACCAAAACTCACATTTGCTGAACTTGGCGTATAACTGATGTTCTCTGAGCTTCTCAAGTACCAAACGCAAATGCTCCTTATGCTCTTCTTCATTCTTTGAGTAGACCAGAATATCATCAATGAACACCACGACGAACTTATCCAGAAACTCCATAAACACCTTGTTCATTATGTTCATGAAATAGGCAGGTGTGTTAGTCAGACCAAATGACATAACGGTATACTCATACAGCCCGTACCTGGTGGTAAAAGCCGTCTTAGGTATATCCTGCTCTCGTATCTTCAACTGGTGGTATCCTGATCGCAGATCGATCTTGGAAAATATCTTAGCTCCTTGCAATCGGTCAAACAAGTCATTGATCATCGGCAGTGGGTACTTGTTCTTGATTGTCACTTCATTCAATCCTCGGTAATCAACAACCATCCTTAACGACCAACCCTTATTCTCCACTAGAAGCACTGGCGATCCCCAAGGTGACGAACTTGGGCGAATATAGCCTTTATCCAATAACTCCTTGATCTGCTTCTTAATTTCCTCCAAATCTTTTGCAGGCATCCTGTACGGTCTCTTAGATATAGGCCTTGTGCCTAGCAAAAGCTCAATCAAAAACTCAATGTCTCTATCCGGTGGCATGCCTGGCAACTCCTCTGGAAATACGTCAAGGAAATCCTTCACCACTGGTACTTCCTCCTGTACAACTCCTGATTAGGAATTTACTTGAGTCCTCTTCGGCTCATGTCGCGATACATACTTAATCCTTCTTCCTTCTGGGGTGGTAAGCAAAATCGACTTACTGATGCAATCGATGTTTCCTCCATACATCGATAGCCAATCCATACCCAGAATCACATCCAAACCTTGCGATTCCAAAATGATTAAATCCGAGGGGAAAACATGCCTACCTATACTATGGCACTTGAAAACATCCTCGACTGGCCATATACTCTGCTCCTGGTGAGCTTACTAACATGGGTGTTCTAAGAACCTTGGTGGGCAGTTTATACTTATCCACAAATCCCCTTGATATGTATGAATGCGATGCACCAGTATCAAAAAGAACGATTGCAGTAAATGACTTAACCAAAAGCTTACCTATTACTGCATCTGGCTGGGCTTCAACCTCCTCCACGTTAACGTGGTTCACCTATCTTCTATTGAAAGGGTTTGGCTTCTTCCCAGAGCTTCCATTGCCATTTCCATTCTTAGCTTCAGGACATTCATTGGCATAATGTCCAGTCTTCTGACACTTGTAGCAAGTTACTTGGCTCAGGTCCCTCTTAGCTGGGGTCGATGGGTTGGTACGGTTCTGTCCATTGCTTCCTCCATTCCCATTACCATTCTTGGGACCACTATGGTTGTGCGAGCTCCCTCCTCCATGGGTATGCTGAAAAGGTCCTCCCGAATTCGGGGTAAAACGGGGCTTTTGCTGAGCTCCAGAATTGTACTTCCCTTGTCCATACTTCCTCTTGCGGTTGTCAATCTGCTACTTCTTCCCTTCAATCATAAGAGCTCTATCTACCAACTCCTGGTAATTGTTGAAGGTTGCTACCATCAACTGCATGCTCAGCTCATCATTCAGTCCTTCCAGAAACTTCTCCTGCTTGGCTGCATCCGTAACAACGTCATCTGGGGCATAACATGCTAGCTTACTAAAGTCATCCACATACTGGCCAACTGTACGTCCTCCTTGGCGCAAGTTGTAAAACTCATGCTTCTTCATGGCCATAGCTCCTGCTGAAACATGGGCAGTATGGAAAGCCTGTTGGAACTGATCCCATGTGATAGTGTCGATAGGATAAGTGGCTGTGAAATTCTCCCACCATGATGTTGCGGGTCCATCAAGCTGATGTGCAGCAAAACGTACCTTCTCCGCATCTGTGCATCCTGAAGTGGTCAACTCCCTTCCCATCTTGCGGAGCCAATCATCTGCAACTATCGGCTCGGTGCTACTGGAGAACACCGGCGGATTCAGCCTCAAGAAATGGGCTAAGTGATCAACAGGTGGTGGTGGTGGTGGGTTGTTGTTGTTGTTGTTGTTGTTGTTGTTGTTCCCCTGGTTCTGATTCTGGACTAGCATCTGCATCAATGCATTCTGCTGCTGGATCAACTGAGTGAGCTCCAGTGGGAAAACAAATCCATTGTCACGTCTCGGAAGCATCTGAGGGTTTAGATAAGATGAGAATATAGAATAGAATGAGGTCTATAAAGAAAGACACTACCCATATGAACATGAGACAATAGCAAACAATATCACTTCAATCAAATCAAACAAGGGCATACAACAGTCTAGATATCATTACAAAAGTGCTCGGACTATACTATATACATGGGAGAATACTACTACTGTTATGGTGGTTGACAAGTAAAATTGATCGGTCGAAGACTCCATGGTATCTGCAACAGCTTCATCAACGAAATCATCATCGCTATCATCCGGGTCCGAGTCGGTGTCATCGATGATGATGTAGTTCTCCGGGCAAGTGCAATCATCGTCTTCTCCTCCAATCGCGGGAAATCCCATGAATACTTTTAGCTTCTTCTTCAGATCATCATTATTCTCCACGAGTGTCGTCATTTCCTCCTCATATCCATCGCGTGTAGTCTTGAGTTCTTCCTCCAGCTCCATGATATTGGTCAATGCCTTCTTCAGATCTATCATGCATGCGCACATCTGGTTCTCCTGGCGACGAATGTGTTGGTTTAGCTCCTGAATGAAAGCTGCAATTGATCTATCCTTCCTGGTGCTGATCATCTCCCATTGCTCATCTCGGCGCCCACAAATCTGGTAAATAGTATCCTTAAGATCCTTGTGGTAAACTTCTCCAATGCGTCCCATGGTGATGTGGGCTGCCATGCATCAAAGGACAACTCTATGGGCTCAGTGACAGGCATGAACGTTCTTCCTGGTACTTGGACTTGAATCATCCAACACTCTTCTTCGGGTAAAGTGGCGATGTAGGTCCCGGTGAAACTTGGTACTCCAATGTTCAGATATCTAGTGACTTCCTTCAAGTGGCGTCCAAAGGGTGTATCTTCATCCGGTTGTGTGAACTTGTTCCTTGCATCCGCCATCCTAAAAGAGTAAAAAAGATGAGGAGTCAGAAATGAGAAGAGAGTAGTGATCTAGGGCTTTAGCTTAGTGGTCGTGTCCTACAGTCAGCGTGTGTTGTGATACCATCTTGTAGCGACCAGACCTCAAACAGTCTAATCTCTGTGCTTCAGTGTCATCCCTGGATCAGTAATGCTGACACGCACAGTACTTGAAGGATTTATAACAGAGTAGCAATCACACACTTATTACATCAAATGTCTCAAAAGAGAACTTATTACAATAAATATGGCTTAAGGCCATCTAATAACGATAACAGCGGAAGGCTTGGAAGATAAAGCGAGTCCATCAACTCCAACGGCATCACTGAGTATAAGACCACGACCTAAGGCACCTTACTCGTCGTCTGAAAAGTCTGCAACATGAACGTTGCAGCCCGAAAACGGGTCAGCACATGGAATATGCTGGCATGTAACACATAGAGAGTAATGAACAGAATAATGCTATACTACATGCATATATGGCTGGTGGAAAGCTCTATGATTACAGTTTTGCATAAAGCCAATTTTTCCCTACTACAAAGGAATAAAATTTTATTTAACTATCATGGTGGTTGTTAAACATTGAGAAGGTTCACCCAACTCATTCCCAATTAAGCATCATCATTAAACCCACCAAAATTAATTAAAGTAACATGATGAGATTCACATGATAATCCAAGTACTAGATACTCAAAACGTCCATAACCGTGGACATAGCTAACCATGATTAGTTTATACACTCTGCAGAGGTTTGCGCACTTTTCCCCGCAAGACTCGATCTCCTCCGTTGGGATTCTCGCACTACATGGTGTTTGAGAAACGGATGATCGAGACATAGTCTTTTAGAAGCGTTTGCATCTTACGATGGGTAGACAGTTACACCTACTTTCCCCTGCATCTGCTAGTCTACCACTGTAAGAGTTCACACGACTTAAACAACTATGCTAGAGCCCATAGTAGCTTGTGGCTGCACATGGAAGTTTCTAGCATGAATAATCTCATGATCCCTTTGAGCCTGGGTGGCGGTCCATAAAGAAAAAGAACAGGCAATCACTGGAATCCCAGGTGCCTCAATCCACCCAGATGTGTATTAAAGTTGCCACCTTAAATAAACCATTAATTAACAATCTCACATCTATCATGGATACACTCACCCAATCCACGTCTACTAGCATAGCATGGCAATATAAGCAAACATAGAAGTAACTCCCAAAGGTTTGAAAGTAAACAGGATATAGGTACTACCTCATCTACTCCCCGGAACCCACATATTAATCAGATCCTAATCATGCAATTGTTTGAGGATTGATCTAATGCAATAAAACTAGGTAGTAAAGAGGTATGATCAAAGTGTTACTTGCCTTGCTGATGATCTGTGAAACCTAGAGATTCGAAGTAGCAAGCGGCGCACTCCGGATACTCTATCGCAAACAAACAAGCATAAAATAAGCACTCATCTAATGCATAGGTAAAACTCAAATAAAAGATCTAACCAGAAAGTTCAACTTAAGAACTCCAGTTTGCAAAAAGAATCAAATCAAACGAAGCAACGAAAGTCAAACGGCGAAAGATACAAGCTTTGTTTACTAATCTGGACCTAAGTCAAATTTTACAGTAGCAAAAACTTGTTTGAGTTCGTTAAACGGAAAGAGGGTTTCGAGACGAAACTCTAGGCGTTTGAATCGCCTGATTCCGATAAACGAGCGAAAAGTTATACTAGAACGAAAATCGGATCAGAAATCGCAATCTGGAATAATCGCGGAAAATCCGAGAAAAAGAAAAACGGACGAACAGGCTAACAAACGAACGTTCGCTGTCTGCGGCTAAATGACGAAAATCGTTCGTTAAAATGAACATACGGACGAACGTCCGTTAAACAAACTAAACCGGAAAAAAATAAAACCGATCTAAAAAAGCGCACCTCGGTTTTAAAAAAAAACAAAAAACTTTTTTTTTTCAAAACCGGTGGCTACCTCGGGATGCGTGACGGCGGCGGCGGCGGCTACTCCGGCGAGGCGGGGGGGCTCCAGCGGCGGGTCGGCGGAGGACGGCGTCAGCGGCGGGGTCGGCGGCGGACGGCGGCGGCGCGGATCGGGGCGGCGGCGGCGGTCTCCGGCGACGGCGAAGGCAGCACGCGGCGGCGGCGGGGTCCGGCTTGGGCTAGGGTTTCGGGGGGGCTGGGTTGCAGCTTGGGCTCCCCCGGCTTATAAAGGCCGGCCAGGGCTTGAGTCCTAGGCGGACACGGCCCGGTAGGTCGGTTAGCGTTTTTTTAAATAATTACGCACAAAAAAACAAATAAAAGAAATAGTAAACGGACTCCAAAAATCCCGAAATAAATTTTCCCCGACTTCCAAAATCAAGCCGGACAAGAGGAACATTTATTTGGGGCCTAAATACAATTTTGAAAAACGCGCATTTTTTCCTAATTCAAATAAAATAGCAATAAAACTCCGAAATAAAATCTTATTTGATTCTAATATTAAATCCTCAACATTTCTTTATTTTGGGAAAGTCATTTTATTCCCTCTCTCATATTTTCATAATATAAATAACTGAAGATAGAGTAATTAAAATCAAATCATCCTATTTTCAAAATTTGAGAAACTCAAATATGAAAATAATGAAATCCCCAACTCTCTCCGTGGGTCCTTGAGTTGCGTAGAATTTCTAGGATGAAGCCAAAATGCAATAAAATATGATATGCAATGATGATCTTATGTATAACATTCCAAATTGAAAATTTGGGATGTTACAGAGCATACCTCAGAAAGATATGGTTTTCACCGTTGTGGCTGAATTGGAATTAATTCCTGTGGTCAGTGAGTTTCCCGATGTATTCCCAGAAGAGCTGCCAGGCATGCCACCAGACCGAGAGCTCGAGTTTGCAATCGACCTTGTGCCCGGAACCGCACCATTATACAAGAAATATTATCGGATGCCGTCATCAGAATTAGTGGAGCTAAAGAAACAGCTTGATGAGATGCTCCAGAAAAGTTACATCCATCCCAGTTCCTCACCATGGGGATCACCTGCTATATTCGTGGATAAGAAAGATGGTAGTCTCCGTATGTGTGTGGATTACCGTCAGCTGAATGATGTCACCATCAAGAACAAATATCCACTGCCCAGGATTGATGACTTATTTGATCAGCTCAGTGGGGCCAAGGTGTTCTCCAAAATTGATTTGAGGATGGGATACCACCAACTCAAGATTAAAAAGGAAGATATTCCTAAGACTGCATTCACTACTCGGTACGGTCTTTATGAATATACTGTTATGTCCTTCAGCCTCACCAATGCCCCTGCTTTCTTCATGCACATGATGAATAAAGTATTCATGGATTTCCTTGATAAATTTTTGGTGGTTTTCATCGATGATATTCTCATATACTCAAAAAGTGAAGATAAGCACAAAGGACACCTCTGAGCTGTCCTACAAAGACTCCGTGACCATCGACTGTACGCCAAATTCAGTAAATGTGAGTTTTGGCTCAAGAAAGTTGGATTCCTTGGGCATATACTATCCCCGGAAGGTATAGCCGTAGATCCCAGCAAGGTAAAAGACATACTTGATTGGTTGGCACCCACGACAGTATCTCAAATTCGGAGCTTCCTTGGATTAGTCGGATACTATCGCTGGTTCATTGAAGGTTTCTCTAAGATTGCCAAGCCAATGACAGAGCTTCTCAACAAGGATAAGAAATTTGAATGGACTAAGGATTGCGAGAAAAGTTTCAACGAGCTAAAAATCAGACTGACATCAGCCCCTGTGTTGACACTTCCAGACATCTACCGCAACTTTGATGTATACTATGATGCTTCCAGGCAAGGTCTTGGATGCGTACTTATGCAAGATGGCAAGGTAGTAGCATATGCATCTCGGCAGCTGCGACCCCATGAAGGGGAGTATCCTACTCATGATATGGAATTGGCCGCGGTGGTTCATGCTCTAAAAATTTGGAGGCACTATCTCATTGGAAAAAGGTGCCAAATATTTACCGACCACAAAAGTCTCAAATACATATTCACTCAGCCAGATTTGAATCTCCGCCAACGCAGATGGCTTGAGTTAGTCAAGGACTACGATCTTGGAATTAATTACCACCCGGGTAAGGCCAACGTGGTGGCCGATGCACTCGGCGGAAAGCCTGTCAGTTTAAATGCCATGATGGAATCCCCGCCTTCCGAACTCCAAGAAGAAATTGCTCAGCTCAATTTGGTCATAGTTGATGCTGGTCTTGCTAATATTGTGGAGATTACTCCTACCCTCGAGGATGAGATCTGCAGGGCCCATCCGGATGACACATTCTTACAAAAATATGTCAAGCGAATGTTAGCAGTATAGACCTCGGATTTTTCCAAGGACCATCTAGGTACATTACGATTCCGCGGGAGGATTTGTGTACCAAGTCAAGGAGATTTGAGGTAGAAAATACTGTCTGAAGCACACGAATCTTCGTATTCTATTCACCTCAGAGGCACTAAAATGTACGAAGACCACCTCCAAATATTCTGGTGGGACAGAATGAAGAAAGACATAGCCTATTTTGTGGCCTGCTGCAACATATGCAATAAAGTAAAGGTAGAGCACCAGAAACCAGCCGGACTCCTCCGACCGTTGCCTGTTCCGCAATTGAAGTGGGATGACATCTGCATGGAATTTATCACCGGGCTACCAAAAACTCAGCGAGGCAATGACGCAGTATGGGTCATAGTGGATATGTTAACCAAGGTACCTCATTTCATTCCCATCAGAACCACATACCGTCTTGATCAACTCGCACAATTATATGTGTCCAGAATAGTCAGTTTACACGGAGTACATCGAACGATCACTTCTGACCGGGGGTCCCTATTTACCTCCGCTTTCTGGTCCCGTCTTCAGCAAGCTTTGGGAACAGCACTGAAATATAGTACCGCTTATCATCCTCAGACCTATGGGCAGACTGAGCGGGTAAACCAAATACTTGAAGATATGTTGCGAGCATGTGCCTTGGCCCAAGGGCCTATGTGGGAAGATTGTCTGCCGTATGCTAAGTTCTCCTACAACAACAGTTTTCAAGCCAGTTTAAAAATGTCACCTGTTGGAAATATGCCCTAGAGGCAATAATAAAGAGGATTATTGTTATATTTCCTTGTTCATGATAATTGTCTTTATTCATGCTATAACTGTATTATCCGGAAATCATAATACACGTGTGAATACATAGACCATAATATGTCCCTAGTAAGCCTCTAGTTGACTAGCTCGTTGATTAACAGATAGTCATGGTTTCTTGGCTATGGACATTGGATGTCGTTGATAACGGGATCATATCATTAGGAGAATGATGTGATGGACAAGACCCAATCCTAAGCATAGCACAAGATCGTGTAGTTCGTTTGCTAGAGCTTTTCCAATGTCAAGTATCTTTTCCTTAGACCATGAGATCGTGTAACTCCCGGATACCGTAGGAGTGCTTTGGGTGTACCAAACGTCACAACGTAACTGGGTGACTATAAAGGTGCACTACAGGTATCTCCGAAAGTGTCTGTTGGGTTGACACGGATCGAGACTAGGATTTGTCACTCCGTATGACGGAGAGGTATCTCTGGGCCCACTCGGTAATGCATCATCATAATGAGCTCAAAGTGACCAAGTGTTTGGTCACGGGATCATGCATTACGGTACGAGTAAAGTGACTTGCCAGTAACGAGTCTGAACGAGGTATTGGGATACCGACGATCGAGTCTCGGGCAAGTAACGTACCGATTGACAAAGGGAATTGTATACGGGGTTGTTTGAATCCTTGACATCGTGGTTCATCCGATGAGATCATCGAGGAGCATGTGGGAGCCAACATGGGTATCCAGATCCCGCTGTTGGTTATTGCCCGAGAGCCGTCTCGGTCATGTCTACGTGTCTCCCGAACCCGTAGGGTCTACACACTTAAGGTTCGGTGATGCTAGGGTTGTATGAATATGAGTATGTAGAAAACCGAATGTTGTTCGGAGTCCCGGATGTCATGAGGAGTTTCGGAATGGTTCGGAGGTAAAGAATTATATATAGGAAGTGCTGTTTCGGCCATCGGGAGAGTTTCGGGGTCACCCGGTATTGTACCGGGACCACCGGAAGGGTCCCGGGGGTCCACCGGGTGGGGCCACCTATACCGGAGGGCCCCGTGGGCTGAGATGGGAGGGGAGCCAGCACGTAGTGGGCTGGTGCGCCCCCCCTTGGGCCTCCCCTGCGCCTAGGGTTGAAAACCCTAGGGGGGAGGCGCACCACTTGCCTTGGGGGGTACTCCAACCCCCCTGGCCGCCGCCCCCCTTGGGAGATTGCATCTCCCAGGGCCGGCGCCCCCCCGGGGGCCTATATAAAGGGAGGGGAGGGAGGGGCAGCCGCACCCTGAAGTTCTGGCGCCTCCCTCCCCCTGCTACACCTCGTCCTCCTCCCGCAGCAGCTTGGCGAAGCCCTACCGGAGTTCTGCTGCATCCACCACCATGCTGTCGTGCTGCTGGATCATCATCAACCTCTCCTTCCCCCTTGCTGGATCAAGACGGAGGAGACGTCACGCTGACCGTACGTGTATTGAACGCGGAGGTGCCGTCCATTCGGCGCTAAGATCTCCGGTGATAGGATCACGACGAGAACGACTACCTCAACCCCGTTCTTTTGAATGCTTCCGCTCGCGATCTACAAAGTGGTATGTAGATGCAATCACTCTCCCATGACTCATTGCTTAGATGAACTCATAGATGGATCTTGGTGAAACCGTAGGAAAAATTTTAATTTTCTGCAACGTTCCCCAACAGTGGTATTAGAGCCAGGTTTATGCGTAGTTCTCTATTGCACGAGTAGAACACAATTTTGTTGTGGGCGTAGATCTTGTCAACTTGCTTGCCGCTACTAGTCTTATCTTGCTTCAGCAGTATTGTGGGATGAAGCGTCCCGGACCAACCTTACACGTACGCTTACGTGAGACCGGTTCCACCGACTGACATGCACTAGTTGCATAAGGTGGCTGGCGGGTGTCTGTCTCTCCTACTTTAGTTGGAGCGGATTCGATGAAAAGGGTCCTTATGAAGGGTAAATAGAAGTTGACAAAATCACGTTGTGGCTTTAACGTAGGTAAGAAAACGTTCTTGCTAGATCACCTATAGAAGCCACGTAAAACTTGCAACAACAATTAGAGGACGTCTAACTTGTTTTTGCAGCAAGTGTCTTGTGATGTGATATGGCCAAAGTTGTGATGAATGATGAATGATATATTGTGATGTATGAGATCATGTTCTTGTAATAGGAATCACGACTTGCATGTCGATGAGTATGACAACCGGCAGGAGCCATAGGAGTTGTCTTTATTTTTGTATGACCTGCGTGTCATTGAAGAACGCCATGTAAATTACTTTACTTTATTGCTAAACGCGTTAGCCATAGAAGTAGAAGTAGTCGTTGGCATGACAACTTCATGAAGACACGATGATGGAGATCATGGTGTCATGCCGGTGACAAGATGATCATGGAGCCCCGAAGATAGAGATCAATGGAGCTATGTGATATTGGCCATATCATGTCACTACTATATAATTGCATGTGATGTTTATTATTTTTATGCATCTTGTTTACTTAGAACGACGGTAGTAAATAAGATGATCCCTTACAACAATTTCAAGAAGTGTTCTCCCCTAACTGTGCACCGTTGCTAAAGTTCGTCGTTTCGAAGCAACACATGATGATCGGGTGTGATAGATTCTTACGTTCACATACAATAGGTGTAAGACAGTTTTACACATGCAAAACACTTAGGGTTAACTTGACGAGCCTAGCATGTATAGACATGGCCTCGGAACACAGAGACCGAAAGGTCGAACACGAGTCATATGGAAGATACGATCAACATGGAGATGTTCACCGACGATGACTAGTCCGTCTCACGTGATGATCGGACACGGCCTAGTCGACTCGGATCGTGTAACACTTAGATGACTAGAGGGATGTCTAATCTGAGTGGGATTTCATTGTAATAATTTGATTAGATGAACTTAATTATCATGAACTTAGTCTAAAACCTTTGCAAATATGTCTTGTAGATCAAATGGCCAACGCTCATGTCAACATGAACTTCAACGCGTTCCTAGAGAAAACCAAGCTGAAAGATGATGGCAGCAACTATACGGACTGGGTCCGGAACCTGAGGATCATCCTCATAGCTGCCAGGAAACAATATGTCCTAGAAGGACCGCTAGGTGATGCACCCGTTCCAGAGAACCAAGACGTTATGAACGCTTGGCAGTCTCGTGCTGATGATTACTCCCTCGTTCAATGCGGCATGCTTTACAGCTTAGAACCGGAGCTCCAAAAGCGTTTTGAGCAACCTGGAGCATATGAGATGTTCGAGGAGCTGAAACTAGTTTTCCAAGCTCAGGCCCGGGTCGAGAGATATGAAGTCTCCGACAAGTTCTATAGTTGTAAGATGGAGGAAAATAGTTCTGTCAGTGAGCACATACTCAAAATGTCTGGGTTGCACAACCGCCTGTCCCAGCTGGACATTAACCTCTCGGACGAGGCGGTCATTGACAGAATCCTTCAGTCGCTCCCACCAAGCTACAAGAGCTTTGTGATGAACTACAATATGCAGGGTATGGTGAAGACCATTCCTGAAGTATTTTCAATGCTGAAGTCAGCAGAGGTAGAAATCAAGAAGGGACATCAAGTGTTGATGGTCAATAAAACCACTAAGTTCAAGAAGGGCAAGGGCAAGAAGAACTTCAAGAAAGACGGCAAGGATGTTGCCACGCCCGGTAAGCCAGTTGCTGGGAAGAAGTCAAAGAATGGACCCAAGCCTGAGACGGAGTGCTTTTATTGCAAAGGGAAGGGTCACTGGAAGCGGAACTGCCCCAAATACTTAGCGGACAAGAAGGCCGGCAACACCAAAGGTATATTTGATATACATGTAATTGGTGTGTACCTTACCAGTACTCGTAGTAACTCCTGGGTATTTGATACCGGTGCCGTTGCTCATATTTGTAACTCATAGCAGGAGCTGCGGAATAAGCGGAGACTGGCGAAGGACGAGGTGACAATGTGCGTCGGGAATGGTTCCAAGGTCGATGTGATCGCCGTCGGCACGCTACCTCTACATTTACCTATGGGATTAGTTTTAAACCTTAATAATTGTTATTTGGTGCCAAGTTTGAGCATGAACATTGTATCTGGATCTCGTTTGATACGAGATGGCTACTCATTTAAATCCGAGAATAATGGTTGTTCTATTTATATGAGAGATATGTTTTATGGTCATGCCCCGATGGTCAATGGTTTATTCTTAATGAATCTCGAGCGTAATGTTACACATATTCATAGTGTGAATACCAAAAGATGTAAAGTTGATAACGATAGTCCCACATACTTGTGGCACTGCTGCCTTGGTCACATGGGTGTCAAGCGCATGAAGAAGCTCCATGCTGATGGACTTTTAGAGTCTCTCGATTATGAATCATTTGACACATGCGAACCATGCCTCATGGGCAAAATGACCAAGACTCCGTTCTCCGGAACAATGGAGCGAGCAACCAACTTATTGGAAATCATACATACCGATGTGTGCGGTCCAATGAGCGTTGAGGCTCGCGGAGGATATCGTTATGTTCTCACTCTCACTGATGACTTGAGTAGATATGGGTATGTCTACTTAATGAAACACAAGTCTGAGACCTTTGAAAAGTTCAAGGAATTTCAGAATGAGGTAGAGAATCAACGTGACCGAAAGATAAAGTTTCTACGATCAGATCGTGGAGGAGAATATTTAAGTCACAAATTTGGTACACACTTAAGGAAATGTGGAATCGTTTCACAACTCACGACGCTTGGAACACCTCAGCGTAACGGTGTGTCCGAATGTCGTAATCGCACTCTATTGGATATGGTGCGGTCTATGATGTCTCTTACCGATTTACCGCTATCATTTTGGGGATACGCTCTAGAGACAGCTACATTCACTTTAAATAGGGCACCGTCTAAATCCGTTGAGACGACACCATATGAATTATGGTTTGGGAAGAAACCTAAGTTGTCGTTTCTAAAAGTTTGGGGATGCGATGCTTATGTCAAGAAACTTCAACCTGAAAAGCTCAAACCCAAGTCGGAAAAATGCGTCTTCATAGGATACCCTAAGGAAACCATTGGGTATACCTTCTACTTAAGATCCGAGGGCAAGATCTTTGTTGCCAAGAACGGATCCTTTCTGGAAAAAGAGTTTCTCTCGAAAGAAGTAAGTGGGAGGAAAGTAGAACTCGATGAAGTACTACCTCTTAAACAGGAAAGTAGTGCAGCTCAGGAAAATGTTCCTGTGATGCCTACACCAACTGAAGAGGAAAATAATGATGATGATCAAGGTACTTCGGATCAAGTTGCTACTGAACTTCATAGGTCCACAAGGACACGTTCCGCACCAGAGTGGTACGACAACCCTGTCCTGAAAATCATGTTGTTAGACAACGGTGAACCTTCGAACTATGAAGAAGCAATGGCGGGCCCAGATTCCAACAAATGGCTTGAAGACATGAAATCCGAGATAGAATCCATGTATGAAAACAAAGTATGGACTTTGACAGACTTGCCCGATGATCGGCGAGCGATAGAAAACAAATGGATCTTTAAGAAGAAGACGGACGTGGATGGTAATGTTACCATCTATAAAGCTTGACTTGTCGCTAAGGGTTATCGACAAGTTCAAGGGGTTGACTGCGATGAGACATTCTCTCCCGTAGCGAAGCTGAAGTCCGTCCGAATCATGTTAGCAATTGCCGCATACTATGATTATGAGATATGGCAGATGGACGTCAAAACGGCATTCCTTAACGGACATCTTAAGGAAGAACTATATATGATGCAGCCGGAAGGTTTTGTCGATCCTAATAATGTTAACAAAGTATGCAAGCTCCAGCGATCCATTTAGGGGCTGGTGTAAGCATCTCGGAGTTGGAACATTCGCTTTGATGAGATGATCAAAGCGTTTGGGTTTATGCAGACTTATGGAGAAGCCTGCGTTTACAAGAAAGTGAGTGGGAGCTCTGTAGCATTTCTCATATTATATGTAGATGACATACTCTTGATGGGAAATGATATAGAACTTTTGGACAGCATTAAGGCCTACTTGAATAAGTGTTTTTCAATGAAGGACCTTGGAGAAGCTGCTTACATATTAGGCATCAAGATCTATAGGGATAGATCGAGACGCCTCATAGGTCTTTCACAAAGCACATACCTTGATAAGATTTTGAAGAAGTTCAAAATGGATCAGTCCAAGAAAGGGTTCTTGCCTGTATTGCAAGGTGTGAGATTGAGCTCGGCTCAATGCCCGACCACGGCAAAAGATAAAGAAGAGATGAGTGTCATCCCCTATGCTTCAGCCATAGGATCTATTATGTATGCCATGATGTGTACCAGACCTGATGTAAACCTTATCGTAAGTTTGGTAGGAAGGTACCAAAGTAATGCCGGCAAGGAACATTGGACAGCGGTCAAGAATATCCTGAAGTACCTGAAAAGGACAAAGGACATGTTTCTCGTTTATGGGGATGACGAAGAGCTCGTCGTAAAGGGTTACGTCGACGCTAGCTTCGACACAGATCTGGATGACTCTAAGTCACAAACCGAATACGTGTATATGTTGAATGGTGGAGCAGTAAGCTGGTGCAGCTGTAAGCAGAGCATCGTGGCGGGATCTACATGTGAAGCAGAGTACATGGCAGCCTCGGAGGTAGCGCATGAAGCAATTTGGGTGAAGGAGTTCATCACCGACCTAGGAGTCATACCCAATGCGTCGGGGCCGATCAAACTCTTCTGTGACAACACTGGAGCTATTGCCCTTGCCAAGAAGCCCAGGTTTCACAAGAAGACCAGGCACATCAAGCGTCATTTCAACTCCATCCATGAAAATGTTCAAGATGGAGACATAGATATTTGCAAAGTACATACGGATCTGAATGTCGCAGATCCGTTGACTAAACCTCTCTCGCGAGCAAAACATGATCAACACCAGAACTCTATGGATGTGCGATTCATCACAATGTAACTAGATTATTGACTCTAGTGCAAGTGGGAGACTGTTGGAAATATGCCCTAGAGGCAATAATAAAAAGGATTATTATTATATTTCCTTGTTCATGATAATTGTCTTTATTCATGCTATAACTGTATTATCCGGAAATCGTAATACACGTGCGAATACATAGACCATAATATGTCCCTAGTAAGCCTCTAGTTGACTAACTTGTTGATTAACAGATAGTCATGGTTTCCTGGCTATGGACATTGGATGTCGTTGATAACGGGATCACATCATTAGGAGAATGATGTGATGGACAAGACCCAATCCTAAGCATAGCACAAGATTGTGTAGTTCGTTTGCTAGAGCTTTTCCAATGTCAAGTATCTTTTCCTTAGACCATGAGATCCTGTAACTCCCGGATACCGTAGGAGTGCTTTGGGTGTACCAAATGTCACAATGTAACTAGGTGACTATAAAGGTGCACTACAGGTATCTCCGAAAGTGTCTGTTGGGTTGACACGGATCGAGACTAGGATTTGTCACTCCGTATGACGGAGAGGTATCTCTGGGCCCACTTGGTAATGCATCATCATAATGAGCTCAAAGTGACCAAGTGTTTGGTCACGGGATCATGCATTACGGTACGAGTAAAGTGACTTGCCAGTAACGAGACTGAACGAGGTATTAGGATACCGACGATCGAGTCTCGGGCAAGTAACATACCGATTGACAAAGGGAATTTTATACGGGGTTGTTTGAATCCTCGACATCGTGGTTCATCTGATGAGATCATCGAGGAGCATGTGGGAGCCAACATGGGTATCCAGATCCTGCTGTTGGTTATTGCCCGAGAGCCGTCTCGGTCATGTCTACGTGTCTCCCGAACCCGTACGGTCTACACACTTAAGGTTCAGTGACGCTAGGGTTGTATGAATATGAGTATGCAGCAAACCGAATGTTGTTCGGAGTCCCGGATGAGATCCCGGACGTCACGAGGAGTTTTGGAATGGTCTGGAGGTAAAGAATTATATATAGGAAGTGCTGTTTCGGCCATCAGGAGAGTTTCGAGGTCACCCGGTATTGTACCGGGACCACCGGAAGGGTCCCGGGGGTCCACCGGGTGGGGCCACCTATCCCGGAGGGCCCCGTGAGCTGAGATGGGAGGGGAACCAGCATGTAGTGGGATGGTGCGCCCCCCCCCTTGGGCCTCTCCTGCGCCTAGGGTTGAAAACCCTAGGGGGGAGGCGCACCACTTGCCTTGGGGGGTACTCCAACCCCCCCTGGCCGCCGCCCCCCTTGGGAGATTGCATCTCCCAGGGCCGGCGCCCCCCTGGGGGCCTACATAAAGGGAGGGGAGGGAGGGGAAGCCGCACCCTAAAGTTCTGGCGCCTCCCTCCCCCTGCTACACCTCGTCCTCCTCCGGCAGCAGCTTGGCGAAGCCCTGCCGGAGTTCTGCTGCATCCACCACCACGCCATCATGCTGCTGGATCATCATCAACCTCTCCTTCCCCCTTGCTGGATCAAGACGGAGGAGATGTCACACTGACCGTACGTGTGTTGAACGCAGAGGTGCCGTCCGTTCGGCGCTAGGATCTCCGGTGATAGGATCACGACGAGAACGACTACCTCAACCCCATTCTTTTGAATGCTTCCGCTCGCGATCTACAAAGTGGTATGTAGATGCAATCACTCTCCCATGACTCGTTGTTTAGATGAACTCATAGATAGATCTTGGTGAAACCGTAGGAAAAATTTTAATTTTCTGCAACGTTCCCCAACATCACCGTGTCAGGCTTTGTATGGCCGTAAGTGCCGCACCCCGTTGAATTGGTCTCAAACCGGGAATAGCCGCATTTTCGGAACAGACCTCATGATGGAAGCTGAAAAGAAAGTCCAAGAAATCTGAGATCGTCTGCGACTGGCCAAATCCCGACAAAAGAGCTATTATGATGCGAAGCACCGACAGGTCAGTTTTGAGCCCGGAGTACAAGTATACCTCAGGGTCACTCCTATGAAGGGGGTCAAAAGGTTTTAGACTCGCGGAAAATTGGCACGCAAGTTTATTGGTCCATTCCCAGTTGTGTCCCGAGTGGGTACTGTTGCATATCAGTTGGAACTGCCACCAGAATTGTCAGAAGTGCACAACGTGTTCCATGTCTCCCAGCTGAGGCGATGCATATCACCCCCCGAGAAAAAGACTGCTATGACAGAAGTAGAGTTGGCTAAGGATTTAACGTAAGAGGAGAGACCGTTCAAAATTTTGGATGAGATGGAAAGGGTCACTCGTAGTAAGGCGAGAAAATTTTACAAGGTCCAATGGGAGCATCATACATAGGCGAAAGCAACCTGGGAGCAAGAATCTCAAGGACGAGATTCATCCTAAGTGGGGGAGGTTTGTGACAGCCTGGTTTTTGCCCTCTTAAGGCAAACTATCCATAACTGTTTTCCGGAACAACTGAATCTCAAGGACGAGATTCATCCTAAGTGGGGGAGGTTTGTGACAGCCTGGTTTTTGCCCTCTTTTCTTTTTCTGGATTTCATTTGGATTTGATTTGAATTTTGGCATTTGAATCATTTCAGTTGGACTTAAAAACTTGGGCATCACCTTGGCTTTCACCCAAGTGACTCATTTCTCTCCCTAGCCATCATTTCCTCTCTGGTCTACCTCAAAATAATATCATGGATATTTTTCTTAAATGAAAAATATTCATTTTGCTTTCAAAAACCCTAACCAGAAACTTGTGCTCCAAAGCAACCCCAATTTTTCTTGCCCACAAAAATCTGAGAAAGTTTACAAAGATCCTTTGAACCCTAGGGCACCTCCCTGAGCAAAAATATCACACCACTTTTTGGAATGTTTTTGCTACTGAAATTATTTTCTGTTCTGGACAAAAATGGTAGTTTCTACAGCAACTACCATTTTACTTGCTCCAATGAGGCTGCATTTTCTTGTGCATCATTACCCTCTCTGATGATTGCTAACCACCAAAGAACAGCTCCCAACGCCCAACCGTTTAACCACAGCAAGCTCTCAAAGTTACTGACCAGTAACTTGCACCGAAGTAAAAATCAAGTTTACTGCACCTAAGCTCAACTCAAAGCCTTGGCCCTAACCTAAACACTAAGGACTACAATCCAGACATGAAATTTCGGGCCAGCCGTGGCTCTATGCCGCAGTGCACGCGGTGACCACGCGTGTGCATGATGCCAGCATGCTTGTCACCGCGCTCTGGGTGCCGCCGAGCGCTCTGTTCAGCGCGTGCTCGCTTTACCGCTTGCCTAACCTCGCCAAACCTCGCCACCATCATCGTCACGACACCATTAACTCCCCCCTGGCGCTCGCTGACGCCGAAGCTCGCCGCAGCGAGCATGGGTGTGGTTCGGCCAACCCAACACTGCGCTGCGCACTGTGTTCGTCGCCACCCCCGTGTTCCTGTGCTCGTCTCCGTCTGTTCACAGTGGCCGCGTGAGCTGCGTCGCCTTCCCCCTCGCTCACTGACGCTGTTCGTCGCCGGGTGCAGCGTCCAAGTGTCCTCCGACGGAGCCCGAACCCCTAGCTCCGCTCGGCTGTAAATTCAGCCCCCCCCCCCAGCCTTCTCGAGCATCCCCAGCTCCACTCACACACTCCACAAACTCGTAGGAAGCCGTAGCCCGGCCGGGCAGGCCTCGGGCCGGCGTCCCCGAGCTCGAGCTCGCCGGTGATCCCCTCTGTTCGTCCGCACCGCTCTAGCCCCTCCCAAGCTCAGTCGACTCTTCCAGGGCCTCCGCTATGCTTCAGTGGTGCCGCCCGACTCGGTTGGAGCCACTGGGGCAGCCCCTCATCATCGTCATCTCCAACTCTGGTGACCACAACCCTCTGCTGCCGCTGGAGAGGTTCATTCCGTCGCCGTCCGACCACCCCTAGTTGTTCTACAGGTACAGGCAGGTGCGCCTCTCTCTTCTCTTTCGATCCATCCCTTCAGATCGGGCCAAGTCGCCCTCCTCGCCAGCGAGCGCTCCAGCGAAGCCCTACCGTGCTTTGTCTCTCTCTCCCCCTCCCTCTCACCTGACTATAGGGCTCGCTGTCAGTCACTCTAACCGCAACCGAAGCGGTACGAGTGGAGGCGCCCCGCGGGGTTTACGCTTTCGACGTCACCCCTCCCCCCAGTTCTGTTTATATTAATTCAAATTCAAATAATTCCAGAACACTTCAAACAGCCACAACTTTTTAACCATAAGTCCAAATGAATTGATTCTTTTTGCATTGTGTTCTGTATGAAAATCTCTAGCAGCACACCAAAGATGAGACTTTTCTCTGCTGCCTAGATTTTCTGGTGAATTTCAGAGTGTTTCTTGATATTTTCTTTTTGTGTTTTTGAATTGATTTCAGAAGGTGAAGCTTGTCTTGAGGATCACCAGGAGGACTGTGACCCTCATCTGCACTAAGGCAAGCCACAACAACATTTTCATGGTGCCAGTGCAATATTTGTGATTTATTTTCAACTTGAATGATTAAATTAGTTCATGCATTTAAATCACCAAGTTAAATAGTTATTTTCATTCTGTTGAAAGCTAGATTATGTGGACATGTTGATTTTCAGTAAGATAAGAAGTTAACTAAGTTAGTTTTAAGTTACTATAAGTCATGCTAGATTATAGAGAAATTATTTGCTTATGGAAAAGAACTAGTTGGGATAATATTTTCTTGGTTAAGAAAATAATTATGCTAAGTTATTGCCATGATTAGTTGCTGATTAAACATGACCAGAATAGTGCCTTGAGTTTCTGAAATGCTGGGTTAGTGCTTGATATAATTGACCCTGTATTGTTCTGATGGTTAGTGAAGCATGTTACATGAGTGCATTTGCATGGCATATCATGACACCGGTTATTTTTATTTTAAGTTGAACCTGATAATAAATCAACTTGAACATATCGTTGATCGGGTCATAGTGCCACTGAATCGAGTTTTTCCCAGTGCAACCACATTTGCCTTTATGGGAAGGCCTTTATTCGGTCCGTTGTCATGCCTCTGGTCGGTACCTCCAAAGAGGGAAGGTTATGGGCATGTGGTACCCTGGCCCGGTAAGCAGACATAACCTTGTGTGCCCGTTAATGTTGTTATGGTACATTGTCCCCGTTTGGGACCGTTTTGCCACGATGTGGCCGTTTTGCCACGATGTGGCCGTTTTGCCACGACGGTGGTCGTTGGTGTCTGGGGTAGACACGGGGCCACCCATGACTTAGCCCAGTGGGGAGTTAGTCGGAGTGGCCGGGAGAGTGTCATGGCAATGGAGGGGTTCTGTTGGAATGCCATTGGTCCACCCGAATGATAGTGCGAGGCCATGGGTTCCTTGGTGTGGGTATAGTGCGCTACCTCTGCAAAGTGTATTAAATCTATCGATAGCCAAGTCCATGGTGAAGGACACGCTCAAAAGTAGGTCACACCATGGGTCAACGTTTTAATAAATCTTGCACACTAAATTAGTAACATGGCATTGTTGGAAAGAGGATGGTTGGAGAACCATGTTGATGTTGATGACCAAGTTGTTGGTCCGTTTGTGATTCGAGAAAGATCACCGTTTGGTTACGAGGTAACCCGTTTGATGACCACATGGTTGGTCCGTTTTGTGATCCGAGAGAGATCACCTTTTGGTTACGTGGTAACCCATTGGTAAGCAAGTCCGTGGGACTTGAGTCACGAGGTTTCATTCACTGCATCCATAGCATGATTTTGCATTGATGATTAAATTGGTTAATATCATGATATTATTTGTCATTATGTTTATGCTTGTTGTGAGCTTGCAAATACATTCAATGTACTAACCTTGCGTGTCATGCTAGATTTCAGGATTGTTCGTTGGAACGGAGTGCTGTTCGGGTCTAGATCGTGTTCACATCGGTGTCCCTGTGCTATGGAGTCCCGCTTCATCGTCGTTCCGCTGCCGTGTAGTTGTCATGTTCGAGGCCCCCTTATGTTCATTAAATAATGTACATAATGTTCAGACGCACCGTGTGTGTCGCTTGGCCTCCTAACTTGTTGTAATATGAACCATGTTCCGCTAGCGTCAATAAAGCGGTTGTTTTCTGTACCAAGATGTTGTGTGTTGCCAGAAGACATGGTTTATGGGCTGGCAATGCAAGGTAAACCGGTACCTCTGAGTCGGGGTGCCACACTTTTATCCCATAATATGTCAGATTTGAGGATCTAAAATAGCTTGGTGAGATTTCTTCCCATATTATGTCAGATTGCATGATCTAATGCAGCTTGTTGTGCTTTCTTTCCCATGTCCTATATCTTGGCACGATTATGTTCTTCACAATAGTAACAACTAAAGAGAAATCTTCATGTCTTGCTACATTTTAATTTCAGGTACAACTACAGTTGATGTTATATTAGATTCTTACAAGTTTGATTTTCTTAGATTTTTGACCTTTAATAATGGATGCTGCCATTAGTTTGACTTTTCAAGTAGATAAAAGATTTGAAATTGGTCGCAACTCTTCCACAAGCACATTGTTAGAGGAAAGCTTCCATCCTTAAAAAAGTTCTTCAATTCCAAATGTTATTGTCCTACTTATGTCTTTTTAAAATGTTTTTCTAATTTTATTACAAACATGTTAAATTATGTATTGTTCATATGTAGGATCGATAATTATGTCTAGAGGGGGTGATGAATAGACTACTTGGCACAAAAGGACTTTTTTCCGAAGTTCTAATTTTTTGGCAGATTTTATGCTTTTCTCAAGTAGTACTAATGAGCACCCTACAGATGCAATTCTCGAGTATAGGCAGTTGAAAGTAAAGACATGCAAGTGCAAAGTAAATGGGGTAGAGTTGACATAATCACGAATGCAATTGGTTCGGTAAAGATTTCTCCCAGTGTTGGCATGCACACTGCGTTGGGGGTGCGCGGTCCAGCAAAAGTACTTGTCGGCCTTGGCTGGCGGTGTGGGAGTGGTGGTTCCGTTGTTCCGGGTGAAAGCCCGGCCGCTGCTTGATGGCCGGCGGTGTCGGCATCCACGGGCGTCGCTCTTCTCCTTGGAGACGTAGATGAGGAGATCTGCGTATCCTCAACTCTCGGATCAAGTTCTTCGGGCGAAACTCTAGATCCTACTGTAGGGTCGGGCGGCGACGGCTTCTTCAACTTCGAAGATCTTGGTTTCATTGGTGCTTCCTGTAGGTTGGACGTGCACGACATTGCGTCCGTCTTGTCCATTGGACAAGGTGTTGGTTAGGCTCCTATAGCAACAATGACAGATGTGAGCGGACTCGGAGTCGTGACATTAGTTGGGTAGTCGACTCTTCTCCAGCGTGCCCGTAGGATTGCCTCGACTGATTGCCGCTGCGAAGTCGAAGTTGCGGTGCCGGGACCCTGACGGTGACGATGAGGGGCGACAGGTGGTCTGTTCGATGATCCTTCGCGGTGCCAATTTGCGTAGTTCTCCTTTGCAGTTCTTTATTAGAATCGAAGTTGGGTTGTCCTTTCATGGGTGGATGGCATTCCACTGGAGTGTAGGGTTGTTGTTTTTTCTTTTTTTGTTTGATCTTCGGATCAATCCCATATTTTTCTTCCGTTGTTTTCTGCTAAATCTGAATCAAGCCAGCAAACTTGTCGGATCTTTCAAAAATAAAAAGGTAATATCACTCGGAGTAATAGAACTTGCACTCGATGTTCAGTTTGATGCTACAACTTTAAAAAACGGATTTATGATCATCTAACTTAACTAAACATGCAGATACGGTTAGAGCACAAGTATGCGGACGCATTTGTATGTACGGCCCCATCAGTCGTTGAGTTCGTGATGCATTTTTGCACCGAACAGCTTTTATCAGCTTTTGTGTGAAAAAGCCAAACGCTCCGACGAACTTTTGGACGAAACTCCGTCACATTTTTTTATTTGCGAGAAAGACGGACCACTGTACTGCTCATAAAAGAGCAAATTAATAGAAAAAAGTGGGAGCCAGGTTTGGAACACGCGACCAGAAATTATTGCACGAGCCGCTATAGGCACTACAACATTCACGTTGTACCGTCTACTATTTTATGGATAAAACAATTCCTATTGAACCATGCGGCGTGCGGAGCTTAAACAGGCTGACCACTTTGAATTCGCTATTTTCTTTAAGATAATTGTAAAATATAGGTTATGCTCGTATATTTGTGTGTTAAAAATATAATACAAATGATGATTAGTCAATAAAACCATTTATTAATTTTTAAAATGTTTGTATAGCTTAGAATAATACAAATAATGGTAAAATTACAATTCAAACATATTAATTTAATTATACAAATTTTTCCATAATTATACACACATTTTCATTGTCCAATGTTCATATAATTAAAATATTCCAAAATTTAAATTTTAAACTGTTGATATGGATATTCAACCTTGTCCAATATTTAAATTTAGATTACACAATCGTTTTTAATACGTTAAACATATTAATTAAAAAAATGAAATGTTGATACGGATATTCAATCGTGCCATGAGTAACAACTTAAGATTTTTTTGGATACATTAAACATATTTACTTAATAAACATTTTAAACGTCCGTATTAACTAAGCATTTTTATATGATACATAAGTTTATATTTAATTAATTTATTTACTAATCATTATTTGTATGTATATTTTTAACACACAAATATTTTAGCATAATTTGTTACCTACGTTTTACAATTATCTTAAGGGCGGCGATCTGCGCCGGCGAGCCGGCCCAACTGTTGGGCCGGTCGAGCCCCAACCGCCAGATCTGCCCCCCCCCCCCCCCTCTCCCCCGAGTCGTCAGATCCTTTCGTCCCCAACCTCCCGCCACGGGAAAGGGAGAGGCCCGCCTCGCACGCACCGACCACCTCGCCTCGTCTCCTAACCGCCGGTCGCGGCCCTCGCCGCTGGTCGATGCCCTCACCTATGTTTCCTCCGTGCCTTTCTCACCTTCGTGGATGCAGGCATGCAGCATCATGCACCCATGGCTGCAGCCTTGTAGCTTCGGTGCCACCGCTCGTAATTTCAGTGCACGACGGACACGCTCCGGTGGCGATGGTTCGCCGGACACAGTGCCCCAACGGGTGCAACTTTTCTGATTCCGCGGAGTCTGGTTGTAGCTTTCTCTCTCTCAAAGGTTGAAGCTTTTTCCCTCTACGGTAGAAACCTTTCTGTAAACGATTGAATTCGCACATACAATTCAAGCTTTCTCTGTCAAAACGGTTGCAACTTCTCTGATTCTGTAGAGTCTGATTGTAGCTTTCTCTCTTAAAGGTTGAAGCTTTTTTCCTCTACGGTAGAAGCTTTTCTGTAAACGATTGAAACTTTTTTCGTTTTGAGCAGCGCCTGGGTGAAAGCTGCCTCTATCGTTCGGTTGAAGCTTTTTTCACGAAGGTTGTAGCATTTCCCGTAGACGGTTGTAGCTTTCCTCGATAACACTGAACGCTTGCAGCTTTCTGTATATCCGGTTGAAGCTTTTCATCTAGAGTTTGAAGTTTTTTTTAGCGGTTGCAGCACGGGGGTCTGTGGCGGGTTCTGCAATGCCTCGCCTCCAGGTTCGCCGGGATACGGCGCCCCCAGCAGTGGCGGCCATGGGTGCCAGGACCGCGGCATCGCCGTGCACTCCCCAAACAGCACTCGCTCGTAGCAAAAAAAAAGGCGTGCAAGACGCCACCGTGGTCACTACGCAGCTACTAGGATCACCGGCGAGCTCCGAGCAGATGTGTGACAACGGCGGCCGTGTGGCTGCGCGGCAAGGGATGGAGCAGCCGCTCATGGCTGTGGCCGAGGCCAGCGAGGAGCTGGCGCCTGGGATGGAGGCCGACTAAGGCGAGCTCCGCCTCGTACCCTTTGATGACACCTCCGCGAGATCGGGGGAAAGAGACGAATACGAAAGCATGCGAGAAAACGAGCGGTCGAAGCGGTCGGCCGGCGTGTAGATGCCAAACGTTTTCCTTATCTTAAAGAAAATAGCGCGTGCGAAAGGGGCTGCAGTATGTGCAGCAAGAGGCTGCTGTAGTTGTTGTAGCAGGGCTCGTTTTTTCTTTTCTTTTCTTGAAAGCAGGGCTCGTTTGTTAATTCTTGGTCGCAGATGCAAGACCTTGCGGCCCCCTTTTTTGTGTTATTTTTGCTCATCTATGAGCATTCCACAAATTAAAAATGTGAAGATGTTCGTGCAAAAATCACCGCAATATTTGATTTTTTTCGCAAAAATAATAATACAAGGTGTTTTGGCCAAAAATACATCGCATACTCGCTTGAGTCAAGTTAGATGGCCATAAATTCGTATTTTTAAAATTCTATAACACCAAACTAAACATTCAAAGCAGATTATGTGATTTCCAGTGATATTACCTGTAATAAACTATTACATCTTCCCCGCAAAAAGAAATTTACATCTTGTCCATCAAATATATGGACCGACTATTGGACCCCACGCCCAACTCGGACACAGACGACTCGTGGGCAGTTCATACCGACACGAACCTTAGCTAGAACTCAATGGTAATTGCTAACCTGCCAGACTAGTATTGTATAAGCCTCCATCCAGATACATGCAAACAGAGTACATTACTTGGTTACCTAGCACAACTAGCACTTTCCATTAGCCAAACCTGAACTCTTTGCTAATTAACCTCCAATGATGACAAACACGATTTGTTGTGGATGGTGCTGATGCAAGTTTGGATTATTATTGCCATTAAATATGTCATGCCAACCGACGCAATCCCAAAAGGATACGTCGAACTGGATGAACCTATCTACGAGCCTTTGTCCATCTGGGTTACCATGTCTCCGTTGCAAGCAAAGATTCTCATGAAGGGCGAAAAGTGCGGCTGATGCCGCTAAGAGCGCAAGGCCCACGACGAGCGCGACGATGGAGAGCGCGGTGCTGAAATAGCTCCAGAAAGCGCCGTAAAACTGCAGCAGCAACACGTAGGAGATGAAATACGCCAAGAAGGAGAGACCCACCAACCGTATGAACTTGTTCCGGCTAGACTCGTCAGGCTCCGGGACGGCGAGGAGGCCGTCGAGGATAGCGTTCTCGTCGTCGGCCATCTGCTTTCCTCGAGCTCCTTCCTCCTTGGCTTGCTTCGCTCTTTTCCTGTCGCTCGGATGTATCGACTCCTCCTGGTCTGTCGTTGCAGAGGCGCACTTAACTGCTAGGGTTACACGGACAAAGGGGAATAATGCTGGGATATACTTGCTGGAGACGTAAGTAGATACCGGCCGTACCCGGCTTTATCTTCTTTTATTACTATCTAATTCTAATTCCAATTCTAACTGTTAGGAATTAATTATTCTGTAATTAAATAATGTGGATAATCTCCACGTTACATTAGGGAGGCGGTTAGTGATCTGCTAACCATCACGTCCCTTCGCTCCTGTCTCTCCGAACAGTTGCATTGGTTGGATGCGTCCCTTCAGAGGGTATATATGTACTTCCTCCGTTCCGAATTACTTGTCTTAGATTTGTTTAAATATAGATGTATCTAGCACTAAAATGAGTCTAAATACATCCGTATCTAGACAAATTCAAGACAAGTAATTCGAAACGGAGGAAGTACATCATCCCAGTAATAAAGATACGAGTTCATTTGTCATTACTTTTGATTCATCACACGTTATCAGCGCTCTGCTCTCCGTTGAGCGAGAAAGGCCATCTCGAGAAGGCGGCTACACGCGCAAGAATCACAGAGGCGAGGAGAGCCTCCCGGCGGCGTGGACACCAGCAGTGGCGTCCTTTCCATCGGCGGCGGAGGCGGCCAACGTCAGGCGCGTGCCGCCGGTACCGGCAGAATGAAGAACGGCGCGGCCCGGCTCGCACCTACCGCAAGAAGTGCTCCTCCTCTGGCGCATGGCACTGCCACGCTCCCTCGGTCATCAGGCTGCTCAAGGCAAGGACACAAACATGTGTCTGCATGCCCTCCTGCAGGAGAAGAACTCAACCGATTGAATCGCACGCTCAAGAAAATATGGATTTGTCATATTCCAACTCTCCAAGCAGGACAATAAGAACTTGAAATTGGCCACCATCACAAATCAAGGAAGGTAAGAAACAGAAAGTGTAATGGATTGACACTTGTTTAGTCTGTCACCTGTAGTAACCAGGAATCAGGCAATATTCGCAACCTTCCGCGAGACATCAGGAGAAAAAGACGAACAGAAAACTATGGTGCGTTGGCACTCTCGATCAATGGATTGAAATCCAAACCAAGAACTGTACGCGCGCATGTTTTATCCTTCAATTCGTGTTCTTACCTCAAAAATGATGTCGAGCGCGGATTGACGCACTCGACTCCGAACGCACCGGCGGCCTGCGGTCAGCAAGAAGCGCGATTGGCAGCTCTTGCCCGGGCGCGGCTCCCCTCAGAACGATTGCGACAGCGCGCTCCTCCCACGCGTGGCCGGCTGCGACGGCGCGCGATACGACGGTCCAGCAGACGGGCTTGTTCCGGAGGAGGCGCGGCTTCCCGCAGCACGGTCGGCGGTGGGAACTCCTGTGCGCCGCTTATTGCGGCAAGTAGTCACAGTTTCGCATAGGAGACGACTCGCGCTAGCCACTGCGACACGCGAATTAATATGACAAATATGCAGCACCAGCATTAAAGAACCTGAGCGAGTCCATAGCCACTGTAGTAACACAGGTTTCTTGCATACAATTACATATTAAAACTTCTATTAAAATTTCAAGCGTAAAAAAAGTTTTTTTTGAAATGCGACATTATTGGGAAACTGAATCTCTCCCTAATAATAAAGCACGGATTGACTTTGTCGGGTTCACCGTCACGCTTTCTTCTTATGTCATAATACGCTTTTACAATTTGTATGAACAAATCATAATATAAAGGAGGTGGTACTAAGATTTTCGTCAAGTACCGATTCGTTTTCCCCTTTAACCCTTCCCAGCGGTCCGTGAGTTTAACGTATTGGGACGTGGCCCACTCTGTAGTCTGTACGAGACAATGCTCTCCTCTTTCTCTCCCGTTTCCACCGCCGCGTGCATCACCTCACCTTTCCGCCATGCCTCCTCCTCTTCCTCCCTGTGTTTTCATCTTCTTACTTATCTCGTCGGAGCTCATCCCCCTCTCGCCTCTCTCTCTCTCTCTCTTTCTTCTCTCCAAGGACGACATGGATCAGGGGCTCGGCGCCGGATCCTGATTTGCCCAGCCGTCGCGCCACTCCGAGATGGATTCATCCTTCATGCCCCGCCTGCTCCGCTGCCGGCCACGTCCACGCGGACAAGCTGCCTCCATCGCCTGTCGTTTCCCCGAGCCGCACAAGGCCATGCAAGCCTTGAGTTCGTCTCGTGACCCTCCAAGCCCCTTCTCCTTCGTATCCGCCCCGGACTCTTCCTCTTCCAGATCCACTAAAAGAATAGTCGCTCTCCTCTCGATGTCGCCGCTGCCGTCAAAATCTGCTAACCGTAGTACGAGGCAATGGCTGAAGACCTGAAGTGCTGCCCAGATGCAAGCCACAAAAACAAGGGCAAGTACGTGCCCCGTCTACAAGCAGACCTCCGCCGGTCTTGCCCCGACCCACCTCTTCTCCCATTCCACTGGCGATTCCCACACGCATGTTTTTTTTTGAAAGATCCAGCATCGCTGGCATTTCATTGATAATAGCAGGAAGCAGTGGAAAAACAACAAGGTGGTGAAGGTCCTAGGACCAGATCCGAGGATCAAAGAAAGAGAAAAGAAAAACAACAGCCCTAAGAGCTGCAGCCGAACACTCCATACTAAGGCAGCGCAGCTCCGACTCCGACGGAGAACTACTAAGAAGAATAGGCAGGGGTGGCGTCACGGGGGATCACCGAACGAGCTATCTGTCGCGCGTCATCGTATACCACCGGCCCCCCACCGCGGCTTCGACTTCACAGCAACATGCGGTCGAGGCACACCCACGGACTCGCCGGAGAAGAAGAGCCGACTACCACCACCAAGGCCACGCTTTCGACATAGCTCATCGCCGTCATCGTTGCCACAGAAACCACCGTGCACGTCCAGTTGTAGGAAGCACCAAAGGGATCAAAGTCTTCAGGACGGTGCCCTAAAGAGGGGAACGACGTTGAAGACGACGCCACCGCCCGACCCTTCAGCAGGATCTGGGTTTTCACCCGAAGGACTTGATCCGGGAGATCTGGCTGTGATATTCCCGACGGCGCCTCCAAGGAGAATAGCGACGCCCACAGGCGCCGTCGCCGCCGACCGGCCAGCACCGGCCAGGCTTTCACCCGGGGCAGCCACTCCCACGCAGCAGGCCGAGGACGACCCATGCCTCCATTGAACCGCACACCCCCCACACAGCGAGTGCGCCACCACTGTGCAGGGCCACCACCAATCCTCCCCGATGGCGGGCCTGCAGAGACCAGATCAGGTCCTGCATCCCGCATCCGACCGCGGCCGGAGTCTCACTGCTCCAGCAGCGCCTAGCGCCACACACAGCCGCACTTCCACGCAGCCTCGGGACCCCTCCAGGCTGCACATCTCGCCGGAGACTGGATCCGCGCTGCCACCGCCTCGCGAGATCCAGAACAGGAAGCACCGACGCTGCCCCCGCACGCCATATCCGCGCGCCGAGCCGCGCACACCTCGCGGTGTGCGGCCCGAACCTCCGCCGCACGCCGGCTACCTCTGCGCCCGCTCGCCGCACACCGCCCACCGCCGCCAGCCCAGTCATGCCGCCCGCGCCTGACGACCCGCGAGGCCGCGCTCCCGCACCAGATCCGTGCCCCGCGCGCCTGCGAGGCCGCGCTCCCGCGCCAACTCTGCGCCCCGCGCGCCGGCGAGGCCGCGCTCCCGCGCCAGATCCGCGCCCCGCGCGCCCGCGAGGCCGCGCTCCCGCGCCAGATCCGCGCCTCCATGCGCTGCCTCGCCGGCCAGCTATGCCGTCCCGAGCGCGCGCAGTTGCTTGAGCTCCCGCCGTAGATCTCCGGCCCGCGCCAGCACCTCCGGACGGAAGGAGAAAAGAAGGGGCCCCGCCGCCGCCCAGCCGCTCGGGCTTTGCCCGGCGACCGCTGCCGGCGGCGGCGAGGGGAGGGAGGGGTGGTGGTTGTGGCTACTGGAGGGGGCTAGGGTTTGCCCCCGAGCCGCCCGCGGGAGCGACGCGGGGGTGAAGGTGGTGTCCGGAAGGTTTGGCGACCTCCCGCACGCATGTGACCCCCTCCTTGTTGTTGGAGACTTGGAGTACACTAACCTGGAGGTGCTGGCCATCGAGTTCAGCCGACACAAGCAGAAGGCATCCTTTCTTGGTCAGGGTCTCGAGAAGAGAAGTACGACGGGATCCATAAGCTCAACGCCATGGTGAATGTTGCTGCTGATATTTTGAGTGGATAGGCAGACCACGCCGGCGCGTGTGTCCAAGTCCTAGGTCATCACTTGCTTGGCAACGCACAAACGCAGCAACCAGCAGTGCCTGGTCGCTTTGTTGAGAAGACCGAGCTTGGTGAGAGGAACCCGACAAGAAGGTCAAAATTCTGATTGGTGGCGTCAAGTGAATCTGCATCTTTAGCTGAAATTAGCCTCTTATTTTGTTTCCTTTCTCATCATCGTCTCAATTTTCATCGGACCGGAACTATATTAATACAACACATGTAGGCAAGTTGGAGTTGGACACAGCGGAGGCTGCATTGGGTTTGGTGGTGATAGAGGCGAAGGGTGTCCCGATCTTTCGATGAGATGATAACTATCGATTTGGTGAAGATGACTTTGACGATCCGACTACAAACGTGCACGACGTTGCGCCTTAGCAATCGCTAAACCAACTCTGAGAGGTTATTGACCACGCCGGAGCACAATCAACCTGACCACGAAGGTCTATTCCTGCAAGCAATCGAAGAACAAGCAAGAATATGATAAAAGCAATCTGAATATTGCGAGTATATACGAAGTATTGATAAAGGTGGGGATCCGTAGGCGGTCTTGGTCTGGTCGTTAGACACAAACGAAGTACACGAAGTTGCAATGGCTAACTTTTAACTAAACAAATCCCAAGGAAAAGCTACTAGATGGATCTACTTATATAGGAGCAAGGGGTGGTGGCCAAGGAGGTGGGAGGATGTCCCAAGGCAGCCTAAAACTAAATTTAGGTCGTACAAGGCCAATGGGCCCAAGTGGAGGTGATGTAACACCTTTGGACTTGTAGTTTGACTCGGATTCTGCTGCAGCATCAGATTGTTTCGTCCACAACTCAACGCTCCGGATGCATTTGAAGGTGATTCCAATTGGGTTGGAAAGTGCACGAAATTTAGTTTCCAACAAAAAAAGAATCACCCAATTCGGAGTCCGTATGAAAAACTTGTGTGCGTTTTGAGTCAGGTACATCTGTGCAGTCCGAATCTGAATCCAGAACGTGAGAGACTTGGACTCTATCTTCTCTTGGGCCAAAAGTGACGTGAGAGAACTTTTTGGACAGCAAATAAATATCTCTTTCTTCCTTATCTTCATATGTGGATTGTACAAATGTCCCATACACCTGCAATTAGACAAAACACAAAAGTGTGTGAAGTATTTTTGTTCTGGATAACATAAATAGATTATTGAATAGTTTGCACTAGAAACCACCTGACAAATATGCATATATGCAATATTTTTGGTCATATCCAAGGTAGTCATGTCCTCATCATCCTCCCCTTCTTGAAAATAAAGCCGTCCTCGGCGTTGCTTAATCTGAAATGTGGCTAACAAAAGAGACAAGGTGTACATGTTGTATATGTATATATCATCCATTTTTACTTCCCTTGATTTTTGCATATATGACACATGAATAGATGAGTAACTTGCATAGTTCATAAAATCTAAAGCCAAAAAATTAGCACAAGAAGTAGAAGGCATGAAAATATTGCAACTCAGTTTGCACATATAAGTGAAGCTATTATTCATTTCAAAAGATTGACAATGTTCATCATTAAACCATCCCAACATTGGTGAATAAACATTACTTGCATCAAATTTACATGCTACAACATGCTTAAATAAGCAAATATGCAATAAGTCATTCAACACAGAATCATCACCAAGATTAGAGGTCATATCAAAATGATTAAACATTGGTTCTTTTGCATCAATAGTTAATTCAATGGGTGCACTCAAAATTGTTGGTATTTTAGTTGTTTGATCACATGGCAAAGTCAAATTATCAACGTAGTCCTCTAAAATAGGTGGTGTGATCAAAGTAGTGGGTAGCTCATCAGATGGTGCATTCAAATTGACAAGGCATTCATCATTCTCATGTAGAGATGGAAGATCAGTACCTTTGTCATTACCTCTTATGATCAACTCAGATGATGTAGCCACTCTCGAGGGCGATGTGTCACATGGTGGAGGTGATGTAGTCCTGACAACAACGGATGTGGTTGTCATAGTATGCCTAGTAGTTGAAGGAACAATCATATCAACTCTTGGAATGTGCACCGTGCGCTTGTTCTCCTCGTGGCCAACACGTCGTTTTATTTCCTGTTCAGCTTTGCAAGCAAGATGAAACAAATGGTCCATAGGATAACACTCTTCATGAATTAGTATCTCTTGAATATCACGGTTTAATCCTCCCCAAAATCTATCCATAAAATCATCTTCACTTTCTTCTAAAGAGGAATGCAACAAGGTAGTTTTGTAAATCATCATAATATTTTGTTACAGTTTCACTACCTTGTTTTAAGTGTTGCAACTTCTTAATCATGTCACGAGTATAATAAGCAGGGACGAAAGTATGTCGCATGGCAAGTTTCAAATCATCCCAAGTAGTAGGTATATAATCAGGGTGTAACCGACAATATTCACTCCACCAAACCAAAGCATAACCAGTGAAAGAACCAACCGCAACCTTAACCTTTTTATGTTCATCGAAATTATGGGAAGCAAATATATTTTTTATGTCGAACTCCCATTCAATATATAAAGCAGGTTTAAAACGGCCATTAAATGGTGGTATAGATACATTAACCTGATCATGTGCATTTGGATGTTTGTGCACCTCTCGTGATGGTTGTGGTATTTGCAAAGGTGGTGGCACGTCTCCCGCGATCGACAAAGCCCATGAATTGACTCTGGATCCTGTCATGATTAGTAGAACAAGAAACAAAACCCAAAAATAATGTTCCTATAACTACTAGGATGTGGTGGTAAAACGCTCACAGTAAAGCAAATATCAATGTCTTACAAGTTCTTACCATGCAGCAGGCGGTGATCGGCAACCAGCGGTGTCAAGTAACTCCGAATATTGAGTAAAGCGATTGCCAGGGGAGCGTACGTATACACGGTGTAGAAATATGTGGAGCTGGGTTGGCTATATATGGTAGCAAAAGATTAGCAATAATCAATTCAAAGATGCAATGTTGAATAAACGCTCAACGACGGTATTGTGCTGGTCCTAGGCTAGACCGGACTAGAGACGCGAGCCTAGAACACTAATAAGGTCATGGCGTAGCACAACTAGCATCAATGAAGGATACTAAGTAGCTCTTGACAGCAAGATATAAGTGAAGATCACAACGGCAGTGAAGATAATGATGAAAAACAGCTGCCAAGCAGGATATACAACAACTCTCTCTCCAACTTTCCTCTTGAAAAGTTTGAGACAATTTTCGGATAAATTCTTTCAAAGAATGCTACTAACTCAAGCTTTCCAATGCAAAAAGAATCACTCAATTCCGAGTTGATATGAGGAGTCAAAGAATGCTAAAACTGGCATGAAAAATTGGAACAAGTTGTGTCCACGAACTTCAGAGGGCAAAAAGACCTATTTAGAAGCCGATTTTGAGGTGTCAAATATTGAACAAGCTTCTGTAACTATTTAGATGCGGCTCGTCTCTAGCTTCAATTTGAGTACTCACGGAGCCAAAACGGACTTCATATGAGGAAGATACACCTGTTTTACTGAACAGTGCGCAAAACAGATTCAAATCCGAATTCAGGTACGAGATTGATTCGAGATAGATCCGATTTTTTTTCTTCTCTCTTTTTTTTCTCACTCTTTTTTTTTCTTTTTCTTCTCTCTCTTTTTCTTTTTTTTTCTTTTTTTCTCTCTTTTTTTTCTCCCTCTTTCCAAGACAAACTAGATAAAATGCAGATTGGATCAAGCGAAGATGTGAATGTCCTCAACTATGATTATGACAATGAACAGTGCGTAGCACGTGGTGGAAATTAATAGATGGGATGGTGGACAGCGGAAGGGATAATGATGCAGCGGCGGCGTGACTAATGTGAACAGAACTCGAAACTCTAAAGGAACTAGACACTAAGACCAGCAACTGACACGACGATGCAACCGATAATTCAACTATGCAAGCAACGAATAGAAAATTGCAAAGGCTCAGACTGGCTTGGATAAAGGATGAACAGATCTAACTTTTTTTGTGGCTTTTTCATGGACTATAGGTATGAATGACAGATGCGATCTAAACTATGAAAAACTGTAAAATCTCACCGAGCAACCTGAAAACTGATACCACTTGATAGAGGCGAAGGGTGTCCCGATCTTTCGATGAGATGATAACTATCGATTTGGTGAAGATGACTTTGACGATCCGACTACAAACGTGCACGACGTTGCGCCTTAGCAATCGCTAAACCAACTCTGAGAGGTTATTGACCACGCCGGAGCACAATCAACCTGACCACGAAGGTCTATTCCTGCAAGCAATCGAAGAACAAGCAAGAATATGATAAAAGCAATCTGAATATTGCGAGTATATACGAAGTATTGATAAAGGTGGGGATCCGTAGGCGGTCTTGGTCTGGTCGTTAGACACAAACGAAGTACACGAAGTTGCAATGGCTAACTTTTAACTAAACAAATCCCAAGGAAAAGCTACTAGATGGATCTACTTATATAGGAGCAAGGGGTGGTGGCCAAGGAGGTGGGAGGATGTCCCAAGGCAGCCTAAAACTAAATTTAGGTCGTACAAGGCCAATGGGCCCAAGTGGAGGTGATGTAACACCTTTGGACTTGTAGTTTGACTCGGATTCTGCTGCAGCATCAGATTGTTTCGTCCACAACTCAACGCTCCGGACGCATTTGAAGGTGATTCCAATTGGGTTGGAAAGTGCACGAAATTTAGTTTCCAACAAAAAAAGAATCACCCAATTCGGAGTCCGTATGAAAAACTTGTGTGCGTTTTGAGTCAGGTACATCTGTGCAGTCCGAATCTGAATCCAGAACGTGAGAGACTTGGACTCTATCTTCTCTTGGGCCAAAAGTGACGTGAGAGAACTTTTTGGACAGCAAATAAATATCTCTTTCTTCCTTATCTTCATATGTGGATTGTACAAATGTCCCATACACCTGCAATTAGACAAAACACAAAAGTGTGTGAAGTATTTTTGTTCTGGATAACATAAATAGATTATTGAATAGTTTGCACTAGAAACCACCTGACAAATATGCATATATGCAATATTTTTGGTCATATCCAAGGTAGTCATGTCCTCATCAGGTGGTAGGCTGATGGACACATGCCAGTCGCTTAGCCAGCTCCATGGAGTTCTAGCCGCTCATACGGACTGAGCAAGCTGGACCAATTCATGCGTGAACGAACATTGCTGCTTCGGATCTTGGCCGGTAATTAAGAGACTGTTTGGAGTCCCTCTGCTCCATGCTGCCGCTCCCGGAGCTGACGGTGTTTTAGTTCAAAACTGCGGAGTGAGTGAATCGGTACTCCCCAGATTCCTAAAATCCAGGGAGCTGGTGGACTGCCGAACAGGCCCTAATACCGAACTTGGCCCTCATCGATATTAAAATACTTAACTTGACAGCCCCTACACCTCATGTTGATTGATCACTTTTGATTTGTTTTTTTCATTTCCCTTTTGATATGGTGGTGATTTAAAGAGAGATGAAACTGGTGAGTGGCTTTTTTAGATCATCCCGGAGAAAGGCTTTAAGGAAGGAAGGGATGGTTCATACCAAGATAGGTCTAAATTGATGGGAAAAAAATAACTAATCTTCTAACACGTCGTTTATTTGGAAAATTCATAATTTAAATATCCTAATATCCTCTCATGCATAACCATGTTCGTAAGTTAGTCCCAAGCAAGGTGATGATGGGGGCAGCAAAGGCGGACCGAGTTGGCAGCAGCAGGTGGAGTCACAGTGGTTGCCGATCTGTATCGTCATTCAGAACTGTATTCTCCTTGCAGCAAGATCAAGACCATGAGTATCCAGAACTATATTCTCCTTGTAGCAAGTTCCAGACCATGTGTATCCTTATCATTGAAGATTATTTTTCATCTTTCCAGTAGATTATGAACTATATAGTATATACTATTGCTAATATAGCAAGATTACTTGTGAAATTATAGCTTTCCTGTGACTATTAATATTTTGGAAAAGTGATAGCTTTCTATTCAAACTTGCATTTTTGTATTTATACCTTAGGAAACATTATCGAATTCGACTAATAGTTTTCTATCAGAACATGCCTTTTTTTCTTCAGCTATGTAATTTTGTGCAGTGTGGGCAGACATATTTTTAACATGATTTAGTTTTATCCTAACGGCATAGAAAGTTGTTTCTTTCACTACCATGCAATGCTTTCTTACTATGAATAATTCCATCATTCACCACTTGTTCAAGAAGAGATATATTGGAGTTCAGGTCCGTGGTCCGTGCCATTCAAGACCACGGTCTATATAATAATGTAAAAAGATTGAGCACTATCGTCAAGAACTTATCAAGTATGAAAAGTTCTGTTCCACATGAGTGCATTTTAAATAGGACCTAACAATTTGGCATAATCCATGCCAAATAGAGTTATGCAATGAGCGAAATGCAACCAGCATTGTTGAAGTCATAGTTTAGCTTTCACTTCCAAATTTGCCAAAAAAATATAATCAGTAATCACATTTATGTTTATTCCATAGAGCCAGCGGTCAAAAGTTGTGAAAGATAGACTTGAAACTATTAACATGTTCACTATTTGGCAGTTAAGCGAGTGAAGCTTGGAAACTGTAGAAGAAAAAAAGGAGGCTGAGAGCCAAAGATTGCGGAATATTGTGATTAGTTGGAGGCTCTGCCGAGGTATGCATATTTTATATTGTTCCGATGAGAAATGATTATCTTTATTTTAGCCTTGAACCTCATCCTATTGTTCTACCTCTACTTTTTTTTGCAAAATGCTCTACCTATACATTGACTCCTCTTGGTTTTCATAACCTCTTATCTTCACGCTTGCAAACAACTTCATACTTCCTACAATCACCAATCGGTATGTCTTGCATTAATCATGGACAATTAGTACACCATTGTCACTGGATAGCACCTGAAATAGTGAAGGTCCAAATAAAATAGAGAAGTTGAAAACCAAACAATCCACACATTCCTTAGGAGTTTTGCAATGATGATTTGGGTGAAAGCGCAATTCTATTTCATGTTAGAAAAAATGGATATTTATTCGGCTAGGGGAGTGCCACATTTTTTCCCGTTCCAACGCACGGGCATATGTGCTAGTTGAAACTAAAAACAAGTAGGGAAAAAATTGAATACGAGAATAATTTCTAAATTATGAACTACTTTTCGTATACGCAGAACATCTTTTCCAAAACAAGTAACAAAACTGAAAAGGTGATAATGTTTTCAAAACTAAACTATTTTCAAAAAAACTCGAGCATTTTTTGAATTTGTGACAAAATTCCGAAAACAAGAACATTTTTACAATTTGTGAACAAATTTTCAAAACTGTAGCTTTTTTAGAATAAGTGAACAAATTTGGACAACAAGAACATTTTTGAAATACGAAATATTTTAGAATTTGCGAACAAAAATTAAACATGCGAACACATTTGAATTTCTGAACAAATTTTCAAAAATGAACATTTTTTGAATATGTGAACAAATTTTGAAAACGAAAATATGTTTTGAATTTGCAAACAAATTTGCAAAATGGGAATAATTTTTTCATTTCCAAAACATTTTGGATTTTTGAACAAAATCAGGAATATTTTTATGAAATTCCCAAACATTTTTTTAATTTGAGAACAACTTTTTAAAGCGGGAACATGTTTTGTACCGCCGAACATTTTTTAAAATCTGTGAACAAAATTTGAAACTGAACAATTTTGAAACTCAAAAAGGAAAATGTGCATATTTTTTTGAAATGTGCGAACAATTTATCTAAAACAGGAACATGTTTTGAACCACCGAACATTTTTTGAAATTGTGAGCAAAAATTTGAAACTGAACAATTTCAAAACTCCTGAAAAAATGAAAACGTGCACATTTTTGGAATTTTCCGAAAAAATATGACATTTTCAAAAAATCAGGGACATGTTTTTGAAATCATGAACAATTTTTCCTAAACATGATTTTTTTTTGGAAATTATGAATAATTTGTTCAAAACACATTTTTTCAGAAAATTCAGAAAACATGAACATTTTTGGAGTATGTGAACAAAATTGAAAAAGCTGGAACTTTTTTTGAAATTACAGAACATTTTCAAATTTATGAAACAAAATTTAGAAATGAGAACGATTTTTCAAATTCCTCGAACATATTTTGAGTTTGCAAACAAATTGTCAAAAACATGATTTATTTTCAAATTAGTGAACACATTTATTGACAATTCCAAATAGAAAAGAAAACCAAAAAAAGGCAAATACGAACATTTTCTTTAAAAGGAAACATTTATTAAAACGGGAACATTTTTTAAATCCCACAACATTTTGTTTAAAATGCAAACATTCTTTGAATTTATGAACAATTTTGGAAAATGCGGCCATTTTTTTATAAAATGAAGGTTTTTTGAAAGTGGGAACAATTATTTAAGGTTACGAACAATTTTTGAAACATGAAATTTTTACAAAAAAAATTGAAAAATAAAAAAGAAACAAGAAAGGAAACCGAAAAGGAAACAAGAACATTTTTAGACCAAAGTTAGAAACAAAAAACAATTTTAAAAATTCCAAAAAATTTTGAAAGTTGAACATTTTTTGAATACGTGAAGAAAATATAAAACGAATATGTTTAGAAATTCATGAACATTTTTGGAAAATTGCAAACAATTTTTGAAATGGAAACATTTTTTCAAATCACGAACATTTTTTTAAAAGTTGTCCAAATTTTAAACAAAAACATTGTGAACAATTTTGTTAACACAAAATATTTTTTGAAAATTTTGAACATTTTTTGGTAAATGCATACAGTTTTTGAATTTATGAACAAAATTTGAAAACACAAACATTTTTCAAATTTTGAACATTTTTGTAAAAGCGCGAACATTTTTTTGAGAGAGAAAACATAAACTTGAAAAACAAAAAAGAAAAAAGAAAAGAAACAGAAATAGAAATAGAAAAAGAAAGGAAAATAAAAAACCGGTTCAGGAACCTTCTAGAAGGTTCCCAAAATCGGAAAAAACCAGCTGGGAACCTCTAGAAGGTTCCCAAAACCGGGAGTGCTGGAACGGTTAAACGGGCTGGCCCGTTGCGTCCCTGCTCGGTCGCTCGCCTGTGCGAAGCGCCGGCAGTTTGACGCAACGAGCGGCGAATAGGATAGTCCGTCGGTGGTGGAAGCACAAGGGTGGCCGTCGTTTGGATCGGGATTGGGGGCGGTTGGTCGATAGGGACGAAAGCCGTCCCGTCGCCTCTACCTTATCCGATCTGGGGCGGTGCGTGTCTGTGGGCCGGCCAAAGGTCCATCTCTCTCCAGAGAAAAAAAAGGAAGAGACAACGAAAAAGAACATGTGGGTTGTGCCCACTGTTTTGGGTTGTGCAGATTCGGCCCAGGACCATTTTTTTATGTTTTCCTTTTCCGTTTTAGCATTTGGCTATGCAGTTTTCACATGTATGTGTATTTACAGTAGTTTCATTGTATACTACTGTACCACAAGCACATTGTGTATCAACATATATGTTCCGGCAATTTATAAATTTCTATGTGTTGATCGATACACATGCATTTTTACAACATGATTAATTTACATGGAAGTAAACTAATGGGCATGCTTATTCATGCTGGATATGTTGGACATATCCAAGAAATTTTTTGATGATATTGCCATTGATAGCATCGAATTTCTGACTTGGGCGATGGGTGTCAAGATTAACTTGACGGTCCAGAATCTCAGTTCCATAAGCGCACCCACTCAGGGGCTCCTGCTATAACGAATATAGCAAAATATGTTAGTCAGTCCGTGACTACATACAACTCTTTTGTGCATCAAATCAATTGAAAGTTGAGAATCTACAATAGTGTGGTTTCATACGCTAGTCTCATCGAAATGTTTTCGACTCTCAATCCTTTTATTAGGATTTGACTGAACAATTTCATCAATGGTGAAGGAAAGTGGAGACATGATGAGAAGGAGAATATGAATGGAGGACAAAAGGGCAAAAGTCATTTATTGGAGAATGACATGGTCAGTAGCATCGGTTACTATACATGTGGTGATACGACTCACAATGCAAGGAAATGTGATACTTCCATGCATTTGGTGGATCTGTACATGCATCAATTGGCTAAGGGCAAGAGGCCCATGGGAACATGTGTGAATCTTACTTCACTTGCAATAACAATGGTTTCCCAATGGTTGAAAGTTCCCAGATGTTCCTCAGAACATGGGCAACTAGGATCATGCTCAGCAAAAGGAAGGTCCACTATTGAGTATCGATGACATGTTAGTGGACTTCAATTTTATCGACATATATGGAGACCGGGTTCAGTCTCTTTTGTCATGCATTGTAATGATGTCTATAGACATATTACATGCTGTAAAATGAATTATGTCCATCAACATAATATGATAGCTATGTCATCAGACACGATGCTTGTGGAATGTCCTCTGACATATATAGTTTATGATGTATGTATTATTTCCATATGAGTTCAATCATATGTTGAAATTGGTTCTTTCTCTTTAGAAACTTAACGAAATAATCCAATTGAGAAGGAAATGTGTTAAGTGGAAACTGGGTCTACTAACACAATATTTTTGGGAGATTAAGTTGTTTCCATTGCAAGCTCTTGATAAGAGTAATGGAAGTGTCATGACAGTTGTGGTCGTGATACGCTAATTGTTGGTTCCGGTCAAGCCAGAATTACACTCCCTATGGGTACTACATGGTAATCATGGGTGCATTGATGTATCTAGATTCTACTCGTACCTTGCTGAGTTTTAAGGATATCCGCAACGGTTTCTATGTTGAAACCCATAAAGCGAGTGAGGCTGAAAGCCTACTCATGACTCAGCAAAAGGGATTTGAATGAAATCCTAGAGTAAATGTCTTCTCTATCTTTTGGATTGGACTATGCATACATTCAATTAGATACGCATTTGGCATATCAGATAATTTTCTAGAGTCTTGATAAGTTCAAGATATGGCAACATTCCCTGGGTCTCCCTAGTATTGGGATGATGAGAAAATTATTGATGGTCCAATTGGACACAAATCTGACGGTGTGAATTTTCTAAATTCATTGAATTGTGTATGCATGATGTGTGCAAACCGGGAAACTAATCACAAGGCCATCTTATCTCATGAAAGAGGATGGGCCACTAGATTTCCTTGGATAGGAGATATATATATATATGTGATCCAATTCAACCGTTATATGGGATATTCACATATTTTATAGCGCTTTTGGATGCATCAGTGAGATGGTCCAATGTATGTCTTATTATAAGGGACCATGCTTTTACATAGTTGATTGCTCAAATCATTAGTTTGAGAGCAAATCAATCCTAGCACGGGATAAAATCCATCAAAATGGATAATGCTGCGAAATTTAGTTCATGAGAATTTGATGATTACTGCTTAGATTGAGGCATAACTGTGGAGCATATTGGTACTTTGTGTTCATACCCAGATTGGTCTTGCGGAATCACTTGTCAAGAGGATAAGTTGATAGCAAGATTGCTCCTACAGAATTGTAATCTCCCAACATCTAGTTGGGGACATTGCAGTTTTACGTACTGCATATACAAATTCGACGAACTGCATATTATATGGTCTCCCCATTGCAGTTAGTACGTGGAAATGAGTAAGTATTTCCCATCTGCGATAATTCGGTTGTGTTGGATACATACCGATTTCACCACCGCAGCGTACATATATGGGCCCTCATGGAAATTGGGGATCTATGTGAGGTATAATTCTCCATCAATCATCAAGTACCTGTAGTCCTAAGAAGGGGACTTGTTTATGGCCTGGTACGCTGATTGTATTTTGATCAAGACATTTTCCGGCATTAGGGGGAGATATGGACCACATTGAATGCCAGAAAATAGATTGAGATGTGAATAGACATCTAGTCCTGAGGTCCACGTATGAATGAGTCTAAACTGGAGGTTCAGAAGATTATCAATTTGCAAAGTATGGCAAATAATCAGCCAGTTGCATTTACTAAGTATATAGGTGTCATAGAGTAAAATATTCCCATAGTGAATGTGTCAGCAAGAGTGGATGTGACCCACAGGTCCACTCGGCCACCGAAGAGGGGGAGGAATCTGGACACAAGAGGACAAGGCTTCATGGAAGCGTCCAAGGGGAATGAGGAATCCTCAAACAATAAATGCGGGTCAACTTCATGTTGATATTCAACCAAGGGTTGAAAGACACCTGAAGGATGTTGGACACATCCAGGACCTAGCACGAGTGTGCACACAAATTTTTGTGTTGGGACATCGGAAGACCTTGACTCAACCGTTGTGGTAAATCACAAAGAGTCAAAAGGTAATGATGAAATCTCCACTATGGATATGGATTTGGAAGAGTCATATAATAAAGACTACATTATGTCGACATTTATTTATCCTCATGAATTGCAAAAGACCTTGGATTGGATCTAGAAGCTAAGTCCATGCATGGCTGAGTATCTAAAACACTCTAGTTGATCCAAAGGAAGGCAACAACTCAGGATGCGTTCGCTCTCAATATGAGGGGGTATTGACCTGATCAATAATACCCAGTCCTCTGAATTTGTTCCCTGGGGGAGCAAATGGGTCTTTGTTCATGTGAGGAACGAAAATAATGAGGTGGTGAGACATGAAGCAAGGCTTGTAGCACAGGGGTTCACGCAGAGACTCGTCATCGTTTATGATGAAATATGTTATCCTGTTGTGAGTGGAATAAAGTTCCGATATTTAATGTCACTGGCAGTGAATAATGAATTTGTTTATCCTACTGATGGATGTTGTGACTGCATAGTTTTATGAATCACTTGATTCGGATATCTCTATTATAGTTCCTAACGGAATGAAGGTTTCGAATTAAATCGCAGCATGTGTTGCATAAAGCTTCAGAAGTCCTTTTATGGCTTGAAGTAGTCGGAATGGATGTGGTATAACTTACTGTGTGAGTTCCTTTGCAAGAAGGGTTACTCAAACACTGATGATTGCTCATGTATGTTCATCAAGAAAACTAAAGATAGATTTTGCATCATTTATGTGTATGTTGGTGTTTTGAATATGAACTACACAAGAAATACATGAGATAAGCAAATCATCTTGAGACAGAGTATGGGATGAAAGATTTGGACTTTGCTCGATCTTGGGACTTGAGCGCATTCCTTCGGGAATACTTGTAGTCTACATTTATCCAAAAGATTGTTGAAAAGTTCAACACCGTTAAGTCATATCCATCAAAGAACTATGGTGTGTGAGATCTCTTGAGTAATAGAGATAAATACCCATTTGTACCTAATGACAGTGATGAAGAGATATTGGAACCGAGTCTCCATATCAAGGTGCAATTGAAGCACGAATGTATCTAGTGAACTGCACCAGGCCTAGTATATCATTTGCAGTAAATTTATCAGCTAGATACAATACATCTCCAATGAAAGGCATTGGGTTGGTGTGAAGAATATTTTTGGATATCTTCTAGACACTAAAATCTTGGTTTGTTTTTATGAGAAAAATCAAGATATGACCATGGTTGGATATCGTGATGCTGGGCATATATCATATCCCCATAATCCCATATCACACACTGGTTTTGTCTTCTCGAATGAAGATACGACCTTCTCTTGGAAGTCGAGAAGAAAATCTTTAGTGGCTGCATCCACTAATCATTTTGAATGTATGAAGCAACATCTGAATCTATTTGGCTTCACAAAATGATGAACTTTGTTGAAAGTTTAGGCGGGTTTGATTAATAGGAATCACCCACCATTATCCATGAAGATAATGTTGTTTGTATTACATAGATGCAGACAGGTTATAAAGAGCAATATTACAAAGTATATTACTCTGAAAGTATTTTCCTCCTCGTGAGTTGAAAAATGGGAAGATAAATATTTTCGAAGCAAAGTGATATGTGATCTTTGTGATATGTTCACAAAGTCTTTACCAAGTTCTCCATTCCAGAAATAAGATAATGGAATTGGTATGAGATGACTTTGTTATTTGCAAGGTTCAGGGGGAGTGCACTCCTGAACGCTAACCTGTTTAAGATTTTCGAATCTTTTGTATTACACTCTTTTCCTTTATGAATTTTTCCTGAATGGTTTCTCATGAAAGGTTTTTAATGAGGCAATAGTAATACAAGCATGGTGATATGTCAATTTCTCCTTATTTTCCCACTGGGTTTTTGGAAGGAGTTTTCATGGCATATTATGTATATCTCCTCATATTTTTTCCACAGGGTTTTTGGAGGAGTGTTTTTGAAGATGATGATTCTACATACATAAAGTGGAGATTAGGGGGAGTGTTAGGAATTAATTATTCTATAATTAAATAATGTGGATAATCTCCACGTTACATTAGGGAGGCGGTTAGTGATCTGCTAACCATCACTTCCCTTCGCTCTTGTCTCTCCGAACCGTTGCATCGATTGGATGCGTCCCTTCAGAGGATATATATGTACATCATCCCAGTAATAAAGATACGAGTTCATTTGTCATTACTTTTGATTCATCACACTAACTAGGGGTTCGGAAGCAGGAAACCGACCGGGTCGGGAATCACGGTGCTCCTACCTTTGCCCAGGACCCGGTTGCCGATGACATTGTTCGGCACGCTGTTTAATGGAAGAGCTTTTTCATGTAAAATAAAAAAAGAAAGTTGATATGACATAATCCCCTCTAAACTATCATCCATCAAAATAGACACGCAAATCATTTTCGGACAATGAAAATGATTTGTGTGTCTGTTTTGATGGATGTGTTCGTGGACAGCGCTAGCCGAGCCGGCCATCCAACCTGACACATCAGATAAAAGCGGACTTGTTTTTTCATCAATGTAGGATTATTTTGTACATAGCTAAAGTCATCGACCTTATTTGACTATTCGTCGATCGTGGGCACATCTGTGTCCCATGTCTTGCTCTTCATTAGAGGTGGTCACGTTCGTCTCTTGTGTTTTACTCCTCGCCGGAGTCCGCCCTCTGGCTGGGGATGTTGCCAGTGGAGGTGAGGTTGACGTCTACGTGAATGGTCCAGTCTCATGGTCACTGGCGGCCTGGCTCGATGACGTGGAGCTGCCGGCGTTGGCAGCGTTCGGTTCCTAATCGCATGCGCCGCCTTTGCTTGTGCCTTCGCCGCGATCTGCTCGAATAAGAGGTTGCGCTCTGTCTGCCAACACTCGCGGCAGATGGTGCGGGGGCTGATCATCGACTCATAAAGCGCCCACTGCTCATGGACGAAGCCCTGATCCTCCACGACCAAGGTAGCAACGGCTTCCACAAGCTGGTGTTGCTTGAGGAGTTGCAGATTGTATCACTCTTTCTCCTATAGCATCAAGAACACGGAGACCGGCGAAGTTGCATGCTCCTAGTGAGCCTCCTCCGCCATGACCGTGTCGAAGTACACCTGAGCCGTGGTGAAGCCCACGATCGGTGTGGGTGTGGGTGTGGGCACAGGCTTGTTGTCGGATGCCTCCTTCATCGTCCTCCAAGCTCTCATCCACTGAGCTTGAAGGCAAACCCGCCTCTACGCGTTCTGAGCACCAAACCTGCCAGTTGTGGGCAATGCTTGTGATCTTGTGTCGGCTCCGCAATGAGATGCGCTTCCACCATGATGTGCTGCTCACGGTCATTATGGCGACGGTTGTTGTGAAAGAAAGGCGAATAGTAGTGGAGGTGCACCGGTGGCCATGAAAGGGGTAGTAAGGGACGTAGAGGTGGTGTAGTTTTTGCCGTGCACGTCCGTGCTTTATATATCGGCCGACTAGGCCAAGCGTTGGTTTGAAAGTGGGTGCACAGGGTGTGTTTCATGCCTGTTCAATGCCATGTAGGCAAACGAATGGGCAACGGCTTCACTGTTGTAGGAATCCATCCCATCGCCTATCTGGTCGTGTCGCTCTGAGAAGGCATTAACGTGGCCCAGAGAGCGAGCCCATGCGATGCAATGGCTGGACGATGCAGGCGCCGATGTGATGTCGCAATGTCCAGCGGACATGCGCCTGGTCATGTCAACCCTGGACCAGCATGAATGCGGCATGGAGAACGCAACAACAGTTGAAATAGGAAGAGAGGGATAGCTTTGTGTGGATCCGGGGTGTCAGACGCCGAGGTGGCGGGGGTCCAGAGGCACACAAAGTCTTTTGCTTGCGGGAATTTGGAGACGCGAACCTGGCTGTGGATGTTCGATGGACGGTGTTTGAGGGCCTAAAGTGTCTGGAATGCATGGGCCAAACGTTTACGGGTGGTTTCACGCACGATGTTAGAGATGCCCTAAGCTCCCTGGGAATAGGCAGCTGTGAGTGCTCTGCAGTTTGGCCTCGTTGTGGGCTCCACACCCCATGGACAAGACAATGTTTTTGCGTGTTGTGGCATGTGTATCAGGCTTACGTGTGTGGTTTATTCAGGGTTGTTGCTGTCGGCGTTCTGGGAACGGGGGTCCCTAGACTTGCCTGCCTAAGGCCTGCGGCGTGGCTCAAAGGAGGCCCAGCACAGCCTATCTCCATCAACACAGGCTCAAGACCCTCGCGAGGGGCCAAGCCTCGCGGGGCAGACGACAAGAAGCTTCCTCAGGCACGGCCTCGTCAGGCTGGCTCATGAGGAGGCGGAGAGTTCAAGGCGGGGTACCTCGCGAGGCGCCCATGACACAAGCCATGACGACCAGGGGCGCCAGTCGGGCGCCAGCCCGCGCAGTGTCCTCCTTTCCTCTTTGGTGCAAAGGGAGCAAGCACAGGCGAGGGCATCAAGCAAAGGCATCCATTTCGGTGCAACAAGACCAAGACCAGCCCAACGGCCAGAAGGAAGTCATTGTGGAGCCCAAGCCGGCGTCATCACCAGAGCCTTTGACAGGCGAGGACCAACTTTAGTCAGGATAAGTGTACCCGTTGTTCCCCTTCAAAATGGCCAATTGTTGGCGCCCTTCCCGCACAATATTTGGGGAGAGGCCCAGGGCCTTTGCCTATAAATAGGACTAGCCACCCGCAAGGTAGAGGCATCGAGAGAACAAGGAGAGGAAGACACACACAGAGAGAGAAAGGCGACTGAACTCCCCCTAGCAGTTCATCGCGCCAGCCAAGAACAGACCCTCGCGAGGCTATTCTCCCTTTGTATTGTTCATCATCAAGCCCAAGAGGCAATCCACCACACCACACACTGGAGTAGGGTATTACACCACAATGGTGGCCTGAACCAGTATAAATCTTGTGTCTCTTGTGCTGTTCAGTTTGGTAGTCTAGATCTTAGCGATTCGGCGAGGAGCGAGCCGGCAGAGGGTTGAATCTCCGCGCGCACCCCAGTGTTCGGACCTCAAGGGTCTGCCAGAACCCGAAATCCGACATTTGGCGCGCCAGGTAGGGGTGCACCGGAATTTGCCTTCCATCGTCTTGTTCCTTCCGACCACCGCGTCCATGTCTGACGCTCGTCGGGCTTGCACCGAGCGCCGAGCCGCCCTCGCTTCCCGTGTCATCCAGACGGCCCCCGTCGACGGGCGTCCTCGTCGTTCCCCATCGCCTGCCGTCAACACCGCCACCGGCTCGGCGGGGAACGGGCCTCAGGCATCGTACCTGCACTTCCCAGTGACCTCTAGGGAGGAGCCGCGCAGCTTCTTCCTCACCCACCCCGTCGCGCCAGCTCCTTCGGTCGTCGCGGCCCTCCTGGGCGGCTCGCAGGCGCCGCCCTCCAGCCGCCATGTCAAGCCATTCGTCCGCCGGGTCGGCGCCGCCTCTACGCGGCAGGGGGCTCCCCCGGGCCAGACAGAGCCGTCGGCCGGGCTGAACTTCGGCTCTGAGGACCACCCCGCCAACTCGGCCTGCTCGGGTGCGCTCCCCATGCTCTACACACCCACCATCTGCCAGGTGGCCGTCACCAGGACCCTCATCGACGGTGGCGCGGGCCTCAACGTGCTCTCAGTTGAGGCCTTCAACCTCCTCCGCATACCCCGGGAGCGGCTGCAACCCAGCCAGCCCTTCTCGGGCGTCGGAGGCGGGTCATCTAGCTCCTTGGGGCAAATCCGACTTCTGGTGACCTTCGGCACCTACGACAACTTCCGTACGGAGCTGGTCGATTTTGACATCGCCCCCATCGGCCTCCCCTACAATGCCATCCTTGGCTATCCAGCATTGGCCAAATTTATGGCCGCGACTCACCCGGGGTACAACCTCATGAAGATGCCCGGGAGCAACGGCGTCCTCACCGTGCCCGGGGACACCGAAGGTGCTCTGCGAGTACTCAAGCTCGCCTTCAAGACGGCGGCAGTGGCGCGGGCCACCGAGGCAGAAACCCCCAAGCCCAAGGGGGCTGCGCCGGCCAAGAAGAAGCAGTTGTTCACCCAAGACAAGGCGGAAACCAAGCAGATACCTGTCGACGAGGACGGGTCCACTAACGCCACTTTCACCATAGGCGCCAACCTCGAGCCCGAGCAGGAGGAAGCCCTGGTCAAGTTCCTGCATGCAAACAAGAAGGTGTTCGCCTGGGAGCCCGATCAGCTGGCAGGGATCCCGCGGGGTGTAATCGAGCACCACCTCAACGTATGCCCCAACGTGCGTCCCGTGAAGCAGAAGGCAAGGAGGAAGTCCACTGAGAAACAGGCCTTCATCGTCCAAGAGACCCGCAAGCTAGAAGCCGCAGGGGTTATTCGCGAGGTCCGTTACCCGGATTGGTTGGCCAACCCCGTAGTTGTGCCAAAGAAGGGAGGAAAGGAACACATGTGTGTCGACTTCACCAACCTCAAGAAAGCATGCCCACAGGATCCGTTCCCGCTCCCTCGCATCGACCAGATCATCGATTCCACCGCTGAGTGTGACCTGTTATGCTTCTTGGATGCCTTCTCTGGATATCACCAGATCAAGATGGCGGTGGAAGATGTGGAGAAGAGGGCCTTCCTAACCCCATGTGGGGTGTACAGCTACACATGCATGCCATTCGGACTGCGCAATGCAGGGGCAACCTTTCAGCGGCTCATGCACATCACCTTGGGCCCGTAGCTCGAGAAGAATGTGGAAGCTTACGTCAACGACATTGTAGTGAAGTCTCGCGAGGCCAAGACCCTGATACAAGACCTGGAGGAAACCTTCGCGAGCATCAACGCAGTGAGCCTGCGACTCAACCCGGAGAAGTGCGTGTTTGGGGTCCTCTCCGGAAAGCTCTTGGGTTTCCTCGTATCCCACCGAGGCATCGAGGCCAACCCAGAAAAGGTGAAGGCAGTTGAGGACATGAGCCCACCAAAGACCCTCAGGGAAATGCAGAAGCTCACGGGGCGCGTAACGGCGCTGGGGCGCTTCATCTCCCGATTGGGGGAGCGGGCGCTGCCTTTCTTCCAGCCAATGAAGAAAAAGGGGCCCTTTGAATGGACTGAGGAGGCCGACAAGGCATTACAAGATCTCAAGAGATACCTAACCAGCCCTCCAGTGATGGCGGCCCCGCGCCCTCAAGAGCCCTTGGTACTCTACCTCGCCGCCACTCCCTACTCCGCTAGTGCAGCCCTGGTGGCAGTTAGAGAGGAGCGTCGAGCCAAGACCACGGCATCCACCCGAGCCAAGGCAAAGCTGGATCAAAAGGAACTCGCGGAAGTCACCACCATGATGGAGGAAGATCAGCCGCCGCAGTGGAACACACCAGGGGCGGGGGAGGCCCTCTCTCCAGGCAACTAGCTTCTGGAGGCTCCACCACCTCGGGAGGCACCGCAGCTTCTGGAGGACGCCACCAGCACCGACGCCCCAAGCCTCGTCGAGCACCCGGTGTACTTCGTCAGTACGGTGTTACGGGATGCGAGGGCACGGTACTCCATGCCGCAGAAGCTCCTCCTCGTGCTGCTGGTGGCTTCACGCAAGCTGCGGCACTACTTCCAGGGTCATCCAATCAAGGTTGTCTCGGCATACCCCTTGGAAATGGTGCTCAGGAGCCCTAACTCAGCCGGAAGGGTCGCCGAGTGGAACATTGAACTGCAAGCATTCCAGCTCGAATTCAGCACGACCAGAGTCATCAAGGGGGCCACGCTGGCAGATTTCATGGCCGAGTGGACGGAGGCACCGGGCCTCAGGGCCGGCGAGGATCGATCCCTCTCCCTAGGAAGCGAAGCGCCAGAAGGCTGGGTCATGTACTTCGACGGGGCATTCTCCAGGCAGGGCGCTGGGCTGGGGCAGTGCTCATATCTCCCACTCAAGACAAGCTATACTACGCCGTGCAGCTCTGTTTCCAGCAAGGTGAGAAGGTCTCCAACAATATAGCAGAGTACGAGGGACTGATAGCGGGCCTGAAGGCCGCCGCTGCCCTGGGAGTAAAGCGTCTTACTATCAAGGGTGATTCGCAGCTCCTTGTCAACTTCTCCAACAAGGTATACGAACCGAGAGATGAGCACATGGAGGCCTAACTTGCGAAGGTCCGCAGGATGGAGAAGTAGTTCTGGGGGCTGGAGCTACAGCATGTGCCCCGCGGCACTAATCAAGAGGCCGACGACATCGCCAAACGAGCCTCCAGGAGGTTGCCCCAGGAGCCGGGCGTCTTTGAGGAACGACTCTTCAAGCCTTCAGCCCTGCCACCATTGTCGAGCACAGCACAGCCTCGGGTGGAGCTTCCTCAGCCACCTGCCTCGGGAGCCCTAGCCTGTGGCCCGGCCTCAGGAGCACGCCTGCTCCTGACGATGGAACCTCAGGAGGGGTGCTGGATCACAGAGCTCAGGAGCTACTTAACGCAAGGGACCTTGCCGGAGGAGGAGGAGGAGGCAGAGCGTGTGGCACGGCAAGCCACAACATACTGCATCATGGATGGAGAGCTCTACCGGAAACGACCGAACGATGTGTCCCTGCGCTGCATCACCAGGGAACAAGGGAAGGAACTGCTGGCAGACATACACGGTGGAGACTGTGGGCATCATTCATCGTCATGGACCCTCGTCGGCAAGGCATTCCGCAGCGGTTTCTATTGGCCCACTGCGCTCAATGACGCTGTTGAGCTCGTGAAGGCTTGCGAGGCCTGCCAATTCCATGCCAAGCAGATCCATCAGCCGGCAGGAGGCCTGCAAACCGTACCCTTCACGTGGCCATTCGCGGTCTGGGGGCTGGATATCCTGGGCCCTTTTCCTCGGGCGCCAGGGGGCTATCGCTACCTCTACGTTGCCGTAGACAAGTTCACCAAGTGGGCCGAAGTCGAGGCCATCCGCACCATCCCTACTGGTTCCGCGGTCAAGTTCATCAAGGGCATCGTGAGCCGGTTCGGAGTGCCGAACCGCATCATCACTGACAACGGTTCGCAGTTCACCAGTAACCTTTTCAAAACATATTGTGCTAACCTTGGGACGCAGATATGCTACGCTTCGGTGGCGCACCCCCGGAGCAACGGCCAGGCCGAGCGGGCCAACGCAGTGGTCCTGAGGGGTCTCAAGACTAGGACATTCAAGAAGAAACTGGAGGCCTGCGGCAGAGGCTGGTATGATGAGCTTCAGTCCGTGCTGTGGTCCATCCGCACAACCGCGACTAAGCCGACTGGAGAGACCCCCTTCTTCCTAGTCTACGGAGCCGAAGCGGTCCTCCCTCACGAGGTTAGGCGTCGATCCGCGCGGGTCCTAGCGTTCGTTGAGACGCTGCAGGACGCCATGCGGGGGACGGACCTCGTGCTGGGGGAGGAGCGTCATCGAGAAGCTACGCTGCGAGCGGCAAGGTACCAGCAGGCACTCCGGCGATACCACTGCCGCAACATCTGCCCCAGAACTCTCGAGGTATGGGACCTCGTGCTCCGGCGGGTCCTCTCCAGGGAGGGACTGCATAAGCTCTCTCCTATGTGGGAGGGCCCGTTCAAGGTTGTTCATGTTTCCAGGCCCGGCTCCGTGCACTTGGAGACTCAGGAGGGAGTACCTATACAGAACGTGTGGAACATCTAGCACCTCCAGAGGTTTTACCCCTGAAAAGGCCAAGAGCCTGTGAAGAAGGCAAATGCCTGTGAAGCTCATCTTTTTGGAGAAGGCCCAGAGCCTATGAAGAAGGCAAATGCCTGTGAAGCTTATCTTTTGGGAAAAGGCCCAGAGCCTGTGAAGAAGGCAAATGCCTATGAAGCTTATCTTTTGGGAAAAGGCCCAGAGCCTGTGAAGAAGGCAAATGCCTGTGAAGCTTATCTTTTGGGAAAAGGCCCGGAGCCTGTGAAGAAGGCGAATGCCTGTGAAGCTTATCTTTTGGGAAAAGGCCCGGAGCCTGTGAAGAAGGTGAATGCCTGTGAAGCTTATCTTTTGGGAAAAGGCCCGGAGCCTGTGAAGAAGGCGAATGCCTGTGAAGCTTACCTTTTTGAGAAAGGCCCAGAGCCAATGAAGAAGGCGAATGCCTGTGAAGCTGTCGCGTTTTGGAAAGGGCCCGGAGTGTTGGGGAACGTAGCAGAAATTCAAAATTTCCCTACGTGTCACCAAGATCTATCTATGGAGAAACCAGCAACGAGGGGAAGGAGAGAGCATCTACATACCCTTGTAGATCGCTAAGCGGAAGCGTTCAAGTGAACAGGGTTGATGGAGTCGTACTCCTCGTGATCCAAATCACCGATGACCAAGTGCCGAACTGACGGCACCTCCGCATTCAACACACGTACAACCCGGTGACGTCTCCCATGCCTTGATCCAGCAAGGAGAGAGGGAGAGGTTGAGGAAGACTCCATCCAGCAGCAGCACAACGGCGTGGTGGTGGTGGAGGAGCGTGGCTATCCTGCAGGGCTTCGCCAAGCACCACAGAAGAGGAGGAAGAAGAGACGCAGGGCTGCATCAACGAGAGATCGAATCGCGTATCTTATGGGCAGCCCTAGGCCTCATATATATAGGGGAAGGGGAGGGGCTGCGCCCCTTATAGGGTTCCCACCCCTAGGGGGGGCGGCAGCCCTAGATGGGGAGCAAGGGTGGCAGCCAAGAGGGGAGGGGAGAGGGAGGCGCACCAATATGGGCCCTAAGGCCCATATCCCCTTAGGGTTTGCCCCCTCTCCACCTCTTAGGCACCATGGGCCCTTGTGGGAGGCGCACCAGCCCACTAAGGGGCTGGTCCCTCACCACTCTTGGCCCATGCAAGCCTCCGGGGTTGGTGGCCCCACTTGGTGGACCCCCAGGACCCTCCCGGTGGTCCCGGTACGTTACCGATAGACCCCGAAACTCTTCCGGTGACCAAAACAGGACTTCCCATATATAAATCTTTACCTCCGGACCATTCCGGAACTCCTCGTGATGTCCGGGATCTCATCCGGGACTCCGAAAAACATTCGGTAACCACATACAAACTTCCTTTATAACCCTAGCGTCATCGAACCTTAAGTGTGTAGACCCTACGGGTTCGGGAGACATGCAGACATGACCGAGACGTTCTCCGGTCAATAACCAACAGCGGGATCTGGATACCCATGTTGGCTCCCACATGTTCCACGATGATCTCATCGGATGAACCACGATGTCAAGGACTCAATCGATCCCGTATACAATTCCCTTTGTCTAGCGGTATTATACTTGCCCGAGATTCGATCGTCGGTATATCGATACCTTGTTCAATCTCGTTACCGGCAAGTCTCTTTACTCGTTCCGTAACACATCATCCCGTGATCAACCCCTTGGTCACATTGCGCACATTATGATGATGTCCTACCGAGTGGGCCCAGAGATACCTCTCCGTTTACACGGAGTGACAAATCCCAGTCTCGATTCGTGCCAACCCAACAAACACTTTCGGAGATACCTGTAATGCACCTTTATAGCCACCCAGTTACGTTGTGACGTTTGGTACACCCAAAGCATTCCTATGGTATCCGGGAGTTGCACAATCTCATGGTCTAAGGAAAAGATACTTGAAATAATAAAAGCTATAGCATACGAACTACACGATCTTTGTGCTAGGCTTAGGATTGGGTCTTGTCCATCACATCATTCTCCTAATGATGTGATCCCGTTATCAATGACATCTAATGTCCATAGCCAGGAAACCATGACTATCTGTTGATCACAACGAGCTAGTCAACTAGAGGCTCACTAGGGACATGGTGTTGTCTATGTATCCACACATGCATCTGAGTTTCCTATCAATACAATTCTAGCATGGACAATAAACGATTATCATGAACAAGGAAATATAATAATAACTAACTTATTATTGCCTCTAGGGCATATTTCCAACACGGAGCCCGTGAAGAGGGCCAACGCCCGTGAAGCTTGCTTCCCCGAAGAAAGGCCCGGAGCCTGTGAAGAAGGCCAATGCCTGTGAAGCTCGCCGCCCGTGACACTCTCACGTAATAATGAGTTGGGGCTGTACACGCCCCGGAGTCTCAGGGGTGCCGGCCTCAGGCCCTGGGGCTCCCTCCCACGCCCAGTGGCAGCACTTAGCTCCGCGCTGGTGAGAAGACGCCGAAGACTAGACTAGGTGCCGGACGTGGCTTTTTCATTTGCTTTCTACAGTTGACTAGTTATTCCCATTTGGAGTTTTTATCGAAACTATCGCCATCTTTTGGTCCGTGGTTCTTCGACCTTTTTCGCTCTCCTGCTGTCACACCCTGCATTTTGTAACATTTCATTTGCATTATTAAAGCATGAAAATTTGGACCAACAAAAACTTTTGCATTATTTGGCTTTTATTTGGAGTTGGTTTTCTCTCTGTGATTTTTTTTCAAGTGCTCTTTAAAGTCAACTACTCCACCTTCTGTACTTCATCTCCTTGCCCCAAACTTCTGCCCAATGATCATGCCATGTGTATAGAGCAATATAGTATTTTCTTACAAAAATAATTTGGCCAAAAAGTATTTTCGAAAATTAGTTTTCCAAAAACCCCTAAATTGAGGATTGCACTGCAAGTACTTGATTTGGGGTATGAAAAATATTTCAAAAAGTATATTTGAATCCTATTAGATGTAGGACTCCCATAAACCACAAAAATATAATTTTAAAAGTTATTTTTCTATTTTATTTAAAAGCTTTTTCTTAAGACCAGAAATGGTCTCTAATAGGGAAAAATCATTTTTGTTGTTTCAAAATATTTGACAAAAATCAGGGAAACTCAGTGGACATATATTTTCCATATATAAGAGTTTCAACATATGGTCATGATCAAAATATCGGACAAAACCTCCCAAAACCATTTCTGCCCATTTCAAGGATTTGAAATATTTCTACAGGACATAATTTCACAAAAATCCAAGAAAAATCCAGCAAGTCACAAATGCATATTGTGATCACCTTGCAAGGCCTCATGTAAATTAAAGTCATTTTGGTTCACCAAAATGACCCAAAACCCTCTCTGACCAGAATCATATTTGATCAACTTTGTACTACCAACTTTCTCTCCTTGACCCCAACTTTGGTGAGCATGTTCACATGACCAAATGAGGCCACTACAGCAAGTGGTGCATCAAGGAGAAGTGATTTGCTCAGCTAGATCTACACAAGTCCATTTCTGCAAATTTTTAGGGTTTACAAAAGTTGCATTGGCAACTTTGCCCAAATAAGCTCCAACTTGGTGAAAGGCCCTAATTATATGTGTCATTTCACCCTATGGAGTCTCATGGCATTTGGAGTTCATTTGCTTAACCAAACAAGCATTAAAACACCTTCTGCCACTTTACCAAAATTCCATTTTTGACCACTTCCACTAATCTCCATGACCTCCACTTTCTACCAAAGCTCCTCTTAGACCCCTTTCACCTCCAGTAACAATGGCAAGTCCACAGCTCAATTATTGGATGAGTAAAACCCCACTTTCTCTCTCTGGACAGCCCCTTTCTCCCTCTTCCTCACCTCTCTCCTCACCCCAGAGGCCATCCAGAGCATCCAATGCCTCCCCCTACTTCTTTACTCCACCCTTGAGCTACTGGACACGGTTGGCCGCGCCCACAAGGCATAGAAAATGCCATGCCGGCCATTTGGGCGCTCTGGAGCGCGCTACAGTACGCTCCCATACTGTAGCCGCCCTCTTCCAACCACCTGCGGCCACCTCGGGCCTCCCCCGCGCGCCTGCCGATGCGCCTCGGCGTCCGTAACACGCTACACGGTCGGCCCCCTCCTCTCTCCTCCCCGCGCCTCCGCGCTAGAAAACAGAGGCCGCTCGAGCGCGCCAATGGTGCGGCTCACACGCGCGTGTCTCTGACCTCTCCCCACTCCCTCTCTCTATCCCTCCCGACGTAGTCAACGTCCAGGAACACCCCAGACACCACGCCCTCTTCCCTCGAGCCCTGCAGCGACGAGCAGGAGCCCACCGGCGCATGAGTCCACGACACCCCGCCGTTCGCCTATTTAAAGGCCTCCCCGAGCCCTCCTCTCCTCACCACTCGCCCTCTGCACCACCAAAACATCCCCCTGCACCCCCAGTTCCTCTCCAGAAGCGCCCGAGCTCGAGATCGAGCTCGAGCTCTGCCGCTTCGGCTCGCTGGAGTATGCGAGGTATAGGCCTCCCCCGCTCCTCCTCTGCCCCGATCTGAAACCGCCTCCTCCCACTGATCATTTCCCCTCTCTTCCCCGCCTCGTTTGCAGCCGGAGTCGACCGGAACGACCACCACCCGAAGCTCCTCCACCGCAAGACCTCGTCGCCGGCAAACCAGGCCACCCCGGCGGCCAACTCCACCTCCATCCGAACGGTGGATCCTCCCTGAGCACAACGGTACCACCCACGCATCCTCCCGTGCCCTATATCGCCGCCGGCGAGCTCGCCGTCGCCTCTGTACAGAGGTAGACGACGACGGCCATGGGCCCTGTCCGTCAGCCTCACGCCCTGACGGGTGGGACCCATCCGTCAGGTTTAAAACGCACGCGCGCGCGTACCGGTTTGCTGCGTCGGCTGAAGGCGTATTTTGCCTTTACGCCTTCGACGTGGCAGCCTCGCGTGGGCTGAAACCCATCTGGGCCTGCTGCACTGTGGTCCTTCTGGCCCAGTTGCACTGTGCTGCTTCTCCTTTTTCTTTTTCTGTCACTTTTCCAAAAAATCCCACAGGATGAAATATTCATCCAAATGAAATAATTCCAGTTCCTAAATTCTTGTAAAAATCCCACCTATTTAATGGTGCAACTTTCATTCAAATCCAACAACCTTTTCTTCACTGTAAATATTTAAATGTGATTTTTAGCATTTAAATATACCTTTGTAAATCCATTTCTCCTATTCTGCTACTCCAAATCCAAAACTAGGAATTTCCCCTTCTTAGTTTTCACCCTAGTATTTAACAAAAATGAGTCGACATTTTTTTGAGCACTTTGGTTTTTCTGTTTTATTATTGCCTTATTTTTCTCGTTATTATTTTGCGACGATAGATTGCGTTGCTAACGAAGGAGTTGGACCAGAAGACTTTGAAGACCCAGAAGACTTTGTTGAGCTAGGCAAGCAGCCCTTTGACCATGTCTATGAAACCCTTTTTATGCATGTCATATAGCACCCTATTGTTGTTGCAACGGAATCATGATGAGGTGGTAACCACTTTGATGGTTTGCCACCGTACTTCCTCGTTGATACTTGCAATGTGCATGACCCTACCTTCTTATGAGGGTTATGCCGGTGGGAGTAGATAGGATGCTAAAGTAGATGCTACGCTAAAAGGGACGGGTATATGCATGGTGATGGAGACAAAGTATTTTCAAAAGACTTTTCGAAAACCCAACCGGGTGCCACTTATGCCCGGGGGAGATGATGAGATGGGTAGCCACTTGATGACGAAGTGGTGTACCGAGGCAAGTGTGTGTTGGTTTCAAAATGGATTGGTTTAAGTTGCGACCGTTATTCCAACCTTACATGCGCAACCACTCTACCCTTATATGGGAAAGGGCATTATTGATTACCTAGGTCGATACTAGCTTGGAGCCCGCATTACTAGTGACGGGGGAGAGTTGGTGCTCTCTCTCGGGACGGGGTCGTGCCAGGTAGGGCGGCCATGACTGTCTTTACAGGGCACCGGACACACCGTTGGTACCCCGTGCTTGTGGTATGTGATGAATATGGGAGCGAGGCTCCACAACTTTATGATGTGAAATGTTAGGCACGGGGGTTACTACCAATCGAGTGGACTCCATGTTAGTGTCGTCTAGGGAGAGATAGTGATCGGGTGCTTACCCCGGGTACTTGAGGTATCGCGGGTCGTGGATGACACGGAAGTTCCCCGGATCTTATGGGTACAGTGTGCAACCTCTGCAGAGTGTAAAACTATTCGAATAGCCGTGTCCACGGTCAAGGACAGTTGGGTAACCGCTCTTGGGCTACGTCCACATGTTTACAAACCGTGTGTGTGTGTGTGTTGATAAAATGACTTGGGTCAAGTCAAGGGACTTGACATGATTGAGATGGGTTGGTGCCCACTCTATTTATGTTGATATTTGTAACCTGTCCTCATGGTTACTTAAATTCTCTTGATGCATGTCTTACAAGTTGTTGAACATGTCATTGCACTCAAAACTAGCTTTCTGCAAAAAAATTTACCTATATCATGCTTTGTTGTATCTTGAACCAAAAACATGGGTTGCTTGCGAGTACATTCAAAGTACTCATTGGCTTGCCATTGGTTATTTAATTGACCAGGCATGGAAGAACCGGAGTTCGAAGAAGAGTTCTTTGGAGACGAACATGCGAACTAGGACGTTTCCCAGTCAGAATGCCTGTAGGGTTAAGGCTGATGGCATGGGTTCTACTTATCGACGAAGATTTCCGCTGCTTGTGTTTCATTTGATGTTCAGCCCTTAAGGCTTTATCAATGTAAGACTTGACCATAATGGTCATAATTTGTGTAAGACGGTATGTATGGATGTAAGACTCTTGTTATTGAGCTTCTGTGTGTTCAGTGAGCATTGATCTCTGGGATCACTGTACACGTGCATTCGGTGATCTCGACTTATGAGTCGGGGTCCCCACAGAGCTGGTATCAGAGCCATCCTGACTGTAGGAAGCCTTAGTTAGCATGGACGTTAGTTAGCTTGAGACCATCTAAACTTCTCTTCTTTTCTGAAGCATACCCAACCCAAAGATATATTCCCCTTATTGACCTCGCCCATTCAACCTTTGTAGATGGCTGCAGTACCCAAAGACTTCCTGACCACCGGATTTCCCGTGCTTCTCGAGGATAGCCTCAAGAAGTGCCAGTACCACCGAGCCCCCATTTTCACCTACCATGAGCATTGGATCAATGACACCGAGACGGAGTATCATGTGGAAGTGATTGTGAAGGCTAATGACTCTCCAAGAAGCTGGTTCTTCGAGGGACCCCAGATGGCAACACTAGTTCTTGTCGTCGAGACGGCAACCCTCAAGGCACTCACCCGCCTCCGAGACCTCCTTCCAGAGATGGCAGACGAGTTGGCAACCCGCTTCTTGCCTTATCAGAAGGAAGGTGAGGATGAGAGCAGTGCACCAGCTCCACCATTAGAAGAAGGACTTCCACTCCGATTCCAGACCTACTTCAGCCTTTGTGCCGATAGTTTGGCACAACACTTGGCCTCGGAATCAATGGAGCTCCGAAAGGAACTTCATGATACCAAGGCACTTCTTCTCCAAGCCCAAGTGAAGACGGATAGGATCAAGAAAGAAGGTGCTCCCCCTGGACAGCCCGCAATCGCATACAGAGGCGGAACACCCCCAAAGGATGGAGAACCACCACAGCAACACCACATGAGAGCAAGGGATTACGGCAAGCTCTTCACCCCACCAGCAAAGCAACGCCGTGTTGAGCTCCTACACTCCCCCACCCCTTCAAGCAATGAAGAAGGCCACGCTACTGATGATGAGGAGGAAGACCCAGAAGAGCCAGACTACACGACCGAGCATTCCACCACTTAGGCGTCATTCGCAACTTGGATATGCCTGTTAGTAACCCCTACGGTAGGATAGGCCGTGTACCCCTATGCGAAGTCGAGTCCTTGTAATGGTTCATATGAAACCATGTAGTGTTGTGTTTACTTTTGATGTGTTTGATGGACGTCGTGCTTTCCCTCGGGAACTTGTAAGCGACTACATCACCCATTTGGACTTTAATGAATGTGTTTGGCCCTTTTGGCCCTTGCATGAAAACAATTAGTGTCATACCATCCCCCTTACTAGGCGTCCCATCTATATTGCTTTCCCCATCTTTCCCCAATCATGAGACCTTGACCACTCCAACAGGATGCCTGTTGTAACACGTACTGGTACCTCTACCCAGCAGCAAGAAGCCGGAGGTTCTGCTGAAGCAGGAGTCAGCCAGGACCAAGCCCGAGGACAGACTCCACCCCCACCACCTCCTCCAAGCATGGACATGGCTCAGCTTCTCCAAGACTTCCGAGAGGAACGCCAAGCCAACACAGCAGCCCTCCAGGTGATTGCTCAAGCTGTCAATCGCCAGCCGGCAGGACACGGCAATGGACGTTCCATGTTGGTGGAGTTCAAGAAGCATGCACCACCCACCTTCATCGAGACTGCTGAACCCCTGGATGCAGACGACTGGGTCCGCACCATTGAGGACTTGTTGGAACTAGTCGGCTGCACTGAAGACCATGAGAGGGTGGCATATGCTGCCCACTGTCTCGGGGGAACTGCCAGAGCTTGGTGGGATGGATTCAAGGCCATGCATGCTGAGCAAAACATCACTTGGGATAACTTCAAGGCAGAATTCCGCAAGGCCCACATTCCTTTTGGAATCATGGCCATCAAGAAGCGTGAGTTCCAAGCCCTGAAGCAAGGTCGTAGCACTGTCAAGGCGTACATGCAGAAGTTCAGTGTTCTCTCAAGGTATGCTCCTGAGGATGTCAGCACTGATGCTGCCAAAAAGGAGCGCTTCATGGAAGGCCTTAACCAGACTCTGCAGTACTCGCTTGTTGTGTGTGACTACCCGACTTTCCTGATCTGGTGAACAAGGCACTCATGCTTGAGGACAAGCGGCGTGCTTTGGATGATACCCGTAAGCGCAAGATGATCAGCAAGGGTAGCTCCAGCAACCAGAAGCCTCGCCCGTGGCAGCCAGCCCCGGTCAAGCCAACCTATCAGCAGCCAAGAGCTCTTGCACCCCGCACCAACTATCCACCTCAGCAGTATGCCAACCCCAGGCCAGCTTACAACAACCCCAATAACAATGCTGGCAGGAGCAGCAACCCCAACCAAGTCACTTGCTTTGGATGTGGACAGCCAGGACATTACTCCAAGAGTTTCCCCAACAAGAAGCCCGACGCCCCGCGCCCTAATGCGCAGAACCCAGGACAAGGCCATGGAATGCCACCAAGGAACCAAGCTCCCCGCAACCTGCCCAACAATGGCAAGGGTCGTGTGAATCATGTCACTACAGAAGAAGCCTAGGAAGACCCGGACGTCGTGCTGGGTACGTTCCTTGTCAATTCAGTACCTGCAACTGTCTTGTTTGATTCTGGAGCCACACATTCATTTGTCACCCAAAAGTTTGCATTAAAGAGTGGCATGACCCCTACACTCCTGAATAACCCTATGGTGGTACAAACCCCCGGAGCAGAGATGAGAGCCAAGATAGGGTGTAGAGGAGTTGGGATTATCATTGACGGGGTAGACTTCCTAGCAGACCTTATCATCTTAGGATCACAAGGCTTGGATGTGATCTTAGGAATGAATTGGCTCATCAAGCACCAAGGCTTGATAGATTGCGCCAACCGGACTGTCACTGTGACCAATGAGCAAGGAATCAAAGTTAAATTTGCCTCCAACCCCTCCCCTGCTCAAGCCAACCAAGTCAACTATCTGAATGAAGTTGGATTGGAGAAAGTGCCGGTAGTATGCGAATACCCCGATGTCTTTCCTGATGAGCTACCGGGAATGCCTCCTGACCGAGACATTGAGTTCATCATCGAGCTCATACCCGAAGCGGGACCCATCTATAAGAAGCCTTATAGAATGGGATCAGAGGAGTTAGCAGAGTTGATGAAGCAACTGGAAGAGCAGTTGAGGAAGGGATTTATCCGCCCTAGTGCCTCCCCTTGGGGATCACCTGTTCTGTTTGTGGCAAAGAAGGACGGTACCATACGCTTGTGCATTGACTACCGCTCCCTCAATGAAGTTACAATTAAGAACAAGTATCCACTTCCCAAGATTGAAGATCTATTTGATCAACTCAATGGGGCCAAGGTGTTCTCCAAGATCGACCTCAGATCTGGGTACTACCAGCTGAAAATCAGACCCCAAGATATTCCGAAGACGGCATTTGTAACCAGATATGGCCTGTATGAGTGCACGGTCATGTCGTTTGGATTGACCAATGCCCCAACTTACTTCATGTATCTCATGAATAAGGTCTTCATGGAATATTTGGACAAGTTTGTTGTTGTCTTCATTGATGACATTCTTGTCTTCTCGAAGATGGAAGAAGAGCACGAGCAACACTTGAGGATGGTCCTAGACAAGCTTCGAGAGCACCAACTGTATGCCAAGTTCAGCAAGTGTGAATTTTGGCTGCGTGAAGTTGGATTCTTGGGTCATGTTTTGACCGAAGAAGGATTGTTAGTCGATCCCGCTAAGATTGAAGCCGTGACTGAATGGCAATCCCCAAGCAATGTGAAGGAAGTCAAAAGCTTCCTCGGACTCGCGGGATATTACCGCAAGTTCGTTGAAGGATTCTCAAGCATTGCCCGACCCATGACTCAGCTCTTGAAGAAGGACAAGAAGTTTGAATGGACGCCGAAGTGCGAAGAGAGCTTCCGGGAGCTGAAGAAGAGACTAACCACCGCCCCAGTTCTGGCCACACCAGATATACACAAGGAGTTTGTGATATATTGTGATGCGTCAAGAACTGGACTGGGAGGTGTTCTGATGCAAGAAGGCAGAGTCGTAGCTTACCTTTCAAGGCAACTACGGCCTCATGAAGAGAACTATGCTACTCATGATCTTGAGTTAGCAGCAGTGGTTCATGCCCTGAAGACATGGCGACATTACCTCCTAGGGAAGCGGTGTGAGATATACACGGATCACAAAAGTCTGAAGTATATTTTCACTCAAAAGGAATTGAACATGAGGCAAAGAAGTTGGCTAGAGTTGATCAAAGATTATGACCTCAGTGTTCAATACCACCCTGGGAAGGCTAATGTGGTAGCAGATGCATTAAGCAGAAAGGCTTCTTCCTTGAATGATGTGCTTAAGGACAAGCTACCCGCCTTGTATGAAGAACTTGAAAGCTTCGGGTTGGAACTGGTTGCACCAGGATTCTTGGCCAACCTCGAAGTTAGGCCTACCTTGATGGATGATATTAAGGAAGCTTAGAAGGGACACGAAAGTATTGAAGGCATCAAGAGAAAGATCAAGGCAGGCAAGGCCGCAGGATTCTCAGAGGATGAGCAAGGAATTGTGTGGTTCGGGAATCGCATTTGCGTGCCCAACAAGGTTGAGCTCAAGAATCTGATCTTGCAAGAAGCTCATGACACCCCGTATTCCATCCATCCTGGAAGAACCAAGATGTATCAAGACCTGAAGGAAAGATTTTGGTGGCACAGGATGAAAAGGGAGATTGCCACCTATGTTGCAAAGTGTGATGTATGCCAAAGAGTCAAGGCTGAATATCAGCGACCTGCTGGATTGCTCCAACCACTCAAGGTTCCCGAGTGGAAATGGGATAAAGTCGGAATGGACTTCATCACTGGATTACCTAGGTCAAATAAGGGACATGACTCCATCTGGGTCATAGTCGACCATTTGACCAAAGTAGCCCATTTCATTCCGGTCAAAACAACTTACAAGGGAAACCAGCTAGCCAGCCTCTACATCAACATAATCGTAAGCCTTCATGGTGTTCCCAAGGAGATTGTATCAGATTGAGGAACCCAGTTTACCTCAAGGTTTTGGAAGAAGTTCCAAGAGGCCATGGGGACCAAGTTGTCCTTCAGCACTGCTTTCCACCCATAGACCGGAGGTCAGATAGAACGAGTGAACCAGATACTCGAAGACATGCTCCGAGCCTGTGTCTTAGCATATGGAGCTAGGTGGGAAGATTGCCTCCCTTTCGCCGAGTTCTCTTACAACAATAGTTACCAGTCAAGCCTTCAGATGGCACCATTTGAGGTGTTATACGGACGAAAATGCCGCACACCCCTCAATTGGTCAGAAACCGGAGAAGGACTAGTATTTGGGCCCGATATCCTCCGAGAAGCAGAAGAGCAAGTCCAGCTTGTCATAGAGCGTTTGAAGACTACCAAGTCAAGGCAGAAGAGTTACGCTGACTCACGTCGTAGAGACGTAAACTTCCGAGTTGGAGACCATGTCTATCTCCGGGTCACACCTCTCAAGGGAACCCAGCGCTTCCAAGTCAAAGGAAAGCTCGCCCCAAGATACATTGGCCCCTTCAAGATCACTGAACAACGAGGAGAGGTGGCTTACCAGTTGGAACTGCCACTGAACTATCCGATGTGCACAACGTGTTCCACGTGTCACAACTCCGGAAGTGTCTCCAAGTTCCAGACAAGCCTGATCTTTACAAGGACGTCAATCACCAAGCCATTGACCTTCAGCCTGATTTGACTTACCGTGAGAGACCCATCTGCATTCTGGATGAGGCTGAGCGGCACACTCGAAGCCGCGCCATCAAGTATTTCAAGGTCCAGTGGAGCAACCACACTGAAGCAGAAGCAACTTGGGAGCGTGAAGACTACCTTAGATCCGAGTTTCCGTATCTCTTTAAAGCCTAGTTTAGGAATCTCAGGGACGAGATTCTTGTAAGGGGGGGGTAGGTCTATCACACCCTACATTTTGTAACATTTCATTTGCATTATTAAAGCATGAAAATTTGGACCAACAAAAACTTTTGCATTATTTGGCTTTTATTTGGAGTTGGTTTTCTCTCTGTGATTTTTTTTCAAGTGCTCTTTAAAGTCAACTACTCCACCTTCTATACTTCATCTCCTTGCCCCAAACTTATGCCCAATGATCATGCCATGTGTATAGAGCAATATAGTATTTTCTTACAAAAATAATTTGGCCAAAAAGTATTTTCAAAAATTAGTTTTCCAAAACCCCCTAAATTGAGGATTGCACTACAAGTACTTGATTTGGGGTATGAAAAATATTTCAAAAAGTATATTTGAATCCTATTAGATGTAGGACTCCCATAAACCACAAAAATATAATTTTAAAAGTTATTTTTCTATTTTATTTAAAAGCTTTTTCTTAAGGCCAGAAATGGTCTCTAATAGGGAAAAATCATTTTTATTGTTTCAAAATATTTGACAAAAATCAGGGAAACTCAGTGGACATATATTTTCCATATATAAGAGTTTCAACGTATGGTCATGATCAAAATATTGGACAAAACCTCCCAAAACCATTTTTGCCCATTTCAAGGATTTGAAATATTTCTACAGGAAATATTTTCACAAAAATCCAAGAAAAATCCAGCAAGTCACAAATGCATATTGTGATCATGCAAGGCCTCATGTCAATTAAAGTCATTTTGGTTCACCAAAATGACCCAAAACCCTCTCTGACCAGAATCATATTTGATCAACTTTGTACTACCAACTTTCTCTCCTTGACCCCAACTTTGGTGAGCATGTTCACATGACCAAATGAGGCCACTACAGCAAGTGGTGCATCAAGGAGAAGTGATTTTCTTAGCTAGATCTACACAAGTCCATTTCTGCAAATTTTTAGGGTTTACAAAAGTTGCATTGGCAACTTTGCCCAAATAAGCTCCAACTTGGTGGAAGGCCCTAATTATATGTGTCATTTCACCCTATGGAATCTCATGGAATTTGGAGTTCATTTGCTTAACCAAACAAGCATCAAACACCTTCTGCCACTTTACCAAAATTCCATTTTTGACCACTTCCACTAATCTCCATGACCTCCACTTTCTACCAAAGCTCCTCCTAGACCCCTTTCACCTCCAGTAACAATGGCAAGTCCACATCTCAATTATTGGATGAGTAAAACCCCACTTTCTCTCTCTGGACAGCCCCTTTCTCCCTCTTCCTCACCTCTCTCCTCACCCCAGAGGCCACCCAGAGCATCCAATGCCTCCCCCTACTTCTTTACTCCACCCTTGAGCTACTGGACACGGTTGGCCGCGCCCACAAGGCATAGAAAATGCCATGCCGGCCATTTGGGCGCTCTGGAGCGCGCTACAGTATGCTCCCGTACTGTAGCCGCCCCCTTCCAACCACCTCCGCCCACCTCGGGCCTCCCCGCGCGCCTACCGATGCGCCTCGGCATCTGTAACATGCTACACGGTCGGCCCCCTCCTCTCTCCTCCTTCCCGCGCCTCTGCGCTAGCAAACAGAGGCCGCCCGAGTGCGCCAATGGTGCGGCTCACACGCGCGCGTCTCTGACCTCTCCCCACTCCCTCTCTCTATCCCTCCCGACGTAGTCGACGTCCAGGAACACCCCAGACACCACGCCCTCTTCCCCCGAGCCCTGCAGCGACGAGCAGGAGCCCACCGGCGCACGAGTCCACGGCACCCCGCCGTTCGCCTATTTAAAGGCCTCCCCGATCCCTCCTCTCCTCACCACTCGCCCTCTGCACCACCAAAACATCCCCCTGCACCCCCAGTTCCTCTCCAGAAGCGCCCAAGCTCGAGATCGAGCTCGAGCTCCGCCGCTTCAGCTCGCCGGAGTTCACGAGGTATAGGCCTCCCCCGCTCCTCCTCTGCCCCGATCTGAAACCGCCTCCTCTCACTGATCATTTCCCCTCTCTTCCCCGCCTCGTTTGCAGCCGGAGTTGACCGGAACGACCACCAACCGAAGCTCCTCCGCCGCAAGACCTCGTCGCCGGCAAACCAGGCCACCCCGACGGCCAACTCCATCTCCATCCGAACGGCGGATCCTCCCTGAGCACAACGGTACCACCCACGCATCCTCCTGTGCCCTATATCGCCGCCGGCGAGCTCGCCGTCGCCTCTGTACAGAGGTATACGACGACGACCGTGGGCCCTGTCCGTCAGCCTCACGCCCTAACGGGTGGGACCCATCCGTCAGGTTTAAAACACACGCGCGCGCGTACCGGTTCGCTGCGTCGGCTGAAGGCGTATTTTGCCTTTATGCCTTCGACGTGGCAGCCTCGCGTGGGCTGAAACCCATCTGGGCCTGCTACGCTGTGGTCCTTCTGGCCCAGTTGCACAGTGCTGCTTCTCCTTTTTCTTTTTCTGTCACTTTTCCGAATAATCCCACAGGATGAAATATTCATCCAAATGAAATAATTCCAGTTCCTAAATTCTTGTAAAAATCTCACCTATTTAATGGTGCAACTTTCATTCAAATCCAACAACCTTTTCTTCACTGTAAATATTTAAATGTGATTTTTAGCATTTAAATATACCTTTGTAAATCCATTTCTCCTATTCTGCTACTCCAAATCCAAAACTAGGAATTTTCCCCTTCTTAGTTTTCACCCTAGTATTTAACAAAAATGAGTCGACATTTTTTGAGCACTTTGGTTTTACTGTTTTATTATTTCCTAATTTTTCTCGTTATTATTTTGCGACGATAGATTGCGTTACTGACGAAGGAGTTGGACCAGAAGACTTTGAAGACCCAGAAGACTTTGTTGAGCCAGGCAAGCAACCCTTTGACCATGTCTATGAAACCCTTTTTATGCATGTCATATAGCACCCTATTGTTGTTGCAACGGAATCATGATGAGGTGGTAACCACTTTGATGGTTTGCCACCGTACTTCCTCGTTGATACTTGCAATGTGCATGACCCACCTTCTTATGAGGGTTATGCCGGTGGGAGTAGATAGGATGCTAAAGTAGATGCTACTCGAAAAGGGACGGGTATATGCATGGTGATGGAGACAAAGTATTTTCAAAAGACTTTTCGAAAACCCCACCGGGTGCCACTTATGCCCGGGGGAGATGATGAGATGGGTAGCCACTTGATGATGAAGTGGTGTACCGAGGAAAGTGTGTGTTGTTTTCAAAACGGATTGGTTTAAGTTGCGACCGTTATTCCAACCTTACATGCGCAACCACTCTACCCTTATATGGGAAAGGGCATTATTGATTACCTAGGTCGATACTAGCTTGGAGCCCGCATTACTAGTGACGGGGGAGAGTTGGTGCTCTCTCTCGGGACGGGGTCGTGCCAGGTAGGGCGGCCATGACTGTCTTTACAGGGCACCGGACACACCGTTGGTACCCCGTGGTTGTGGTATGTGATGAATATGGGAGCGAGGCTCCACAACTATATGATGTGAAATGTTAGGCACGGGGGTTACTGCCAATCGAGTGGACTCCATGTTAGTGTCGTCTAGGGAAAGATAGTGATCGGGTGCTTACCCCGGGTACTTGAGGTATCGCGGGTCGTGGATGACACGGAAGTTCCCCGGATCTTGTGGGTACAGTGTGCAACCTCTGCAGAGTGTAAAACTATTCGAATAGCCGTGTCCACGGTCAAGGACAGTTGGGTAACCGCTCTTGGGCTACGTCCACATGTTTACAAACCGTGTGTGTGTGTGTGTTGATAAAATGACTTGGGTCAAGTCAAGGGACTTGACATGATTGAGATGGGTTGGTCCCCACTCTATTTATGTTGATATCTGTAACCTGTCCTCATGGTTACTTAAATTCTCTTGATGCATGTCTTACAAGTTGTTGAACATGTCATTGCACTCAAAACTAGCTTTCTGCAAAAATTTACCTATATCATGCATTATTGTATCATGAACCAAAAACATGGGTTGCTTGCGAGTACATTCAAAGTACTCATTGGCTTGCCATTGGTTATTTAATTGACCAGGCATGGAAGAACCGGAGTTCGAAGAAGAGTTCTTTGGAGACGAACATGCGAACTAGGACGTTTCCCAGTCAGAATGCCTGTAGGGTTAAGGCTGATGGCATGGGTTCTACTTATCGACGAAGATTTCCGCTGCTTGTGTTTCATTTGATGTTCAGCCCTTAAGGCTTTATCAATGTAAGACTTGACCATAATGGTCATAATTTGTGTAAGACGGTATGTATGGATGTAAGACTCTTGTTATTGAGCTTATGTGTGTTCAGTGAGCATTGATCTCTGGGATCACTGTACACGTGCATTCGGTGATCTCGACTTATGAGTCGGGGTCCCCACACCTGCCTCGATTTCTCTTGCACGGGGGCTCGCGAGGCAGAAGCCCCGGGATCCCTCGCGAGCCTTCCTACCCCTATCGCTCAAGTTTTCACGACCCGGGTCCGCAGCCGGAGCACCCCTCCGGACCATGCCTCACGGGCAACACGACGCGAACACGGGGCCTGGGTCGGTCGCCCCCGCGGCCGAGGCCAGGGATTACTTGCGAATGGACGTACAACAGAAAAGAATAGTGTCGGGGTAACAAAAGCAGTACCATGATTAACGGCGTTAACCCAAACGCGCCCCCACGGGGCCACAGATTGCTGTCTTTTTTGCGCAGGAGAAAAGAAAGGAAAAGAGCAAAAGCAGGCGAAGCACGTCCCGTGTCGGCCCTCTTGGAAGACCCGAGCCGCCTCTGGAGCTCAGGCGGACTCCCTCTCGTGCTTCACCGGGGCGCGGCGGCGAGCAGACCCGCTGCCACCCTCCAAGCAGGCGCGACTGCGTGGGGGCTGGCCGTGGCCGCTGCTAGAAGAGTCACCACCCAAAGAAGAGCTGGTGAAGCTTGAGGAGTCACAGGCGTCGCCAGCCGCCCGCGCGCTGCCCTCTCCGTCCACGCCGGGGCTGAGTCCCCGGCCGCGGTCGTCGTCTTCAGAGCAGCACCCCATGCGGCGACCATCTTCCCCAAACACCCTCACGTAGAGGGTGGAGTCGCCGTCGTACTTGAAGTGCAGGGAGCACCGACGGCGGAGACCACGCGCACGAGCAAACATCTGCCAGCCGCGGGTCAGGAACAGGTTCCCCGTAGCAGAGACCTCCAGAGAAGCCCACGAAGCCCGGCTGCAGCAGCCATCCGCCTGGAGCCAGAGGCCACCCAGGGCGCCGGCTGGGAGCTCACCCAAGAGGAAGCGAGGGAGCTGAAGCCGGGCGCCGGGCGGCTCTACCGCCCACACCATGAACTCCGGGAGCACCTCCGCAGCGTGGAGGCGTGGCCTCGGGGGTCGCACGGCCGGGGCACGCCCGCCGACCATGGCCAGCCGCTCGTCGCCGCGCTGAGAGCCACCTCCACGACCATGGGGGACCGCCGTGGAGGCCACAGGATGCTTGCGAGGGCGACCTTGACCGCGCTTGGGCGGGGGAGAGGAAGATTCGACCTAGCAGGCCTTCCCTTGCTCCGCGGCCGAAAACTTCCTTGGTGGAGCCATGGAGAAGAAGGAGAAGCAAGAGGGGATAGACTGGAAGGGCGCGCGCCATTCCGTACTTATAGCCAGCGAAGGCCAACCGTCGGCCTCCACGATCACAGGTAATCATGACCCACTTTGCATACAAGGACTTGTCGAATCCGAGCGGTTACCGAGGCGTCGTGGGGAAGCAGTGCCGCCCACGTCCAATCAACCGCCACGCGGCGCCCAAGGCCGCAGGCTGTTAGGGCCCGCGACGCTTCGCACTTGCCCTTTTGCCTCTCTGCTCGGCCAAATTCGGGCGCGCCGTGGGCCCGGGGGCTACTGTCGGCGTTCTGGGAACGGGGGTCCCCAGACTTGCCTGCCTGCGGCCTGCGGCGTGGCTCAAAGGAGGCCCAGCACAGCCCATCTTCATCAACACAGGCTCAAGACCCTCGCGAGGGGCCAAGCCTCGCGGGGCGGACGACAAGAAGCTTCCTCAGGCACGGCCTCGTCAGGCTGGCTCATGAGGAGGCGGAGAGTTCAAGGCGGGGTACCTCGCGAGGCGCCCATGACGCAAGCCATGATGACCAGGGGCGCCAGTCGGGCGCCAGCCCGCGCAGTGTCCTCCTTTCCTCTTTGGTGCAAAGGGAGCAAGCGTAGGCGAGGGCATCAAGCAAAGGCATCAATTTCGGTGCAACAAGACCAAGACCAGCCCAACGGCCAGAAGGAAGTCATTGTGGAGCCTAAGCCGGCGTCATCACCAGAGCCTTTGACAGGCGAGGACCAACTTTAGTTAGGATAAGTGTACCCGCTGTTCCCCTTCAAAATGGCCAATTGTTGGCACCCTTCCCGCTCAATATTTAGGGAGAGGCCCAGGGCCTTTGCCTATAAATAGGACTAGCCACCCGCAAGGTAGAGGCATCGAGAGAACAAGGAGAGGAAGACACACACAGAGAGAGAAAGGCGACTGAACTCCCCCTAGCAGTTCATCGCGCCAGCCAAGAACAGACCCTCGCGAGGCTGTTCTCCCTTTGTATTGTTCATCGTCAAGCCCAAGAGGCAATCCACCACACCACACACTGGAGTAGAGTATTACACCACAATGGTGGCCTGAACCAGTATAAATCTTGTGTCTCTTGTGCTGTTCAGTTTGGTAATCTAGATCTTAGCGATTCGGCGAGGAGTGAGCCGGCAGAGGGTTGAATCTCCGCGCGCACCCTAGTGTTCGAACCTCAAGGGTCTGCCGTAACCCAAAATCCGACAGTTGCGGCCTACGTCTAGGAGGGGGAAGTTGTGATTTTACTACCATACATCTACACCCTCTATCCTCACCGTCCATTTTTGCATCAAAGTTCAGGCGGGGAAACTTCTCTTTTTTGTTTCTCCCAAATAAAAGAACATTTGAATTCAAACTTTGCAGTTCAGCATCACACAAGTACAATCATGTGTAGAAATGCTTTCGCATTTTTTCGCAACAAAAATATTTTAAAGTGAAGCAACTTGTCCAAAAATTGTAATTTGAAAAAAAATATTTCATAAAAAGAATCGAAACATTTTACGCACAGAGTGGCACTTGTGCATAGTTGACCTGCAAAGTTTCGAGGTCAAATGTTCTCTTGCTTGGAAGAAACAAAAAAGAGAAATTTCTACATAAAGATACCATTGATCTTGATGCTAACATGATTGCCTAGATAGAAGGTGTAGCTACATCGGAGTATGGAAATCCACACATCTAGGAGCGTAGGTCTACAAGAACATTGTTACAATTGCCTCTGCCATTCATGTCTCCTCCATCCCACTGGTTGCATCCTCCTCCACCCAGAAAAAAGGAGAATGCCACCGTTGTCGTCCATGCCTCCTCCATCCCACCGGTACCTCCCCTCCACTCTACTAGCATTGGGAAGAGCACATGCCATCTGCAGGAATATCACGCCCATCGTCCATGGCTCCTCCACCCTGTTGGTTAGCTTCTCCTCCGATGAGCATCCCCCTCCTCCTATGTGTGAAGCCGCTACTTAGAATCGACACACCCATTGGTCTTCTCTTTTGCACTGCCTGCTTGAATGGAGGAGCGCTTGTTAAAGACGTTGGTATCTACTCCCCTTACATTGTTGTTCTCATGTACCTCCATCCTCATAGGCGCTCAATAGGAGAAACATGGCCTTTGTCGCCCCATCGTCAAGGTCATACTACTACTTTCCTCCGACTGACAGTAGGAGTAGCTCTGTAAAGACAAAGGACGAGCCAAGATGAGACATTGATGATTTGTAACAACAAGACATTTTTGTTTTCTTTAACCTCAAGTAATATCTTTGATTGTCTGAACATCATTGGTGTCAAGAATAAAGGTATTGTGGTTTGTGCAAATAATTTTCTTGCTATGAAATAGTTTCCCTAGATAAATTTGCACCTATGGGTTCAATTCCCCTTACCATTCATGATGTTGATGATTTGTTCCTTGTTCTAGAAAGATGTACTAACAATTTCAGCTAGCCATAAAGCACAAGAAAAAAAATCACAAGGAATTTCAGCTAGGAAAAGCACAAGAAATGGAGACATTTAGAGATGTGAGCAATTATATGTATAATTATTTTTGTATGGATCTATCAAAGAAATTATCATTTTTCTTTATGCCAAGAAGTTCCTCTATTGTGCAATTGGACCATGAATTTGGGGATACAAACGAATATCATAGGTGTTTTGTTTTCCCAAGATTCTTTTTGCACATTTGTCTAATTAACTCTCAAGATATCCTAATTGTTATTTCATTTATTTGCTTTATGTCATTCTGGTTATGGTGAGCTTTTATACCATAATAAATCCGATTTGAGGATCTAAAATAGCTTGGTGAGATTTATTTCCATATTATGTCAGATTGCATGATCTAATGCAGCTTGTTGTGCTTTCTTTCCCATATCCTATATCTTGGCACGATTATGTTCTTAGCAATAGTAACAACTAAATAGAAATCTTTATGTCTTGCTACATTTTAATTTCAGGTAAAACTACAGTAGATGATATATTAGATTCTTACAAGTTTGTTTTTCTTAGATTTTTGACCTTTAACAATGGATGCTACTGAGGGAGTCCTGGACTAGGGGGTGTCCGGATAGCCGGACTATCATCGTCTGCCGGACTCCAAGACTATGAAGATACAAGATTGAAGACTTCGTCCAGTGTCCGGATGGGACTTTCCTTGGCGTGGAAGGCAAGCTTGGCGATACGGACATGTAGATCTCCTACCATTGTAACCGACTCTGTGTAACCCTAGCCCTCTCCGGTGTCTATATAAACCGGAGGGTTTTAGTCCGTAGGACACACAACCATTACAACAATCATACCATAGGCTAGCCTCTAGGGTTTAGCCTCCTTGATCTCGTGGTAGATCCACTCTTGTACTACCATATCATCAATATCAATCAAGCAGGAGTAGGGTTTTACCTCCATCGAGAGGGCCCGAACCTAGGTAAAAACATCGTGTCCCTTGTCTCCTGTTACCATCCGCCCAGACGCACAGTTCGGGACCCCCTACCCGAGATCCGCCGGTTTTGACACCGACATTGGTGCTTTCATTGAGAGTTCCTCTGTGTCGTCACCGATAGGCTTGATGGCTTCTTCAATCAACAACGCATTCCAGGGTAAGAATTTTCTCCCCGAACAGATCTTCGTGTTCGGCGGCTTTGCACCGCAAGCCAATTCGCTTGGCCATCTGGAGCAGATCGAAAGCTACGCCCCTGGCCATCATGTCAGATTTGGAAGCCTAAACTTCACGGCCGACACCCGCGGTGATTTGATCTTCGACGGATTCGAGCCACAGCCGAGCGTGCCGCACTATCACGATGGGTATGATCTAGCTCTGCCGCCGGACAGTACCTTGGAGGCCGCACACGAATCCGCTCCGACCCATAGTTCGGAGCCGACCGCACAGATCGAGGATAGGTGGCTGGACACCGCCTCGGGAGCTGCAACTTCTACAGCGATGGAGCTGAATATTGACCTTGTCCCTTATAAAGCTCGTGACTCCGAGGTGCCGGACCCCTTGCCGGACTCCGAACCTCCTGCGCCCCTACCAATCGAATCCGATTGGGCGCCGATCATGGAGTTCACCGCTGCGGACATCTTTCAGCACTCGCCCTTTGGCGACATCCTGAACTCACTAAAGCATCTTTCGTTATCAGGAGAACCCTGGCCGGACTGCGGTCAGGATGGTTGGGATGCGGACGACGAAGAAATTCAAAGCCCACCCACCACCCATTTTGTAGCCACTGTCGATGATCTAACCAACATGCTAGACTACGACTCTGAAGACATCGACGGTATGGACAACGATGCCGGAGACTACCAAGAACCAGTGCCTACCGAGCACTGGAAGGCCACCCCAACCCATGATGTATATATGGTGGACCCCCCAAAAGGAAGCGATAACGAGGAACAACGGGATGCGGCAAAGGATAATTCCGCCGACAAACAACCAAAACGGCGACGCAGACGCCGCCCTAAGTCCCGCCTCGACAAAAATAGCACTCCTAATGACCCAGCAATAGAGCAGGGCAAACCAGTGGACGACGAACATGCAACCAAGCAACCGTCCGAACAGGACGAATCGGATAATCAATCCATGCCCGGCAAAAACAACAGTCCAGACGATTTCACGCCCGACACACCATCGGAGCATAAGAACCTTCACAAAAGACTTGTCGCCACTACAAGAAGTCTGAAAAAGGAAAAACGGAAGCTCAAAACAGCGGAAGACATACTCAGAATGAGGTGGAGCAAAGTACTCAAGACCGCGGACAAATATGGAAATAGCCACCAAACAAAGAGCTACCCGAAGCGCAAGCTGCTGCCAGAATTCGACGAGGAGGCCATAGAGCCCCCATAGTCAAAAAGCAAAGAGGCCGCCTGGCCAGATAGACGACCAGATGACAGGCCAAAAGCGACAAGCGGCGCCGCACACAAGACGACACATGATCCTCGTAAAACAGATGGCCCGGTCAGGTCCATTTACGGGCCAAAAAAGAGGGCCCCAGGAAGCAACACAACACGCCGCATGTTCGAAGATAACGGCACGCCTAAATCATGAATTTCCATCGGGATTCAAACCCGTAAACATAGAGGCATACAACGGAACAACAGACCTCGGAGTCTAGATTGAGGATTGCATACTGCACATACACATGGCTAGAGGAGATGATCTCCACGCCATAAAATATCTACCCCTCAAGCTCAAAGGGCCAGCTCGGCATTGGCTCAAAAGCCTCCCAGAAAATACTGTTGGAAGTTGGGAAGAGCTCGAGGACGCGTTTAGAGCAAATTTTCAAGGGACTTATGTCCGCCCTCCGGATGCAGACGATTTAAGTCACATAACTCAACAGCCTGGAGAATCAGCGCGCAAATTCTGGAACAGGTTTCTCACCAAAAAGAACCAAATAGTCGATTGTCCGGACACCAAAGCCTTAGCAGCTTTTAAACATAATGTCCGAGATGAATGGCTCGCCAGACACCTCGGCCAAGAGAAGCCGAGAACAATGGCCGCGCTAACAAGCCTCATGACCCGCTTTTGCGTGGGGGAAGACAGCTGGCTAGCAAGATGCAGCACCAGCGACCCGAGTACATCCGAGATCAGAGATGGAAATGGAAAATCACGGCGCAGAAAGGACCAGCGCCGAAATAAGGAAAAAGGCCCAAAGAATACGGCGGTCAACGCCGGATTCAAAAGCTCGCGGCCGAACAACAAAACACTGCATCTTAAGGACAACAGTGAAGAGCTATCCAACTTAAACAAAATTTTGGATCGGATATGTCAAATCCACAGCACCTCCGGAAGGCCTGCAAACCACACCCACCGAAATTGTTGGGTCTTTAAACAGTCCGGCCGACTTAACGCCGAACACAAGGGGCTCGATGCGCCAAGCGAGGATGATGACGAACCCCACCAGCAGAGCGCCGGAAAACAGAAGACTTTCCCGCAAGAAGTCAAAACAGTAAACTCACTTCATGTGATAATACGGAACAACAATGCGACACTCGCCAAAGTAGGTGTCGCACGGTCCACCCCAGCGGAACTTCGAGATTGGATGTCAAAACCAATTACTTTCGACCACCTGGACTATTCCAGAAGTATTCAAAACGTAGGATGGACTGCTCTGATATTGGATCCTATAATCGACGGACTACAATTTACACAAGTCTTGATGGACGGCGGCAGTGATTTAAACCTGCTATATCCGGACACAATCCGCAAGTTGGGGATAGACCTTACTAAAATTCGACATAGCCGCACTTCCTTCAAAGGAGTGACGCCAGGCCCTTACGCCAAGTGCACGGGCTCCTTACTACTCGAAGTTGTGTTCGGGTCACCCGACAACTTCCGACGCGAAAAGCTAATCTTTCATGTCGCCCCATTCAAAAGTAGCCATCAAGCACTATTGGGACGTGAAGCTTTCGTCCGCTTTAATGCAATACCACACTACGCGTCTCTTACACTTAAAATGCCCGGTCCACGCGGCATCATCTCATTAAAAGGTCGTTCAAGACCCCGGACACGGCTAGACGAGTCCGGCATAAAATAAGCTAGGGACTCCCTAGCCGCACACCCCTTTACAAGGGGCTGTGCGTATGAGCTAATATAAGCTCAGCTTTATTCATTCATTCATATTTCAATTTTTAATTCATTTTTTGCACGATTACTTTTCAAACTAAGTTCCTCTCTTTTACAGATGAACAACGTGTTACACCCGTCCAGGATACAGCACAACGGAGACACAGGCGTAGACGTGCAGCAGGGACCCGTTGCAAGGATTCTTTTCAGATTAAGACCCTGCGTAAACCTTTTTTACTTTCTTTTGTTGCTATACATCCCCTGGTTTCTCATCATAACCAGAGAGGAGGCTGACGTTTTGGCATCGGCCGCGTCAGAGGACCTTGCGTGTACCTGGACACTAGGGGCTTAGGGCATTGATCTGCCCGTCATCATAAAGACCGAACACCTCAGGGAGTGTTCAGCGTCTTGAGTTCGGCCTTATATGCATCAGCTCCGAATCATGTCTTTGGTCAAATATTGGGTTTGCCCGGCTCCTGTGTTTTGCTGCCTTACGTTCCGTATCATCGGCTAACGCGGCACCAGGAGAACTGCTGCGATTGTGCCCCGGTTCGGCCGGGCGAGCACCTCAGCAGAGAAAGCCGAAAACTGACTGTCATGATACAGCGAGAGACTGGTCAACCACTCGATCGACTACCAGAATGTTTAGAATTCCTCCGCTTTGACGAAGGACCGTTTCCCGGTCAGGCACATACGCGCCCCGAATTCGGAGAGCGCGGTGCCCCTAGGGGCTATATCGTAGCCCCACCCTCGAACTCCTATGGCTAAGTGAAAGTGATAAAGCATTATAGTCCGGTTGCCTCGTTTGCTACGCTACCACCTCCTTCACAGGACCGAGACGTCGGATTAAGTGTGCAAATGCGCTATTTTTGCAAACACCCCCGCACCTTGTGCGTGGGGGCTGAAGCCGACGACTGCCATCTTTCAGGTTATACACACGTATACATAAATGACCGCATAGGAAATATTTCAATACTTGAACGCACAAGTACAAAAAGCGCTTACATTATAAACATCGTTTTACAAACCATAACGTTCATTTGAACACGACATTTTTTGAGCACTGCGACTCTATTTCACGAGCACCACGCAGAACTTCCCCAAAATAGTGCTCGGCGGGTAACCAGCTCTCGTCCGAACCCTGGGTCGCAACAGCGGTGGCATCCATCTCCGTCCAGTATGTCTTCACACGGGCGAGGGCCATCCGTGCACCCTCTATGCAGGCTGACCGCTTCATCGCCTTGATATGAGGCACCGCCCCAAGAAATTGCTGCAATAAGCCAAAATAACTCTTCGGCTTGGGCCTATCCGGCCAGACATGAGTCACGATATCCGTCATGGCAAGTCCGGACAACCTATTCAGCTCAGCCCACTCAGCCAACCGATCGGTCAGCGGAAGTGAACGCTCCGGACTATGGAATTGAGACCAAAACAGCTCTTCCGTCTTGTGATCCTTCTGACTTCAGAAGTGCACAACGGCATCTGCCGCACTCGCCGCTAAGTCCATATAAGGATCCTCCGGACCCCACAGGTGGCCAAGCTGAGCATACTTTGGATCTGTAAACCATCAGCGCAGCAGAAAGGGCTTGCCAGCCACAATGTCTCCGGCCTGGCGCAGCTCCTCCTTTATAGCCCGCATTGCAGAACGGGCATCCTTGGCTTCGGCGGTGGCCTTCCCCAGGTCTTCTCGCTCCGATAGGCGCTCCTTTTCAAGAACCTCACTGCGGTCGGTAGCATCTTTTAACTTCACGACCATTTCGGCCATCTCCTCCCTGCTTTGGCAGTGTGCAGCCCTTTCGGCTTCTAGCTCTTCGGCCGCCCTCGAGGCAGCCGCATCACTCCTTCTGGCTTGCTCCTTGGCTTGAGCAAGTTCTGCCCGAAGGCTCTCCACAGCAGCGGCACCATCTGCATTTAGCACACATGTTGTAAGGAGTGGGCTTCGGCTCCCTTACTAGGTGAACACAGAGAAAAAACCTACCTTGTGACTTGTCAAGTCGTTTATTGACCAGCGCGATGTCCGCATCCGCAACGTCGAGCTGCCACTTTAGTTCGGCAACTCCATCAGTCCGGCTAGCCACCGAACTATCCGCCACCTGCTTAGGAAAGGCGAAAATCAATACCTGGGATTTTGATCCTCGGCACGCTGTCATTCTCGACACCCTACCGAGTCTCAGGGGCTACTATCTATACAGGGCGCACTTTATGTGTAAAACGGTCAAAGGGTATGTCATTTTTACGTACCTCAAACCCCGCCAGCAAACTCCTGATGGCATCACGCAATCCGCCTTCGGCGGATGAAATTCTTTCAATCACCATACTCATCAGTGTACGGTGACCTTCTGAGATAGACGCCCTCTCAAGCAGATCCTTCAGCTCCCCCGGCCGCACACCAGTTGGTGCCGAACTATTCGGCCCTGCCGGACTCGGGGATACCCTCCGTGATGACACTTCAGGATCGTCCGCCCTATCCGATGGTGCGGCAGATGGAGGCGTCTCGCTCTCCATCATCTCCGGACGGAGTTCCCCCGAAGACGAGCTCATCTGAGAAGGACGGAGATCCAAACTACAAGGTAAAAACTTAAGTTATCCTCAGAAGCACAAATAGGGATGTCCCTTATTACAAAACTCCCTTTTTTCTACTTACGACTTGCTGGAGGGCTGATTCTTTAGGGGAGACTGTGCGGCCGGAGCCTCTCCGGACGCAGAACCCTCTTGTGAAGATCTCTTCCTCTGCTTCGAGGCTTTGGCCTCCGGGTTTTCGGAGGCGGTCCTCTTCTCCCCTTGGAAGGAGGGATTCTCGATCCCCCCTTCCTCAAAAGTCTCCTTGGTTGAGGCGGTAGTTCCTCTGTTCTTCCCTTCGCCTTCCTCTGAAGGCGCAACCTCCAGCATCCTGACCAGCACAGGATCCGGCATGGTCTCTGGGAGGGGGGCCGGACACCGTATCAGTTTTGCTTGCGCTATCCACTCCTGTTTAAAGGGCAATTGGTCAAAAGGCGAATCATAGAAAGGCAAACCAACGGTATGTCCGGACTCAGAGCTACTTACTTGTGTATCCGGGCGATTGCAGCTTAGGCCGGCGTCCTCGGTCAATTCCGGACACACCTCTTGTGATCCGAAGAACAATTTGTACATCTCCACGGGTGTCGTACCCATGAAGTGTTGGAGAATTCGTGGTCCCTCCGGATTAAACTCCCACAACCGGAGACGACGGTGTTTGTAGGGCAGGAGACGCCTAATCAGCATGACCTGCATCACCATGACCAGATCGATCTCCCTCGCTTGGAGGTCTCGAATCCGGCCCAGCAATAGGGGCACGTCCTTTGACGGCCCCCAGTTGAGCCCTTGGCTGACCCATGACATCAGCCGCTGTGGAGGGCCCGGGCGGAAGATGGGCGGCGGCTTCTGCCTGCTGCCCCTGGGAGCGGTTATGTAGAACCACTCCTGCTGCCACCAGCCGAGCTCCTCCTGAAAAGAGCCCTCGGGCCATGGAGCGTCGGCCCTTCTGCTTACAACCGCCCCGCTGCACTCTGCTTGACGCCCCTCGATCATCTTCGGCTCCACGTCGAAGGTCTTAAGCCACAAGCCGAAGTGAGGGGTGACGCGGAGGAAGGCTTCGCAGACGATGATGAATGAAGAAATATGGAGGATGGACTCCGGAGCCAAGTCGTGGAATTCCAACCCATAGTAAAACATGAGCCCTCTCACAAAAGGATCCATCGGGAAGCCTAAACCCCGACGGAGGTGGGACACAAACACGACATACTCGCCGGGCTCGGGGGTGGGAATGACCTGCCCTTTGGCGGGCAACCTATGCGAAATCTCGTAGGTCAGGTACTTGGCTTCTTGCAGCTTTAGCACATCCTCTTCCGTGACGGAGGAGGGCATCCACCGGCCCTGTGGGTCGGAGCCGGACATTGTTGAAGGTCCGAAGCGCTCGAATCTGGGGCTCTGGGTGTTGGAACTCGGGGCGAGGAGAATATTCGATTGGGGATTGAAGAAAAGAAACAAGCCTTGGTCCCATTATAAAGAAGGAGAATACCAAGAGCCGTTCCCGTGACCGTTCGGGACTCGCCTCCGATAGAGGGGGCGTGGCGACGGGCACGGTTGGGTTACCCACGTCCGTATTGATGGGAATCCCGGAATAAGGGGAACACGATCTCTGCTTCGACAAGACGTGCCAAGGAAACCGCTTCGGTAAACGCGCTGAGGTGGTATAATAAAAAAACGATTCAAGTAAAGCTTGGTAGTGGCGTGATGTCATGCCACAGAATATGTCAGCAGATTGAACTTGTGTACATATTATTCTCTCTACGGTGGAATGTGGAAATTATTTTGCAGAGCCGGACACTATCCTGGTGTTCACAATCTTCTATGAATTATTCGGAGGAGGAACCCGCCTTGCAATGCCGAACAATATGCGCGCCGGACTCATCGTCATTGAAGCCTGGTTCAGGGGCTACTGAGGGAGTCCTGGACTAGGGGGTGTCCGGATAGGCGGAATATAATTGTCTGCCAGACTCCAAGACTATGAAGATACAAGATTGAAGACTTCGTCCCGTGTCCGGATGGGACTTTCCTTGGCGTGGAAGGCAAGCTTGGCGATACGGATATGTAGATCTCCTACCATTGTAACCGACTCTGTGTAACCCTAGCCCTCTCCGGTGTCTATATAAACCGGAGGGTTTTAGTCCGTAGGACACACAACCATTACAACAATCATACCATAGGCTAGCTTCTAGGGTTTAGCCTCCTTGATCTCGTGGTAGATCCACTCTTGTACTACCCATATCATCAATATCAATCAAGCAGGAGTAGGGTTTTACCTCCATCGAGAGGGCCCGAACCTGGGTAAAAACATCGTGTCCCTTGTCTCCTGTTACCATCCGCCTAGAAGCACAGTTCGGGACCCCCTACCCGAGATCCGCCGGTTTTGACACCGACAGCTGCCATCAATTTGACTTTTCAAGTAGACAAAAGATTTGAAATTGGTCGCAACTCTTCCACAAGCACATTGTCAGAGGAAAGCTTCCATCCTTAAAAAAGTTCTTCAATTCCAAATGTTATTGTCCTACTTATGTCTTTTTAAACTGTTTTTATAATTTTACTACAAACATGTTAAATTATGTATTGTTCATATGTAGGATCGATAATTATGTCTAGAGGGGGTGATGAATAGACTACTTGGCACAAAAGGACTGTTTTCCCAAGTTCTAATTTTTTGGCAGATTTTATGCTTTTCTAAAGTAATACTAATGAGCACCCTACAGATGCAATTCTCGAGTATAGGCAGTTGAAAGTAAAGACATGCAAGTGCAAAGTAAAGGAGCTAGAGTTGACAGAATCACAAATACAATTGGTTCGGTAAAGATTTTTCCCGTTATTCGGATAGTTGGCGCTATTATATCTTACATCCAAGTTGTTAGAGACTTCGATCCACGAAGGATCTAAAACCGCAAGGATCTTGGTTATAAAATTCCATGAAGGAATGAGGTCCAGAAAGGACTCACCCACGAAGGAGCAACCACGCATATTCCACCATGGAATACACGCACGAAGGACTCACCCACGAAGGAGCAACCACACATATAACACCATGGAATACGCACACGAAGGACTAGCCTCGCTAAGGCAGATCTTCATGAAGTAGGTGATCTCCAAGCCCTTACAAACTTCTTGAGTTCTTCACAAACTGCCAAGACATACAAGCATCAGCCGATCTAGGAGGCGCACACCCTCCAAAAGCAACAAGATAGAGGTTGCTTCATAATGAACTCCTTACTCTTGTGCTCCAAAATATAATCTCCTAAGAACTCAAATTCACTTAAGATTTGGCTTTGGATTTGGAGAAGTAGGAGTGCAAAGTAAGAGGGGACTAGATCACAAAGAAATTGATTGGATGTTTCGAGTGGAAAGCCCTTTGAAATCAACACAAGGAGGATGAGTTTTGCCTGGGAAACTATGATGGGATTGGAGTTTGCTTCAAAAGATATGGGTGAGATAGGTTGGGTTATATATAGGCTAGACCATTAATCTGACCATTACCAACTTTATTGCACATCTCGGAGGCTCCGACTGGTTTTCTCGGTGGCTCTGATGTGAACAAAGGTAGCAACTTTCAAAAGTATTGGTCGGTTCAATTGAAATCAATATTATACTTTCAGAAGTTCCGACTGGTTTTGCTCAGAATTTTCGACATGCTTACAAAAGGTTTACCAAGTGAATCAGTGGTTCCAAATGGAATAGCTGGAGTCTCTGACGGGACTAGCGTTTGTACAATGGCTATATATGGAATGACTCGATGGGTCAGACTAGAAGAGATTCAGCAGCTCCGAGGTGAATGAAACTAGGTATATATAGTTGAATCTTTGAAGGAATTTGAGGAGTTTTGGAGATAGAAATTTAAGCACATGGAGCAAGAGGCTCATTATCACATCCTCGTCCCCTTTAGATAGTATCAACATGCCTATGGACCTCCCTCCATGTTGGGGAACAGAGTAATTTCAAAAATATTCCTACGATCACGCAAGATCTATCTAGGTGATGCATAGCAACGAGAGGGGAGAGTGTGTCCACATACCCTCGTAGACCGAAAGCAGAAGCGTTTAGTTAACGCGGTTGATGTAGTCGAACATCTTCGTGATCCAACTGATCAAGTACCAAATGCACGGCACCTCTGCGATCTGCAGATGTTCAGCTTGGTGACGTCCCTCGTACTCTTGATCCAGTTGAGGTCGAGGGAGAGTTTCCTCAGCACGTCGGTGTGGTGACGGTGATGATGAAGTTACCGGCGCAGGACTTCGACTAAGCACGACGACGATATGACCGAGGTGTGTAACTGTGGAGGGGGGCACCGCACACGGCTAAAGATCAACTTGTGTGTCCTTGGGGTGCTCCCCTCCCCCATATATAAAGGAGGGAGGGAGGAGGCGGCCGGCCTAGGGGGCACACCAAGCAGAGGTAGTCCTACTAGGACCCCCAAGTCCTAGTAGGATTCCTTTTCCTATTCGGAGTAGGAGAGAAGGAAAGAGAGGGAGAGGGAGAGGGAGAAGGAAAGGGGTGCTGCGTCCCCACCCCTTGTCCAATTCGGTTTGGGCAGGGGGGGAGGCGCGCGCCACCTCTTCGCCCTTCTCCTCTCTCTCCACTAAAGCCCAATAAGGCCCATTATTTCTCCCGATGAATTCCCGTAACTCCCCGGTACTCTGAAAAATACCCGAATCACTCGGAACCTTTCCGATGTCCGAATATAGCCTTCCAATATACTGATCTTTACGTCTCGACCATTTTGAGACTCCTCGTCATGTCCATGCTCTCATCTGAGACTCCAAACAACCTTCGGTACATCAAATCACATAAACTCATAATAACCATTGTCATCAAACATTAAGCGAGCGGACCCTATGTGTTCAAGAACTATGTAGACATGACCGAGACACATCTCCGGTCAATAACCAATAGCGGAACCTGGATGCTCATATTGGTTCCTACATATTCTACGAAGATCTTTATCGGTCAAACCGCATAACAACATACATCGTTTCCTTTGTCCTCGGTATGTTACTTGCCCGAGATTGGATCGTCGGTATCATCATACCTAGTTCAATCTCATTACCGACAAGTCTCTTTACTCGTTCCATAATGCTTCATCCCGCAACTAACTCATTAGTCACATTGCTTGCAAGGCTTCTCTGATCTTATCCATCAAAGTAGACTGAATCTCCAATGCTGCTACATAGCCTCTTGGAACTATCTCCAAACATAGCTCACGAAGATCCTCGGCTAACTCCTTTGGTAACTCCCCGGTCATGAGTGTGTTGACATGGCTCTTGCGTCTCAACGCATCGGCAACTACGTTAGCCTTTCCGGGGTGATAATGCAATCTCATATCATAATCTTTGATGAGCTCCAACCATCTCCTTTTGCCTGATATTCAAGTCCTTCTGCGTGAAGATGTACTTCAAACTCTTGTGATCCGTGTACACCTCACAATGGTCTCCGATGAGAAAATGTCTCCATGTCTTCAAAGCATGCACTACGGCTGCTAACTCCAAATCATGGGTAGCATAATTCAGCTCATGGGGTTTAAGCTATCGTGAGGCATACGAAACAACTCTTCCCTCCTGCATAAGCATTGCTCCAAGTCCTCGACGAGAAGCGTTGCAATATACCTCATAATCCTTGCGCTGATCAGGCAGAATCAACACTGGTGATGTAACCAAACGTTTCTTCAACTCCTGGAAACTGGCCTCACATCCCCCAGTCCATTTAAACTCGGTGTCCTTCTTCAACAACTCCGTCATGGGCTTTGCAATCTTCAAGAAATTCTCAATGAACCTCCGGTAGTATCCTGCGAGTCCAAGAAAACTCCGGATCTCTCCAACTGTTGATGGGGCTTCCCAGTTTGTCACAATGACAACTTTGGTGGGGTCTACTACTATTCCTTTTCAGGATATAACATGTCCGAGAAATCCAACTTCCTTAAACCAAAACTCACATTTGCTGAACTTGGCGTATAACTGATGTTCTCTGAGCTTCTCAAGTACCAAACGCAAATGCTCCTTATGCTCTTCTTCATTCTTTGAGTAGACCAGAATATCATCAATGAACACCACGACGAACTTATCCAGAAACTCCATAAACACCTTGTTCATTATGTTCATGAAATAGGCAGGTGTGTTAGTCAGACCAAATGACATAACGGTATACTCATACAGCCCGTACCTGGTGGTAAAAGCCGTCTTAGGTATATCCTGCTCTCGTATCTTCAACTGGTGGTATCCTGATCGCAGATCGATCTTGGAAAATATCTTAGCTCCTTGCAATCGGTCAAACAAGTCATTGATCATCGGCAGTGGGTACTTGTTCTTGATTGTCACTTCATTCAATCCTCGGTAATCAACAACCATCCTTAACGACCAACCCTTATTCTCCACTAGAAGCACTGGCGATCCCCAAGGTGACGAACTTGGGCGAATATAGCCTTTATCCAATAACTCCTTGATCTGCTTCTTAATTTCCTCCAAATCTTTTGCAGGCATCCTGTACGGTCTCTTAGATATAGGCCTTGTGCCTAGCAAAAGCTCAATCAAAAACTCAATGTCTCTATCCGGTGGCATGCCTGGCAACTCCTCTGGAAATACGTCAAGGAAATCCTTCACCACTGGTACTTCCTCCTGTACAACTCCTGATTAGGAATTTACTTGAGTCCTCTTCGGCTCATGTCGCGATACATACTTAATCCTTCTTCCTTCTGGGGTGGTAAGCAAAATCGACTTACTGATGCAATCGATGTTTCCTCCATACATCGATAGCCAATCCATACCCAGAATCACATCCAAACCTTGCGATTCCAAAATGATTAAATCCGAGGGGAAAACATGCCTACCTATACTATGGCACTTGAAAACATCCTCGACTGGCCATATACTCTGCTCCTGGTGAGCTTACTAACATGGGTGTTCTAAGAACCTTGGTGGGCAGTTTATACTTATCCACAAATCCCCTTGATATGTATGAATGCGATGCACCAGTATCAAAAAGAACGATTGCAGTAAATGACTTAACCAAAAGCTTACCTATTACTGCATCTGGCTGGGCTTCAACCTCCTCCACGTTAACGTGGTTCACCTATCTTCTGTTGAAAGGGTTTGGCTTCTTCCCAGAGCTTCCATTGCCATTTCCATTCTTAGCTTCAGGACATTCATTGGCATAATGTCCAGTCTTCTAACACTTGTAGCAAGTTACTTGGCTCAGGTCCCTCTTAGCTGGGGTCGATGGGTTGGTACGGTTCTGTCCATTGCTTCCTCCATTCCCATTACCATTCTTGGGACCACTATGGTTGTGCGAGCTCCCTCCTCCATGGGTATGCTGAAAAGGTCCTCCCGAATTCGGGGTAAAACGGGGCTTTTGCTGAGCTCCAGAATTGTACTTCCCTTGTCCATACTTCCTCTTGCGGTTGTCAATCTGCTACTTCTTCCCTTCAATCATAAGAGCTCTATCTACCAACTCCTGGTAATTGTTGAAGGTTGCTACCATCAACTGCATGCTCAGCTCATCATTCAGTCCTTCCAGAAACTTCTCCTGCTTGGCTGCATCCGTAACAACGTCATCTGGGGCATAACATGCTAGCTTACTAAAGTCATCCACATACTGGCCAACTGTACGTCCTCCTTGGCGCAAGTTGTGAAACTCATGCTTCTTCATGGCCATAGCTCCTGCTGAAACATGGGCAGTATGGAAAGCCTGTTGGAACTGATCCCATGTGATAGTGTCGATAGGATAAGTGGCTGTGAAATTCTCCCACCATGATGTTGCGGGTCCATCAAGCTGATGTGCAGCAAAACGTACCTTCTCCGCATCTGTGCATCCTGAAGTGGTCAACTCCCTTCCCATCTTGCAGAGCCAATCATCTGCAACTATCGGCTCGGTGCTACTGGAGAACACTGGCGGATTCAGCCTCAAGAAATGGGCTAAGTGATCAACATGTGGTGGCGGTGGTGGGTTGTTGTTGTTGTTGTTGTTGTTGTTGTTCCCCTGGTTCTGATTCTGGACTAGCATCTGCATCAATGCATTCTGCTGCTGGATCAACTGAGTGAGCTCCAGTGGGAAAACAAATCCATTGTCACGTCTCGGAAGCATCTGAGGGTTTAGATAAGATGAGAATATAGAATAGAATGAGGTCTATAAAGAAAGACACTACCCATATGAACATGAGACAATAGCAAACAATATCACTTCAATCAAATCAAACAAGGGCATACAACAGTCTAGATATCATTACAAAAGTGCTCGGACTATACTATATACATGGGAGAATACTACTACTGTTATGGTGGTTGACAAGTAAAATTGATCGGTCGAAGACTCCATGGTATCTGCAACAGCTTCATCAACGAAATCATCATCGCTATCATCCGGGTCCGAGTCGGTGTCATCGATGATGATGTAGTTCTCCGGGCAAGTGCAATCATCGTCTTCTCCTCCAATCGCGGGAAATCCCATGAATACTTTTAGCTTCCTCTTCAGATCATCATTCTTCTCCACGAGTGTCGTCATTTCCTCCTCATATCCATCGCGTGTAGTCTTGAGTTCTTCCTCCAGCTCCATGATATTGGTCAATGCCTTCTTCAGATCTATCATGCATGCGCACATCTGGTTCTCCTGGCGACGAATGTGTTGGTTTAGCTCCTGAATGAAAGCTGCAATTGATCTATCCTTCCTGGTGCTGATCATCTCCCATTGCTCATCTCGGCGCCCACAAATCTGGTAAATAGTATCCTTAAGATCCTTGTGGTAAACTTCTCCAATGCGTCCCATGGTGATGTGGGCTGCTATGTTCTTTCCTAGACTCCAGGTTGTGATCCGTCTACATGGTAATGTTTGAAAAATACCCGAATCACTCGGAACCTTTCCGATGTCCGAATATAGCCTTCCAATATACTGATCTTTACGTCTCGACCATTTTGAGACTCCTCGTCATGTCCATGCTCTCATCTGGGACTCCGAACAACCTTCGGTACATCAAATCACATAAACTCATTATAACCATTGTCATCAAACATTAAGCGAGCGGACCCTATGTGTTCAAGAACTATGTAGACATGACCGAGACACATCTCCGGTCAATAACCAATAGCGGAACCTGGATGCTCATATTGGTTCCTACATATTCTACGAAGATCTTTATCGGTCAAACCGCATAACAACATACATTGTTTCCTTTGTCCTCGGTATGTTACTTGCCCGAGATTGGATCGTCGGTATCATCATACCTAGTTCAATCTCATTACCGACAAGTCTCTTTACTCGTTCCATAATGCTTCATCCCGCAACTAACTCATTAGTCACATTGCTTGCAAGGCTTCTCTGATCTTATCCATCAAAGTAGACTAAATCTCCAATGCTGCTACATAGCCTCTTGGAACTATCTCCAAACATAGCTCACGAAGATCCTTGGCTAACTCCTTTGGTAACTCTCCGGTCATGAGTGTGTTGACATGGCTCTTGCGTCTCAACGCATCGGCAACTACGTTAGCCTTTCCGGGGTGATAATGCAATCTCATATCATAATCTTTGATGAGCTCCAACCATCTCCTTTTGCCTGATATTCAAGTCCTTCTGCGTGAAGATGTACTTCAAACTCTTGTGATCCGTGTACACCTCACAATGGTCTCCGATGAGAAAATGTCTCCATGTCTTCAAAGCATGCACTACGGCTGCTAACTCCAAATCATGGGTAGCATAATTCAGCTCATGGGGTTTAAGCTATCGTGAGGCATACGAAACAACTCTTCCCTCCTGCATAAGCATTGCTCCAAGTCCTCGACGAGAAGCGTTGCAATATACCTCATAATCCTTGCGCTGATCAGGCAGAATCAACACTGGTGATGTAACCAAACGTTTCTTCAACTCCTGGAAACTGGCCTCACATCCCCCAGTCCATTTAAACTCGGTGTCCTTCTTCAACAACTCCGTCATGGGCTTTGCAATCTTCAAGAAATTCTCAATGAACCTCCGGTAGTATCCTGCGAGTCCAAGAAAACTCCGGATCTCTCCAACTGTTGATGGGGCTTCCCAGTTTGTCACAATGACAACTTTGGTGGGGTCTACTACTATTCCTTTTCAGGATATAACATGTCCGAGAAATCCAACTTCCTTAAACCAAAACTCACATTTGCTGAACTTGGCGTATAACTGATGTTCTCTGAGCTTCTCAAGTACCAAACGCAAATGCTCCTTATGCTCTTCTTCATTCTTTGAGTAGACCAGAATATCATCAATGAACACCACGACGAACTTATCCAGAAACTCCATAAACACCTTGTTCATTATGTTCATGAAATAGGCAGGTGTGTTAGTCAGACCAAATGACATAACGGTATACTCATACAGCCCGTACCTGGTGGTAAAAGCCGTCTTAGGTATATCCTGCTCTCGTATCTTCAACTGGTGGTATCCTGATCGCAGATCGATCTTGGAAAATATCTTAGCTCCTTGCAATCGGTCAAACAAGTCATTGATCATCGGCAGTGGGTACTTGTTCTTGATTGTCACTTCATTCAATCCTCGGTAATCAACAACCATCCTTAACGACCAACCCTTATTCTCCACTAGAAGCACTGGCGATCCCCAAGGTGACGAACTTGGGCGAATATAGCCTTTATCCAATAACTCCTTGATCTGCTTCTTAATTTCCTCCAAATCTTTTGCAGGCATCCTGTACGGTCTCTTAGATATAGGCCTTGTGCCTAGCAAAAGCTCAATCAAAAACTCAATGTCTCTATCCGGTGGCATGCCTGGCAACTCCTCTGGAAATACGTCAAGGAAATCCTTCACCACTGGTACTTCCTCCTGTACAACTCCTGATTAGGAATTTACTTGAGTCCTCTTCGGCTCATGTCGCGATACATACTTAATCCTTCTTCCTTCTGGGGTGGTAAGCAAAATCGACTTACTGATGCAATCGATGTTTCCTCCATACATCGATAGCCAATCCATACCCAGAATCACATCCAAACCTTGCGATTCCAAAATGATTAAATCCGAGGGGAAAACATGCCTACCTATACTATGGCACTTGAAAACATCCTCGACTGGCCATATACTCTGCTCCTGGTGAGCTTACTAACATGGGTGTTCTAAGAACCTTGGTGGGCAGTTTATACTTATCCACAAATCCCCTTGATATGTATGAATGCGATGCACCAGTATCAAAAAGAACGATTGCAGTAAATGACTTAACCAAAAGCTTACCTATTACTGCATCTGGCTGGGCTTCAACCTCCTCCACGTTAACGTGGTTCACCTATCTTCTATTGAAAGGGTTTGGCTTCTTCCCAGAGCTTCCATTGCCATTTCCATTCTTAGCTTCAGGACATTCATTGGCATAATGTCCAGTCTTCTGACACTTGTAGCAAGTTACTTGGCTCAGGTCCCTCTTAGCTGGGGTCGATGGGTTGGTACGGTTCTGTCCATTGCTTCCTCCATTCCCATTACCATTCTTGGGACCACTATGGTTGTGCGAGCTCCCTCCTCCATGGGTATGCTGAAAAGGTCCTCCCGAATTCGGGGTAAAACGGGGCTTTTGCTGAGCTCCAGAATTGTACTTCCCTTGTCCATACTTCCTCTTGCGGTTGTCAATCTGCTACTTCTTCCCTTCAATCATAAGAGCTCTATCTACCAACTCCTGGTAATTGTTGAAGGTTGCTACCATCAACTGCATGCTCAGCTCATCATTCAGTCCTTCCAGAAACTTCTCCTGCTTGGCTGCATCCGTAACAACGTCATCTGGGGCATAACATGCTAGCTTACTAAAGTCATCCACATACTGGCCAACTGTACGTCCTCCTTGGCGCAAGTTGTAAAACTCATGCTTCTTCATGGCCATAGCTCCTGCTGAAACATGGGCAGTATGGAAAGCCTGTTGGAACTGATCCCATGTGATAGTGTCGATAGGATAAGTGGCTGTGAAATTCTCCCACCATGATGTTGCGGGTCCATCAAGCTGATGTGCAGCAAAACGTACCTTCTCCGCATCTGTGCATCCTGAAGTGGTCAACTCCCTTCCCATCTTGCGGAGCCAATCATCTGCAACTATCGGCTCGGTGCTACTGGAGAACACCGGCGGATTCAGCCTCAAGAAATGGGCTAAGTGATCAACAGGTGGTGGTGGTGGTGGGTTGTTGTTGTTGTTGTTGTTGTTGTTGTTGTTCCCCTGGTTCTGATTCTGGACTAGCATCTGCATCAATGCATTCTGCTGCTGGATCAACTGAGTGAGCTCCAGTGGGAAAACAAATCCATTGTCACGTCTCGGAAGCATCTGAGGGTTTAGATAAGATGAGAATATAGAATAGAATGAGGTCTATAAAGAAAGACACTACCCATATGAACATGAGACAATAGCAAACAATATCACTTCAATCAAATCAAACAAGGGCATACAACAGTCTAGATATCATTACAAAAGTGCTCGGACTATACTATATACATGGGAGAATACTACTACTGTTATGGTGGTTGACAAGTAAAATTGATCGGTCGAAGACTCCATGGTATCTGCAACAGCTTCATCAACGAAATCATCATCGCTATCATCCGGGTCCGAGTCGGTGTCATCGATGATGATGTAGTTCTCCGGGCAAGTGCAATCATCGTCTTCTCCTCCAATCGCGGGAAATCCCATGAATACTTTTAGCTTCTTCTTCAGATCATCATTATTCTCCACGAGTGTCGTCATTTCCTCCTCATATCCATCGCGTGTAGTCTTGAGTTCTTCCTCCAGCTCCATGATATTGGTCAATGCCTTCTTCAGATCTATCATGCATGCGCACATCTGGTTCTCCTGGCGACGAATGTGTTGGTTTAGCTCCTGAATGAAAGCTGCAATTGATCTATCCTTCCTGGTGCTGATCATCTCCCATTGCTCATCTCGGCGCCCACAAATCTGGTAAATAGTATCCTTAAGATCCTTGTGGTAAACTTCTCCAATGCGTCCCATGGTGATGTGGGCTGCCATGCATCAAAGGACAACTCTATGGGCTCAGTGACAGGCATGAACGTTCTTCCTGGTACTTGGACTTGAATCATCCAACACTCTTCTTCGGGTAAAGTGGCGATGTAGGTCCCGGTGAAACTTGGTACTCCAATGTTCAGATATCTAGTGACTTCCTTCAAGTGGCGTCCAAAGGGTGTATCTTCATCCGGTTGTGTGAACTTGTTCCTTGCATCCGCCATCCTAAAAGAGTAAAAAAGATGAGGAGTCAGAAATGAGAAGAGAGTAGTGATCTAGGGCTTTAGCTTAGTGGTCGTGTCCTACAGTCAGCGTGTGTTGTGATACCATCTTGTAGCGACCAGACCTCAAACAGTCTAATCTCTGTGCTTCAGTGTCATCCCTGGATCAGTAATGCTGACACGCACAGTACTTGAAGGATTTATAACAGAGTAGCAATCACACACTTATTACATCAAATGTCTCAAAAGAGAACTTATTACAATAAATATGGCTTAAGGCCATCTAATAACGATAACAGCGGAAGGCTTGGAAGATAAAGCGAGTCCATCAACTCCAACGGCATCACTGAGTATAAGACCACGACCTAAGGCACCTTACTCGTCGTCTGAAAAGTCTGCAACATGAACGTTGCAGCCCGAAAACGGGTCAGCACATGGAATATGCTGGCATGTAACACATAGAGAGTAATGAACAGAATAATGCTATACTACATGCATATATGGCTGGTGGAAAGCTCTATGATTACAGTTTTGCATAAAGCCAATTTTTCCCTACTACAAAGGAATAAAATTTTATTTAACTATCATGGTGGTTGTTAAACATTGAGAAGGTTCACCCAACTCATTCCCAATTAAGCATCATCATTAAACCCACCAAAATTAATTAAAGTAACATGATGAGATTCACATGATAATCCAAGTACTAGATACTCAAAACGTCCATAACCGTGGACATAGCTAACCATGATTAGTTTATACACTCTGCAGAGGTTTGCGCACTTTTCCCCGCAAGACTCGATCTCCTCCGTTGGGATTCTCGCACTACATGGTGTTTGAGAAACGGATGATCGAGACATAGTCTTTTAGAAGCGTTTGCATCTTACGATGGGTAGACAGTTACACCTACTTTCCCCTGCATCTGCTAGTCTACCACTGTAAGAGTTCACACGACTTAAACAACTATGCTAGAGCCCATAGTAGCTTGTGGCTGCACATGGAAGTTTCTAGCATGAATAATCTCATGATCCCTTTGAGCCTGGGTGGCGGTCCATAAAGAAAAAGAACAGGCAATCACTGGAATCCCAGGTGCCTCAATCCACCCAGATGTGTATTAAAGTTGCCACCTTAAATAAACCATTAATTAACAATCTCACATCTATCATGGATACACTCACCCAATCCACGTCTACTAGCATAGCATGGCAATATAAGCAAACATAGAAGTAACTCCCAAAGGTTTGAAAGTAAACAGGATATAGGTACTACCTCATCTACTCCCCAGAACCCACATATTAATCAGATCCTAATCATGCAATTGTTTGAGGATTGATCTAATGCAATAAAACTAGGTAGTAAAGAGGTATGATCAAAGTGTTACTTGCCTTGCTGATGATCTGTGAAACCTAGAGATTCGAAGTAGCAAGCGGCGCACTCCGGATACTCTATCGCAAACAAACAAGCATAAAATAAGCACTCATCTAATGCATAGGTAAAACTCAAATAAAAGATCTAACCAGAAAGTTCAACTTAAGAACTCCAGTTTGCAAAAAGAATCAAATCAAACGAAGCAACGAAAGTCAAACGGCGAAAGATACAAGCTTTGTTTACTAATCTGGACCTAAGTCAAATTTTACAGTAGCAAAAACTTGTTTGAGTTCGTTAAACGGAAAGAGGGTTTCGAGACGAAACTCTAGGCGTTTGAATCGCCTGATTCCGATAAACGAGCGAAAAGTTATACTAGAACGAAAATCGGATCAGAAATCGCAATCTGGAATAATCGCGGAAAATCCGAGAAAAAGAAAAACGGACGAACAGGCTAACAAACGAACGTTCGCTGTCTGCGGCTAAATGACGAAAATCGTTCGTTAAAATGAACATACGGACGAACGTCCGTTAAACAAACTAAACCGGAAAAAAATAAAACCGATCTAAAAAAGCGCACCTCGGTTTTAAAAAAAAACAAAAAACATTTTTTTTCAAAACCGGTGGCTACCTCGGGATGCGTGACGGCGGCGGCGGCGGCTACTCCGGCGAGGCGGGGGGGCTCCAGCGGCGGGTCGGCGGAGGACGGCGTCAGCGGCGGGGTCGGCGGCGGACGGCGGCGGCGCGGATCGGGGCGGCGGCGGCGGTCTCCGGCGACGGCGAAGGCAGCACGCGGCGGCGGCGGGGTCCGGCTGGGGCTAGGGTTTCGGGGGGGCTGGGTTGCAGCTTGGGCTCCCCCGGCTTATAAAGGCCGGCCAGGCCTTGAGTCCTAGGCGGACACGGCCCGGTAGGTCGGTTAGCGTTTTTTTAAATAATTACGCACAAAAAAACAAATAAAAGAAATAGTAAACGGACTCCAAAAATCCCGAAATAAATTTTCCCCGACTTCCAAAATCAAGCCGGACAAGAGGAACATTTATTTGGGGCCTAAATACAATTTTGAAAAACGCGCATTTTTTCCTAATTCAAATAAAATAGCAATAAAACTCCGAAATAAAATCTTATTTGATTCTAATATTAAATCCTCAACATTTCTTTATTTTGGGAAAGTCATTTTATTCCCTCTCTCATATTTTCATAATATAAATAACTGAAGATAGAGTAATTAAAATCAAATCATCCTATTTTCAAAATTTGAGAAACTCAAATATGAAAATAATGAAATCCCCAACTCTCTCCGTGGGTCCTTGAGTTGCGTAGAATTTCTAGGATGAAGCCAAAATGCAATAAAATATGATATGCAATGATGATCTTATGTATAACATTCCAAATTGAAAATTTGGGATGTTACAGAGCATACCTCAGAAAGATATGGTTTTCACCGTTGTGGCTGAATTGGAATTAATTCCTGTGGTCAGTGAGTTTCCCGATGTATTCCCAGAAGAGCTGCCAGGCATGCCACCAGACCGAGAGCTCGAGTTTGCAATCGACCTTGTGCCCGGAACCGCACCATTATACAAGAAATATTATCGGATGCCGTCATCAGAATTAGTGGAGCTAAAGAAACAGCTTGATGAGATGCTCCAGAAAAGTTACATCCGTCCCAGTTCCTCACCATGGGGATCACCTGCTATATTCGTGGATAAGAAAGATGGTAGTCTCCGTATGTGTGTGGATTACCGTCAGCTGAATGATGTCACCATCAAGAACAAATATCCACTGCCCAGGATTGATGACTTATTTGATCAGCTCAGTGGGGCCAAGGTGTTCTCCAAAATTGATTTGAGGATGGGATACCACCAACTCAAGATTAAAAAGGAAGATATTCCTAAGACTGCATTCACTACTCGGTACGGTCTTTATGAATATACTGTTATGTCCTTCAGCCTCACCAATGCCCCTGCTTTCTTCATGCACATGATGAATAAAGTATTCATGGATTTCCTTGATAAATTTGTGGTGGTTTTCATCGATGATATTCTCATATACTCAAAAAGTGAAGATAAGCACAAAGGACACCTCTGAGCTGTCCTACAAAGACTCCGTGACCATCGACTGTACGCCAAATTCAGTAAATGTGAGTTTTGGCTCAAGAAAGTTGGATTCCTTGGGCATATACTATCCCCGGAAGGTATAGCCGTAGATCCCAGCAAGGTAAAAGACATACTTGATTGGTTGGCACCCACGACAGTATCTCAAATTCGGAGCTTCCTTGGATTAGTCGGATACTATCGCTGGTTCATTGAAGGTTTCTCTAAGATTGCCAAGCCAATGACAGAGCTTCTCAACAAGGATAAGAAATTTGAATGGACTAAGGATTGCGAGAAAAGTTTCAACGAGCTAAAAATCAGACTGACATCAGCCCCTGTGTTGACACTTCCAGACATCTACCGCAACTTTGATGTATACTATGATGCTTCCAGGCAAGGTCTTGGATGCGTACTTATGCAAGATGGCAAGGTAGTAGCATATGCATCTCGGCAGCTGCGACCCCATGAAGGGGAGTATCCTACTCATGATATGGAATTGGCCGCGGTGGTTCATGCTCTAAAAATTTGGAGGCACTATCTCATTGGAAAAAGGTGCCAAATATTTACCGACCACAAAAGTCTCAAATACATATTCACTCAGCCAGATTTGAATCTCCGCCAACGCAGATGGCTTGAGTTAGTCAAGGACTACGATCTTGGAATTAATTACCACCCGGGTAAGGCCAACGTGGTGGCCGATGCACTCGGCGGAAAGCCTGTCAGTTTAAATGCCATGATGGAATCCCCGCCTTCCGAACTCCAAGAAGAAATTGCTCAGCTCAATTTGGTCATAGTTGATGCTGGTCTTGCTAATATTGTGGAGATTACTCCTACCCTCGAGGATGAGATCTGCAGGGCCCATCCGGATGACACATTCTTACAAAAATATGTCAAGCGAATGTTAGCAGTATAGACCTCGGATTTTTCCAAGGACCATCTAGGTACATTACGATTCCGCGGGAGGATTTGTGTACCAAGTCAAGGAGATTTGAGGTAGAAAATACTGTCTGAAGCACACGAATCTTCGTATTCTATTCACCTCAGAGGCACTAAAATGTACGAAGACCACCTCCAAATATTCTGGTGGGACAGAATGAAGAAAGACATAGCCTATTTTGTGGCCTGCTGCAACATATGCAATAAAGTAAAGGTAGAGCACCAGAAACCAGCCGGACTCCTCCGACCGTTGCCTGTTCCGCAATTGAAGTGGGATGACATCTGCATGGAATTTATCACCGGGCTACCAAAAACTCAGCGAGGCAATGACGCAGTATGGGTCATAGTGGATATGTTAACCAAGGTACCTCATTTCATTCCCATCAGAACCACATACCGTCTTGATCAACTCGCACAATTATATGTGTCCAGAATAGTCAGTTTACACGGAGTACATCGAACGATCACTTCTGACCGGGGGTCCCTATTTACCTCCGCTTTCTGGTCCCGTCTTCAGCAAGCTTTGGGAACAGCACTGAAATATAGTACCGCTTATCATCCTCAGACCTATGGGCAGACTGAGCGGGTAAACCAAATACTTGAAGATATGTTGCGAGCATGTGCCTTGGCCCAAGGGCCTATGTGGGAAGATTGTCTGCCGTATGCTAAGTTCTCCTACAACAACAGTTTTCAAGCCAGTTTAAAAATGTCACCTGTTGGAAATATGCCCTAGAGGCAATAATAAAGAGGATTATTGTTATATTTCCTTGTTCATGATAATTGTCTTTATTCATGCTATAACTGTATTATCCGGAAATCATAATACACGTGTGAATACATAGACCATAATATGTCCCTAGTAAGCCTCTAGTTGACTAGCTCGTTGATTAACAGATAGTCATGGTTTCTTGGCTATGGACATTGGATGTCGTTGATAACGGGATCATATCATTAGGAGAATGATGTGATGGACAAGACCCAATCCTAAGCATAGCACAAGATCGTGTAGTTCGTTTGCTAGAGCTTTTCCAATGTCAAGTATCTTTTCCTTAGACCATGAGATCGTGTAACTCCCGGATACCGTAGGAGTGCTTTGGGTGTACCAAACGTCACAACGTAACTGGGTGACTATAAAGGTGCACTACAGGTATCTCCGAAAGTGTCTGTTGGGTTGACACGGATCGAGACTAGGATTTGTCACTCCGTATGACGGAGAGGTATCTCTGGGCCCACTCGGTAATGCATCATCATAATGAGCTCAAAGTGACCAAGTGTTTGGTCACGGGATCATGCATTACAGTACGAGTAAAGTGACTTGCCAGTAACGAGTCTGAACGAGGTATTGGGATACCGACGATCGAGTCTCGGGCAAGTAACGTACCGATTGACAAAGGGAATTGTATACGGGGTTGTTTGAATCCTTGACATCGTGGTTCATCCGATGAGATCATCGAGGAGCATGTGGGAGCCAACATGGGTATCCAGATCCCGCTGTTGGTTATTGCCCGAGAGCCGTCTCGGTCATGTCTACGTGTCTCCCGAACCTGTAGGGTCTACACACTTAAGGTTCGGTGATGCTAGGGTTGTATGAATATGAGTATGTAGAAAACCGAATGTTGTTTGGAGTCCCGGATGTCATGAGGAGTTTCGGAATGGTTCGGAGGTAAAGAATTATATATAGGAAGTGCTGTTTCGGCCATCGGGAGAGTTTCGGGGTCACCCGGTATTGTACCGGGACCACCGGAAGGGTCCCGGGGGTCCACCGGGTGGGGCCACCTATACCGGAGGGCCCCGTGGGCTGAGATGGGAGGGGAGCCAGCACGTAGTGGGCTGGTGCGCCCCCCCTTGGGCCTCCCCTGCGCCTAGGGTTGAAAACCCTAGGGGGGAGGCGCACCACTTGCCTTGGGGGGTACTCCAACCCCCCTGGCCGCCGCCCCCCTTGGGAGATTGCATCTCCCAGGGCCGGCGCCCCCCCGGGGGCCTATATAAAGGGAGGGGAGGGAGGGGCAGCCGCACCCTGAAGTTCTGGCGCCTCCCTCCCCCTGCTACACCTCGTCCTCCTCCCGCAGCAGCTTGGCGAAGCCCTACCGGAGTTCTGCTGCATCCACCACCATGCTGTCGTGCTGCTGGATCATCATCAACCTCTCCTTCCCCCTTGCTGGATCAAGACGGAGGAGACGTCACGCTGACCGTACGTGTATTGAACGCGGAGGTGCCGTCCATTCGGCGCTAAGATCTCCGGTGATAGGATCACGACGAGAACGACTACCTCAACCCCGTTCTTTTGAATGCTTCCGCTCGCGATCTACAAAGTGGTATGTAGATGCAATCACTCTCCCATGACTCATTGCTTAGATGAACTCATAGATGGATCTTGGTGAAACCGTAGGAAAAATTTTAATTTTCTGCAACGTTCCCCAACAGTGGTATTAGAGCCAGGTTTATGCGTAGTTCTCTATTGCACGAGTAGAACACAATTTTGTTGTGGGCGTAGATCTTGTCAACTTGCTTGCCGCTACTAGTCTTATCTTGCTTCAGCAGTATTGTGGGATGAAGCGTCCCGGACCAACCTTACACGTACGCTTACGTGAGACCGGTTCCACCGACTGACATGCACTAGTTGCATAAGGTGGCTGGCGGGTGTCTGTCTCTCCTACTTTAGTTGGAGCGGATTCGATGAAAAGGGTCCTTATGAAGGGTAAATAGAAGTTGACAAAATCACGTTGTGGCTTTAACGTAGGTAAGAAAACGTTCTTGCTAGATCACCTATAGAAGCCACGTAAAACTTGCAACAACAATTAGAGGACGTCTAACTTGTTTTTGCAGCAAGTGTCTTGTGATGTGATATGGCCAAAGTTGTGATGAATGATGAATGATATATTGTGATGTATGAGATCATGTTCTTGTAATAGGAATCACGACTTGCATGTCGATGAGTATGACAACCGGCAGGAGCCATAGGAGTTGTCTTTATTTTTGTATGACCTGCGTGTCATTGAAGAACGCCATGTAAATTACTTTACTTTATTGCTAAACGCGTTAGCCATAGAAGTAGAAGTAGTCGTTGGCATGACAACTTCATGAAGACACGATGATGGAGATCATGGTGTCATGCCGGTGACAAGATGATCATGGAGCCCCGAAGATAGAGATCAATGGAGCTATGTGATATTGGCCATATCATGTCACTACTATATAATTGCATGTGATGTTTATTATTTTTATGCATCTTGTTTACTTAGAACGACGGTAGTAAATAAGATGATCCCTTACAACAATTTCAAGAAGTGTTCTCCCCTAACTGTGCACCGTTGCTAAAGTTCGTCGTTTCGAAGCAACACATGATGATCGGGTGTGATAGATTCTTACGTTCACATACAATAGGTGTAAGACAGTTTTACACATGCAAAACACTTAGGGTTAACTTGACGAGCCTAGCATGTATAGACATGGCCTCGGAACACAGAGACCGAAAGGTCGAACACGAGTCATATGGAAGATACGATCAACATGGAGATGTTCACCGACGATGACTAGTCCGTCTCACGTGATGATCGGACACGGCCTAGTCGACTCGGATCGTGTAACACTTAGATGACTAGAGGGATGTCTAATCTGAGTGGGATTTCATTGTAATAATTTGATTAGATGAACTTAATTATCATGAACTTAGTCTAAAACCTTTGCAAATATGTCTTGTAGATCAAATGGCCAACGCTCATGTCAACATGAACTTCAACGCGTTCCTAGAGAAAACCAAGCTGAAAGATGATGGCAGCAACTATACGGACTGGGTCCGGAACTTGAGGATCATCCTCATAGCTGCCAGGAAACAATATGTCCTAGAAGGACCGCTAGGTGATGCACCCGTTCCAGAGAACCAAGACGTTATGAACGCTTGGCAGTCTCGTGCTGATGATTACTCCCTCGTTCAATGCGGCATGCTTTACAGCTTAGAACCGGAGCTCCAAAAGCGTTTTGAGCAACCTGGAGCATATGAGATGTTCGAGGAGCTGAAACTAGTTTTCCAAGCTCAGGCCCGGGTCGAGAGATATGAAGTCTCCGACAAGTTCTATAGTTGTAAGATGGAGGAAAATAGTTCTGTCAGTGAGCACATACTCAAAATGTCTGGGTTGCACAACCGCCTGTCCCAGCTGGACATTAACCTCTCGGACGAGGCGGTCATTGACAGAATCCTTCAGTCGCTCCCACCAAGCTACAAGAGCTTTGTGATGAACTACAATATGCAGGGTATGGTGAAGACCATTCCTGAAGTATTTTCAATGCTGAAGTCAGCAGAGGTAGAAATCAAGAAGGGACATCAAGTGTTGATGGTCAATAAAACCACTAAGTTCAAGAAGGGCAAGGGCAAGAAGAACTTCAAGAAAGACGGCAAGGATGTTGCCACGCCCGGTAAGCCAGTTGCTGGGAAGAAGTCAAAGAATGGACCCAAGCCTGAGACGGAGTGCTTTTATTGCAAAGGGAAGGGTCACTGGAAGCGGAACTGCCCCAAATACTTAGCGGACAAGAAGGCCGGCAACACCAAAGGTATATTTGATATACATGTAATTGGTGTGTACCTTACCAGTACTCGTAGTAACTCCTGGGTATTTGATACCGGTGCCGTTGCTCATATTTGTAACTCATAGCAGGAGCTGCGGAATAAGCGGAGACTGGCGAAGGACGAGGTGACAATGTGCGTCGGGAATGGTTCCAAGGTCGATGTGATCGCCGTCGGCACGCTACCTCTACATTTACCTATGGGATTAGTTTTAAACCTTAATAATTGTTATTTGGTGCCAAGTTTGAGCATGAACATTGTATCTGGATCTCGTTTGATACGAGATGGCTACTCATTTAAATCCGAGAATAATGGTTGTTCTATTTATATGAGAGATATGTTTTATGGTCATGCCCCGATGGTCAATGGTTTATTCTTAATGAATCTCGAGCGTAATGTTACACATATTCATAGTGTGAATACCAAAAGATGTAAAGTTGATAACGATAGTCCCACATACTTGTGGCACTGCTGCCTTGGTCACATGGGTGTCAAGCGCATGAAGAAGCTCCATGCTGATGGACTTTTAGAGTCTCTCGATTATGAATCATTTGACACATGCGAACCATGCCTCATGGGCAAAATGACCAAGACTCCGTTCTCCGGAACAATGGAGCGAGCAACCAACTTATTGGAAATCATACATACCGATGTGTGCGGTCCAATGAGCGTTGAGGCTCGCGGAGGATATCGTTATGTTCTCACTCTCACTGATGACTTGAGTAGATATGGGTATGTCTACTTAATGAAACACAAGTCTGAGACCTTTGAAAAGTTCAAGGAATTTCAGAATGAGGTAGAGAATCAACGTGACCGAAAGATAAAGTTTCTACGATCAGATCGTGGAGGAGAATATTTAAGTCACAAATTTGGTACACACTTAAGGAAATGTGGAATCGTTTCACAACTCACGACGCTTGGAACACCTCAGCGTAACGGTGTGTCCGAATGTCGTAATCGCACTCTATTGGATATGGTGCGGTCTATGATGTCTCTTACCGATTTACCGCTATCATTTTGGGGATACGCTCTAGAGACAGCTACATTCACTTTAAATAGGGCACCGTCTAAATCCGTTGAGACGACACCATATGAATTATGGTTTGGGAAGAAACCTAAGTTGTCGTTTCTAAAAGTTTGGGGATGCGATGCTTATGTCAAGAAACTTCAACCTGAAAAGCTCAAACCCAAGTCGGAAAAATGCGTCTTCATAGGATACCCTAAGGAAACCATTGGGTATACCTTCTACTTAAGATCCGAGGGCAAGATCTTTGTTGCCAAGAACGGATCCTTTCTGGAAAAAGAGTTTCTCTCGAAAGAAGTAAGTGGGAGGAAAGTAGAACTCGATGAAGTACTACCTCTTAAACAGGAAAGTAGTGCAGCTCAGGAAAATGTTCCTGTGATGCCTACACCAACTGAAGAGGAAAATAATGATGATGATCAAGGTACTTCGGATCAAGTTGCTACTGAACTTCATAGGTCCACAAGGACACGTTCCGCACCAGAGTGGTACGACAACCCTGTCCTGAAAATCATGTTGTTAGACAACGGTGAACCTTCGAACTATGAAGAAGCAATGGCGGGCCCAGATTCCAACAAATGGCTTGAAGACATGAAATCCGAGATAGAATCCATGTATGAAAACAAAGTATGGACTTTGACAGACTTGCCCGATGATCGGCGAGCGATAGAAAACAAATGGATCTTTAAGAAGAAGACGGACGTGGATGGTAATGTTACCATCTATAAAGCTCGACTTGTCGCTAAGGGTTATCGACAAGTTCAAGGGGTTGACTGCGATGAGACATTCTCTCCCGTAGCGAAGCTGAAGTCCGTCCGAATCATGTTAGCAATTGCCGCATACTATGATTATGAGATATGGCAGATGGACGTCAAAACGGCATTCCTTAACGGACATCTTAAGGAAGAACTATATATGATGCAGCCGGAAGGTTTTGTCGATCCTAATAATGTTAACAAAGTATGCAAGCTCCAGCGATCCATTTATGGGCTGGTGTAAGCATCTCGGAGTTGGAACATTCGCTTTGATGAGATGATCAAAGCGTTTGGGTTTATGCAGACTTATGGAGAAGCCTGCGTTTACAAGAAAGTGAGTGGGAGCTCTGTAGCATTTCTCATATTATATGTAGATGACATACTCTTGATGGGAAATGATATAGAACTTTTGGACAGCATTAAGGCCTACTTGAATAAGTGTTTTTCAATGAAGGACCTTGGAGAAGCTGCTTACATATTAGGCATCAAGATCTATAGGGATAGATCGAGACGCCTCATAGGTCTTTCACAAAGCACATACCTTGATAAGATTTTGAAGAAGTTCAAAATGGATCAGTCCAAGAAAGGGTTCTTGCCTGTATTGCAAGGTGTGAGATTGAGCTCGGCTCAATGCCCGACCACGGCAAAAGATAAAGAAGAGATGAGTGTCATCCCCTATGCTTCAGCCATAGGATCTATTATGTATGCCATGATGTGTACCAGACCTGATGTAAACCTTACCGTAAGTTTGGTAGGAAGGTACCAAAGTAATGCCGGCAAGGAACATTGGACAGCGGTCAAGAATATCCTGAAGTACCTGAAAAGGACAAAGGACATGTTTCTCGTTTATGGGGATGACGAAGAGCTCGTCGTAAAGGGTTACGTCGACGCTAGCTTCGACACAGATCTGGATGACTCTAAGTCACAAACCGAATACGTGTATATGTTGAATGGTGGAGCAGTAAGCTGGTGCAGCTGTAAGCAGAGCATCGTGGCGGGATCTACATGTGAAGCAGAGTACATGGCAGCCTCGGAGGTAGCGCATGAAGCAATTTGGGTGAAGGAGTTCATCACCGACCTAGGAGTCATACCCAATGCGTCGGGGCCGATCAAACTCTTCTGTGACAACACTGGAGCTATTGCCCTTGCCAAGAAGCCCAGGTTTCACAAGAAGACCAGGCACATCAAGCGTCATTTCAACTCCATCCATGAAAATGTTCAAGATGGAGACATAGATATTTGCAAAGTACATACGGATCTGAATGTCGCAGATCCGTTGACTAAACCTCTCTCGCGAGCAAAACATGATCAACACCAGAACTCTATGGATGTGCGATTCATCACAATGTAACTAGATTATTGACTCTAGTGCAAGTGGGAGACTGTTGGAAATATGCCCTAGAGGCAATAATAAAAAGGATTATTATTATATTTCCTTGTTCATGATAATTGTCTTTATTCATGCTATAACTGTATTATCCGGAAATCGTAATACACGTGCGAATACATAGACCATAATATGTCCCTAGTAAGCCTCTAGTTGACTAACTTGTTGATTAACAGATAGTCATGGTTTCCTGGCTATGGACATTGGATGTCGTTGATAACGGGATCACATCATTAGGAGAATGATGTGATGGACAAGACCCAATCCTAAGCATAGCACAAGATTGTGTAGTTCGTTTGCTAGAGCTTTTCCAATGTCAAGTATCTTTTCCTTAGACCATGAGATCCTGTAACTCCCGGATACCGTAGGAGTGCTTTGGGTGTACCAAATGTCACAATGTAACTAGGTGACTATAAAGGTGCACTACAGGTATCTCCGAAAGTGTCTGTTGGGTTGACACGGATCGAGACTAGGATTTGTCACTCCGTATGACGGAGAGGTATCTCTGGGCCCACTTGGTAATGCATCATCATAATGAGCTCAAAGTGACCAAGTGTTTGGTCACGGGATCATGCATTACGGTACGAGTAAAGTGACTTGCCAGTAACGAGACTGAACGAGGTATTAGGATACCGACGATCGAGTCTCGGGCAAGTAACATACCGATTGACAAAGGGAATTTTATACGGGGTTGTTTGAATCCTCGACATCGTGGTTCATCTGATGAGATCATCGAGGAGCATGTGGGAGCCAACATGGGTATCCAGATCCTGCTGTTGGTTATTGCCCGAGAGCCGTCTCGGTCATGTCTACGTGTCTCCCGAACCCGTACGGTCTACACACTTAAGGTTCAGTGACGCTAGGGTTGTATGAATATGAGTATGCAGCAAACCGAATGTTGTTCGGAGTCCCGGATGAGATCCCGGACGTCACGAGGAGTTTTGGAATGGTCTGGAGGTAAAGAATTATATATAGGAAGTGCTGTTTCGGCCATCAGGAGAGTTTCGAGGTCACCCGGTATTGTACCGGGACCACCGGAAGGGTCCCGGGGGTCCACCGGGTGGGGCCACCTATCCCGGAGGGCCCCGTGAGCTGAGATGGGAGGGGAACCAGCATGTAGTGGGATGGTGCGCCCCCCCCCCCCTTGGGCCTCTCCTGCGCCTAGGGTTGAAAACCCTAGGGGGGAGGCGCACCACTTGCCTTGGGGGGTACTCCAACCCCCCCTGGCCGCCGCCCCCCTTGGGAGATTGCATCTCCCAGGGCCGGCGCCCCCCTGGGGGCCTACATAAAGGGAGGGGAGGGAGGGGAAGCCGCACCCTAAAGTTCTGGCGCCTCCCTCCCCCTGCTACACCTCGTCCTCCTCCGGCAGCAGCTTGGCGAAGCCCTGCCGGAGTTCTGCTGCATCCACCACCACGCCATCATGCTGCTGGATCATCATCAACCTCTCCTTCCCCCTTGCTGGATCAAGACGGAGGAGATGTCACGCTGACCGTACGTGTGTTGAACGCAGAGGTGCCGTCCGTTCGGCGCTAGGATCTCCGGTGATAGGATCACGACGAGAACGACTACCTCAACCCCATTCTTTTGAATGCTTCCGCTCGCGATCTACAAAGTGGTATGTAGATGCAATCACTCTCCCATGACTCGTTGTTTAGATGAACTCATAGATAGATCTTGGTGAAACCGTAGGAAAAATTTTAATTTTCTGCAACGTTCCCCAACATCACCGTGTCAGGCTTTGTATGGCCGTAAGTGCCGCACCCCGTTGAATTGGTCTCAAACCGGGAATAGCCGCATTTTCGGAACAGACCTCATGATGGAAGCTGAAAAGAAAGTCCAAGAAATCTGAGACCGTCTGCGACTGGCCAAATCCCGACAAAAGAGCTATTATGATGCGAAGCACCGACAGGTCAGTTTTGAGCCCGGAGTACAAGTATACCTCAGGGTCACTCCTATGAAGGGGGTCAAAAGGTTTTAGACTCGCGGAAAATTGGCACGCAAGTTTATTGGTCCATTCCCAGTTGTGTCCCGAGTGGGTACTGTTGCATATCAGTTGGAACTGCCACCAGAATTGTCAGAAGTGCACAACGTGTTCCATGTCTCCCAGCTGAGGCGATGCATATCACCCCCCGAGAAAAAGACTGCTATGACAGAAGTAGAGTTGGCTAAGGATTTAACGTAAGAGGAGAGACCGTTCAAAATTTTGGATGAGATGGAAAGGGTCACTCGTAGTAAGGCGAGAAAATTTTACAAGGTCCAATGGGAGCATCATACATAGGCGAAAGCAACCTGGGAGCAAGAATCTCAAGGACGAGATTCATCCTAAGTGGGGGAGGTTTGTGACAGCCTGGTTTTTGCCCTCTTAAGGCAAACTATCCATAACTGTTTTCCGGAACAACTGAATCTCAAGGACGAGATTCATCCTAAGTGGGGGAGGTTTGTGACAGCCTGGTTTTTGCCCTCTTTTCTTTTTCTGGATTTCATTTGGATTTGATTTGAATTTTGGCATTTGAATCATTTCAGTTGGACTTAAAAACTTGGGCATCACCTTGGCTTTCACCCAAGTGACTCATTTCTCTCCCTAGCCATCATTTCCTCTCTGGTCTACCTCAAAATAATATCATGGATATTTTTCTTAAATGAAAAATATTCATTTTGCTTTCAAAAACCCTAACCAGAAACTTGTGCTCCAAAGCAACCCCAATTTTTCTTGCCCACAAAAATCTGAGAAAGTTTACAAAGATCCTTTGAACCCTAGGGCACCTCCCTGAGCAAAAATATCACACCACTTTTTGGAATGTTTTTGCTACTGAAATTATTTTCTGTTCTGGACAAAAATGGTAGTTTCTACAGCAACTACCATTTTACTTGCTCCAATGAGGCTGCATTTTCTTGTGCATCATTACCCTCTCTGATGATTGCTAACCACCAAAGAACAGCTCCCAACTCCCAACCGTTTAACCACAGCAAGCTCTCAAAGTTACTGACCAGTAACTTGCACCGAAGTAAAAATCAAGTTTACTGCACCTAAGCTCAACTCAAAGCCTTGGCCCTAACCTAAACACTAAGGACTACAATCCAGACATGAAATTTCGGGCCAGCCGTGGCTCTATGCCGCAGTGCACGCGGTGACCACGCGTGTGCATGATGCCAGCATGCTTGTCACCGCGCTCTGGGTGCCGCCGAGCGCTCTGTTCAGCGCGTGCTCGCTTTACCGCTTGCCTAACCTCGCCAAACCTCGCCACCATCATCGTCACGACACCATTAACTCCCCCCTGGCGCTCGCTGACGCCGAAGCTCGCCGCAGCGAGCATGGGTGTGGTTCGGCCAACCCAACACTGCGCTGCGCACTGTGTTCGTCGCCACCCCCGTGTTCCTGTGCTCGTCTCCGTCTGTTCACAGTGGCCGCGTGAGCTGCGTCGCCTTCCCCCTCGCTCACTGACGCTGTTCGTCGCCGGGTGCAGCGTCCAAGTGTCCTCCGACGGAGCCCGAACCCCTAGCTCCGCTCGGCTGTAAATTCAGCCCCCCCCCCCAGCCTTCTCGAGCATCCCCAGCTCCACTCACACACTCCACAAACTCGTAGGAAGCCGTAGCCCGGCCGGGCAGGCCTCGGGCCGGCGTCCCCGAGCTCGAGCTCGCCGGTGATCCCCTCTGTTCGTCCGCACCGCTCTAGCCCCTCCCAAGCTCAGTCGACTCTTCCAGGGCCTCCGCTATGCTTCAGTGGTGCCGCCCGACTCGGTTGGAGCCACTGGGGCAGCCCCTCATCATCGTCATCTCCAACTCTGGTGACCACGACCCTCTGCTGCCGCTGGAGAGGTTCATTCCGTCGCCGTCCGACCACCCCTAGTTGTTCTACAGGTACAGGCAGGTGCGCCTCTCTCTTCTCTTTCGATCCATCCCTTCAGATCGGGCCAAGTCGCCCTCCTCGCCAGCGAGCGCTCCAGCGAAGCCCTACCGTGCTTTGTCTCTCTCTCCCCCTCCCTCTCACCTGACTATAGGGCTCGCTGTCAGTCACTCTAACCGCAACCGAAGCGGTACGAGTGGAGGCGCCCCGCGGGGTTTACGCTTTCGACGTCACCCCTCCCCCCAGTTCTGTTTATATTAATTCAAATTCAAATAATTCCAGAACACTTCAAACAGCCACAACTTTTTAACCATAAGTCCAAATGAATTGATTCTTTTTGCATTGTGTTCTGTATGAAAATCTCTAGCAGCACACCAAAGATGAGACTTTTCTCTGCTGCCTAGATTTTCTGGTGAATTTCAGAGTGTTTCTTGATATTTTCTTTTTGTGTTTTTGAATTGATTTCAGAAGGTGAAGCTTGTCTTGAGGATCACCAGGAGGACTGTGACCCTCATCTGCACTAAGGCAAGCCACAACAACATTTTCATGGTGCCAGTGCAATATTTGTGATTTATTTTCAACTTGAATGATTAAATTAGTTCATGCATTTAAATCACCAAGTTAAATAGTTATTTTCATTCTGTTGAAAGCTAGATTATGTGGACATGTTGATTTTCAGTAAGATAAGAAGTTAACTAAGTTAGTTTTAAGTTACTATAAGTCATGCTAGATTATAGAGAAATTATTTGCTTATGGAAAAGAACTAGTTGGGATAATATTTTCTTGGTTAAGAAAATAATTATGCTAAGTTATTGCCATGATTAGTTGCTGATTAAACATGACCAGAATAGTGCCTTGAGTTTCTGAAATGCTGGGTTAGTGCTTGATATAATTGACCCTGTATTGTTCTGATGGTTAGTGAAGCATGTTACATGAGTGCATTTGCATGGCATATCATGACACCGGTTATTTTTATTTTAAGTTGAACCTGATAATAAATCAACTTGAACATATCGTTGATCGGGTCATAGTGCCACTGAATCGAGTTTTTCCCAGTGCAACCACATTTGCCTTTATGGGAAGGCCTTTATTCGGTCCGTTGTCATGCCTCTGGTCGGTACCTCCAAAGAGGGAAGGTTATGGGCATGTGGTACCCTGGCCCGGTAAGCAGACATAACCTTGTGTGCCCGTTAATGTTGTTATGGTACATTGTCCCCGTTTGGGACCGTTTTGCCACGATGTGGCCGTTTTGCCACGATGTGGCCGTTTTGCCACGACGGTGGTCGTTGGTGTCTGGGGTAGACACGGGGCCACCCATGACTTAGCCCAGTGGGGAGTTAGTCGGAGTGGCCGGGAGAGTGTCATGGCAATGGAGGGGTTCTGTTGGAATGCCATTGGTCCACCTGAATGATAGTGCGAGGCCATGGGTTCCTTGGTGTGGGTATAGTGCGCTACCTCTGCAAAGTGTATTAAATCTATCGATAGCCAAGTCCATGGTGAAGGACACGCTCAAAAGTAGGTCACACCATGGGTCAACGTTTTAATAAATCTTGCACACTAAATTAGTAACATGGCATTGTTGGAAAGAGGATGGTTGGAGAACCATGTTGATGTTGATGACCAAGTTGTTGGTCCGTTTGTGATTCGAGAAAGATCACCGTTTGGTTACGAGGTAACCCGTTTGATGACCACATGGTTGGTCCGTTTTGTGATCCGAGAGAGATCACCTTTTGGTTACGTGGTAACCCATTGGTAAGCAAGTCCGTGGGACTTGAGTCACGAGGTTTCATTCACTGCATCCATAGCATGATTTTGCATTGATGATTAAATTGGTTAATATCATGATATTATTTGTCATTATGTTTATGCTTGTTGTGAGCTTGCAAATACATTCAATGTACTAACCTTGCGTGTCATGCTAGATTTCAGGATTGTTCGTTGGAACGGAGTGCTGTTCGGGTCTAGATCGTGTTCACATCGGTGTCCCTGTGCTATGGAGTCCCGCTTCATCGTCGTTCCGCTGCCGTGTAGTTGTCATGTTCGAGGCCCCCTTATGTTCATTAAATAATGTACATAATGTTCAGACGCACCGTGTGTGTCGCTTGGCCTCCTAACTTGTTGTAATATGAACCATGTTCCGCTAGCGTCAATAAAGCGGTTGTTTTCTGTACCAAGATGTTGTGTGTTGCCAGAAGACATGGTTTATGGGCTGGCAATGCAAGGTAAACCGGTACCTCTGAGTCGGGGTGCCACACTTTTATCCCATAATATGTCAGATTTGAGGATCTAAAATAGCTTGGTGAGATTTCTTCCCATATTATGTCAGATTGCATGATCTAATGCAGCTTGTTGTGCTTTCTTTCCCATGTCCTATATCTTGGCACGATTATGTTCTTCACAATAGTAACAACTAAAGAGAAATCTTCATGTCTTGCTACATTTTAATTTCAGGTACAACTACAGTTGATGTTATATTAGATTCTTACAAGTTTGATTTTCTTAGATTTTTGACCTTTAATAATGGATGCTGCCATTAGTTTGACTTTTCAAGTAGATAAAAGATTTGAAATTGGTCGCAACTCTTCCACAAGCACATTGTTAGAGGAAAGCTTCCATCCTTAAAAAAGTTCTTCAATTCCAAATGTTATTGTCCTACTTATGTCTTTTTAAAATGTTTTTCTAATTTTATTACAAACATGTTAAATTATGTATTGTTCATATGTAGGATCGATAATTATGTCTAGAGGGGGTGATGAATAGACTACTTGGCACAAAAGGACTTTTTTCCGAAGTTCTAATTTTTTGGCAGATTTTATGCTTTTCTCAAGTAGTACTAATGAGCACCCTACAGATGCAATTCTCGAGTATAGGCAGTTGAAAGTAAAGACATGCAAGTGCAAAGTAAATGGGGTAGAGTTGACATAATCACGAATGCAATTGGTTCGGTAAAGATTTCTCCCAGTGTTGGCATGCACACTGCGTTGGGGGTGCGCGGTCCAGCAAAAGTACTTGTCGGCCTTGGCTGGCGGTGTGGGAGTGGTGGTTCCGTTGTTCCGGGTGAAAGCCCGGCCGCTGCTTGATGGCCGGCGGTGTCGGCATCCACGGGCGTCGCTCTTCTCCTTGGAGACGTAGATGAGGAGATCTGCGTATCCTCAACTCTCGGATCAAGTTCTTCGGGCGAAACTCTAGATCCTACTGTAGGGTCGGGCGGCGACGGCTTCTTCAACTTCGAAGATCTTGGTTTCATTGGTGCTTCCTGTAGGTTGGACGTGCACGACATTGCGTCCGTCTTGTCCATTGGACAAGGTGTTGGTTAGGCTCCTATAGCAACAATGACAGATGTGAGCGGACTCGGAGTCGTGACATTAGTTGGGTAGTCGACTCTTCTCCAGCGTGCCCGTAGGATTGCCTCGACTGATTGCCGCTGCGAAGTCGAAGTTGCGGTGCCGGGACCCTGACGGTGACGATGAGGGGCGACAGGTGGTCTGTTCGATGATCCTTCGCGGTGCCAATTTGCGTAGTTCTCCTTTGCAGTTCTTTATTAGAATCGAAGTTGGGTTGTCCTTTCATGGGTGGATGGCATTCCACTGGAGTGTAGGGTTGTTGTTTTTTCTTTTTTTGTTTGATCTTCGGATCAATCCCATATTTTTCTTCCGTTGTTTTCTGCTAAATCTGAATCAAGCCAGCAAACTTGTCGGATCTTTCAAAAATAAAAAGGTAATATCACTCGGAGTAATAGAACTTGCACTCGATGTTCAGTTTGATGCTACAACTTTAAAAAACGGATTTATGATCATCTAACTTAACTAAACATGCAGATACGGTTAGAGCACAAGTATGCGGACGCATTTGTATGTACGGCCCCATCAGTCGTTGAGTTCGTGATGCATTTTTGCACCGAACAGCTTTTATCAGCTTTTGTGTGAAAAAGCCAAACGCTCCGACGAACTTTTGGACGAAACTCCGTCACATTTTTTTATTTGCGAGAAAGACGGACCACTGTACTGCTCATAAAAGAGCAAATTAATAGAAAAAAGTGGGAGCCAGGTTTGGAACACGCGACCAGAAATTATTGCACGGGCCGCTATAGGCACTACAACATTCACGTTGTACCGTCTACTATTTTATGGATAAAACAATTCCTATTGAACCATGCGGCGTGCGGAGCTTAAACAGGCTGACCACTTTGAATTCGCTATTTTCTTTAAGATAATTGTAAAATATAGGTTATGCTCGTATATTTGTGTGTTAAAAATATAATACAAATGATGATTAGTCAATAAAACCATTTATTAATTTTTAAAATGTTTGTATAGCTTAGAATAATACAAATAATGGTAAAATTACAATTCAAACATATTAATTTAATTATACAAATTTTTCCATAATTATACACACATTTTCATTGTCCAATGTTCATATAATTAAAATATTCCAAAATTTAAACTTTAAACTGTTGATATGGATATTCAACCTTGTCCAATATTTAAATTTAGATTACACAATCGTTTTTAATACGTTAAACATATTAATTAAAAAAATGAAATGTTGATACGGATATTCAATCGTGCCATGAGTAACAACTTAAGATTTTTTTGGATACATTAAACATATTTACTTAATAAACATTTTAAACGTCCGTATTAACTAAGCATTTTTATATGATACATAAGTTTATATTTAATTAATTTATTTACTAATCATTATTTGTATGTATATTTTTAACACACAAATATTTTAGCATAATTTGTTACCTACGTTTTACAATTATCTTAAGGGCGGCGATCTGCGCCGGCGAGCCGGCCCAACTGTTGGGCCGGTCGAGCCCCAACCGTCAGATCTGCCCCCCCCCCCCCCTCTCCCCCGAGTCGTCAGATCCTTTCGTCCCCAACCTCCCGCCACGGGAAAGGGAGAGGCCCGCCTCGCACGCACCGACCACCTCGCCTCGTCTCCTAACCGCCGGTCGCGGCCCTCGCCGCTGGTCGATGCCCTCACCTATGTTTCCTCCGTGCCTTTCTCACCTTCGTGGATGCAGGCATGCAGCATCATGCACCCATGGCTGCAGCCTTGTAGCTTCTGTGCCACCGCTCGTAATTTCAGTGCACGACGGACACGCTCCGGTGGCGATGGTTCGCCGGACACAGTGCCCCAACGGGTGCAACTTTTCTGATTCCGCGGAGTCTGGTTGTAGCTTTCTCTCTCTCAAAGGTTGAAGCTTTTTCCCTCTACGGTAGAAACCTTTCTGTAAACGATTGAATTCGCACATACAATTCAAGCTTTCTCTGTCAAAACGGTTGCAACTTCTCTGATTCTGTAGAGTCTGATTGTAGCTTTCTCTCTTAAAGGTTGAAGCTTTTTTCCTCTACGGTAGAAGCTTTTCTGTAAACGATTGAAACTTTTTTCGTTTTGAGCAGCGCCTGGGTGAAAGCTGCCTCTATCGTTCGGTTGAAGCTTTTTTCACGAAGGTTGTAGCATTTCCCGTAGACGGTTGTAGCTTTCCTCGATAACACTGAACGCTTGCAGCTTTCTGTATATCCGGTTGAAGCTTTTCATCTAGAGTTTGAAGTTTTTTTTTAGCGGTTGCAGCACGGGGGTCTGTGGCGGGTTCTGCAATGCCTCGCCTCCAGGTTCGCCGGGATACGGCGCCCCCAGCAGTGGCGGCCATGGGTGCCAGGACCGCGGCATCGCCGTGCACTCCCCAAACAGCACTCGCTCGTAGCAAAAAAAAAGGCGTGCAAGACGCCACCGTGGTCACTACGCAGCTACTAGGATCACCGGCGAGCTCCGAGCAGATGTGTGACAACGGCGGCCGTGTGGCTGCGCGGCAAGGGATGGAGCAGCCGCTCATGGCTGTGGCCGAGGCCAGCGAGGAGCTGGCGCCTGGGATGGAGGCCGACTAAGGCGAGCTCCGCCTCGTACCCTTTGATGACACCTCCGCGAGATCGGGGGAAAGAGACGAATACGAAAGCATGCGAGAAAACGAGTGGTCGAAGCGGTCGGCCGGCGTGTAGATGCCAAACGTTTTCCTTATCTTAAAGAAAATAGCGCGTGCGAAAGGGGCTGCAGTATGTGCAGCAAGAGGCTGCTGTAGTTGTTGTAGCAGGGCTCGTTTTTTCTTTTCTTTTCTTGAAAGCAGGGCTCGTTTGTTAATTCTTGGTCGCAGATGCAAGACCTTGCGGCCCCCTTTTTTGTGTTATTTTTGCTCATCTATGAGCATTCCACAAATTAAAAATGTGAAGATGTTCGTGCAAAAATCACCGCAATATTTGATTTTTTTCGCAAAAATAATAATACAAGGTGTTTTGGCCAAAAATACATCGCACACTCGCTTGAGTCAAGTTAGATGGCCATAAATTCGTATTTTTAAAATTCTATAACACCAAACTAAACATTCAAAGCAGATTATGTGATTTCCAGTGATATTACCTGTAATAAACTATTACATCTTCCCCGCAAAAAGAAATTTACATCTTGTCCATCAAATATATGGACCGACTATTGGACCCCACGCCCAACTCGGACACAGACGACTCGTGGGCAGTTCATACCGACACGAACCTTAGCTAGAACTCAATGGTAATTGCTAACCTGCCAGACTAGTATTGTATAAGCCTCCATCCAGATACATGCAAACAGAGTACATGACTTGGTTACCTAGCACAACTAGCACTTTCCATTAGCCAAACCTGAACACTTTGCTAATTAACCTCCAATGATGACAAACACGATTTGTTGTGGATGGTGCTGATGCAAGTTTGGATTATTATTGCCATTAAATATGTCATGCCAACCGACGCAATCCCAAAAGGATACGTCGAACTGGATGAACCTATCTACGAGCCTTTGTCCATCTGGGTTACCATGTCTCCGTTGCAAGCAAAGATTCTCATGAAGGGCGAAAAGTGCGGCTGATGCCGCTAAGAGCGCAAGGCCCACGACGAGCGCGACGATGGAGAGCGCGGTGCTGAAATAGCTCCAGAAAGCGCCGTAAAACTGCAGCAGCAACACGTAGGAGATGAAATACGCCAAGAAGGAGAGACCCACCAACCGTATGAACTTGTTCCGGCTAGACTCGTCAGGCTCCGGGACGGCGAGGAGGCCGTCGAGGATAGCGTTCTCGTCGTCGGCCATCTGCTTTCCTCGAGCTCCTTCCTCCTTGGCTTGCTTCGCTCTTTTCCTGTCGCTCGGATGTATCGACTCCTCCTGGTCTGTCGTTGCAGAGGCGCACTTAACTGCTAGGGTTACACGGACAAAGGGGAATAATGCTGGGATATACTTGCTGGAGACGTAAGTAGATACCGGCCGTACCCGGCTTTATCTTCTTTTATTACTATCTAATTCTAATTCCAATTCTAACTGTTAGGAATTAATTATTCTGTAATTAAATAATGTGGATAATCTCCACGTTACATTAGGGAGGCGGTTAGTGATCTGCTAACCATCACGTCCCTTCGCTCCTGTCTCTCCGAACAGTTGCATTGGTTGGATGCGTCCCTTCAGAGGGTATATATGTACTTCCTCCGTTCCGAATTACTTGTCTTAGATTTGTTTAAATATAGATGTATCTAGCACTAAAATGAGTCTAAATACATCCGTATCTAGACAAATTCAAGACAAGTAATTCGAAACGGAGGAAGTACATCATCCCAGTAATAAAGATACGAGTTCATTTGTCATTACTTTTGATTCATCACACGTTATCAGCGCTCTGCTCTCCGTTGAGCGAGAAAGGCCATCTCGAGAAGGCGGCTACACGCGCAAGAATCACAGAGGCGAGGAGAGCCTCCCGGCGGCGTGGACACCAGCAGTGGCGTCCTTTCCATCGGCGGCGGAGGCGGCCAACGTCAGGCGCGTGCCGCCGGTACCGGCAGAATGAAGAACGGCGCGGCCCGGCTCGCACCTACCGCAAGAAGTGCTCCTCCTCTGGCGCATGGCACTGCCACGCTCCCTCGGTCATCAGGCTGCTCAAGGCAAGGACACAAACATGTGTCTGCATGCCCTCCTGCAGGAGAAGAACTCAACCGATTGAATCGCACGCTCAAGAAAATATGGATTTGTCATATTCCAACTCTCCAAGCAGGACAATAAGAACTTGAAATTGGCCACCATCACAAATCAAGGAAGGTAAGAAACAGAAAGTGTAATGGATTGACACTTGTTTAGTCTGTCACCTGTAGTAACCAGGAATCAGGCAATATTCGCAACCTTCCGCGAGACATCAGGAGAAAAAGACGAACAGAAAACTATGGTGCGTTGGCACTCTCGATCAATGGATTGAAATCCAAACCAAGAACTGTACGCGCGCATGTTTTATCCTTCAATTCGTGTTCTTACCTCAAAAATGATGTCGAGCGCGGATTGACGCACTCGACTCCGAACGCACCGGCGGCCTGCGGTCAGCAAGAAGCGCGATTGGCAGCTCTTGCCCGGGCGCGGCTCCCCTCAGAACGATTGCGACAGCGCGCTCCTCCCACGCGTGGCCGGCTGCGACGGCGCGCGATACGACGGTCCAGCAGACGGGCTTGTTCCGGAGGAGGCGCGGCTTCCCGCAGCACGGTCGGCGGTGGGAACTCCTGTGCGCCGCTTATTGCGGCAAGTAGTCACAGTTTCGCATAGGAGACGACTCGCGCTAGCCACTGCGACACGCGAATTAATATGACAAATATGCAGCACCAGCATTAAAGAACCTGAGCGAGTCCATAGCCACTGTAGTAACACAGGTTTCTTGCATACAATTACATATTAAAACTTCTATTAAAATTTCAAGCGTAAAAAAAGTTTTTTTTGAAATGCGACATTATTGGGAAACTGAATCTCTCCCTAATAATAAAGCACGGATTGACTTTGTCGGGTTCACCGTCACGCTTTCTTCTTATGTCATAATACGCTTTTACAATTTGTATGAACAAATCATAATATAAAGGAGGTGGTACTAAGATTTTCGTCAAGTACCGATTCGTTTTCCCCTTTAACCCTTCCCAGCGGTCCGTGAGTTTAACGTATTGGGACGTGGCCCACTCTGTAGTCTGTACGAGACAATGCTCTCCTCTTTCTCTCCCGTTTCCACCGCCGCGTGCATCACCTCACCTTTCCGCCATGCCTCCTCCTCTTCCTCCCTGTGTTTTCATCTTCTTACTTATCTCGTCGGAGCTCATCCCCCTCTCGCCTCTCTCTCTCTCTCTCTCTCTTTCTTCTCTCCAAGGACGACATGGATCAGGGGCTCGGCGCCGGATCCTGATTTGCCCAGCCGTCGCGCCACTCCGAGATGGATTCATCCTTCATGCCCCGCCTGCTCCGCTGCCGGCCACGTCCACGCGGACAAGCTGCCTCCATCGCCTGTCGTTTCCCCGAGCCGCACAAGGCCATGCAAGCCTTGAGTTCGTCTCGTGACCCTCCAAGCCCCTTCTCCTTCGTATCCGCCCCGGACTCTTCCTCTTCCAGATCCACTAAAAGAATAGTCGCTCTCCTCTCGATGTCGCCGCTGCCGTCAAAATCTGCTAACCGTAGTACGAGGCAATGGCTGAAGACCTGAAGTGCTGCCCAGATGCAAGCCACAAAAACAAGGGCAAGTACGTGCCCCGTCTACAAGCAGACCTCCGCCGGTCTTGCCCCGACCCACCTCTTCTCCCATTCCACTGGCGATTCCCACACGCATGTTTTTTTTTGAAAGATCCAGCATCGCTGGCATTTCATTGATAATAGCAGGAAGCAGTGGAAAAACAACAAGGTGGTGAAGGTCCTAGGACCAGATCCGAGGATCAAAGAAAGAGAAAAGAAAAACAACAGCCCTAAGAGCTGCAGCCGAACACTCCATACTAAGGCAGCGCAGCTCCGACTCCGACGGAGAACTACTAAGAAGAATAGGCAGGGGTGGCGTCACGGGGGATCACCGAGCGAGCTATCTGTCGCGCGTCATCGTATACCACCGGCCCCCCACCGCGGCTTCGACTTCACAGCAACATGCGGTCGAGGCACACCCACGGACTCGCCGGAGAAGAAGAGCCGACTACCACCACCAAGGCCACGCTTTCGACATAGCTCATCGCCGTCATCGTTGCCACAGAAACCACCGTGCACGTCCAGTTGTAGGAAGCACCAAAGGGATCAAAGTCTTCAGGACGGTGCCCTAAAGAGGGGAACGACGTTGAAGACGACGCCACCGCCCGACCCTTCAGCAGGATCTGGGTTTTCACCCGAAGGACTTGATCCGGGAGATCTGGCTGTGATATTCCCGACGGCGCCTCCAAGGAGAATAGCGACGCCCACAGGCGCCGTCGCCGCCGACCGGCCAGCACCGGCCAGGCTTTCACCCGGGGCAGCCACTCCCACGCAGCAGGCCGAGGACGACCCATGCCTCCATTGAACCGCACACCCCCCACACAGCGAGTGCGCCACCACTGTGCAGGGCCACCACCAATCCTCCCCGATGGCGGGCCTGCAGAGACCAGATCAGGTCCTGCATCCCGCATCCGACCGCGGCCGGAGTCTCACTGCTCCAGCAGCGCCTAGCGCCACACACAGCCGCACTTCCACGCAGCCTCGGGACCCCTCCAGGCTGCACATCTCGCCGGAGACTGGATCCGCGCTGCCACCGCCTCGCGAGATCCAGAACAGGAAGCACCGGCGCTGCCCCCGCACGCCATATCCGCGCGCCGAGCCGCGCACACCTCGCGGTGTGCGGCCCGAACCTCCGCCGCACGCCGGCTACCTCTGCGCCCGCTCGCCGCACACCGCCCACCGCCGCCAGCCCAGTCATGCCGCCCGCGCCTGACGACCCGCGAGGCCGCGCTCCCGCACCAGATCCGTGCCCCGCGCGCCTGCGAGGCCGCGCTCCCGCGCCAACTCTGCGCCCCGCGCGCCGGCGAGGCCGCGCTCCCGCGCCAGATCCGCGCCCCGCGCGCCCGCGAGGCCGCGCTCCCGCGCCAGATCCGCGCCTCCATGCGCTGCCTCGCCGGCCAGCTATGCCGTCCCGAGCGCGCGCAGTTGCTTGAGCTCCCGCCGTAGATCTCCGGCCCGCGCCAGCACCTCCGGACGGAAGGAGAAAAGAAGGGGCCCCGCCGCCGCCCAGCCGCTCGGGCTTTGCCCGGCGACCGCTGCCGGCGGCGGCGAGGGGAGGGAGGGGTGGTGGTTGTGGCTGCTGGAGGGGGCTAGGGTTTGCCCCCGAGCCGCCCGCGGGAGCGACGCGGGGGTGAAGGTGGTGTCCGGAAGGTTTGGCGACCTCCCGCACGCATGTGACCCCCTCCTTGTTGTTGGAGACTTGGAGTACACTAACCTGGAGGTGCTGGCCATCGAGTTCAGCCGACACAAGCAGAAGGCATCCTTTCTTGGTCAGGGTCTCGAGAAGAGAAGTACGACGGGATCCATAAGCTCAACGCCATGGTGAATGTTGCTGCTGATATTTTGAGTGGATAGGCAGACCACGCCGGCGCGTGTGTCCAAGTCCTAGGTCATCACTTGCTTGGCAACGCACAAACGCAGCAACCAGCAGTGCCTGGTCGCTTTGTTGAGAAGACCGAGCTTGGTGAGAGGAACCCGACAAGAAGGTCAAAATTCTGATTGGTGGCGTCAAGTGAATCTGCATCTTTAGCTGAAATTAGCCTCTTATTTTGTTTCCTTTCTCATCATCGTCTCAATTTTCATCGGACCGGAACTATATTAATACAACACATGTAGGCAAGTTGGAGTTGGACACAGCGGAGGCTGCATTGGGTTTGGTGGTGATAGAGGCGAAGGGTGTCCCGATCTTTCGATGAGATGATAACTATCGATTTGGTGAAGATGACTTTGACGATCCGACTACAAACGTGCACGACGTTGCGCCTTAGCAATCGCTAAACCAACTCTGAGAGGTTATTGACCACGCCGGAGCACAATCAACCTGACCACGAAGGTCTATTCCTGCAAGCAATCGAAGAACAAGCAAGAATATGATAAAAGCAATCTGAATATTGCGAGTATATACGAAGTATTGATAAAGGTGGGGATCCGTAGGCGGTCTTGGTCTGGTCGTTAGACACAAACGAAGTACACGAAGTTGCAATGGCTAACTTTTAACTAAACAAATCCCAAGGAAAAGCTACTAGATGGATCTACTTATATAGGAGCAAGGGGTGGTGGCCAAGGAGGTGGGAGGATGTCCCAAGGCAGCCTAAAACTAAATTTAGGTCGTACAAGGCCAATGGGCCCAAGTGGAGGTGATGTAACACCTTTGGACTTGTAGTTTGACTCGGATTCTGCTGCAGCATCAGATTGTTTCGTCCACAACTCAACGCTCCGGACGCATTTGAAGGTGATTCCAATTGGGTTGGAAAGTGCACGAAATTTAGTTTCCAACAAAAAAAGAATCACCCAATTCGGAGTCCGTATGAAAAACTTGTGTGCGTTTTGAGTCAGGTACATCTGTGCAGTCCGAATCTGAATCCAGAACGTGAGAGACTTGGACTCTATCTTCTCTTGGGCCAAAAGTGACGTGAGAGAACTTTTTGGACAGCAAATAAATATCTCTTTCTTCCTTATCTTCATATGTGGATTGTACAAATGTCCCATACACCTGCAATTAGACAAAACACAAAAGTGTGTGAAGTATTTTTGTTCTGGATAACATAAATAGATTATTGAATAGTTTGCACTAGAAACCACCTGACAAATATGCATATATGCAATATTTTTGGTCATATCCAAGGTAGTCATGTCCTCATCATCCTCCCCTTCTTGAAAATAAAGCCGTCCTCGGCGTTGCTTAATCTGAAATGTGGCTAACAAAAGAGACAAGGTGTACATGTTGTATATGTATATATCATCCATTTTTACTTCCCTTGATTTTTGCATATATGACACATGAATAGATGAGTAACTTGCATAGTTCATAAAATCTAAAGCCAAAAAATTAGCACAAGAAGTAGAAGGCATGAAAATATTGCAACTCAGTTTGCACATATAAGTGAAGCTATTATTCATTTCAAAAGATTGACAATGTTCATCATTAAACCATCCCAACATTGGTGAATAAACATTACTTGCATCAAATTTACATGCTACAACATGCTTAAATAAGCAAATATGCAATAAGTCATTCAACACAGAATCATCACCAAGATTAGAGGTCATATCAAAATGATTAAACATTGGTTCTTTTGCATCAATAGTTAATTCAATGGGTGCACTCAAAATTGTTGGTATTTTAGTTGTTTGATCACATGGCAAAGTCAAATTATCAACGTAGTCCTCTAAAATAGGTGGTGTGATCAAAGTAGTGGGTAGCTCATCAGATGGTGCATTCAAATTGACAAGGCATTCATCATTCTCATGTAGAGATGGAAGATCAGTACCTTTGTCATTACCTCTTATGATCAACTCAGATGATGTAGCCACTCTCGAGGGCGATGTGTCACATGGTGGAGGTGATGTAGTCCTGACAACAACGGATGTGGTTGTCATAGTATGCCTAGTAGTTGAAGGAACAATCATATCAACTCTTGGAATGTGCACCGTGCGCTTGTTCTCCTCGTGGCCAACACGTCGTTTTATTTCCTGTTCAGCTTTGCAAGCAAGATGAAACAAATGGTCCATAGGATAACACTCTTCATGAATTAGTATCTCTTGAATATCACGGTTTAATCCTCCCCAAAATCTATCCATAAAATCATCTTCACTTTCTTCTAAAGAGGAATGCAACAAGGTAGTTTTGTAAATCATCATAATATTTTGTTACAGTTTCACTACCTTGTTTTAAGTGTTGCAACTTCTTAATCATGTCACGAGTATAATAAGCAGGGACGAAAGTATGTCGCATGGCAAGTTTCAAATCATCCCAAGTAGTAGGTATATAATCAGGGTGTAACCGACAATATTCACTCCACCAAACCAAAGCATAACCAGTGAAAGAACCAACCGCAACCTTAACCTTTTTATGTTCATCGAAATTATGGGAAGCAAATATATTTTTTATGTCGAACTCCCATTCAATATATAAAGCAGGTTTAAAACGGCCATTAAATGGTGGTATAGATACATTAACCTGATCATGTGCATTTGGATGTTTGTGCACCTCTCGTGATGGTTGTGGTATTTGCAAAGGTGGTGGCACGTCTCCCGCGATCGACAAAGCCCATGAATTGACTCTGGATCCTGTCATGATTAGTAGAACAAGAAACAAAACCCAAAAATAATGTTCCTATAACTACTAGGATGTGGTGGTAAAACGCTCACAGTAAAGCAAATATCAATGTCTTACAAGTTCTTACCATGCAGCAGGCGGTGATCGGCAACCAGCGGTGTCAAGTAACTCCGAATATTGAGTAAAGCGATTGCCAGGGGAGCGTACGTATACACGGTGTAGAAATATGTGGAGCTGGGTTGGCTATATATGGTAGCAAAAGATTAGCAATAATCAATTCAAAGATGCAATGTTGAATAAACGCTCAACGACGGTATTGTGCTGGTCCTAGGCTAGACCGGACTAGAGACGCGAGCCTAGAACACTAATAAGGTCATGGCGTAGCACAACTAGCATCAATGAAGGATACTAAGTAGCTCTTGACAGCAAGATATAAGTGAAGATCACAACGGCAGTGAAGATAATGATGAAAAACAGCTGCCAAGCAGGATATACAACAACTCTCTCTCCAACTTTCCTCTTGAAAAGTTTGAGACAATTTTTGGATAAATTCTTTCAAAGAATGCTACTAACTCAAGCTTTCCAATGCAAAAAGAATCACTCAATTCCGAGTTGATATGAGGAGTCAAAGAATGCTAAAACTGGCATGAAAAATTGGAACAAGTTGTGTCCACGAACTTCAGAGGGCAAAAAGACCTATTTAGAAGCCGATTTTGAGGTGTCAAATATTGAACAAGCTTCTGTAACTATTTAGATGCGGCTCGTCTCTAGCTTCAATTTGAGTACTCACGGAGCCAAAACGGACTTCATATGAGGAAGATACACCTGTTTTACTGAACAGTGCGCAAAACAGATTCAAATCCGAATTCAGGTACGAGATTGATTCGAGATAGATCCGATTTTTTTTCTTCTCTCTTTTTTTTCTCACTCTTTTTTTTTCTTTTTCTTCTCTCTCTTTTTCTTTTTTTTTCTTTTTTTCTCTCTTTTTTTTCTCCCTCTTTCCAAGACAAACTAGATAAAATGCAGATTGGATCAAGCGAAGATGTGAATGTCCTCAACTATGATTATGACAATGAACAGTGCGTAGCACGTGGTGGAAATTAATAGATGGGATGGTGGACAGCGGAAGGGATAATGATGCAGCGGCGGCGTGACTAATGTGAACAGAACTCGAAACTCTAAAGGAACTAGACACTAAGACCAGCAACTGACACGACGATGCAACCGATAATTCAACTATGCAAGCAACGAATAGAAAATTGCAAAGGCTCAGACTGGCTTGGATAAAGGATGAACAGATCTAACTTTTTTTGTGGCTTTTTCATGGACTATAGGTATGAATGACAGATGCGATCTAAACTATGAAAAACTGTAAAATCTCACCGAGCAACCTGAAAACTGATACCACTTGATAGAGGCGAAGGGTGTCCCGATCTTTCGATGAGATGATAACTATCGATTTGGTGAAGATGACTTTGACGATCCGACTACAAACGTGCACGACGTTGCGCCTTAGCAATCGCTAAACCAACTCTGAGAGGTTATTGACCACGCCGGAGCACAATCAACCTGACCACGAAGGTCTATTCCTGCAAGCAATCGAAGAACAAGCAAGAATATGATAAAAGCAATCTGAATATTGCGAGTATATACGAAGTATTGATAAAGGTGGGGATCCGTAGGCGGTCTTGGTCTGGTCGTTAGACACAAACGAAGTACACGAAGTTGCAATGGCTAACTTTTAACTAAACAAATCCCAAGGAAAAGCTACTAGATGGATCTACTTATATAGGAGCAAGGGGTGGTGGCCAAGGAGGTGGGAGGATGTCCCAAGGCAGCCTAAAACTAAATTTAGGTCGTACAAGGCCAATGGGCCCAAGTGGAGGTGATGTAACACCTTTGGACTTGTAGTTTGACTCGGATTCTGCTGCAGCATCAGATTGTTTCGTCCACAACTCAACGCTCCGGACGCATTTGAAGGTGATTCCAATTGGGTTGGAAAGTGAACGAAAATTAGTTTCCAACAAAAAAAGAATCACCCAATTCGGAGTCCGTATGAAAAACTTGTGTGCGTTTTGAGTCAGGTACATCTGTGCAGTCCGAATCTGAATCCAGAACGTGAGAGACTTGGACTCTATCTTCTCTTGGGCCAAAAGTGACGTGAGAGAACTTTTTCGACAGCAAATAAATATCTCTTTCTTCCTTATCTTCATATGTGGATTGTACAAATGTCCCATACACCTGCAATTAGACAAAACACAAAAGTGTGTGAAGTATTTTTGTTCTGGATAACATAAATAGATTATTGAATAGTTTGCACTAGAAACCACCTGACAAATATGCATATATGCAATATTTTTGGTCATATCCAAGGTAGTCATGTCCTCATCAGGTGGTAGGCTGATGGACACATGCCAGTCGCTTAGCCAGCTCCATGGAGTTCTAGCCGCTCATACGGACTGAGCAAGCTGGACCAATTCATGCGTGAACGAACATTGCTGCTTCGGATCTTGGCCGGTAATTAAGAGACTGTTTGGAGTCCCTCTGCTCCATGCTGCCGCTCCCGGAGCTGACGGTGTTTTAGTTCAAAACTGCGGAGTGAGTGAATCGGTACTCCCCAGATTCCTAAAATCCAGGGAGCTGGTGGACTGCCGAACAGGCCCTAATACCGAACTTGGCCCTCATCGATATTAAAATACTTAACTTGACAGCCCCTACACCTCATGTTGATTGATCACTTTTGATTTGTTTTTTTCATTTCCCTTTTGATATGGTGGTGATTTAAAGAGAGATGAAACTGGTGAGTGGCTTTTTTAGATCATCCCGGAGAAAGGCTTTAAGGAAGGAAGGGATGGTTCATACCAAGATAGGTCTAAATTGATGGGAAAAAAATAACTAATCTTCTAACACGTCGTTTATTTGGAAAATTCATAATTTAAATATCCTAATATCCTCTCATGCATAACCATGTTCGTAAGTTAGTCCCAAGCAAGGTGATGATGGGGGCAGCAAAGGCGGACCGAGTTGGCAGCAGCAGGTGGAGTCACAGTGGTTGCCGATCTGTATCGTCATTCAGAACTGTATTCTCCTTGCAGCAAGATTAAGACCATGAGTATCCAGAACTATATTCTCCTTGTAGCAAGTTCCAGACCATGTGTATCCTTATCATTGAAGATTATTTTTCATCTTTCCAGTAGATTATGAACTATATAGTATATACTATTGCTAATATAGCAAGATTACTTGTGAAATTATAGCTTTCCTGTGACTATTAATATTTTGGAAAAGTGATAGCTTTCTATTCAAACTTGCATTTTTGTATTTATACCTTAGGAAACATTATCGAATTCGACTAATAGTTTTCTATCAGAACATGCCTTTTTTTCTTCAGCTATGTAATTTTGTGCAGTGTGGGCAGACATATTTTTAACATGATTTAGTTTTATCCTAACGGCATAGAAAGTTGTTTCTTTCACTACCATGCAATGCTTTCTTACTATGAATAATTCCATCATTCACCACTTGTTCAAGAAGAGATATATTGGAGTTCAGGTCCGTGGTCCGTGCCATTCAAGACCACGGTCTATATAATAATGTAAAAAGATTGAGCACTATCGTCAAGAACTTATCAAGTATGAAAAGTTCTGTTCCACATGAGTGCATTTTAAATAGGACCTAACAATTTGGCATAATCCATGCCAAATAGAGTTATGCAATGAGCGAAATGCAACCAGCATTGTTGAAGTCATAGTTTAGCTTTCACTTCCAAATTTGCCAAAAAAATATAATCAGTAATCACATTTATGTTTATTCCATAGAGCCAGCGGTCAAAAGTTGTGAAAGATAGACTTGAAACTATTAACATGTTCACTATTTGGCAGTTAAGCGAGTGAAGCTTGGAAACTGTAGAAGAAAAAAAGGAGGCTGAGAGCCAAAGATTGCGGAATATTGTGATTAGTTGGAGGCTCTGCCGAGGTATGCATATTTTATATTGTTCCGATGAGAAATGATTATCTTTATTTTAGCCTTGAACCTCATCCTATTGTTCTACCTCTACTTTTTTTTTGCAAAATGCTCTACCTATACATTGGCTCCTCTTGGTTTTCATAACCTCTTATCTTCACGCTTGCAAACAACTTCATACTTCCTACAATCACCAATCGGTATGTCTTGCATTAATCATGGACAATTAGTACACCATTGTCACTGGATAGCACCTGAAATAGTGAAGGTCCAAATAAAATAGAGAAGTTGAAAACCAAACAATCCACACATTCCTTAGGAGTTTTGCAATGATGATTTGGGTGAAAGCGCAATTCTATTTCATGTTAGAAAAAATGGATATTTATTCGGCTAGGGGAGTGCCACATTTTTTCCCGTTCCAACGCACGGGCATATGTGCTAGTTGAAACTAAAAACAAGTAGGGAAAAAATTGAATACGAGAATAATTTCTAAATTATGAACTACTTTTCGTATACGCAGAACATCTTTTCCAAAACAAGTAACAAAACTGAAAAGGTGATAATGTTTTCAAAACTAAACTATTTTCAGAAAAACTCGAGCATTTTTTGAATTTGTGACAAAATTCCGAAAACAAGAACATTTTTACAATTTGTGAACAAATTTTCAAAACTGTAGCTTTTTTAGAATAAGTGAACAAATTTGGACAACAAGAACATTTTTGAAATACAAAATATTTTAGAATTTGTGAACAAAAATTAAACATGCGAACACATTTGAATTTCTGAACAAATTTTCAAAAATGAACATTTTTTGAATATGTGAACAAATTTTGAAAACGAAAATATGTTTTGAATTTGCAAACAAATTTGCAAAATGGGAATAATTTTTTCATTTCCAAAACATTTTGGATTTTTGAACAAAATCAGGACCATTTTTATGAAATTCCCAAACATTTTTTTAATTTGAGAACAACTTTTTAAAGCGGGAACATGTTTTGTACCGCCGAACATTTTTTAAAATCTGTGAACAAAATTTGAAACTGAACAATTTTGAAACTCAAAAAGGAAAATGTGCATATTTTTTTGAAATGTGCGAACAATTTATCTAAAACAGGAACATGTTTTGAACCACCGAACATTTTTTGAAATTGTGAGCAAAAATTGAAACTGAACAATTTCAAAACTCCTGAAAAAATGAAAACGTGCACATTTTTGGAATTTTCCGAAAAACTATGACATTTTCAAAAAATCAGGGACATGTTTTTGAAATCATGAACAATTTTTCCTAAACATGATTTTTTTTTTGGAAATTATGAATAATTTGTTCAAAACACATTTTTTCAGAAAATTCAGAAAACATGAACATTTTTGGAGTATGTGAACAAAATTGAAAAAGCTGGAACTTTTTTTGAAATTACAGAACATTTTCAAATTTATGAAACAAAATTTAGAAATGAGAACGATTTTTCAAATTCCTCGAACATATTTTGAGTTTGCGAACAAATTGTCAAAAACATGATTTATTTTCAAATTAGTGAACACATTTATTGAAAATTCCAAATAGAAAAGAAAACCAAAAAAAGGCAAATACGAACATTTTCTTTAAAAGGGAACATTTATTAAAACGGGAACATTTTTTAAATCCCACAACATTTTGTTTAAAATGCAAACATTCTTTGAATTTATGAACAATTTTGGAAAATGCGGCCATTTTTTTTATAAAATGAAGGTTTTTTGAAAGTGGGAACAATTTTTTAAGGTTACGAACAATTTTTGAAACATGAACTTTTTACAAAAAAAATTGAAAAATAAAAAAGAAACAAGAAAGGAAACCGAAAAGGAAACAAGAACATTTTTAGACCAAAGTTAGAAACAAAAAACAATTTTAAAAATTCCAAACAAATTTGAAAGTTGAACATTTTTTGAATACGTGAAGAAAATATAAAACGAATATGTTCAGAAATTCATGAACATTTTTGGAAAATTGCAAACAATTTTTGAAATGGAAACATTTTTTCAAATCACGAACATTTTTTTAAAAGTTCTCCAAATTTTAAACAAAAACATCGTGAACAATTTTGTTAACACAAAATATTTTTTGAAAATTTTGAACATTTTTTGATAAATGCATACAGTTTTTGAATTTATGAACAAATTTGAAAACACAAACATTTTTCAAATTTTGAACATTTTTGTAAAAGCGCGAACATTTTTTTGAGAGAGAAAACATAAACTTGAAAAACAAAAAAGAAAAAAAGAAAAGAAACAGAAATAGAAATAGAAAAAGAAAGGAAAATAAAAAACTGGTTCAGGAACCTTCTAGAAGGTTCCCAAAATCGGAAAAAACCAGCTGGGAACCTCTAGAAGGTTCCCAAAACCGGGAGTGCTGGAACGGTTAAACGGGCTGGCCCGTTGCGTCCCTGCTCGGTCGCTCGCCTGTGCGAAGCGCCGGCAGTTTGACGCAACGAGCGGCGAATAGGATAGTCCGTCGGCGGTGGAAGCACAAGGGTGGCCGTCGTTTGGATCGGGATTGGGGGCGGTTGGTCGATAGGGACGAAAGCCGTCCCGTCGCCTCTACCTTATCCGATCTGGGGCGGTGCGTGTCTGTGGGCCGGCCAAAGGTCCATCTCTCTCCAGAGAAAAAAAAGGAAGAGACAACGAAAAAGAACATGTGGGTTGTGCCCACTGTTTTGGGTTGTGCAGATTCGGCCCAGGACCATTTTTTTATGTTTTCCTTTTCCGTTTTAGCATTTGGCTATGCAGTTTTCACATGTATGTGTATTTACAGTAGTTTCATTGTATACTACTGTACCACAAGCACATTGTGTATCAACATATATGTTCCGGCAATTTATAAATTTCTATGTGTTGATCGATACACATGCATTTTTACAACATGATTAATTTACATGGAAGTAAACTAATGGGCATGCTTATTCATGCTGGATATGTTGGACATATCCAAGAAATTTTTTGATGATATTGCCATTGATAGCATCGAATTTCTGACTTGGGCGATGGGTGTCAAGATTAACTTGACGGTCCAGAATCTCAGTTCCATAAGCGCACCCACTCAGGGGCTCCTGCTATAACGAATATAGCAAAATATGTTAGTCAGCCCGTGACTACATACAACTCTTTTGTGCATCAAATCAATTGAAAGTTGAGAATCTACAATAGTGTGGTTTCATACGCTAGTCTCATCGAAATGTTTTCGACTCTCAATCCTTTTATTAGGATTTGACTGAACAATTTCATCAATGGTGAAGGAAAGTGGAGACATGATGAGAAGGAGAATATGAATGGAGGACAAAAGGGCAAAAGTCATTTATTGGAGAATGACATGGTCAGTAGCATCGGTTACTATACATGTGGTGATACGACTCACAATGCAAGGAAATGTGATACTTCCATGCATTTGGTGGATCTGTACATGCATCAATTGGCTAAGGGCAAGAGGCCCATGGGAACATGTGTGAATCTTACTTCACTTGCAATAACAATGGTTTCCCAATGGTTGAAAGTTCCCAGATGTTCCTCGGAACATGGGCAACTAGGATCATGCTCAGCAAAAGGAAGGTCCACTATTGAGTATCGATGACATGTTAGTGGACTTCAATTTTATTGACATATATGGAGACCGGGTTCAGTCTCTTTTGTCATGCATTGTAATGATGTCTATAGACATATTACATGCTGTAAAATGAATTATGTCCATCAACATAATATGATAGCTATGTCATCAGACACGATACTTGTGGAATGTCCTCTGACATATATAGTTTATGATGTATGTATTATTTCCATATGAGTTCAATCATATGTTGAAATTGGTTCTTTCTCTTTAGAAACTTAATGAAATAATCCAATTGAGAAGGAAATGTGTTAAGTGGAAACTGGGTCTACTAACACAATATTTTTGGGAGATTAAGTTGTTTCCATTGCAAGCTCTTGATAAGAGTAATGGAAGTGTCATGACAGTTGTGGTCGTGATACGCTAATTGTTGGTTCCGGTCAAGCCAGAATTACACTCCCTATGGGTACTACATGGTAATCATGGGTGCATTGATGTATCTAGATTCTACTCGTACCTTGCTGAGTTTTAAGGATATCTGCAACGGTTTCTATGTTGAAACCCATAAAGCGAGTGAGGCTGAAAGCCTACTCATGACTCAGCAAAAGGGATTTGAATGAAATCCTAGAGTAAATGTCTTCTCTATCTTTTGGATTGGACTATGCATACATTCAATTAGATACGCATTTGGCATATAAGATAATTTTCTAGAGTCTTGATAAGTTCAAGATATGGCAACATTCCCTGGGTCTCCCTAGTATTGGGATGATGAGAAAATTATTGATGGTCCAATTGGACACAAATCTGACGGTGTGAATTTTCTAAATTCATTGAATTGTGTATGCATGATGTGTGCAAACCGGGAAACTAATCACAAGGCCATCTTATCTCATGAAAGAGGATGGGCCACTAGATTTCCTTGGATAGGATATATATATATATATATATATATATATATATATATATATGATCCAATTCAACCGTTATATGGGATATTCACATAATTTATAGCGCTTTTGGATGCATCAGTGAGATGGTCCAATGTATGTCTTATTATAAGGGACCATGCTTTTACATAGTTGATTGCTCAGATCATTAGTTTGAGAGCAAATCAATCCTAGCACGGGATAAAATCCATCAAAATGGATAATGCTGCGAAATTTAGTTCATGAGCATTTGATGATTACTGCTTAGATTGAGGCATAACTGTGGAGCATATTGGTACTTTGTGTTCATACCCAGATTGGTCTTGCGGAATCACTTGTCAAGAGGATAAGTTGATAGCAAGATTGCTCCTACAGAATTGTAATCTCCCAACATCTAGTTGGGGACATTGCAGTTTTACGTACTGCATATACAAATTCGACGAACTGCATATTATATGGTCTCCCCATTGCAGTTAGTACGTGGAAATGAGTAAGTATTTCCCATCTGCGATAATTCGGTTGTGTTGGATACATACCGATTTCACCACCGCAGCGTACATATATGGGCCCTCATGGAAATTGGGGATCTATGTGAGGTATAATTCTCCATCAATCATAAAGTACCTGTAGTCCTAAGAAGGGGACTTGTTTATGGCCTGGTACGCTGATTGTATTTTGATCAAGACATTTTCCGGCATTAGGGGGAGATATGGACCACATTGAATGCCAGAAAATAGATTGAGATGTGAATAGACATCTAGTCCTGAGGTCCACGTATGAATGAGTCTAAACTGGAGGTTCAGAAGATTATCAATTTGCAAAGTATGGCAAATAATCAGCCAGTTGCATTTACTAAGTATATAGGTGTCATAGAGTAAAATATTCCCATAGTGAATGTGTCAGCAAGAGTGGATGTGACCCACAGGTCCACTCGGCCACCGAAGAGGGGGAGGAATCTGGACACAAGAGGACAAGGCTTCATGGAAGCGTCCAAGGGGAATGAGGAATCCTCAAACAATAAATGCGGGTCAACTTCATGTTGATATTCAACCAAGGGTTGAAAGACACCTGAAGGATGTTGGACACATCCAGGACCTAGCACGAGTGTGCACACAAATTTTTGTGTTGGGACATCGGAAGACCTTGACTCAACCGTTGTGGTAAATCACAAAGAGTCAAAAGGTAATGATGAAATCTCCACTATGGATATGGATTTGGAAGAGTCATATAATAAAGACTACATTATGTCGACATTTATTTGTCCTCATGAATTGCAAAAGACCTTGGATTGGATCTAGAAGCTAAGTCCATGCATGGCTGAGTATCTAAAACACTCTAGTTGATCCAAAGGAAGGCAACAACTCAGGATGCGGTCGCTCTCAATATGAGGGGGTATTGACCTGATCAGTAATACCCAGTCCTCTGAATTTGTTCCCTGGGGGAGCAAATGGGTCTTTGTTCATGTGAGGAACGAAAATAATGAGGTGGTGAGACATGAAGCAAGGCTTGTAGCACAGGGGTTCACGCAGAGACTCGTCATCGTTTATGATGAAATATGTTATCCTGTTGTGAGTGGAATAAAGTTCCGATATTTAATGTCACTGGCAGTGAATAATGAATTTGTTTATCCTACTGATGGATGTTGTGACTGCATAGTTTTATGAATCACTTGATTCGGATATCTCTATTATAGTTCCTAACGGAATGAAGGTTTCGAATTAAATCGCAACATGTGTTGCATAAAGCTTCAGAAGTCCTTTTATGGCTTGAAGTAGTCGGAATGGATGTGGTATAACTGACTGTGTGAGTTCCTTTGCAAGAAGGGTTACTCAAACATTGATGATTGCTCATGTATGTTCATCAAGAAAACTAAAGATAGATTTTGCATCATTTATGTGTATGTTGGTGTTTTGAATATGAACTACACAAGAAATACATGAGATAAGCAAATCATCTTGAGACAGAGTATGGGATGAAAGATTTGGACTTTGCTCGATCTTGGGACTTGAGCGCATTCCTTCGGGAATACTTGTAGTCTACATTTATCCAAAAGATTGTTGAAAAGTTCAACACCGTTAAGTCATATCCATCAAAGAACTATGGTGTGTGAGATCTCTTGAGTAATAGAGATAAATACCCATTTGTACCTAATGACAGTGATGAAGAGATATTGGAACCGAGTCTCCATATCAAGGTGCAATTGAAGCACGAATGTATCTAGTGAACTGCACCAGGCCTAGTATATCATTTGCAGTAAATTTATCAGCTAGATACAATACATCTCCAATGAAAGGCATTGGGTTGGTGTGAAGAATATTTTTGGATATCTTCTAGACACTAAAATCTTGGTTTGTTTTTATGAGAAAAATCAAGATATGACCATGGTTGGATATCGTGATGCTGGGCATATATCATATCCCCATAATCCCATATCACACACTGGTTTTGTCTTCTCAAATGAAGATACGACCTTCTCTTGGAAGTCGAGAAGAAAATCTTTAGTGGCTGCATCCACTAATCATTTTGAATGTATGAAGCAACATCTGAATCTGTTTGGCTTCACAAAATGATGAACTTTGTTGAAAGTTCAGGCGGGTTTGATTAATAGGAATCACCCACCATTATCCATGAAGATAATGTTGTTTGTATTACATAGATGCAGACAGGTTATAAAGAGCAATATTACAAAGTATATTACTCTGAAAGTATTTTCCTCCTCGTGAGTTGAAAAATGGGAAGATAAATATTTTCGAAGCAAAGTGATATGTGATCTTTGTGATATGTTCACAAAGTCTTTACCAAGTTCTCCATTCCAGAAATAAGATAATGGAATTGGTATGAGATGACTTTGTTATTTGCAAGGTTCAGGGGGAGTGCACTCCTGAACGCTAACCTGTTTAAGATTTTCGAATCTTTTGTATTACACTCTTTTCCTTTATGAATTTTTCCTGAATGGTTTCTCATGAAAGGTTTTTAATGAGGCAATAGTAATACAAGCATGGTGATATGTCAATTTCTCCTTATTTTCCCACTGGGTTTTTGGAAGGAGTTTTCATGGCATATTATGTATATCTCCTCATATTTTTCCCACAGGGTTTTTGGAGGAGTGTTTTTGAAGATGATGATTCTACATACATAAAGTGGAGATTAGGGGGAGTGTTAGGAATTAATTATTCTATAATTAAATAATGTGGATAATCTCCACGTTACATTAGGGAGGCGGTTAGTGATCTGCTAACCATCACTTCCCTTCGCTCTTGTCTCTCCGAACCGTTGCATCGATTGGATGCGTCCCTTCAGAGGATATATATGTACATCATCCCAGTAATAAAGATACGAGTTCATTTGTCATTACTTTTGATTCATCACACTAACTAGGGGTTCGGAAGCAGGAAACCGACCGGGTTGGGAATCACGGTGCTCCTACCTTTGCCCAGGACCCGGTTGCCGATGACATTGTTCGGTACGCTGTTTAATGGAAGAGCTTTTTCATGTAAAATAAAAAAAGAAAGTTGATATGACATAATCCCCTCTAAACTATCATCCATAAAAACAGACACGCAAATCATTTTCGGACAATGAAAATGATTTGTGTGTCTGTTTTGATGGATGTGTTCGTGGACAGCGCTAGCCGAGCCGGCCATCCAACCCGACACATCAGATAAAAGCGGACTTGTTTTTTTCATCAATGTAGGATTATTTTGTACATAGCTAAAGTCATCGACCTTATTTGACTATTCGTCGATCGTGGGCACATCTGTGTCCCATGTCTTGCTCTTCATCAGAGGTGGTCACGTTCGTCTCTTGTGTTTTACTCCTCGCCGGAGTCCGCCCTCTGGCTGGAGATGTTGCCAGTGGAGGTGAGGTTGACGTCTACGTGAATGGTCCAGTCTCATGGTCACTGGCGGCCTGGCTCGATGATGTGGAGCTGCCGGCGTTGGCAGCGTTCGGTTCCTAATCGCATGCGCCGCCTTTGCTTGTGCCTTCGCCGCGATCTGCTCGAATAAGAGGTTGCGCTCTGTCTGCCAACACTCGCGGCAGATGGTGCGGGGGCTGATCATCGACTCATAAAGCGCCCACTGCTCATGGACGAAGCCCTGATCCTCCACGACCAAGGTAGCAACGGCTTCCACAAGCTGGTGTTGCTTGAGGAGTTGCAGATTGTATCACTCTTTCTCCTATAGCATCAAGAACACGGAGACCGGCGAAGTTGCATGCTCCTAGTGAGCCTCCTCCGCCATGACCGTGTCGAAGTACACCTGAGCCATGGTGAAGCCCACGATCGGTGTGGGTGTGGGTGTGGGCACAGGCTTGTTGTCGGACGCCTCCTTCATCGTCCTCCAAGCTCTCATCCACTGAGCTTGAAGGCAAACCCGCCTCTACGCGTTCTGAGCACCAAACCTGCCAGTTGTGGGCAATGCTTGTGATCTTGTGTCGGCGCCGCAATGAGATGCGCTTCCACCATGATGTGCTGCTCACGGTCATTATGGCGACAGTTGTTGTGCAAGAAAGGCGAATAGAAGTGGAGGTGCACCGGTGGCCATGAAAGGGGTAGTAAGGGACGTAGAGGTGGTGTAGTTTTTGCCGTGCACGTCTGTGCTTTATATATCGGCCGACTAGGCCAAGCGTTGGTTTGAAAGTGGGTGCACAGGGTGTGTTTCATGCCTGTTCAATGCCATGTAGGCAAACGAATGGGCAACGGCTTCACTGTTGTAGGAATCCATCCCATCGCCTATCTGGTCGTGTCGCTCTGAAAAGGCATTAACGTGGCCCAGAGAGCGAGCCCATGCGATGCAATGGCTGGACGATGCAGGCGCTGATGTGATGTCGCAATGTCTAGCGGACATGCGCCTGGTCATGTCAACCCTGGACCAGCATGAATGCGGCATGGAGAGCGCAACAACAGTTGAAATAGGAAGAGAGGGATAGCTTTGTGTGAATCCGGGGTGTCAGACGCCGAGGTGGCGGGGGTCCAGAGGCACACAAAGTCTTTTGCTTGCGGGAATTTGGAGACGCGAACCTGGCTGTGGATGTTCGATGGACGGTGTTTGAGGGCATAAAGTGTCCGGAATGCATGGGCCAAACGTTTACGGGTGGTTTCACGCACGATGTTAGAGATGCCCTAAGCTCCCTGGGAATAGGCAGCTGTGAGTGCTCTGCAGTTTGGCCTCGTTGTGGGCTCCACACCCCATGGACAAGACAATGTTTTTGCGTGTTGTGGCATGTGTATCAGGCTTACGTGTGTGGTTTATTCGGGGTTGTTGCTGTCGGCGTTCTGGGAATGGGGGTCCCTAGACTTGCCTGCCTAAGGCCTGCGGCGTGGCTCAAAGGAGGCCCAGCACAGCCTATCTCCATCAACACAGGCTCAAGACCCTCGCGAGGGGCCAAGCCTCGCGGGGCGGACAACAAGAAGCTTCCTCAGGCACGGCCTCGTCAGGCTGGCTCATGAGGAGGCGAAGAGTTCAAGGCGGGGTACCTCGCGAGGCGCCCATGACACAAGCCATGACGACCAGGGGCGCCAATCGGGCGCCAGCCCGCGCAGTGTCCTCCTTTCCTCTTTGGTGCAAAGGGAGCAAGCGCAGGCGAGGGCATCAAGCAAAGGCATCCATTTCGGTGCAACAAGACCAAGACCAGCCCAACGGCCAGAAGGAAGTCATTGTGGAGCCCAAGCCGGCGTCATCACCAGAGCCTTTGACAGGCGAGGACCAACTTTAGTCAGGATAAGTGTACCCGTTGTTCCCCTTCAAAATGGCCAATTGTTGGCGCCCTTCCCGCTCAATATTTGGGGAGAGGCCCAGGGCCTTTGCCTATAAATAGGACTAGCCACCCGCAAGGTAGAGGCATTGAGAGAACAAGGAGAGGAAGACACACACAGAGAGAGAAAGGCGACTGAACTCCCCCTAGCAGTTCATCGCGCCAGCCAAGAACAGACCCTCGCGAGGCTGTTCTCCCTTTGTATTGTTCATCATCAAGCCCAAGAGGCAATCCACCACACCACACACTGGAGTAGGGTATTACACCACAATGGTGGCCTGAACCAGTATAAATCTTGTGTCTCTTGTGCTGTTCAGTTTGGTAGTCTAGATCTTAGCGATTCGGCGAGGAGCGAGCCGGCAGAGGGTTGAATCTCCGCGCGCACCCCAGTGTTCGGACCTCAAGGGTCTGCCAGAACCCGAAATTCGACATTTGGCGCGCCAGGTAGGGGTGCACCGGAATTTGCCTTCCGTCGTCTTGTTCCTTCCGACCACCGCGTCCATGTCTGACGCTCGTCGGGCTTGCACCGAGCGCCGAGCCGCCCTCGCTTCCCGTGTCATCCAGACGGCCCCCGTCGACGGGCGTCCTCGTCGTTCCCCATCGCCTGCTGTCAACACCGCCACCGGCTCGGCGGGGAACGGGCCTCAGGCATCGTACCTGCACTTCCCAGTGACCTCTAGGGAGGAGCCGCGCAGCTTCTTCCTCACCCACCCCGTCGCGCCGGCTCCTTCGGTCGTCACGGCCCTCCTGGGCGGCTCGCAGGCGCCGCCCTCCAGCCGCCATGTCAAGCCATTCGTCCGCCGGGTCGGCGCCACCTCTACGCGGCAGGGGGCTCCCCCGGGCCAGACAGAGCCGTCGGCCGGGCTGAACTTCGGCTCTGAGGACCACCCCGCCAACTCGGCCTGCTCGGGTGCGCTCCCCATGCTCTGCACACCCACCATCTGCCAGGTGGCCGTTACCAGGACCCTCATCGACGGTGGCGCGGGTCTCAACGTGCTCTCAGTTGAGGCCTTCAACCTCCTCCGCATACCCCGGGAGCGGCTGCAACCCAGCCAGCCCTTCTCGGGCGTCGGAGGCGGGTCATCTAGCTCCTTGGGGCAAATCCGACTTCCGGTGACCTTCGGCACCTACGACAACTTCCGTACGGAGCTGGTCGATTTTGACATCGCCCCCATCGGCCTCCCCTACAACGCCATCCTTGGCTATCCAGCATTGGCCAAATTTATGGCCACGACTCACCTGGGGTACAACCTCATGAAGATGCCCGGGAGCAACGGCGTCCTCACCGTGCCCGGGGACACCGAAGGTGCTCTGCGAGTACTCAAGCTCGCCTTCAAGATGGCGGCAGCGGCGCGGGCCACCGAGGCAGAAACCCCCAAGCCCAAGGGGGCTGCGCCGGCCAAGAAGAAGCAGTTGTTCACCCAAGACAAGGCGGAAACCAAGCAGATACCTGTCGACGAGGATGGGTCCACTAACGCCACTTTCACCATAGGCGCCAACCTTGAGCCCGAGCAGGAGGAAGCCCTGGTCAAGTTCCTGCATGCAAACAAGAAGGTGTTCGCCTGGGAGCCCGATCAGCTGGCAGGGATCCCGCGGGGCGTAATCGAGCACCACCTCAACGTATGCCCCAACGTGCGTCCCGTGAAGCAGAAGGCAAGGAGGAAGTCCACTGAGAAACAGGCCTTCATCGTCCAAGAAACCCGCAAGCTAGAAGCCGCAGGGGTTATTCGCGAGGTCCGATACCCGGATTGGTTGGCCAACCCCGTAGTTGTGCCAAAGAAGGGAGGAAAGGAACACATGTGTGTCGACCTCACCAACCTCAAGAAAGCATGCCCACAGGATCCATTCCCGCTCCCTCGCATCGACCAGATCGTCGATTCCACCGCTGAGTGTGACCTGTTATGCTTCTTGGATGCCTTCTCTGGATATCACCAGATCAAGATGGCGGTGGAAGATGTGGAGAAGAGGGCCTTCCTAACCCCATGTGGGGTGTACTGCTACACATGCATGCCATTCGGACTGCGCAATGCAGGGGCAACCTTTCAGCGGCTCATGCACATCACCTTGGGTCCGCAGCTCGAGAAGAATGTGGAAGCTTACGTCAACGACATTGTAGTGAAGTCTCGCGAGGCCAAGACCCTGATACAAGACCTGGAGGAAACCTTCGCGAGCCTCAACGCAGTGAGCCTGCGACTCAACCCGGAGAAGTGCGTGTTTGGGGTCCTCTCCGGCAAGCTCTTGGGTTTCCTCGTATCCCACCGAGGCATCGAGGCCAACCCAGAAAAGGTCAAGGCAGTTGAGGACATGAGCCCACCAAAGACCCTCAGGGAAATGCAGAAGCTCACGGGGCGTGTAACGGCGCTGGGGCGCTTCATCTCCCGATTGGGGGAGCGGGCGCTGCCTTTCTTCCAGCCGATGAAGAAAAAGGGGCCCTTTGAATGGACTGAGGAGGCCGACAAGGCATTACAAGATCTCAAGAGATACCTAACCAGCCCTCCAGTGATGGCGGCCCCGCGCCCTCAAGAGCCCTTGGTACTCTACCTCGCCGCCACTCCCTACTCCGCTAGTGCAGCCCTGGTGGCAGTTAGAGAGGAGCGTCGAGCCAGGACCACAGCATCCACCCGAGCCAAGGCAAAGCTGGATCAAAAGGAACTCGCGGAAGTCACCACCATGATGGAGGAAGATCAGCCGCCGCAGCGGAACGCACCAGGGGCGGGGGAGGCCCTCTCTCCAGGCAACTAGCTTCTGGAGGCTCCACCACCTCGGGAGGCACCGCAGCTTCCGGAGGACGCCACCAGCACCGACGCCCCAAGCCTCGTCGAGCACCCGGTGTACTTCGTCAGTACGGTGTTACGGGATGCGAGGGCACGGTACCCCATGCCGCAGAAGCTCCTCCTCGTGCTGCTGGTGGCTTCACGCAAGCTGCGGCACTACTTCCAGGGTCATCCAATCAAGGTTGTCTCGGCATACCCCTTGGAAAGGGTGCTCAGGAGCCCTAACTCAGCCGGAAGGGTCGCCGAGTGGAACATTGAACTGCAAGCATTCCAGTTCGAATTCAGCACGACCAGAGTCATCAAGGGGGCCGCGCTGGCAGATTTCATGGCCGAGTGGACGGAGGCACCGGGCCTCAGGGCCGGCGAGGATCGATCCCTCTCCCTAGGAAGCGAAGCGCCAGAAGGCTGGGTCATGTACTTCGACGGGGCGTTCTCCAGGCAGGGCGCTGGGCTGGGGTAGTGCTCATATCTCCCACTCAAGACAAGCTATACTACGCCGTGCAACTCTGTTTCCAGCAAGGCGAGAAGGTCTCCAACAATATAGCAGAGTACGAGGGACTGATAGCGGGCCTGAAGGCTGCCGCTGCCCTGGGAGTAAAGCGTCTTACTATCAAGGGTGATTCGCAGCTCCTTGTCAACTTCTCCAACAAGGTATACGAACCGAGAGATGAGCACATGGAGGCCTAACTTGCGAAGGCCCGCAGGATGGAGAAGTAGTTCTGGGGGCTGGAGCTACAGCATGTGCCCCGCGGCACTAATCAAGAGGCCGACGACATCGCCAAACGAGCCTCCAGGAGGTTGCCCCAGGAGCCGGGCGTCTTTGAGGAACGGCTCTTCAAGCCTTTAGCCCTGCCACCATTGTCGAGCACAGCACAGCCTCGGGTGGAGCTTCCTCAGCCACCTGCCTCGGGAGCCCCAGCCTGTGGCCCGGCCTCAGGAGCACGCCTGCTCCTGACGATGGAACCTCAGGAGGGGTGCTGGATCACAGAGCTCAGGAGCTACTTAACGCAAGGGACCTTGCCGGAGGAGGAGGAGGAGGCAGAGCGTGTGGCACGGCAAGCCACAGCGTACTGCATCATGGATGGAGAGCTCTACCGGAAACGACCGAACGATGTGTCCCTGCGCTGCATCACCAGGGAACAAGGGAAGGAACTGCTGGCAGACATACACGGTGGAGACTGTGGGCATCATTCATCGTCATGGACCCTCGTCGGCAAGGCATTCCGCAGCGGTTTCTATTGGCCCACTGCGCTCAATGACGCTGTTGAGCTCGTGAAGGCTTGCGAGGCCTGCCAATTCCATGCCAAGCAGATCCATCAGCCGGCAGGAGGCCTGCAAACCGTACCCCTCACGTGGCCATTCGCGGTCTGGGGGCTGGATATCCTGGGCCCTTTTCCTTGGGCGCCAGGGGGCTATCGCTACCTCTACGTCGCCGTAGACAAGTTCACCAAGTGGCCAAAGTCGAGGCCATCCGCACCATCCCTACTGGTTCCGCGGTCAAGTTCATCAAGGGCATCGTGAGCCGGTTCGGAGTGCCGAACCGCATCATCACTGACAACGGTTCGCAGTTCACCAGTAACCTTTTCAAAACATATTGTGCTAACCTTGGGACGCAGATATGCTACGCTTCGGTGGCGCACCCCCGGAGCAACGGCCAGGCCGAGCGGGCCAACGCAGTGGTCCTGAGGGGTCTCAAGACTAGGACATTCAAGAAGAAACTGGAGGCCTGCGGCAGAGGCTGGTATGATGAGCTTCAGTCCGTGCTGTGGTCCATCCGCACAACCGCGACTAAGCCGACTGGAGAGACCCCCTTCTTCCTAGTCTACGGAGCCGAAGCGGTCCTCCCTCACGAGGTCAGGCGTCGATCCGCGCGGGTCCTAGCGTTCGTTGAGACGCTGCAGGACGCCATGCGGGGGACGGACCTCGTGCTGGGGGAGGAGCGTCATCGAGAAGCTACGCTGCGAGCGGCAAGGTACCAGCAGGCACTCCGGCGATACCACTGCCGCAACATCCGCCCCAGAACTCTCGAGGTAGGGGACCTCGTGCTCCGGCGGGTCCTCTCCAGGGAGGGACTGCATAAGCTCTCTCCTATGTGGGAGGGCCCGTTCAAGGTTGTTCATGTTTCCAGGCCCGGCTCCGTGCACTTGGAGACTCAGGAGGGAGTACCTATACAGAACGTGTGGAACATCCAGCACCTCCGGAGGTTTTACCCCTGAAAAGGCCCAGAGCCTGTGAAGAAGGCAAATGCCTGTAAAGCTCATCTTTTTGGAGAAGGCCCAGAGCCTATGAAGAAGGCAAATGCCTGTGAAGCTTATCTTTTGGGAAAAGGCCCAGAGCCTGTGAAGAAGGCAAATGCCTATGAAGCTTATCTTTTGGGAAAAGGCCCAGAGCCTGTGAAGAAGGCAAATGCCTGTGAAGCTTATCTTTTGGGAAAAGGCCCGGAGCCTGTGAAGAAGGCGAATGCCTGTGAAGCTTATCTTTTGGGAAAAGGCTCGGAGCCTGTGAAGAAGGTGAATGCCTGTGAAGCTTATCTTTTGGGAAAAGGCCCGGAGCCTGTGAAGAAGGCGAATGCCTGTGAAGCTTACCTTTTTGAGAAAGGCCCAGAGCCTGTGAAGAAGGCGAATGCCTGTGAAGCTGTCGCGTTTTGGAAAGGGCCCGGAGTGTTGGGGAACGTAGCAGAAATTCAAAATTTCCCTACGTGTCACCAAGATCTATCTATGAAGAAACCAGCAACGAGGGGAAGGAGAGAGCACCTACATACCCTTGTAGATCGCTAAGCGGAAGCGTTCAAGTGAACAGGGTTGATGGAGTCGTACTCGTCGTGATCCAAATCACCGATGACCAAGTGCCGAACGGACGGCACCTCCGCGTTCAACACACGTACAGCCCGGTGACGTCTCCCATGCCTTGATCCAGCAAGGAGAGAGGGAGAGGTTGAGGAAGACTCCATCCAGCAGTAGCACAACGGCGTGGTGGTGGTGGAGGAGCGTGGCTATCCTGCAGGGCTTCGCCAAGCACCACAGAAGAGGAGGAAGAAGAGACGCAGGGCTGCATCAACGAGAGATCGAATCACGTATCTTATGGGCAGCCCTAGGCCTCATATATATATAGGGGAAGGGGAGGGGCTGCGCCCCTTCTAGGGTTCCCACCCCTAGGGGGGGCGGCAGCCCTAGATGGGGAGCAAGGGTGGCGGCCAAGAGGGGAGGGGAGAGGGAGGCGCACCAATATGGGCCCTAAGGCCCATATCCCCTTAGGGTTTGCCCCCTCTCCACCTCTTAGGCGCCATGGGCCCTTGTGGGAGGCGCACCAGCCCACTAAGGGGCTGGTCCCTCACCACTCTTGGCCCATGCAAGCCTCCAGGGTTGGTGGCCCCACTTGGTGGACCCCCGGGACCCTCCCGGTGGTCCCGGTACGTTACCGATAGACCCCGAAACTCTTCCGGTGACCAAAACAGGACTTTCCATATATAAATCTTTACCTCCGGACCATTCCGGAACTCCTCGTGACGTCCGGGATCTCATCCGAGACTCCGAACAACATTCGGTAACCACATACAAACTTCCTTTATAACCCTAGCGTCATCGAACCTTAAGTGTGTAGACCCTACGGGTTCGGGAGACATGCAGACATGACCGAGACGTTCTCCGGTCAATAACCAACAGCGGGATCTGGATACCCATGTTGGCTCCCACATGTTCCACGATGATCTCATCGGATGAACCACGATGTCAAGGACTCAATCGATCCCGTATACAATTCCCTTTGTCTAGCGGTATTATACTTGCCCGAGATTCGATCGTCGGTATACCGATACCTTGTTCAATCTCGTTACTGGCAAGTCTCTTTACTCGTTCCGTAACACATCATCTCGTGATCAACCCCTTGGTCACATTGTGCACATTATGATGATGTCCTACCGAGTGGGCCCAGAGATACCTCTCCGTTTACACGGAGTGACAAATCCCAGTCTCGATTCGTGCCAACCCAACAAACACTTTCGGAGATACCTGTAATGCACCTTTATAGCCACCCAGTTATGTTGTGACGTTTGGTACACCCAAAGCATTCCTACGGTATCCGGGAGTTGCACAATCTCATGGTCTAAGGAAAAGATACTTGACATAATAAAAGCTATAGCATACGAACTACACGATCTTTGTGCTAGGCTTAGGATTGGGTCTTGTCCATCACATCATTCTCCTAATGATGTGATCCCGTTATCAACGACATCTAATGTCCATAGCCAGGAAACCATGACTATCTGTTGATCACAACGAGCTAGTCAACTAGAGGCTCACTAGGGACATGGTGTTGTCTATGTATCCACACATGTATCTGAGTTTCCTATCAATACAATTCTAGCATGGACAATAAACGATTATCATGAACAAGGAAATATAATAATAACTAATTTATTATTGCCTCTAGGGCATATTTCCAACAGTCTCCCACTTGCACTAGAGTCAATAATCTAGTTCACATCAATATGTGATTAACACTCAAGGTCACATCCCCATGTGACTAACACCCAAAGAGTTTACTAGAGTCAATAATCTAGTTCACATTTACCATGTGATTAACACTCGATGAGTTCTGGGTTTGATCATGTTATGCTTGTGAGAGAGGTTATAGTCAACGGGTCTGAACCTTTCAGATCCGTGTGTGCTTTACTAATCTCTATGTCATCTCCTAGATGCAGCTACCACGCTCTATTTGGAGCTATTCCAAATAACTGTTCCACTTGGAGCTATTCTAAATTGTTGCTCCATCATACGTATCCGGTATCTCTACTCAGAGCTATCCGGATAGGTGTTAAGCTTGCATCGACGTAACCCTTTACGATGAACTCTTTTACCACCTCCATAATCGAGAAAATTTCTTAGTCCACTAGTTACTAAGGATAACTTTGACCGCTGTCCTATGATCCATTCTTGGATCACTCTTGTACCCCTTGACTGACTCATGGCAAGGCACACTTCAGGTGCGGTACACAGCATAGCATACTGTAGAGCCTACATCTTAAGCATAGGGGACGACCTTCGTCCTTTCTCTCTATTCTGCCGTGGTCGAGCTTTTAAGTCTTAACTTCATACCTTACAACTCAGGCAAGAACTCCTTCTTTGACTGATCCATCTTGAACACCTTCAAGATCCTGTCAAGGAATGTGCTCATTTGAAAGTACCATTAAGCGTTTTGATCTATCCTTATAGATCTTAATGCTCAATGCTCAAGTAGCTTAATCCAGGCTTTCCATTGAAATTCTACGTCATTTCTGATCAACATATACCCATCAGAAATTCTATAGTGCTCCCACTCACTTCTTTGGAAATACAAGCTTCTCATAAACTTTGTATAAACCCAAAATCTTTGATCATCTTATCAAAGTGCACATTCCAACTCCGAGATGCTTACTCCAGTCTATGGAAGGATCGCTAGAGATAGCATACCTTTTAGCATCCTTAGGATCGACAAAACCTTTCTGATTGTATTACATACAACCTTTCCTTACGAAAACTGGTAAGGAAACTCGTTTTGACATCCATCTGCCAGATTTCATAAATGCAGCTAATGCTAACATGAATCCGACGGACTTAAGCATCGCTACGGATGAGAAAATCTCATCGTAGTCAACTCCTTGAACTTGTGAAAAAACTCTTCGCCACAAGTCGAGCTTCATAGACGGTGACATTACCGTCCACGTCCGTCTTCTTCTTAAAGATCCATTTATCTTAATGGCTTGCCGATCATTGGGCAAGTCCACCAAAGTCCATGCTTTGTTCTGATACATGGATCCTATCTCGGATTTCATGGTTTCTTAACCATTTGTCGGAATTTGGGCCCACCATCGCTTCTCCATAGCTCGTAGGTTCATTGTTGTCTAGCAACATGACCTTCAAGACAGGATTACTGTACCACTCTGAAGCAGTACACATCCTTGTCACCCTACGAGGTTCGGTAGTGACTTGATCCGAAGCTTCATGATCACTATCATAAGCTTCCACTTCAATTGGTATAGGTGCCACAGGAACAACTTCATGTGCCCTGCTACACACTTGTTGAAGTGACGGTTCAATAACCTCATCAAGTCTCCACCATCCTCCCACTCAGTTCTTTCGAGAGAAACCTTTCCTCGAGAAAGGATCCGATTCAAGAAACAATCCCTATTGCTTTCGGATCTGAATTAGGAGGTATACCCAACTGTTTTGGGTGTCCTATGAAGATGCATTTTATCCGCTTTGGGTTCGAGCTTATCAACCTAAAAACTTTTTCACATAAGCGTCGCAGCCCCAAACCTTTAAGAAACGACAACTTAGGTTTCTCTAAACCATAATTCCTACGGTGTCATCTCAACGGAATTACGTGGTGCCCTATTAAAGTGAGTGCGGTTGTCTCTAATGCCTAACCCATGAACGATAGTGGTAATTCGATAACAGACATCATGGTACGCACCATATCCAATAGGGTGCAACTGTGATGTTCGGACACACCATCACTCTATGGTGTTCCAGGCGGTATTAATTGTGAAACAATTTCCACAATGTCTTAATTGCGTGCCAAAGCTCGTAACTCAGATATTCATCTCTATGATCATATCATAGACATTTTATCCTCTTGTCACAATGATCTTCTACTTCACTCTGAAATTACTTGAACCATTCAATAATTCAGACGTGTGTTTCATCAAGTAAATATTCTCAACATCTACTCGAATCATCTGTGAAGTAAGAACATAACGATATTCACTGCATGCCTCAGCACTCATTGGATTGCACACATCAAAATGTGTTACTTCCAACAAGTTGCTATCTTGTTCCATCTTACTGAAAACGAGGCTTTTCAGTCATCTTGCCCATGTGGTATGATTTGCATATCTCAAGAGATTCAAAATCAAGTGAGTCCAAACGATCCATCTGCATGGAGTTTCTTCATGCATATACACCAATAGACATGGTTCGCATGTCTCAAACTTTTCAAAAACGAGTGAGTCCAAAGATCCATCAACATGGAGCTTCTTCATGCGTTTTACACCAATATGACTTACATGGCAGTGCCACAAGTAAGTGGTACTATCATGACTATCTTATATCTTTTTGCATGAAAATGTGTATCACTACGATCGAGATTCAATAAACCATTCATTTAGGTGCAAGACCATTGAAGGTATTATTCAAATAAACAGAGTAACCATTATTCTCCTTAAATGAATAACCGTATTGCGATAGACATAATCCAATCATGTCTATGCTCAACGCAAACACCAAATGCAATTATTTAGGTTTAACACCAATCTCGTTGGTAGAGGGAGCGTGCGATGCTTGATCACAACAAGCTTGGAAAAACTTCCAACACATATCATCAGCTCACCTTTAGCTAGTCTCCGTTTATTCCGTAGCTTTTATTTCGAGTTACTAACACTTAGCAACCGAACCGGTATCTAATACCCTGGTGCTTCTAGGAGTACTAGTAAAGTACACATCAACATAATGTATATCCAATATACTTCTATCGACCTTGCCAGCCTTCTCATCTACCAAGTATCTAGGGTAATTCTGCTCCAGTGGTTGTTCCCCTTATTACAGGAGCACTTAGTCTCGGGTTTGGGTTCAACCTTGGGTTTCTTCACTAGAGCAGCAGCTGATTTGCCGTTTCATGAAGTATCCCTTCTTGCCCTTGCCCTTCTTGAAACTAGTGGTTTCATCAACAATTGATGCTCCTTCTTGATTTCTACTTTCGCGGTGTCAAACATCGTGAATACCTCAAGGATCATCATATCTATCCCTGATATGTTATAGTTCATCACAAAGCTCCAGCAGCTTGGTGGCAATGACTTTGGAGAAACATCACTATCTCATATGGAAGATCAACTCCCACTCGATTCAAGTGATTGTTGCACTCAGACAATCTGAGCACAAGCTCAACAATTGAGCTTTTCTCCCTTAGTCTGCAGGTTAAGAAAATCGTCGGAGGTCTTATACCTCTTGACGTGGGCACGAGCCTGAAATCCCAATTTCAGCCCTCGAAACATCTCATATGTTCCGCGACATTTCGAAAAACGTCTTTGGTGCCTCAACTCTAAACCGTTTAACTGAACTATCATGTAGTTATCAAAACGTGTATGTCCGATGTTCGCAACATCCACAAACGACGTTTGGGGTTCAGCACACTGAGCAGTGCATTAAGGACATAAGCTTTATACTGTCCGCATAATTGCTACTGTCAACTTTCAACTATATTTTCTCTAGGAACATATCTAAACAGTGGAACTAAAGCGTGAGCTTACGACATAATTTGCAAAGATCTTTTGACTATGTTCAAGATAATTAAGTTCATCTTATGAACTCCCACTCAGATAGACATCCCTCTGGTCATCTAAGTGATTACATGATCCGAGTCAACTAGGCCGTGTCCGATCATCACGTGAGACGGACTAGTCATCATCGGTGCACATCTTCATGTTGATCGTATCTATTATACGACTCATGCTCGACCTTTCGGTCTCTGTGTTCCGAGGCCATGTCTGTACATGCTAGGCTCGTCAAGTTAACCCTAAGTGTTTTCGCGTGTGTAAATCTGTCTTACACCCGTTGTATGTGAACGTAAGAATCCATCACACCCGATCATCACGTGGTGCTTAGAAGCGACGAACTGTAGCAACGGTGCACAGTTAGGGGAGAACACTTCTTGAAATTGTTGTAAGGGATTGTCTTATTTACTACCGTCGTTCTAAGTAAACAAGATGCATAAACATGATAAACATCACATGCAATCAAATAGTGACATGATATGGCCAATATCATTTTGCTCCTTTTGATCTCCATCTTCGGGGCTCCATGATCATCATCGTCACCGGCATGACACCATGATCTCCATCATCATGATCTCCATCATCGTGTCTTCATGAAGTTGTCTCACCAACTATTACTTCTACTACTAAGGCTACCGGTTAGCAATAAAGTAAAGTAATTACATGGCGTTATTCAATGACACACAGGTCATACAATAAATAAAGACAACTCCTATGGCTCCTGCCGGTTGTCATTCTCATCGACATGCAAGTCGTGATTCCTATTACAAGAACATGATCAATCTCATACATCACATATCATTCATCACATTCTTCTTGGCCATATCACATCACATAGCATACCCTGCAAAAACAAGTTAGACGTCCTCTAATTGTTGTTTGCATGTTTTACGTGGCTGCTATGGGTTTCTAGCAAGAACGTTTCTTACCTACGCAAAACCACAACGTGATATGTCAATTGCTATTTACCCTTCATAAGGACCCTTTTCATCGAATCCGTTCCGACTAAAGTGGGAGAGACTGGCACCCGCTAGCCACCTTATGCACCAAGTGCATGTCAGTCAGTGGAACCTGTCTCACGTAAGAGTACGTGTAAGGTCGGTCCGGGCCGCTTCATCCCACAATACCGTCGAAACAAGATTGGACTAGTAACGGTAAGCATATTGAACAACATCAACGCCCACAACTACTTTGTGTTCTACTCGTGCAAAGAATCTACGCAATAGACCTAGCTCATGATGCCACTGTTGGGGAACGTAGCAGAAATTCAAAATTTTCCTACGTGTCACCAAGATCTATCTATGGAGAAACCAGCAATGAGGGGAAGGAGAGAGCATCTACATACCCTTGTAGATCGCTAAGAGGAAGCGTTCAAGTGAACGGGGTTGATGGAGTCGTACTCGTCGTGATCCAAATCACCGATGACCAAGTGCCGAACGGACGACACCTCCGTGTTCAACACACGTACAGCCCGGTGACGTCTCCCATGCCTTGATCCAGCAAGGATAGAGGGAGAGGTTGAGGAAGACTCCATCCAGCAGCAGCACAATGGCGTGGTGGTGGTGGAGGAGCGTGGCTATCCTGCAGGGCTTCGCCAAGCACCACAGAAGAGGAGGAAGAAGAGACGCAGGGCTGCATCAACGAGAGATCGAATCGCGTATCTTATGGGCAGCCCTAGGCCTCATATATATAGGGGAAGGGGAGGGGCTGCGCCCCTTCTAGGGTTCCCACCCCTAGGGGGGGTGGCAGCCCTAGATGGGGAGCAAGGGTGGCGGCCAAGAGGGGAGGGGAGAGGGAGGCGCACCAATATGGGCCCTAAGGCCCATATCCCCTTAGGGTTTGCCCCCTCTCCACCTCTTAGGCGCCATGGGCCCTTGTGGGAGGCGCACCAGCCCACTAAGGGGCTGGTCCCTCACCACTCTTGGCCCATGCAAGCCTCCGGGGTTGGTGGCCCCACTTGGTGGACCCCCGGGACCCTCCCGGTGGTCCCGGTACGTTACTGATAGACCCCGAAACTCTTCCGGTGACCAAAACAGGACTTCCCATATATAAATCTTTACCTCCGGACCATTCCGGAACTCCTCGTGACGTCCGGGATCTCATCCGGGACTCCGAACAACATTCGGTAACCACATACAAACTTCCTTTATAACCCTAGCGTCATCGAACCTTAAGTGTGTAGACCCTACGGGTTCGGGAGACATGCAGACATGACCGAGACGTTCTCCGGTCAATAACCAACAGCGGGATCTGGATACCCATGTTGGCTCCCACATGTTCCACGATGATCTCATCGGATGAACCATGATGTCAAGGACTCAATCGATCCCGTATACAATTCCCTTTGTCTAGCGGTATTATACTTGCTCGAGATTCGATCGTCGGTATACCGATACCTTGTTCAATCTCGTTACCGGCAAGTCTCTTTACTCGTTCCGTAACACATCATCCCGTGATCAACCCCTTGGTCACATTGTGCACATTATGATGATGTCCTACCGAGTGGGCCCAGAGATACCTCTCCGTTTACACGGAGTGACAAATCCCAGTCTCGATTCGTGCCAACCCAACAAACACTTTCGGAGATACCTGTAATGCACCTTTATAGCCACCCAGTTACGTTGTGACGTTTGGTACACCCAAAGCATTCCTACGGTATCCGGGAGTTGCACAATCTCATGGTCTAAGGAAAAGATACTTGACATAATAAAAGCTATAGCATACGAACTACACGATCTTTGTGCTAGGCTTAGGATTGGGTCTTGTCCATCACATCATTCTCCTAACGATGTGATCCCGTTATCAACGACATCTAATGTCCATAGCCAGGAAACCATGACTATCTGTTGATCACAACGAGCTAGTCAACTAGAGGCTCACTAGGGACATGGTGTTGTCTATGTATCCACACATGTATCTGAGTTTCCTATCAATACAATTCTAGCATGGACAATAAACGATTATCATGAACAAGGAAATATAATAATAACTAACTTATTATTGCCTCTAGGGCATATTTCCAACACGGAGCCCGTGAAGAGGGCCAACGCCCGTGAAGCTTGCTTCCCCGAAGAAAGGCCCGGAGCCTGTGAAGAAGGCCAACGCCTGTGAAGCTCGCCACCCGTGACACTCTCACGTAATAATGAGTTGGGGCTGTACACGCCCCGGAGTCTCAGGGGTGCCGGCCTCAGGCCCTGGGGCTCCCTCCCACGCCTAGTGGCAGCACTTAGCTCCGCGCTGGTGAGAAGACGCCGAAGACTAGACTAGGTGCCGGACGTGGCTTTTTCATTTTCTTTCTACAGTTGACTAGTTATTCCCATTTGGAGTTTTTATCGAAACTATCGCCATCTTTTGGTCCGTGGTTCTTCGACCTTTTTCGCTCTCCTGCTGTCACACCCTGCATTTTGTAACATTTCATTTGCATTATTAAAGCATGAAAATTTGGACCAACAAAAACTTTTGCATTATTTGGCTTTTATTTGGAGTTGGTTTTCTCTCTGTGATTTTTTTTCAAGTGCTCTTTAAAGTCAACTACTCCACCTTCTGTACTTCATCTCCTTGCCCCAAAGTTCTGCCCAATGATCATGCCATGTGTATAGAGAAATATAGTATTTCCTTACAAAAATAATTTGGCCAAAAAGTATTTTCGAAAATTAGTTTTCCAAAAACCCCTAAATTGAGGATTGCACTGCAAGTACTTGATTTGGGGTATGAAAAATATTACAAAAAGTATATTTGAATCCTATTAGATGTAGGACTCCCATAAACCACAAAAATATAATTTTAAAAGTTATTTTTCTATTTTATTTAAAAGCTTTTTCTTAAGGCCAGAAATGGTCTCTAATAGGGAAAAATCATTTTTGTTGTTTCAAAATATTTGACAAAAATCAGGGAAACTCAGTGGACATATATTTTCCATATATAAGAGTTTCAACATATGGTCATGATCAAAATATTGGACAAAACCTCCCAAAACCATTTCTGCCCATTTCAAGGATTTGAAATATTTCTACAGGACATATTTTCACAAAAATCCAAGAAAAATCCAGCAAGTCACAAATGCATATTGTGATCACCTTGCAAGGCCTCATGTAAATTAAAGTCATTTTGGTTCACCAAAATGACCCAAAACCCTCTCTGACCAGAATCATATTTGATCAACTTTGTACTACCAACTTTCTCTCCTTGACCCCAACTTTGGTGAGCATGTTCACATGACCAAATGAGGCCACTACAGCAAGTGGTGCATCAAGGAGAAGTGATTTGCTCAGCTAGATCTACACAAGTCCATTTCTGCAAATTTTTAGGGTTTACAAAAGTTGCATTGGCAACTTTGCCCAAATAAGCTCCAACTTGGTGGAAGGCCCTAATTATATGTGTCATTTCACCCTATGGAGTCTCATGGCATTTGGAGTTCATTTGCTTAACCAAACAAGCATTAAAACACCTTCTGCCACTTTACCAAAATTCCATTTTTGACCACTTCCACTAATCTCCATGACCTCCACTTTCTACCAAAGCTCCTCTTAGACCCCTTTCACCTCCAGTAACAATGGCAAGTCCACAGCTCAATTATTGGATGAGTAAAACCCCACTTTCTCTCTCTGGACAGCCCCTTTCTCCCTCTTCCTCACCTCTCTCCTCACCCCAGAGGCCATCCAGAGCATCCAATGCCTCCCCCTACTTCTTTACTCCACCCTTGAGCTACTGGACACGGTTGGCCGCGCCCACAAGGCATAGAAAATGCCATGCCGGCCATTTGGGCGCTCTGGAGCACGCTACAGTACGCTCCCATACTGTAGCCGCCCCCTTACAACCACCTCCGGCCACCTCGGGCCTCCCCCCGCGCGCCTGCCGATGCGCCTCGGCGTCCGTAACACACTACATGTTCGGCCCCCTCCTCTCTCCTCCCCGCGCCTCCGCGCTAGCAAACAGAGGCCGCCCGAGCGCGCCAATGGTGCGGCTCACACGCGCGTGTCTCTGACCTCTCCCCACTCCCTCTCTCTATCCCTCCCGACGTAGTCAACGTCCAGGAACACCCCAGACACCACGCCCTCTTCCCTCGAGCCCTGCAGCGACGAGCAGGAGCCCACCGGCGCATGAGTCCATGGCACCCCGCCGTTCGCCTATTTAAAGGCCTCCCCGAGCCCTCCTCTCCTCACCACTCGCCCTCTGCACCACCAAAACATCCCCCTGCACCCCCAGTTCCTCTCCAGAAGCGCCCGAGCTCGAGATCGAGCTCGAGCTCCGCCGCTTCGGCTCGCTGGAGTATGCGAGGTATAGGCCTCCCCCGCTCCTCCTCTGCCCCTATCTGAAACCGCCTCCTCCCACTGATCATTTCCCCTCTCTTCCCCGCCTCGTTTGCAGCCGGAGTTGACCGGAACGACCACCACCCGAAGCTCCTCCACCGCAAGACCTCGTCGCCGGCAAACCAGGCCACCCCGGCGGCCAACTCCACCTCCATCCGAACGGTGGATCCTCCCTGAGCACAACGGTACCACCCACGCATCCTCCCGTGCCCTATATCGCCGCCGGCGAGCTCGCCGTCGCCTCTGTACAGAGGTAGACGACGACGGCCGTGGGCCCTGTCCGTCAGCCTCACGCCCTGACGGGTGGGACCCATCCGTCAGGTTTAAAACGCACGCGCGCGCGTACCGGTTTGCTACGTCGGCTGAAGGCGTATTTTGCCTTTACGCCTTCGACGTGGCAGCCTCGCGTGGGCTGAAACCCATCTGGGCCTGCTGCACTGTGGTCCTTCTGGCCCAGTTGCACAGTGCTACTTCTCCTTTTTCTTTTTCTGTCACTTTTCCAAAAAATCCCACAGGATGAAATATTCATCCAAATGAAATAATTCCAGTTCCTAAATTCTTGTAAAAATCCCACCTATTTAATGGTGCAACTTTCATTCAAATCCAACAACCTTTTCTTCACTGTAAATATTTAAATGTGATTTTTAGCATTTAAATATACCTTTGTAAATCCATTTCTCCTATTCTGCTACTCCAAATCCAAAACTAGGAATTTCCCCTTCTTAGTTTTCACCCTAGTATTTAACAAAAATGAGTCGACATTTTTTTGAGCACTTTGGTTTTTCTGTTTTATTATTGCCTTATTTTTCTCGTTATTATTTTGCGACGATAGATTGCGTTGCTGACGAAGGAGTTGGACCAGTAGACTTTGAAGACCCAGAAGACTTTGTTGAGCCAGGCAAGCAGCCCTTTGACCATGTCTATGAAACCCTTTTTATGCATGTCATATAGCACCCTATTGTTGTTGCAACGGAATCATGATGAGGTGGTAACCACTTTGATGGTTTGCCACCGTACTTCCTCGTTGATACTTATGTGCATGACCCTACCTTCTTATGAGGGTTATGCCGGTGGGAGTAGATAGGATGCTAAAGTAGATGCTACGCTAAAAGGGATGGGTATATGCATGGTGATGGAGACAAAGTATTTTCAAAAGACTTTTCGAAAACCCAACCGGGTGCCACTTATGCCCGGGGGAGATGATGAGATGGGTAGCCACTTGATGACGAAGTGGTGTACCGAGGCAAGTGTGTGTTGGTTTCAAAATGGATTGGTTTAAGTTGCGACCGTTATTCCAACCTTACATGCGCAACCACTCTACCCTTATATGGGAAAGGGCATTATTGATTACCTAGGTCGATACTAGCTTGGAGCCCGCATTACTAGTGACGGGGGAGAGTTGGTGCTCTCTCTCGGGACGGGGTCGTGCCAGGTAGGGCGGCCATGACTGTCTTTACAGGGCACCGGACACACCGTTGGTACCCCGTGCTTGTGGTATGTGATGAATATGGGAGCGAGGCTCCACAACTTTATGATGTGAAATGTTAGGCACGGGGGTTACTACCAATCGAGTGGACTCCATGTTAGTGTCGTCTAGGGAGAGATAGTGATCGGGTGCTTACCCCGGGTACTTGAGGTATCGCGGGTCGTGGATGACACGGAAGTTCCCCGGATCTTGTGGGTACAGTGTGCAACCTCTGCAGAGTGTAAAACTATTCGAATAGTCGTGTCCACGGTCAAGGACAGTTGGGTAACCGCTCTTGGGGTACATCCACATGTTTACAAACCGTGTGTGTGTGTGTGTGTTGATAAAATGACTTGGGTCAAGTCAAGGGACTTGACATGATTGAGATGGGTTGGTGCCCACTCTATTTATGTTGATATTTGTAACCTGTCCTCATGGTTACTTAAATTCTCTTGATGCATGTCTTACAAGTTGTTGAACATGTCATTGCACTCAAAACTAGCTTTCTGCAAAAATTTACCTATATCATGCATTGTTGTATCTTGAACCAAAAACATGGGTTGCTTGTGAGTACATTCAAAGTACTCATTGGCTTGCCACTGGTTATTTAATTGACCAGGCATGGAAGAACCGGAGTTCGAAGAAGAGTTCTTTGGAGACGAACATGTGAACTAGGACGTTTCCTAGTCAGAATGCTTGTAGGGTTAAGGCTGATGGCATGGGTTCTACTTATCGACGAAGATTTCCGCTGCTTGTGTTTCATTTGATGTTCAGCCCTTAAGGCTTTATCAATGTAAGACTTGACAATAATGGTCATAATTTGTGTAAGACAGTATGTATGGATGTAAGACTCTTGTTATTCAGCTTCTGTATGTTCAGTGAGCATTGATCTCTGGGATCACTGTACACGTGCATTCGGTGATCTCGACTTATGAGTCGGGGTCCCCACAGAGCTGGTATCAGAGCCATCCTGACTGTAGGAAGCCTTAGTTAGCATGGACGTTAGTTAGCTTGAGACCATCTAAACTTCTCTTCTTTTCTGAAGCATACCCAACCCAAAGATATATTCCCCTTATTGACCTCGCCCATTCAACCTTTGTAGATGGCTGCAGTACCCAAAGACTTCCTGACCACCGGATTTCCCGTGCTTCTCGAGGATAGCCTCAAGAAGTGCCAGTACCACCGAGCCCCCATTTTCACCTACCATGAGCATTGGATCAATATCACCGAGACGGAGTATCATGTGGAAGTGATTGTGAAGGCTAATGACTCTCCAACAAGCTGGTTCTTCGAGGGACCCCAGATGGCAACACTAGTTCTTGTCGTCGAGACGGCAACCCTCAAGGCACTCACCCGCCTCCGAGACCTCCTTCCAGAGATGGCAGACGAGTTGGCAACCCGCTTCTTGCCTTATCAGAAGGAAGGTGAGGATGAGAGCAGTGCACCAGCTCCACCATTAGAAGAAGGACTTCCACTCCGATTCTAGACCTACTTCATCCTTTGTGCCGATAGTTTGGCACAACACTTGGCCTCGGAATCAATGGAGCTCCGAAAGGAACTTCATGATACCAAGGCACTTCTTCTCCAAGCCCAAGTGAAGACGGATAGGATCAAGAAAGAAGGTGCTCCCCCTGGACAGCCCGCAATCGCATACAGAGGCGGAAGACCCCCAAAGGATGGAGAACCACCACAGCAACACCACATGAGAGCAAGGGATTACGGCAAGCTCTTCACCCCACCAGCAAAGCAACACCGTGTTGAGCTCCTACACTCCCCCACCCCTTCAAGCAATGAAGAAGGCCACGCTACTGATGATGAGGAGGAAGACCCAGAAGAGCCAGACTACACGATCGAGCATTCCACCACTTAGGCGTCATTCGCAACTTGGATATGCCTGTTAGTAACCCCTACGGTAGGATAGGCCGTGTACCCCTATGCGAAGTAGAGTCCTTGTAATGGTTCATATGAAACCATGTAGTGTTGTGTTTACTTTTGATGTGTTTGATGGACGTCGTGCTTTCCCTCGGGAACTTGTAAGCGACTACATCACCCATTTGGACTTTAATGAATGTGTTTGGCCCTTTTGGCCCTTGCATGAAAACAATTAGTGTCATACCATCCCCCTTACTAGGCGTCCCATCTATATTGCTTTCCCCATCCTTCCCCAATCATGAGACCTTGACCACTCCAACAGGATGCCTGTTGTAACACGTACTGGTACCTCTACCCAGCAGCAAGAAGCCGGAGGTTCTGCTGAAGCAGGAGTCAGCCAGGACCAAGCCTGAGGACAGACTCCACCCCCACCACCTCCTCCAAGCATGGACATGGCTCAGCTTCTCCAAGCCTTCCGAGAGGAACGCCAAGCCAACACAGCAGCCCTCCAGGTGATTGCTCAAGCTGTCAATCGCCAGCCGGCAGGACACGGCAATGGACGTTCCACGTTGGTGGAGTTCAAGAAGCATGCACCACCCACCTTCATCGAGACTGCTGAACCCCTGGATGCAGACGACTGGGTCCGCACCATTGAGGACTTGTTGGAACTTGTCGGCTGCACTGAAGACCGTGAGAGGGTGGCATATGCTGCCCACTGTCTCGGGGGAACTGCCAGAGCTTGGTGGGATGGATTCAAGGCCATGCATGCTGAGCAAAACATCACTTGGGATAACTTCAAGGCAGAATTCCGCAAGGCCCACATTCCTTTTGGAATCATGGCCATCAAGAAGCGTGAGTTCTGAGCCCTGAAGCAAGGTAGTAGCACTGTCAAGGCGTACATGCAGAAGTTCAGTGTTCTCTCAAGGTATGCTCCTGAGGATGTCAGCACTGATGCTGCCAAAAAGGAGCGCTTCATGGAAGGCCTTAACCAGACTCTGCAGTACTCGCTTGTTGTGTGTGACTGCCCGACCTTTCCTGATCTGGTGAACAAGGCACTCATGCTTGAGGACAAGCGGCGTGCTTTGGATGATACCCGTAAGCGCAAGATGATCAGCAAGGGTAGCTCCAGCAACCAGAAGCCTCGCCCGTGGCAGCCAGCCCCGGTCAAGCCAACCTATCAGCAGCCAAGAGCTCTTGCACCCCGCACCAACTATCCACCTCAGCAGTATGCCAACCCCAGGCCAGCTTACAACAACCCCAATAACAATGCTGGCAGGAGCAGCAACCCCAACCAAGTCACTTGCTTTGGATGTGGACAGCCAGGACATTACTCCAAGAGTTGCCCCAACAAGAAGCCCGACGCCCCGCGCCCTAATGCGCAGAACCCAGGACAAGGCCGTGGAATGCCACCAAGGAACCAAGCTCCCCGCAACCTGCCCAACAACGGCAAGGGTCGTGTGAATCATGTCACTACAGAAGAAGCCTAGGAAGACCCGGACGTCGTGCTGGGTACGTTCCTTGTCAATTCAGTACCTGCAACTGTCTTGTTTGATTCTGGAGCCACGCATTCATTTGTCACCCAAAAGTTTGCATTAAAGAGTGTCATGACCCCTACACTCCTGAATAACCCTATGGTGGTACAAACCCCCGGAGCAGAGATGAGAGCCAAGATAGGGTGTAGAGGAGTTGGGATTATCATTGACGGGGTAGACTTCCTAGCAGACCTTATCATCTTAGGATCACAAGGCTTGGATGTGATCTTAGGAATGAATTGGCTCATCAAGCACCAAGGCTTGATAGATTGCGCCAACCGGACCGTCACTGTGACCAATGAGCAAGGAATCGAAGTTAAATTTGCCTCCAACCCCTCCCCTGCTCAAGCCAACCAAGTCAACTATCTGACTAAAGTTGGATTGGAGCAAGTGCCGGTAGTATGCGAATACCCCAATGTCTTTCCTGATGAGCTACCGGGAATGCCTCCTGACCGAGACATTGAGTTCATCATCGAGCTCATACCCGGAGCGGGACCCATCTATAAGAAGCCTTATAGAATGGGATCAGAGGAGTTAGCAGAGTTGAAGAAGCAACTGGAAGAGCAGTTGAGGAAGGGATTTATCCGCCCTAGTGCCTCCCCTTGGGGATCACCTGTTCTGTTTGTGGCAAAGAAGGACGGTACCATACGCTTGTGCATTGACTACCGCTCCCTCAATGAAGTTACAATTAAGAACAAGTATCCACTTCCCAAGATTGAAGATCTATTTGATCAACTCAATGGGGCCAAGGTGTTCTCCAAGATCGACCTCAGATCTGGGTACTACCAGCTGAAAATCAGACCCCAAGATATTCCGAAGACGGCATTTGTAACCAGATATGGCCTGTATGAGTGCACGGTCATGTCCTTTGGATTGACCAATGCCCCAACTTACTTCATGTATCTCATGAATAAGGTCTTCATGGAATATTTGGACAAGTTTGTTGTTGTCTTCATTGATGACATTCTTGTCTTCTCGAAGACGGAAGAAGAGCACGAGCAACACTTGAGGATGGTCCTAGACAAGCTTCGAGAGCACCAACTGTATGCCAAGTTCAGCAAGTGTGAATTTTGGCTGCGTGAAGTTGGATTCTTGGGTCATGTTTTGACCGAAGAAGGATTGTCAGTCGATCCCGCTAAGATTGAAGCCATGACTGAATGGCAATCCCCAAGCAATGTGAAGGAAGTCAAAAGCTTCCTCGGACTCGCGGGATATTACCGCAAGTTCGTTGAAGGATTCTCAAGCATTGCCCGACCCATGACTCAGCTCTTGAAGAAGGACAAGAAGTTTGAATGGACGCCGGAGTGCGAAGAGAGCTTCCAGGAGCTGAAGAAGAGACTAACCACCGCCCCAGTTCTGGCCACACCAGATATACACAAGGAGTTTGTGATATATTGTGATGCGTCAAGAACTGGACTGGGAGGTGTTCTGATGCAAGAAGGCAGAGTCGTAGCTTACCTTTCAAGGCAACTACGGCCTCATGAAGAGAACTATGCTACTCATGATCTTGAGTTAGCAGCAGTGGTTCATGCCCTGAAGACATGGCGACATTACCTCCTAGGGAAGCGGTGTGAGATATACACGGATCACAAAAGTCTGAAGTATATTTTCACTCAAAAGGAATTGAACATGAGGCAAAGAAGATGGCTAGAGTTGATCAAAGATTATGACCTCAGTGTTCAATACCACCCTGGGAAGGCTAATGTGGTAGCAGATGCATTAAGCAGAAAGGCTTCTTCCTTGAATGATGTGCTTAAGGACAAGCTACCCGCCTTGTATGAAGAACTTGAAAGCTTCGGGTTGGAACTGGTTGCACCAGGATTCTTGGCCAATCTCGAAGTTAGGCCTACCTTGATGGATGATATTAAGGAAGCTCAGAAGGGACACGAAAGTATTGAAGGCATCAAGAGAAAGATCAAGGCAGGCAAGGCCCCAGGATTCTCAGAGGATGAGCAAGGAATTGTGTGGTTCGGGAATCGCATTTGCGTGCCCAACAAGGTTGAGCTCAAGAATCTGATCTTGCAAGAAGCTCATGACACCCCGTATTCCATCCATCCTGGAGGAACCAAGATGTATCAAGACCTGAAGGAAAGATTTTGGTGGCACAGGATGAAAAGGGAGATTGCCACCTATGTTGCAAAGTGTGATGTATGCCAAAGAGTCAAGGCTGAATATCAGCGACCTGCTGGATTGCTCCAACCACTCAAGGTTACCGAGTGGAAATGGGATAAAGTCGGAATGGACTTCATCACTGGATTACCTAGGTCAAATAAGGGACATGACTCCATCTGGGTCATAGTCGACCATTTGACCAAAGTAGCCCATTTCATTCCGGTCAAAACAACTTACAAGGGAAACCAGCTAGCCAACCTCTACATCAACATAATCGTAAGCCTTCATGGTGTTCCCAAGGAGATTGTATCAGATTGAGGAACCTAGTTTACCTCAAGGTTTTGGAAGAAGTTCCAAGAGGCCATGGGGACCAAGTTGTCCTTCAGCACTGCTTTCCACCCATAGACCGGAGGTCAGATAGAACGAGTGAACCAGATACTCGAAGACATGCTCCGAGCCTGTGTCTTAGCATATGGAGCTAGGTGGGAAGATTGCCTCCCTTTCATCGAGTTCTCTTACAACAACAGTTACCAGTCAAGCCTTCAGATGGCACCATTTGAGGTGTTATACGGACGAAAATGCCGCACACCCCTCAATTGGTCAGAAACCGGAGAAGGACTAGTATTTGGGCCCGATATCCTCCGAGAAGCAGAAGAGCAAGTCCAGCTTGTCATAGAGCATTTGAAGACTACCAAGTCAAGGCAGAAGAGTTACGCTGACTCACGTCGTAGAGACGTAAACTTCCGAGTTGGAGACCATGTCTATCTCCGGGTCACACCTCTTAAGGGAACCCAGCGCTTCCAAGTCAAAGGAAAGCTCGCCCCAAGATACATTGGCCCCTTCAAGATCACTGAACAACGAGGAGAGGTGGCTTACCAGTTGGAACTGCCACTGAACTATCCGATGTGCACAACGTGTTCCACGTGTCACAACTCCGGAAGTGTCTCCAAGTTCCAGACAAGCCTGATCTTTACAAGGACGTCAATCACCAAGCCATTGACCTTCAGCCTGATTTGACTTACCGTGAGAGACCCATCTGCATTCTGGATGAGGCTGAGCGGCACACTCGAAGCTGCGCCATCAAGTATTTCAAGGTCCAGTGGAGCAACCACACTGAAGCAGAAGCAACTTGGGAGCGTGAAGACTACCTTAGATCCGAGTTTCCGTATCTCTTTAAAGCCTAGTTTAGGAATCTCGGGGACGAGATTCTTGTAAGGGGGGGTAGGTCTATCACACCCTGCATTTTGTAACATTTCATTTGCATTATTAAAGCATGAAAATTTGGACCAACAAAAACTTTTGCATTATTTGGCTTTTATTTGGAGTTGGTTTTCTCTCTGTGATTTTTTTTCAAGTGCTCTTTAAAGTCAACTACTCCACCTTCTGTACTTCATCTCCTTGCCCCAAACTTATGCCCAATGATCATGCCATGTGTATAGAGCAATATAGTATTTTCTTACAAAAATAATTTGGCCAAAAAGTATTTTCAAAAATTAGTTTTCCAAAAACCCCTAAATTGAGGATTGCACTGCAAGTACTTGATTTGGGGTATGAAAAATATTTCAAAAAGTATATTTGAATCCTATTAGATGTAGGACTCCCATAAACCACAAAAATATAATTTTAAAAGTTATTTTTCTATTTTATTTAAAAGCTTTTTCTTAAGGCCAGAAATGGTCTCTAATAGGGAAAAATCATTTTTATTGTTTCAAAATATTTGACAAAAATCAGGGAAACTCAGTGGACATATATTTTCCATATATAAGAGTTTCAACGTATGGTCATGATCAAAATATTGGACAAAACCTCCCAAAACCATTTTTGCCCATTTCAAGGATTTAAAATATTTCTACAGGAAATATTTTCACAAAAATCCAAGAAAAATCTAGCAAGTCACAAATGCATATTGTGATCACGCAAGGCCTCATGTCAATTAAAGTCATTTTGGTTCACCAAAATGACCCAAAACCCTCTCTGACCAGAATCATATTTGATCAACTTTGTACTACCAACTTTCTCTCCTTGACCCCAACTTTGGTGAGCATGTTCACATGACCAAATGAGGCCACTACAGCAAGTGGTGCATCAAGGAGAAGTCATTTGCTTAGCTAGATCTACACAAGTCCATTTCTGCAAATTTTTAGGGTTTACAAAAGTTGCATTGGCAACTTTGCCCAAATAAGCTCCAACTTGGTGGAAGGCCCTAATTATATGTGTCATTTCACCCTATGGAGTCTCATGGAATTTGGAGTTCATTTGCTTAACCAAACAAGCATCAAACACCTTCTGCCACTTTACCAAAATTCCATTTTTGACCACTTCCACTAATCTCCATGACCTCCACTTTCTACCAAAGCTCCTCCTAGACCCCTTTCACCTCCAGTAACAATGGCAAGTCCACAACTCAATTATTGGATGAGTAAAACCCCACTTTCTCTCTCTGGACAGCCCCTTTCTCCCTCTTCCTCACCTCTCTCCTCACCCCAGAGGCCACCCAGAGCATCCAATGCCTCCCCCTACTTCTTTACTCCACCCTTGAGCTACTGGACACGGTTGGCCGCGCCCACAAGGCATAGAAAATGCCATGCCGGCCATTTGGGCGCTCTGGAGCGCGCTACAGTATGCTCCCGTACTGTAGCCGCCCCCTTCCAACCACCTCCGGCCACCTCGGGCCTCCCCGTGCGCGTACCGATGCGCCTCGGCATCCGTAACACGCTACACGGTCGGCCCCTCCTCTCTCCTCCTCCCCGCGCCTCCGCGCTAGCAAACAGAGGCCGCCCGAGTGCGCCAATGGTGCGGCTCACACGCGCGCGTCTCTGACCTCTCCCCACTCCCTCTCTCTATCCCTCCCGACGTAGTCGACGTCCAGGAACACCCCAGACACCACGCCCTCTTTCCCCGAGCCCTGCAGCGACGAGCAGGAGCCCACCGGCGCACGAGCCCACGGCACCCCGCCGTTCGCCTATTTAAAGGCCTCCCCAATCCCTCCTCTCCTCACCACTCGCCCTCTGCACCACCAAACCATCCCCCTGCACCCCCAGTTCCTCTCCAGAAGCGCCCGAGCTCGAGATCGAGCTCGAGCTCCGCCGCTTCAGCTCGCCGGAGTTCGCGAGGTATAGGCCTCCCCCGCTCCTCCTCTGCCCCGATCTGAAACCGCCTCCTCCCACTGATCATTTCCCCTCTCTTCCCCGCCTCGTTTGCAGCCGGAGTTGACCGGAACGACCACCACCCGAAGCTCCTCCGCCGCAAGACCTCGTCACCGGCAAACCAGGCCACCCCGGCGGCCAACTCCATCTCCATCCGAACGGTGGATCCTCCCTGAGCACAACGGTACCACCCACGCATCCTCCCGTGCCCTATATCGCCGCCGGCGAGCTCGCCGTCGCCTCTGTACAGAGGTATACGACGACGGCCGTGGGCCCTGTCCGTCAGCCTCACGCCCTGACGGGTGGGACCCATCCGTCAGGTTTAAAACACACGCGCGCGCGTACCGGTTCGCTGCGTCGGCTGAAGGCGTATTTTGCCTTTATGCCTTCGATGTGGCAGCCTCGCGTGGGCTGAAACCCATCTGGGCCTGCTGCGCTGTGGTCCTTCTGGCCCAGTTGCACAATGCTGCTTCTCCTTTTTCTTTTTCTGTCACTTTTCCGAATAATCCCACAGGATGAAATATTCATCCAAATGAAATAATTCCAGTTCCTAAATTCTTGTAAAAATCCCACCTATTTAATGGTGCAACTTTCATTCAAATCCAACAACCTTTTCTTCACTGTAAATATTTAAATGTGATTTTTAGCATTTAAATATACCTTTGTAAATCCATTTCTCCTATTCTGCTACTCCAAATCCAAAACTAGGAATTTTCCCCTTCTTAGTTTTCACCCTAGTATTTAGCAAAAATGAGTCGACATTTTTTTGAGCACTTTGGTTTTTCTGTTTTATTATTGCCTTATTTTTCTCGTTATTATTTTGCGACGATAGATTGCGTTGCTGACGAAGGAGTTGGACCAGAAGACTTTGAAGACCCAGAAGACTTTGTTGAGCCAGGCAAGCAGCCCTTTGACCATGTCTATGAAACCCTTTTTATGCATGTCATATAGCACCCTATTGTTGTTGCAACGGAATCATGATGAGGTGGTAACCACTTTGATGGTTTGCCACCGTACTTCCTCGTTGATACTTGCAATGTGCATGACCCACCTTCTTATGAGGGCTATGCCGGTGGGAGTAGATAGGATGCTAAAGTAGATGCTACTCGAAAAGGGACGGGTATATGCATGGTGATGGAGACAAAGTATTTTCAAAAGACTTTTCGAAAACCCCACCGGGTGCCACTTATGCCCGGGGGAGATGATGAGATGGGTAGCCACTTGATGACGAAGTGGTGTACCGAGGCAAGTGTGTGTTGTTTTCAAAACGGATTGGTTTAAGTTGCGACCGTTATTCCAACCTTACATGCGCAACCACTCTACCCTTATATGGGAAAGGGTATTATTGATTACCTAGGTCGATACTAGCTTGGAGCCCGCATTACTAGTGACGGGGGAGAGTTGGTGCTCTCTCTCGGGACGGGGTCGTGCCAGGTAGGGCGGCCATGACTGTCTTTACAGGGCACCGGACACACCGTTGGTACCCCGTGCTTGTGGTATGTGATGAATATGGGAGCGAGGCTCCACAACTTTATGATGTGAAATGTTAGGCACGGGGGTTACTGCCAATCGAGTGGACTCCATGTTAGTGTCGTCTAGGGAAAGATAGTGATCGGGTGCTTACCCCGGGTACTTGAGGTATCGCGAGTCGTGGATGACACGGAAGTTCCCCGGATCTTGTGGGTACAGTGTGCAACCTCTGCAGAGTGTAAAACTATTCGAATAGCCGTGTCCACGGTCAAGGACAGTTGGGTAACCGCTCTTGGGCTACGTCCACATGTTTACAAACCGTGTGTGTGTGTGTTGATAAAATGACTTGGGTCAAGTCAAGGGACTTGACATGATTGAGATGGGTTGGTGCCCACTCTATTTATGTTGATATCTGTAACCTGTCCTCATGGTTACTTAAATTCTCTTGATGCATGTCTTACAAGTTGTTGAACATGTCATTGCACTCAAAACTAGCTTTCTGCAAAAATTTACCTATATCATGCATTATTGTATCTTGAACCAAAAACATGGGTTGCTTGCGAGTACATTCAAAGTACTCATTGGCTTGCCATTGGTTATTTAATTGACCAGGCATGGAAGAACCGGAGTTCGAAGAAGAGTTCTTTGGAGACGAACATGCGAACTAGGACGTTTCCCAGTCAGAATGCCTGTAGGGTTAAGGCTGATGGCATGGGTTCTACTTATCGACGAAGATTTCCGCTGCTTGTGTTTCATTTGATGTTCAGCCCTTAAGGCTTTATCAATGTAAGACTTGACCATAATGGTCATAATTTGTGTAAGACGGTATGTATGGATGTAAGACTCTTGTTATTGAGCTTCTGTGTGTTCAGTGAGCATTGATCTCTGGGATCACTGTACACGTGCATTCGGTGATCTCGACTTATGAGTCGGGGTCCCCACACCTGCCTCGATTTCTCTTGCACGGGGGCTCGCGAGGCAGAAGCCCCGGGATCCCTCGCGAGCGTTCCTACCCCTATCGCTCAAGTTTTCACGACTCGGGTCCGCAGCCGGAGCACCCCTCCGGACCATGCCTCACGGGCAACACGACGAGAACACGGGGCCTGGGTCGGTCGCCCCCGCGGCCGAGGCCAGGGATTACTTGCGAATGGACGTACAACAGAAAAGAATAGTGTCGGGGTAACAAAAGCAGTACCATGATTAACGGCGTTAACCCAAACGCGCCCCAATGGGGCCACAGATTGCTGTCTTTTTTGCGCAGGAGAAAAGAAAGGAAAAGAGCAAAAGCAGGCGAAGCACGTCCCGTGTCGGCCCTCTTGGAAGACCCGAGCCGCCTCCGGAGCTCAGGCGGACTCCCTCTCGCGCTTCACCGGGGCGCGGCGGCGAGCAGACCCGCTGCCACCCTCCAAGCAGGCGCGACGGCGTGGGGGCTGGCCGTGGCCGCTGCTAGAAGAGTCACCACCCAAAGAAGAGCTGGTGAAGCTTGAGGAGTCACAGGCGTCGCCAGCCGCCCGCGCGCTGCCCTCTCCGTCCACGCCGGGGCTGAGTCCCCGGCCGCGGTCGTCGTCTTCAGGGCAGCACCCCATGCGGCGACCATCTTCCCCAAACACCCTCACGTAGAGGGTGGAGTCGCCGTCGTACTTGAAGTGCAGGGAGCACCGACGGCGGAGACCACGCGCGCGAGCAAACATCTGCCAGCCGCGGGTCAGGAATAGGTTCCCCGTAGCAGAGACCTCCAGAGAAGCCCACGAAGCCCGGCTGCAGCAGCCATCCGCCTGGAGCCAGAGGCCACCCAGGGCGCCGGCTGGGAGCTCACCCAAGAGGAAGCGAGGGAGCTGAAGCCGGGCGCCGCGCGGCTCTACCGCCCACACCATGAACTCCGGGAGCACCTCCGCAGCGTGGAGGCGTGGCCTCGGGGTCGCACGACCGGGGCACGCCCGCCGACCATGGCCAGCCGCTCGTCGCCGCGCTGAGAGCCACCTCCACGACCATGGGGGACCGCCGTGGAGGCCACAGGATGCTTGCGAGGGCGACCTTGACCGCGCTTGGGCGGGGGAGAGGAAGATTCGACCAGGCAGGCCTTCCCTTTCTCCGCGGCCGAAAACTTCCTTGGTGGAGCCATGGAGAAGAAGGAGAAGCAAGAGGGGATAGACTGGAAGGGCGCGCGCCGTTCCGTACTTATAGCCGGCGAAGGCCAACCGTCGGCCTCCACGATCACAGGTAATCATGACCCACTTTGCATACAAGGACTTGTCGAATCCGAGCGGTTACCGAGGCGTCGTGGGGAAGCAGTGCCGCCCACGTCCAATCAACCGCCATGCGGCGCCCAAGGCCGCAGGCTGTTAGGGCCCGCGACGCTTCGCACTTGCCCTTTTGCCTCTCTGCTCAGCCAAATTCGGGCGCGCCGTGGGCCCGGGGGCTACTGTCGGCGTTCTGGGAACGGGGGTCCCCAGACTTGCCTGCCTGCGGCCTGCGGCGTGGCTCAAAGGAGGCCCAGCATAGCCCATCTTCATCAACACAGGCTCAAGACCCTCGCGAGGGGCCAAGCCTCGCGGGGCGGACGACAAGAAGCTTCCTCAGGCACGACCTCGTCAGGCTGGCTCATGAGGAGGCGGAGAGTTCAAGGCAGGGTACCTCGCGAGGCGCCCATGACGCAAGCCATGACGACCAGGGGCGCCAGTCGGGCGCCAGCCCGCGCAGTGTCCTCCTTTCCTCTTTGGTGCAAAGGGAGCAAGCGTAGGCGAGGGCATCAAGCAAAGGCATCAATTTCGGTGCAACAAGACCAAGACCAGCCCAACGGCCAGAAGGAAGTCATTGTGGAGCCCAAGCCGGCGTCATCACCAGAGCCTTTGACAGGTGAGGACCAACTTTAGTTAGGATAAGTGTACCCGCTGTTCCCCTTCAAAATGGCCAATTGTTGGCGCCCTTCCCGCTCAATATTTGGGGAGAGGCCCAGGGCCTTTGCCTATAAATTGGACTAGCCACCCGCAAGGTAGAGGCATCGAGAGAACAAGGAGAGGAAGACACACACAGAGAGAGAAAGGCGACTGAACTCCCCCTAGCAGTTCATCCGCCAGCCAAGAACAGACCCTCGCGAGGCTGTTCTCCCTTTGTATTGTTCATCATCAAGCCCAAGAGGCAATCCACCACACCACACACTGGAGTAGAGTATTACACCACAATGGTGGCCTGAACCAGTATAAATCTTGTGTCTCTTGTGCTGTTCAGTTTGGTAGTCTAGATCTTAGCGATTCGGCGAGGAGTGAGCCGGCAGAGGGTTGAATCTCCGCGCGCACCCTAGTGTTCGAACCTCAAGGGTCTGCCGTAACCCGAAATCCGACAGTTGCGGCCTACGTCTAGGAGGGGGAAGTTGTGATTTTACTGCCATACATCTACACCCTCTATCCTCACCGTCCATTTTTGCATCAAAGTTCAGGCGGGGAAACTTCTCTTTTTTGTTTCTCCCAAATAAAAGAACATTTGAATTCAAACTTTGCAGTTCAGCATCACACAAGTACAATCATGTGTAGAAATGCTTTCGCATTTTTTTCGCAACAAAAATATTTTAAAGTGAAGCAACTTGTCCAAAAATTGTAATTTGAAAAAAAAATATTTCATAAAAAGAATCGAAACATTTTACGCACAGAGTGGCACTTGTGCATAGTTGACCTGCAAAGTTTCGAGGTCAAATGTTCTCTTGCTTGGAAGAAACAAAAAAGAGAAATTTCTACATAAAGATACCATGGATCTTGATGCTAACATGATTGCCTAGATAGAAGGTGTAGCTACATCGGAGTATGGAAATCCACACATCTAGGAGCGTAGGTCTACAAGAACATTGTTACAATTGCTTCTGCCATTCATGTCTCCTCCATCCCACTGGTTGCATCCTCCTACACCCAGAAAAAAGGAGAATGCCACCGTTGTCGTCCATGCCTCCTCCATCCCACCGGTACCTCCCCTCCACTCTACTAGCATTGGGAAGAGCACATGCCATCTGCAGGAATATCACGCCCATCGTCCATGGCTCCTCCACCCTGTTGGTTAGCTTCTCCTCCGATGAGCATCCCCCTCCTCCTATGTGTGAAGCCGCTACTTAGAATCGACACACCCATTGGTCTTCTCTTTTGCACTGCCTGCTTGAATGGAGGAGCGCTTGTTAAAGACGTGGTATCTACTCCCCTTACATTGTTCTTCTCATGTACCTCCATCCTCATAGGCGCTCAATAGGAGAAACATGGCCTTTGTCGCCCCATCGTCAAGGTCATACTACTAATTTCCTCCGACTGACAGTAGGAGTAGCTCTGTAAAGACAAAGGACGAGCCAAGATGAGACATTGATGATTTGTAACAACAAGACATTTTTGTTTTCTTTAGCCTCATGTAATATCTTTGATTGTCTGAACATCATTGGTGTCAAGAATAAAGGTATTGTGGTTTGTGCAAATAATTTTCTTGCTATGAAATAGTTTCCCTAGATAAATTTGCACCTATGGGTTCAATTCCCCTTACCATTCATGATGTTGATGATTTGTTCCTTGTTCTAGAAAGATGTACTAACAATTTCAGCTAGCCATAAAGCACAAGAAAAAAAATCACAAGGAATTTCAGCTAGGAAAAGCACAAGAAATGGAGACATTTAGAGATGTGAGCAATTATATGTATAATTATTTTTGTATGGATCTATCAAAGAAATTATCATTTTTCTTTAATGCCAAGAAGTTCCTCTATTGTGCAATTGGACCATGAATTTGGGGATACAAATGAATATCATAGGTGTTTTGTTTTCCCAAGATTCTTTTTGCACATTTGTCTAATTAACTCTCAAGATATCCTAATTGTTATTTCATTTATTTGCTTTATGTCATTCTGGTTATGGTGAGCTTTTATACCATAATAAATCCGATTTGAGGATCTAAAATAGCTTGGTGAGATTTATTTCCATATTATGTCAGATTGCATGATCTAATGCAGCTTGTTGTGCTTTCTTTCCCATATCCTATATCTTGGCACGATTATGTTCTTAACAATAGTAACAACTAAATAGAAATCTTTGTGTCTTGCTACATTTTAATTTCAGGTAAAACTACAGTAGATGATATATTAGATTCTTACAAGTTTGTTTTTCTTAGATTTTTGACCTTTAACAATGGATGCTACTGAGGGAGTCCTGGACTAGGGGGTGTCCGGATAGCCGGACTATCATCGTCTGCCGGACTCCAAGACTATGAAGATACAAGATTGAAGACTTCATCCCGTATCCGGATGGGACTTTCCTTGGCGTGGAAGGCAAGCTTGGCGATACGGATATGTAGATCTCCTACCATTGTAACCGACTCTGTGTAACCCTAGCCCTCTCTGGTGTCTATATAAACCGGAGGGTTTTAGTCCGTAGCACACACAACCATTACAACAATCATACCATAGGCTAGCCTCTAGGGTTTAGCCTCCTTGATCTCGTGGTAGATCCACTCTTGTACTACCCATATCATCAATATCAATCAAGCAGGAGTAGGGTTTTACCTCCATCGAGAGGGCCCGAACCTAGGTAAAAACATCGTGTCCCTTGTCTCCTGTTACCATCCGCCTAGACGCACAGTTCGGGACCCCCTACCCGAGATCCGCCGGTTTTGACACCGACATTGGTGCTTTCATTGAGAGTTCCTCTGTGTCGTCACCGATAGGCTTGATGGCTTCTTCAATCAACAACGCAGTCCAGGGTGAGAATTTTCTCCCCGAACAGATCTTCGTGTTCGGCGGCTTTGCACTGCAGGCCAATTCGCTTGGCCATCTGGAGCAGATCGAAAGCTACGCCCCTGGCCATCATGTCAGATTTGGAAGCCTAAACTTCATGGCTGACACCCGCGGTGATTTGATCTTCGACGGATTCGAGCCACAGCCGAGCGTGCCGCACTATCACGATGGGTATGATCTAGCTCTGCCGCCGGACAGTACCTTGGAGGCCGCACACGAATCCGCTCCGACCCATAGTTCGGAGCCGACCGCACAGATCGAGGACAGGTGGCTGGACACCGCCTCGGGAGCTGCAACTTCTACGGCGATGGAGCCGAATATTGACCTTGTCCCTTATAAAGCTCGTGACTCCGAGGTGCCGGACCCCTTGCCGGACTCCGAACCTCCTGCGCCCCTACCAATCGAATCCGATTGGGCGCCGATCATGGAGTTCACCGCTGCGGACATCTTTCAGCACTCGCCCTTTGGCGACATCCTGAACTCACTAAAGCATCTTTCGTTATCAGGAGAACCCTGGCCGGACTGCGGTCAGGATGGTTGGGATGCGGACGACAAAGAAATTCAAAGCCCACCCACCACCCATTTTGTAGCCACTGTCGATGATCTAACCGACATGCTAGACTACGACTCTGAAGACATCGACGGTATGGACGACGATGCCGGAGACTACCAAGAACCAGTGCCTATCGAGCACTGGAAGGCCACCCCAACCCATGATGTATATATGGTGGACCCCCCAAAAGGAAGCGATAACGAGGAACAACGGGACGCGGCAAAGGATAATTCCGCCGACAAACAACCAAAACAGCGACGCAGACGCCGCCCTAAGTCCCGCCTCGACAAAAATAGCACTCCTAATGACCCAGCAATAGAGCAGGGCAAACCAGTGGACGACAAACATGCAACCAAGCAACCGTCCGAACAGGACGAATCGGATAATCAATCCATGCCCGGCAAAAACAACAGTCCAGACGATTTCACGCCCGACACACCATCGGAGCATAAGAACCTTCACAAAAGACTTGTCGCCACTACAAGAAGTCTGAAAAAGGAAAAACGGAAGCTCAAAACAGCGGAAGACATACTCAGAATGAGGTGGAGCAAAGTACTCAAGACCGCGGACAAATATGGCAATAGCCACCAAACAAAGAGCTACCCGAAGCGCAAGCTGCTGCCAGAATTCGACGAGGAGGCCATAGAGCCCCCATAGTCAAAAAGCAAAGAGGCCGCCTGGCCAGATAGACGACCAGATGACAGGCCAAAAGCGACAAGCGGCGCCGCACACAAGACGACACATGATCCTCGTAAAACAGATGGCCCAGTCAGGTCCATTTACGGGCCAAAAAAGAGGGCCCCAGGAAGCAACACAACACGCCGCATGTTCGAAGATAACGGCACGCCTAAATACAGGGGCGCCGCACACCCACTATGTTTCACCGATGAGGTGCTAGATCATGAATTTCCATCGGGATTCAAACCCGTAAACATAGAGGCATACGACGGAACAACAGACCTCGGAGTCTGGATTGAGGATTGCATACTGCACATACACATGGCTAGAGGAGATGATCTCCACGCCATAAAATATCTACCCCTCAAGCTCAAAGGGCCAGCTCGGCATTGGCTCAAAAGCCTCCCAGAAAATACTGTTGGAAGTTGGGAAGAGCTCGAGGACGCGTTTAGAGCAAATTTTCAAGGGACTTATGTCCGCCCTCCAGATGCAGACGATTTAAGTCACATAACTCAACAGCCCAGAGAATCAGCGCGCAAATTCTGGAACAGGTTTCTCACCAAAAAGAACCAAATAGTCGACTGTCCGGACACCGAAGCCTTAGCAGCTTTTAAACATAATGTCCGAGATGAATGGCTCGCCAGACACCTCGGCCAAGAGAAGCCGAGAACAATGGCCGCGCTAACAAGCCTCATGACCCGCTTTTGCGCGGGGGAAGACAGCTGGCTAGCAAGATGCAGCACCAGCGACCCGAGTACATCCGAGATCAGAGATGGAAACGGAAAATCACGGCGCAGAAAGGACCAGCGCCGAAATAAGGAAAAAGGCCCAAAGAATACGGCGGTCAACGCCGGATTCAAAAGCTCGCGGCCGAACAACAAAACACTGCATCTCAAGGACAACAGTGAAGAGCTATCCAACTTAAACAAAATTTTGGATCGGATATGTCAAATCCACAGCACCTCCGGAAGGCCTGCAAACCACACCCACCGAAATTGTTGGGTATTTAAACAGTCCGGCCGACTTAACGCCGAACACAAGGGGCTCGATGCGCCAAGAGAGGATGATGACGAACCCCACCAGCAGAGCGCCGGAAAACAGAAGACTTTCCCGCAAGAAGTCAAAACAGTAAACTCACTTCATGTGATAATACGGAACAACAATGCGGCACTCGCCAAAGTAGGTGTCGCACGGTCCACCCCAGCGGAACTTCGAGATTGGATGTCAAAACCAATTACTTTCGACCACCTGGACTATTCCAGAAGTATTCGAAACGCAGGATGGACTGCTCTGATATTGGATCCTATAATCGACGGACTACAATTTACACAAGTCTTGATGGATGGCGGCAGTGATTTAAACCTGCTATATCCGGACACAATCCGCAAGTTGGGGATAGACCTTACTAAAATTCGACATAGCCGCACTTCCTTCAAAGGAGTGACGCCAGGCCCTTACGCCAAGTGCACGGGCTCCTTACTACTAGAAGTTGTGTTCGGGTCACCCGACAACTTCCGACGCGAAAAGCTAATCTTTCATGTCGCCCCATTCAAAAGTAGCCATCAAGCACTATTGGGACGTGAAGCTTTCGTCCGCTTTAATACAATACCACACTACGCGTCTCTTACACTTAAAATGCCCGGTCCACGCGGCATCATCTCATTAAAAGGTCGTTCAAGACCCCGGACACGGCTAGACGAGTCCGGCATAAAATAAGCTAGGGACTCCCTAGCCGCACACCCCTTTACAAGGGGCTGTGCGTATGAGCTAATATAAGCTCAGCTTTATTCATTCATTCATATTTCAATTTTTAATTCATTTTTTGCACGATTACTTTTCAAACTAAGTTCCTCTCTTTTACAGATGAACAACGTGTTACACCCGTCCAGGATACAGCACAACGGAGACACAGGCGTAGACGTGCAGCAGGGACCCGTTGCAAGGATTCTTTTCAGATTAAGACCCTGCGTAAACCTTTTTTACTGTCTTTTGTTGCTATACATCCCCTGGTTTCTCATCATAACCAGAGAGGAGGCTGACGTTTTGGCATCGGCCGCGTCAGAGGACCTTGCGTGTACCTGGACACTAGGGGCTTAGGGCATTGATCTGCCCGTCATCATAAAGACCGAACACCTCAGGGAGTGTTCAGCGTCTTGAGTTCGGCCTTATATGCATCAGCTCCGAATCATGTCTTTGGTCAAATATTGGGTTTGCCCGGCTCCTGCGTTTTGCTGCCTTACGTTCCGTATCATCGGCTAACGCGGCACCAGGAGAACTGCTGCGATTGTGCCCCGGTTCGGCCGGGCGAGCACCTCAACAGAGAAAGCCGAAAACTGACTGTCATGATACAGCAAGAGACTGGTCATCCACTCGATCGACTACCGGAATGTTTAGAATTCCTCCGCTTTGACGAAGGACCATTTCCCGGTCAGGCACATACGCGCCCCGAATTCGGAGAGCGCGGTGCCCCTAGGGGCTATATCATAGCCCCACCCTCGAACTCCTATGGCTAAGTGAAAGTGATAAAGCATTATAGTCCGGTTGCCTCGTTTGCTACGCTACCACCTCCTTCACAGGACCGAGACGTCGGATTAAGTGTGCAAATGTGCTATTTTTGCAAACACCCCCGCACCTTGTGTGTGGGGGCTGAAGCCGACGACTGCCATCTTTCAGGTTATACACACGTATACATAAACGACCGCATAGGAGATATTTCAATACTTGAACGCACAAGTACAAAAAGCGCTTACATTATAAACATTGTTTTACAAACCATAACGTTCATTTGAACACGACATTTTTTGAGCACTGCGACTCTATTTCACGAGCACCACGCAGAACTTCCCCAAAATAGTGCTCGGCGGGTAACCGGCTCTCGTCCGAACCCTGGGTCGCAACAGCGGTGGCATCCATCTCCGTCCAGTATGTCTTCACACGGGCGAGGGCCATCCGTGCACCCTCTATGCAGGCTGACCGCCTCATCGCCTTGATATGAGGCACCGCCCCAAGAAATTGCTGCAATAAGCCAAAATAACTCTTCGGCTTGGGCCTATCCGGCCAGACATGAGTCACGATATCCGTCATGGCAAGTCCGGACAACCTATTCAGCTCAGCCCACTCGGCCAACCGATCGGTCAGCGGAAGTGAACGCTCCGGACTATGGAATTGAGACCAAAACAGCTCTTCCGTCTTGTGATCCTTCTGACTTCGGAAGTGCACAACGGCATCTGCCGCACTCGCCGCTAAGTCCATATAAGGATCCTCCGGACCCCACAGGTGGCCAAGCTGAGCATACTTTGGATCTGTAAACCATCAGCGCAGCAGAAAGGGCTTGCCAGCCACAATGTCTCCGGCCTGGCGCAGCTCCTCCTTTATAGCCCGCATTGCAGAACGGGCATCCTTGGCTTCGGCGGTGGCCTTCCCCAGGTCTTCTCGCTTCGATAGGCGCTCCTTTTCAAGAACCTCACTGCGGTCGGTAGCATCTTTTAACTTCACGACCATTTCGGCCATCTCCTCCCTGCTTTGGCAGTGTGCAGCCCTTTCGGCTTCTAGCTCTTCGGCCGCCCTCGAGGCAGCCGCATCACTCCTTCTGGCTTGCTCCTTGGCTTGAGCAAGTTCTGCCCGAAGGCTCTCCACAGCAGCGGCACCATCTGCATTTAGCACACATGTTGTAAGGAGTGGGCTTCGGCTCCCTTACTAGGTGAACACGGAGAAAAAACCTACCTTGTGACTTGTCAAGTCGTTTATTGACCAGCGCGATGTCCGCATCCGCAACGTCGAGCTGCCGCTTTAGTTCGGCAACTCCATCAGTCCGGCTAGCCACCGAACTATCCGCCACCTGCTTAGGAAAGGCAAAAATCAATACCTGGGATTTTGATCCTCGGCACGCTGTCGTTCTCGACACCCTACCGAGTCTCAGGGGCTACTATCTATACAGGGCGCACTTTATGTGTAAAACGGTCAAAGGGTATGTCATTTTTACGTACCTCAAACCCCGCCAGCAAACTCCTGATGGCATCACGCAATCCGCCTTCGGCGGATGAAATTCTTTCAATCACCATACTCATCAGTGTACGGTGACCTTCTGAGATAGACGCCCTCTCAAGCAGATCCTTCAGCTCCCCCGGCCGCACACCAGTTGGTGCCGAACTATTCGGCCCTGCCGGACTCGGGGATACCCTCCGTGATGACACTTCAGGCTCGTCCGCCCTATCCGATGGTGCGGCAGATGGAGGCGTCTCGCTCTCCATCATCTCCGGACGGAGTTCCCCCGAAGACGAGCTCATCTGAGAAGGACGGAGATCCAAACTACAAGGTAAAAACTTAAGTTATCCTCAGAAGCACAAATAGGGATGTCCCTTATTACAAAACTCCCTTTTTTCTACTTACGACTTGCTGGAGGGCTGATTCTTTAGGGGAGACTGTGCGGCCGGAGCCTCTCCGGACGCAGAACCCTCTGGCGAAGATCTCTTCCTCCGCTTCGGGGCTTTGGCCTCCGGGTTTTAGGAGGCGGTCCTCTTCTCCCCTTGGAAGGAGGGATTCTCGATCCCCCCTTCCTCAAAAGCCTCCTTGGTTGAGGCGGTAGTTCCTCTGTTCTTCCCTTCGCCTTCCTCTGAAGGCGCAATCTCCAGCATCCTGACCAGCACGGGATCCAGCATGGTCTCTGGGAGGGGGGCCGGACACCGTATCAGTTTTGCTTGCGCTATCCACTCCTGTTTAAAGGGCAATTGGTCAAAAGGCGAATCATAGAAAGGCAAACCAATGGTATGTCCGGACTCAGAGCTACTTACTTGTGTATCCGGGCGATTGCAGCTTAGGCCGGCGTCCTCGGTCAATTCCGGACACACCTCTTGTGATCCGAAGAACAATTTGTACATCTCCACGGGTGTCGTACCCATGAAGTGTTGGAGAATTCATGGTCCCTTTGGATTAAACTCCCACAACCGGAGACGACGGTGTTTGTAGGGCAGGAGACGCCTAATCAGCATGACCTGCATCACCATGACCAGATCGATCTCCCTCGCTTGGAGGTCTCGAATCCGGCCCAGCAATAGGGGCATGTCCTTTGACGGCCCCCAGTTGAGCCCTTGGCTGACCCATGACATCAGCCGCTGTGGAGGGCCCGGGCGGAAGATGGGCGGCGGCTTCTGCCTGCTGCCCCTGGGAGCGGTTATGTAGAACCACTCCTGCTGCCACCAGCCGAGCTCCTCCTGAAAAGAGCCCTCGGGCCATGGAGCGTCGGCCCTTCTGCTTACAACCGCCCCGCCGCACTCTACTTGACGCCCCTCGATCATCTTCGGCTCCACGTCGAAGGTCTTAAGCCACAAGCCGAAGTGAGGGGTGACGCGGAGGAAGGCTTTGCAGACGATGATGAATGAAGAAATATGGAGGATGGACTCCGGAGCCAAGTCGTGGAATTCCAACCCATAGTAAAACATGAGCCCTCTCACAAAAGGATCCATCGGGAAGCCTAAACCCCGACGGAGGTGGGACACAAACACGACATACTCGCCGGGCTCGGGGGTGGGAATGACCTGCCCTTTGGCGGGCAACCTATGCGAAATCTCGTAGGTCAGGTACTTGGCTTCTCGCAGCTTTAGCACATCCTCTTCCGTGACGGAGGAGGGCATCCACCGGCCCTGTGGGTCGGAGCCGGACATTGTTGAAGGTCCGAAGCGCTCGAACTTGTGTACATATTATTCTCTCTATGGTGGAATGTGGAAATTATTTTGCAGAGCCGGACACTATCCTAGTGTTCACAATCTTCTATGAATTATTCGGAGGAGGAACCCGCCTTGCAATGCCGAACAATATGCGCGCCGGACTCATCGTCATTGAAGCCTGGTTCAGGGGCTACTGAGGGAGTCCTGGACTAGGGGGTGTCCGGATAGGCGGAATATAATTGTCTGCCGGACTCCAAGACTATGAAGATACAAGATTGAAGACTTCGTCCCGTGTCCGGATGGGACTTTCCTTGGCGTGGAAGGCAAGCTTGGCGATACGGATATGTAGATCTCCTACCATTGTAACCGACTCTGTGTAACCCTAGCCCTCTCCGGTGTCTATATAAACCGGAGGGTTTTAGTCCGTAGGACACACAACCATTACAACAATCATACCATAGGCTAGCTTCTAGGGTTTAGCCTCCTTGATCTCGTGGTAGATCCACTCTTGTACTACCCATATCATCAATATCAATCAAGCAGGAGTAGGGTTTTACCTCCATCGAGAGGGCCCGAACCTGGGTAAAAACATCGTGTCCCTTGTCTCCTGTTACCATCCGCCTAGAAGCACAGTTCGGGACCCCCTACCCGAGATCCGCCGGTTTTGACACCGACAGCTGCCATCAATTTGACTTTTCAAGTAGACAAAAGATTTGAAATTGGTCGCAACTCTTCCACAAGCACATTGTCAGAGGAAAGCTTCCATCCTTAAAAAAGTTCTTCAATTCCAAATGTTATTGTCCTACTTATGTCTTTTTAAACTGTTTTTATAATTTTACTACAAACATGTTAAATTATGTATTGTTCATATGTAGGATCGATAATTATGTCTAGAGGGGGTGATGAATAGACTATTTGGCACAAAAGGACTGTTTTCCCAAGTTCTAATTTTTTGGCAGATTTTATGCTTTTCTAAAGTAATACTAATGAGCACCCTACAGATGCAATTCTCGAGTATAGGCAGTTGAAAGTAAAGACATGCAAGTGCAAAGTAAAGGAGCTAGAGTTGACAGAATCACAAATACAATTGGTTCGGTAAAGATTTTTCCCGTTATTCGGATAGTTGGCGCTATTATATCTTACATCCAAGTTGTTAGAGACTTCGATCCACGAAGGATCTAAAACCGCAAGGATCTTGGTTATAAAATTCCATGAAGGAATGAGGTCCAGAAAGGACTCACCCACGAAGGAGCAACCACGCATATTCCACCATGGAATACACGCACGAAGGACTCACCCACGAAGGAGCAACCACACATATAACACCATGGAATACGCACACGAAGGACTAGCCTCGCTAAGGCAGATCTTCATGAAGTAGGTGATCTCCAAGCCCTTACAAACTTCTTGAGTTCTTCACAAACTGCCAAGACATACAAGCATCAGCCGATCTAGGAGGCGCACACCCTCCAAAAGCAACAAGATAGAGGTTGCTTCATAATGAACTCCTTACTCTTGTGCTCCAAAATATAATCTCCTAAGAACTCAAATTCACTTAAGATTTGGCTTTGGATTTGGAGAAGTAGGAGTGCAAAGTAAGAGGGGACTAGATCACAAAGAAATTGATTGGATGTTTCGAGTGGAAAGCCCTTTGAAATCAACACAAGGAGGATGAGTTTTTCCTGGGAAACTATGATGGGATTGGAGTTTGCTTCAAAAGATATGGGTGAGATAGGTTGGGTTATATATAGGCTAGACCATTAATCTGACCATTACCAACTTTATTGCACATCTCGGAGGCTCCGACTGGTTTTCTCGGTGGCTCTGATGTGAACAAAGGTAGCAACTTTCAAAAGTATTGGTCGGTTCAATTGAAATCAATATTATACTTTCAGAAGTTCCGACTGGTTTTGCTCAGAATTTTCGACATGCTTACAAAAGGTTTACCAAGTGAATCAGTGGTTCCAAATGGAATAGCTGGAGTCTCTGAAGGGACTAGCGTTTGTACAATGGCTATATATGGAATGACTCGATGGGTCAGACTAGAAGAGATTCAGCAGCTCCGAGGTGAATGAAACTAGGTATATATAGTTGAATCTTTGAAGGAATTTGAGGAGTTTTGGAGATAGAAATTTAAGCACATGGAGCAAGAGGCTCATTATCACATCCTCGTCCCCTTTAGATAGTATCAACATGCCTATGGACCTCCCTCCATGTTGGGGAACAGAGTAATTTCAAAAATATTCCTACGATCACGCAAGATCTATCTAGGTCATGCATAGCAACGAGAGGGGAGAGTGTGTCCACGTACCCTCGTAGACCGAAAGTAGAAGCGTTTAGTTAACGCGGTTGATGTAGTCGAACATCTTCGTGATCCAACTGATCAAGTACCAAATGCACGGCACCTCTGCGATCTGCACATGTTCAGCTCGGTGACGTCCCTCGTACTCTTGATCCAGTTGAGGTCGAGGGAGAGTTTCCTCAGCATGTCGGCGTGGTGACGGTGATGATGAAGTTACCGGCGCAGGACTTCGACTAAGCACGACGACGATATGACCGAGGTGTGTAACTGTGGAGGGGGGCACCGCACACGGCTAAAGATCAACTTGTGTGTCCTTGGGGTGCTCCCCTCCCCCATATATAAAGGAGGGAGGGAGGAGGCGGCGGGCCTAGGGGGCACGCCAAGCAGAGGTAGTCCTACTAGGACCCCCAAGTCCTAGTAGGATTCCCTTTCCTATTCGGAGTAGGAGAGAAGGAAAGAGAGGGAGAGGGAGAGGGAGAAGGAAAGGGGTGCTGCGTCCCCACCCCTTGTCCAATTCGGTTTGGGCAGGGAGGGAGGCGCGCACCACCTCTTCGCCCATCTCCTCTCTCTCCACTAAAGCCCAATAAGGCCCATTATTTCTCCCGATGAATTCCCGTAACTCCCCTGTACTCTGAAAAATACCCGAATCACTCGGAACCTTTCCGATGTCCGAATATAGCCTTCCAATATACTGATCTTTACATCTCGACCATTTTGAGACTCCTCGTCATGTCCATGCTCTCATCTGGGACTCCAAACAACCTTCGGTACATCAAATCACATAAACTCATAATAACCATTGTCATCAAACATTAAGCGAGCGGACCCTATGTGTTCAAGAACTATGTAGACATGACCGAGACACATCTCCGGTCAATAACCAATAGCGGAACCTGGATGCTCATATTGGTTCCTACATATTCTACGAAGATCTTTATCGGTCAAACCGCATAACAACATACATTGTTTCCTTTGTCCTCGGTATGTTACTTGCCCGAGATTGGATCGTCGGTATCATCATACCTAGTTCAATCTCATTACCGACAAGTCTCTTTACTCGTTCCATAATGCTTCATCCCGCAACTAACTCATTAGTCACATTGCTTGCAAGGCTTCTCTGATCTTATCCATCAAAGTAGACTGAATCTCCAATGCTGCTACTTAGCCTCTTGGAACTATCTCCAAACATAGCTCACGAAGATCCTCGGCTAACTCCTTTGGTAACTCTCCGGTCATGAGTGTGTTGACATGGCTCTTGCGTCTCAACGCATCGGCAACTACGTTAGCCTTTCCGGGGTGATAATGCAATCTCATATCATAATCTTTGATGAGCTCCAACCATCTCCTTTTGCCTGATATTCAAGTCCTTCTGCGTGAAGATGTACTTCAAACTCTTGTGATCCGTGTACACCTCACAATGGTCTCCGATGAGAAAATGTCTCCATGTCTTCAAAGCATGCACTACGGCTTCTAACTCCAAATCATGGGTAGCATAATTCAGCTCATGGGGTTTAAGCTATCGTGAGGCATACGAAACAACTCTTCCCTCCTGCATAAGCATTGCTCCAAGTCCTCGACGAGAAGCGTTGCAATATACCTCATAATCCTTGCGCTGATCAGGCAGAATCAACACTGGTGATGTAACCAAACGTTTCTTCAACTCCTGGAAACTGGCCTCACATCCCTCAGTCCATTTAAACTCGGTGTCCTTCTTCAACAACTCCGTCATGGGCTTTGCAATCTTCAAGAAATTCTCAATGAACCTCCGGTAGTATCCTGCGAGTCCAAGAAAACTCCGGATCTCTCCAACTGTTGTTGGGGCTTCCCAGTTTGTCACAATGACAACTTTGGTGGGGTCTACTACTATTCCTTTTCAGGATATAACATGTCCGAGAAATCCAACTTCCTTAAACCAAAACTCACATTTGCTGAACTTGGCGTATAACTGATGTTCTCTGAGCTTCTCAAGTACCAAACGCAAATGCTCCTTATGCTCTTCTTCATTCTTTGAGTAGACCAGAATATCATCAATGAACACCACGACGAACTTATCCAGAAACTCCATAAACACCTTGTTCATTATGTTCATGAAATAGGCAGGTGCGTTAGTCAGACCAAATGACATAACGGTATACTCATACAGCCCGTACCTGGTGGTAAAAGCCGTCTTAGGTATATCCTGCTCTCGTATCTTCAACTGGTGGTATCCTAATCGCAGATCGATCTTGGAAAATATCTTAGCTCCTTGCAATCGGTCAAACAAGTCATTGATCATCGGCAGTGGGTACTTGTTCTTGATTGTCACTTCATTCAATCCTCGGTAATCAACAACCATCCTTAACGACCAACCCTTCTTCTCCACTAGAAGCACTGGCGATCCCCAAGGTGACGAACTTGGGCGAATATAGCCTTTATCCAATAACTCCTTGATCTGCTTCTTAATTTCCTCCAAATCTTTTGCAGGCATCCTGTACGGTCTCTTAGATATAGGCCTTGTGCCTAGCAAAAGCTCAATCAAAAACTCAATGTCTCTATCCGGTGGCATGCCTGGCAACTCCTCTGGAAATACGTCAAGGAAATCCTTCACCACTGGTACTTCCTCCTGTACAACTCCTGATTAGGAATTTACTTGAGTCCTCTTCGGCTCATGCCGCGATACATACTTAATCCTTCTTCCTTCTAGGGTGGTAAGCAAAATCGACTTACTGACGCAATCGATGTTTCCTCCATACATCGATAGCCAATCCATACCCAGAATCACATCCAAACCTTGTGATTCCAAAATGATTAAATCCGAGGGGAAAACATGCCTACCTATACTATGGCACTTGAAAGCATCCTCGACTAGCCATATACTCTGCTCCTGGTGAGCTTACTAACATGGGTGTTCTAAGAACCTTGGTGGGCAGTTTATACTTATCCACAAATCCCCTTGATATGTATGAATGCGATGCACCAATATCAAAAAGAACGATTGCAGTAAATGACTTAACCAAAAGCTTACCTATTACTGCATCTGGCTGGGCTTCAACCTCCTCCACGTTAACATGGTTCACCTATCTTCTGTTGAAAGGGTTTGGCTTCTTCCCAGAGCTTCCATTGCCATTTCCATTCTTAGCTTCAGGACATTCATTGGCATAATGTCCAGTCTTCTGACACTTGTAGCAAGTTACTTGGCTCAGGTCCCTCTTAGATGGGGTCGATGGGTTGGTACGGTTCTGTCCATTGCTACCTCCATTCCCATTACCATTCTTGGGACCACTATGGTTGTGCGAGCTCCCTCCTCCATGGGTATGCTGAAAAGGTCCTCCCGAATTCGGGGTAAAACGGGGCTTTTGCTGAGCTCCAGAATTGTACTTCCCTTGTCCATACTTCCTCTTGCGGTTGTCAATCTGCTACTTCTTCCCTTCAATCATAAGAGCTCTATCTACCAACTCCTGGTAATTGTTGAAGGTTGCTACCATCAACTGCATGCTCAGCTCATCATTCAGTCCTTCCAGAAACTTCTCCTGCTTGGCTGCATCCGTAACAACGTCATCTGGGGCATAACATGCTAGCTTACTAAAGTCATCCACATACTGGCCAACTGTACGTCCTCCTTGGCGCAAGTTGTGAAACTCACGCTTCTTCATGGCCATAGCTCCTGCTGAAACATGGGCAGTATGGAAAGCCTGCTAGAACTGATCCCATGTGATAGTGTCGATAGGATAAGTGGCTGTGAAATTCTCCCACCATGATGTTGTGGGTCCATCAAGCTGATGTGCAGCAAAACGTACCTTCTCCACATCTGTGCATCCTGAAGTGGTCAACTCCCTTCCCATCTTGCGGAGCCAATCATCTGCAACTATCGGCTTGGTGCTACTGGAGAACACCGGCGAATTCAGCCTCAAGAAATGGGCTAAGTGATCAACAGGTGGTGGTGGTGGTGGGTTGTTGTTGTTGTTGTTGTTCCCCTGGTTCTGATTCTGGACTAGCATCTGCATCAATGCATTCTGCTGCTGGATCAACTGAGTGAGCTCCAGTGGGAAAACAAATCCATTGTCATGTCTCGGAAGCATCTGAGGGTTTAGATAAGATGAGAATATAGAATAGAATGAGGTCTATAAAGAAAGACACTACCCATATGAACATGAGACAATAGCAAACAATATCACTTCAATCAAATCAAACAAGGGCATACAACAGTCTAGATATCATTACAAAAGTGCTCGGACTATACTATATACATGGGAGAATACTACTACTGTTATGGTGGTTGACAAGTAAAATTGATCGGTCGAAGACTCCATGGTATCTGCAACAGCTTCATCAACGAAATCATCATCGCTATCATCCGGGTCCGAGTCGGTGTCGTCGATGATGATGTAGTTCTCCGGGCAAGTGCAATCATCGTCTTCTCCTCCAATCGCGGGAAATCCCATGAATACTTTTAGCTTCTTCTTCAGATCATCATTCTTCTCCACGAGTGTCGTCATTTCCTCCTCATATCCATCGCGTGTAGTCTTGAGTTCTTCCTCCAGCTCCATGATATTGGTCAATGCCTTCTTCAGATCTATCTTGCATGCACACATCTGGTTCTCCTGGCGACGAATGTGTTGGTTTAGCTCCTGAATGAAAGCTGCAATTGATCTATCCTTCCTGGTGCTGATCATCTCCCATTGCTCATCTCGGCGCCCACAAATCTGGTAAATAGTATCCTTAAGATCCTTGTGGTAAACTTCTCCAATGCGTCCCATGGTGATGTGGGCTGCCATGTTCTTTCCTAGACTCCAGGTTGGTGCATCAAAGGAAAACTCTATGGGCTCAGTGACAGGCATGAACGTTCTTCCTGGTACTTGGACTTGAATCATCCAACACTCTTCTTCGGGTAAAGTGGCGATGTAGGTCCCGGTGAAACTTGGTACTCCAATGTTCAGATATCTAGTGACTTCCTTCAAGTGGCGTCCAAAGGGTGTATCTTCATCCGGTTGTGTGAACTTGTTCCTTGCATCCGCCATCCTAAAAGAGTAAAAAAGATGAGGACTCAGAAATGAGAAGAGAGTAGTGATCTAGGGCTTTAGCTTAGTGGTCGTGTCCTACAGTCAGCGTGTGTTGTGATACCATCTTGTAGCGACCAGACCTCAAACAGTCTGATCTCTATGCTTCAGTGTCATCCCTGGATCAGTAATGCTGACACGCACCGTACTTGAAGGATTTATAACAGAGTAGCAATCACACACTTATTACATCAAATGTCTCAAAAGAGAACTTATTACAATAAATATCGCTTAAGGCCATCTAATAACGATAACAGCGGAAGGCTTGGAAGATAAAGCGAGTCCATCAACTCCAACGGCATCACTGAGTATAAGACCACGACCTAAGGCACCTTACTCGTCGTCTGAAAAGTCTGCAACATGAACGTTGCAGCCCGAAAACGGGTCAGCACATGGAATATGCTGGCATGTAACACATAGAGAGTAATGAACAGAATAATGCTATACTACATGCATATATGACTGGTGGAAAGCTCTATGATTACAGTTTTGCATAAAGCCAATTTTTCCCTACTACAAAGGAATAAAATTTTATTTAACTATCATGGTGGTTGTTAAACATTGAGAAGGTTCACCCAACTCATTCCCAATTAAGCATCATCATTAAACCCACCAAAATTAATTAAAGTAACATGATGAGATTCACATGATAATCCAAGTACTAGATACTCAAAACGTCCATAACCGGGGACACAGCTAACCATGATTAGTTTATACACTCTGTAGAGGTTTGCGCACTTTTCCCCGCAAGACTCGATCTCCTCCGTTGGGATTCTCGCACTACATGGTGTTTGAGAAACGGATGATCGAGACATAGTCTTTTAGAAGCGTTTGCATCTTACGATGGGTAGACAGTTACACCTACTTTCCCCTGCATCTGCTAGTCTACCACTGTAAGAGTTCACACGACTTAATCAACTATGCTAGAGCCCATAGTAGCTTGTGGCTGCACACGGAAGTTTCTAGCATGAATAATCTCATGATCCCTTTGAGCCTGGGTGGCGGTCCATAAAGAAAAAGAACAGGCAATCACTGGAATCCCAGGTGCCTCAATCCACCCAGATGTGTATTAAAGTTGCCGCCTTAAATAAACCATTAATTAACAATCTCACATCTGTCATGGATACACTCACCCAATCCACGTCTACTAGCATAGCATGGCAATATAAGCAAACATAGAAGTAACTCCCAAAGGTTTGAAAGTAAACAGGATATAGGTACTACCTCATCTACTCCCCAGAACCCACATATTAATCAGATCCTAATCATGCAATTGTTTGAGGATTGATCTAATGGAATAAACTAGGTAGTGAAGAGGTATGATCAAAGTGTTACTTGCCTTGCTGATGATCTGTGAAACCTAGAGATTCGAAGTAGCAAGCGGCGCACTCCGGATACTCTATCGCAAACAAACAAGCATAAAATAAGCACTCATCTAATGCATAGGTAAAACTCAAATAAAAGATCTAACCAGAAAGTTCAACTTAAGAACTCCAGTTTGCAAAAAGAATCAAATCAAACGAAGCAACGAAAGTCAAACGGCGAAAGATACAAGCTTTGTTTACTAATCTGGACCTAAGTCAAATTTTACAGTAGCAAAAACTTGTTTGAGTTCGTTAAACGGAAAGAGGGTTTCGAGACGAAACTCTAGGCGTTTGAATCGCCTGATTCCGATAACCGAGCGAAAAGTTATACTAGAACAAAAATCGGATCAGAAATCGCAATCTGGAATAATCGCGGAAAATCCGAGAAAAAGAAAAACGGACGAACAGGCTAACAAACGAACGTTCGCTGTCTGCGGCTAAATGACGAAAATCGTTCGTTAAAATGAACATACGGACGAACGTCCGTTAAATAAACTAAACCGGAAAAAAATAAAACCGATCTAAAAAAGCGCACCTCGGTTTTAAAAAAACCAAAAAACATTTTTTTTCAAAACCGGTGGCTACCTCGGGATGCGTGACGGCGGCGGCGGCGGCTACTCCGGCGAGGCGGGGGGGCTCCGGCGGCGGGTCAGCGGAGGACGGCGTCAGCGGCGGGGTCGGCGGCGGACGGCGGCGGCGCGGATCGGGGCGGCGGCGGCGGTCTCCGGCGACGGCGAAGGCAGCACGCGGCGGCGGCGGGGTCCGGCTGGGGATAGGGTTTCGGGGGGGGGGGGCTGGGTTGCGGCCTTGGCTCCCCCGGCTTATAAAGGCCGGCCAGGCCTTGAGTCCTAGGCGGACACGGCCCGGTAGGTCGGTTAGCGTTTTTTTAAATAATTACGCACAAAAAACAAATAAAAGAAATAGTAAACGGACTCCAAAAATCCCGAAATAAATTTTCCCCGACTTCCAAAATCAAGCCGGACAAGAGGAACATTTATTTGGGGCCTAAATACAATTTTGAAAAACGCGCATTTTTTCCTAATTCAAATAAAATAGCAATAAAACTCCGAAATAAAATCTTATTTGATTCTAATATTAAATCCTCAACATTTCTTTATTTTGGGAAAGTCATTTTATTCCCTCTCTCATATTTTCATAATATAAATAATTGAAGATAGAATAATTAAAATCAAATGATCCTATTTTCAAAATTTGAGAAACTCAAATATGAAAATAATGAAATCCCCAACTCTCTCCGTGGGTCCTTGAGTTGCGTAGAATTTCTAGGATGAAGCCAAAATGCAATAAAATATGATATGCAATGATGATCTTATGTATAACATTCCAAATTGAAAATTTGGGATGTTACAGAGCATACCTCAGAAAGATATGGTTTTCACCGTTGTGGCTGAATTGGAATTAATTCCTGTGGTCAGTGAGTTTCCCGATGTATTCCCAGAAGAGCTGCCAGGCATGCCACCAGACCGAGAGCTCGAGTTTGCAATCGACCTTGTGCCCGGAACCGCACCATTATACAAGAAATATTATCGGATGCCGTCATCAGAATTAGTGGAGCTAAAGAAACAGCTTGATGAGATGCTCCAGAAAAGTTACATCCGTCCCAGTTCCTCACCATAGGGATCACCTGCTATATTCGTGGATAAGAAAGATGGTAGTCTCCGTATGTGTGTGGATTACCGTCAGCTGAATGATGTCACCATCAAGAACAAATATCCACTGCCCAGGATTGATGACTTATTTGATCAGCTCAGTGGGGCCAAGGTGTTCTCCAAAATTGATTTGAGGACGGGATACCACCAACTCAAGATTAAAAAGGAAGATATTCCTAAGACTGCATTCACTACTCGGTACGGTCTTTATGAATATACTGTTATGTCCTTCAGCCTCACCAATGCCCCTGCTTTCTTCATGCACATGATGAATAAAGTATTCATGGATTTCCTTGATAAATTTGTGGTGGTTTTCATCGATGATATTCTCATATACTCAAAAAGTGAAGATAAGCACAAAGGACACCTCCGAGCTGTCCTACAAAGACTCCGTGACCATCGACTATACGCCAAATTCAGTAAATGTGAGTTTTGGCTCAAGAAAGTTGGATTCCTTGGGCATATACTATCCCCGGAAGGTATAGCCGTAGATCCCAGCAAGGTAAAAGACGTACTTGATTGGTTGGCACCCACGACAGTATCTCAAATTCGGAGCTTCCTTGGATTAGTAGGATACTATCGCTGGTTCATTGAAGGTTTCTCTAAGATTGCCAAGCCAATGACAGAGCTTCTCAACAAGGATAAGAAATTTGAATGGACTGAGGATTGCGAGAAAAGTTTCAACGAGCTAAAAATCAGACTGACATCAGCCCCTGTGTTGACACTTCCAGACATCTACCGCAACTTTGATGTATACTATGATGCTTCCAGGCAAGGTCTTGGATGCGTACTTATGCAAGATGGCAAGGTAGTAGCATATGCATCTCGGCAGCTGCGACCCCATGAAGGGGACTATCCTACTCATGATATGGAATTGGCCACGGTGGTTCATGCTCTAAAAATTTGGAGGCACTATCTCATTGGAAAAAGGTGCCAAATATTTACCGACCACAAAAGTCTCAAATACATATTCACTCAGCCAGATTTGAATCTCCGCCAACGCAGATGGCTTGAGTTAGTCAAGGACTACGATCTTGGAATTAATTACCACCCGGGTAAGGCCAACGTGGTGGCCGATGCACTCAGCGGAAAGCCTGTCAGTTTAAATGCCATGATGGAATCCCTGCCTTCCGAACTCCAAGAAGAAATTGCTCAGCTCAATTTGGTCATAGTTGATGCTGGTCTTGCTAATATTGTGGAGATTACTCCTACCCTCGAGGATGAGATCCGCAGGGCCCATCCGGATGACACATTCTTACAAAAATATGTCAAGCGAATGTTAGCAGTATAGACCTCGGATTTTTCCAAGGACCATCTAGGTACATTACGATTCCGCGGGAGGATTTGTGTACCAAGTCAAGGAGATTTGAGGTAGAAAATACTGTCTGAAGCACACGAATCTTCGTATTCTATTCACCTCAGAGGCACTAAAATGTACGAAGACCACCGCCAAATATTCTGGTGGGACAGAATGAAGAAAGACATAGCCTATTTTGTGGCCTGCTGCAACATATGCAATAAAGTAAAGGTAGAGCACCAGAAACCAGCCGGACTCCTCCGACCGTTGCCTGTTCCGCAATGGAAGTGGGATGACATCTGCATGGATTTTATCACCGGGCTACCAAAAACTCAGCGAGGCAATGACGCAGTATGGGTCATAGTGGATATGTTAACCAAGGTACCTCATTTCATTCCCATCAGAACCACATACCATCTTGATCAACTCGCACAATTATATGTGTCCAGAATAGTCAGTTTACACGGAGTACCTTGAACGATCACTTCTGACCGGGGGTCCCTATTTACCTCCGCTTTCTGGTCCCATCTTCAGCAAGCTTTGGGAACAGCACTGAAATATAGTACCGCTTATCATCCTCAGACCGATGGGCAGACTGAGCGGGTAAACCAAATACTTGAAGATATGTTGCGAGCATGTGCCTTGGCCCAAGGGCCTATGTGGGAAGATTGTCTGCCGTATGCTGAGTTCTCCTACAACAACAGTTTTCAAGCCAGTTTAAAAATGTCACCTGTTGGAAATATGCCCTAGAGGCAATAATAAAAAGGATTATTGTTATATTTCCTTGTTCATGATAATTGTCTTTATTCATGCTATAACTGTATTATCCGGAAATCATAATACACGTGTGAATACATAGACCATAATATGTCCCTAGTAAGCCTCTAGTTGACTAGCTCGTTGATTAACAGATAGTCATGGTTTCTTGGCTATGGACATTGGATGTCGTTGATAACGGGATCACATCATTAGGAGAATGATGTGATGGACAAGACCCAATCCTAAGCATAGCACAAGATCGTGTAGTTCGTTTGCTAGAGCTTTTCCAATCTCAAGTATCTTTTCCTTAGACCATGAGATCGTGTAACTCCCGGATACCGTAGGAGTGCTTTGGGTGTACCAAACGTCACAACATAACTGGGTGACTATAAAGGTGCACTACAGGTATCTCCGAAAGTGTCTGTTGGGTTGACACGGATCGAGACTGGGATTTGTCACTCCGTATGATGGAGAGGTATCTCTGGGCCCACTCGGTAATGCATCATCATAATGAGCTCAAAGTGACCAAGTATTTGGTCACGGGATCATGCATTACGGTACGAGTAAAGTTACTTGCCAGTAACGAGACTGAACGAGGTATTGGGATACCGACGATCGAGTCTCGGGCAAGTAACGTACCGATTGACAAAGGGAATTGTATACGGGGTTGTTTGAATCCTTGACATCGTGGTTCATCCGATGAGATCATCGAGGAGCATGTGGGAGCCAACATGGGTATCCAGATCCCGCTGTTGGTTATTGCCCGAGAGCCGTCTCGGTCATGTCTACGTGTCTCCCGAACCCGTAGGGTCTACACACTTAAGGTTCGGTGATGCTAGGGTTGTATGAATATGAGTATGTAGAAAACCGAATGTTGTTCGGAGTCCCGGATGTCACGAGGAGTTTCGGAATGGTTCGGAGGTAAAGAATTATATATAGGAAGTGCTGTTTCGGCCATCGGGAGAGTTTCGGGGTCACCCGGTATTGTACCGGGACCACCGAAAGGGTCCCGGGGGTCCATCGGGTGGGGCCACCTATCCCGGAGGGCCCCGTGGGCTGAGATGGGAGGGGAGCCAGCACGTAGTGGGCTGGTGCGCCCCCCCTTGGGCCTCCCCTGCGCCTAGGGTTGAAAACCCTAGGGGGGAGGCGCACCACTTGCCTTGGGGGGGTACTCCAACCCCCCTGGCCGCCGCCCCCCTTGGGAGATTGCATCTCCCAGGGCCGGCGCCCCCCTTGGGGGCCTATATAAAGGGAGGGGAGGGAGGGGCAGCCGCACCCTGAAGTTCTGGCGCCTCCCTCCCACTGCTACACCTCGTCCTCCTCCCGCAGCAGCTTGGCGAAGCCCTACCGGAGTTCTGCTGCATCCACCACCACGCTGTCGTGCTGCTGGATCATCATCAACCTCTCCTTCCCCCTTGCTGGATCAAGACGGAGGAGACGTCACGCTGACCGTACGTGTGTTGAACGCGGAGGTGCCGTCCATTCGGCGCTAGGATCTCCGGTGATAGGATCACGACGAGAACGACTACCTCAACCCCGTTCTTTTGAACGCTTCCGCTCGCGATCTACAAAGTGGTATGTAGATGCAATCACTCTCCCATGACTCGTTGCTTAGATGAACTCATAGATGGATCTTGGTGAAACCGTAGGAAAAATTTTAATTTTCTGCAACGTTCCCCAACAGTGGTATCAGAGCCAGGTTTATGCGTAGTTCTCTATTGCACGAGTAGAACACAATTTTGTTGTGGGCATAGATCTTGTCAACTTGCTTGCCGCTACTAGTCTTATCTTGCTTCAGCGGTATTGTGGGATGAAGTGTCCCGGACCAACCTTACACGTACGCTTACGTGAGACCGGTTCCACCGACTGACATGCACTAGTTGCATAAGGTGGCTGGCGGGTGTCTGTCTCTCCTACTTTAGTTGGAGCGGATTCGATGAAAAGGGTCCTTATGAAGGGTAAATAGAAGTTGACAAAATCACGTTGTGGCTTTAACGTAGGTAAGAAAACGTTCTTGCTAGATCACCTATAGAAGCCACGTAAAACTGTGATGAATGATGAATGATGAATGATGAATGATATATTGTGATGTATGAGATCATGTTCTTGTAATAGGAATCACGACTTGCATGTCGATGAGTATGACAACCGGCAGGAGCCATAGGAGTTGTCTTTATTTTTGTATGACCTGTGTGTCATTGAAGAACGCCATGTAAATTACTTTACTTTATTGCTAAACGCGTTAGCCATAGAAGTAGAAGTAGTCGTTGGCATGACAAGTTCATGAAGACACGATGATGGAGATCATGGTGTCATGCCGGTGACAAGATTATCATGGAGCCCCGAAGATGGAGATCAATGGAGCTATGTGATATTGGCCATATCATGTCACTACTATATAATTGCATGTGATGTTTATTATTTTTATGCATCTTGTTTACTTAGAACGACGGTAGTAAATAAGATGATCCCTTACAACAATTTCAAGAAGTGTTCTCCCCTAACTGTGCACCGTTGCTAAAGTTCGTCGTTTCGAAGCAACACGTGATGATCGGGTGTGATGGATTCTTACGTTCACATACAATAGGTGTAAGACAGTTTTACACATGCAAAACACTTAGGGTTAACTTGACGAGCCTAGCATGTACAGACATGGCCTCGGAACACAGAGACCGAAAGGTCGAACACGAGTCATATGGAAGATACGATCAACATGGAGATGTTCACCGACGATGACTAGTCCGTCTCACGTGATGATCGGACACGGCCTAGTCGACTCGGATCGTGTAACACTTAGATGACTAGAGGGATGTCTAATCTGAGTGGGAGTTCATTGTAATAATTTGATTAGATGAACTTAATTATCATGAACTTAGTCTAAAACCTTTGCAAATATGTCTTGTAGATCAAATGGCCAACGCTCATGTCAACATGAACTTCAACGCGTTCCTAGAGAAAACCAAGCTGAAAGATGATGGCAGCAACTATACGGACTGGGTCCGGAACCTGAGGATCATCCTCATAGCTGCCAGGAAACAATATGTCCTAGAAGGACCGCTAGGTGATGCACCCGTTCCAGAGAACCAAGACGTTATGAACGCTTGGCAGTCTCGTGCTGATGATTACTCCCTCGTTCAATGCGGCATGCTTTACAGCTTAGAACCGGGGCTCCAAAAGCGTTTTGAGCAACCTGGAGCATATGAGATGTTCGAGGAGCTGAAACTAGTTTTCCAAGCTCAGGCCCGGGTCGAGAGATATGAAGTCTCCGACAAGTTCTATAGTTGTAAGATGGAGGAAAATAGTTCTGTCAGTGAGCACATACTCAAAATGTCTGGGTTGCACAACCGCCTGTCCCAGCTGGACATTAACCTCTCGGACGAGGCGGTCATTGACAGAATCCTTCATTCGCTCCCACCAAGCTACAAGAGCTTTGTGATGAACTACAATATGCAGGGGATGGTGAAGACCATTCCTGAAGTATTTTCAATGCTGAAGTCAGCAGAGGTAGAAATCAAGAAGGAACATCAAGTGTTGATGGTCAATAAAACCACTAAGTTCAAGAAGGGCAAGGGCAAGAAGAACTTCAAGAAAGACGGCAAGGATGTTGCCACGCCCGGTAAGCCAGTTGCTGGGAAGAAGTCAAAGAATGGACCCAAGCCTGAGACGGAGTGCTTTTATTGCAAAGGGAAGGGTCACTGGAAGCGGAACTGCCCCAAATACTTAGCGGACAAGAAGGCCGGCAACACCAAAGGTATATTTGATATACATGTAATTGGTGTGTACCTTACCAGTACTCGTAGTAACTCCTGGGTATTTGATACCGGTGCCGTTGCTCATATTTGTAACTCACAGCAGGAGCTGCGGAATAAGCGGAGACTGGCGAAGGACGAGGTGACAATGTGCGTCGGGAATGGTTCCAAGGTCGATGTGATCGTCGTCGGCACGCTACCTCTACATTTACCTACGAGATTAGTTTTAAACCTTAATAATTGTTATTTGGTGCCAAGTTTGAGCATGAACATTGTATCTGGATCTCGTTTGATACGAGATGGCTACTCATTTAAATCCGAGAATAATGGTTGTTCTATTTATATGAGAGATATGTTTTATGGTCATGCCCCGATGGTCAATGGTTTATTCTTAATGAATCTCGAGCGTAATGTTACACATATTCATAGTGTGAATACCAAAAGATGTAAAGTTGATAACGATAGTCCCACATACTTGTGGCACTGCCGCCTTGGTCACATGGGTGTCAAGCGCATGAAGAAGGTCCATGCTGATGGACTTTTAGAGTCTCTCGATTATGAATCATTTGACACATGCGAACCATGCCTCATGGGCAAAATGACCAAGACTCCGTTCTCCGGAACAATGGAGCGAGCAACCAACTTATTGGAAATCATACATACCGATGTGTGCGGTCCAATGAGCGTTGAGGCTCGCGGAGGATATCGTTATGTTCTCACTCTCACTGATGACTTGAGTAGATATGGGTATGTCTACTTAATGAAACACAAGTCTGAGACCTTTGAAAAGTTCAAGGAATTTCAGAATGAGGTAGAGAATCAACGTGACCGAAAGATAAAGTTTCTACGATCAGATCGTGGAGGAGAATATTTAAGTCACAAATTTGGTACACACTTAAGGAAATGTGGAATCGTTTCACAACTCACGACGCCTGGAACACCTCAGCGTAACGGTGTGTCCGAACGTCGTAATCGCACTCTATTGGATATGGTGCGGTCTATGATGTCTCTTACCGATTTACCGCTATCATTTTGGGGATACGCTCTAGAGACAGCTACATTCACTTTAAATAGGGCACCGTCTAAATCCGTTGAGACGACACCGTATGAATTATGGTTTGGGAAGAAACCTAAGCTGTCGTTTCTAAAAGTTTGGGGATGCGATGCTTATGTCAAGAAACTTCAACCTGAAAAGCTCAAACCCAAGTCGGAAAAATGCGTCTTCATAGGATACCCTAAGGAAACCATTGGGTATACCTTCTACTTAAGATCCGAGGGCAAGATCTTTGTTGCCAAGAACGGATCCTTTCTGGAAAAAGAGTAGTTTCCCTCGAAAGAAGTAAATGGGAGGAAAGTAGAACTCGATGAAGTACTACCTCTTAAACAGGAAAGTAGTGCAGCTCAGGAAAATGTTCCTGTGATGCCTACACCAACTGAAGAGGAAAATAATGATGATGATCAAGGTACTTCGGATCAAGTTGCTACTGAACTTCGTAGGTCCACAAGGACACGTTCCGCACCAGAGTGGTACGACAACCCTGTCCTGGAAATCATGTTGTTAGACAACGGTGAACCTTCGAACTATGAAGAAGCAATGGCGGGCCCAGATTCCAACAAATGGCTTGAAGACATGAAATCCGAGATAGAATCCATGTATGAAAACAAAGTATGGACTTTGACAGACTTGCCCGATGATCGGCGAGCGATAGAAAACAAATGGATCTTTAAGAAGAAGACGGACGTGGATGGTAATGTTACCATCTATAAAGCTCGACTTGTCGCTAAGGGTTATCGACAAGTTCAAGGGGTTGACTGCGATGAGACATTCTCTCCCGTAGCGAAGCTGAAGTCCGTCCGAATCATGTTAGCAATTGCCGCATACTATGATTATGAGATATGGCAGATGGACGTCAAAACGGCATTCCTTAGCGGACATCTTAAGGAAGAACTGTATATGATGCAGCCGGAAGGTTTTGTCGATCCTAATAATGCTAACAAAGTATGCAAGCTCCAGCGATCCATTTATGGGCTGGTGCAAGCATCTCGGAGTTGGAACATTCGCTTTGATGAGATGATCAAAGCGTTTGGGTTTATGCAGACTTATGGAGAAGCCTGCGTTTACAAGAAAGTGAGTGGGAGCTCTGTAGCATTTCTCATATTATATGTAGATGACATACTCTTGATGGGAAATGATATAGAACTTTTGGACAGCATTAAGGCCTACTTGAATAAGTGTTTTTCAATGAAGGACCTTGGAGAAGCTGCTTACATATTAGGCATCAAGATCTATAGGGATAGATCGAGACGCCTCATAGGTCTTTCACAAAGCACATACCTTGATAAGATTTTGAAGAAGTTCAAAATGGATCAGTCCAAGAAAGGGTTCTTGCCTGTATTGCAAGGTGTGAGATTGAGCTCGGCTCAATGCCCGACCACGGCAAAAGATAAAGAAGAGATGAGTGTCATCCCCTATGCTTCAGCCATAGGATCTATTATGTATGCCATGCTGTGTACCAGACCTGATGTAAACCTTACCGTAAGTTTGGTAGGAAGGTACCAAAGTAATCCCGGCAAGGAACACTGGACAGCGGTCAAGAATATCCTGAAGTACCTGAAAAGGACAAAGGACATGTTTCTCGTTTATGGGGGTGACGAAGAGCTCGTCGTAAAGGGTTACGTCGACGCTAGCTTCGACACAGATCTGTATGACTCTAAGTCACAAACCGAATACGTGTATATGTTGAATGGTGAAGCAGTAAGCTGGTGCAGCTGTAAGCAGAGCATCGTGGCGGGATCTACATGTGAAGCAGAGTACATGGCAGCCTCGGAGGTAGCGCATGAAGCAATTTGGGTGAAGGAGTTCATCACCGACCTAGGAGTCATACCCAATGCGTCGGGGCCGATCAAACTCTTCTGTGACAACACTGGAGCTATTGCCCTTGCCAAGAAGCCCAGGTTTCACAAGAAGACCAGGCACATCAAGCGTCATTTCAACTCCATCCATGAAAATGTTCAAGATGGAGACATAGATATTTGCAAAGTACAAACGGATCTGAATGTCGCAGATCCGTTGACTAAACCTCTCTCGCGAGCAAAACATGATCAACACCAGAACTCTATGGATGTGCGATTCATCACAATGTAACTAGATTATTGACTCTAGTGCAAGTGGGAGACTGTTGGAAATATGCCCTAGAGGCAATAATAAAAAGGATTATTATTATATTTCCTTGTTCATGATAATTGTCTTTATTCATGCTATAACTGTATTATCCGGAAATCGTAATACACGTGTGAATACATAGACCATAATATGTCCCTAGTAAGCCTCTAGTTGACTAACTCGTTGATTAACAGATAGTCATGGTTTCCTGGCTATGGACATTGGATGTCGTTGATAACGGGATCACATCATTAGGAGAATGATGTGATGGACAAGACCCAATCCTAAGCATAGCACAAGATTGTGTAGTTCGTTTGCTAGAGCTTTTCCAATGTCAAGTATCTTTTCCTTAGACCATGAGATCCTGTAACTCCCGGATACCGTAGGAGTGCTTTGGGTGTACCAAATGTCACAACGTAACTAGGTGACTATAAAGGTGCACTACAGGTATCTCCGAAAGTGTCTGTTGGGTTGACACGGATCGAGACTAGGATTTGTCACTCCGTATGACGGAGAGGTATCTCTGGGCCCACTTGGTAATGCATCATCATAATGAGCTCAAAGTGACCAAGTGTTTGGTCACGGGATCATGCATTATGGTACGAGTAAAGTGACTTGCCAGTAACGAGACTGAACGAGGTATTGGGATACCGACGATCGAATCTCGGGCAAGTAACATACCGATTGACAAAGGGAATTGTATACGGGGTTGTTTGAATCCTCGACATCGTGGTTCATCTGATGAGATCATCGAGGAGCATGTGGGAGCCAACATGGGTATCCAGATCCTGCTGTTGGTTATTGCCCGAGAGCCGTCTCGGTCATGTCTACGTGTCTCCCGAACCCGTACGGTCTACACACTTAAGGTTCAGTGACGCTAGGGTTGTATGAATATGAGTATGCAGCAAACCGAATGTTGTTCGGAGTCCCGGATGAGATCCCGGACGTCACGAGGAGTTTTGGAATGGTCTGGAGGTAAAGAATTATATATAGGAAGTGCTGTTTCGGCCATCAGGAGAGTTTCGGGGTCACCCGGTATTGTACCGGGACCACCGGAAGGGTCCCGGGGGTCCACCGGGTGGGGCCACCTATCCCGGAGGGCCCCGTGGGCTGAGATGGGAGGGGAACCAGCATGTAGTGGGCTGGTGCGCCCCCCCTTGGGCCTCTCCTGCGCCTAGGGTTGAAAACCCTAGGGGGGAGGCGCACCACTTGCCTTGGGGGGTACTCCAACCCCCCTGGCCGCCGCCCCCCTTGGGAGATTGCATCTCCCAGGGCCGGCGCCCCCCTGGGGGCCTACATAAAGGAAGGGGAGGGAGGGGAAGCCGCACCCTAAAGTTCTGGCGCCTCCCTCCCCCTGCTACACCTCGTCCTCCTCCCGCAGCAGCTTGGCGAAGCCCTGCCGGAGTTCTGCTGCATCCACCACCACGCCATCATGCTGCTGGATCATCATCAACCTCTCCTTCCCCCTTGCTGGATCAAGACGGAGGAGATGTCACGCTGACCGTACGTGTGTTGAACGCAGAGGTGCCGTCCGTTCGGCGCTAGGATCTCCGGTGATAGGATCACGACGAGAACGACTACCTCAACCCCGTTCTTTTGAACGCTTCCGCTCGCGATCTACAAAGTGGTATGTAGATGCAATCACTCTCCCATGACTCGTTGTTTAGATGAACTCATAGATAGATCTTGGTGAAACCGTAGGAAAAATTTTAATTTTCTGCAACGTTCCCCAACATCACCGTGTCAGGCTTTGTATGGCCGTAAGTGCCGCACCCCGTTGAATTGGTCTCAAAACGGGAATAGCTGCATTTTCGGAACAGACCTCATGATGGAAGCTGAAAAGCAAGTCCAAGAAATCTGAGACCGTCTGCGACTGGCCAAATCCCGACAAAAGAGCTATTATGATGCGAAGCACCGACAGGTCAGTTTTGAGCCCGGAGAACAATTATACCTCAGGGTCACTCCTATGAAGGGGGTCAAAAGGTTTTAGACTCGCGGAAAATTGGCACGCAGGTTTATTGGTCCATTCCCAGTTGTGTCCCGAGTGGGTACTGTTGCATATCAGTTGGAACTGCCACCAGAATTGTCAAAAGTGCACAACGTGTTCCATGTCTCCCAGCTGAGGCGATGCATATCACCCCCCGAGAAAAAGACTGCTATGACAGAAGTAGAGTTGGCTAAGGATTTAACGTAAGAGGAGAGACCGTTCAAAATTTTGGATGAGATGGAAAGGGTCACTCGTAGTAAGGCGAGAAAATTTTACAAGGTCCAATGGGAGCATCATACATAGGCGAAAGCAACCTGGGAGCAAGAATCTCAAGGACGAGATTCATCCTAAGTGGGGGAGGTTTGTGACAGCCTGGTTTTTGCCCTCTTAAGGCAAACTATCCATAACTGTTTTCCCGAACAACTGAATCTCAAGGACGAGATTCATCCTAAGTGGGGGAGGTTTGTGACAGCCTGGTTTTTGCCCTCTTTTCTTTTTCTGGATTTCATTTGGATTTGATTTGAATTTTGGCATTTGAATCATTTCAGTTGGACTTAAAAACTTGGGCATCACCTTGGCTTTCACCCAAGTGACTCATTTCTCTCCCTAGCCATCATTTCCTCTCTGGTCTACCTCAAAATAATATCATGGATATTTTTCTTAAATGAAAAATATTCATTTTGCTTTCAAAAACCCTAACCAGAAACTTGTGCTCCAAAGCAACCCCAATTTTTCTTGCCCACAAAAATCTGAGAAAGTTTACAAAGATCCTTTGAACCCTAGGGCACCTCCCTGAGCAAAAATATCACACCACTTTTTGGAATGTTTTTGCTACTGAAATTATTTTCTGTTCTGGACAAAAATGGTAGTTTCTACAGCAACTACCATTTTACTTGCTCCAATGAGGCTGCATTTTCTTGTGCATCACTACCCTCTCTGATGATTGCTAACCACCAAAGCACAGCTCCCAACTCCCAACCGTTTAACCACAGCAAGCTCTCAAAGTTACTGACCAGTAACTTGCACCAAAGTAAAAATCAAGTTTACTGCACCTAAGCTCAACTCAAAGCCTTGGCCCTAACCTAAACACTAAGGACTACAATCCAGACATGAAATTTCGGGCCAGCCGTGGCTCTATGCCGCAGTGCACGCGGTGACCACGCGTGTGCATGATGCCAGCATGCTTGTCACCGCGCTCTGGGTGCCGCCGAGCGCTCTGTTCAGCGCGTGCTCGCTTTACCGCTTGCCTAACCTCGCCAAACCTCGCCACCATCATCGTCACGACACCATTAACTCCCCCCTGGCGCTCGCTGACGCTGAAGCTCGCCGCAGCGAGCATGGGTGTGGTTCGGCCAACCCAACACTGCGCTGCGCACTGTGTTCGTCGCCACCCCCGTGTTCCTGTGCTCGTCTCCGTCTGTTCACAGTGGCCGCGTGAGCTGCGTCGCCTCCCCCCTCGCTCACTGACGCTGTTCGTCGCCGGGTGCAGCGTCCAAGTGTCCTCCGACGGAGCCCGAACCCCTAGCTCTGCTCGGCTATAAATTCAGCCCCCCCCCCCAGCCTTCTCGAGCATCCCCAGCTCCACTCACACACTCCACAAACTCGTAGGAAGACGTAGCCCGGCCGGGCAGGCCTCGGGCCGGCATCCCCGAGCTCGAGCTCGCCGGTGATCCCCTCTGTCCGTCCGCACCGCTCTAGCCCCTCCCAAGCTCAGTCGACTCCTCCAGGGCCTCCGCTATGCTTCAGTGGTGCCGCCCGACTCGGTTGGAGCCACTGGGGCAGCCCCTCGTCATCGTCATCTCCAACTCTGGTGACCACGACCCTCTGCTGCCGCTGGAGAGGTTCATTCCGTCGCCGTCCGACCACCCCTAGTTGTTCTACGGGTACGGGCAGGTGCGCCTCTCTCTTCTCTTTCGATCCATCCCTTCAGATCGGGCCAAGTCGCCCTCCTCGCCAGCGAGCGCTCCAGCGAAGCCCTACCGTGCTTTGTCTCTCTCTCCCCCTCCCTCTCACCTGACTAGAGGGCTCGCTGTCAGTCACTCTAACCGCAACCGAAGCGGTACGAGTGGAGGCGCCCCGCGGGGTTTACGCTTTCGACGTCACCCCTCCCCCCAGTTCTGTTTATATTAATTCAAATTCAAATAATTCCAGAACACTTCAAACAGCCACAACTTTTTAACCATAAGTCCAAATGAATTGATTCTTTTTGCATTGTGTTCTGTATGAAAATCTCTAGCAGCACACCAAAGATGAGACTTTTCTCTGCTGCCTAGATTTTCTGGTGAATTTCAGAGTGTTTCTTGATATTTTCTTTTTGTGTTTTTGAATTGATTTCAGAAGGTGAAGCTTGTCTTGAGGATCACCAGGAGGACTGTGACCCTCATCTGCACTAAGGCAAGCCACAACAACATTTTCATGGTGCCAGTGCAATATTTGTGATTTATTTTCAACTTGAATGATTAAATTAGTTCATGCATTTAAATCACCAAGTTAAATAGTTATTTTCATTCTGTTGAAAGCTAGATTATGTGGACATGTTGATTTTCAGTAAGATAAGAAGTTAACTAAGTTAGTTTTAAGTTACTATAAGTCATGCTAGATTATAGAGAAATTATTTGCTTATGGAAAAGAACTAGTTGGGATAATATTTTCTTGGTTAAGAAAATAATTATGCTAAGTTATTGCCATGATTAGTTGCTGATTAAACATGACCAGAATAGTGCCTTGAGTTTCTGAAATGCTGGGTTAGTGCTTGATATAATTGACCCTGTATTGTTCTGATGGTTAGTGAAGCATGTTACATGAGTGCATTTGCATGGCATATCATGACACCGGTTATTTTTATTTTAAGTTGAACCTGATAATAAATCAACTTGAACATATCGTTGATCGGGTCATAGTGCCACTGAATCGAGTTTTTCCCAGTGCAACCACATTTGCCTTTATGGGAAGGCCTTTATTCGGTCCGTTGTCATGCCTCTGGTCGGTACCTCCAAAGAGGGAAGGTTATGGGCATGTGGTACCCTGGCCCGGTAAGCAGACATAACCTTGTGTGCCCGTTAATGTTGTTATGGTACATTGTCCCCGTTTGGGACCGTTTTGCCACGATGTGGCCGTTTTGCCACGACGGTGGTCGTTGGTGTCTGGGGTAGACACGGGGCCACCCATGACTTAGCCCAGTGGGGAGTTAGTCGGAGTGGCCGGGAGAGTGTCATGGCAATGGAGGGGTTCTGTTGGAATGCCATTGGTCCACCCGAATGATAGTGCGAGGCCATGGGTTCCTTGGTGTGGGTATAGTGCGCTACCTCTGCAAAGTGTATTAAATCTATCGATAGCCAAGTCCATGGTGAAGGACACGCTCAAAAGTAGGTCACACCATGGGTCAACGTTTTAATAAATCTTGCACACTAAATTAGTAACATGGCATTGTTGGAAAGAGGATGGTTGGAGAACCATGTTGATGTTGATGACCAAGTTGTTGGTCCGTTTGTGATCCGAGAAAGATCACCGTTTGGTTACGAGGTAACCCGTTTGATGACCACATGGTTGGTCCGTTTTGTGATCCGAGAGAGATCACCTTTTGGTTACGTGGTAACCCATTGGTAAGCAAGTCCGTGGGACTTGAGTCACGAGGTTTCATTCACTGCATCCATAGCATGATTTTGCATTGATGATTAAATTGGTTAATATCATGATATTATTTGTCATTATGTTTATGCTTGTTGTGAGCTTGCAAATACATTCAATGTACTGACCTTGCGTGTCATGCTAGATTTCAGGATTGTTCGTTGGAATGGAGTGCTGTTCGGGTCTAGATCGTGTTCACATCGGTGTCCCTGTGCTATGGAGTCCCGCTTCATCGTCGTTCCGCTGCCGTGTAGTTGTCATGTTCGAGGCCCCCTTATGTTCATTAAATAATGTACATAATGTTCAGACGCACCGTGTGTGTCGCTTGGCCTCCTAACTTGTTGTAATATGAACCATGTTCCGCTAGCGTCAATAAAGCGGTTGTTTTCTGTACCAAGATGTTGTGTGTTGCCAGAAGACATGGTTTATGGGCTGGCAATGCAAGGTAAACCGGTTCCTCTGAGTCGGGGTGCCACACTTTTATCCCATAATATGTCAGATTTGAGGATCTAAAATAGCTTGGTGAGATTTCTTCCCATATTATGTCAGATTGCATGATCTAATGCAGCTTGTTGTGCTTTCTTTCCCATGTCCTATATCTTGGCACGATTATGTTCTTCACAATAGTAACAACTAAAGAGAAATCTTCATGTCTTGCTACATTTTAATTTCAGGTACAACTACAGTAGATGTTATATTAGATTCTTACAAGTTTGATTTTCTTAGATTTTTGACCTTTAATAATGGATGCTGCCATTAGTTTGACTTTTCAAGTAGATAAAAGATTTGAAATTGGTCGCAACTCTTCCACAAGCACATTGTTAGAGGAAAGCTTCCATCCTTAAAAAAGTTCTTCAATTCCAAATGTTATTGTCCTACTTATGTCTTTTTAAAATGTTTTTCTAATTTTATTACAAACATGTTAAATTATGTATTGTTCATATGTAGGATCGATAATTATGTCTAGAGGGGGTGATGAATAGACTACTTGGCACAAAAGGACTTTTTTCCGAAGTTCTAATTTTTTGGCAGATTTTATGCTTTTCTCAAGTAGTACTAATGAGCACCCTACAGATGCAATTCTCGAGTATAGGCAGTTGAAAGTAAAGACATGCAAGTGCAAAGTAAATGGGGTAGAGTTGACATAATCACGAATGCAGTTGGTTCGGTAAAGATTTCTCCCAGTGTTGGCATGCACACTGCGTTGGGGGTGCGGGGTCCAGCAAAAGTACTTGTCGGCCTTGGCTGGCGGTGTGGGAGTGGTGGTTCCGTTGTTCCGGGTGAAAGCCCGGCCGCTGCTTGATGGCCGGCGGTGTCGGCATCCACGGGCGTCGCTCTTCTCCTTGGAGACGTAGATGAGGAGATCTGCGTATCCTCAACTCTCGGATCAAGTTCTTCGGGCGAAACTCTAGATCCTACTGTAGGGTCGGGCGGCGACGACGTCTTCAACTTCGAAGATCTTGGTTTCATTGGTGCTTCCTGTAGGTTGGACGTGCACGACATTGCGTCCGTCTTGTCCATTGGACAAGGTGTTGGTTAGGCTCCTATAGCAACAATGACAGATGTGAGCGGACTCGGAGTCGTGACATTAGTTGGGTAGTCGACTCTTCTCCAGCGTGCCCGTAGGATTGCCTCGACTGATTGCCGCTGCGAAGTCGAAGTTGCGGTGGCGGGACCCTGACGGTGACGATGAGGGGCGACAGGTGGTCTGTTCGATGATCCTTCGCGGTGCCAATTTGCGTAGTTCTCCTTTGCAGTTCTTTATTAGAATCGAAGTTGGGTTGTCCTTTCATGGGTGGATGGCATTCCACTGGAGTGTAGGGTTGTTGTTTTTTCTTTTTTTGTTTGATCTTCGGATCCATCCCATATTTTTCTTCCGTTGTTTTCTGCTAAATCTGAATCAAGCCAGCAAACTTGTCGGATCTTTCAAAAATAAAAAGGTAATATCACTCGGAGTAATAGAACTTGCACTCGATGTTCAGTTTGATGCTACAACTTTAAAAAATGGATTTATGATCATCTAACTTAACTAAACATGCAGATACGGTTAGAGCACAAGTATGCGGACGCATTTGTATGTACGGCCCCATCAGTCGTTGAGTTCGTGATGCATTTTTGCACCGAACAGCTTTTATCAGCTTTTGTGTGAAAAAGCCAAACGCTCCGACGAACTTTTGGACGAAACTCCGTCACATTTTTTTATTTGCGAGAAAGACGGACCACTGTACTGCTCATAAAAGAGCAAATTAATAGAAAAAAGTGGGAGCCAGGTTTGGAACACGCGACCAGAAATTATTGCACGAGCCGCTATAGGCACTACAACATTCACGTTGTACCGTCTACTATTTTATGGATAAAACAATTCCTATTGAACCATGCGGCGTGCGGAGCTTAAACAGGCTGACCACTTTGAATTCGCTATTTTCTTTAAGATAATTGTAAAATGTAGGTTATGCTCGTATATTTGTGTGTTAAAAATATAATACAAATGATGATTAGTCAATAAAACCATTTATTAATTTTTAAAATGTTTGTATAGCTTAGAATAATACAAATAATGGTAAAATTACAATTCAAACATATTAATTTAATTATACAAATTTTTCCATAATTATACACACATTTTCATTGTCCAATGTTCATATAATTAAAATATTCCAAAATTTAAATTTTAAACTGTTGATATGGATATTCAACCTTGTCCAATATTTAAATTTAGATTACACAATCGTTTTTAATACGTTAAACATATTAATTAAAAAAATGAAATGTTGATACGGATATTCAATCGTGCCATGAGTAACAACTTAAGATTTTTTTGGATACATTAAACATATTTACTTAATAAACATTTTAAACGTCCGTATTAACTAAGCATTTTTATATGATACATAAGTTTATATTTAATTAATTTATTTACTAATCATTATTTGTATGTATATTTTTAACACACAAATATTTTAGCATAATTTGTTACCTACGTTTTACAATTATCTTAAGGGCGGCGATCTGCGCCGGCGAGCCGGCCCAACTGTTGGGCCGGTCGAGCCCCAACCGTCAGATCTGCCCCCCCCCCCCCCTCTCCCCCGAGTCGTCAGATCCTTTCGTCCCCAACCTCCCGCCACGGGAAAGGGAGAGGCCCGCCTCGCACGCACCGACCACCTCGCCTCGTCTCCTAACCGTCGGTCGCGGCCCTCGCCGCTGGTCGATGCCCTCACCTATGTTTCCTCCGTGCCTTTCTCACCTTCGTGGATGCAGGCATGCAGCATCATGCACCCATGGCTGCAGCCTTGTAGCTTCGGTGCCACCGCTCGTAATTTCAGTGCACGACGGACACGCTCCGGTGGCGATGGTTCGCCGGACACAGTGCCCCAACGGGTGCAACTTTTCTGATTCCGCGGAGTCTGGTTGTAGCTTTCTCTCTCTCAAAGGTTGAAGCTTTTTCCCTCTACGGTAGAAACCTTTCTGTAAACGATTGAATTCGCACATACAATTCAAGCTTTCTCTGTCAAAACGGTTGCAACTTCTCTGATTCTGTAGAGTCTGATTGTAGCTTTCTCTCTTAAAGGTTGAAGCTTTTTTCCTCTACGGTAGAAGCTTTTCTGTAAACGATTGAAACTTTTTTCGTTTTGAGCAGCGCCTGGGTGAAAGCTGCCTCTATCGTTCGGTTGAAGCTTTTTTCACGAAGGTTGTAGCATTTCCCGTAGACGGTTGTAGCTTTCCTCGATAACACTGAACGCTTGCAGCTTTCTGTATATCCGGTTGAAGCTTTTCATCTAGAGTTTGAAGTTTTTTTTTAGCGGTTGCAGCACGGGGGTCTGTGGCGGGTTCTGCAATGCCTCGCCTCCAGGTTCGCCGGGATACGGCGCCCCCAGCAGTGGCGGCCATGGGTGCCAGGACCGCGGCATCGCCGTGCACTCCCCAAACAGCACTCGCTCGTAGCAAAAAAAAGGCGTGCAAGACGCCACCGTGGTCACTACGCAGCTACTAGGATCACCGGCGAGCTCCGAGCAGATGTGTGACAACGGCGGCCGTGTGGCTGCGCGGCAAGGGATGGAGCAGCCGCTCATGGCTGTGGCCGAGGCCAGCGAGGAGCTGGCGCCTGGGATGGAGGCCGACTAAGGCGAGCTCCGCCTCGTACCCTTTGATGACACCTCCGCGAGATCGGGGGAAAGAGACGAATACGAAAGCATGCGAGAAAACGAGCGGTCGAAGCGGTCGGCCGGCGTGTAGATGCCAAACGTTTTCCTTATCTTAAAGAAAATAGCGCGTGCGAAAGGGGCTGCAGTATGTGCAGCAAGAGGCTGCTGTAGTTGTTGTAGCAGGGCTCGTTTTTTCTTTTCTTTTCTTGAAAGCAGGGCTCGTTTGTTAATTCTTGGTCGCAGATGCAAGACCTTGCGGCCCCCTTTTTTGTGTTATTTTTGCTCATCTATGAGCATTCCACAAATTAAAAATGTGAAGATGTTCGTGCAAAAATCACCGCAATATTTGATTTTTTTCGCAAAAATAATAATACAAGGTGTTTTGGCCAAAAATACATCGCATACTCGCTTGAGTCAAGTTAGATGGCCATAAATTCGTATTTTTAAAATTCTATAACACCAAACTAAACATTCAAAGCAGATTATGTGATTTCCAGTGATATTACCTGTAATAAACTATTACATCTTCCCCGCAAAAAGAAATTTACATCTTGTCCATCAAATATATGGACCGACTATTGGACCCCACGCCCAACTCGGACACAGACGACTCGTGGGCAGTTCATACCGACACGAACCTTAGCTAGAACTCAATGGTAATTGCTAACCTGCCAGACTAGTATTGTATAAGCCTCCATCCAGATACATGCAAACAGAGTACATGACTTGGTTACCTAGCACAACTAGCACTTTCCATTAGCCAAACCTGAACACTTTGCTAATTAACCTCCAATGATGACAAACACGATTTGTTGTGGATGGTGCTGATGCAAGTTTGGATTATTATTGCCATTAAATATGTCATGCCAACCGACGCAATCCCAAAAGGATACGTCGAACTGGATGAACCTATCTACGAGCCTTTGTCCATCTGGGTTACCATGTCTCCGTTGCAAGCAAAGATTCTCATGAAGGGCGAAAAGTGCGGCTGATGCCGCTAAGAGCGCAAGGCCCACGACGAGCGCGACGATGGAGAGCGCGGTGCTGAAATAGCTCCAGAAAGCGCCGTAAAACTGCAGCAGCAACACGTAGGAGATGAAATACGCCAAGAAGGAGAGACCCACCAACCGTATGAACTTGTTCCGGCTAGACTCGTCAGGCTCCGGGACGGCGAGGAGGCCGTCGAGGATAGCGTTCTCGTCGTCGGCCATCTGCTTTCCTCGAGCTCCTTCCTCCTTGGCTTGCTTCGCTCTTTTCCTGTCGCTCGGATGTATCGACTCCTCCTGGTCTGTCGTTGCAGAGGCGCACTTAACTGCTAGGGTTACACGGACAAAGGGGAATAATGCTGGGATATACTTGCTGGAGACGTAAGTAGATACCGGCCGTACCCGGCTTTATCTTCTTTTATTACTATCTAATTCTAATTCCAATTCTAACTGTTAGGAATTAATTATTCTGTAATTAAATAATGTGGATAATCTCCACGTTACATTAGGGAGGCGGTTAGTGATCTGCTAACCATCACGTCCCTTCGCTCCTGTCTCTCCGAACAGTTGCATTGGTTGGATGCGTCCCTTCAGAGGGTATATATGTACTTCCTCCGTTCCGAATTACTTGTCTTAGATTTGTTTAAATATAGATGTATCTAGCACTAAAATGAGTCTAAATACATCCGTATCTAGACAAATTCAAGACAAGTAATTCGAAACGGAGGAAGTACATCATCCCAGTAATAAAGATACGAGTTCATTTGTCATTACTTTTGATTCATCACACGTTATCAGCGCTCTGCTCTCCGTTGAGCGAGAAAGGCCATCTCGAGAAGGCGGCTACACGCGCAAGAATCACAGAGGCGAGGAGAGCCTCCCGGCGGCGTGGACACCAGCAGTGGCGTCCTTTCCATCGGCGGCGGAGGCGGCCAACGTCAGGCGCGTGCCGCCGGTACCGGCAGAATGAAGAACGGCGCGGCCCGGCTCGCACCTACCGCAAGAAGTGCTCCTCCTCTGGCGCATGGCACTGCCACGCTCCCTCGGTCATCAGGCTGCTCAAGGCAAGGACACAAACATGTGTCTGCATGCCCTCCTGCAGGAGAAGAACTCAACCGATTGAATCGCACGCTCAAGAAAATATGGATTTGTCATATTCCAACTCTCCAAGCAGGACAATAAGAACTTGAAATTGGCCACCATCACAAATCAAGGAAGGTAAGAAACAGAAAGTGTAATGGATTGACACTTGTTTAGTCTGTCACCTGTAGTAACCAGGAATCAGGCAATATTCGCAACCTTCCGCGAGACATCAGGAGAAAAAGACGAACAGAAAACTATGGTGCGTTGGCACTCTCGATCAATGGATTGAAATCCAAACCAAGAACTGTACGCGCGCATGTTTTATCCTTCAATTCGTGTTCTTACCTCAAAAATGATGTCGAGCGCGGATTGACGCACTCGACTCCGAACGCACCGGCGGCCTGCGGTCAGCAAGAAGCGCGAATGGCAGCTCTTGCCCGGGCGCGGCTCCCCTCAGAACGATTGCGACAGCGCGCTCCTCCCACGCGTGGCCGGCTGCGACGGCGCGCGATACGACGGTCCAGCAGACGGGCTTGTTCCGGAGGAGGCGCGGCTTCCCGCAGCACGGTCGGCGGTGGAAGCACAAGGGTGGCCGTCGTTTGGATCGGGATTGGGGGCGGTTGGTCGATAGGGACGAAATCCGTCCCGTCGCCTCTACCTTATCCGATCTGGGGCGGTGCGTGCCTGTGGGCCGGCCAAAGGTCCATCTCTCTCCAGAGAAAAAAAAAAGGAAGAGACAACGAAAAAAAACATGTGGGTTGTGCCCACTGTTTTGGGTTGTGCAGATTCGGCCCAGGACCATTTTTTTTTTATGTTTTCCTTTTCCGTTTTAGCATTTGGCTATGCAGTTTTCACATGTATGTGTATTTACAGTAATTTCATTGTATACTACTGTACCACAAGCACATTGTGTATCAACACATATGTTCTGGCAATTTATAAATTGCTATGTGTTGATCGATACACATGCATTTTTATAACATGATTAATTTACATGGAAGTGAACTAATGGGCATGATTATTCATGCTGGATATGTTGGACATATCCAAGAAAAATGTTGACGAGATTGCCATTGATAGCATCGAATTTCTGACTTGGGCGATGGGTGTCAAGATTAACTTGACAGTCCAGAATCTCAGTTCCATAAGCGCACCCACTCAGGGGCTCCTGCTATAACTAATATAGCAAAATATGTTAGTCAGCCCGTAACAACATACAACTCTTTTGTGCATCAAATCATCTGAAAGTTGAGACTCTACAATAGTGTGGTTTCATATGCTAGTCTCATCGAAATGTTTTCCACTCTCAATCCTTTTATTAGGATTTGACTGAACAATTTCATCAATGGTGAAGGAAAGTGGAGACATAATGAGAAGGAGAATATGAATGGAGGACAAAAGGGCAAAAGTCATTTATTGGAGAATGACAAGGTCAGTAGGATCAGTTACTATACATGTGGTCATACGACTCACAATGCAAGGAAATGTGATACTTCCATGCATTTGGTGGATCTGTACATGCATCAATTGGCTAAGGGCAAGAGGCCCATGGGAACATGTGTGAATCTTACTTCACTTGCAATAACAATGGTTTCCCAATGGTTGAAAGTTCCCAAATGTTCCTCGGAACATGGGCAACTAGGATCATGCTCAGCAAAAGGAAGGTCCACTATTGAGTATCGATGACATGTGTGACGCCCCCGATTCAATCGTACACTAATCATGCACGCAAATGTGTACGGTCAAGATCAGGGACTCACGGGAAGATATCACAACACAACTCTAAAAATAAAATAAGTCATACAAGCATCATATTACAAGCCAGGGGCCTCGAGGGCTCGAATATAAGCGCTCGATCATAGACGAGTCAGCGGAAGCAACAATATCTGAGTACAGACATAAGCTAAACAAATTTGCCTTAAGAAGGCTAGCACAAACTGGGATAGAGATCGAAAGAGGCGCAGGCCTCCTGCCTGGGATCCTCCTAAACTACTCCTGGTCGTCGTCAGCGGGTTGCACGTAGTAGTAGGCACCTCCAGCGTAGTAGGAGTCGTCGTCGACGGTGGCGTCTGGCTCCTAGACTCCAGCATCTAGTTGCGACAACCAGAAAGAAAGGAAAGGGGGAAAAGGGGGGAGAAAGCAACCGTGAGTACTCATCCAAAGTACTCGCAAGCAAGGAGCTACGCTACATATGCATGGGTATATGTGTGTAAAGGGCCATATCAGTGGACTGAACTGCAGAATGCCAGAATAATAGGGGGATAACTAACCCTGTCGAAGACTACGCTTCTGGCAGCCTCCGTCTAGCAGCACGTAGAAGAGAGTAGACTGAAGTCCTCCAAGTAGCATCGCATAGCATAATCCTACCCGGCGATCCTTTCCTCGTCGCCCTGTTAGAGAGCGATCACCGGGTTGTATCTGGCACTTGGAAGGTTGTGTTTTATTAAGTATCCGGTTCTAGTTGTTATAAGGTCAAGGTACAACTCCAAGTTGTCCTGTTACCGAAGATCAGGGCTATTCGAATAGATTAACTTCCCTGCAGGGGTGCACCACATAACCCAACACGCTCGATCCCATTTGGCCGGACACACTTTCCTGGGTCATGCCCGGCCTCGGAAGATCAACACGTCGCAGCCCCACCTAGGCACAACAAATAGGTCGGCCCGTCGGTCTAAATCCTATGCGCGCAGGGGTCTGGGCCCATCGCCCATTGCACACCTGCACGTTGCGTGGGCGGCCGGAAGCAGACCTAGCAACCTCCATTACAAAGGAAGTCATGTTACGCGGTCCAAACCGGCGCGCGCAGCTCCGTCGCTGACGTCAAGAAGGCTTCGGCTGATACCACGACGTCGAGTGCCCATAACTGTTCCCGCATAGTTGGTTAGTGCGTATAAGCCAGTAGCCAGACTCAGATCAAATACCAAGATCTCGTTAAGCGTGTTAAGTATCCGCGAACGCCGAACAGGGCCAGGCCCACCTGTCTTCTAGGTGGTCTCAACCTGCCCTGTCGCTCCGCCACAAAGTAACAGTCGGGGGGCCGTCGGGAACCCAGGCCCATCTCTACCGGGATGGAGCCACCTGTCCTTTCAGCCCCCACATCGGGATCACTTGCGGGTACTCAACGAGCTGACCCGACTTTAGTCACCATCTGTATAGTATGTATGTATGTATAGTATATACCCGTGATCACCTCCCGAGTGATCACAGCCCAATAGTAAAGCAAGGCAGACTGACAAGAATGTAGGGCCAATGATGATAAACTAGCATCCTATACTAAGCATTTAGGATTGCGGGTAGGGTATCAATGACTGTAGCAACAATGACAGGCTATGCAACAGAATAGGAGTAACCGAACAGTAACATGCTACACTACTCTAATGCAAGCAGTATAGAGGAGAATAGGCGATATCTGGTGATCAAGGGGGGGCTTGCCTGGTTGCTCTGGCAAGAGAGTGGGGTCGTCAACACCGTAGTCGTACTGGGTAGCAGCGGCGTCGGTCTCGGTGTCTAGCGAGAGAAGAGGGGGAAGAAACAATAAATACTTAAGCAAACAGATGCATAGTGATGCATGACATGACAAGTAACGGTGCTAGGGGTGCCCTAACGCGGTATGAGGTGATACCGGTGAAGGGGGGGGGGGGGACAACCGGGAAAGTATCCCCGGTGTTCCGCGTTTTCGGGCAAAGGAGCCGAAGGGGGAAAGTTGCGAGTTTGATATGTTAGGGGTGTGTGGTGGACGAACGGGTTGCGTATCCGGATTCGTCTCATCGTTCTGAGCAACTTTCATGTACAAAGTTTTTCCATCCGAGCTACGGTTTATTTTATATTAATTTTTAAAGTTTTAAATCATTTTCTAGAATTAACAAAATTAATTTAATACTAAAATACATTTCTGATGTCGGCATGATGTCAGCAGTCAACCAGTCAATTGACTGGGTCAAACTGACCCGTGGGTCCCACTGTCATTGATTGAGTTAGTTAAACAAAATTCAATTAGTTTAAGTAGGTGATTAGTTTAATCTAAACATGATTAACTAAGTTAATTAATTAATTAATTATTATTATTTTAATTATAGTTTTATTATTCTCTCTCTTTTTTTTAGATCCAGGGGGCTGGGCCCCACTAGTCAGTGGGCCAAAAGGCCTCAGAGGGTCAACGGGCGCGGGCGGAGCCGGGTGACGGGCACCAGCCCGCCCGACTGGGCGCTGCGGCCAGCGGGTGAAGGAGGCGGCGCCCAGCCCGACATCGGCGACCGTGGCTGGAGCGGGGCGGCGCCGCGAGACCAACCGGAGCGAAGGGATGAGCTGTGGCGCCGGGGGAGGCAGGGCGTGAGCGGGTGGAGGTGGCCACCGGCGGGAGGTAGGCTACGGTTGCACGCACATAGACGATGGCATGGTGAGCACGGATCGGGCGCGGCCGGAGATGGCACCGGCGTGCATGGTGGTGGGGACAGGGGCGCGCGGTGACGAGGCGAGCCGAGGAAGGCGAGTGCGCGGCCAACGAGGGAAGAGGAGGAGGGAAAGGCGGCGGCTCACGGTGGGGAGTAGGGTCCAGGGTAGCGGGCTCGATGAAGGTTGATGCAGCGGGGTCCAGGGACGGCGGGGACGAGGTCGAGGATGGAGAGGACGGCGAGGCGGCGACGTGACGATGTCGGCGGGCGCCGAGGTCGGCTGTCGGCGGGGACGACGGGCGTCGATGGGGCGACGAGGCCTGGGGAGGCCGGCGGGGATGAGGCGAGGTGACGGGGTGGCGCAGGTGGGGGCCGGCGAGTGCCTGGCGACGGCGAAGCGCCGGGGGAGGCAGAGAGCGCCGGGCGTTGAGGTGGTTGCCCCGATCCAGAAGGGGATCGGGGAGTGGGGAGGGAGCGAGGAGAGTAGGGAATCGGGGAGGGAGAAGTGGGAGGGTTAGGGTTTCGGTCGGGTGGACCGGGCGTTAAGTGGTGGGGTTGTGGGCCGGCCTGTTCGAGCGGCACAGTTCAGCTGGGCCACGAGGCCCAGCGGGGGGGGGGGGGGGTCTGTTGTTCTTCTTTTTTTATATATTCTTTTCTGTTTTATTTTAGTTACATCTTATTTTAGTTTTAGTAAAAATTATCACTAACACCTAACTTGGTACTTTTAAATAAACTACTGCCACAAAAAGTTTTACTCCTGAACAAAATAGTTTAGTATTTTATAAAATTCAGAAGGCACTTATTAATTGATTTAGCTACTGTTTATTCATTTTAGATTATTTAACATTTTATAGAAGTGTGGTCTCTCCACCATAATTACCTATGCATTATTTGGCTCCACCCGAACATTTAGTTTTAATATCTGAAAACCTTTATTGTTTGCCTTTATTTTAATTTTGAAATTTGAACCGGTTTCGAGCTAACGCGAGATCAGTTACAGTAATCAAGGTGACGTGGCATCATTAGCAGAGGTTCACTGTAGCTTGATTGCCCGGGCGTCACAATTCTCCTCCACTACAACAAATCTCGTCCCGAGATTTAAGAGGGGGTTAAGGGGGGAAGGGGTTTGGTTACGAAATTCTAACGAGTCTTCTTGGTCTTTGTTACTCTTCTCGAAGAGGTCGATCCATTACGTTGATGTCATCATTTCTCTGCTTCAGGTCATCATGATGAAGTCGGCCTCCTTTCTTCGGGATCTCCATCGTACTTACGAATAGGTAAGGGTCAGCTTTACAACAATTGAATGTTATAAGGGAAAATCATCTAGGGGGGTATCCCAAGAATGATCATAAGAGTATCTCTCGAGTTGAACAAATACAACACATCAAGAGCAAAGTAAGAAGGTACCATAAGAAGTTTGAAACTGATAGACAATCGTCGTTGCCTGAAACAAGGCAACGGGTATAGGTATTGTGTTTAATACCAGAATTGATGATCCCCCGGAAGGTGGCTCATGAATTACATAGGAAGCCAAGCGTGAGGAACAACCTTGGGAACAGGGGGGTGCAAGAGAGTCAGGTTTCGATCCCGTGGAACTGTGGGTTATGGGCCCACCATGTGGGTTAAAGTAGAAAGGGGGTTGACATCTTGCATGGTCACGATAGCAAGGCATGTCAGAGGATAGCCTGTCAGTTATGTCGGCAACAACATCGATACCAAGGGCGAGGGACGAAGAGAACCATTTTCCTGCTCGTTGAACGAGGCGGACCAATAGGCAAGATACTCGTCCATCGGTGGCTACCGGAATGTCAGCAACTATAGAAACAGGGTCTTACTGATAGAGTGATACAACGAGGTGTTTACACAAGCAGGGAAATATTACTGCTTATATTATATAAATCACAAGAAGGTTTAAACAAACCAATGGAAAGGAAAAGTGATTATCAGGTTTAAACAGAACAATGGAAAGAAAAATGTGTATACACACATATTTCAGGGGTATATCCTTCCCAAGGACAAGCGGAGCATGATATCCATGACAGGATAGAAAATAGGAAACCATTTAGGTAAGTGGGGAGGAATCTCATGATATTACCCATACAACGGTGTTAGGATAAATGATAAAGAAAACTTAACATTGTGCTTCAAATGCTATTATTGAAAATTGGATTACCACAGGCATGCTTCGAGATAGCATTGACATGGTCTTCAAGCAAAGGTCAGACTTGGATACACAAAGGATTCATCAGGAACAACTTATAGAATAAGTCTTACAATTTCCTCATGGAGAAATGGATAATCTTGCTAAAAAGGAAACTATAACAATAGGGCCTCCGGTCAGGTGTGCTAGGCATGACATCACCTTACCGAGAGATATATAGACCAAGGTTAAAACTCTTGGAAATATGTTCTAACCATCATATCTGACCGGGATTCAGATCTGATTGGTGTCAGGATACCTCAGACTCAGGATGCCTGAGATGAAAAGGTGCAACACAAATTGACGAGAAGACATCATAAGATCCTCGGGAAATGAACTATGGAAGCGAGTTCTGAAACATGAGTTCATTAGTAAACCAACGAGAGGATGAGGAGGTGGCTGATGGAATCAGCGGCAATTCATCGAGATTAACAAAAGATGGATTTCCACAATTATGTGAACAAGGAGATAACATTTGTCAGATCAAATGGTGTAATGATGTATGTTCGAGGAAAACATACACAATTAAACAATGGTTGAAAGGTGCACCCGAAATATGGGCTTAGGTAGTACGATCAATGTTAGAATGGTGATTTCATAATCAATGGCCTAAGGATGTAATGTTGACCATTAACTCCAAAGCAATAGGGTTGATAGAAGGGCGGAATCCAAACATCACCGTTCACCTGTTGGTATCCCGGTTAGAAACAACACAAGAAAGAATGGTGATGGTGAGAAGTATCACTATACCAAGAATCCTTAAGAGGTGGAGCAACTCTCACAACATCCTTGACATAAAAAGGTGGTAATACTTCAAGGTAAATAAGAACAAATGCTGGATAGCAAGGAACTCAAGGTATAACACAAAACACGGACAAGTTTGTGTTGAACGGAAGGTAATAAAGTGGTCGATGATAATACAAATCATCGAGGGAAAGTATGGTATTTCTCATCATGAATTCTTGATACCCTAGAAGAGCTCAGAATACTGATGATGATCACGACACAATTGTCGAGAGATTTCATGAAGATGTAATTTGACCGATGATGACATCAAGTCAAAGGAATGATGAAGCGAAAGGTTATTGGAACCATGAGTACGACACAAACTCAAAATCAAGCTTGGTGTTCAAGGCGAAATGATATGACGAGGAAAATCGACGTAAGCTTAGCTCATCGTCGAAAGTTGTGCTCCGGGAAGATGGACCGGGGCACAATTAAAATTAGCACGATCATGAAGTAACCGATCAGGCTAGGAGTGACGTGATGGAGTATTAAACGTCTCAACAACAAAGTACTAGGAGTATTGAATCACAGTGTTGATTCGATTCACTAGTCGGTGTTCCCGGTTGACAATAACCCAGAACCCGTGGAGTGACTACGACAAGGAAAAACATTACTTCGACAAAGTTAGTAAGATGTGGTGCAATGGCAAGACATCTTCGAGATACCAGGGGGTAATACTCGAAGGTAGAACAAAATAGAGGTTGGGCAGATGTAATGATCTACAGATGGCAAGTACTTTTAACTTGTCCGAGAATGGGATCAAAGAAGAACAATCACGGTTGGAACCACGATTGCAAAGGACAAAATCACAGATACAAGATCAAATTATGCCAAGTGAATAATTATTGTTACGAGAAGCTATCATGATAAGCTCAACATTGTTTCCATGGGCATGAACACAAAGTTCAAGGTCGACTCCCACTTCTCCAATGTATAACCTTTCCTTTACTTCTCGCTTTTGATGAAGTTGTAGTGTTGAAATTATATCTGGAAAAACACCAGAATAGTATGACTCGTGAAAACTCTTCTGGTTCACACAGATTAAGGCATAGATTCAACCCGTCGGGGCATCTTAGGAACATATACCACAAACTTCAGAAGTAATTGACTCAAGCTCGAAACTAAAGCATGGTTGAGAAAGCAGAGGATACAATTTACCAAAGGCATTATGTATCCGAGGAAAGGCTCACAAGGTTATTGAATATGAGGGACGTTGTCAGATAAAATTCAAAAAAGTATCTGGTGGTCCATAAGGGATCTAATGTGAGCATCGGTACTCAACCAGAAGAAGAAAGCATGCAAGGAGATCAGATGATAGAAACAACTGACTACTTCAAAGCTCAATTGCAAAGGAAATATCATTTCCAATTCAGGGGATCAGAAGCCAACGCTCTCATTAAGAATGGATAAGTTGAATAGACTTAGGGGTACAATCAACAACAATTTAATTGGTCGATAACCAGCTCATGTTTAAAATGATGTCTGAGCCGGAAGGATGAATTCTAGGATCTGTTTGAGGATTGCGAGCATTCTCAACAAATCGAATCAACGGACTCAAAATGACAATGACAATGGATGTCAACAAGATTACTAGACTTATGGGATTAACCATAATGCAAGCAATCAAGAATTTCAAGAGCAATAAGATGCTCAAGATTTTCGGAAGATCGAATGATATTTCGAGGATTGGTGACATACATGAATCAACTGGGGATGAGTGGATACTCGGTAAGTGCGAGAAATTATCCGTAGTGGTATTCATATAGCAAAGAACTGCAAGGCAGTAGGCACAAAGTATTCTTGAAACAATAGAGAGAATTTCGATGTATCTTGTAATAACAAGATCAACTGGGAAGCATTGTATGAATGGCGAGTATACGTGGTTATCCATAGGGGTTTATCGATGGAGGGGAATTGCAAAAGCGACGCCATAAAGTCTCAAGCGAACATCGGAGAGTATCTTCTGATTCTTCTGGTGCAGCAGACGATCGTTTGTAATAAGTGGCTCTCCGGTGAGAAAGTATTATCGAGAACCTAGAGTCAGAGTTAGTAAAATCGTTTAACCCGAATAGAAGAGATGTCAGAGTCCCAGAGTATAGGTCGAGGAGTAAAAGATCCTACTACCACCCAATGGCGACGTGTGCCCGTAAGACACACAGCCATGTTAGTAAAAGTTTTGTATTGACTAGACTCGACTTCGGCCAAGGAGTATGGAAGGGGGATTTCTACAGGCAGTCGGCTCTGATACCAACTTGTGACGCCCCCGATTCAATCGTACACTAATCATCTAGACTCCAGCATCTAGTTGCGACAACCAGAAAGAAAGGAAAGGGGGAAAAGGGGGGAGAAAGCAACCGTGAGTACTCATCCAAAGTACTCGCAAGCAAGGAGCTATGCTACATATGCATGGGTATATGTGTGTAAAGGGCCATATCAGTGGACTGAACTACAGAATGCCAGAATAATAGGGGGATAACTAATCCTGTCGAAGACTGCGCTTCTGGCAGCCTCCGTCTTGCAGCACGTAGAAGAGAGTAGACTGAAGTCCTCCAAGTAGCATCGCATAGCATAATCCTACCCGGCGATCCTCTCCTCGTCGCCCTGTTAGAGAGCGATCACCGGGTTGTATCTGGCACTTGGAAGGGTGTGTTTTATTAAGTATCCGGTTCTAGTTGTCATAAGGTCAAGGTACAACTCCAAGTCTTCCTGTTACCGAAGATCACGGCTATTCGAATAGATTAACTTCCCTGCAGGGGTGCACCACATAACCCAACATGCTCGATCCCATTTGGCCGGACACACTTTCCTGGTCATGCCCGGCCTCGGAAGATCAACACGTCGCAGCCCCACCTAGGCACAATAGAGAGGTCAGCCCGTCGGTCTAAATCCTATGCGCGCAGGGGTCTGGGCCCATCGCCCATTGCACACCTGCACGTTGCATGGGCGGCCGGAAGCAGACCTAGCAACCTCCATTACAAAGGAAGTCACGTTACGCGGTCCAATCCGGCGCGCGCCGCTCCGTCGCTGACGTCAAGAAGGCTTCGGCTGATACCACGACGTCGAGTGCCCATAATTGTTCCCGCGTAGTTAGTTAGTGCGTATAGGCCAGTAGCCAGACTCAGATCAAATACCAAGATCTCATTAAGCATGTTAAGTATCCGCGAACGCCGAACAGGGCCAGGCCCACCTGTCTCCTAGGTGGTCTCAACCTGCCCTGTCGCTCCGCCACAAAGTAACAGTCGGGGGCCGTCGGGAACCCAGGCCCACCTCTACCGGGATGGAGCCACCTGTCCTTTCAGCCCCCACATCGGGATCACTTGCGGGTACTCAACGAGCTGACCCGACTTTAGTCACTCTGTATAATATGTATGTATGTATAGTATATACCCGTGATCACCTCCCGAGTGATCACGGCCCAATAGTATAGCAAAGCAGACTGACAAGAATGTAGGGCCAATGATGATAAACTAGCATCCTATACTAAGCATTTAGGATTGCGGGTAGGGTATCAATGACTGTAGCAACAATGACAGGCTATGCAACAGAATAGGAGTAACCGAACAGTAACATGCTACACTACTCTAATGCAAGCAGTATATAGGAGAATAGGCGATATCTGGTGATCAAGGGGGGGCTTGCCTGGTTGCTCTGACAAGAGAGTGGGGTCGTCAACACCGTAGTCATACTGGGTAGCAGCGGCGTCGGTCTTGGTGTCTAGCGAGAGAATAGGGGGAAGAAACAATAAATACTTAAGCAAACAGATGCATAGCGATGCATGACATGACAAGTAACGGTGCTAGGGGTGCCCTAACGCGGTATGAGGTGATACCAGTGAAGGGGGGAACAACCGGGAAAGTATCCCCGGTGTTCCACGTTTTCGGGCAGAGGAGCCGAAGGGGGAAAGTTGCGAGTTTGATATGTTAGGGGTGTGTGGCGGACGAACGGGTTGCGTATCCGGATTCGTCTCATCGTTGTTTGCAACTTTCATGTACAAAGTGTTTCCATCCGAGCTACAGTTTATTTTATATTAATTTTTAAAGTTTTAAATCATTTTCTAGAATTAACAAAATTAATTTAATACTAAAATACATTTCCGACGTCAGCATGATGTCAGCACGACGTCAGCAGTCAACCAGTCAATTGACTGGGTCAAACTGACCCGTGGGTCCCACTGTCATTGATTGAGCTAGTTAAACAAAATTCAATTAGTTTAAGTAGGTGATTAGTTTAACCTAAACATGATTAACTAAGTTAATTAATTAATTAATTATTATTATTTTAATTATAGTTTTATTATTCTCTCTCTTTTTTTAGATCCAGGGGGCTGGGCCCCACTAGTCAGTGGGCCAAAAGGCCTTAGAGGGTCAACGGGCGCGGGCGAGCCGGGTGACGGGCACCAGCCCGCCTGACTGGGCGCTGCGGCCAGCGGGTGAAGGGGGCGGTGCCAGGCCCAACGTCGGCGACCGTGGCTGGAGCGGGGCGGCGCCGCGAGGCCAACCGGAGCGAAGGGATGAGCAGCGGCACCGGGGGAGGCAGGGCGTGAGCGGGTGGAGGTGGCCACCGGCGGGAGGTAGGCTGCGGTTGCACGCGCACAGACGATGGCACGGTGAGCATGCATCGGGCGCGGCCGGAGATGGCACCGGCGTGCACGGTGGTGGGGACCGGGGTGCGCGGTGACGAGGCGAGCCGAGGAAGGCGAGTGCGCGGTCGACGAGGGAAGAGGAGGAGGGAAAGGCGGCGGCTCACGGTGGGGAGTAGGGTCCAGGGTAGCGGGCTCGATGAAGGTTGATGCAGCGGGGTCCAGCGACGGCGGGGACGAGGTCGAGGATGGAGAGGACAGCGAGGCGGCGACGTGACGATGTCGGCGGGCGCCGAGGTCAGCTGTCGGCGGGGACGACGGGCGTCGATGGGGCGACGGGGCCTGGGGAGGCCGGCGGGGATGAGGCGAGGCGACGGGGTGGCGCAGGTGGGGGCCGGCGAGTGCCTGGCGACGGCGAAGCGCCGGGGGAGGCAGAGAGCGCCGGGCGCTGAGGTGGTTGCCCCGATCCAGAAGGGGATCGGGGAGTGGGGAGGGAGCGAGGAGAGTGGGGAATCGGGGAGGGAGAAGTGGGAGGGTTAGGGTTTCGGTCGGGTGGACCGGGCGTTAAGTGGTGGGGTTGTGGGCCGGCCTGTTCGAGTGGCACAGTTCAGCTGGGCCACGAGGCCCAGCGGGGGGGGGGGGGTCTATTGTTCTTCTTTTTTTATATATTCTTTTCTGTTTTATTTTAGTTACATCTTATTTTAGTTTTAGTAAAAAATATCACTAACACCTAACTTGGTACTTTTAAATAAACTACCGCCACAAAAAGTTTTACCCCTAAACAAAATAGTTTAGTATTTTATAAAATTCAGAAGGCACTTATTAATTGATTTAGCTACTGTTTATTCATTTTAGATTATTTAACATTTTATAGAAGTGTGGTCTCTCCATCATAATTACCTATGCATTATTTGGCTCCACCCGAACATTTAGTTTTAATATCTGAAAACCTTTATTGTTTGCCTTTATTTTAATTTTGAAATTTGAACCGGTTTCGAGCTAACGCGAGATCAGTAACAGTAATCAAGGTGACGTGGCATCATTAGCAGAGGTTCACTGTAGCTTGATTGCCCGGGCGTCACAACATGTTAGTGGACTTCAATTTTATTGACATATATGGAGACCGGATTCAGTCTCTTTTGTCATGCATTGTAATGATGTCTATAGACATATTACATGCTGTAAAATGAATTATGTCCATCAACATAATATGATAGCTATGTCATCAGACACGATGCTTGTCGTATGTCCTCTGACATATATAGTTTATGATGTATGTATTATTTCCATATGAGTTCAATCATATGTTGAAATTGGTTCTTTCTCTTTAGAAACTTAACGAAATAATCCAATTGAGAAGGAAATGTGTTAAGTGGAAACTGGGTCTACTAACACAATATTTTGGGAGATTAAGTGTTTCCATTGCAAGCTCTTGATAAGAGTAATGGAAGTGTCATGACAGTTGTGGTCATGATACGCTAATTATTGGTTCCTGTCAAGCCACAATTACACTCCCTATGGGTACTACATGGTAATCATGGGTGCATCGATGTATCTAGATTCTACTCGTACCTTGCTGAGTTTTAAGGATATCTGCAATGGTTTCTATGTTGAAACCCATAAAGCGAGTGAGGCTGAAAGCCTACTCATGACTCAGCAAAAGGGATTTGAATGAAATCCTAGAGTAAATGTCTTCTCTATCTTTTGGATTGGAACATTCAATTAGATACGCATTTGGCATATAAGATAATTTTCTAGAGTCTTGATAAGTTCAAGATATGGCAACATTGCCTGGGTCTCCCTAGTATTGGGATGATGAGAAAATTATTGATGGTCCAATTGGACACAAATCTAACAGTGTGAATTTTCTAAATTCATTAAATTGTGTATGCACGATGTGTGCAAACCGGGAAACTGATCACAAGGCCATCTTATCTCATGAAAGAGGATGGGCCACTAGATTTCCTTGGATGGGAGATATATATGTGATCCAATTCAACTGTTATATGGGATATTCACATATTTTATAGTGCTTTTGGATGCATTAGTGAGATGGTCCAATGTGTGTCTTATTATAAGGGACCATGCTTTTACATAGTTGATTGCTCAGATCATTAATTTGAGAGCAAATCAATCCTAGCACGGGATAAAATCCATCAGAATGGATAATGCTGCGAAATTTAGTTCGTGAGCATTTGATGATTACTGCTTAGACTGAGGCATAACTGTGGAGCGTATTGGTACTTTGTGTTCATACCCAGATTGGTCTTGCGGAATCACTTGTCAAGAGGATAAGTTGATAGCAAGATTGCTCCTACAGAATTGTATTCTCCCAACATCTAGTTGGGGACATTGCAGTTTTACGTACTGCATATACAAATTTGATGAACTGCATATTATATGGTATCCCCATTGCAGTTAGTACATGGAAATGAGCAAGTATTTCCCATCTACGATAATTAGGTTGTGTTGGATACATACCGGTTTCATCGCCGCAGCGTACATATATGGGCCCTCATAGAAATTGGGGATCTATGTGAGGTATAATTCTCCGTCAATCATAAAGTACCTGTAGTCCTAAGAAGGGGATGTGTTTATGGCCTGGTACGCTGATTGTATTTTGATCAGGACATTTTCCGGCATTAGGGGGAGATATGGACCACATCGAATGCCAGAAAATAGATTGAGATGTGAATATACATCTAGTTCCGAGGTCCACGTACGGATGAGTTTGAACTGGAGGTTCAGAAGATTATCAATTTGCAAAGTATCGCAAATAATCAGCCAGTTACATTTACTAAGTATATAGGTGTCATAAAGTAAAATATTCCCATAGTGAATGTGTCAGAAAGAGTGGTTGTGACCCATAGGTCCACTCGGCCACCGAAGAGGGGGGGGGGAATCTGGACACAAGAGGACAAGGCTTCATGGAAGCGTCCAAGGGGAATGAGGAATCCTCAAACAGTAAATGCGGGTCAACTTCATGTTGATATTCAACCAAGGGTTGAAAGACACCTGAAGGATGTTGGACACATCCATGACCTAGCACGAGTGTGCACACAAATTTTTGTGCTGGGACATCGGAAGACCTTGACTCAACCGTTGTGGGAAATCACAAAGAGTCAAAAGGTAATGATGAAATCTCCACTATGGATATGGATTCGGAAGAATCATATAATAAAGACTACATTATGTCGACATTTATTTATCCTCATGAATTGCAAAAGACCTTGGATTGGATCTAGAAGCTAAGTCCATGCATGGTTGAGTATCTAAAACACTCTAGTTGATCCAAAGGAAGGCAACAACTCAGGATGCGCTCGCTCTCAAGATGAGGGGGTATTGACCTAATCAGTAATACCCAGTTCTCTGAATTTGTTTCCTAGGGGAGCAAATGGGTCTTTGTTCATGTGAGGAACGAAAATAATGAGGTGGTGAGACATGAAGCGAGGCTTGTAGCACAGGGGTTCACGCAGAGACCCGTCATCGTTTATGATGAAATATGTTATCCTTTTGTGAGTGGAATAACATTCCGATATTTAATGTCATTGGCAGTGAATAATGAATTTGTTTATCCTACTGATGGATGTTGTGACTGCATAGTTGTATGAATCACTTGATTCGGATATCTCTATTATAGTTCCTAACGGAATGAAGGTTTCGAATTAAATCGCAACATGTGTTGCATAAAGCTTCAGAAGTCCTTTTATGGCTTGAAGTAGTCGGAATGGATGTGGTATAACCGACTGTGTGAGTTCCTTTGCAAGAAGGGTTACTCAAACACTGATGATTGCTCATGTATGTTCATCAAGAAAACTAAAGATAGATTTTGCATCATTTATGTGTATGTTGGTGTTTTGAATATGAACTAAACAAGAAATACATGAGATAAGCAAATCATATTGAGACGGAGTATTGGATGAAAGATTTGAACTTTGCTCGATCTTGGGACTTGAGCGCATTCCTTCGGGAATACTTGTTCATCAGTCTACATTTATCCAAAAGATTGTTGAAAAGTTCAACACGGTTAAGTCATATCCTTCAAAGAACTATGGTGTGTGAGATATCTTGAGTAATAGAGATAACTACCCATTTGTACCTAATGATAGTGATGAAGAGATATTGGAACCGAGTCTCCATATCACGGTGCAATTGAAGCACGAATGTATCTAGTGAACAGCACCAGGCCTGGTATATCATTTGCAGTAAATTTATCAGCTAGATACAATGCATCTCCAATGAAAGGCATTGGGTTGGTGTGAAGAATATTTTTGGATATCTTGTAGTCACTAAAATCTTGGTTTGTTTTATGAGAAAAATCAAGATATGACCATGGTTGGATATCGTTATGCTGGGCATATATCATATCCCCATAATCCCATATCACACACTGGTTTTGTCTTCTCGAATGAAGATACGACCTTCTCTTGGAAGTCGAGAAGAAAATCTTTAGTGGCTGCATCCACTAATCATTCTGAATGTATGAAGCAACATCTGAATCTGTTTGGCTTCACAGAATGATGAACTTTGTTGAAAGTTCAGGCGGGTTTGATTAATAGGACTCGGCCACCATTATCCATGAATATAATGTTGTTTGTATTACATAGATGCAGACAGGTTATAAAGAGCAATATTACAAAGTATATTACTCTGAAAGTATTTTCCTCCTCGTGAGTTGAAAAATGGGAAGATAAATATTTTCGAAGCAAAGTGATATGTGATCTTTGTGATATGTTCACAAAGTCTTTACCAAGTTCTCCATTCCAGAAATAAGATAATGGAATTGGTATGAGATGACTTTGTTATTTGCAAGGTTCAGGGGGAGTGCACTCCTGAACGCTAACCTGTTTAAGATTTTTGAATCTTTTGTATTACACTCTTTTCCTTTATGAGTTTTTCCTAAATGGTTTCTCATGAAAGGTTTTTAATGAGGCAATAGTAATACAAGCATGGTGATATGTCATTTTCTCCTTATTTTCCCACTGGGTTTTTGGAAGGAGTTTTCATGGCATATTATGTATATCTCCTCATATTTTTCCCACAGGGTTTATAGAGGAGTGTTTTTGAATATGATGATTCTACATACATAAAGTGGAGATTAGGGGGAGTGTTAGGAATTAATTATTCTGTAATTAAATAATGTGGATAATCTCCATGTTACATTAGGGAGGCGGTTAGTGATCTGCTAACCATCACGTCCCTTCGCTCTTGTCTCTCCGAACCGTTGCATCGGTTGGATGCGTCCCTTCAGAGGATATATATGTACATCATCCTAGTAATAAAGATACGAGTTCATTTGTCATTACTTCTGATTCATCACACTAACTAGGGGTTCGGAAGCAGGAAACCAACCGGGTTGGGAATCCCGGTGCTCCTACCTTTGCCCAGGACCTGGTTGCCGATGACATTATTCGGCACGCTGTTTAATGGAAGAGCTTTTTCATGTAAAATAAAAAAAGAAAGTTGATATGACATCATCCCCTCTAAACTATCATCCATTAAAACACACACGCAAATCATTTTCGGACATGTCCAGATGTGTTCGTGGACAGCTCTAGCCGAGCCGGCCATCCAACCCGACACATCAGATAAAAGCGGACATGTTTTTTCATCAATGTAGGATTATTTTGTACATAGCTAAAGTCGTCGACCTTATTTGACTATATGATGATCGTGGGCACATCTGTGTCCCATGTCTTGCTCTTCATCGGAGGTGGTCACGTCCGTCTCTTGTGTTTTACTCCTCGTCGGAGTCCCCCCTCTAGCCGGGGATGTTGCCGGTGGAGATGAGGTTGACGTCTACGTGAATGGTCCAGCCTCATGGTCACTGGCAGCCTGGCTCGACGACATGGAGCTGCCAGCGTTGGCAGCGTTCTGTTCCTGATCGCATGCGCCGCCTTTGCTTGTGCCTTCGCTGCGATCCGCTCGAATAAGAGGTTGCGCTCTGTCTGCCAACACTCGCGGCAGATGGTGTGGGGGCTGATCATCGACTCATAAAGCGCACACTGCTCATTGACGAAGCCCTGATCCTCCACGACCAAGGTAGCAACGGCTTCCACAAGCTGGTGTTGCTTGAGGAGTTGCAGATTGTATCACTCTTTCTCCTGTAGCATCAAGAACACAGAGACCGGTGATGTTGCATGCTCCTAGTGAGCCTCCTGCGCCATGACCGTGTATAAGTACGTCTGAGCCATGGTGAAGCCCACGATCGGTGTGGGCGTGGGTGTGGGCACAGGCTTGTTGTCGGACGCCTCCTTCATTGTCTGATCATCGTCCTCCAAGCTCTCCTCCACTGATCTTGAAGGCAAACCCGCCTCTACGCGTTCCGAGCACCTAACCTGCCAGTTGTGGGAAATGCTTGTGATCTTGTGTCGGTGCCGTAATGAGATGCGCTTCCACCATGATGTGCCGCTCACGGTCATTATGTCGACGGTTGTTGTGGAAGAAAGGCGAATAGAACTGGAGGTGCGCTGGTGGCCATGAAAGGGGTAGTAAGGGACGCAGAGGTGGTGTGGTTTTTGCCGTGCACGTCCGTGCTTTATATATCGGCTGACTAGGCCAAGCATTGGTTTGAAAGTGGGTGCCCAGGGTGTGTTTCATGCCTGTTCAATGCCATGCAGGCAAACAAATGGGCAATGGCTTCAATGTTGTAGGAATCCATCCCATCGCCTATCTGGTCGTGTCGCTCTGAGCAGGCATTAACACGGCCCAGAGAGTGAGCACACGCGGTGCAATGGCAGGACGATGTAGGCGCCGATGTGAATGTCGCAATGTCCGGCGGACATGCGCCTGGTCATGTCAACCCTGGACCAGCATGAATGCGGCATGGAGAACGCAACAATAGTTGAAATAGGAAGAAAGGGATAGCTTTGTGTGGATCCGGGGTGTCAGACGCCGAGGTGGCGGGGGTCCAGAGGCACACAAAGTCTTTTGCTTGCAGGAATTTGGACACGCGAACCTGTCTGTGGACGTTTGATGGACGGTGTTTGAGGGCATAAAGTGTCTGGAATGCATGGGCCAAACGTTTACGGGTGGTTTCACGCACGATGTTAGAGATGCCCTAAGCTCCCTGGGAATAGGCAGCTGTGAGTGCTCTGCAGTTTGGCCTCGTTGTGGTCTCCACACCCCATGGACAAGACAATGTTTCTGCGTGTTGTGGCATGTGTATCAGGCTTACCTGTGTGGTTTATTCAGGGTTGTTGCGGCCTACGTCTAGGAGGGGGAAGTTGTGATTTTACTGCCATACATCTACACCCTCTATCCTCACCGTCCATTTTTGCATCAAAGTTCAGGCGGGGAAACTTCTCTTTTTTGTTTCTCCCAAATAGAAGAACATTTGAATTCCAAACTTTGTAGTTTAGCATCACACAAGTACTATCATGTGTAGAAATGCTTTCGCATTTTTTTCGCAACAAAAATATTTTAAAGTGAAGCAACTTGTCCAAAAATTGTAATTTAAAAAAAACTATATTTCATCAAAAGAATCGAAACATTTTACGCACAGAGCAGCACTTGTGCATAGTTGGCCTGCAAAGTTTCAATGTCAAATGTTCTCTTGCTTGGAAGAAACAAAAAAGGGAAATTTCTACATAAAGATACCATGGATCTTGATGCTAACATGATCGCCTAGATAGAAGGTGTAGCTACATCGGAGTATGGAAAATCCACACATCTAAGAGCGTTGGTCTACAAGAACATTGTTACAGTTACCTCTGCCATTCACGTCTCCTCCATCCCACTGGCTGCATCCTCCTCCACCCAGAAAAAAGGGGAATGCCACCGCTGTCGTCCATGCCTCCTCCATCACACCAGTACCTCCCCCCCACCCTGCTAGCATTGGGAAGAGCACATGCCATCTGCAGGAATGTCACGCCCATCGTCCATGGCTCCTCCACCCTGTTGGCTAGCTTCTCCTCTGATGAGCACCCCCTCCTCCTATGTGTGAAGCCACTACTTAGAATCGACACACCCATGGGTCTTCTCTTTTGCACCGCCTGCTTGAATGGAGGAGCCCTTGTTAAAAACGTTGGTATCTACTCCCCTTACATTGTTGTTCTCATGTACCTCCATCCTCATAGGCGCTCAATAGGAGAAACATGCCTTTGTCTCCCCATCGTCAAGGTCATACTACTACTTTCCTCCGACGGACAGTAGGAGTAGCTCCGTAAAGACAAAGGACGAGCCAAGATGAGACATTGATGATTTGTAGCAACAAGACATTTTTGTTTTCTTTAGCCTCATGTAATATCTTTGATTATCTGAACATCATTGGTGTCAAGAATAAAGGTATTGTGGTTTGTGCAAATAATTTTCTTGCTACGAAATGGTTTCCCTAGATAAATTTGCACCTATGGGTTCAATTCCCCTTACCATTCATGACGTTGATGATTTGTTCCTTGTTCTAGAAAGATGTACCAACAATTTCAGCTAGCCATAAAGCACAAGAAAAAAATCACAAGGAATTTCAGCTAGGAAAAGCACAAGAAATGGAGACATTTAGAGATGTGAGCAATTATATGTTTAATTTTTTTTGTATGGAGCTATCAAAAAAATTATCATTTTTCTTTACTGCCAAGAAGTTCCTCTATTGTGCAATTGGACCATGAATTTGGGGATACAAAGGAATATCATAGGTGGTTTGTTTTCCCAAGATTCTTTTTGCACATTTGTCTAATTAACTCTCAAGATATCCTAATTTTTATTTCATTTATTTGCTTTATGTCATTCTGGTTATGGCGAGCTTTAATCCCATAATATGTCAGATTTGAGGATCTAAAATAGCTTGGTGAGATTTCTTCCCATATTATGTTAGATTGCATGATCTAATGCAGCTTGTTCTGCTTTCTTTACCATATCCTATATCTTGGCACGATTATGTTCTTAACAATAGTAACAACTAAAGAGAAATCTTCGTGTCTTGCTACATTTTAATTTCAGGTAAAACTGTAGTAGATGATATATTAGATTCTTACAAGTTTGATTTTCTTAGATTTTTTACATTTAACAATGGATGCTGCCATCAGTTTGACTTTTCAAGTAGACAAAAGATTTGAAATTGGTCGCAACTCTTCCACAAGCACATTGTGAGAGGAAAGCTTCCATCCTTAAAAAAGTTCTTCAATTCCAAATGTTATTGTCCTACTTATGTCTTTTTAAACTGTTTTTCTAATTTTACTACAAACATGTTAAATTATGTATTGTTCATATGTAGGATCGATAATTATGTCTAGAGGGGGTGATGAATAGACTACTTGGCTCAAAAGGACTGTTTTCCCAAGTTCTAATTTTTTGGCATATTTTATGCTTTTCTAAAGTAATACTAATGAGCACCCTACAGATGCAATTCTTGAGTATAGGAAGTTGGAAGTAAAGACATGCAAGTGCAAAGTAAAGGAGCTAGAGTTGACAGAATCACAAATACAATTGGTTCGGTAAAGATTTTTCCCGTTATTCGGATAGTTGGTGCTATTATATCTTACATGCATCCAAGTTGATAGAGACTTTGATCCACGAAGGATCTAAAATCACAAGGATCTCGGTTGTAAATTCCATGAAGGAATAAGGTCCAGAAAGGACTCACCCACGAAGGAGCAACCACTCATATTCCACCATGGAATACATGCACGAAGGACTCACCCATGAAGGAGCAACCACACATATAACACCATGGAATACGCGCATGAAGGACTAGCCTCGCTAAGGCATATCTTCATGAAGTACGTGATCTCCAAGCCCTTACAAACTTCTTGAGTTCTTCACAAACTGCCAAGACATACAAGCATCAGCCGATCTAGGAGGCGCACACCCTCCAAAAGCAACAAGATAGAGGTTGCTTCATAATGAACTCCTTACACTTGTGCTCCAAAATATAATATCCTAAGAACTCAAATTCACTTACGATTTGGCTTTGGATTTGGAGAAGTGGGAGTGCAAAGTAAGAGGGGACTAGATCACAAAGGAATTGATTGGATGTTTTGAGTGGAAAGCCCTTTGAAATCAGCACAAGGAGGATGAGTTTTGCCTGGGAAACTATGATGGGATTGGAGTTTGCTTCAAAAGATACGGGTGCGATAGGTGGGGGTATATATAGGCTAGACCATTAATATGACCATTACCAACTTTATTGCATATCTCGGAGGCTCCAACTGGTTCTCTCGGTGGCTCTGATGTGAACAAAGGTAGCAACTTTCAAAAGCATTGGTCGGTTCAATTGAAATCAATATTATACTTTCGGAAGTTCCGACTGGTTTTGCTCAGAATTTTCGACATGGTTACAGAAGGTTTACCAAGTGAATCAGTGGTTCCAAATGGAATAGTTGGAGTCTCTGACGGGACTAGCGTTTGTACAATGGCTATATATGAATGACTCGATGGGTCAGACTAGAAGAGCTTCACCAGCTCCGAGGTGAATGAAACTAGGTATATATAGTTGAATCTTTGAAGGAATTTGAGGACTTTTGGAGATAGATATTTAAGCACATGGAGCAAGAGGCTCATTATCACATCCTCGTCCCCTTTAGATAGTATCGGCATGCCTATGGACCTCCCTCCATGTTGGGGAACGCAGTAATTTCAAAAATATTCCTACGATCACGCAAGATCTATCTAGGTGATGCATAGCAACGAGAGGGGAGAGTGTGTCCACGTGCCCTCGTAGACCGAAAGCGGAAGCGTTTAGTTAACGCGGTTGATGTAGTGGAACATCTTCGTGATCCAACCGATCAAGTACCGAATGCACGGCACATCTGTGATCTGCACATGTTCAGCTCAGTGACGTCCCTCGTACTCTTGATCCAGTTGATGTCGAGGGAGAGTTTCGTCAGCAAGATGGCGTGGTGACGTTGATGATGAAGTTACCGGCGCAGGGCTTCGCCTAAGGACTACGACGATATGACCGAGGTGTGTAACTTTGGAGGGGGGCACCACACACGCTAAAGATCAACTTGAGTGTCCTTGGGGTGCTCCCCTCCCCCATATATAAAGGAGGGAGGGAGGAGGCGACCGGCCTAGGGGGCACGCTAAGCATAGGTAGTCCTACTAGGACTCCCAAGTCCTAGTAGGATTCCCTTTCCTATTCAGAGTAGGAGAGAAGGAAAGAGAGGGAGAGGGAGAGGGAGAAGGAGAAGGAAAGGGGGGCTGCGCCCCCACCCCTTGTCCAATTCGGTTTGGGCAGGGGGAGGCGCGCGCCACCTCTTGGCCCTTCTCCTCTCTCTCCACTAAAGCCCAATAAGGCCCATTACTTCTCCCGATGAATTCCCATAACTCCCCGGTACTATGAAAAATACCCGAATCACTCGGAACCTTTCTGATGTCCGAATATAGCCTTCCAATATACCAATCTTTACGTCTCGACCATTTTGAGACTCCTCGTCATGTCCATGCTCTCATATGGGACTCCAAACAACCTTCGGTACATCAAATCACATAAACTCATAATACCATTGTCATCAAACGTTAAGCGTGCGGACCCTATGTGTTCGAGAACTATGTAGACATGACCGAGACACATCTCCGGTCAATAACCAATAGCAGAACCTGGATGCTCATATTGGTTCCTACATATTCTATGAAGATCTTTATTGGTCAAACCGCATAACAACATACATTGTTCCCTTTGTCATCGGTATGTTACTTGCCCGAGATTCGATCGTCGGTATCATCATAGCTAGTTCAATCTCGTTACCGGCAAGTCTCTTTACTCGTTCCGTAATGCTTCATCCTGCAACTAACTCATTAGTCACATTGCTTGCAAGGCTTATAGTGATGAGCATTACCGAGAGGGCCCAGAGATACCTCTCCGAAACACGGAGTGACAAATCCTAATCTCGATCTATGCCAACCCGACAAACACCTTTGGAGACACCTGTAGAGCATCTTTATAATCACCCATTTACGTTGTGACGTTTGATAGCACACAAGGTGTTCCTCCGGTATTCGGGAGTTGCATAATCTCATAGTCTGAGGAACATGTATAAGTCATGAAGAAAACAGTAGCAATGAAACTGTAACGATCATAATGCTAAGCTAACGGATGGGTCATGTCCATCACATCATTCTCCTAATGATGTGGTCGCGTTCATCAAATGACAACACATGTCTATGGTTAGGAAAAGTAACCATCTTTGATTAACGAGCTAGTCAAGTAGAGGCATACTAGGGACAATATGTTTTGTCTATGTATTCACACATGTACCAAGTTTTTGGTTAATACAATTCTAGCATGAATAATAAACATTTATCATGAAATAAGGAAATAAATAATAACTTTATTATTGACTCTAGGGCATATTTCCTTCACTCGAGTGCATGTGTTTTTCTTGGCTACCCGTCGCCTCATTGAGGCCATCATTGCATGTGCCTCTCTACCCGCCACATCATTATCTCTCGTCACATTGTTTTTCACGAGTGTAGGTTTCCTTCTTTGAAAGCAACCCTACTCCCACCAATGGCTCACTTGATTCCTATTTGATCCAGCTATACTACACCCCGTCTTGCATCTACCTCATCCAGCCCAGCGCAACATGCATGTGCTTGTAGCCACATGAGTTACACCACCCTCCTCTAAACAAGCAACAATCGATCCATGCTCTTCCCCACATGTGCACACGCCTACTGCACCCTCCACCGAGCACTCCACGCTCGGCTCCTCCGATGTATTATCTGCACCAGTTAACTCACCCAAACCATCCCTAACTCCACCTTCGCCTATGTCGCTGCCACTGCATACTCTTGTGCTTCGCCTCGTGCCACTCCAACCGTTAACACACACACACACAACTGCTCACTTGTTCAAAGAGGGGTATTATCAAACCCGTCGACCGTCTTAATCTCTCTGTTATTCATTCATTTATTTCTCCTATCCCTAAAATGTACTGTGCTGCCCCCCATGATCTAATTTGACGCGCTGCCATGCCTGACGAGCATAATGCTCTAATCCAGAAACACACATGGACTCTTATTCCTTATCTGATCGGTGCTAATGTTTTCTAGGTAAATGGATCTTCAAGCACAAGTTTGTGGAGGATGGTAGCCTTGCTCGCTACAAGGCACGATGGGTTGTATGCGCTTTTCTCACTAATCGAGCATCAAATTTGAAGAGACCCTTAACCCGGTTTTCAAGACGTTCACCATTCATGTGGTTCTCAACATCGCCATCTTGCATGCTTGGCCGGTGCACCAACTTGACCTCAAGAATGCCTTCCTCCATGGAATGCTTGACGAGGAGGTGTACTGCAAGCAACCCCCAGGATTTGTCGACTCATCTCGCCCTCGCCATATTTGCCTCCTTTAGAAGTCCTTGTATTGCCTCAAGCAGGCTCCTCGGGCGTGGTGCCAGTGTTTCACCCACTATGCTCATTGGCTTGGCTTCGTCTCATCTCTCTCGGGGGCCTCCTTGTTTTTGACGTGGGAATGGGCTTGTACGTTGACAATATCATCCTCACCACCTTTTCATCACGGCTACTCCAACACATCAGTGACCTCCTCCATGATGCATACTGATGACCCACAAGTATAGGGGATCTATCGTAGTCCTTTCGAAGAGTAAGAGTGTCGAACCCAACAAGGAGAAGAAGGAAATGACAAGCGGTTTTCAACAAGGTATTCTCTGCAAGCACTGAAATTATCAGTAACAAATAGTTGTGCGATAAGATAATTTGTAATGGGTAACAAGTGACAAGTGTAACTAAGGTGCAGCAAGGTGGCCCAATCCTTTCTGTAGCAAAGGACAAGCCTGACAAACCCTTATATAAAGCAAAGCACTCCCGAGGACACACGGAAATTATTATTAAGTTACTTTTCATCATGCTCATATGATTCACGTTCGTTACTTTGATAATTTGATATGTGGGTTGACCGGTGCTTGCTTGCGGTCCTTACTTGGACGAGCCTCCCACTTATGATTAACCTCTGTCGCAAGCATCCGCAACTACAAAAGAAGAATTAAGATAAATCTAACCATAGCATGAAACATGTGGATCCAAATCAGCCCCTTATGAAGCAATGCATAAACTAGAGTTTAAGCTTCTATCACTCTAGCAACCCATCATCTACTTATTACTTCCCAATGCCTTCCCCTAGGCCCAAATCATGGTGAAGTGTCATGTAGTCGACTTTCACATACCACCACTAGAGGAGAGAGAACATACATCTCATCAAAATATCGAATGAGTACCAAATTCACATGAGTACTTATAACAAGACTTCTCCCATGTCCCCAGGAACAAACGTAACTACTCACAAAATATATTCATGTTCATAATCAGAGGGGTATTAAATAGCATTAAGGATCTGAACATATGATCTTCCACCGAAAAACCAACTAGCATCCACTACAAGGAGTAATCAACACTACTAGCAACCCACAGGTTCCAATCTAAGGTTTTGAGACAAATATCGGATACAAGAGATGAACTAGGGTTTGAGAGGAGATGGTGCTAGTGAAGATGTTGATGGAGATTGACCCCTTCTCGATGAGAGGATCGTTGGTGATGATGATGGCTTCGATTCCCCCTCCGAGAGGGAAGTTTCTCCGGCAGAATAGCTCCGCCGCAACCCTAGATTGCTTCTGCCCAGGTTCCACCTCGAGACAGCGGCGCTTCGTCCCGAAAGCTTGCTTCTGATTTTTTCCAGGTCAAAAGACATTATATAGCTGAAGATGGGCACCGGAGGCCTTCTAGGGGGCCCACAAGCCCTAGGGACGCGCCCAGGGGGCAGGGCACACCCCCTAGGCGTGTGGGCTCCTGGTGGGTCCCCTCCGGTGCACTTCGATGCCTTACACAAATGCACCCCCGACATTGCCCGTGTGATTCAGAAGGCGGGCCTCTACATGCATGCTCCGCGTGAGCCTCAACCCAACCTTGTGAAAAGGATCCTTCAGTATATCAAAGGGGCCCTTGATCTTGGTCTTCAACTTCATGCAACCTCCATTCTCTCAATCATGCCATACTTAGATGTTGACTGGGTTGGCTAACCGGACACTCGGCACTCCACATCCGGGTATTGCATGTACCTCGGTGACAACCTCGTCTCATGGTATTCTAATTGCCAAGCTATTGTATCTTGCTCTGGTGCAGAAGTTGAGTATCATGTTATTGTCCGTGTCATCGATGAGTGTTGTTGGCTACGCCGACTACTTCTCCAGCTCATTCGCCCCTTCGCTCTGCAACCATCATCTTCCGCAATAATGTTGGTGTTGTGTACATGGCCTCAAATCCGGTGCAACATCCTCACACCAATCATATCAAGAACGACATCCAATTTGTGCATGAGAAGTATCCCTCGGTCAGGTACGAGTTCTCCATGTGTCGTCTGCTCAACAGTTCACCTATATCATGACTAAGGGATTATCATCACGATTGTTCCTGGACTTTCAATACAATCTATGTTTTCGTCCTCTAAATGTTGTACAGACGGAGGGAGGATGTTAAAGTATATACCACGTATAGTTTATTAGTCAGTCTTTCAACCGATCCTATCAATATTTGGTTGGTATGATTGAATGTATTCTTGCCTTGCAAGACACCCCGTACATGTGCTATAAATATACATGAGCCGAACGCCCCAATTAGTGTGGTGATTCCATGGTACCTCTTCCCGTTTATAGAAACCATTGGTCCCTGGGCTCGCGGAGGGGTTCATGAGCATAAAGGCGTGTTTGATCTTGGAATTAGAAGGGTTCGTTGAGAAGGAGGGATTTGGTCTGGAAAGAAGCTGAAAAGGTCAAATCACCAAGCATTACTATTGGGGAACGTAGCATGCAATTTCAAAAATTATCCTATGATCATGCAAGATCTATCTAGGAGATGCATAGCAACAAGAGGGGGAGAGTGTGTCCATGTACCCTCGTAGACCGAAAGTAGAAGCGTTAGTTTAACACCGTTGATGTAGTCGAACATCTTCATGATCCAACCGATCAAGCACTGAACATACGGCACCTCCGAGTTCTGCACACGTTCAGCTCGATGACGTCCCTCGAACTCTTGATCCAGCAGAGGGTCGAGGGAGAGTTTCATCAGCACGATGGCGTGGTGACAGTGATGGTGATGTGATCCATGCAGGGCTTCGCCTAAGCACTACGTGAATATGACCGGAGGAGTAAACCGTGGAGGGAGATGCTGCACACGGCTTGGAACAATTGGTGTGTCTCCAAGGGGTGCCCTGGACATGTATATAAAGGAGGTAGAGGGAGGAGGCCGGCCCTAGGGGGCGTGCCAAGTGGGGGGAGTCCTACTAGGACTCCTAGTCCTGGTAGGATTCGGCCCCCTCTTATTCCTTCTCATGGAGGTAGAGAGGGGGAAGGAGAGGGAGAGGGGGTAAGGAAAGGGGGGCCGTGCCCCCTTCCCCTTGTCCCATTCGGACAGCCCATGGGGGGCGGGTGCCACCCCTTGTGGGCTCCCCTCTCTCTCTCCCATATGGCCCATGATGGCCCATTACTTTCCCGGGGGGTTCCGGTAACCTCCCGGTTCTTCGAAAAATACTCAAAACGTTCCGGAACCATTCCGGTGTCCGAATATTATCGTCCAATATATCAATCTTTACCTCTCGACTATTTCGAGACTCCTCGTCATGTCCGTGATCTCATCCGGGACTCCGAACAATCTTCGGTCACCAAAACTCATAACTCATAATACAAATCGTCATCGAACGTTAAGCGTGTGGACCCTACGGGTTCGAGAACTATGTAGACATGACCGAGACACATCTCCGATCAATAACCAACAGCGGAACATGGATGCTCATATTGGTTCCTACATATTCTACGAAGATCTTTATCGGTCAAACCACAATGACAACATACGTCATTCCCTTTGTCATCGGTATGTTACTTGCCCGAGATTCGATCGTCAGTATCCTCATACCTAGTTCAATCTTGTTACCGAAAAGTCTCTTTACTCGTTCCGTTATACATCATCACGTAACTAACTTATTAGTCACATTGCTTGCAAGGCTTATCGTGATGTGCATTACCGAGAGGGCCCAGAGATGCCTCTCCGATACTCGGAGTGATAAATCCTAATCTCGATCTATGCCAACCCAACAAACACCTTTGGAGACACATGTAGAGCATCTTTATAATCACCCAATTACATTGTGACGTTTGATAGCACATAAGGTGTTCCTCCGGTATTCGGGAGTTGCATAATCTCATAGTCAGAGGAATATGTATAAGTCATGAAGAAAGCGATAGCAATAAAACTTAACGATCATTATGCTAAGCTAACAGATGGGTCTTGTCCATCACATCATTCTCCTAATGATGTGATCCCATTTATCAAATGACAACACATGTCTATGGTCAGGAAACTTAACCATATTTGATTAACAAGCTAGTCAAATAGAGGCATACTGGGGACACTTTGTTTTGTCTATGTATTCACACATGTATCAAGTTTACGGTTAATACAATTCTAGCATGAATAATAAACATTTATCATGATATAAGGAAATATAAATAAAAACTTTATTATTGCCTCTAGGGCATATTTCCTTCAGTCTCCCACTTGCACTAGAGTCAATAATCTAGATTACACTGTAATGATTCTAACACCCATGGAGTCTTGGTGCTGATCATGTTTTGCTCATGGAAGAGGCTTAGTCAACGGGTTTGCAACATTCAGATCCGTATGTATTTTACAAATATCTATGTCTCCCTCCTTGACTTGATCGCAGATAGAGTTGAAGCGTCTCTTGATGTGTTTGATTCTCTTGTGAAATTTGGATTCCTTCGCTGAGGCAATTGCTCCAATATTGTCACAAATGATTTTCATTGGACCCAATGCACTAGGTATTACACCTAGATCGGATATGAACTCCTTCATCTAGACTCCTTCATTTGCTGCTTCCGAAGCAGCTATGTACTCCGCTTCACATGTAGATCCCGCCAGGACGCTCTGCTTGGAACTGCACCAACAGACAGCTCCACCATTCAATATAAATATGTATCTGGTTTGTGACTTAGAGTCATCCGGGTCAGCGTCAAAGCTAGCATCGATGTAACCATTTACAACAAGCTCTTTGTCACCTCCATAAAAGAGAAGCATATCCTTAGTCCTTTAAAGGTATTTTAGGATGTTTTTGACCGCTGTCCAGTGGTCCACTCCTGGATTACTTTGGTACCTCCCTGCTAAACTTATAGCAAGGCACACATCAGGTCTGGTACACAGCATTGCATACATGATAGAACCTATGGCTGAGGCATAGGGAATGACTTCCATTTTCTCTCTATCTTCTGCAGTGGTCAGACATTGAGTCTGACTCAACTTCACACCTTGTAACACAGGCAAGAACCCTTTCTTTGACTAATCCATTTTGAACTTCTTCATAACTTTATCAAGGTATGTGCTTTGTGAAAGTCCAATTAAGCGTCTTGATCTATCTCTAGAGATCTTGATGCCCAATATATAAGCAGCTTCACCGAGGTCTTTCATTGAAAAATTCTTATTCAAGTATCCTTTTATGCCATCCAGAAATTCTATATCATTTCCAATCATCAATATGTCATCCACATATAATATTAGAAATGCTATAGAGCTCCCACTCACTTTCTTGTAAATATAAGCTTCTCCAAAAGTCTGTATAAAACCACATGCTTTGATCACACTATCAAAGCGTATATTCCAACTCCGAGAGGCTTACACCTGTCCATAAATGGATCGCTGGAGCTTGCACACTTTGTTAGCACCTTTAGGATCGTGATACGTCCATTTTGCATCATGATTTGATATTGATATTTATTGCATTATGGGTTGTTATTACACATTATGTCACAATACTTATGCCTTTTCTCTCTTATTTTACAAGGATTACATGAAGAGGGAGAATGCCGGCAGCTGGAATTCTGGGCTGGAAAAGGAGCAAATATTAGAGACCTATTCTGCACAACTCCAAAAGTCCTAAAACTTCACGGAGGCATGTTTTGGAATTAATAAAAAATACTGGCGAAAGAATCAACCAGAGGGGGCCCACACCCTGGCCACGAGGGTGGGGGCGCGCCCTACCCCCCTGGGCGCGCCCCCTATCTTGTGGGCCCACTGGCAGGCCTCCGGTGCCCATCTTTTGCTATATGAAGTCTTTCGCCCTGGAAAAAATCAGAAGGAAGCTTTCGGGACAAAGCGCCACCGTCTCGAGGCGAAACCTTGGCGAAACCAATCTAGGGCTCCGGGAGAGCTGTTCTGCCGGGGAAACATCCCTCCGGGAGGGGGAAATCGTCACCATCGTCATCACCATCGATCTTCTCATTGGGAGGGGGTCAATCTCCATCAACATCTTCACTAGCACCATCTCCTCTCAAACCCTAGTTCATCTCTTGTATCCGATCTTTGTCTCAAAACCTCAGATTGGTACCTGTGGGTTGCTAGTAGTGTTTATTACTCCTTCTAGTTGATGCTAGTTGGTTTATTCGGTGGGAGATTACATGTTCAGATCCTTAATGCATATTAATACCCCTCTGATTATGAACATGAATATGATTTGTGAGTAGTTATGTTTGTTCCTGAGGACATGGGAGAAGTCTTGCTATAAGTAGTCATGTGAATTTGGTATTCATTTGATATTTTGATAAGACATATGTTGTCTTTCCTCTAGTGGTGTCATGTGAACGTCGACTATGGCTGAGGGGGTCCCGGATTAGGGGGGGGTGTCCGGATAGCCGAACTATTACCTTTGGCCGGACTCCTGGACTATGAAGATACAAGATTGAAGACTCCGTCCCGTGTCCGGATGGGACTTTCCTTGGTGTGGAAGGCAAGCTTGGCGATACGGATATGTAGATCTCCTACCATTGTAACCGACTCTATGTAACCCTAGCCCTCTCCGGTGTCTATATAAACCGGAGGGTTTTAGTCCGTAGGAAAAACAACAATCATACCATAGGCTAGCTTCTAGGGTTTAGCCTCATTGATCTCGTGGTAGATATACTCTTGTACTACCCATATCATCAATATTAATCAAGCAGGAGTAGGGTTTTACCTCCACCGAGAGGGCCCGAACCTGGGTAAAAACACCGTGTCCCTTGTCTCCTGTTACCATCCGCCTAGACGCACAGTTCAGGACCCCCTACCCGAGATCCGCCGGTTTTGACACCGACATTGGTGCTTTCATTGAGAGTTCCTCTGTGCCATCGCCATCAGGAAGGATGCCTCGTCCCGTCTTCAAAGACGACACCGTTGCTAAAGGAGCTTTGGCCATCGGCCAAACTCTCTGACTAGGCGGTTTTCTTATGACCGCCTGTTCAGCCGTCGCGCCGACGATGACTTCTCAGGTCAGCGAAAGCAATCTTCACGTTAACTCGGAACTTGCCGAGCAGCTAGATCCGATGGAGCTCTCCTCCTTAAACGAGCTCTTGGATCGCATCGCCGCCCTGGGAGTCGCTACAGACTACGATCAGATTGGGCCTAAAACCGATCTAAGAGAGATCAACTCTCCCCAGGCTACCCACCACGTCGCTGTGGTAGAGGAACAGTACAGCGACCCTTCTTCTATATTAAGGACTAGCTATGTCCGGATTCCCGACCCCTCCATGCCCGACTCCCGTGGAGGGACGGACGTCGATCAAGTCCTGAACCTAAAGTCAGGCAGCGGGCTGGATTCATTGGACAATATCCAAAAACCCAAGCTTCCAAGTTCGGAGACTTTTCGGCCCTTAAGTCTTAGATTGGACGGGGTTCCGAACTTAATTCCGCCCGCCCACCCAAACATAAGCGATCTATTTTGAACCCGGCAAGAGCCCGCTGAAACAGTACACCATTACTGGGCCCGATTCCTCCTGGTTATGGACAGGATAAAGGACTGCCGCGAGGAAGATGCAATTTCACTTTTCTGCAATAATTGCACGGACAAGGGAATCCTAAACGCCATAAGTCATCGTGAAATTACACGCTTTGCCGACTTGGCGTCCATAGTATGAAAGTACTGTGCGATGGAGAGCGCTTGGAAAACCGAAACCAAATTTTGGGAAAATCTGGCCCCGAATACAACCCTAGTCCAAAATAAAAGGGTGCATCATCGCCAGACACTTGGGTTAAATACCAAAAAGCAAAAAACCCCTAAAGGGCACGGAACCGTACTGGAGGGATGGCTCAATGGACCCTGCAAAATTCATAGTACAGAGGGCGCCACTCCAACTCATAGCCTTCGAGCATGTTGGATACTACGGCAGGTGGCCAAAAGTGGCGAAGAGCTTCTAGCTCCAGAAAACCAGCCCAGCAGCACCAGTACGGTATTAACAGTATTCGAGACTTTCGCATCAAATAATATGCGGAAACGAACACTCCGCAGCCTTGCCAAAGTCTACCAAGTAGCAACAATAAATCCATGGATTGACACGGCTATTACCTTTAACGCTAGTGATGAACCTAAATTCCGAACAGCCCGAGCACCGGTCGCATTGGTCCTCAGTCCAATACTGGACGGCTTTTGCCTTACCAAGGTACTCATGGATGGCGGCAGCGGATTGAACCTCATTTACGAGGAAACCCTTCGAAAAATGGAAATAGACTAGAGCCGCATTGAGCGAAGCAGCACAACCTTTAGAGGAATAATCCCTAGTCGGGAAGCATGCTGCACAGGAAAAATTACACTGGATGTGGTGTTCGGCTCGCCGGACAATTACAGGTCCGAGGAGGTCATGTTCCAAGTGGCCCCGTTCAGCAGTGGATATCACGCTTTATTAGGGCGAGAGGCATTCACAATTTTTCAAGCTATACCCCACTACGGGTATATGAAGCTCAAAATGCCCGGGCCCAACGGAATCATCACTCTTGCCAGTGATCCGGATATAGCATTCCGCACCGAAAACAAGACAGTCGCACTAGCCCTCGAGGCACTATCCGAAGCCCTAGCGGCCGAGGAACTCACTGCGCTGCGCTCCACGGTGAACAGGGACGATGTGATACTCGATAAGAGATCCAAGTCCACCTCTTTTAAGCCAGCGGACGAAATAGTTAAATTCCAAGTCCATCCAACAGACCCTACAAAGACGGCATCCATTGGGGCACAGTTAAACCCTGATGTAGACGCCGCACTACGAGAATTCCTACGGGAAAATTGGGACATTTTTGCCTGGCACCCTTCAGACATGCCAGGAATCCCACGCCAGCTGGCCGAGCACAGCCTAAATATCCTAAAAGGATTCAAGCCAGTCAAACAGGCTCTTCGGCGATTTTCCGAACCCAAGAGACAGGCAATGGGAGAGGAGCTAGCCAAACTATTGGAAGCCGGATTCATCAGATATAAAACATCCGGACTGGCTAGCGAACCTGGTGATGGTACCAAAGAAGGATAAATCCTGGCGCCTATGTGTCTACTTCAAGGACCTTAACAAGGCTTGCCCAAAGGACCCCTTCCCCTCCCCTGCATCGATCAAATTATCGACGCTACCGCAGGACACGATTCATTGTGCTTCCTCGACGCATACTCCGGCTACCACCAAATTAAGATGGCAGAGCCAGACCAAGACGCAACGACATTCGTCACTCCATACGGCCCATTCTGCTTCAACACAATGCCCTTCGGGCTCAAAAATGCCGGCGCAACATATCAGCGCATGATTCAGACATGTCTGGCAAACCAGATCGGCAAAATAGTGGAGGCATACGTAGATGATGTGGTCATCAAATTCAAGCATGTTGAAACTCTAGTAGACGACTTGAGGCTCACATTCGACAATCTCCGAACATACGACATTAAGCTAAATCCGGAAAAATGCGTCTTTGGCGTACTAGCCGGAAAGCTCTTGGGCTTCATTGTATCCGGTAGAGGAATTGAAGCAAACCCAGCCAAGATTAGAGCTCTGTCACAATTGGATATCCCAAAAGACCTCAAACAAATACAAAAATTGACTGGATGCGTGGCGGCTCTAAGCCGCTTTATCTCTCGTTTGGGAGAAAAGGCATTACCCCTTTATCGCCTCCTCCGGCGCACCGAACACTTCGAGTGGACGGATGCCGCCACGGCTGGACTCGAAGACATAAAAGCCATATTGGCAACAAATCCGGTCCTGGCCGCGCCCAACTTGGACGAACCAATGTTATTATATACCGCGGCAACACATCAAGTTGTAAGCGCGGTGCTTATCGTCGAACGAGAAACGGATGGACACAAGTTCCCCCTTCAAAAACCAGTTTACTACGTGTCCACTGTCCTAACTCCATGCAAGTCCCGGTATCCACATTATGAAAAGATAGCGTACGCGGTGTTCATGGCATCTCGGAAGCTGCGACACTACTTTCAAGAGTGTTCGATAACTGTAGCCTCCGAAGTACCTCTTAATGACATTATAAACAACCGCGACGTGACTGGCCGGATTGCAAAATGGGCCATCGAGCTCCTCCCGTTCGACATAATCTACAAGCCACGGTGAGCTATTAAGTCTCAAGTTTTGGCCGACTTCGTCGCCGGATGGACTGAAGCCGAACTCCCTAAAGAGCACGGCGCATATTCCAATTGGATCATGCACTTCGGCGGCTCCAAAATGTTGGCCGGCCTGGGGGCTGGCATCGTCCTGACGTCCCCAACCGGAGACACAGTCCAATACGTACTCCAGATAATGTACACGGACTCCAACAACGCAGCCAAATACGAGGCCCTTCTACATGGCCTCCGGATGGCGATCTCCATGGGCATCAAATGCCTAGAGGTGCGCAGGGATTCGAACCTCACGATATCCCAAATAAATGGAGACTTCGACACCAAGGATCCGAAAATGGCAGCTTACCGTAACGCCGTCCTAAAAATGTCAGCTCGGTTTGAGGGGCTCGAATTTCACCATGTTGCCCGGGATAATAACCAGGCGGCGGACGTATTGGCATGCATCGGTGCAAAGCGCGATGCCGTCCCTCCCAACATCTTCCTGGAGCGGCTTTTCAAGCCATCCGTACTATGGGAAGGGGAGTCCAGAAACAACAATCCGGACCCAACCGCACCGACCGACGCCGAACATTCTGACACAATCGGCGGTTCTGCCAATGAAATAACACCTTCAGCCCACGAAATAATGGCAGTCATTGCCCCGTGGACCGAGCCATTCCTAGCCTACCTAACTAGGCAGGAACTTCCCGAGGACCAAAATGATGCCCGCTGCATAGTACGGCGATCTAAAACCTATAAGGTCCATGAGGGAGAGCTTTATAAGAAAAGCACAACCGGAGTCCTTCAAAGGTGTATCTCCGAAGAGGAAGGGCGAAATCTTCTGGCTGAAATTCATGCCGGACTCGGCGGGAACCACGCCGCAGCCCGGGCCCTTGTAGGAAAGGCCTTCTGTACATGATTTTATTGGCCGACGGCCCGGGCAGATGCTCAGGACTTAGTCAAACGATGCGTCGGTTGCCAGCTCTTTGCTAATCAAAGCCACATGCCACCCACCGCCCTCAAAACTATACCCATCACCTGGCCGTTCATGGTCTGGGGGCTTGACATGGTTGGACCCCTTAAAGGAGGAACCCACAAGCAAAAATACCTATTGGTAATGGTGGATAAATTCACCAAATGGATAGAGGCTAAGCTAGTTAAGACGGCCGAATCCGGACCCGTGATAGACTTCATATCAGGGGTAGTACACTGTTACGGCGTCCCCCATAGCATCATCACTGATAATGGCACGAACTTCACGGCCGACGAGGTTAAACTCTGGTGCAAAAACATGGGCATAAAGCTCAACTACGCTTCAGTCTATCACCCTCAAACTAACGGCCAAGTCGAGCGAGCAAATGGTCTAATCATGAGCGGCATTAAACCCAGACTAGTGCGGTCCCTCAAGGAATCTAACACGCACTGGGTAGAGGAGCTCGACTCCGTACTCTGGGGGCTGCAGACCACGCCGAATCGCACTACCGGATTCACACCATTTTTCATGGTATACGGCGCAGAGGCAGTTCTGCCCTGCGACATAATTCATGACTCACCTCGCGTGCGCATGTACGAATAAAGAGAAGCCGAGTTGGATCGGCAGGACAGTTTGGACGCCTTAGAGGAGGAGCGCGATGTGGCAAAAGCTCGTTCCGCATTCTATCAACAGCAGGCTCGAAGATATCAAAGCAGAGAAGTACGGGCCAAAACTTACAATGTTGGCGAACTAGTTCTACGCCTGCCGGACAGGAAAAAGGACAAACTCAAGCCCAAATGGGAAGGTCCCTTCATCATCGACCAAGTCCTGGCCGGCAGAGCATACCGTCTATGAAACGCATCGGATAACCGACTCGAGCCGAACCCATGGAACGCAGCCCGTCTCCGAAGATTCTACGCCTACCGCCGGACTCTGAGTTCGTCTCCTTCCTCCGGCTATATTTTATACTTTAGCTGTCTTTTATTTCTCTCCTTCTCCCTCCTTTTTCTTAAAGCCTTTGGAGGCTCGTCTGTGCATTGTTCGCACAGACTTGACGCGCTACTCGCGCTCATTATACCTGGGGGCTTCTTTAACAGAAGCTTATTTATACGGGCTTTATGCCCAACACATGTGTCACACTTCCACATGTACCTTTTATTCACCATTATATGCATTGATATGACTTAAGTTTTGGCCAAGCTGGGTTGCCTGGCTCCTGTTCTTACCCCTACGTTCCCGATTGTTCGGCTAGGTGGTAAAGGGAGCACCTCTCCGATTGTTACTGCCGGGTCAGCCGGATGTGTACCTCAGACTGGGTGAAGCTGAAAGCTAGCGTTCTTAAGGGAATATTCGGTCGGTGAACTAAAAGATGATTTCTTACCTATTTATTTATCTGCCCCCAGATGCTTTCCTGCTTTTTTCACAGTCCGGACATGCACTTTAGGGCATGCCTCCCAGGGAAAGGAACCCCTAACGGAACTATTCTCCCTGGAAGATGTTTCTTACTAACCATGTAATATAACATAACTAGTTGGGCACTTGTCTGATAAAGCAGTAATGACCCCTATGCCTGGTCTCCATGCATGCCCCGGTTTTTTATATAACCGCGAGGGTATTCGGACACACTTCAGACTGTCGGGTCCCGAGGTTGAAGCGAAAAGGTCCGCTACGACAAACGATCTACAATCCGGCTAGAAGGCATTTTACATGTCATTTTAAATTACATAGTCAAATTGACTGATTGTATTCCTCTTCAATACCATCTAATAGGCTGTCTAGTTTACAGTCCCGCTGGGAATACTTTGCGGCCAACTCTACTTGGCCGTACACTAAGCTCACAGGGATCTCCTTCCCATCGGGCCCCACAGGTCCGACCTCGGCCATGTGGTTCGGGTCAGCCTTCGTGTACCGTGTCTTCACCATGGCCCAGGCCTCCCTGGAGCCTTGACGGCAGGCCGATATCTTCCATAGCCGGAAGCGCCGCCGTGCTCCCTGAAGCTTCTCTGCAAGCTCTCCAAGACCCTCGGGTAGGGAGATGGATGGCCACAAGGCCTGGGCGATGCCTCTCATCACCTGCCAAACTCGTTCGTGCAGTTGCAGCAGCTCGGGAAGTAGGTCACCTGTTGAACCGGGCATTTTGTCTGCAGGACGACCTGTGAGCATACCTACAGACATGTTTCTGTTAATCGACTTCCTCGCCGAACTCTCTTTTTCAAAAAGTTCGCTCAAGCACTTACTATAAATGCCGCGACGAAGCCGCCGATTCTCCTTAACGGAGTCAGACAGCTGGGCTCGAACATCTTTTAGTTCCTCGCCCAGCTGGGTGTTGGCATCTTGGAGGTTATTTTTCTCTTGCCGCACCCTTGTAAGCACATCCTCGCCGGCTTTTAGCCGGCGCAGGAGCTGTTGCTTGTCCGGATCTACCCCGGCGCCATCTGCAATGTTATTGTCAGACTTATACACACGCCGCACTTCACAAACTACTCATTTTTCAAAGTATATATTACTGGAGGGGGCCTCTGTGGCTCCCCCTATGGCGGCTAGTGCGGCCTCAAGTTGGGACTTGCACTCTTGAAGCTCCTGCGACAGTTGGGCATTCTTTTCGGTAAGATCCTGCATAACAAATGATCCCTAAATCAGTTATTCTAACTATTTTAAGTCCCGGGGGCTACTGGCATATATAACTGTCAAAATTCCTCACCCGTATGTCTTTCACATACTGCTCTGTGGCTCTGGCTAGACCATCTTGGGTGGCACGAAGGTGCGCATCTTCCGAATTAAAGGCATTCAATGCCTCTTGGGAGAAACATGCGTCACGAAGAACTGTCCGGCGGCGCCTATGATTCATGGCACTTTCCACCTCGGATTTGGTGGCGGACAATCTATCGGCATCCTCCGTTGGAGGAGCATCCGACGCACGCCTTGTGTTCGCCTCCACTTCTGGACCTGGCTTTCGAGCCTGGATGACGGAGGCTCGATTGGCAACCTCTCCGGACACAGTCCGGCGAGCGCTCTTTTTCTTGAAAAGATCACGAGCGTTAGTATGCCATCCAGGAATCTTTCCTTGAAACACGGTGGCGCGCCATACCGTTGGGGCAACGTCTCGATCCGCACCGCACTTCTTTTCCACCTGCTGGGCCGAGCTGCCCCTTGTTGGCCAGCCGCCGCGGGCTCGGCTTCCCACCTCAAAGGCACCTCCTGCGGAACACCATTGGTATGCGGTGATCAGAAATAAGCATGGATGGGTCATGGTATCAGGACTTCGGTCACAGTTACCTGGGAACCTGGGAATATTCTGGGGTAGTCGGCCATAATGGCGACCAAAGCAGTGTCGATGCTAAGTTGGTGGAACACCCCATCGATCAGCTCCACCTTTATGTCCGGATCCTCCTTGGAGGCCGGATCGAGGGACCGTTCTGGATCCTCGGGTTGTGGAGGCGGGATGTGTATATCCTCTACAGCCCGGTGCAGTTCCTGCGTCGAAATCACAAAATGAGATACTTAACCATGGGAATGGGGATCGGATAGGCAAAAAGAAATGTCCGCTTACCCAGCTTCGAGGATTGTTCATAGAAAATCCGTTCAGTGGACTAAAACGGAGAAAATCCTCATTTTCCCCTTTGTACAGGCCGGACAAGATATTCACCAGATCGGTGACCGATCCCGGCCCCTTACGGCCATGACGGGTGGCATCATCCTCCCTGTTGAAATCCCACATGGGGTGGCCCCTATACTGGAGCGGCTGCACCCCCCGCATAATGCATGTGGCCATGACTCCGATCATGGTCAATCCGGAATGAACCAATAATCTTATTCGGCCCATCAGGTAAAGGACGTCCCTGTCATTCTCCCGTTGAGGGCTCCGCGGATGCCAACTTAGGAGTTTCTTCAGAGGAGCATTACTGAAATCCGGGAGGCCAATCCAAACTGGATCCGGCAACGGGACATCTTCCATGTAAAACCATTCCGAAGGCCAGTCTTCGGACGCCTTCCTCGGGGTTCCGGATAGATATCCGGTCCCGGCGATGCGCCATAGCTCGGCTCCGCCCACTTGATATATTGACCCCTCATGAGAACGGGGTACGAGGAAGAATAATCTCTTCCACAATGCAAAATGAGCCTCGACGCCCAAAAACAGTTTGCAAAGGGCCATGAAGCCCGCAATGTGCAGAACGGAGGCAGGCGTAAGGTGGTGCAGCTGGAGGCCGTAGAGGAGCCCCCGGAGAAACGGATGTATTGGAAATCCGAGTCCACTTATCAGATAAGAGATGAAGCATACCCGCTCTCCTTTGGAGGGGTCGGGAACGCTCTCCGCCTGTTTTCCACCCTTGTAGGTGGCGAGTCCGGCTCGAACCGGAACCATGAAGGCTGGGGGAAGAAATCCCTTGGTTGGGCCGCCACTAGCTCGCTGTGCGGGGCCGAGCATCTCTCCCAATCTCTAGGCTGAGGGCTGGGAGTGCGAGAGGAGCCGCGTCGACTGTCCATGATGGAATGGATTTTTGTAAGAGGCGCTCCGATGAATGCTCGCGGAGGGAGGATGGTGTGATTCGGATCTAGATCCCCGTCCCTTTTATAGGCGGCTCATTTGCGCAGCTAGGGGGTAAATGAAAAAATACCCTGGATTTTCACATTCATTCAACACGTGGAAGATGGACATTATTAGGCGTGGAAGCCGAGGAGCGCGATATTTACAAGAAGCCGGACACTATTCAACACAGGATTTGGAGAAGAACCCGCCTTGCAATGCCGAAGACAATCAACACGCCGGACTCATCATCATTGAAGCCTGGTTTGGGGGCTACTGAGGGGGTCCTGGATTAGGGGGGTGTCCGGATAGCCGAACTATTACCTTTGGCCGGACTCCTGGACTATGAAGATACAAGATTGAAGACTCCGTCCCATGTCCGGATGGGACTTTCCTTGGTGTGGAAGGCAAGCTTGGCGATACGGATATGTAGATCTCCTACCATTGTAACCGACTCTGTGTAACCCTAGCCCTCTCCGGTGTCTATATAAACCGGAGGGTTTTCGTCCGTAGGAAAAATAACAATCATACCATAGGCTAGCTTCTAGGGTTTAGCCTCATTGATCTCGTGGTAGATCTAATCTTGTACTACCCATATCATCAATATTAATCAAGCAGGAGTAGGGTTTTACCTCCACCGAGAGGGCCCGAACCTGGGTAAAAACATCGTGTCCCTTGTCTCCTGTTACCATCCGCCTAGACGCACAGTTCGACACCCCCTACCTGAGATCCGCCGGTTTTGACACCGACAATGACACTTCACCATTATTTGGGCCTAGGGGAAGGCATTGGGAAGTAATAAGTAGATGATGGGTTGCTAGAGTGACAGAAGCTTAAACCCTAGTTTATGTGTTGCTTCGTAAGGGGCTGATTTGGATCCGTATGTTTCATGCTATGGTTAGGTTTACCTTAATTCTTCTTTTGTAGTTGTGGATGCTTGCGAGAGTAGTTAATCATAAGTGGGATGCTTGTCCAAGGAAGGTCAGAACCTAAGCACCGGTCCACCCACATATCAAATTATCAAAGTAACGAACGTGAATCATATGAGCGTGATGAAAACTAGCTTGACGATAATTCCCATGTGTCCTCGGGAGCGTTTTCCTTTATATAAGAGTTGGTCCAGGCTTTTCCTTTGCTACAAAAAGGATTGGGCCACCTTGCTGCACCTTGTTTACTTTGTTGCTTGTTACCCATTACAAATTACCTTATCACAAAACTATCTGTTACCGATAATTTCAGTGCTTGCAGAGAATACCTTACTGAAAACCGCTTGTCATTTCCTTCTGCTCCTCGTTGGGTTCAACAATCTTGCTTATTGAAAGGACTACGATAGATCCCCTATACTTGTGGGTCATCAAGTGTCGCGGGAGAACTGATCCACGGACACCTATGGGGCCGGCGGACCGGGCCCCTTTCGGTTCGGCGGGGGGCGGAGGTCGCGCGAAGAGCAGATCGAGGTGAAGCACACGAGCGGTTTACCCAGCTTGAGAGCTCTCTGGAGAGATAATACTCCTACTGCTGCATGTCTGATTGTATTGAGTTCTTGCTCGGGAGCGTTGAGTGCTACAGTACACTCTAGCTGCCAACGAGACCGAGCGTGAGTGTTTTCTGGCTTCGAACCCTTCTCTACGTTGCGCATGGGCCTCCTTTTATATGCTCAAGGGGTCACCGACAGGTGGCAACGTAGGCAAGGGTAAAAATGGAAAAAGAGTTGTGGTTGGTACAACTACTTGTACAGTGTATCATACCTAACCCTGACGGCAGGGGACAAAGGCATTAAATGCCCGTATGCGTCACCCAAACAGTGCAAAAAGGGACCGTCAGGGACGCCACCGCTTGCCACGATGGCAATCTTGTCAGCGTCACTTGCCACCTCACACCGCTGGCTGCACAGCCTCTTGCCACGCGCACCTGGAAAGGTCCCAGGGCGACACGTTGGTGGGTGTGCTAGAGCGCGGGTATAAAGTGGTAGCCTGCCGCGGCAAGCGCCTTGCCGCGGTCGTTGTCTTGTCGCGTCCGGAAGCTTGTCGCTCACCAGGCCTTGCCGGGACGCGTGGCGCGTCGCGGCAAGTTCCTTGAGATGCCTTGGTTGGCCTTCCCGGCAAGCTCCTCTTGCCGGGGCCTTGTCTCCTTGGCTTGAATACTTTGTTCTTGAATGGCTCCAAAGGAACCATGGAGGACCTTGGCGGTCACCGCGGCAAGCCTTGCCGTGGGGTGCTGCGACTGCCCGTGCACAAGTTCAGGATACTAGGGTACCCCTACTCTAGTACACCGACAGGAGCCCCCGGGCCTGGGCCACACACGGTGCCGAGCGCTGTTGGGCCAGGCCCAAAACAGGGCACGGGCACGCGCAGCCTGGGTTACGCCGTATCTTACTCCGTATCCACTGCGCCCTCCCCGAACAGCACGCATTGAATGCGGCGTCGTGGGAGAGATCGTGGGTGATTTCTTTATTCGGAAAGGCGGAACGTCCGCCCCTCCCTCTTTATAAGCAGGGGAAACTGGGGCAGTTCGCCCATCTCGCCAGTTGCTATTCCAATCTCACAAACCTCCGCCGCTCCCTCCTTCTGAAAGAGAGCAGCGCTCCGCCCCCCATCGCTACCAGCACCACCAACGCCGTCGATCTCCCCCACCACCTCCGCCATGGCTCCAAAAGCCGGCAAGGGGAAGGCCGTGAAGTCGACCGAGGCGCAGCGGCTCGCGGCGCTGCGAAGGGAGCGGACAACCTTCCCCCCCCCCCCCCCCCCCAGCTCGCCGCGAAGGAGCTGAGGGAGTACTACTACCTCTTCTGGTCGACAGAGACGCGAGCGCATACGCGCACGAAGGTACTCTCCGTCGCCGCTTCGGAACGGGCTCCGAATGGATATCCCTTCTTCGCATTGTTCTTCTACTGCGGGCTCTGCCCGCCTTTCTCTGAATTTTTCTGCGACATCATGAACACCTACGGGTTCCACCTCCTTGACTTCACCCCCAATGCCGTTCTGACCATGGCAGTTTTTGCACATCTCTGCGAAAACTTTGTCGGAGTCCATCCAAATGTAGCTCTTTTCCGCCACTTCTTTATGCCCCGAGTCGAGAGAGGAGAGCCTTTATCCGGCGGAATCGCCTGGATCTCGAGAGCCGACAAGAAGGAAGCTTATCTGGAGGGGGAGCTCCGCGGCAAGTGGGAGGAATGGAGAGCAGACTGGTGCTGGATTGTCGAGGAGAACCCGCAGCCGTTTATCGCCCAGCGCCAAGCCCCAGTAGCGCACGGCAATGATTGGAGCAGCGTGGCCCCAGAAGATGATGGGCTGAAGATTGCCATCACCCGGATCCTACGCCTCAGGCTTGCCGGGCTCACTGTAGGCGCCGTTGGCGCAGATTTCCTTTGCCGCCGCATCGCCCCCCTGCAGGAGAGGAGGAGACCCGCCTGGGAGTTCGGGGGTGCGGCGGACATCATGAGGCTGCGCCCGGGCCTCAACTTCAACTTCACTATCCTGGAACTGGACGCGATGCTCAAGGAATTGTTCAAGCACGACCCTCAACATCCCAAATGGTTCAGGTTGCCAATGGGTGTCGTTCCGCTGTGCAACAACTCCTCGCTCGACCGCATCCATGCAATGATGCCGCTGTGCGATTCGCATGGAATTGTCCCAACTTGGCAGGAGCCTGCGGACGACGTTGTGCGGGAGTTCTTCGACGGCTTGGTAGAAGTGCTGGTCCGCTCCGATGAGTAGAAAAGCCTCACCCGCGACACCACCGATGCGGAGATGCAGCGCATCGCCACTAGGGCGGAAGAGGCGGCGGCAGCCGCTGCCGCGGGCGAGTTTGGATTCACCGTGGAGGAGGCAGAGGCAGCAGAGGCGGCAAGCCTTGCCGATCGAGATGAGCTTGTCGGCGAGGGAGAGCTTGCCGGGCCTGATGTCGAGTCGAGCGAGCCCGCCGAGGGTGCGAGCGGCTCGTCGGAGACCGACTCCTCTTCCTCCTCGTCTTCAGATAGCCCGCCGCAAGCAGAGCCCCCAGCTCCACCAAGAAGGCGTCTCCGCAAGGCCGGGGACGTAGCAGGGCGGCAGAGGGGTCAACAGCCGCCGCGCCGCGCGACACGCTCCACCGTGACAAGCACTGTTGCCGCGGGAGCGCCTCACGCCGCTGCGGTAACTGGAGCGGGGTCCTCCCGGACCGCCGCTTCTGCTCCTGCCGCTGCCCCCGCCAAGCGGTTAAGGGAACCCACTCCAAAGATGTTGCGGGAAGACTGATCCACGGACACCTATGGGGCCGGCGGACCGAGCCCCTTTCGGTTCGGCGGGGGGCGGAGGTTGTGCGAAGAGCAGATCGAGGCGAAGCACACGAGCGATTTACCCAGCTTCGGAGCTCTCCAGAGAGATAATACTCCTACTGCTGCATGTCTGATTGTATTGAGTTCTTGCTCGGGGGCGCTGAGTGCTACAGTACACTCTAGCTGCTAACGAGACCGAGCGTGAGTGTTTTCTGGCTTCGAACCCTTCTCTACGTTGTGCATGGGCCTCCTTTTATATGCTCAAGGGGTCACCGACAGGTGGCAACGTAGGCAAGGGTAAAAATGGAAAAAGAGTTGTGGTTGGTACAACTACTTGTACAGTGTATCATACCTAACCCTGACGGCAGGGGACAAAGGCATTAAATGCCCGTCTGCGTCGCCCAAACAGTGCAAAAAGGGACCGTCAGGGACGCCACCGCTTGCCACGATGGCAATCTTGTCAGCGTCGCTTGCCACCTCGCACCGCTGGCTACACAGCCTCTTGCCACGCGCACCTGGAAAGGTCCCAGGGCGACACGTTGGTGGGTGTGCTGGAGCGCGGGTATAAAGTGGTAGCTTGCCGCGGCAAGCGCCTTGCCGCGGTCGTTGTCTTGTCGCGTCTGGAAGCTTGTCGCTCACCGGGACTTACCGGGACGCGTGGCGCGTCGCAGCAAGTTCCTTGAGATGCCTTGGTTGGCCTTCCCGGCAAGCTCCTCTTGCCGGGGCCTTGTCTCCTTGGCTTGAATACTTTGTTCTTGAATGGCTCCAAAGGAACCACGGAGGACCTTGGCGGTCACCGCGGCAAGCCTTGCCGCGGGGTGCTGCGACTGCCCGTGCACAAGTTCGGGATACTAGGGTACCCCTACTCTAGTACACCGACATCAAGACTCTTTTCTGGCGTCGTTGCCAGGGAGTGAAGCACCTTTGGTAAGTGGAAATTGGTAAGGAAAAATTTATATAGTGTGCTGAAATTTACTGTCACTTGCTACAATGGAAAGTAATCCTTTGAGGGGCTTGTTCGGGGTATCTTCACCCCGACCAGTAGAGAAAAGACTTGCTCCTCAACCTACTGAATCTACTGAAAATGTTTACTTTGAAATTCCTTCGGGTATGATAGAGAAACTGCTAGCTAATCCCTTTACAGGAGATGGAACATTGCATCCCGATTTGCACCTAATCTATGTGAATGAAGTTTGTGGATTATTTAAGCTTGTAGGTATGCCCGAGGATGTTATCAAGAAGAAGGTATTCCCTTTATCTTTGAAGGCAGAGGCATTGACATGGCTTAGGCTATGTGATGACATGGGATCATGGAACTACAACCGATTGAAATTGGAATTTCATCAGAAGTTTTATCCTATGCATCAGGTTCATCGTGATCGTAATTATATATCTAATTTTTGGCCTCATGAAGGAGAAAGCATCGCTCAAGCTTGGGGAGGCTTAAATCAATGTTATTCATGCCCCAATCATGAGCTCTCAAGAGAAATTATTATTCAAAAATTTTATGCTCGGCTTTCTCTCAACAATCGCTGCATGCTCGATACTTCATGTATTGGTTCTTTTATGATGAAGACTATTGAATTCATATGGGAGATTTAAAGCAACTCCGAAGATTGGGATCTCGACAAAGGTAAGGAGTCAGGTATGACATCTAAATTTGATTGTGTTAAATCTTTTATGGATACCGATGTTTTCCGTGAATTTAGCACTAAATATGGACTTGACTCTGAGATAGTAGCTTCTTTTTGTGAATCATTTGCTACTCATGTCGATCCCCCTAAGGAGAAGTGGTTTAAATATCATCCTCCCATTGAAGTAAAAGTAGTTGAACCTATTAAAGTTGAAGAAAAGACTATCACTTATAATGTTGATCCTATTGTTCCTACCGCTTATATTGAGAAACCACCTTTCCCTGTTAGAATAAAGGATCATGCTAAAGCTTCAACTGTGGTTCGTAAGAGTAATACTAGAACACCTACACCCCATGAGCAAATTAAAGTTGAACCTAGTATTGCTATGGTCAAAGATCTCTTGGCAGATAATATCGATGGGCATGTTATTTACTTCTGTGATGAAGTTGCTAGAATTGCTAGACCCGATACTAAAAATAAACATAGACCTGTTGTAGGCATGCCTGTTATTTCCGTTAAAATAGGAGATCATTGCTATCATGGCTTATGTGATATGGGTGCTAGTGCGATTGCAATACCTCATTCTTCATACGAAGAAATTATGCATAATATTGCATCTGCTGAGTTAGAAGGTATTGATATTACAATTAAGCTTGCCAATAGAGATACTATTTCACCAGTTGGGATTGTTAGAGATGTTGAAGTCTTGTGTGGGAAAGTTAAATATCCTGCTGATTTTCTTATTCTTGGTTCCCCACAAGATGACTTTTGTCCCATTATATTTGGTAGACCCTTCTTGAATACTGTTAATGCTAGGATAGATTGCGAAAATGATATTGTTACGATTGGGTTAGGGGATATGTCTCATGACTTTAAATTTGCTAAATTTCATAGACAGCCCCATGGTAAAGAATTGCCTAGTAAGGATGAAATTATTGGTCTTGCTTCTATTGCCGTGCCTCCTAATGATCCTTTAGAACAATATTTGCTAGACTATCAAAATGATATGTTTATGAATGAAAGAAGGGAAATAGATGAAGTATTCTTTAAACAAGGACCCATTTTGAAACACAACTTGCCTGTTGAAATCCTAGGGGATCCTCCACCACCCAAGGCTGATCCCGTGTTTGAGCTTAAACCATTAGCTGATACTCTTAAATATGCTTATCTTGATGAAAAGAAGATATATCCTGTTATTATTAGTGCTAACCTTTCAGAGCAGGAAGAGGAGAAATTATTGAAAACTTCGAAGAAGCACCGTGCTGCTATTGGATATACTCTTGGTGACCTTAAGGGCATTAGTCCCACTCTATGCCAACACAAGATAAAACTAGAGAAAGACGTTAAACCGGTTGTTGATCACCAACGATGGTTAAATTCTAAGATAAAAGAAGTGGTAAGAAAAGAAATACTAAAGCTTCTGGAGGCAGGTATAATTTATCCCGTTGCTGATAGTCAGTGGGTAAGTCCTGTCCATTGTGTCCCTAAGAAGGGAGGTATTATTGTTGTTCCTAATGATAAAGATGAATTGATCCCACAAAGAATTGTTACAGGTTATAGGATGGTAATTGATTTCCGCAAATTAAATAAAGCTACTAGAAAAGATCATTACCCTTTACCTTTTATTGATCAAATGCTAGAAAGATTATCTAAACATACCCATTTTTGCTTTCTAGATGGTTATTCTGGTTTCTCTCAAATACCTGTGTCAAAAGAGGATCAGGATAAGAGTACTTTTACTTGCCCTTTCGGTACCTTTGCTTATAGACGTATGCCTTTTGGTTTATGTAATGCACCTGCTACCTTTCAAAGATGCATGATGGCTATAGTCTTTGATTTTTGTGAAAAGATTGTTGAGGTTTTCATGGATGATTTTTCCGTATATGGAACTTCTTTTGATGATTGCTTGAGCAACCTTGATCGAGTTTTGCAGAGATGCGAAGAAACTAATCTTGTATTGAATTGGGAGATGTGCCACTATATGGTTAATGAAGGTATTGTCTTGGGGCATAAAATTTCTAAAAGAGGTATTGAAGTTGATAAAGCTAAAGTCGATGCTATTGAAAAGATGCCGTGTCCTAAGGACATCAAAGGTATAAGAAGTTTCCTTGGTCATGCCGGTTTTTATAGGAGGTTCATTAAAGACTTCTCTACAATTTCTAGGCCTCTGACTAACCTCTTACAAAAAGATATTCCTTTTGTCTTTGATGATGATTGTGTAGAAGCATTTGAAATACTTAAGAAAGCTTTGATTTCTGCACCTATTGTTTAGACACCTGATTGGAATTTACCCTTTGAAATTATGTGTGATGCTAGTGATTATGCTGTAGGTGTTGTTCTAGGACAAAGAGTTGATAAGAAACTAAATGTTATCCAATATGCTAGTAAAAATATAGACAGTGCCAAGAGAAATTATGCTACTACTGAAAAGAATTTTTAGTAGTTGTATTTGCTTGTGATAAGTTCATAGCTTACATTGTTGACTCTAAAGTAACCGTTCACACTGATCATGCTGCTATTAAATATCTTATGGAAAAGAAAGATGCTAAACCTAGACTTATTAGATGGTTTCTCTTACTACAAGAATTTGATTTGCATATTATTTATAAAAAGGGAGCTAAGAACCCCGTTGCAGACAACTTGTCTAGGTTAGAAAATTTTCTTGATGACCCACTACCTATTGATGATAGCTTTCCTGATGAACAGTTAGCTGTCATAAATGCTTCTCGTACTGCTCCATGGTATGCTGATTATGCTAATTACATTGTTGCCAAATTTATACCACCTAGTTTCACATACCAGCAAAAGAAAAAGTTTTTCTATGATTTAAGACATTACTTCTGGGATGAACCACACCTTTATAAAGAAGGAGTAGATAGTGTTATTAGACGTTGTGTACCTGAGCATGAAGAGGAACAGATCCTATGCAAGTGTCACTCCGAGGCTTATGGAGGGCACCACGCTGGAGATAGAACAGCACATAAGGTATTGCAATCTGGTTTTTATTGGCCTACTCTCTTCAAAGATTCCCGTAAGTTTGTCTTGTCTTGTGATGAATGTCAAAGAATCGGTAATATTAGTAGACGTAAAGAAATGCCTATGAATTATTCACTTGTTATTGAACCATTTGATGTTTGGGGCTTTGATTATATGGGACCGTTTCCTTCCTCTAATGGGTATACACATATTTTAGTTGATGTTGATTACGTTACTAAGTGGGTAGAAGCTATTCCAACTAGTAGTGCTGATCATAACACCTCTATTAAGATGCTCAAAGAAGTTATTTTTCCGAGGTTTGGAGTCCCTAGATACTTAATGACTGATGGTGGTTCACATTTTATTCATGGTGCTTTTCGTAAAATGCTTGCTAAATATGATGTTAATCATAGAATTGCATCTCCATATCACCCACAGTCTAGTGGCCAAGTAGAACTGAGTAATAGAGAGCTCAAATTAATTTTGCAAAAGACTGTTAATAGATCTAGAAAGAATTGGTCCAAGAAACTTGATGATGCATTATGGGCCTATAGAACTGCATATAAAAATCCTGTGGGTATGTCTCCTTATAAAATGGTTTATGGAAAAGTTTGTCACTTACCTCTCGAACTAGAACATAAGGCGTATTGGGCCATTAAAGAGCTCAATTATGATTTCAAACTTGCCGGTGAGAAGAGGCTATTTGAATTAGCTCACTTGATGAATGGAGAACTAAAGCCTATGAGAATGCCAAACTGTTTAAAGAAAAAGTCAAAAGATGGCATGAAAAAAGGATACAAAAGCATGAGTTTAATGTAGGTGATTATGTATTGCTATACAATTCTCGTTTAAGATTTTTTGCAGGAAAACTTCTCTCTAAATGGGAAGGCCCTTACATTATCGAGGAGGTCTATCATTCCGGTGCCATAAAAATCAACAACTTCGAAGGCACAAATCCGAAGGTGGTGAACGGTCAAAGAATCAAACATTATATCTCAGGTAATCCCATAAATATTGAAACCAATGTTATTGACACCGTAACCCCGGAGGAATACATAAGGGACACTTTCCAGAACGTTTCAGACTCCGAAAAAGAATAGGTTTGTGGTACGGTAAGTAAACCGACTCCAAAACAGTTCTAATAGCAAATTTTCTCCATTTTGGAATATTTAAGAAAATAGGAAAATATGAAGTAGTCCGGGAAGGACACGAGGCATCCACGAGGGTGGAGGGCGGCCCTACCCCCTGGGCGCGCCCCCTGCCTCGTGGGCACCTCGTGTGCTCTTCGGACTCTGTTTTCTTGCATGATACTTCTTTTGGTCGGTAAAAATTCATTATATAATCTCCCAAAGGTTTTGACCACCTTATCACACAAATATCCTCTGTCTTTGTTTCGAGCTGTTTTTCTGACAAATCTAGATCACCATGACGTCTCCAAGCGCCCCCAAGGACAAGTTCTTCGAGAAGGTCATCAACCCCTACCTCGCGGAAGTGCTGCAACATCCTCAAACCATTGAGATGCGTGAGGGGTTGCTGCACATCCGTGATGTTGAGGGACCAAGGAGGACCGGAAGCACGGAGACAAGGCTCGAAGCAATGGAGCAACAAATTTTCAAGTGCCAGGAGATGGTGGAACGCAGACTTGACACCAACCACATAATGATCACGAAGTTCACCAACAACCACAAGCTAGATGTCAAGAACATTGGGAAGACCATCTTCAAGCTTCACGAGAAAATCGAGCACCTCCAGGCCCAGATCTATGACCTGCAAAACCAAAACTGTGAGTATGAACATAGACTCAAGAGGATGAGTTTGGCTGCAGATTTGAGGATCCCGGAGACTCGATTATCCTTTTATGATGGTGAGCCTATGCCTTGGAAGATGGATGACAAGCCTACATCATCAACAACTCTACCATCACCACCTCCGAAGAAAGAGACATAAATACATGGGTATGGGCACTCCCCTTGGCAACTGCCAAACTTGGGGGAGGTGCCCCGGTATTGTATCACCATCACACTCGTATCTTTATCATTTTTCTTAGTTCGATCCTTTTGGTAATATCTTGATCTATTAGAATAAAGTTTTAGTATGATTCATTTTTGAGTTTTGCTTCCTTCTATGTAGTCGAGTCCGTGAGCCATATATATAATAAAGATTAGTGTTGAGTCGAGGGCTTGATTATCCTGTTATGATCTTGAGGGAATTAAAGAAAAAAGAGAGAATAAAAAGAAATATCAAGATCATATTGATCTTATGGAGAGTAATTACTTCACATATAAAGAGTATGGTGAATAAAAGTTGTTGCGAGTTGACAAACATAGTTTTGGTCATCGTTGCAATTAATAGGAAGTAATAAAGAAAGAGAGGTTCTCACATATAAATATACTCTCTCGGACATCTTTTATGATTGTGTGCACTCATTAAAATATGACATGCTAAAAAGTTGATGTTGGACAAGGAAGACAACATAATGGGTTATGTTTTCTTATATCCGAAATAAAGAATATTGTCATGGATCATCCAACATGTTGAGCTTGCCTTTCCCCCTCATGCTAGCCAAATTCTTTGCACCAAGTAGAGATACTACTTGTGCTTCCAAATACCCTTAAACCCAGTTTGCCATGAGAGTCCATCATATCTACCTATAGATTGAGTAAGATCCTTCAAGTAAGTTGCCATTGTTACAAGCAAAAAAATTGCTCTTTAAATATGTATGATTTATTAGTGTGGAGAAAATAAGCTTTATACGATCTTGTGATATGGAAGTAATAAAAGCAACAGACTGCATAATAAAGGTCCATATCACAAGTGGCAATATAAAGTGACGTTCTTTCGCATTAAGATTTTGTGCATCCAACCATAAAAGCACATGACAACCTCTGCTTCCCTCTACAAAGGGCCTATCTTTTATTTTTGTCTTATGCCTTATGCAAGAGTCATGGTGATCTTCACCTTTCCTTTTTACATTTTATCCTTTGGCAAGCACATTGTGTTGGCAACCATATATATGTATGTATGTATGTATGTAGGTATGTATATATATACATAGCTATCATAAACCATTATTGTTGACATTACCCTTGAGGTAAAAGGATGGGAGGTAACACTATAAGCCCCCATCTTTCTCTTTGTCCGATTAAAACTCCATACCCATAAGTATTGCATGAGTATTAGCAATTGTGAAAGACTAAACGATAGTTGAGTATGTGGACTGCTACATTTTGAGCTAGCGTTGGTTTTCCTCGAAGATGAGAGGGTGATGCAGCAAAGTGTAGCGTAAGTATTTCCCTCAGTTTTGAGAACCAAGGTATCAATCCAGTAGGAGGCTCCTCAAAAGTCCCACGCACCTACACAAACAAATTGAGAACTCGCAACCAACGCAATAAAGGGGTTGTCAATCCCTTCATGGCCACTTGCGAAAATGAGATCTAATAAAGATAGCATGATAAGATAAATATATTTTTGGTATTTTATAATATAGATGCAAAAAGTAAAGATGCAAAATAAAGGTAGATTGAAAGCTAATATGATAAGAGATAGACCCGGGGGCCAGAGGTTTCAATAAAGGCTTCTCTTGAGATAGCATAAGTATTACGATGGGTGAACAAATTACTGTCGAGCAATTGATAGAAAAGCGCATAGTTATGAGATTATCTAGGCATGATCGTGTATATAGGCATCACGTCCAAAACAAGTAGACCGACTCCTGCCTGCATCTACTACTATTACTCCACACATCGACCGGCTCCTGTCTGCATCTAGAGTATTAAGTTCATAAGAACAGAGTAACGCATTAAGCAAGATGACATGATGTAGACATGCAATATGATATAAACCCCATCTTGTTATCCTCGATGGCAACAATACAATACGTGCCTGGCAACCCTTTCTGTCACTGGGTAAGGTCACGCAAGATTGAACCCAAAGCTAAGCACTTCTCCCATGGCAAGAAAGACCAATCTAGTAGGCCAAACCAAACTGATAATTCGAAGAGACTTGCAAAGATAACTCAATCATACATAAAAGAATTCAGAGAAGATTCAAATATTATTCATAAATAAACTTGATCATAAACCCACAATTCATCGGATCTCGACAAACACACCGCAAAAAGAGTTTACATCGAATAGATCTCCACAAGAGAGGGGGAGAACATTGTATTGAGATCCAAAAAGAGAGAAGAAGCCATCTAGCTAATAACTATGGACCCATAGGTCTGTGGTAAACTACTCACAACTCATCGGAGGGGCAAGGATGTTGATGTAGAGGCCCTCCATGGTTGATTCCCCCTCCGGCAGAGTGCCGGCGAAGGCTCCAAGATGGGATCTCGCGAATACAGAAGGTTACGGCGGTGGAAATTGTGATTCGTGGTGCTCCTGGATGTTTTCGGGGTACGTAGGTATATATAGGAGGAAGAAGTACGTCGGTGGCTGCCCGAGGGGCCCACGAGACAGGGGCGCGCCCTACAGGGGGGCGCAACCTCCTATCTCGTGGGGGCCTCGGCTGCTTCTTGATTTGCACTCCAAGTCCTCTGGATCACGTTCGTTTAGTAGGTTAGTCCCAAAAATGATATAAATGTGTAAAATAAAGCCCATAAACATCCAAAAGGGGTAATATAATAGCATGGAACAATCAAAAATTATAGATACGTTGGAGACGTATCAAGCATCCCCAAGCTTAATTCCTGCTCGTCCTCGAGTAGGTAAATGATAAAAAAGAGAATTTTTGATGTGGAATGCTACCTAGCATAATTCTTAATGTAGTTTTCTTTATTGTGCCATGAATGTTCAGACCCAAATGAATACAAAATAAAAGTTCATATTGACAAAAGAAATAGTAATACTTCAAGCATACTAAGCAAAGTAATCATGTCTTCTCAAAATAACATGGCTAAAGAAAGTTATTCCTACAAAATCATATAGTCTGGCTATTGCTCTATCTTCATCACACAAAGTATTTAATCATGCACAACCCCGATGGCAAGCAAAGCAATTGTTTCATACTTTAATAATCTCAGAATTTTTCAACTTTCACGCAATACATGAGCGTGAGCCATGGACATAGCACTATATGTGGAATAGAATGGTGGTTGTGGAGAAGACAAAAAGGAGAAGATAGTCTCACATCAACTAGGTGTATCAACGGGCTATGGAGATGCCCATTAATAGATATCAATGTGAGTGAGTAGGGATTGCCATGCAACGGATGCACTAGAGCTATAAATATATGAAAGCTCAACAAAAGAAACTAAGTAGGGTGCATCCAACTTGCTCGCTCACGAAGACCTAGGGCATTTTTGAGGAAGCCCATCATTGGAATATACAAGCCAAGTTCTATAATGAAAAATTCCCACTAGTATATGAAAGTGACAACATATGAGACTCTCTAACATGAAGATCATGGTGCTATTTTGAAGCACAAGTGTGGAAAAAGAGATAGTAGCATTGTCCCTTATCTCTTTTTCTCTCATTTTTTTCTTCTTCTTTCTTCTTTTTTTCTTTTTCTCCTTTTTTTGGCCTTTCTCTTTTTTTTTTCTTTTTGCAAAGTCCGAACTCTCATCCCGACTTGTGGGGGAATCATAGTCTTCATCATCCTTTCCTCACTAGGACAATGCTCTAATAATGAATATCATCACACTTTTATGGATTTACAACTCAAAGCTAGAACAAAATATGACTCTATATGAATGCCTCCGGTGGTGTACCGGGATATGCAATGAATCAAGAGCGACATGTATGAAGATTATGAAGGTGACCTTGTCACAAATACAATGTCAACTACATGATCATGCAAAAAGCAGTATGACAAAAGTATTGCGTGTCATATGAACGGAACGGTGGAAAGTTGCATGGCAATATATCTCGGAATGGCTATGGAAATGCCATAATAGGTAGGTATGGTGGCTGTTTTGAGGAAGGAGTATGGTGGGTGTATGGTACCGGTGAAAGTTGCACGGTACAAGAGAGGCTAGCAATGGTGGAAGGGTGAAAGAGTGCGTATAATCCATGGACTCAACATTAATAAAAAGAACTCATATACTTGTTGCAAAAATTTAGAAGTCATCAAAAACCAAAGAACTACGCGCATGCTCCTAGGGGGATAGATTGGTAGGAAAAGACCATAGCTCGTCCCCGACCGCCACTCATAAGGTAGACAATCAATAAATAAAATTGTGCTCCAACTTCATCACAAAGCGGTTCACCATACATGCATGCTACGGGAATCACAAGCTTCAACTCAAGCATTCTTTAAATTCATAATCACCCAACTAGCATGACTTTAATATAACTACCTCCATATCTCAAAACAATTATCAAGTATCAAATTGATCATAGCATCCAATTCACTTCCTATGATAGTTTTTATTATACCCAACTTGGATGCTCATCATTCTAGGACCAACTTTATGATAATAGCAAATACCATGCTGTTCTACAAGGTTCTCAAAATAATATAAGTGAAGCATGAGATACTAGCAATTTTTCAAAATTAAGACACCACCGTGCTCTAAAAGATATAAGTGAAGCACTAGAGCAAAAACTATCAAGCTCAAAAGATATAAGTGAAGCACATAGAGTATTCTAGCAAATTCTAATCAAATATGCTTCTTCCAAAAGGTGTGTACAGAAAGGATGATTGTGGTAAACTAAAAAGCAAAGACTAATATAATATACGACGCTCCAAACAAAACACATATCATGTAGCGAATAAAAATATAGCTCCAAGTAAAGTTACCAATGAACGAAGATGAAAGAGGGGATGCCTTCCCGGGGCATCCCCAAGCTTAGGCTTTTGTCTATTCTTGAATATCTTGGGGTGCCATGGGAATCCCCAAGCTTAGGATCTTGCCACTCCTTATTCCATAGTCCATAAAAGCTTTACCCAAAACATGAAAACTTCATAACACAAAACTCAACAGGAAATCTTATAAGCTCCGTTAGTGAAAGAAAACAAAACCACCACATAAGGTACTGCCATGAACTCATTCTTTATTTATTTTGGTGTTAAACCTACTGTATTCCAACTTCTTTATGGTTCATAGACTGAATTACTAGCCATAGATGCATTGAAATAAGCAAACAACACACGAAAAACAGAATCTGTCAAAAACAGAACAGTCTGTAGCAATCTGTAACTAACGCAAACTTCTAGAACTCTAAAATTCGTACAAAAATAGGAAGTCCTGGAAAATTTGTTTATTGAATAGCAGCAAAAAGAATCAACGCAAAAGCACATTCCTGTGATTTAACAAAATTATATTCGTGCGTGCAAAGTTTCTGGTTTTCAGCAGAATCAAATCAACTATCATCGTAGGTTATCCTATAGGTTCTACTTGGCACAAACACTAACTAAAAGAAAAAACACATCTAACCAGAAGGTAGATGCAAGATTTATTACTAAACAGGAGCAAAAACAAAAAACATAAAGAAAAATTGGGTTGCCTCCCAACTAGCGCTATCGTTTAACGCCCCTAGCTAGGCATAAAAGCAAAGACAGATCTAACGAGTGCCATCTTTGGCACTCGGAGAGGATGATCTCCTCTCTATGGCATTCATTCTTCTATTTACGGTAAGCACATGACCATTAATGGAATAGGTAAGATTAAGCACGTTACGGAAGTTTGCCTCTACACTAGACTTCACCTCTTTAATAATTTGATTTTAATAAAAGCACAAGAGAGTAGTAGATTCAACCTTATCATTCATAGGGTGCCCAAATATGGTTTTCATTTTTTCATAAGTATCTATAGCATCCCTTTCAAGAAAACTTCCTTCAAAAATAGAATCTAAAACTTGTTTAAAAGAAGCAGGCAAGCCAATATAAAAACACTTTAAGTAGTCTTCAATTTGATATTGAGGCACATAGCTAGCACGAATCCTTAATAACCTATCCCAAGCATCTTTTAAAGACTCATCAAGTAAATAGCAAAAAGTTCCAGCCCCGGTGGGTCTTTCCATAGCATCATTATTCATGAGCTTAGAGAGGATAGAGGGATTGTCCAAGGCACTAGAGCCCGGGAGAAAACCCTTAGTTCTTTTTGATTCGGCCATGGCAACGAGAAGGCAAACGGAAAGGAGAGGAGGAGATTGGGAAAGAGAGGGCGAATTAAACGGCAAGGGTGAAGTGGGGGAGAGGGAAACGAGAGGCAAATGGCAAATAATGTAAATGCGAGGGAGATGGGTTTGTGATGGGTACTTGGTATGTCTTGACTTGAGCGAAGACCTCCCCGGCAATGGTGCCAGAAATCCTTCTTGCTACGTCTTGAGCTTGCGTTGGTTTTCCTTGAAGAGGAGAGGGTGATGCAGCAAAGTGTAGCTTAAGTATTTCCCTCAGTTTTGAGAACCAAGGTATCAATCCAGTAGGAGGCTCCTCAAAAGTCCCACGCACCTACACAAACAAACTGAGAACTCGCAACCAACGCAATAAAGGGGTTGTCAATCCCTTCACGGCCACTTGCGAAAGTGAGATCTAATAAAGATAGTATGATAAGATAAATATATTTTTGGTATTTTATAATATAGATGCAAAATAAAGGTAGATTGAAAGCAAATATGATAAGAGATAGACCCGAGGGCCATAAGTATCACTAGAGGCTTCTCTCGAGATAGCATAAGTATTACGGTGGGTGAACAAATTACTGTCTAGCAATTGATAGAAAAGCGCATAGTTATGAGATTATCTAGGCATGATCATGTATATAGGCATCACGTCCATAACAAGTAGACCGACTCCTGCCTGCATCTACTACTATTACTCCACACATCGACCGGCTCCTGCCTGCATCTAGAGTATTAAGTTCATAAGAACAGAGTAACGCATTAAGCAAGATGACATGATGTAGAGGGATAAACACATGCAATATGATATAAACCCCATCTTGTTATCCTCGATGGCAACAATACAATACGTGCCTTGCAACCCTTTCTGTCACTGGGTAAGGTCACCGCAAGATTGAACCTAAAGCTAAGCACTTCTCCCATGGCAAGAAAGACCAATCTAGTAGGCCAAACCAAACTGATAATTCGAAGAGACTTGCAAAGATAACTCAATCATACATAAAAGAATTCAGAGAAGATTCAAATATTATTCATAAATAAACTTGATCATAAACCCACAATTCATCGGATCTCGACAAACACACCGCAAAAAGAGTTTACATCGAATAGATCTCCACAAGAGAGGGGGAGCACATTGTATTGAGATCCAAAAAGAGAGAAGAAGCCATCTAGCTAATAACTATGGACCCATAGGTCTGTGGTAAACTACTCACAACTCATCGGAGGGGCAAGGATGTTGATGTAGAGGCCCTCCGTGGTTGATTCCCCCTCCGACAGAGTGCCGGCGAAGGCTCCAAGATGGGATCTCGCGAATACAGAAGGTTACGGCGGTGGAAATTGTGATTCGTGGTGCTCCTGGATGTTTTCGAGGTACGTAGGTATATATAGGAGGAAGAAGTACGTCGGTGGCTGCCCTAGGGGCCCACGAGATAGGGGGCGCGCCCTACAGGGCGAGGGGCGCGACCCCCTATCTCGTGGGGCCCTCGGAAGCTTCTTGACTTGCACTCGAAGCTCTCCGGATCATGTTCGTTCCAAAAATCACGCTCCCGAAGGTTTCATTCCGTTTGGACTCTGTTTGATATTCCTTTTCTTCGAAATACCGAAATAGGCAAAAAAATAGCAATATGGGCTGGGCCTCCGGTTAGTAGGTTAGTCCCAAAAATGATATAAATGTGTAAAATAAAGCCCATAAACATCCAAAAGGGGTAATATAATAGCATGGAACAATAAAAAATTATAGATACGTTGGAGACGTATCATGGACTTGCTGAAAAGCTCTTATATTGACTCTTTCCGATGTTATGATAAATTGCAGTTGCTTCAATGACCGAGATTATAGTTTGTTAGTTTCAGTGAAGTTTCTGATTCATACTTGACACTATGAATAGATTGTTACATTAGCATAAGAAGTCATATGACAATATATATATGTTGCTGTTTCAAGAATGATCATGATGCCCTCATGTCCGTATTTTATTTTATCGACACCTCCATCTCTAAAACATGTGGACATATTTTTCGATTTCGGCTTCCACTTGAGGACAAGCAAGGTCTAAGCTTGGGGGAGTTGATACATCCATTTTGCATCATGCTTTGATATTGATATTTATTGCATTATGGGCTGTTATTACACATTATGTCACAATACTTATGCCTTTTCTCTCTTATTTTAGAAGGTTTACATGAAGAGGGAGAATGCCTGCAGCTGGAATTCTGGGCTGGAAAAGGAGCAAATATTAGAGACTCAAAGTGTGTTACGTCGACTAGTGGGGTGAATAGGCGATTTTTATGAATTCTTCACTGAGGAATTTCAGGGTGAGGAAATTCCTAAGCGAAGAATTATTTGCAGCGGAATAAGTACTCAGGTATAAGCAAAACAGAGTAACAACATAGTCATCGTGATGAAATGAAAGACAAACACAGAGTACAAAAAGCGTAAACACAGGATAAGCAGGATGAAGATAAAACAGATTGAAGAAATAGGATTGAGGAATTAGAGAAAGTATTCAGTCAAAGTCTTCAAACAGTAATGATCAGGTTCATCAACACATAACTGAGGAAATGAAAGGGTTGAGGAAACAGAACCAGTTGGCTTGGTGAAGAGAATGATTTGGTAGACCAGTTCCAACTGCTGCGACAGTTGTACGTCTGGTTGGAGCGGCTGAGTATTTAAACTCGAGGACACATAGTCCCGGACACACAGTCCTCATCGTATTCTCCTTGAGCTAAGATCACACAGACCTCACCCAACAGTAGTGGTAAGTCTTCACAGGTGACTTCCAAACCTTCACAGACTTGGTCACTCAGCAATCGAAAATTCCTCTTGGATGCTCAGACCATGACGCCTAACCGTCTAGAGGATACATAGTCCTCAAAGGTAACAAGCATCAGTTCCACACAGGAACAATCTCTTCAGTGATGATCAATCACTTCGGGTTTTGTAGGTTTGGGTTTGGGTTTTCCTCACTTGATGATTTGCGCTCAAAGTCCTCGGAGGATGGGATGCTCTCAAATGACAAGTGTCAGTTTCTCTCGGAGCAGCCAACCAACTAGTGGTTGAAGGGGGCGGCTATTTGTAGCCTAGGGAGCAGCCCGACATGATAAGACATAAATGCCCTTGTCTGATATGACCGTTAGGTGGTAGAATATTTTGGACAGTTGGCGCGTGATACGTCTCCAACGTATCTACTTTTCCAAACACTTTTTCCCTTGTTTTGGACTCTAACTTGCATGATTTGAATGAAACTAACCCAGACTGACGTTGTTTTCAGCAGAACTGCCATGGTGTTTTTTATTGTGCAGAAAACAAAAGTTATCGGAATGACCTGAAAATCCACGGAGATAACTTTCGGAAAATATAAAAAATACTAGCGAAAGAATCAAGGCACAGGGGGCCCACACCCTATCCACGAGGGTGGGGGGCGCGCCCCCTCCCCCTGGGCGTGCCCCCTGTCTCATGGGCCCCCTGATGCTCCACTGACCTCAACTCCAACTCTATATATTCTGTTTCGCGGAGAAAAAAATTAGAGAGAAAGTTTCATCGCGTTTTACGATATGGAGCCGCCGCCAAGCCCCAATCTCTCTCGGGAGGGCTGATCTAGAGTCCGTTCGGGGCTCTAGAGAGGGGGATTCGTCGCCGTCGTCATCATCAACCATCCTCCATCACCAATTTCATGATGCTCACCGCCGTGCACGAGTAATTCCATCGTAGGCTTGCTGGACGGTGATGGGTTGGATGAGATTTACCATGTAATCAAGTTAGTTTTGTTAGGGTTTGATCCCTAGTATCCACTATGTTCTGATATTGATGTTGCTATGACTTTGCTATGCTTAATGCTTGTCATTAGGGCCCGAGTACCATGATTTCAGATCTGAACCTATTATGTTTTCATGAATATATGTGAGTTCTTGATCCTATCTTGCAAGTCTATAGTCACCTATTATGTGTTATGATCCGACAACCCCGAAGTGACAATAATCAGGATACTTCTCGGTGATGACCGTAGTTTGAGGAGTTCATGTATTCACTATGTGTTAATGCTTTGGTTCGGTACTCTATTAAAAGGAGGCCTTAATATCCCTTAGTTTCCACTAGGACCCCGCTGCCACGAGAGGGTAGGACAAAACATGTCATGCAAGTTCTTTTTCATAAGCACGTATGACTATATTTGGAATACATGCCTACATTACATTGATGAACTAGAGCTAGTTCTGTGTCACCCTATATTATAGCTATTACACGAGGAATCGCATCCGACATAATTATCCATCACTAATCCAATGCCCACGAGCTTTTCACATATTGTGCTTTGCTTACTTACTTTTCCGTTGCTACCGTTACAATTACTGCAAAACTGCTATCGTTACTTTTGCCACTGTTACCATTACTATCATACTACTTTGCTGCTAAATATTGTGCTGCAGATACTAAGTTATCCAGGTGTGGTTGAATTGACAACTCAACTACAAATACTTGAGTTTTGGCTCCCCTTGTGTCTAATCAATAAATTTGGGTTGAATACTCTACCCTCGAAAGCTGTTGCGATCCCTATACTTGTGGGTTATCAAGACTAATTTCTGGCACCGTTGCCGGGGAGCATAGCTCTATTCTTTGAGTCACTTGGGATTTATATCTGCTAATCACTATTAAGAACTTGAAAGACGCAAGAACTAAGATTTTTCCCTCAACTACGAGGGGAGGTAAGGAACTGCCATCTAGCTCTACACTAGATTCTCCTTCTGTTTTGAGTAAGCTTGCGACACCTAAACCTGCTACTGCTATGAATTCTGATATGTCGCATGTTATTGATGATGCCACCTCTGCTATGCATGATACTTATGATGAGACTACTTCTATGCTTGATACTACTGTGCCATTAGGTGAGTATCTTGATGAACAACTTGGTAGGGCTAGAGAGAACGAAATTATTGATGAAATTATTGAAGATAGTGATGATGAAGGTTCTCCCCCTAAGTATGAATTGCTTGTTGTTCTTGAGGATTATGTTATGGATGAAGAAACTGCTAGAGATCTTTTTTGCTTTCAATGATAGATCTGATCTTAAGAAATTACTAGCTAAACTTAAACAGAAAACTCTGAATGCTAGAATGAAATATGACCCTGCTTTTGCTACTTCACCTATCTTTGTTACTGATAAGGATTATGAATTCTCTGTTGATCCTGAAATAATTACTTTGGTTGAATCTGATCCTTTTTACGGCTATGAATCTGAATCTGTTGTGGCACATCTTACAAAGTTGAATGATATAGCTACCATGTTTACTAATGATGAGAAGTCTTTCTATTATTATATCCTTAAGATATTTCCATTCTCATTGAAGGGTGATGCTAAAACTTGGTTTAATTCTCTTGATCCTGGTTGTGTGCGTAGTCCCTAGGATATGATTTATTACTTCTCTGCTAAATATGTCCCTGCTCATAAGAAACAAGCTGCCTTGCGGGAAATATATAATTTTGTGCAAATCAAAGAAGAGAGTCTCCCACAAGCTTGGGGGAGGCTTCTCCGATTACTTAATGCTTTGCCTGATCATCCTCTTAAGAAAAATGAAATACTTGATATCTTTTATAATGGACTAACCGATGCTTCCAAGGACCACTTGGATAGTTGTGCTGGTTGTGTTTTCAGGGAAAGAACAGTCGACCAAGCTAAATTTTTATTGAATAATATGTTGACTAATGAAAATAATTGGACTCTTCCTAAGCCAATTCTTGAACCAATTGAGCCAACTCCTGAGCCTATTCCTAAACCAACTCCGAAGAAGAGGGGTGTTCTATTTCTCAGTCATGTAGATATGCAAGAGGCAAAGAAATCAATGAAAGAAAAAAGGTATTAAAGCTGAAGATGTTAAGAATTTACCTCCTATTGAAGAAATACATGGTCTTAATTTACCACCTGTCGAAGAAACACATTGTTTTGATAACCCGGCACAGGTAGTAAAGGTAAATTTTCTCTATCGATATAATAAAGTTGAAATTACGTCTACTAAATTTCATAGCCAATGCTTAGATGAATTTGATGATTTTATGGCTAGACAAGAAAGTTTTAATGCTTATGTTGGTAGAGAATTAAAGAATAATGCTTTCGAGATAGGACGCTTGAGTGATTATATGGCTAGAGTTAAAGGTGAACTTAAACTCATTAGTAAATATGCTTCTATGGTTACCACTCAAGCAGAGCAAGTACTTAAAGCTCAAAGTGATTTGCTCGATGAATTAAATAATAAACATGATATTGCTGTTAGAGTGGCTACTAGAACTGGTAGAATGACTCAGGAACCTTTGTATCCTGAAGGCCACCCTAAGAGAATCGAGCAAGATTCTCAGAGAAATAATTTAGATGCACCTAGTCCTTCTAAAAAGAAGAAAAAGAAAAATGATAGGACTTTGCATGCTTCTAGTGAACCTGTTGTAGACACACCTGAGAATCCCAATAATATTTCTATTTCCGATGCTGAGACACAATCAGGTGATGAACATGAACCCGGTGATGATATTAATGATAATGTTCATGTTGATGCTCAACCTAGCAATAATAATGATGTAGAGATTGAACCTGCTGTTATCAAAGAATCAACGTTATGATAAGAGAGATTTTGTTGCTAGGAAGCATGGTAAAGAAAGAGAACCATGGGTTCAGAAACCCATCCTTTTCCTCCTAAACCATCCAAGACAAAGGATGATGAGGATTTTGAGCGTTTTCCTGAAATGATTAGACCTATTTTCTTACGTATGTGCTTAACTGATATGCTTAAAGTAAACTCTTATGCTAAATATATGAAGGATATCATTACAAATAAAAGAAAGATACCGGAAGCTGAAATTTCCACCATGCTTGCTAATTATACTTTTAAGGGTGGAATACCAAAGAAACTTGGAGATCCAGGAGTACCAACTATACCATGCTCCATTAAAAGAAACTATGTTAAAACTTCTTTATTTGATCTTGGAGCCGGTGTTAGTGTTATGCCTCTCTCTTTATATCGTAGACTTGAATTGAATAAGTTGACACCTACTGAAATCTCTTTGCAAATGGCTGATAAATCAACTGCTATACCTGTCGGTATTCGTAAGGATGTGCCTGTTGTGGTTGCAAATATCACTATCTTAACGGACTTTGTTATTCTTGATATTCCCGAGGACGATAGTATGTCGATTATCCTTGGTACACCCTTTTTGAATACTGCAGGGGCTGTTATTGATTGCAACAAAGGCAATGTCACTTTTCATGTTAATGGTAATGAGCATACGGTACACTTTCCTAGGAAACAACCTCAAGTTCATAGCATCAGTTCTATTGGAAAAGTTCCAACTATCATTATTGGAGGTTTTGAATTTCCTCTTCCCACTATCAAGAAAAAGTATGATATTCTTATTGTTGGGGATGTGCATATCCCCGTTGAGGTAACCTAGTGTTATTCAAAATTTCTCCGGTTCCATGTTATTCGGGATGAGTTTGTTAACAAGACTTGATCAACCTTGTTAGTGGATTCATTTTGATGATCATGAGATGGATGAAAGTAGAAGGCACAACCTTTTGTACCCTCTTTTTACTTTTTGTTATTTAGAATAAATAAAGCAAAAATAGTATTATCTGTCTGTTTTCTGAATTATCCGTGCAATAAAAAATATCCCAAAAATAAAAGTGCTCCAAATGCCCTGCAAATTTAGTATGATTTTTATGGAATATTTGAGGATTTTAGGCACTGAAAACACAACAGGTGGGCAAGCACCTGGCCATGAGGGTGGAGGGCGCGCCCACACCCCCTGGGCGCGCCCCCTATCTCATGGGCCCATAGTGGCCCCCTCCACTTATTCCTGCACCCACACACTCCATCTTCCTCCTAAAAAATCCCCATCCAGCTCAAGCACGAGTTCTAGCTCATTTTGCTGCGATTTTCGATCTCCTTGCTCAAAGCTCCATTCACAAAACTACTTTGGGAGATTGTTGCTTGGTATGTGACTCCTCCATTGGTCCAATTAGTTTTTGTTCTAGTGCATTATTCATTGCAAATTTTTGCTGCATAGGTGACCCTGTTCTTGAGCTTGCATGTCAAATTTATGAGGTCCTAAGTAATTCTAATGCATGATATAGGCTCTAGGCACTTGTGGGAGTAGTTGTTATCAATCTTGTTTAGTTTTATTCACTTTTATTTTGAAGTTACTAAAAATTTCAGAAATTTTCAGAAAATGATAAGGAGATTATTGAGGGGATCTTCTAGCCAAGGCTCCAAGGATAAACAAGCTAAGGAGAAAGAAAAGGCCAAGTATAATCTTCCTCGCATAGCAGAAGTAAGGCCTTGTGAGTGGCCATGTGATAATTTCTTGAGAGCAGCCGGGATTTATGAAGACTTTTATTCTTGGGCTGAAAATGCGGGCCTCACTGACTTCCTCCACAACCGGATCGATCAGTATCTCTTACTCACCAATACTTTTGTGCAAAACTTTTACTATTATCCTAAGAATTCACCTCCTTCAGTATCTTCTCATTTATATGATGAGACTAAGGAAATGTCATTACATAATTTTTGTGCGGTTTGTAGAATACCCTTTGAGGGCAGCTTAGATGAACCACATCGTAAAGATGTGGATGGTTTTGTTAACACTATTACTGTAGGGGATTCGAAAAAGGGTTCCGATGCGAGAATCACTAGCATACATTTTCCTGTTTTACGCTACTTTGCCATATTTGCTAGTCAATGCTTAATTGGTCGTGGAAATAGCGGAAACTTCAGTGTTCCTGATATTATTATTTTGTTCCATGCGTTGTTTGGTGACAACACTTTTAGTATGGGTGCCGTTATTGCTAAACGGTTAGGCCTGAACCGTACAAAGGGCCCCATCTTTGGAGGTATCTATGCTGCACGCCTTGCTGAACATTTTGAGACACCTATTAGGCATTATGAGAAAGAGGAGACACTGCTGCCTCTTTCCTTTTTAGATTACAGGAGCATGGTAGCGCATGAGTTTATTGTTTACAACGAAGATAAGATGCTTCTGTATAACCTGAGATTTAATAAGAAACACAATGAGATTATTACCCTGCCTGCACCTTTGTTGTTTGATTTAACTACAGACAATTACCTTGTCTTGCACGAAGCGGTGTACGCTCATCGAGGCCAGACATCCGCTCCAGAGCCTGAGTCGGAACCTCCACTGGACCCTTATCGTCCATCATCTTATTAGTGGGATCCGGAGGAGATCGCTAGCTAGTGGTATCCTGATGACACTGCTCAGTACACCAGGGAGAGTAGCCACGCTCCTTGGCATTAGACCAACTTAGGCCAAAAGCCTAAGCTTGGGGGAGTACGTATTTCTCACCGACTTTACATTCATGTTCACACACTATTCTAGTTGTCGGTGCTCATACTCTTTCATTGTATTATTCATGCTAGTTTAATTTATTTTTCTATCTTTCTTCTTGTGTGTTTGATAAACCTTAAGAAAACAAAAAAAATTAGTTAGTTTAATTTCCATGCTTGTAGTAGTAATTAAAAGAAAACCCAAAAAGATTTCTCGTTCTTCTTTTACTTGTTGGGAGCTTTCCCGTGTAAATAAGTTTTATTTCTTTGCTTTCCTTTGGGGGTCAAGAGTAGAAGACCATATTGAAAATGTTTAGTGGCTCTCATATGCATGATTGTTGATTTAACTTGGAGCCCATATCACCTTGTCTTCTCTCTTGAATTGAATGCTTGCAGATTCCAGCTTAGTCCAATGCACGTGCACTATTATTATTGTACACACCATTCGGTTGTGCAAGTGAAAGGCAATAATGACAATATATGATGGACTGGTTGAGATGAGAGAAGCTGGTATGAACTTGACCTCTGTTGTTTTTGTAAATATGATGAGTTCATCGTTCCTGATTCAGCTTATTATGAATAAACATGTTTGCAATGACAATTACAGATCATAGTTACATATGCCATGCTTAATTAGCTAGGAGCTTATAATGGTTTACCTTGCGTGCCAACATGCTATTAAAATGGTTATGATGTGGTATGATGGGATGGTATCCTCCTTTGAATGAATTGAGTGACTCGACTTGGCACATGTTCACGCATGTAGTTGAAACAAATCAACATAGCCTTCATGATATTTCTGTTCATGGTGGATTATATCCTACTCATGTTTGCACCTCGTGTAGATTAATTTTAATGCATGTTCATGACTGTTGTCGCTCTCTTAGTTGGTCGCTTCCCAGTCTTTTGCTAGCCTTCACCTGTACTAAGCGGGAATACTGCTTGTGCATCCAAACTCCATAAACCCCAAAGTTATTCCATATGAGTCCACCATACCTTCCTATATGCGGTATCTACCTGCCGTTCCAAGTAAATTTGTATGTGCCAAACTCCAAACCTTCAAATGAAATTCTGTTTTGTATGCTCGAGCAGCTCATGTTTCAACTAGGGTTGTCTGTATCTACCATGCTAGGTGGGTTATTCTCAAGAGGAGTGGACTCCGCTCCTCATTCACGAGAAAATGGTTGGTAACCGGGATGCCCAGTCCCATGATCAAAAAGATCAAAGAAAATCAAAATAATTAAAACAAAACTCCTCGAGGACTGTTGTTGGTATGGACGGTACCGCGTTGTTTCAGTTGGCCGTGGAGTGTGCTTGTTGGTGGTGGGGGAGTATAAACTTTACCATTCTGTTTGGGAACTGCCTATAATGTATGTAGCATGGAAGATATCGAGATCTCATAGTTGTTGCATTGACAGTGAAAGTATACCGCTCAAAATGTTATTCATCTCTATTTTAAAATCGAGCTCTGGCACCTCTACAAATCCCTGCTTCCCTCTGCGAAGGGCCTATCTATTTACTTTTATGTTGAGTCATCACCTTCTTATTAAAAAGCACCCGCTGGAGAGCAGAGATGTCATTTGCATGCATTACTATTATTTTATATTGGGTATGACTTGACTGGATCTCTTTTACCATGAATTACAATGTTTAGTCAGTCCTTGATATTTAAAGGTGCTCTGCATTTATGTTTTGCGGCCTCAGAAGGGCTAGCGAGATACCATCTTGTTATATCATATCATGATTGTTTTGAGGAAGTGTTGTCATCCGAGTTTTATTATTATTGCTCGCTAGTTGATTATGCCATTGACATGAGTAAACATGAGACCTAAGTGTTATTGTGAATATGGTTAGTTCATAATCTTTGCCGAAAACTTGAATGCTGGCTTGACATATTTACAACAACAAGAGCAAACAGAGTTTGTAATTTTTTTTCTTTATCACTTTTAGTTTATCAACTGAATTGCTTGAGGACAAGCAAAGGTTTAAGCTTGGGAGAGTTGATACGTCTCCAACGTATCTACTTTTCCAAACACTTTTGCCCTTGTTTTGGACTCTAACTTGCATGATTTGAATGAAACTAACCCGGACTGATGTTGTTTTTAGCAGAACTGCCATGGTGTTGTTTATTGTGCAGAAAACAAAAGTTCTCGGAATGACTTGAAAATCCACGGAGATAACTTTTGGAAAATATAAAACATACTGGCGAAAGAATCACACAAGGGGCCCACACCCTATCCACGAGGGTGGGGGGCACGCCCCCCTGTCTCATGGGCCCCCAGATGCTCCACCGACCTCAACTCCAACTCTATATATTCCGTTTCGCGGAGAAAAAATCAGAGAGAAAGTTTCATCGTGTTTTACAATACGGAGCCGCCGCCAAGCCCTAATCTCTCACGGGAGGGCTGATCTGGAGTCCGTTCGGGGCTCCGGAGAGGGGGATTCACCGTCGTCGTCATCATCAACCATCCCCCATCACCAATTTCATGATGCACACCGCCGTGCGTGAGTAATTCCATCGTAGGCTTGCTGGACGGTGATGGGTTGGATGATATTTACCATGTAATCAAGTTAGTTTTGTTAGGGTTTGATCCCTAGTATCCACTATGTTCTGAGATTGATGTTGCTATGACTTTGCTATGCTTAATGCTTGTTACTAGGTCCGAGTGCCATGATTCAAGATCTGAACCTATTATGTTTTCATGAATATATGTGAGTTCTTGATCCTATCTTGCAAGTCTATAGTCACCTATTATGTGTTATGATCCGACAACCCCGAAGTGCCAATAATCGGGATACTTCTTGGTGATGACCGTAGTTTGAGGAGTTCATGTATTCATTGTGTGTTAATCCTTTGGTCCGGTACTCTATTAAAAGGAGGCCTTAATATCCCTTAGTTTCCACTAGGACCCCGATGCCACGGGAGGGTAGGACAAAAGATGTCATGCAAGTTCTTTTCCATAAGCACGTATGACTATATTCGGAATACATGCCTACATTACATTGATAAACTGGAGCTAGTTCTGTGACACCCTATGTTATAGCTATTACATGAGGAATCGCATCCGACATAATTATCCATAAATGATCCAATGCCTACGAGCTTTTCGCATATTGTGCTTTGCTTATTTACTTTTCCGTTGCTACTGTTACAATTACTACAAAACTGCTATCGTTACTTTTGCCACTGTTACCATTACTATCGTACTACTTTGCTACTAAATACTTTGCTACAGATACTAAGTTATCCAGGTGTGGTTGAATTGACAACTCAACTGCTAATACTTGAGAATATTCTTTGGCTCCCCTTGTGTCGAATCAATAAATTTGGGTTGAATACTCTACCCTCGAAAGCTGTTGCAATCCTCTATACTTGTGGGTTATCAACGCGTGGCACAACAACGGTCCGATTTGATGTTTGAATTCCTTAGGGCTATCATGTTCCTCACTGTGTAGGCAATCCGCACTGGCAAATTCCTAACTACTTGGTCAAAACAAATTCCTCAGAGACCAGAAGATCTTCGTCTCTATCACTGAAGAAATTGACTGAACTGATATGAGATTTACAATGGCTTCACTCGAAGGATTTGGTAGGTGTAGGATTTTGAGATGAGCATCACTTGGAAATCAGTTTCCTTAGTATTACCTCGACCCCCTTTAACAGTACGGTGTTTCCTATGACTCAAGAAAGAGAAAATGAAACTACGAAAACAAAAGTCTTCACGCTTCAGATTCCTCACATGAATATCGAAGTCTTCAAGGTCACACCAATTTCTTCACTTTCAAAGTCTTCAGTAGAACCAAAGTCTTCAGCCGAAGACATTCATTTGTAGGAGTCGACTTTTACTATAAATATCAAACTCCTCATTGACTTATAGAGCCTGTGTACACTCACAAACATATTAGTTCCTTAACCTATAAGTCTTCAATACACCAAAATCACTAAGGGGCACTCGATGCACTTACAGAGACCTATTCTGCACAACTCCAAAAGTCCTGAAACTTCACGGAGGCACGTTTTGGAATTAATAAAAACTACTAGCAAAAGAATCAACCAGAGGGGGCCCACACCCTAGCCACGAGGGTGGGGGCGCGCCCTACCCCCTAGGCACGCCCCCTGTCTCGTGGGCCCCCTGGCAGGCCTTCGGTGCCCATCTTTTGCTATATGAAGTCTTTCGCCCTGGAAAAAATTAGAAGGAAGCTTTCGGGATGAAGCGCCGCCGTCTCGAGGCGGAACCTTGGCGGAACCGATCTAGGGCTCCGGTGGAGCTGTTCTGCCGGCGAAACATCCCTCCGGGAGGGGGAAATCGTTACCATCATCATCACCATCGATCCTCTCATCGGGAGGGGGTCAATCTCCATCAACATCTTCACCAGCACCATCTCCTCTCAAACCCTAGTTTATCTCTTGTATCCGACCTTTGTCTCAAAACCTCATATTGGTACCTGTGGGTTGCTAGTAGTGTTGATTACTCCTTGTAGTTGATGCTAGTTGGTTTATTCGGTGGAAGATTACATGTTCAGATCCTTAATGCATATTAATGCCCCTCTGATTATGAACATGAATATGATTTGTGAGTAGTAATGTTTGTTCCTGAGGACATGAGAGAAGTCTTGCTATAAGTAGTCATGTGAATTTGGTATTCATTCGATATTTTGATAAGATGTATGTTGTCTTTCCTCTAGTGGTGTCATGTGAACATCGACTACATGACACTTCACCATTATTTGGGCCTAGGGGAAGGCATTGGGAAGTAATAAGTAGATGATGGGTTGCTAGAGTGACAGAAGCTTAAACCCTAGTTTATGCGTTGCTTCGCAAGGGGCTGATTTGGATCCATATGTTTCATGCTATGGTTAGGTTTACCTTAATTCTTCTTTCGTAGTTGCGGATGCTTGCGAGAGTAGTTAATCATAAGTGGGATGCTTGTCCAAGGAAGGGCAGCACCCAAGCACCGGTCCACCCACATATCAAATTATCAAAGTAACGAACATGAATCATGTGAGCGTGATGAAACCTAGCTTGACAATAATTCCCATGTGTCCTCGGGAGAGTCTTCCTTTATATGAGAGTTTATCCAGGCTTGTCCTTTTCTACAAAAAGGATTGGGCCACCTTGCTGCACCTTGTTTACTTTTTTTGCTTGTTACCCGTTACAAATTACCTTATCACAAAACTATCTATTACCGATAATTTCAGTGCTTGTAGAGAATACCTTACTGAAAACTGCTTGTCATTTCCTTCTGCTCCTCGTTGGGTTCGACAATCTTACTTATCGAAAGGACTACGATAGATCCCCTATACTTGTGGGTCATCAGATCGACAAAACCTTCTAGTTGCATCATATAAAACTCTTCTTTAAGAAATCCATTACGGAATGCAGTTTTGATATCCATTTGCCAAATTTCATATTAATAAAATGCGGCAATTGCTAACATGATTCAGACAGACTTAAGGATCGCTACGGGTGAGAAGGTCTCATCATAGTCAATTCCTTGAACTTGTCGAAAATCTTTCGCAACAAGTCAAGCTTTGTAGACAGTAACATTACCATCAGCGTTAGTCTTCTTCTTGAAGATCCATTTATTTTCTATGGCTTGCCGATCATTGGGAAAGTCAACCAAAGTCCACACTTTGTTCTCATACATGGATCCAATCTCAGATTTCATGGCCTCAAGCAATTTCGCGGAATCTGGGCTCATCATCGCTTCCTCATAGTTGTTAGGTTTGTCATGGTCTAGTAACATGACTTCCAGAACAGGATTACCGTACCACTCTGGCGCGGAATGTACTCTGGTTGACCTACGAGGTTCGGTAGTAGCTTGATCTAAAGTTTCATGATCATCATCATTAGCTTCCTCACTAATTGGTGTAGGCATTACTAGAACTGATTTCTGTGATGAACCACTTTCCAATCCGAGAGAAGGTACAATTACCTCATCAAGTTCTACTTTCTCCCACTCACTTCTTTCGAGAGAAACTCCTTCTCTAGAAAGGATCCATTCTTAGCAACAAATATCTTGCCTTCAGATCTGTGATACATGGTGTACCCAATTGTTTCTTTTGGGTATCCTATGAAGATGCACTTCTCCGATTTGGGTTTGAGCTTATCAGGCTGAAGCTTTTTCACAGAAGCATCGCAACCCCAAACTTTAAGAAACGACAGCTTAGGTTTCTTGCCAAACCACAGTTCATATGGTGTCATCTCAACGGATTTAGATGGTGCCCTATTTAACGTGAATGCAACCGTCTCTAATGCATAATCCCAAAATGATTGTGGTAAATCGGTAAGAGACATCATAGATCGCACCGTATCTAATAAAGTACGGTTATGACGTTCCGACACACCATTACGCTGTGGTGTTGCAGGGGGCGTGAGTTGCGAAACTATTCCACATTGTTTTAAATGAAGACCAAACTCGTAAATCAAATATCCGCCTCCGCGATCAGATTGTAGAAACTTTATTTTCTTGTTACGATGATTTCCAACTTCATTCTGAAATTCTTTGAACTTTTCAAATGTTCCAGACTTATGTTACATTAAGTAGATATACCCATATCTGCTCAAGTCATCTGTGAAGGTCAGTAAATAACGATACCCGCCGCGAGCCTCAACACTCATTGGACCGCATACATCAGTATGTATTATTTCCAATAAGTCAGTGGTCACTCCATTGTTCCGGAGAACGGAGTCTTAGTCATCTTGCCCATGACGCATGGTTCGTAAGTATCAAGTGATTCATAATCAAGTGATTCCAAAAGCCCATCTGCATGGAGTTTCTTCATGCGCTTTACACCAATATGACCTAAACGGCAGTGCCACAAATAAGTTGCACTATCATTATTAACTTTGCATCTTTTGGCATCAATATTATGAATATGTGTATCACCACGATCGAGATTCAACAAAAATAGACCACTCATCAAAGGTGCATGACCATAAAAGATATTACTCATATAAATAGAACAACCATTATTCTCTGGTTTAAATGAATAACCGTCTTGCATCAAACAAGATCCAGAAATAATGTTCATGCTCAACGCTGGCACCAAGTAACAATTATTCAGGTCTAAAACTAGTCCCAAAGGTAGATGTAGAGGTAGCATGCCGATGACGATCACATCGACCTTGGAACCATTTCTGACGCGCATCGTCACCTCGTCCTTAGCCAATCTTCGCTTAATCCGTAGCCCCTGTTTCGAGTTGCAAATATGAGCAACAGAACCAGTATCAAATACCCAGGCGCTACTATGAGCATTAGTAAGGTACACATCAATAACATGTATATCAAATATACCTTTGTTCACTTTGCCATCCTTCTTATCCGCCAAATACTTGGGGGAAGTTCCGCTTCTAGTGTCCAGTCCCTTTGCAGTACAAGCACTCAGTTTCAGGCTTAGGTCCAGACTTGGGCTTCTTCCCGGGAGTAGCAACTTGCTTTCTATTCTTCTTGAAGTTCCCCTTCTTACCTTTTCCCTCTTTCTTGAAACTAGTGGTCTTGTTAACCATCAACACTTGATGCTCCTTCTTGATTTCTACCTCTGCAGCCTTAAGCATTGCAAAGAGCTCGGGAATTGTCTTGTTCATCCCTTGCATATTATAGTTCATCATGAAGCTTTATAGCTTGCTGGCAGTGATTGAAGAACTCAGTCAATAACACTATCATCCGGAAGATTTTCTCCCAGCTGAGTCAAGTGGTTATGGTACCAAGACATTGTGAGTATGTGTTCACTAACAGAACTGTTCTCCTCCATCTTGCAGCTATAGAACTTGTTGGAGACTTCATATCTCCCAACTCGGGCATTTTCTTGAAATATTAACTTCAACTCTTGTAACATCTCATATGCTCCATGACATTCAAAACATCTTTGAAGTCCCGATTCTAAGCCGTAAAGCATGGCAACTGAACTAACAAGTAGTCATCACATCGAGCTTGCCAGATGTTCATAACATCAACATCTGCTCCTGCAGCAGGCCTTTAACCTAGAGGTGCATCAAGGACATAATTCTTTTGTGCAGCAATGAGGATAATCCTCAAGTTATAGACCCAGTCCATGTAGTTGCTACCATCATCTTTCAACTTAGCTTTCTCTAGGAACACATTAAAATTCAAGGGAACGGTAGCACGGGCCATTGGTCTACAACATAGATATGCAAAAACTATCAGGACTAAGTTCATGATAAATTTAAGTTCAATTAATCATATTACTAAAGAAATCCCACTTAGATTGACATCCCTCGAGTCATCTAAATGATCACGTGATCCATATCAACTAAACCATGTCCGATCATCACGTGAGATGGAGTAGTTTTCAATGGTGAACATCTCTATGTTGATCATATCTACTATATGATTCACGTTCGACCTTTCAGTCTTAGTGTTCCGAGGCCATGTCTGTACATTCTAGGCTCGTCAAGTTTAACCTGAGTATTCTGCATGTGCAAAACTGTTTTGCACCTGTTGTATGTGAACGTAGAGCTTACCACACCCGATCATCACGTGGTGTCTCGCCACGACGAACGATCGCAACGGTGCATACTGATACGTCTCTAATGTATCTATAATTTATGAAGTATTCGTGCCATGTTTACAACAATTTTATATGGTTTTGGTATGATTTGCATGGAACTAACCCGGGCTGACGCTGTTTTCAGCAGAACTACTGTGGTGTTGTTTTTTGTGCAGAAATGAAAGTTCTCCAAATGAGCTGAAACTTTTTGACAATTTTTTTGGAATAAAAGAGACCCCCGAAGCTTCATGGAAGGACCAGAAGGTGAAGGAGTAGGGAACAAGGCATGGGGCGTGCCTGGGCCCTTGTCCGTGCCCCGGTGGGTTGTGCTCACCTCCAGGACCATCTTCGCATGAAACCGACGCCAAAAAATCCTATAAATAGAGAAACCATCAGAAATAACCCTAGATCAGAAGTTCCACCGCCTCAAGGCTCTGTAGACACCGAAAACCAATCTAGACCCTATTTCGGCACCCTGCCGGAGGGGGAAATCATCTCCAGTGGCCATCTTCATCATCCCGGTGGCCACGATGATGAGGAGGGAGTAGTCCACCCTCGGGGCTAAGGGTTTGTACCAGTAGCTATGTGTTTAATCTCTCTCTCTCTCTCTCATGTTCTTGAGATGTCACGATCATGATGTATCACGGGCTTTGTTAGTATAGTCGGATCATATGGTGTTTCCCCTCTCTATCTTGTTGTGATGAATTGAGTTTACCCTTTGAGATTTCGTTGTTATCGGATTGAATACTTTTATGGATTTGAGAACACTTGATATATGTCTTGCAATTGAATACTCGTGGTGACAATGGGGTATCGCATTGATACACTTGATATATGTTTTCGTACTCAACTCGCGGATTCCCAAGGTGACATTGGAGTAATCTATGCATAGGGGTTGATGCACGTTCTTGTCTTTAGTTTCTCCGGTAGAAATCTCGGGGCACTCTTTGAAGTTCTTTGTGTTGAATTGAGTATTATGAATATGAATTTGCTTTGGTGTTATTTTAGTACGAACTCTAGGATAGATCAAACGGAAAGAATAGCTTTGTGTTATTTAGTACAAACTCTTGAATAGATCAAACGGAAAGAATAGCTTTGAGGTGGTTTCGTACCCTAGAAACAATTTATTCTTATGTTCTCTGCTAGATAGGAACTTTGGAGTGATTCTTCATCGCACTTTGAGGGATGGTTAGATGATCCAATTATATTAGCATTGTTAAGAGATTGCACTAGCGAAAGTATGGACCCTAGGCCTTGTTTCTAAGCATTGCCATACCATTTTTGTGCCCATTTACTATTTGCTAACTTGTTGTTTTTATTTATTGAGATTATAAAAATATATTCCTACCATCAATATTACACTTTCATCACCATCTTTTCACCGAACTAGTGCACCTATACAATTTGCCATTGTATTGGATGCGTTGGGGACACAAGAGATTTCTTGTATTTGGTTGCACGGTTGTTCGAGCGAGACCATCTTCATCCTACACCTCCCACGGATTGATAAACCTTAGGTCATCCACTTGAGGGAAAATTGCTACTGTCCTACAAAACTATGTGCTTGGAGGCCCAACACTAGTCTACAAGAATAAAGTTGTGTAGTAGACATCACATAGTCAGGGAGAACACTTATACCTTGAAATTTAGTGAAGGGTCATCTTATAATGCTACCACCGTACCAAGCAAAATAAGATGCATAAAAAATAAACATCACATGCAATCAAAATATGTGACATGATATGGCCATCATCATCTTGTGCCTTTGATCTCCATATCCAAAGCACCGTCATGATCTCCATCGTCACCGGCTTGACACCTTGATCTCCATCGTAGCGTCGTTGTCGTCTCACCAACTATTGCTTCTACAACTATTGCTACCGCATAGTGATAAAGTAAAGCAGTTACATGGCGAATGCATTTCATACAATAAAGTGACAACCATAAAGCTCCTGTGAGTTGCCGATAACTTTTACAAAACATGATCATCTCATACAATAACTTATATCACATCATGTCTTGACCATATCACATCACAACATGCCCTGCAAAAACAAGTTAGACGTCCTCTACTTTGTTGTTGCAAGTTTTACGTGGCCGCTACGGGCTTCTAGCAAGAACCGTTATTACCTACGCATCAAAACCACAACGATTTTTTGTCAGTGTGCTGTTTTAACCTTCAACAAGGACTGGCCGTAGTCAAATTTGACTCAACTAAAGTTGGAGAAACAGACACCCGCCAGCCACCTTTATGCAAAACAAGTTGCATGTCTGTCGGTGGAACTGTTCTCATGAATGTGGTCATGTAAGGTTGCTCCGGGCCTCTTCATCCAACAATACCGCCGAATCAAAATAAGATGTTGGTGGTAAGCATTATGACTATTATTGCCCACAACTCTTTGTGTTCTACTCATGCATATCATCGACGCATAGACCTGGCTCGGATGCCACTATTGGGGAACATAGCATACAATTTTAAAAATTATCCTATGATCATGCAAGATTTATCTAGGAGATGCATAGAAACGAGATGGGGAGAGTGTGTCCACGTACCCTCGTAGACCAAAAGCGGAAGCATTAGTTTAACGCGGTTGATGTAGTCAAACGTCTCCATGATCCAACCAATCAAGCACCGAACGTACGACACCTCTGAGTTCTGCACATGTTCAGCTCGATGACGTCCCTCGAACTCTTGATCCAGCAGAGGGTCGAGGGAGAGTTTCATCAGCACGACGGCATGGTGACAGTGATGGTGATGTGATCCACGCAGGGCTTTGCCTAAGCACTACGTGAATATGACCGGAGGAGTAAACCGTGGAGGGAGACACCGCACACAGCTTGGAACAATTGGTGTGTCTCCAAGGGATGCCCTGGCCACGTATATAAAGGAGGGAGAGGAAGGAGGCCGGTCCTAGGGGGCGCGCCAAGTGGGAGGAGTCCTACAAGGACTCCAAGTCCTAGTAGGATTCTGCCCCCCTCTTATTCCTTCTCATGGAGGTGGAAAGGGGGAAGGAGAGGGAGATGGGGAAAGGAAAGGGGGGTCGCGCCCCCTTCCCGTTGTCCAATTCGGACAGCCCATGGGGTGGCGCTGATATGTCTCCGTCGTATCTATAATTTTTGATTGTTCCATGCCAATATTAATCAACTTTCATATACTTTTGGAAACTTTTTATTCTATTTTTGGGACTAACATATTGATCCAGTGCCCAGTGCCAGTTCCTGTTTGTTGCATGTTTTATGTTTTGCAGAAAACCCATATCAAACGGAGTCCAAACGGGATAAAAATGGACAGAGAATATTTTTGGAACATTTATGATTTTTGGGAAGAAAAATCAACGCGAGGCGATGCTCGAGGGGCCCACAAGGCAGGGGGCCCGCCCCGAGGGGGGGGGGGGGGTGGGCGCGTCCCTGATCCTCGTGGACACCCCATAAGGCGGTTGCAGATCTTCTTTTGCCGCAAGAAAGGTAATATCCGGAAACAAATCGTCTTGAAGGTTTCAATCCAATCGGAGTTACGGATCTCCAGGAATATAAGAAACGGTGAAAGGGCAGAATCTAGGAATGCAGAAATAGAGAGAGACAGAGAGAAAGATCCCATCTCGGAGGGCTCTCGCCCCTCCCATGCTATGGAGGCCATGGACCAGAGGGGAAACCCATCTCCTATATAGGGAGAAGGTCAAGGAAGAAGACGAAGAATGGGGGCTCTCCCCTCCTCGCTTCCGGTGGCGCCGGAACGCCGCCGGGGCCATCATCATCACCGTGATCTACACCAACACGTCCGTCATCTTCACCAACATCTCCATCACCTTCCCCCATCTATATTCAGCAGTCCACTCTCCAGCAACCCGTTGTACCCTCTACTTGAACATGGTGCTTTATGCTTCATATTATTATCCAATGATGTGTTGCCATCCTATGATGTCTGAGTAGATTTTTGTTGTCATTTCGGTAATTGGTGAATTGCTATGATTGGTTTAATTTGCTTGTGGTTATGTTGTTGTCCTTTGGTGCCCATCATATGAGCGCGCGCGTGGATCACACCATAGGGTTAGTTGTATGTTGATAGGACTATGTATTGGAGGGCTAGAGTGACAGAAGCTTCAACCTAGCATAGAAATTGATGCATACGGGATTGAAGGGGGACCAATATATCTTAATGCTATGGTTGGGTTTTACCTTAATGAACGTTAGTAGTTACGGATGCTTGCTAATAGTTTCCAATCATAAGTGCATAGAATTCCAAGTCAGGGATGACATGCTAGCAGTGGCCTCTCCCACATAAAACTTGCTATCGGTCTAGTAAAGTAGTCAATTGCTTAGGGACAATTTCACAACTCCTACCACCACTTTTCCACACTCGCTATACTAACTTTATTGCTTCTTTATCTAAACAGCCCCTAGCTTTTATTTATGTGCTCTTTATTATCTTGCAAACCTATCCAACAACACCTACAAAGTACTTCTAGTTTCATACTTGTTCTAGGTAAAGCGAATGTCAAGCGTGCGTAGAGTTGTATCGGTGGTCAATAGAACTTGAGGTAATATTTGTTCTACCTTTAGCTCCTTGTTGGGTTCGACACTCTTACTTATCGAAAGAGGCTAGAATTGATCCCCTATACTTGTGGGTTATCAAGACCTTTTTCTGGCGCCGTTGCCGGGGAGTTATAGCATGGGGGTGAATATACTCGTGTGTGCTTGTTTGCTTTATCACTAAGTAGATTTTATTTACTGTTCTAAGTTGTTCTCTATCTTTAGTTATGGATATGTAACACGAAATACCAAAAAAATTAGGTGTACTTGCTACTCATGAAGATGGGGAACCTCCTAAAACCGTTGATGCTCATTATGTGAAAGATATTATGTACTACTTTAATAATCCAGAGAAAAGCCCATTCAATTATGTTATGGGAGACACGTTGGATCAACGTGAATACTTTAGGGATTATCGCTTGACTCAAAAAGGGAAACTATTATGGGATCAAATTTATATGTTGCATTGGTATGCTCGACAACTATGATTGAGATATGATTATACTTGTTGCTCTAGGATGAAGGCTCCACACGTTCCCTTTTCATGTAGATTTAATGATAATAAAACCTTTGCTTCTTACGGCAATGGCATATATGATTACTATGATGTGGAACAAATAGAAGAATTTGTTGCTTTTATGGGTGCTTATGAAATTGAATCTTTGTTTAAAGAGTGTGAAAATCTTGATGATGCTGTTACAGACCTGAAAATTTTGCTATACTTAAATATTGCTATGAGAATTATGAATTCAGTGTCGATATTGATGCTTTATTGAGAAAGTCTCCGATGTCCAAGAAGAGACTAATATTTTGCAGGAGTCTATGAAAGAAGAAATTGATGAAACTGTGAGCTCATTGGATGAAAAAGATGATGAGGAGAGCGAAGAACAAAAGGAGTAAGAGCGGATTAGCTACCCGTGCCCACCTTCTAATGAGAGTAACTCTTCAACTCATACATTGTTTAATTCTCCTTTGTGCTTACTGAAGGATGATTGCTATGATGATTGTTATGATCCTGTTGATCCTTTTGAAATATCCCTTTTTGTTGATGCTTATGGCCAAGATGCAAATATGAATTATGCTTATGGAGATGAACTTGCTATAGTTCCTTATGTTAAACATGAAATTGTTGCTATTGCACCCACACATGATAGTCCTATTATCTTTTTGAATTCTCCCTACTACACTATATCGGAGAAGTTTGCCCTTATTAAGGATTATATTGATGGGTTGCGTTTTACTACTACACATGATGATTTTGATAGATATAATATGCATGTGTTTGCTGCTCCTACTTGCAATTATTATGAGAGAGGAACTATCCAATATGATAAAAATTGCAAGAAACTGCTTATACTATGCATTGGCCTTTACTATGTGTGCATGAATTGTTCTTTTATGACATGCCGATGCATAGGAAGAGAGTTAGACTTCAGTGTTGCATGATATATGTTACTTTGTGCTTATACTAAATTACCAATATTGTTAATTAAAATTGGTTTTGATATACCTTGGGATCCGGGTGGATCCATTACTTGAGCACTATATGCCTAGCTTAATGGCTTTAAAGAAAGCGCTGCCAGGGAGACAACCCGAAATTTTTAGAGAGTCATTTATTTCTGTTGTGTGCTTTCATATACTTAAAAAATAAAAAAAATAAAGAGGGGAACCCAAAACTTTTTCAAAAGGAAAAGTGAAAGTGAGAAAGACAAGCATTGTTGAAGTGGGGGAGCTCCTTGAACTTTGTTCATGCTCACGGAAACTTTGTGAATCTTAATTATAGAAGCTTTTCATAAAAAATAATTATCCCCTTGTACAATTCCACTGTATTATAAAAATAATGTGCCAAGGTTTGCCTTTAGGATGTTTACATTGCTTGTTGGTTTGTGCGGTGCAGGACAGAAACTTTGGCTGTAGCGCGCGATTTTACATTTTTTACTGGAACGTCAGATGGTTCTGAAACTTTTTGCACTATCTTTATATACAAATTTTTTATTTTTACCAATTTTGGAAGAATTTTTGGAGTATATAAGTATGGTGAATGTTCAGATTACTACAGACTGTCCTGTTTAAGACAGATTCTGTTTTTGATGCATAGTTTGCTTATTTTGATGAAACTATCGATTTCTATCAGTGGATTAAGCCATGGAAAAGTTATATTACAGTAGCTACAATGAAAAAACAAAATATGAATTGGTTTGCAACAGTACTTAGAGTAGTGATTTGCTTTATTATACTAACGGATCTTACTAAGTTTTCCGTTGTGTTTTGTGTGGATGAAGTGTTCGAAGATCGAGGAGGTCTCGATATGAGGAAAAGGAGGAGAGGTAAGAGCTCAAGCTTGGGGATGCCCAAGGCACCCCAAGTAAATATTCAAGGAGACTCAAGCGTCTAAGCTTGGGGATGCCCCGGAAGGCATCCCATCTTTCTTCAACAAGTATCGGTATGTTTTCGGATTCGTTTCGTTCATGTGATATGTGCAAATCTTGGAGCGTCTTTTGCATTTAGTTTTCACTTTTATTTTATGCACCATGCTGGTATGAGATAGTCCATGGTTGATTTATAGAATTCTCATTGCACTTCACTTAAGTCTTTTGAGTATGGCTTTATAGAATGCTTCATGTGCTTCACTTATATCATTTGAAGTTCAGATTGCCTGTTTCTCTTCACATAGTAAACCACCATTTGTAGAATGCTCTTTTGCTTCACTTATATTTGTTAGAGCGTGGGCATATATTTTGTAGAAATAATTAAACTCTCTTGCTTCAATTATATCTATTTAGAGAGATGACAGGAATTGGTCATTCACATGGTTAGTCATAAAATCCTACATAAGACTTGTAGATCACTGAATATCATATGTTTGATTCCTTGCAATAGTTTTGCAATATAGAGATGATAATATGTGGGAGGTTCTAGTAAATGGTTGTGTTTAGTAAGAATATTGGTGTTAAGGTTTGTGATTCCCGAAGCATGCACGTATGGTCTCCTAACTATGTAACCAAATTGGCGTGCATTGTATTTTGATTGTTTATCTTTGCGTGAAGGTCGGGGGCGCGCGATGGTTAACTCCTACCAACCTCCCCCCTAGGAACATGCGTAGTAGTACTTTGCTTTGAGGGCCAATAAAATTTTGCAATAAGTATATGAGTTCTTTATGAGTAATGTGAGTCCATGGATTATACACACTCTTACCTTTCCGCAATTTGCTAGCCTCTTTGGAACCGTGCATTGCCCTTTCTCACCTCGAGAGTTGGTGCAAACTTCGCCGGTGCATCCAAACCCCGTGATACGATACACTCTATCACACATAAGCCTCCTTATATCTTCCTCAAAACAGCCACCATACCTACCTATCACGGCATTTCCATAGCCATTCTGAGATATATTGCCATGCAACTTCCATCATCATCATATACATGACTTGAGCATTCATTATCACATTGCTTTGCATGATCGTAAGACAGCTAGCATGATGTTTTCATGGCCAATCCGTTTTTTGATTTCATTGCTACGCTAGATCATTGCACATCCCGGTACACTGCCGGAGGCATTCATATAGAGTCATATCTTTGTTCTAGATATCGAGTTGTAATATTGAGTTGTAAGTAAATAAAAGTGTGATAATCATCATTATTAGAGCATTGCCCCGGTGAGGAAAGGATGATGGAGACTATGATTCCCCCACAAGTCGGGTGAGACTCCGGACTTTGTGAAAAATAAAAGAGGCCAAAGAAGCCCAAATAAAAAAAGAGGCCAAAGAAACTCACCAAAAAAATAAAAAAAATAAAGAAGAGAAAATAAATAAATAAATGAGAGAAAAAGAGAGAAGGGGCAATGCTACTATCCTTTTACCACACTTGTGCTTCAGAATACCACCATGTTCTTCATATAGAGAGTCTCTTGAGTTATCACTTTCATATACTAGTGGGAATTTTCATTATAGAACTTGGCTTGTATATTCCGATGATGGGCTTCCTCAAATGCCCGAGGTCTTCATGCGCAAGCAAGCTGGATGCACACCCACTTAGTTTCAGTTTGAGCTTTCATACACTTATAGCTCTTACTGCATCCGTTGCATGGCAATCCCTACTCCTTGCATTGACATCAATTGATGGGCATCTCCATAGCCCGTTGATTAGCCGCATCGATGTGAGACTTTCTCCCTTTTTGTCTTCTCCACACAACCTCCACCATCATACTCTATTCCACCTGTAGTGCTATATCCATGGCTTGCGCTCATGTATTGCGTGAGGGTTGAAAAGACTGAAGCACATTAAAAGGTATGAAACAATTGCTTATCTGACACCGGGATGAGCATGAGGGGTACCTTGTGTTAAGAAAAGGGAGCATACAAGACTATATGATTTTGTAGGGATAGCGTTCTTTAGCATTAATATTTTGAAAGACATGATTGCTTGTTGGGATGCCCGAAGTATTATTGTTCTTATGTCAAATGATAGACTATTGCCTTGAATCACTCGTGTCTTAATATTCATGCCATGATTAGATATATGATCAAGATTATGCTAGGTAACATTCCACATCAAAAATTATCTTTTTTATCATTTACCTACTCGAGGACGAGAAGGAATTAAGCTTGGGGATGCTGATACGTCTCTGTCGTATATATAATTTTTGATTGTTCCATGCCAATATTATTCAACTTTCATATACTTTTGGCAACCTTTTATACTATTTTTGGGACTAACATATTGATCCAGTGCCCAGTGCCAGTTCCTGTTTGTTGCATGATTTACGTTTCGCAGAAAACGCATATCAAACAGAGTCCAAACGGGATAAAAATGGACGGAGAATATTTTTGGAATATTTATGATTTTTGGGAAGAAGAATCAACCGAGATGATGCTCGAGGGGCCCACGAGGCATGGGGCCCGCCCCAAGGGGGTGGGCGCGCCCCTGACCCTCGTGGACACCCTGTAAGGTGGTTGCTGCTCTTCTTTTGCCGCAAGAAAGCTAATATCCGGAAACAAATCGTGTTGAAGGTTTCAATCCAATCGGAGTTACGGATCTCCGGGAATATAAGAAACGGTGAAATGGCAGAATCTCAGAACGCAGAAACAGAGAGAGACATAGAGACAGATCCAATCTCGGAGGGGCTCTCTCCCCTCCCACGCCATGGAGGCCATGGACCAGAGGGGAAACCCTTCTCCCATCTAGGGAGAAGGTCAGGGAAGAAGAATAAGAAGGGGGTCTCTCTCCCCCTCGCTTCCGGTGGCGCCGAAACACCGTCGGGGCCATCATCATCTACACCAACACCTCCGTCATCTTCACCAACATCTCCATCACCTTCCCCCATCTATATTCAGCGGTCCAATCTCCCGCAACCCGCTGTACCCTCTACTTGAACTTGGTGCTTTATGCTTCATATTATTATCCAATGATGTGTTGCCATCCTATGATGTCTGAGTAGATTTTCGTTGTCCTTTCGGTAATTGGTGAATTGCTATGATTGGTTTAATTTGCTTGTGGTTACGTTGCTGTCCTTTGGTGCCCATCATATGTGCGCGCGCGTGGATCACACCATAGTGTTAGTTGTATGTTGATAGGACCATGTACCTAGCATAGAAATTGATGCATACGTGATTGAAGGGGGGCCAATATATCTTAATGCTATGGTTGGGTTTTACCTTAATGAACGTTAGTAGTTGCGGATGCTTGAAAATAGTTCCAATTATAAGTGCATAGAATTCTAAGTCAGGGATGACATGCTAGCAGTGGCCTCTCCCACATAAACTTGCTATCGGCCTAGTAAAGTAGTCAATTGCTTAGGGACAATTTCAAAAGTCCTACCACCACTTTTCCACACTCGCTATACTAACTTTATTTCTTCTTTATCTAAATAGCCCCTAGCTTTTATTTACGTGCTCTTTATTATCTTGCAAACCTATCCATCAATACCGACAAGGTACTTCTAGTTTCATACTTGTTCTAGGTAAAGCGAACGTCAAGCGTGCATAGAGTTGTATCGGTGGTCGATAGAACTTGAGGGAATATTTGTTCTACCTTTAGCTCCTCGTTGGGTTCGACACTCTTACTTATCGAAAGAGGCTACAATTGATCCCCTATACTTGTGGGTTATCAGGCGCCACCCCTTGTGGGCTCCCCTCTCTGTCCCCTATGGCCCATGATAGCCCATTACTTTCCCGGGGGGTTCCGGTAACCTCCTAGTTCTCCGAAAAATACCCGAAATGATCCGGAACCATTCTGGTGTCCGAATATTATCGTCCAATATATCAATCTTTACCTCTCGACTATTTCGAGACTCCTCGTCATTTCGTGGTCTCATCTGAGACTTCGAACAATCTTCGGTCACCAAAACTCATAACTCATAATACAAATCGTCATCAAACATTAAGCGTGCGGACTCTATGGGTTCGAAAACTATGTAGACATGACCGAGACACATCTCCGACCAATAACCAACAGCGGAACTTGGATGCTCATATTGGTTCCTACATATCCTACAAAGATCTTTATCGGTCAAATGCAATGATAACATACGTCATTCCCTTTGTCATCGGTATGTTACTTGCCCGAGATTCGATCGTAGGTATCCTCATACCTAGTTCAATCTGTTACTGCCAAGTCTCTTTACTCATTTCGTAATGCATCATCCCATAACTAACTCATTAGTCACATTGCTTGCAAGGCTTATCGTGATGTGCATTACCGAGAGGGCCCAGAGATACCTCTCTGATACTCGGAGTGAAAAATCCTAATCTCGATCTATGCCAACCCAACAAACACCTTCGGAGATACCTGTACAACATCTTTATAATCACCCATTTACGTTGTGAAATTTGATATCACACAAGGTGTTCGTTCGGTATTCAGGAGTTGCATAATCTCATAGTCAGAGGAATATGTATAAGTCATGAAGAAAGCAATAGCATTAGAACTTAACGATCATTATGCTAAGCTAACGGATGGGTCTTGTCCATCACATCATTCTCCTAATGATGTGATCCCATTCATCAAATGACAACACATGTCTATGGTCAGGAACTTAACCATCTTTGATTAACGAGCTAGTCAAGTAGAGGCATACTAGGGACACTTTGTTCTGTCTATGTATTCACACATGTACCAAGTTTCCGGTTAATACAATTCTAGCATGAATAATAAACATTTATCATGATATAAGGAAATATAAATAACAACTTTACTATTGCCTCTAGGGCATATTTCCTTCAATTACGTTTTGCGGATTCCAGGAGATTGTGGTAGAAGTCTCTGAGGATCAAATCTTTTTGGTCGTGGGAGAAGAAGTCCGCACCACTGTGCTTCAGGTTTGATTTCGATGTTTTATCTATAAAATGGACGAAAGCCTATTTTGTGAGAGATTTGATTTCCGGTAACGTTGAGACGCACAAATGTGAAAATATTTCATGTTCTCCTCCCCCTCTAAGGCAACTCTGAAGAGAATATTCAGTCACCTCTAGTTTTTTTTTGACGAGTATCAGCCACCTCTAGTTAACTTGCTAACATTGACATCTTTAACAAGTAAACAGATAGCGTACGGTGATGGATCTAACCGAACAAATACGATGTCACCATGCTAATCGACAACACTCATAGTAAAAGGGGATGAGCGTCAATGCGCTGATCCGGCCACACTTGGCTAGCAGGGCGCCATCTATGATGATATTGCAGCAGTCGCTGACGTAAAGAACCTCTAGGTAGAGACAACAGTCGAGGAGATCCATCAATACACCATTGGTGATGCTGTAGTCGACTAGCTTGAGGCTCCTCAGAGATGGCGACCTGCATGCATCCAAGTTCAGAACAACCCAATAAAACCCGCTCTGTAAGCAGGTTAGAGAACATTTGGTTAACACATGTTGAGAGGATAAGAGTGGAGCACCTCGACGCGATGTAGCCGAGCAGCTCATCGTCAACGAACCATTCAGCCGTGAATGCCTCGAGGCGCCCGCTGGCGCGGTCCACAGCCTCCTTCGCCATCGCGCGCAGGGCTGGTTTGTTCTTCAGGGGCAACTTGCTGTGGAGGCGATCCATGTCCAGAGACTACCAGAGGGGATCAGGCAGCTTGGCCGCCTGGAGCCACGAGCGACACACGAGGCCAGCACCCGTGAGGACCTCCACGGCACCGAGCTTGACGAAGACCAGACAGAGCGCGTCCTGGGCCAGCTTCGACCAGTCTGTCTCCATTTCCGCCTCCATGCACGGGAGACACTGTGTTCTTATGCAGGTGACCCGTATAATTTCTCCGTAGGCTCTTCTTCTTCTTGGATGTAATTTATACTAGACTAGAAGGGTTAGCTAACTGATCCCCGCAAAAAAATGTTAACCAGGTTTACACGGGAATATTGTGTTCCATGTCACATCGCATGGAATTAATGTGGCGGGAGATTTTGAAGATAGAATTAGGCAGACACATAAAATATACAAGATCCAATAGAATATTTAGGATTATTATTCAAGATTTTGATGCGCTGTGTGAGTGACGCGATGTATGGTCATGCAATTACGACGAAAGCCGAGTTTGGTCCTAGCCATGTTTTGGCAAGCCAGCTCGGCTTGGCTCATTGGTGCTAAATACCCATGGGTGCAACGGGACAATTTTGTTCTAGTGGTTCAACATGGAATTTTTTTTTAATTAGGTTGAGATTGAGATATGTCGTAAGGACGGAATCCATAGAAAAATGTAAGAAAAAGTATAATGTGATTGAGATTGTGTATGTGCAACTACATGAGTTGATTTTTGTTGTTTACTTGCACACGAGTTAATTTTTGTTGTTTACTTGTAAGGGATTTCTTGTTATTGATGATTTATTTGATAATGTTGCCGGTGAAGCCAACAGACTAGAGATAATAAGATAGTGTGCTAGTGAAATTCGTTGGAGGAAGATTCAAAATTTTAACAACAAAAGTAAGATTCAAAATTACAACATATAGAAACTTCTTTTTTGCGAATACAACAAATAAAAACTTGGTAATGTTGCTAATGAAACCAACAAACTAGTGATAATTAGATAGTGTTGCTAATGAAATTCGTTGGAGCAAGATCCAAAATTTTACAATAAAACAAAAGGTATAACGTGAAGCCAACAGACTAGAGATAATAAGATAGTGTGCTAGCGAAATTCGTTGTAGGAAGATCCAAAATTTTAACAACAAAAGTAAGATTCAAAAGTACAACAAATGGAAACTTGGTAATGTTGCTAGTGAAACCAACAAACTAGTGATAATAAGACAGTGTTGCTAATGAAATTCGTTGAAAACTTTACAATAAAACAAAAAGAGAAAACTTTACAATAAAACAAAAAGTATAACATGGTCGGTAGGATTTGAACCTGCGCGGGCAAAGCCCACATGATTTCTAGTCATGCCCGATAACCACTCCGGCACGACCACTTTGATGAACGAAATGGATTCTCCGGCTGTAGACTTGTAGCGAATTATTAGTGGCCACAATTTAATGCCAGAAGATTTTTTCTTTGAAAGCGAATGTGAGCAGACTTCTCCACAGCCTTCTCTTCCGATAACTAATATATGCATGGCACTTGATACGCACAAATTTGTTTGACAAAATGAGGCATGGCATCTCATATATGGAGTTCCTTTTGTACTTTTATTTACCAAACACCGCCAAAATCACTCTGGTTTGTGCAGTTGTGCTTGCTCCGTCGATGTGCCTGCCCTGCTTTGCTTGCTCCATCCCTAGTGGCGATTTGAGCCATGGCGTGGTGCCGAGCTACATGTACGTACTTCGCTATACAGAAGCAATGTCTATCAAGAAGATAATCACGATAATAACATAAAATAAAACTACAAAGCATCTGGGCTTGCTTCATTTTCAACCTCAGGTTCTATGACTGTACGTACCTGTGCTGACGCCACTAACATCTGCTGCTTAATGGAGTTTTCAAACTGATGCCATCGGGAGTTGTAGGTTTGAATCCCGAGCAACTGTGTTTGCTAACAGTTCATATGGATGCCACCGGAAGTTGTAGGTTGGAATCCCGAGCAATTGTGCTTGATATATCCAAGCAATGTACCTCCCATGACACACTTGGAGGTTCACCGTAACGATCAAAATCACTGGCCGCAAAAGCTAAAAAAGTAACTGGATTGAGATTATCAAGACCGCTGGTACTGCATCGGTGAGAGAAAAAATACAGGTGATGTTCGAGGATGGGGAGGTGATAACGAGTGTATGTGGGCAGATTTTGACTGGCTTCTCCTTGATTTTAACCATTGATGATGCACAAGAGATGTTCGTCCCATCCCAGTGATCCACCGTTTGGAAAACCTATTTTGGGGGCCATATGTATCTTTCCAGCTCGCTTCGTATAGTTAGAGCATTTCTAGTAGTACCCCTAAACCCTCGAATCCAAAAAAATAACCGCTTTTTTACGGGTTGAGACGAAAAATTCTCAAAGAATAGAACCCCTTAACCCTTAAACCCTCAAAAAATTTTAGGGGCTCAACCCCAATTCTCCTTCCCAGCCTGTAGAAACAGGGGTTGACCGGCCCAACCCCTCCCCGATCCGGTTCCCTCACCAACGACGCGCGGGAGGGAGTTTTCAGCTCCCCCTCCCCGGATCCGGCCGCCGCCGGCCTCCGGCCGCCCTCCCGCCGCGCCGCGCCCCGGCGCTCCATCCCCGGCCGCCCCTCCGCCTCCCCGCCCCGCCGCGGCCCGGCCGCCCTCCCGCCCTGACCGGCCGCCCAGGAGCCGGCATCGAGGAGCCGCATCGAGGAGCCGCGCCCCGGTCGCCCAGGCCGTCCAAGCTGCGCCGCCGCCCTGCCCTCCCGCCGGCCGCCCCTCCCGCCCTGCCCCGGCCGTCCTCCCGCCGTCCAAGCCGCGCCCCGGCCGCCCTCCTGCCGGCCGCCAACGCCGCCTCCTCCGAGGTGAGGTATGTGCTTTTTTTCATTTTTTTTCATCTTCTTTATTGTTTCATTTTTAGCACTAATTAGTGACTGCCCTTTGCAGATGGAGATGAGCAATGAGGAGATTGTCATGGACTCGATGTCCGATTCATCGGATTGGTCGACATCCGACGATTCCGACATTGATGAGTTGTTGCAAGACGACGACGTCGAGATGATGAGCCTCCTCATCGACGTGCAATCGTTTGAATACCGCGTGAAGCTGATGGATCAGAGGAGAGGGTCGAAGATGGGGCGAGTCACCATCTACCGGAACCGCGCTCTCGGACACGAGCATTTGATGGAAGACTACTTCGCGGAGGTACCAACATACCCTCCTTGTCTCTTCCGCAGAAGGTACCGAATGCGGCGTAGTTTGTTTGTGAAGATTGTCACCGATTGTGAGGCCGCCTCCTATTACTTTAAACGTCGTAGATCCGCCGCCGGTATCATGGGGTTTAGTGCATATCAAAAGATGTCGGCAGCAATGCGGGTACTCGCTTATGGCATACCCTCAGATTATACCGAAGAGTATCTTCGCATTGGGCAAGATACAACCACGGAGTCAGTCCGTAGGTTTGCCAAGTTGGTCATCTGGTTGTACGGTGAACAGTATCTTTGGGCACCAAACGAGGAAGATACAAAGAGATTAATGGAAATGAATGAAAAAAGGGGATGGCCGGGCACCAACCCTTCTCGCATACACGCTTTTCTTCAAGCACATCGTGAGATTGAGGATGCAACCACTCATGGTCGGCTCCGGGATGATCTAGTAGAGCATCACTGGCAGTTGGATGGGCGGCGCATTGGCCCATGATGTATCTTTGTTTTACTTTTCTATGTCCTATTTGATTCGAACAATTAGTGTAATTTGCTCAAACATTGTTGTAATAATTTGAATGATTATTGTTTTATTCGGTGTTGTAATAATAACTAGAATGATTATTGTTTTATGTCAAATGTGATGGAATTTGTGATATGTCATATGATGAAATGTGTGATATATGAAATGACAGTCTTAAAGGTTGGGGTTGAGGCAAAGACTAGAACCCTCAAATCCAACCCTTAAAGCAGTTTAAGGGTTGGGTTTGAGGGTTCTAGTCTTTGCCCCTGTTTTTTAACCCTTAAAAGTGTCAAAAACTGGCACTTCTCAACCCTTAAAACTGCTATAAGGGTTTGAGGGTTCTACTAGTAATGCTCTTAGTTGGGCCGACCCCTCGCAAAAGAGAAGATCCAGCTACCATGCGCATGCGGGAGCGGAACGCGGCACAGCACGCTTGTTTAGTACTACCCTGCCAGCGAAAGAAGTTTCGACCGGTTTATAACCCCCAGCGTTGCAACCTCATTGTCCCTTCGGGGACATTTGATAAAATTAGAATGATACAGAGAAGATTAGCATGGCCCCTGCGCAAAGATGACACGCACAAATCGAGAAATGGTTTAATTTTTTTTTTTGAGATTTTGCGCGCTGGTCCCTGGTTTCTTGCAGATAGGCCCTGGGCGCCTTCCACTTGGGCAGCCCCTGCGCAAGGATGACACGCACAAATCGAGAAATGGTCCAAAATTTTTCGAGATTTTGCACGCTGGTCCCTGGTTTCTTGCAGATAGGCCCTGGGCGCCTCCCACTTGGGCAGCTGTGCTTTTCCAATGTTGCTTTTCTTTACAAGTAGGCCCTTCCACTAGTCCCATTTTCTTGCAATCAAGTCGCTGGCGTCCATTTTTCGATATATATTGTGGGCTGCTCCCTGGTATCTTGCGGACATGCCCTAGGCTTTTCTTTTGTGCAGTTGTACCTTTACAAACAGATTCTTTCACTACCTCTTCTCTTCCAATCAAGTCCTTGGCCTTCTATGTGTTGGGAAACGTAGCATGCAATATTAAAAAAATTCCTACGCTCACGCAAGATCTACCTAGGAGATGCATAGCAACGAGAGGGAGAAAGTGTGTCCACGTACCCTTGTAGACCCAAAGGGGAAGCGTTTAACAATGCGGTTGATGTAGTCGAACTTCTTCTCGTTTCGACCGATCAAGCACTGAACGTACGGCACCTCCGAGTTCTGCACACGTTCAGCTCGATGACATTCCTCGAACTCTTGATCCAGCAAAGTTCAAGGGAGAGTTCCGTCAGCACGATGGTGATGGTGAAGTGATCCGCACAGTGCTTCGCCTAAGCACTACGTGATGACCATAGGCGTAAACTATAGAGGGGCACTGTTGGGAAACGTAGCATGCAATTCCAAAAAAAATCTACGCTCACGCAAGGGAGATGCATAGCAACGAGAGGGGGAGAGTGTGTCCACGTACCATCATAGACCGAAAGCGGAAGCGTTTGACAACGCGGTTGACGTAGTCGAACTTCTTCTTGTTCCGACTGATCAAGCACTGAACGTATGGCACCTTCGAGTTCTGCACACGTTCAGCTCGATAACGTCCCTCGAACTCTTGATCTAGTAAAGTGTCGAGGGAGAGTTCCGTCAGCATGATGGCATGGTGATGGTGATGATGAAGTGATCCGTGTAGGGCTTCGCCTATGCATTACGTGAATATGAACGGAGGCCTAAACTGTGGAGGGGGTGCCGCACACGGCTAACAATGTTTGATGTGTGTTCTAGGCATCCCCTCCCGCGTATATATAGGTGGGAGGGGGAGGGGAACAACCCTAGGGCGCCCCAAGTAGGAGGAATCCTACTTGGGGGCCTCGTCCAATTCGCCCCCCCCCTTACCATGTTTTCCGGAGAGGGAAGGAAGGGGGAGAGAGGAGGGAAGGAAGGGGGAGGCCGAATTGCCTCCCCTCCCTTCTCTCCTCCCCTTCTCCCTTCCCCTTCCTATTCAGCCAACAAGGGGGCACAACAGCCCATGCTAGCTGTTGTGTTTCCTCTCTTGGCCCAATAGGCCCATATCTTTGCCGGGGGGTCCCGGAACCCCTTCCGGTGACCAGATATGTACCCGGTACCCCCGGAACACTTCCGGTGTCCGAATATCATTGTCCTATATATGAATCTTTACCTCTCGACCATTTCGAGACTCCTCGTCATGTCTGTGATCTTATCCGGGACTCCGAACAACATTCAGTCACCAAATCACATAACTCATATAATACAAATCGTCATCGAACATTAAGCGTGTGGACCCTACGGGTTCGAGAACTATGTAGACATGACCGAGACTCCTCTCCGGTCAATAACCAATAACGGAACCTGGATGCTCATATTGGCTCCCACATATTCTACGAAGATCTTTATCGGTCGAACCGCATTAACAACATACATAATTCCCTTTGTCATCAGTATGATACTTGCCCGAGATTCGATGGTCGGTATCTTCATACCTATTTCAATCTCGTTACCAGCAAGTCTCTTTAGTCGTTCTGTAATACATCATCCTACAACTAACTTATTAGTCACATTGCTTGCAAGGCTTATTATGATGTGCATTACCGAGAGGGCGCAGAGATACCTCTCCGAGACTCGGAGTGACAAATCCTAATCTCGATCTATGCCAACCCAACAAACACCTTCGGACATACCTGTTGTCGTGGATTTGTCACGGCGGATGTCCTAGTGAAGGGACTTAGTCGTGGAGCCATCGCTACTGGTTTACTCGAAGGGGTTAAAGCGGACACAAAGACACGAGGGTTTTATACTAGTTCAGCCCCTTCGATGAAGGTAAAAGCCTACGTCTAGTTGTGATGGAATTGATGTGGTCTCGATGGCTAGGGAGCAAACAAGCTTCGCCTAGGCTCGAGTTGTTGGTTGTCTATCCTGAACCGCCGCCGGGTCGTCCCCTTATATACACGGGTGACGCCCGTCGGTCCATAGAGTCCCTAACCGGTTCATACTCGTATTCCGGTTGGTATCTCTCTATTCCTAACTTACAATACAAGTCATACACCCGGCCGGTTTATGGCTACATGTTCTAACCGACTACAGGCCTTGGGCCTTTATCTGTTCATACCACTAATGAAGTTAACCCGGCCCAAGTAGGCCGGTTTACGCCTAGTGGTAATATCCCCAACATTAGGCCCCAGATTGATTTGAACTGGTTCATATCAATCCTTCACACCATCTCTCGACTTGGATATCTTCTGTCAATTGGTAAACCTCCATATCGTCATCATTTTTGATTGCTGTAAACCAGCATGACGTCATCAGTGTTGGTTATTGTGAACCGGCGTGACGTCATCATAAAAATTTATAACGCCTTCTTAATGACAGCTCCTGGATCCGCGCGCTTGACCTAGCCCAGTTGCCTTATAAATAAGACCGAAGGGTCATTCCTTTTCTTTTCCCCTTCGTCCCTTCTTCTTCTTCCTCCTCACGTCGCCGGCTTTGGAGCTCCGCCACCGCCGTCGACCTCTGCCTCATCTTGGGCCGCTGCATCATCCCACCAGAGTGTTGCGGCGCCCTTCCGCATCTTCTCCTTCCCGGTAAGTTCTCTTTCCTTCTTACCCTAGATCTGTTCTTAGGGTTCCATGTTCTTGCCATGTTCATCGCGCGTTCATAGCTGTTCTCTGACTTTGACTACATCTGCGAACTCTTGCTGTGCTTAGTAGCGATCCCTTTAGCATCCGCTTGCTATTTCTCATCCAAGCTCATAGATCTCCCGCACATATCCGCTCAATGGTTCACTTCTTTTTCCGCCTTAGTCTTTGAAATATTTCCTGTTTTTTGTGAGCTTGCTGTAGATCCGCGGCTGTAACACGATTCTGTGAAACTTGTTTCTGCATAACCAGCTATCCATAGCTTCAATTGCTTCCGATGCTTAGGCCAGGCGGTTTAACTTCACAATAGAGAAAAAGTTACTAAACCGGTATATATGTCATTAGTCCCCTGGTTGAACCACCAGAATCCATCTGATGCCGCGTTGTAGAAGACTGGTTTATGGGTACTGCCTCCGGTTTACCGTAGCTAGATCAACACCTTTTTATTCGGCATGCCCTTGAACCGGATCACCTATTTCTTGTAGATCTCGTCATGGCCAAACAAGTGTACGAGTGCAACTGGGTTCCCTCCCGTGCCACCGAATCACAGCTGGACGATCTAGTGCTGATCGGCGCTTTAGATGATAAAGATACGATCCACTGGAGGGTTCCTGGAGATGAATGTCCTCCCATGCCCCAAGAAGGAGAGGTTGTGGTCTTCGCAGATCACATGGCCCGGGGCTTCAAACCGCCCGGCTCTAAATTTTATCGGGATGTGTTAGCCAATTTTCAGCTCCGTCCACAGGATATTGGCCCCAACTCGGTCACCAATCTATGTCACTTTCAAGTACTTTCCGAAGCATACCTTCAAGAGGAGCCTTCAGTCGAGCTGTTTAGAGATCTCTTTCATCTGAACCGCCGTACTGAATTCACCGATGGTCCTAATACCGAACTGGGCAGTATGGCCATTCAGAAGAGGAAGGAAATCACCTATCCCCACGTCAAACTTCATACTCACCCCAAGGAGTGGAATGCCACTTGGTTTTACTGCAAGGATACATCTCCAGACAATGAAAATCCCTTGCCTGGCTTCCGTCCGGAACGGCTCAGCAACACTCACCCCTTTCCACAAAGGCTAAGAGCCAAGGAGAGAATCAAATATGCTCCCCAACTGTCCAAGCTCCGGGCCTTCATGGCCAACGGTTTAACAGGAATAGACCTTGCACGCTGCTGGATATCATGGAGCATTCTGCCTCTGAGCCGGCGCCCCGGTTTGATGTGTGAATATACTGGCAGTGTCGATGACCCACTCCGACATATCAAAATCCAGGTCTCTGACGACGAAGTCACAGAATCTGTGAAAAAGATGTTGAATGAACCGGAGCACCTTTGTGCTCAAACCGGTCTGCTTCCTTACTGCACCACCAACGAACCGCCAGCGGTAAGATTTTAACTGCTCTATTATTGAACCTGTTAATGCTTTATCTGCCTGACCTTCAATTATTGCTGACCTAGAGTGATAATCCGTTTTGGAGCAAGAAGCTTTCACAAGACAAAGCGGAGAAAGCAGGGCGGCCAACCCGGCCCAAGACCAAGGTTGTCAAGAAACCAGCTCGTAAGAGAAAGACCACCGCTTCATCCGACCCAGCCATTGATGATGATGTGGGTAATCTGGATCTTGAGGTAGAACTTGATTCGCTTGGCTTACTTTTTACCCGCCTTATTGATGATGATGCTTGTCAGGATGACGCTGAGGCCAGCAATGCGGGCTTCGTTGAGGTAACTATTCTCTCTTCTGATTCAGAAATCTTGCCTTTGCCAAAATCTCGCCGGACAAACCGGAAAGTTAAATTTTATCATACTCTTGCTTATTTGGATCCCAACTTTCTTATGAAGACCCAGCAACACGAAGCTCGCCGCACAACCCGGCACAGCGGCCAGGTAGTTACTTCTGCCGGTTTACCGAACAGTCCGGTTCGAAAACGCCGCTCCGAGGTCTCTGACCTTTTTATTGATTTAAATCCGAAAGCGGGTTTATTCCGTCAACCTCTTAATCCATCCGACTCCGATTATCAGGTCACTTCTCATTCATCATCTGGTGAATCGTCGGCCACTCAGCTACCACCTTTGAAAACCGTTGCTGGGTAAGTTAAACTGAACATATGCTTCCAGTGTACTGCGCAATGACTTATACTTTTCCTTGACTTTTTGTTTTTCCTTCAGAGCTAAACCGAAACCAAGCAAGAAGGCCCGCCTGGATAAAGCGGCTGAAGAAAATGTGGCCCCGGAACATGACCAAGCGCCGGATCATGAAGTGTTTACTTGTGAAGATATCCCCAATGATCCTCCTTTGCAATATGACGTTATCCCTGAAGAAGGGTTTATTAATACTCCAGCCTCTGCTGATCCGCCTGCCAGCTCAGTCCAGATTGAGAAATCCCACACTCCTGCTGACAAACCGGCCGTGCCAACCCAAACCGGCGAGTCAAAAGATGATGATGTTGTAATTACCGGCGTGGGCCGCTCGGAACCTGGGAATCCTGCCACCCTTACCAGGCATACCATCAAAGAGGATTTTTCCACTTTGAACAAAGGAAAATGGGATGTTGAATTAGAGACATATGCCGCTCTGAGTGCTCAAGACCTTCACTCTGGCTATTTAAACCGGCTTTATACTAGCCGTGACTGTGAAGCTGGCCTGGTCAAAATGATGAGGGATAAATTTGAGGTAAACTCCTTCTTTCCTTGCTGTCATTGCATTCATCCTTGTAGCCCCCAAGGGTCGGTTTGTGACCTTGGTCAAACCGGGACTTGATCCTAAATATTTTTGAAATCCGTCGGCATAACCCTCCAGGGCCGGTCTAACTTAGCATAAGTAAACCGGGGCTCCAAATAGAAAGCTGTCCTTAGAACATAACTTGATCAAATAGCCATTAGCCCCCAAGTGCCAAGTTGAATACTTGTATTGAGCTTGGGACTTTGTAATCTAGTAATAGACAAAAATTGAAGGTGCATTAGCCCCCAAGTATCAGGCATATAACTTTGTTATGTGGTTGATACTTCAATTTCTTGGATCGCCTGTGCAAAGTTTAAAATGCTATCTGTATGCAGGCTGAGGTGAAAATCAAGGAGGACCGGATTGCCGATTTGCAGGAGGCCCTAAAAACCTAGCAAGCTGAAACAGATAAATCAAAGCAAGAATTAACCAGCGCCTTGAGCACCACTGAACGGCTGAAAGAAAGCTTCAAGAAAGAGCGGGCTGACTGGGCCACTGAGAAGGCCGCTTTAACCAAACGAGCAGAAAATGCCGAAGCTGCCCTTAAACCGGTGATGGATGAATTGACTGCCGTACAGCGGCAAATACATTCCAAGACTACTGCAATCTTTGGTAAGCTCCTTTTAACCTCTGTCATAATTTGAACCTGCTATAGCGTAAATCCGGTTTGAGATCATTCCAATCTTGTTGTAGGCACACGTATTGGGCACTTAGGAAATGATGTGCGGATGAAACTGAAGGCTGCCTACACCTTGGTGGAACAACTGTATGCCGGAGCCCAACGGATCATCACCGCAGCTTCTCATAACAACCCGGCGCCCTCCTTAATCCAGGACACTCTTAGCCGGCTGTCAATGCTTCCAGCCCGGATTGAGGAGCTGAAAAAATCCGCTGCCCGAACCAGAGCCATCAATGCCTTAATCCGGGCAAAGGCATGGGTGCCCGATTTTGATCCTGTGGAAGCAGCCCAAGGCTATCCCAGCCTGAAAGAAGATGGCTCGGAATTCAATGAGGAAGATTTAAGGGCCATAAACCATGCAGTGCGCCCTCTGGCTTGCCAGCTAGCTGAAGAGGCAGATTTGACGCATTATCAAGCGCAATATAATGAGCAAAACAAGCGAGTGCCTGCCCCAACTGTTGAAGCGGAGAATCTGATCCCTCCAATCCGTAAGCACACTTACGCCCCTGATATTGAACTGTCTTCCCTGATCCATGAAGAGGCTGTTTTCCAAGCTTTAATGGGAATCGACTGGACCACTGTTGATTTCCAGCCAATGGGTAGAGACGAGGAAGATGAAGCGGCGGAGGATGAGGAGCAGGCTTGAACCGGAAGCCGGTTTGGAGAGCTATTTGTAACATCTTTCCACAAAAACAATGATCTTGTTTGGGCACCATGCTGCCTTGTAATAGGATAGTTATAACTTCTGCCTGGAATATGCCTTCGTGCATAAGTACTGAAGCTTTTGCTTGAAAAACTTTTTAATTCATATTTCCTGCAATCAGAAAAATTTGAACTTCGGTGGTGGTGATACCGCCAGCCGAATTATGATCTTGATATTTGTATCAGTAATATAACAAATAGATGATACATAAATACCTGCCATGTTTGGGCATAAAGCTGGCTTTAGCCAAGCCTGGAGCGGTGGTTTTACAAACCATTACCGTCAAAAAGGGAGAAAATAGCTCCCGTATAAACCGTACTGAATTAATACGAGCCCCCTGGTTACTCCATGATGTTAACAGGGAAAAGGTAAACCGGGCATACGCCTCCGGATTAAAGGGGGATCAAAAACCATCAGTTTGAACCGGAAAAATATGCTTGTTGACATAAAAGAAATCCAACAAAAGCAAAGAACAAACAAACCATGAAAATAACATGGAAGCAAAGGCAATGATAAAAACCATTTGCAAAAATATGCTATACTGAGTTGTTCAGATGGTATTACCATGGTCGGACAGGATCAAGGCCCCCAACAGGAGTGACAATGATTCAAGTCAGCCAGGTCCCCAAATGACTCGTGGCATATATGCCAGATCAAGAGGCGTGACAATGGTTCGGGTTCGACCATGCCCCCAAGTGATTTTGTGGCCTTAGGCCGATCAAGAGGCGTGACTGGTTCAGACTTGACCATGTCCCCAAATTATCTGGTGGCTGTCGCCTATCAAAGGGTGTTCGTTGGTTCGGACACGACCAAGGCCCCCAGTGATATATAAAAAACATATGTCAAGGGGTAAACCGGAGGCCGCTTTAAACAGAACCACTCCGTGTAACCTCGCATGATGAAACAGACAGAGACCCCGCTTTAGCTGAGGCTCCGGTTTAATATATCAAAGATAATATATGATATGTACATAGATAGAGCCGATGGCTCAAGTATAGTAAGGCCGAAGATGAGCTATGTTCCACGGCCTATTGGTCTCCTCCTCTGATGTACGTGAGTCTTGATGCTCTCGAACATCAATCAGATAGTATGACCCGTTGTGCAGATTCTTGCTGACCACGAAAGGTCCTTCCCAAGGTGGGGACAACTTGTGCATATATGTCTGGTCTTGGATTAGCCGAAGCACCAAATCTCCTTCTTGATAATCACCCAGTTACGTTGTGGCGTTTGATAGCACACAAGGCATTCCTCCGATATCTGGGAGTTGCATAATCTCATAGTCGAAGGAATATCTATTTGACATGAAGAAAGCAATAGCAATAAAACTGAACGATCAATATGCTATGCTAACGGATGGGTCTTGTCCATCACATCATTCTCCTAGTGATGTGATCCCATTCATCAAGTGACAACACATGTCTATGGTTAGGAAACTTAACCACCTTTGATTAACGAGCTAGTCTAGTAGAGGCTTACTAGGGACACGGTGTTTTGTCTATGTATCCACACATGTATCAAGTTTCCGGTTAATACAGTTCTAGCATGAATAATAAACATTTATCATGATATAAGGAAATATAAAATAACAACTTTATTATTGCCTCTAGGGCATATTTCCTTCAGTCTCCCACTTGCACTAGAGTCAATAATATAGTTCACATCATCATGTGATTAACACGAATAGGTCACATCACCATGTGATTAACACCCATAGTTCACATCGCCATGTGACCAATTCCCAAAGGGTTTACTAGAGTCAATAATCTAGTTCACATCGCCATGTGATTAAGACCCAAAGAGTAATAAGGTGTGATCATGTTTTGCTTGTGAGAGAAGTTTAGTCAACGGGTCTGTCACATTCAGATCCGTATGTATTTTGCAAATTTCTATATCTAAAACGCTCTGCATGGAGCTACTCTAGCTATGTGCTCCCACTTTCAATATGTATCCAGATTGAGACTCAGAGTCATCCGGATCAGTGTCAAAGCTTGCATCAACGTAAACCTTTATGACGAATTCTTTGTCACCTCCATAACCGAGAAACATTTCCTTAGTCCTCTTTAGGTACCTAAGGATAATTTTGACCGTTGTCTAGTGATCTACTCCTGGATCACTATTGTACCCCCTTGCCAAACTCATGGAAAGGTACACAATAGGTCTGGTATACAACATGGCATACTTTATGGAACCTATGGCTGTGGCACCCCGACTCAGAGCAAACGGTTTACCTTGCATTGCCAGCCCAGAGATCGAGTCTTCTGGCAATACACAACAACATGGTACAGAAATAATCACTTTACTGATACTAGCGCGGTACATAGGTCTGATATTATATCGATATTCGAGGCCAAGCGGCACACACGGTGCTGCTGGATAGTATGTACATTATTTAATGAACATGGTTGGGGCCTCGATCACACGAAACTACGCGGCAGTGGAAGAACGACGTAGCAGAACTCCATGGCACAGGGACACCGACGTGGACACGGCCTAGACACGAGATGCACTCCAATGCGAATCAACTTGCCTAAAAGCTGGCATGACATGCCAGGTCAATACATTAAATGTACTTGCAAGCTCACAACAAACATAAGCATGATGACATACAATATCATGATAATTAATCAAGTTAAATTAATGCAAGAAATTACTACAAATGCAAAGCTATGCAAAGCAACCAAATAGCACACCGAGTCACACGGACTCCCTTACCAGACGGTTACCTCGTAACCAAACTGTGACCACACCGGGGTCACACCTGAAATCAAGCACTCATGAACACCTTCAGTGTTCAAGGTTCACCACAAAACAATGCATCGCAACAATTACTAGTTTGCAAGATTAATTATTAAAGTTGATCCATGGTGTGACTTACTCCCGAGTCTTGCCCATAACCGAGGGCGCGGCTATCGATAGATTAAACACACTCTGCAGAGGTAGCGCACTTTACCCACACTACGGAATACCTGGCCTCGTACTCCCATTCGGGTGACCAAAGTACTCCGACGAAACCCTCCCTTTGCCATGCACTCTCCCCGGCCTCTCCGACCATCTCCCTCTCAGGGCTAGGTCTTGGGTGGCCCCGTATCTACCAAAGACACCAACGGCCACCATCGTGGCAAAACGATCTCAAACGGGGACAAGATACCATAACAACAAAACGAGCACACAAGGTTATGTCCGCCTACCGGGCCAGGGTATGCACGCCCATAACCTTCCCTCGTGGCAGGCACCGGTGAGAGCCACGACAAAGGACCGAATCAAGACCTTCCCATTAGGTAAATGTGGTCGCACTGAATTAAAAACCCGATTCAGTGGCACCATGATGTGATCAACATCATATTCAGGTTGAACTTAATCAAGTATTAATTTTCCAAAAAACTTTTTATTACTAACATGGCATCATACCGGAAATCATGCAACTACTCGTCACACAGAGCAAGCAACTCTTAGGCATGGATCAAAACAAGCAATATAACTAAGTTACACTACTAAGATCAGAAACTTCTCTGATTATAAGTCATTTTTATCTTGAAACAACATTTTTATTAGTTCATCATTTAGTGGAAAACTATTACTAACAAAAATAGCTACCATAACTTTCCACAACAAAATATATAGTGCAAAATCTTACTCTACTTAGCCAAACAATTCTATGAACTCAACCAGAAGCTAAAACAAGCATATCAAGCATCATAAAACAACTAGCAATTAACATATTAATTTACCAAATTTTAAATGCAAATAAAGACTCATATTCAAGTAGAAAATCATAGATATTGAAATAACACCATCCAAATGATGATGTGGCTTGCCTTAGTGCAGAGGAGGGTCACACTCCTCCTGGTTAGCTTCAAGGCAAGATCCTCTTTCTGAAAATATTTAAAAACCACAAAGATAAATGTCAAAACTCATTCTGAAAATCACCAGAAATTCTAGACAGCAAGGAAAAATCCACCTTTTGGTGTGCTGCTAGAGCTTTATGTAGCAAAGACAATGCAAAAAGAATCAACTCATTTGGACTTGTGGTTTAGAAGTTCTGGCTGGTTAAGGTTTGGTCAAATTTCTGAATAAATTTGAATTAAACAGAAATTCCTGGGGGGGGGGGGGGTGACGTCGAAGGCGTAAAGTGGGAGTGCGCCTCCACTCATACCGCTTCGGGCGTGAGTGGTGAGGCTGACACTGGGCCCCACCAGTTAGGAGAGAGAGGGGGGATCGAGATCAGAGAAGGGGCGGTGCTTCACCGGAGCTCACGCCGGCGACGAGGGGGTTTGGGGCTAGGCTAGAGGGATAGATTGGAAGCGGGGTGTCGGTGTCAAAACTGGCGGATCTCGGGTAGGGGGTCCCGATCTGTGCGTCTAGGCTGATGGTAACAGGAAGCAAGGGACACAATGTTTACCTAGGTTCGGGCCCTCTCGATGGAGGTAAAACCCTACTTCCTACTTGATTAATATTGAAGATATGAGTAGTACAAGAGTAGATCCACCACGAGATCGTAGAGGCTAAACCCTAAGAGCTAGCCTATGATGGTATGATTGTAATTGTGATCGACCTTCTAAGGACCAACCTCTCCGGTTTATATAGACACCGGAGAGGGCTAGGGTTTACATGGAGTCGGTTACAAGGAAGGAAATATAACATCCGAATCGCCAAGCTTGTCTTCCACGCAAAGGAGAGTCCCATCCGGACACGGGCCGAAGTCTTGAGTCTTGTATCTCCACGCTTCAATAGTCCGGACGATGTATATAGTCCGGCTGTCCGGATACCCCCTAATCCAGGACTCCCTCAGTAGCCCCTGAACCAGGCTTCAATGACGATGAGTCCGGCGCGCAGTCTTGTCTTCAGCATTGCAAGGCGGGTTCCTTCTCCGAATACTCCAAAGTACCTGTTACGATGAATAGTGTCCAGCTTCCCATCAATGTTGTACTCCTCGGCTTTAGTGTCTCAATAATGACCATCTCCACGTGTCGAGCGAATCCGAGGAGCCGAGGCATTTTTGCATTTGCCACCCTCAATCCTTCGGGCTGACCGTCTATTTGAAGGGACGGGGATTCTCAGATCCAAACCTCACTCTCCCTCCTCGAGCAAGCATCCAACACAGCGCTCCAGAAAAAACCATTCCAACATGGCCGGCCATCGCAGCTCTTCTGCTCGCTCTCCTCGCTCCAAGTCGGGGGATTGGGAAGAGTGTTCAGTTCCTCATAGCCGTTTGATAGAGTTACAAACCCAAGGATTTCTCCCACCCGCGTTCATGGTCCGCGTCCGAGCCGGAATAGCCACTTATAACGGAGGGGAACAAGCGGAGGGATCTCCAAATCCATCTCCAGAGGAGCGAATATGCCTCATCCCGCATCTGCTAAGGAGCGTCGGGTTTCCCATCCACCCGTTCCTTTGCGGGCTCCTGGAGTTCTACGGCCTCCAGTTGCACAACCTTACCCCTTCCTCCGTATTACACATAGCAGGGTACGTTGCCCTTTGCAAGCTATTTTTAGGCTGCGAGCCCCACTTTGGGTTATGGCAGAAGTTGTTCTGCCGTGTCCCCCGCAACCAGGGAGAGTCCCTATGTCTAGTGGGCGGGGCCGAAGTATGGCGCATTGCCAAAACCGGATACCTATCCGGCACTCCCAAGAAGGCACCAGAGAACTAGCCTTCAGAGTGGTTTTACATTGATGGCGTTCCCCTTCCGGATCCAGTCCGGACAGGTCTTCCCAAGTTCAGTAACGCCCCGCCGAGAGCACGTCTAAGCTGGTGCCCCGGGGGCCCTCAAGAAGAGGATACCAGGGAAATACATTTCCTGATGAGCAGGATAAAGTTACTGGCCAAATCCGGACTGACGATAGTCGAGGTCATGGAAATATGCATAATGCGGGGAGTGCAACCGCTTCAATATCGGGGGAAGCCCATGTGGCACTGCAACGGGGAAGACGACGCCACCCGCTGCGGCCGTAAGGGTCCGGAATCCGCCACTGCTCTGGCAAGGATATTGTCCGATTTATACAAAGGGGAAGAGGAAGAATTCCTTCACATTAAACCGCGGGACGGATTCTCCATGTACAACCCCCCCAGAGTGGGTAAGTCGTCATTCCTTTCCCTGTTTTACTTACTTTAGCGTTCTCTGCTAAGATTACCCGCATCGATGTTTCCGAGCAGGAACTGAGGAGGGCCGTAGAAGGAATCTTCAGCCCCTCCCCGCAGCCAGAGGACCCCGGAAGGGCCCTAGATCCAGGACTTGAAGAAGATCCGGATATTACTGTGGAGCTTGTCAACGGGGTATTTTATCAAGCGAGCTGTGATGGTGCCTCAGTGGCCATTATTGCCGACTATCCCGGACTTCTCCCTGTGTCGTGTGTAAGCCAAACTAAAAACCCTATCCTCCGAAGAGGACTCCTCTCAGGTATTATGCCTTACCCTTAAGGCATTGTGCTATTTGCAGAGACGACGGTCGGAGCGCGGGGCCGAGCCCCTAGGGATTCGTCGACCATAGGCGTCCGGATCGGGCAGGCTCAAGAGGAAGGCGGTGAGGGTCGACACACCGCTGCAGAGGTAAAGTAAAAACCTGTCCTGCGATTATAGTATTTGAAATATAACAGCGCCCTTTGTGTCTGGCAGGAAGAGGAGCAGGCGGACTATATCCGGGGATCCTGCCAATCACGCCTCCACCAGCCGGGTTCCAGAACCGGCTTCGAGGGCGGAGGCAGACACAGGGCCAGTACCGCATAGTTCTCCGATAGAGGATGCGGATATGTTTTCGGCCACGAACTCCGAAGTGGAGAGCGCCATGAATCACCTGCGCCGGAGGGCCGTGCTTCGGAACAACATCTTTTTCGAAGAGGCATTTAATGCCTTCAATTCGGGGGATGCATATATCCGAGAAGCTCAAGGCGGGCTTGCTCGAGCGACGGACCAGTATACCAAAGATATACGGGTAAGAAATTTTGATAAGCATGTATAACAGTAGCCCCTGAGACTTGAAATGGTTGGAACAACTGTTTGAAGGATCAATTTATGAACAGGTCCTTGTAGATAAGAATGAACAATTGGCTCGGGAGCTGGAGGAATGCAAGGCCCAGCTGAGGGACACGGTTGCCAAGTTAGAGGAATCCCAGAAGGCCTCATCTGGTAACATTTGTCTTAATTGTACGAAGATGCACCAGTTAGTAAACAGCTAGTATGACTAGTCTAACAGAAAATTCTACAGACAATCCCGGGGTGAATCCGGAGGGCGTAACGGATGACGACTCACATCTCAGAAGGCAGCTAAAGGCTGGCGAGCGTATTCTTACGCAACTTAGGCAGGAGAAGAACAATCTTCAAGATGCCAATATCCGGCTGGACGTGGAATTAAAAGACGTCCGTGCTCAGCTGGCGGACTCCGTGAAGGAGAACAAAAGGCTTCGCTGCGGTATTTACGGTAAGTGCCCAGACGAACTATATTACAGTTCGGCGAGGAAGTGTATTGAAAGAATTTTGCTTGTAGGAATGTTAACGGGTCGCCCCGAGGAGGAGTTGCCCTCATCTGCGGGTGATGTACTACAAGAACTTTCACAGTTGCACGAGCGAGCTCGGCGGGTGATGCACGGCGTTGCTTAGGCCTTGTGGCCATCAAGCTTCCTGCCGAATGGAATGGGGGAGCTTGTGGATCTGCTTCAAGGAGCCAGGTGGCGCTTCTGATTGTGGAAGATATCAGCTTGCCGGCAGGGTGCAAGAGAAGCCCGGGCAATGGTGAAGACATGCTACACCAAGATGGACCCGAACCATATGCCGAAGTAGGACCGGCGGGGCCAGATGGCAAGAAATTCCCGTAAGTCTGCTATATGACCAGGTAGCGTTAGCCGCCAAGTATTCTCAACAGGATTGTAAGCTAGATATCCTGTTGGATGGTATAGAAGAAGAATTTGGTCAGTCTAAGTGACTGTGTAATTTAATGGGCATAAGTAGCCCCTAGCCAGATTAAAATCATTTGTCATGGCGGACCTTTTCGCTTCAGCCACCGGATCCTACAGTCCGGGGTGTGTCCGAATACCCGCTCAGTTATACAAAACCGGGGTATGCGTGGAAACCAGGCGTAGGGGTCATAAGTTCTTGAACAGACAAGTACCCAACTAGTTATGTTATATTACATGGATAGTAAGAAACATCTTCCAGGGAGAATAGTTCCGTTAGGGGTTCCTTTCCCTGGGTACGCATGTGACAATGCACATGTCCGGACTACGAATGATGGCGCAGGATACAAGACTTCTGGGGATTTACTTGTAATAAACGAATACATCTTTTGTTCACCGATCGAATATTCTCTTAAGGAAACTAGCTTTCGGCTTCACCCAGTCTGAGGTACACATCCGGCTGAACCGGCAGTAACAATCACAGAGGTGCTCCCCTTATGCCCTAGCCGAATTAACAGGAACGTAGGGCAGAAACACAAGAGCCAGGCAACCCAGCTTGGCCACATCTTAAGTCATATCGATGCATATAATGGTGAAGAAAAGGCACATGTGGAAAAAGAAATGCATATGTGATGGGGGAAAAGCCATTAGAGTATTTATTTTTAGCTTCCGTATAGGAAGCCCCCAGGTATTGCTTACACACATAGTGCGATCGGAGTAATCCGGAAGTTCGTACTGTATTAAATACTTTGTGTGAAGAGGAAGAAAAAGTCGAGAAAGGAGAAGGGATGGAGCATAAATAAAAAGGGAGGGAGTAAGGAGACGAACATTGAGTTCGGCGTTAGGCGTAGAATCTCCAGAGTCTGGCCACGTTCCATGGGTTCGACTCGAGCTTGTTATCGGATGCATTACGTAAGCGGTACGCTCCTCCGGTGAGAACTTTGTCGATGACAAAGGGACCTTCCCACTTGGGTTTGAGCTTGTCCTTCTTCTTCTCCGGTAGGCGTAGAACGAGTTCGCCAATATTGTATGTTTTGGCCCGTACTTCTCTGCTTTGGTATCGTCGAGCCTGCTGTTGATAGAATGCGGAGCGGGCCTTTGCGATGTCGCGCTCCTCCTCCAGGGCATCCAAGTTATCCTGCCGATCTACCTCGGCTTCCTTCTCTTCGTACACGCGTACGCGTGGCGAATCATGTATTATGTCGTAGGGTAGTACTGCTTCCGTGCCGTACACCATAAAAAATGGTGTGTATCCGGTGGTGCGATTCGGCGTGGTCCGCAGCCCCCAGAGTACGGAGTCGAGCTCTTCGACCCAGTGCATGTCCGACTCTGTCAAGGATCGCACTAGCCTGGGTTTGATGTCGCTCATGATGAGACCGTTTGCCCGTTCGACCTGGCCGTTTGTTTGGGGATGGTGGATGGAAGCATAGTCGAGCTTAATGCCTATTTTGATGCACCAAGTTTTCACTTCATCGGCTGTGAAATTGGAGCCATTATCAGTGATGATGTTGTGGGGGACGCCGACCCCGGATATGAAGTCTATTACTGGTCCAGATTCGGCCGTTTTGACTGGTTTGGCTTCTATCCATTTGGTGAACTTGTCCACCATGACCAATAAGTATTTTTTCTTATGGCTTCCCCCTTTAAGAGGTCCGACCATATCCAGCCCCCAGACCATGAAGGGCCAAGTTATGGGGATTGTTTGGAGAGTGGTAGGGGGCATATGACTCTGCTTGGCGAAGAGCTGGCAGCCGACGCAATGTTGGACAAGGTCCTGTGCGTCTGCTCGGGCCATCGGCCGTACGGAAGGCCTTGCTGACTAGTGCTCGAGCCACGGCGTGGTGCCCACCCAGTCCGGCATAGATTTCAGCCAAGAGCTGCCACCCTTCCTCTTTGGAGATGCACCTTTGGAGCACTCCGGTCGTGCTTTTCTTATAGAGTTCCCCTTCATGGACTTTGTAAGCTTTAGAACGCCGGACGATGCAGCGTGCTTCATTTTGGTCTTCGGGGAGCTCCTGCCTATTTAGGTAGGCCAAGAAAGGCTCGGTCCACGGGGCGATTACAGCCAGGATTTCATGGGCCGAAGATGTTATTTCGGTGGCAGAGCCTCCGATTATGTCTGATGGTTCAGAATCTGGGGTGTGTTCGGATCCGTGCTAGTATTGCTGGACTCCCCTTCCCATACTACGGATGGCTTGAACAACCTTTCCAGGAATATGCTAGGTGGGACAGGGTCGCGTTTAGCGCCGATGCGGGCGAGGACGTCCGCCGCTTGATTGTTTTCTCGAGCCACATGGTGGAATTCGAGCCCCTCGAACCGAGATACATTTTGAGGACGACATTATGGTAGGCCGCCATTTTCGGATCCTTCGCATCAAAGTCTCTGTTTATTTGTGATATTGCGAGGTTCAAATCCCCACGCACTTCTAGGCGTTGGATGCCCATAGATACTGCCATCCGAAGACTGTGCAACAGAGCCTCATATTCGGCTGCATTGTTGGAGTCTGTGTATAATATTTGGAGGACGTACTGGACCATGTCTCCGGTGGGAGACGTCAGGACTACACCTGCTCCCAATCAGGCCAGCATTTTAGAGCCGTCGAAGTGCATGATCCAGTTGGAGTACGCGACGTACTCTTTAGGGAGTTCGGCTTCTGTCCATTCGGCGACAAAGTCAGCCAGTACTTGCGACTTGATGGCCCGCTGTGGTTTGTATATTACGTCGAACGGAAGGAGCTCGATAGCCCATTTAGCAATCCGGACCGTAGTGTCACGGTTATTTATTATGTCATTGAGTGCTACTTCGGAGGCCACCGTAATCGAACACTCTTGAAAGTAGTGTCACAGCTTCCGGGATGCCATGAAGACCGTGTATGCTATTTTTTGATAGTGTGGGTATCGGGATTTGCATGGGGTGAGGACCGTGGATACGTAATAAACCAGCTTTTGGAGCAGGAATTTGTATCCGTCAACCTCTCGTTCGACGACGAGCACAGCGCTTACAACTTGATGTGTTGCAGCTATGTACAGTAGCATAGGCTCGCCGACATTTGGCGCTATTAGGACTGGATTACTGGCCAGTAAGGTCTTTATTTCATCGAGTTCGGCCGCGGCTGCATCCGTCCACACGAAGTGTTCAGTGCGCCGAAGGAGGCGGTAAAGAGGTAATGCCTTTTCTCCTAACCTGGAGATAAAGCGGCTCAAAGCAGCCACGCATCCAACTAGTTTCTGGATGTGCTTGAGGTCTGTTGGTATAGCCAACTGTGATAGAGCTCGGATTCTTGCCGGATTCGCTTCAATTCCTCTATTGGAAACAATGAAGCCCAACAGTTTCCCCGAGGGGACACCGAAAATGCATTTTTCCGGATTCAACTTGATGTCGTATGTCCGGAGGTTATCGAATGTAAGCCTCAAGTCGTCTATTAGGGTTTCGACGTGTCTTGTTTTTATGACCACTCGTCCACATATGCCTCCACTGTTTTGCCGATTTGCTTTTCCAAGCATGTTTGAATCATGCATTGATAGGTTGCGCCGACATTCTTAAGCCCGAAAGGCATAGTGTTGAAGCAAAAAGGGCCATATGGTGTTATGAAAGCTGTTGCAGCTTGTTCGGACTCTGCCATCTTTATTTGATGGTATCCAGAGTATGCGGCGAGGAAACATAGTGAGTCGTGTCCTGCTATGGCATCGCTGATTTGATCGATGCGAGGGAGGGGAAAGGGATCCTTGGGGCAAGCCTTGTTGAGGTCTTTGAAGTCGACACATAGGCGCGAGGATTTGTCCTTCTTTGGTATCATAACCAGATTTGCTAGCCAATCCGGATGCTGGATATCTCTGATGAATCCGGCCTCGAGTAGTTTGGCTAGCTCTTCCCCCATGGCTTGCCGTTTTAGCTCTGAAAACCGCCTTAGAGTCTGCTTGACCGGTTTTTATCCTTTTAGTATATTGAGGCTATGTTCGGCCAACCAGCGTGGGATGCCCGGCATGTCTGATGGGTGCCAGGCGGAAATGTCCCAATTCTCGAGTAAGAAGTCTCACAGTGCGGCGTCCATTGCGGGGCTCAACTGTGTCCCGACGGAAGCTGTCTTCGTGGGGTCCGTTGGATGGACTTGGAATTTGACTATCTCGTCTGCGGGTTTAAATGAGGTGGACTTGGGTCGCTTGTCGAGTATCACGTCATCCCTGTCCACGATGGCACGTAGCGTTGTTAATCTTCGGCTGCTAGGGCTTCGGATAATGCTTCCAGGGCCAGTGTTGCGGTTTTGTTTTTGGCGCGAAGTGCAACGTCCGGGTCACTGGCTATAGTGATGATTCCATTAGGCCCGGGCATTTTAAGCTTCATGTACCCGTAATGGGGTATGGCTTGAAAGCTCGTAAACGCGTCCCGCCCTAAAAGGGCGTGGTATCCGCTGCTAAAAGGAGCCACTTGGAATGTGATCTCTTCGTACATGTAATTTTCCGGGGTGCCGAATACCACATCGAGTGTGATTTTTCCCGCACACCGCGCTTCCCAACTAGGAATGACCCCCCTGAAGGTAGTGCCGCTTTGCTCAATGCGGCCTTTATCAATTTCCATCTTGTTAAGCGTTTCTTCATAGATCAAGTTTAATCCGCTTCCGCCGTCCATGAGTACTTTAGTGAGCCGGAAGCCGTCCACGATTGGGCTAAGGACCAGAGCGGCCGGTGCCCAGATAGTCTAGAATCCAGGTTCATCACTGGCATTGAAAGTTATAGCAGTGTTGTTCCAGGGGTTTATCTTTGCCACATGGCAAATTTCAGCAGAGCTTTGATGAGCTCGCTTGCGCCTATTGTTTGAGGCGAAAGTCTCGAAGACTCTTAGTACCGTATTGTGTTCAATGGCGGGATGTTGTTCTGCTTTATGGCTTGCAAGAAGATCCTCACCACTTTTTGCAACCTGCCGGAGTATCCAACATGCCCTAATGCTATGAGTTTGTGTTGTGTCTGGGGTGCTGTGGAGTTTACATGGACCATTGAGTCATTCTTCCAATACGGTTCCCCGCCCCGGGGCGGGCTTTGGTTTCTTGGGAATTGGATCGGCCGACTTACGAGAGTTCGCCCGTTTAGTTCGGACAAAGGTTTTGGTGAGAGTCGTACTATCCCAAAATTCTATTCGGGTTTTCCAGGCACTTTCCATCGCACAGTACTTCTGTACTATGGTTGCCAAGTCCGCAAAGTGTACTATGTCACGACAACTTATAGAATTAAGGATTCCCTTGTCCGTGCAGTTTTTGCAGAAGAGTGAGACTACGTCCTCCTCGCGGCAATCCTTGACCTTGTTTAACACAAGGAGGAATCTGGCCCAGTAGCGATGTACTGTCTCCTGGGGCTCTTGCCTAATGCGGGAGAGATGGTTTAAGTCCGGGTGGGTGTTGTTAGCTGAATCCGGATTCTGATCAGATCTAGCACCTAGGGGCATGGGAGGTTCCGAGCCTGACAGCTCGGGATCGAGAGTGCTGCCCAATTTCTTCGGCCCAATGCCCGATTCTAAGTCCGGGACCCGGGTCATGTCTTCCTTTGAGCAGGTGTTCGGTTCAAGGGGTTCGGTGATCCGGACATAGTTCGTCCTCAAAGTTGAGGGGCAATCCATGTGTGGTTCTTCCACTACCGCTATCTCATGGGTGGCCGGCGGAGATCTGATGTCCCTTTGGTCGGGTTTAAGCCCGATCCGGTCATAGTCTGTAGCAACTCCCAGAGCGGTGATGCGATCCAAGAGCTTATTAAGGGAGGAGAGGTCCATCGGATCCATCTGTTCGGTGAGTTCCAAACTGACGCGAAGGTTATGCTTGATGACCCGAGAGGCCATCATCGGCGCAACCGCCGATGGGGCAGCCATGATAAAGCCGCCAAGTCGGAGAGTTTGGCCTACAGCCGGAGCTCCCCCCGAGGTAATGTTGTCCTTGACCACGAGATGAGCCATCGAGTCTTGCAGCGACCACACAGAGGAACTCTCAATGAAAGCACCAATGTCGGTGTCAAAATCGGCAGATCTCGGGTAGGGGGTCCCGATCTATGCGTCTAGGCTGATGGTAATAGGAAGCAAGGGACACAATGTTTACCCAGGTTTGGGCCCTCTCGATGGAGGTAAAATCCTACTTCCTGCTTGATTAATATTGAAGATATGAGTAGTACAAGAGTAGATCTACCATGAGATCGTCGAGGCTAAATCCTAAGAGCTAGCCTATGATGGTATGATTGTAATTGTGATCGGCCTTCTAAGGACCAACCTCTCCGGTTTATATAGACACTGCAGAGGGCTAGGGTTTACATGGAGTCGGTTACAAGGAAGGAAATATAACATCCGGATCGCCAAGCTTGTCTTCCACGCAAAGGAGAGTCCCATCCGGACACGGGCCGAAGTCTTGAGTCTTATATCTCCATGCTTCAATAGTCCGGACGATGTATATAGTCCGGCTGTCCGGATACCCCCTAATCCAGGACCCCCTCACAGGGATCGCGGCGCACCTGCCTGTACCCGTGGCTGGGCGAGTGGTGGACGGAGCTAGTCGCAGTCGAGCTCGCAAGCTTCAGTGGCGGACAGGGTTCGCCGGAGAGGAAGAAGACGGCGGCTAGAGGCAGCTCCGAGGGCTTGGCGGGGTCCAGGAAGCTCCAGCAGACCACCAAGGCCCTGCCCGAGCTTGAGAGGCCCTGGAGAGCGGCAGCTGGCCTGCGGGGATCACCGGAGTCCTTGGGTCAGGGCGACGGCCAAAGGCCTGCCCGACCAAACTGCGGTCGTTCTACGAGTTCGTGGTGGTTCTGTGGAGTGGTGTATGGCCAAGATTCGAGTCGGGGTGGCTTTATATAGCCGGAGCAAGAGGGGGGGGGGAACGTGTCGCCACCGGAGCTCTCTGGACATGTGGCGAACGTCGACGAGAGGCTCCAACATGAGGGGACAGGGTGCAGCATCAACGACGGCGCTTGCCCACGCTCGCGGACAAGCACAGGAGCGGTTTGAGATGGGGACAAGCACACGCGCGCATTGTGCCGTTTTGGCCACGATTGTACTGGCTTGCTGCGGCGGCTCCGGAATCAGCGAGTGCCAGGGAGGGGTCAAGGGTGATGGGTCGAGGGTTGTGGTGCAGTGCGGCAGTCGGCGGCGAGCGCTGGAACATGCACGCACGAAACAGAGCGCAAGGCGCCAGCCAGAGCGCGTCGAGACGCATGCCAGGCATCGTGTCGACGCGCGGTCACCAGGCTGGCATGATCAAAACAACGCCCAGGAGCGGCCAAACCTTGTCTACACTCTCGATCGTGCAGTGTTTAGTCTAGGGGAGTTGATGGCTCATGCCCAGGTCGACCAGAAGTGACACCACTTAGCTGACAAGTTTCTGTACAGAAACTTGGTCGCCAAGTTTGGCCACCTTCTAGAAGGCCATTAGGGCTGATTTCCTGGGGTTTAGGGTTTCTTAGGAGGGTGTTTAAGCTCAAGAAAGATCAAGGCCAAAAGCTTAGGGGAAAATGCACTTGCTGTACAAAGTGCATTTCTGGTCCACAAGTGAAAAGATTTTCTACAGCAATAATATTACAAAAAGTGATGCAATATTTTTGCATAGGGAGATGTGCCATGGTCCTAAGAATATTTAGGAATTATCTCAGATTTTTCTGAGCAAGAAAAATTGAGGTTGCTTTGGAGCACAAAGTTCTGAAATGAACTTAAGAGAGAAAAATGAATATTTTCCTTTTAGGAAAACTATTCATTTTATTATTTTGGGGATTTGTGGGAGGGATAAGGTAGATAGGTCACTTGGGTGAAAGCCAAGGATATGCCCAAGTGACAAGTCCATTTGAATTGATCCAAAAATCCAAATCAAATCAGGGCAAAAACCACGATGAAAATCAAGTCCAGAAAGAGAGAGAAGGCAAGTCCGGTAAAAAGAGAGAAGGGAAAATCCATGCTGTCACAAACCTCCCCCATTTAGAATGAATCTCGTCCTCGAGATTCGGTTGCTTGGGAAAACCATTCTGGGTATGCAGTCCTTCAAAATTCCTCTCTTTCCCAGGTTGCTTCTTCTTTGGTGTGATGCTCCCACTGAACCTTGTAAAATCTTATTATCTCTTTGCTGCAAGTGACCCTTTCTGTCTGATCCAATATTCTGATTGGCTTTTCCTCATAATTCAAATCCTTAGCCAATTCTATCTCTGACATATCAGCCCTTTTCTCCGGTGGTGAGATGCATCTTCTTAGCTGTGAGATGTGAAACACGTTGTGTACTTCTGACAATTCTGGGGGCAACTCCAACTGGTAGGCAACTGTTCCGACTCTGGCCATGACGGGGAATGGACTGATGTATCTGGGTGCCAATTTTTCTCGGGTCTGAAACCTCTTGACTCCTTTCATAGGGGTGACTCGGAGGTATACGTGTTCTCCAGGTTCGAAGCTGATCTGACGATGTTTGGCATCATAGTAGCTCTTCTGTCGGGATTTGGCCAGTTGCAGTCTGTCTCGGATTTCCTTGACTTGCTTCTCGGCTTCGAGCATTAAATCAGTCCCGAAAATACGGCTATCTCCGGTTTGACACCAATTTAATGGGGTGCAGCATTTCCGGCCATACAGAGCTTCATAGGGTGATATCTTTAAGCTGGCTTGGAAACTGTTGTTGTAGGAAAACTTGGCATAGGGCAGGCAGTCTTCCCACTTGGTTCCTTGGACCAATGTACATGCCCGGAGCATATCTTCGAGTATTTGATTTACTCGCTCAGTCTGTCCATCTGTCTGAGGATGGTAAGCCGTGCTGTACTTCAGAGCGGTCCCCAAGCCTTGATGAAGTCGGGACCAAAATGCGGATGAATAGAGATCCCCTGTCGGAGGTGATAGTCCTGGGTACTCCATGCAGACTAACGATTCTTGATACATACAGCTGTCCAAGTTGATTTGCACGGTATGTGGTCTGGATAGGTAGGAAGTGTGCCACCTTGGTTAGGGTGTCCACTATGACCCATATCGTGTCATTTCCTTGATGAGACCTTGGTAATCCGGTGATGAAATCCATGCAAATATCATCCCATTTCCATTGGGATACCGGTAGAGGATGGAGGAGTCTGGATGGTTTTTGGTGTTCCGCCTTTACCTTATTGCAGATATCGCAGTAGGCCACAAAATACGCGATGTCTTTCTTCATTCCATCCCACCAAAATATCTGACGAAGATCCTCATACATCTTGGTACCACCGGGATGAATTGAGTATGGTGCTTCATGTGCTTCTGCCAATATTTTCTTCTTCAGACTGTCTTGGTTGGGTACGCAAAGTCTTCCTTGGAACCTTAGCGAACCTTGCTGATCCATAGTGAAAACAGGTGCTTGCCCTTGGTGCAGCTTCTGAACATATATCCATAACACCTTATCATCCGCTTGAGCTCTGCGGATTTCTTCTTCAAGAGTAGGAGCAACTTCCAATATATTGGTAAGACGGGCGTCGGTGATTACCAGATTCAGCTGCATGATTTCTTCATAGAGCTCTGGAGGCAAGGAATCCATTAGGGCATTAAGGTTGGCTGGTTTGCGGCTGAGGGCGTCAGGCACCACATTAGCTTTGCCCGGGTGATAGTTTATTCCGAGGTCATAGTCCTTAACCAACTCGAGCCATCTTCGTTGTCGAAGGTTCAAGTCGAGCTGAGTGAATATATACTTGAGACTTTTATGGTCGGTGAATATCTGGCACTTCTTTCCAATCAGATAATGTCTCCAGATTTTTAAAGCGTGCACCACTGCGGCCAATTCCAAATCATGAGTAGGATAATTTCCTTCATGTTGTCGCAGTTGGCGAGATGCATAGGTCACCACTTTGCCATCTTGCATGAGTACACACCCCAGTCCTTTTCTGGAGGCGTCGCAGTAAACATTGAAACTGCGGTAGATATCTGTTAGAGTTAATACGGGTGCCGATGTCAATCTGGTTTTTAACTCATTGAAGCTCCATTTGCAGTCTTCAGTCCATACAAACTTCTTGTCCTTTTTGAGGAGCTCAGTCATTGGCTTGGTGATCTTGGAAAATCCTTCGATAAAACGGCGATAATATCCGGCCAATCCAAGGAAACCCCGGATTTCTAAGACGATGGTGGGTGCGGACCAATCAAGTACATCTTTTACCTTGCTTGGGTCCACCGAGATTCCTTCTACCGAGAGGATATGTCCGAGGAATCTCACTTGCTGGAGCCAAAACTCACATTTGTTGAATTTGGCATATAATTGATGATCGTGAAGCCATTGCAGAACTGCACGAAGATGTTCCTTATGTTCGTCCTTGCTTTTGGAATAAATGAGGATGTCATCAATGAACAACACCACAAATTTTTCCAAGAAGTCCATAAACACCTTGTTCATCATATGCATAAAGAATGCAGAAGCGTTGGTGAGGCCGAAGGACATAACAGTGTATTCATAAAGACCGTACCGAGTGGTGAACGTGGTCTTAGGAATATCTTCCTCCTTAATCTTGAGTTGATGATATCCCGTCCTCAAATCAATCTTTGAGAATACTTTGGCCCCACTGAGTTGATCAAACAGATCGTCAATCCTCCGCAGTGGATACTTGTTTTTAGTGGTGACGTCATTCAACTGTCGGTAGTCTACACACATTCATAGACTGCCATCCTTTTTGTCCATGAAGATTGCTAGTGATCCCCATGGTGAAGAGCTGGGACGAATGTATCCTTTTTGCAGCATCTCATCCAGTTGCTTCTTCAATTCCACCAATTCTGAGGAGGGCATCTGATAATATTTCTTATGTACCGGGGTGGTTCCAGGCACTAGGTCAATAGCGAACTCCAATTCTCGGTCTGGTGGCATGCTGGGTAATTCTTCAGGAAATACATCTGGATACTCGCTGACCACTAGGATTAATTCCACCTCTTTTGCCACGGCTGCGAAAACCATATCCTTCGAGGGGATGCGATTGCCGGCACAAAAACTCATGGTGCGACCTTCCATATTTTTCAGGGTAACTTCTCTGGTCGCACAACTGATGCAGACTTGGTATCGGGTTAACCAATTCATGCCCAGAATCACATCCAATTTGTTGGAATCGATGATGTCAATCTCCAAATTTCGGCAGACGAGATTGCTTCTGAGTATGGATCCTGGGGATTGTACCAGCATGTGTTTTCCCAAAATCGAGCAAGAAAAAATGTTTTGGGAAGCAAAACTCCACGAAATAAAAGAGTGGGAAGCCCCGGAGTCAAATAAAATTACGACGGGTATGTTATTACAGGAAACATACCAATGACGACTTCTGGGTCCTCTTGGGCTTCATCTGCGGAGATGTGATGAACTTGCCCTTGAATTATATCGGGGGCGGAATACTGCTCCATGTAGTTAACTTGCGGCTGAAATGGAGCGACATGCTTGGTGTTCTTGGGACACTGTCGGGCGTAGTGTCCGGTTTGACCACAGCTGAAGCACGAATTGTTGCGCTGGCAATCGTCGCGCACCGGGCTGGTCATGACATTCTTGACTTGTGTAGTAGTCTTGTTGATGTTCTGCTGCCAATTGGGTTTGTACTCCACCTGAGTGTGTTGCCATGTACGAGCCTTTTGCACGGGTTGCATATACTTCTTGGGCTTGAATTTGCGCTTGTGGTCATTAGCAGCTAGCTTGTTGTCGTGCAGGAGCTTGTGTTCCCTCTCGGCGATTAGGGCCTTGTTCACCAGTGTCAGGAAGTCTGGGAAATCAAACATACTGAGTGTGCAGCGGAGATGTTGATGTAGGCCTCCAAGAAATTGGTTGATCTTCCGCTCTTCGGTGCCCACATCATGGAGAGAATAGCGGGCCAGATGGTTGAATTTATTCAGATACTCGGCGACGGTCATGCTGCCTTGAGTGAGTGCGAGAAATTCGCGTTGCTTGATCTTCATGACTCCGGTGGGAATATGATATTTGTGGAAGAGATCCTTGAATTTTTTCCAAGTAATTTCCTCGTCGGTAGGCCATATTGCTTTGGCATCATCCCACCATATAGTGGCAGCTCCTTCGAGATAATGCATTGTGAAGGGAACCTTATCTCTGTCGTCTGTGCGAGCAATTTCTAGTTTTCTTTCAATAGTCCTTAGCCAATCGCCGGCGTCCATAGGATCAGTAGCATGGCTGAAACTGGGAGGCTTGGTTCGCTGAAAATCTGATAGCTTGGAATGATGGCCATTCTGGTTTCCATTCTGCCCAACCATAACTTGTACACTTTTTAGTATTTCCAGCAGATCGTTGCTCCTTCTTTCTTCAAACATTAGCAGGATTTGCTCGGTGGAAGGCGGTTGTGGTGGTGGAGGCGGAGGTGGCTGGTATGGTTCACGGGAATGTCCTGCCTGTCTTGCGGAACCATGGATAGGGACATCCTCACCGACTTGACTGCTGATGCCTCCACGCGGCATACTATTTTTCGTTTTCCCAATACATAGCAACCATGATGAGAAATTTCCAAAATGGGGGAAAACCAATGACAAATCCCGGAAGAAAACAACGAATAAAACCAAGTCGAAAAGAAATCCAACATAATTATACATAGTCCCAACACAAAAATAAACATCGCAATGGGTCTACTACCCTCGTACATGAAGCTACGCATCATGACAAATGCGATTACAGCCATACATCATGCTCATGACTACCACGATACGCTAACGATCTACTGCTCGGATGGTGCTGCAGCAGGCTCGTCTCCTGAGCTGGACCCAGATCCTGAACTGATAGTCGAGACTTCCGGGGGAAGAGAGGTGCACTGGCGCCGCCTTGAGGGCTCTCCCTCAGGGGCAGGCAGGGGATGGGATCTAAGCATAGGAGCGGCAGGAGTAGCAACAAGAGAAGACCATGCAGCAGGAGTGCTGCGAGGGCTCACCGTCAAAGGGTTAACGGTATTGATACGTCTCCAACGTATCTATAATTTTTTATTGTTCCATGCTATTATATTACCCCTTTTGGATGTTTATGGGCTTTATTTTACACATTGATATCATTTTTGGGACTAACCTACTAACCGGAGGCCCAGCCCATATTGTTGTTTTTTTGCCTATTTCAGTATTTCGAAGAAAAGGAATATCAAATGGAGTCCAAACGGAATGAAACCTTCGGGAGTGTGATTTTTGGAACGAACGTGATCCAGAGGACTTGGAGTGCAAGTCAAGAAGCATCCGAGGCCCCCACGAGATAGGAGGTTGCGCCCCCCCTGTAGGGCGCGCCCCCTGTCTCGTGGGCCCCTCGGGCGGCCACCGACGTACTTCTTCCTCCTATATATACCTACGTACCCCAAAAACATCCAGGGGCACCACGAAACACAATTTCCACCGCCGTAACCTTCTGTATCCGCGAGATCTCATCTTGGAGCCTTTGCCGGCACTCTGCCGGAGGGGGAATCGACCATGGAGGGCTTCTACGTCAATATCCTTGCCCCTCCGATGAGTTGTGAGTAGTTTACCACAGACCTACGGGTCCATAGTTATTAGCTAGATGGCTTATTCTCTCTTTTTGGATCTCAATACAATGTTCTCCCCCTCTCTTGTGGAGATCTATTCGATGTAAACTCTTTTTGCGGTGTGTTTGTCGAGATCCGATGAATTGTGGGTTTATGATCAAGTTTATCTATGAATAATATTTGAATCTTCTTTGAATTCTTTTACGTATGATTGAGTTATCTTTGCAAGTATCTTCGAATTATCAGTTTGGTTTGCCCTACTAGATTGATCTTTCTTGCCATGGGAGAAGTGCTTAGATTTGGGCTCAATCTTGCGGTGTCCTTACCTAGTGACAGAAAGGGTTGCAAGGCACGTATTGTATTGTTGCCATCGAGGATAACAAGAAGGGGTTTATATCATATTGCTTGAGTTTATCCCTCTACATCATGTCATCTTGCTTAATGCGTACTCTGTTCTTATGAACTTAATACTCTAGATGCAAGCAGGAGTCGGTCGATGTGTGGAGTAATAGTAGTAGATGCAGGCAGGAGTCGGTCTACTTGTTATGGACGTGATGCCTATATACATGATCATGCCTAGATAATCTCATAACCATGCTCTTTTCTATCAATTGCTCGACAGTAATTTTTTCACCCATCGTAATACTTATGCTATCTTGAGAGAAGACTCTAGTGAAACCTATGGCCCCCGGGTCTATCTCTTATCATATTTTTTTTCAATCTACTTTTATTTGCATCTTTACTTTTTTCATCTATATTATAAAATACCAAAAATATATTTATCTTATCATACTATCTTTATTAGATCTCACTTTCGCAAGTGGCTGTGAAGGGATTGGCAACCCCTTTATTGCGTTGGTTGCGAGTTCTCAGTTTGTTTGTGTAGGTGCGTGGGACTTCTGAGGAGCCTCCTACTGGATTGATACCTTGGTTCTCAAAAACTGAGGGAAATACTTACGCTACTATTGCTGCATCACCCTCTCCTCTTCGAGGAAAACCAACACAAGCTCAAGACGTAGCAGGCACCCTGCGAGGTCGTCGTAGGAATGGAGGTGGGAGGAGCAGAAGTGTAGATGACAGCGGGAAGAGGGTTCCTTATACGAGTAGCAGCGAGAGCAGCGCGAGCGCGTGAGAGCTCCCGAGCTAACTCGTAGTTAAGGAGATAGCTAGCAGTGATGTAGCGTGCAAGGTGGCTAGTGGGACGATCACACGCCGGATTAATCAAAGGAAAGAGGATACACCCATTCTCGTGCAGAGATGGGTAGAAGAAAAGTCCAGGGTGGGTGTGCATGCAAACCTCATTGTAGCGCAAGTCTACAAGAGCCTCGATAGCAGCAAACTGAACCGCCTCAGATGGTGTAGAAGCAAGACCACCTTAGACAGACGTGTGTAAGCACCGGTTGGGAAAATGTGGTGTAGAGTGACATCATCATAATACTCATACACTGCACCGGCCAGCTGCTCGTGATACACCCGATACCCTGGATCAGCACCCTCTGGATAGAGTCGTCGCAACACGTTCTAAAGCAGGTGCGGCGATGTGCACAGAGCTGGCTCAGGATGGTACAAGATCATTACTGGTGCCATCTACACTCACAAACCATACGGTTAGTAATAACAATAATAAGTCATGCATGTGAAAGCACAAGTGCTCCCTAGGTGGTTTTGGTAATTAATGTCAACATATCTCTTGTTGGACTAACACTTTTATCTAGTATGTTTTAGATAAGTTCAACAATGGAGTGGCATGGACTAAAGGATGTGGGAACTCCTTCTAGATGCTATGGACAAAGGATTGGCTCAAGCTTCAAGCTCAAGACTCTTCATTTTACATTTTAGTGATCCAAGATCATATTGAGTCTATAGGAAAAGCCAATACTATCAAGAAGGGATGAGGTGTTGCTTAATGAGTTTCTTGCTCCACAGTGCTTAGTGATATGCTCCAAAACCCTCAACTACTTTCCCACTTCCACACATATAACCTAAACCTAAAGTCAAACTCAGCCCCACCGATTCTTTCTATCCGGCGCCACTGAGTTCAGATGTCATAGCAACTGCCACAAACCCTAGGCAAATCGGTCTCACCGATAGGGATCTCGGTCTCACCGAGATGGGATTGTAATCTCTCTGTGTATGTCCATTACCAAAATCAGTCTCACCGAGTTTGAGCAATCGGTACTGCCGAGATTACAATGCAAACTTCCTGGTTGACTTATTACCAAAATCGGTCCCACCGAGTTTGAGTAATCGGTCCCACCGAGTTTGCCTGACCAACTCTCTGGAAAGCTTATTACCAAAATCGGTCTCACCGGGTTTGTGTAATCGGTCTTACCGAGATTACGTTATGCCCTAACCCTAACCATACAGGTCCTACCGAGTTGCATGTCGGTCCCACCGGAAATCCTAACGGTCACTAGGTTTACTAAATCGGTCCGACCGAGTCTGTTGAATTGGTCCCACCGAGTTTGGTAAATTGTGTGTAACGGTTAGATTTTGTGTGGAGGCTATATATACCCCTCCACCTCCTCTTCATTCATGCAGAGAGCCATCAGACTGAATCTACACTTCCAGCATACATTTTCTGAGAGGGAACTACCTACTCATGTGTTGAGGCCATGATATTCCATTCCTACCATATGAATCTTGATCTCTAGCCTTCCCCAAGTTGCTTTCCACTCAAATCTTCTTTCCACCAGATCCAAAACTTATGAGAGAGAGTTGAGTGTTGGGGAGACTATCATTTGAAGCACAAGAGCAAGGAGTTCATCATCAATGCACCATTTGTTACTTCTTGGAGAGTGGTGTCTCCTAGATTGGCTTGGTGTCACTTGGGAGCCTCCGACGAGATTGTGGAGTTGAACCAAGGAGTTTGTAAGGGCAAGGATGTTGCCTACTTCGTGAAGATCTACCGCTAGTGAGGCAAGTCCTTCGTGGGCGACGGCCATGGTGGGATAGACAAGGTTGCTTATTCGTGGACCTTTCGTGGGTGGAGCCCTCCATGGACTCGCGCAACCGTTACCCTTCGTGGGTTGAAGTCTCCATCAACGTGGATGTACGATAGCACCACCTATCGGAACCACGCCAAAAACATCCGTGTCTCCAATTGCGTTTGAATCCTCCAAAACCCTTCCCTTTACATTCTTGCAAGTTGCATGCTTTACTTTCCGTTGCTCATATACTATTTGCAAGCTTGCTTGTTATGTACTGTGAATGTTAAACTTGTGCCTAAACTCCACTCAAACTTAAAGAAGTTAAAAACTGCAACTTTGATACTTAGTGTCTAATTACCCCCCCCCCCCTCTAGACACCTCTTCTCAAGGTCCTACAAGTGGTTTCAGAGCATTGGTCTCCATTGCCTTGGTTTAATCACCATTGGAGGAAGATGGATGAGTCTACTTTGGGGAGTCTTAGACATAGAGTGCCTATTCTTGATGGAGAGTATTTTCATGAGTGGAAAAATGAGATGCTTGTAATTTTCAATCAATATCATTTGAACAAGTATATTGCTAGCCCTTGTGCACCTCATGTTGATCCTATGCATCCTACCCTTGATGAGTCTATTGACATGATTAGGAATCTTAGAACTGCCGAACTTATCATTAGAGGATTGCCTAGAAACTTGATTGGATGTTTGCCTACTCTTAAGTGTGCCTACACTATATGGAAATTTATTGAGGAACGCTTTCCAAATTATTCCTTGAAAAAATTGATGAAATTCTCCATAAGTCTATTGCCTTAAGTAAGATGAATACTAGTGATCCTATGTTTGGTGATCGTCTATTTCAACCTACATACCTTATGCGTGCCAAAGGAGATGTTGGGATTATTAGTGATATTATTTCCGAAGCTATAAGAATTCATAAGCAAGATCATTGTCAAACTCACTCTAACGAATTACCCTCTCTAGGACTTGATCCACCACATGACGATGTTGAACATGGATACTATGATGAGGATGATGATAGTGACTTCGATCTTGACGATGCAATGAGACACTTTGGTATTTTGGCAAATCTTCTGGGATATATGTCAGGAGGAAAGGAATGGGTTCTTGACAGTGGATGTACCGATCACATGACCGGAGATAAAGACATGTTTCGTGAGCTTGCTGAAAATGATAGTCCTCGAAAGTATGTCACTTTCGGTGACAACTCAAAGGGTAAGGTGGTTGGCCTCGGTAAGGTGGCCATATCACATGATAGCTCCATACAAAATGTCATGCTCGTTGAATCTCTTGGATACAACTTACTTTCAGTATCTAGACTTGCTGATTTCGGTTTCAATGTCCTATTTACTGAAGTAGATTGCCAAGTGTTCCGTTGAGACAATCATAAAACGGTCTTTACCGGTGTGCGTAGAGGTGATCTACACATTGTTGATTTCACTAAAAAGGCTCAACCTAAAACTTGTTCATTGCTAAATCCTCAAAAGGTTGGTTATGGCATAGACGATTAGGTCATGTTGGCATGAGAAACCTTGACAAGCTTATTAAAGGGAATCACATCCTTGGCGTCAACGATGTCATATTCGATAAGGATAGACTTTGCAGTGCTTGTCAAGCAGGTAAACAGGTTGGAGGAAGGCAACCCGTGAAGAACATCATGACCACAAGGAGGCCACTCGAGTTACTTCACATGGATCTCTTTGGTCCCAACTCCTACAAGAGTCTCGGTGGAAATTATTTTGGTCTAGTTATAGTTGATGATTTTTCAAGATTTACGTCGGTGTTCTTTCTCGATGATAAATTGCAGATCCAAAAGATCTTCAAAAACTTTGCTAGGAAGGCCCAAAATAAATTTGAAGTGAAGATCAAGAAGGTTCGCAGCGACAATGAACGGAGTTCAAGAACGCAAATGTGGACACCTTTCTTGACGAAGAAGGGATTTCACACGAGTTCTCAGCTACATACACACCTCAACAAAATGGAGTTGTTGAGAGGAAGAACCGGACGCTCATCGAACTGGTGAGAAGATGCTTGATGAGTACAAGACACCGAAGCACTTCTGGGCAGAAGCGGTTGAGACAGCTTGTCATGCAACAAATCGCTTGTATCTTCACAAGCTACTCGGCAAGACGGCATACGATCTCCTCACCGGTAACAAACCCCAAGTTGGATACTTTCGAGTATTCGACTCAAAGTGCTACATTCTTGATAAGCATCGTCGTTCTAAATTTGCTCCTAAGTCTCATGATGGTTTCCTACTAGGTTGTGGCTCAAAATCTCACACTTACCGTGTCTACAATAATTTCACCCGAAAGGTTGAAGAGATGGTAGATGTGAAGTTTGATGAATCTAACGGCTCACAAGTAGAGCAATTGCCAATTGATGTAGGAGACAAAGATCCTTCGGAAGCAATCCAAGACTTGTCTATTGGCAAGGTCCGTCCAACGGAGGTGAAGGAGAGTACCTCATCCGTCCAAGTGGAAGCTTCTACTTCACGACAAGGTGAACCAAGAGTTGATAGGAAGCATCCACAAGTGGAACACACCAAGATGAAGAAAACGAGGAAGTGCATCAAGATGAACATCAACAACCTCCTTCTCCACCATGAAAAGAGAACGACAACGCCAACAATGAAGAAGGCCAAGAAGAAGAACAAGATGAAGAAGAAGTTCAACCAAGAACCAAGCAAAAGCTTCCACGAGTTCGAGCAAGAATTGCTAAAGACCATCCCGTCGAACAAATCTACAATGATATTCAAACCGGGAGAATCACTCGCTCTAAAACTCGTTTAGCTAACTTTTGTGAAAACTATTCTAGCATTGAACCTATGAAGGTTGTAGAAGCATTGGAATATCCGGATTGGATAAATGCTATGCATGAAGAGCTACACAACTTTGAGAGGAACCAAGTTTGGACATTGGTTGAGAAGCCCGACAACAACCACAACATCATCGGTACCAAATGGGTGTTTCGCAACAACCAAGATGAAGATGGACAAGTAGTTCGCAATAAAGCACGTCTCGTCACCCAAGGCTACACACAAGTCGAAGGTATGGACTATGGTGAGACTTATTGCTCCCGTTTCTAGACTTGAATCATTCGCATCTTACTTGCCTATGCTAATCACCATGATATCACATTGTACCTAATGGACATTAAAAGTGCTTTTCTAAATGGTGAAATAGAGGAGGAAGTTTATGTTAAGCAACCTCCCGGCTTTGTCAATCCTAAGAAACCCAATCATGTTTACAGACTTCACAAAGCTCTTTATGGTCTTAAACAAGCTCCTAGAGCGTGGTATAAATGCTTGACCAAGTTCCTTATTGAAAAAGGCTTTGAAATTGGGAAAATTGATTCTATTATTTTTACTAAAAGGGTTAATGAAGAACTATTTCTGTGCCAAATCTATGTTGATGATATTATATTTGGTTCAACTAACCCTCATTTTAGTGAAAAGTTTGGAAAGCTAATGTCGAAGAAGTTTGAGATGTCTATGATGAGTGAACTCAAATTCTTTCTTGGGTTGCAAATCAAGCAAACTAAGGAAGGAACTTTTGTTTCTCAAACGAAGTACACCAAGGACTTATTCAAGAAGTTCAATATGCAAGAATGCAAAGGTATGTCTACACCCATGCCTACTAGTGGACATCTTGACTTGACCAAAGATGGTGAACCGGTTGATCAAGAGGTTTATCGCTCTATGATTGGTTCATTGTTATATCTATGTGCTTCACGTTTCGATATCATGCTAAGTGTGTGCATGTGTGCACGATATCAAGCTGCTCCTAAAGAATGTCATCTTAAGGCCGTGGAAAGGATAGTGAGATACTTAATCCATACACCAAATTTTGGCATTTGGTATCCTAAGAGGGCCTCTTTTGATCTTGTTGGCTACTCCGACTCGGACTATGCCGGAGACAAGGTTGATAGAAAGTCCACTTCGGGTACTTGTCAATTTCTTGGTAGATCTCTTGTGTCTTGGTCCTCCAATAAACAAAACTCGGTATCCTTATCCACCGCTGAAGCGGAATACATTGCCGCTGGTTCATGTTGTGCTCAATTACTTTGGATGACCCAAACTCTTAAAGATTATGGGATATATGTGAAACATGTTCCATTGCTTTGTGACAATTAAAGTGCTATAAAAATTGGTCATAATCCTGTACAACATTCTTGAACTAAGCATATTGAAGTTCGTCATCATTTCATTCGAGATCATGTTGCTAAGGGTGACATTAATCTTAAGCATGTTCGCACCGAAAAGCAATTAGCGGATATATTCACTAAACCTCTTGATGAGAAAGTGTTTTGCAGGTAAGAGGAGAACTGAACATCATTGATGCTTCAAACTTGGAGTAGAAACTCCATTGGATACATGCAAGACATGAGCTTATGACTAATCCTTGATATTTCTCTTATGATGAAAATCGTATGTCTTGGATATATTTGGATCTTGCATGATATCTAACCCATGTAGGTACTTGGTGGAATCAAATTCCATGAGATTGTAATCTACTCACATCTTGAGCAATCTCTACATCACCAAGTTTCTACACCATGGTGGATGAAGACAAGGAAGCACGGAACCATTCAAACATATCCTTTGACAAATTCTATGTTGACCTTCATGATTGTCATTTTTGGATACACAAGTGCTTTTCCTTGCAAGAACTAACCCATATAGGTAGATGGACTCAAATTCCTGGTGGTGCTCTCAATTCTTGATGAGCTACATCAACCTTGAGCATCCCACACAAGTTCAACTACATGGACAACACCACCAACCAAGGTATGTTATTCCATCTCAGAGAAGCTTTACTCCAAGACATGAGCTAAAGCGACTCGACAAGATGTGAATACATCAAGATGCTTAAACGAAAAATGGCAACCCCATTTTGATCTTAAACGATGAGTATGACCTATGATCAAGTGATCTCACTTGACTCCTAAGTCAATATACTCTACCATAGGTGACTTTGTCGCCGACCATCTCTAGATGAGGTTCTCTTGTGTTCTTTTCTGTGCTTTTGCATTTGTCTCATGCATATTTGTTTCCCCTTTCAAAAAAAACTTCATCTAGATTTCTTTCTATTTGCTCTGCATTTTCTGCATCCAATTCCTTGCATATCATTCAGTAAATTCCTTGCAAATCTTTGTGAGATATTACTAGTCTAGTGAGCTGAGGTGACAAGTGTTTTCTCTGCGATGAACTCGGTTTCACCGATTTGTTGTTTTCGGTCCAACCGAATCCTTTCGGTACAACCGAAGCATACCACTCGGTGCCACCGACTTCATAGCAGGAATTACAGTTTGCCACTTATTCTGTGTTTCTTCTGATCCAGCTCCACTCAATGAATCTTGTCCTCTACAAGCATCACATTTTTTTAAATGCTTTGTGCTGTGACTCAAGGATCAAGCCCTTCTTGGAAATTGATGTCAAAGGGGGAGAGAGAGAGATCACATCAAAGCTTATCATTTAGAGAGATCACATCAGAGAAAGAGAATATCACCTCCTTAGGGGGAGAAAAGAGATCTCCAGGGGGAGAGAATACTCAAGTAGAAAGTATTTCTCAAGGATCCCAGTTGCTTGGTGTTCAAGAGGAGAGATGCCACATGTCTTATTGTGTGGAAAGACATGTTCATATGTGCTTATTTGCATTAGCTCTGTTCATTTATATTTTCAGCTCTGATTTTCGGTTCCCTATCTTCTCCCAGTATCCCATGCTAGATTCAGGGGAGCAAGATATCTAAGGGAAAGAAATCACTTAAATTCATTGCATATCTTTAATCTTGGGGACATGTCTAATCCAATGTGGTACTTAGTACTCACTCTCTACATGTCATCCCAGTCTTGGTATTCTTGTGGTTTCTTCTGTTTGCTCTGGCTAGTATATGTACATGTGTTATCTAACCTTGTTTACGCAGGTTCATTCCATCCTAAGCCAACTCAAGACTGCAAGGTAAGTATATGCATCATAATCATGTGTATGAGGAATTCTTGCTGATGTACATACTGTTTGCAAGAAGGACTCATGGGCATGAAGATATTTTCTTTAATATTCTTTGCTCTGATGCATATCGCCAAGATACATGTAACACATTGCCTGCTCTATCATGGTTATGCTCTCAGATGCTTCTATATTCCATATTCACATGATTGCATACATGTAGGGTGAGCCTATGCTTGTTACATGTCTTTCCAAAGCTTTACTTGCTATTCTTTATATCTTTATCTAAAGCTTTGATGTATGTTGTCATCAATTACCAAAAAGGGGGAGATTGAAAGCACAAGTGCTCCCTAGGTGGTTTTGGTAATTAATGTCAACATATCTCTTGTTGGACTAACACTTTTATCTAGTATGTTTCAGATAAGTTCAACAATGGAGTGGCATGGACTAAAGGATGTGGGAACTCCTTCTAGATGCTAAGGACAAAGGAATGGCTCAAGCTTCAAGCTCAAGACTCTTCATTTTACATTCTAGTGATCCAAGATCATATTGAGTCTATAGGAAAAGCCAATACTATCAAGAAGGGATGAGGTGTTGCTTAATGAGTTTCTTGCTCCACAGTGCTTAGTGATATGCTCCAAAACCCTCAACTACTTTCCCACTCCCACACATATGACCTAAACCTAAAGTCAAACTCGGCCCCACCGATTCTTTCTATCCGGCGCCACCGAGTTCAGATGGCATAGCCACTGCCACAAACCCTAGGCAAATCGGTCTCACCGAGATGGGATTGTAATCTCTCTATGTATGTCGATTACCAAAATCGGTCTCACTGAGTTTGAGCAATCGGTACTACCGAGATTACAATGCAAACTTCCTGGTTGACTTATTACCAAAATTGGTCCCACCGAGTTTGAGTAATCGGTCCCACCGAGTTTGACTGACCAACTCTCTGGAAAGATTATTACCAAAATCGGTCTCACCAAGTTTGTGTAATCGGTCTTACCGAGATTACGTTATGCCCTAACCGTAACCATATCGGTCCTACCGAGTTGCATGTCGGTCCCACCGGAAATCCTAACGATCACCAGGTTTACTAAATCGGTCCGACCGAGTCTGTTGAATCGGTCCCACCGAGTTTGGTAAATTGTGTGTAATGGTTAGATTTTGTGTGGAGGCTATATATACCCCTCCACCTCCTCTTCATTCGTGGAGAGAGCCATCAGACTGAACCTACACTTCCAGCATACATTTTCTGAGAGAGAACTACCTACTCATGTGTTGAGGCCAAGATATTCCATTCCTACCATATGAATCTTGATCTCTAGCCTTCCCCAAGTTGCTTTCCACTCAAATCTTCTTTCCACCAGATCCAAAACTTATGAGAGAGAGTTGAGTGTTGGGGAGACTATCATTTGAAGCACAAGAGCAAGGAGTTCATCATCAACGCACCATTTGTTACTTCTTGGAGAGTGGTGTCTCCTAGATTGGCTAGGTGTCACTTGGGAGCCTCCGACGAGATTGTGGAGTTGAACCAAGGAGTTTGTAAGGGCAAGGAGATCGCCTACTTCGTGAAGATCTACCACTAGTGAGGCAAGTTCTTTGTGGGCGACGGCCATGGTGGGATAGACAAGGTTGCTTCTTCGTGGACCCTTCGTGGGTGGAGCCCTCCGTGGACTTTTTTTTTCCTTCGTGGGTTGAAGTCTCCATCAACGTGGATGTACGATAGCAGCACCTATCGGAACCACGCCAAAAACATCCGTGTCTCCAATTGCGTTTGAATCCTCCAAAACCCTTCCCTTTACATTCTTGCAAGTTGCATGCTTTACTTTTCGCTGCTCATATACTCTTTGTATGCTTGCTTGTTATGTATTGTGAATGTTAAACTTGTGCCTAAACTCCACTCAAACTTAAAGAAGTTAAAAACTGCAACTTTGATACTTAGTGTCTAATCACCCCCCCTCTAGACACCTCTTCTCAAGGTCCTACAACATGCAATGCAACAACCAATTCCTATGTCTATCGGCACTCAAACGAAACTATCTACCATTTTACTAACGCACTACCAGTCTAGCATGTCCTACAATCAGCACGGCTCTGAAACCAAGCATTGTGGCACCCCGACTCAGAGCAACCGGTTTACCCTGCATTGCCAGCCCAGAGATCGAGTCTTCTGGCAATACACAACAACATGGTACAGAAATAATCACTTTACTGATACTAGCGCGGTACATAGGTCTGATATTATATCGATATTCGAGGCCAAGCGGCACACACGGTGCTGCTGGACAGTATGTACATTATTTAATGAACATGGTTGGGGCCTCGATCACACGAAACTACGCGGCAGTGGAAGAACGACGTAGCAGAACTCCATGGCACAGGGACACCGACGTGGACACGGCCTAGACACGAGATGCACTCCATTGCGAATCAACTTGCCTAAAAGCTGGCATGACATGCCAGGTCAATACATTGAATGTACTTGCAAGCTCACAACAAACATAAGCACGATGACAGACAATATCTTGATAATTAATCAAGTTAAATTAATGCAAGAAACTACTACAAAAGCAAAGCTATGCAAAGCAACCAAACAGCGCACCGAGTCACACGGACTCGCTTACCAGACGGTTACCTCGTAACCAAACTGTGACCACATCGGGGTCACACCTGAAATCAATCACTCATGAACACCTCGAGTGTTCAAGGTTCACGACGAAACAATGCATCACAACAATTACTAGTTTACAAGATTAATTATAAAAGTTGATCCATGGTGTGACTTACTCCCGAGTCTTGCCCATAACCGAGGGCGCGGCTATCGATAGATTAAACACACTCTGCAGAGGTAGCACACTTTACCCACACTACGGAATACCTGGCCTCGTACTCCCATTCGGGTGGACCAAAGTACTCCAATGAAACCCTCCCTTTGCCATGCACTCTCCCCGGCCACTCCGACCATCTCCCTCTCAGGGTTAGGTCTTGGGTGGACCCGTGTCTACCAAAGACACCAACGGCCACCGTCATGGCAAAATGGTCCCAAACAAGGACAAGGTACCATAACAACAAAACAAGCACACAAGGTTATGTCTGCCTAACGGGCCAGGGTATGCACGCCCATAACCTTCCCTCGCGGGAGGCACCGGTGAGAGCCACGACAAAGGACCGAATCAAGACCTTCCCATTAGGTAAATGTGGTCACACTGAATTAAAAACCCGATTCAGTGGCACCATGATGTGATCAACATCATATTCAGGTTGAACTTAATCAAGTATTAATTTTCAGAAAAACTTTTTATTACTAACATGGCAACATACCTGAAATCATGCAACTATCGTCACACAAAGCAAACAACTCTTAGGCATGGATCAAAACAAGCAATATAACTAAGTTACACTACTAAGATCAGAAACTTCTCTGATTATAAGTCATTTTTATCTTCAAACAACATTTTTATTAGTTCATCATTTAGTGGAAAACTATTACTAGCAAAAATAGCTACCATAACTTTCCATAACAAAATATATAGTGCAAAATCTTACTCTACTTAGCCAAACAATTCTATGAACTCAACCAGAAGCTAAAACAAGCATATCAAGCATCATAAAACAACTAGCAATTAACCATATTAATTTACCAAATTTTAAATGCAAATAAAGACTCATATTCAAGTAGAAAATCATACATATTGAAATAACACCATCAAAATGATGTTGTGGTTTGCCTTAGTGCAGAGGAGGGTCACACTCCTCCTGGTTAGCTTCAAGGCAAGATCTTCCTTCTGAAAATATTTAAAAACCACAAAGATAAATGTCAAAACTCATTCTGAAAATCACCAGAAATTCTAGACAGCAAGGAAAAATCCACCTTTTGGTGTGCTGCTAGAGCTTTCTGTAACAAAGACAAATGCAAAAAAGAATCAACTCATTTGGACTTGTGGTTTAGAAGTTATGGCTGGTCAAAGTTTGGTCAAATTTCTGAATAAATTTGAATTAAATAGAAATTCCTATGGGGGTGACGTCGAAGGCGTAAAGTGGGAGTGAGCCTCCACTCGTACCGCTTCGGGCACGAGTGAAGAGGCTGACACTGGGCCCCACCAGTCAGGAGAGAGAGGTGGATCGAGATCAGAGGAGGGGCGGCGCTTCGTCGGAGCTCATGCCAGCGACGAGGGGGTTTGGGGCTAGCCTAGAGGGATAGATTGGAAGCGGGGCTCGCGGCGCACCTGCCTATACCCGTGGCTTGGCGAGAGGTGGACGGAGCTGGTCGCAGTCGAGCTCGCAAGCTTCGGTGGCGGACGGGGTTCGCCAGAGAGGAAGAAGACGGTGGCTAGAGGCAGCTCCGAGGGCTTGGCGGGGTCCAGGCAGCTCCAGCAGACCACCAAGGCCCTGCCCAAGCAGCTGCTCGAGCTCGAGAGGCCCTGGAGAGCGGCAGCTGGCCTACGGGGATCGTCGGAGTCCTCGGGTCGGGGCGACGGCCAGAGGCCTGCCCGACCAAACTACGGTCGTTCTACGTGTTCGTGGTTGTGTGGAGTGGTGTGTGGCCAGGATTCGAGTCGGGGTGGCTTTATATAGCCGGAGCAAGAGGGGGGACGTGTCGCCGCCGGAGCGCTCTGGACACGCGGCGAACGTCGATGAGATGCTCCAAAGCGAGGGGACGGGGTGCAGCGTCAACGATGGCGCTTGCCCACGCTCGCGGACGAGCACATGAGGCGGTTTGAGATGGGGACAAGCACACGCGTGCACTGTGCCGTTTTGGCCGCGACTGGACTAGCTTGCTGCGGTGGCTCCGGCGTCGGCGAGCGCCAAGGAGGGGTCAAGGGTGATGGTTTGAGGGTTGTGGCACGGTGCGGTAGTCGGCGGCGAGCGCTGGAACGTGCTCGCGCGAAACAGAGCGCAAGGCGCTAGCCAGAGCGCGTCGAGACGCATGCCAGGCACCGTGTCCACGCGCGGTCACCAGGCTGGCATGGTCAAAACGACGCCCAGGAGCAGCCAAACCTTGTCTACACTCTCGACCGTGCAGTGTTTAGTCTAGGGGAGTTGATGGCTCATGCCCAGGTCAACTAGAAGTGACGCCACTTAGCTGACAAGTTTCTGTACAGAAACTTGGTCGCCAAGTTTGGCCACCTTCTAGAAGGACATTAGGGCTGATCTCCTGGGGTTTAGGGTTTCTTAGGAGGGTGTTTAAGCTCAAGAAAGATCAAGGCCAAAAGCTTAGGGAAAATGCACTTGATGTACAAAGTACATTTCTGGTCCTTAAGTGAAAAGATTTTCTATAGCAAAAATATTACAAAAACTGATGCAATATTTTGGCATGGGGAGATGTGCCATTGTCCTAAGAATATTTAGGAATTATCTCAGATTTTTTTGAGCAAGAAAAAATGAGGTTGCTTTGGAGTACAATGTTCTGAAATGAACTTAAGAGATAAAAATGAATATTTTCCTTTTAGGAAAAATATTCATTTTATTATTTTGGGTATTTGTGGGAGGGATATGGTATTTAGGTCACTTGGGTGAAAGCCAAAGATATGCCCAAGTGACAAGTCCATTTGAATTGATCCAAAAATCCAAATCAAATCAGGGCAAAAACCACGATGAAAATCAAGTCCGGAAAGAGAGAGAAGGCAAGTCCGGTAAAAAGAGAGAAGGCAGAATCCAGGTTGTCACAATGGCTGAGGCATAGGGAATGACTTTCATTCTCTCTCTATCTTCTACTGTGGTCGGGTTTTGAGTCTTACTCAACTTCATACCTTACAACTCAGGCAAGAACTCCTTTGACTGATCCATTTTGAACTCCTTCAAAATCTCATCAAGGTATGTACTCATCGAAAGTCTCATCAAGCATCTTGATCTATCTCTATAGATCTTGATGCCCAATATGTAAGCAGCTTCACCAAGGTCTTTCTTTGAAAAACTCCTTTCAAACACTCCTTTATGCTTTCCAGAAAATCTACATCATTTCCGATCAGCAATATGTCATTCACATATACTTATTTGGAAGGTTGTAGTGCTCCCACTCACTTTCTTGTAAATACAGGCTTCACCGCAAGTTTGTATAAAACCATATGCTTTGATCACCTCATCAAAGCGTATATTCCAACTCCGAGATGCTTATACCAGTCCATAGATTGATCGTTGGAGCTTGCACACTTTGTTAGCATCTTTAGGATCGACAAAAACCTTCTTGTTGCATCATATACAACTCTTCTTTAAGAAATCCATTAAGAAATGCATTTTTGACATCCATTTGCCAGATTTCATAAAATGCGGCAATTGTTAACATAATTCGGACAGACTTAAGCATCACCACGAGTGAGAAATCTCATGGTATTCAACACCTTGAACTTGTCGAAAACCTTTTGCGACAAATCGAGCTTTGTAGATAGTAATACTACCATCAGTGTCCATCTTCCTCCTGAAGATACATTTATTCTCAATGGCTTACCGATCGTTGGTCAAGTCCACCAAAGTCCACAATTTGTTCTCATACATGGATCATGTCTCAGATTTCATGGCCTTGAGCCATATGTCGGAATCTGGGCTCATCATCGCTTCCTCATAGTTCGTAGGTTCGTCATGGTCTAGTAACATGACTTCCAAAACAGGATTACTGTACCACTCTGGTGCGGAATGTGCTCTGGTTGACCTATGAGGTTCGGTAGTAACTTGATCTGAAGTTTCATGATCATTATCATTAGCTTCCTCTCTAGTTGGTGTAGGCATCATGGGAACGATTTTCTGTGATGATATACTTTCCAGTTTGAGAGAAGGTACAATTACCTCATTAAGTTCTACTTTCCTCCCACTCACTTCTTTCGAGAGAAACTCCTTCTCTAGAAAGGATCCATACTTAGCAACAAAGATCTTGCCTTCGGATCTGTGGTAGAAGGTGCACCCAACAGTTTCTTTTGGGTATCCTATGAAGACGTACTTCTCTGATTTGGGTTCGAGCTTATCAGGTTGAAGCTTTTTCACCTAAGCATCGCAACCCCAAACTTTAAGAAACGACAGCTTAGGTTTCTTGCCAAACCATAGTTCATATGGTGTCATCTTAGTGGATTTAGATGGTGCCCTATTTAAAGTGAATGCAGCTGTCTCTAATGCATAACCCCAATATGATAGTGGTAAATCGGTAAGAGACTTCATAGATCGCACCATATGAAATAAAGTGTGGTTACGATGTTGAGACACACCATTACGCTGTGGTGTTCCAGGTGGCGTGAGTTGTGAAACTATTCCACATTGTTTTAAATGAAGGCCAAACTCGTAACTCAAATATTCGCCTCCATGATCAGATCTTGAAACTTTATTTTCTTGTTACGATGATTCTCTACTTCACTCTGAATTTTTTTGAACTTTTCAAATGTTTCAGACTTGTGTTTCATTAATTAGATATACCCATATCTACTCAAAACATCTGTGAAGGTCGGAAAATAACGATACCTGCCGTGTGCCTCAACACTCATCGGACCGCATACATCGGTATGTATTATTTCCAATAAGTCATTGGCTGACTCCATTGTTCCGGAGAATGGAGTTTTAGTCATCTTGCCCATGAGGCATGGTTCGCAAGTATCAAATGATTCATAATCAAGTGATTCCAAAAGCCCATTAGCATGGAGTTTCTTCATGCGCTTTACACCAATATGACCTAAACGGCAGTGCCACAAGTATGTTGCACTATCATTATCTGTTGGAAATATGCCCTAGAGGCAATAATAAAAGTATTATTATATTTCATTGTTCATGATAATTGTCTTTTATTCATGCTATAACTGTATTATCCGGAAATCGTAATACACGTGTGAATACATAGACCACCATATGTCCCTAGTGAGCCTCTAGTTGACTAGCTCGTTGTGATCAACAAATAGTCATGGTTTCCTGGCTATGGACATTGGATGTCGTTGATAACGGGATCACATCATTAGGAGAATGATGTGATGAACAAGACCCAATCCTAAGCATAGCACAAAGATCGTGTAGTTCGTTTGCTAGAGCTTTGCCAATGTCAAGTATCTCTTCCTTAGACCATGAGATCGTGTAACTCCCGGATACCGTAAGAGTGCTTTGGGTGTACCAAACGTCACAACGTAACTGGGTGACTATAAAGGTGCACTACAGGTATCTCCGAAAGTGTCTGTTGGGTTGACACGGATCGAGACTGGGATTTGTCACTCCGTATGATGGAGAGGTATCTCTGGGCCCACTCGGTAATGCATCATCATAATGAGCTCAAGGTGACCAAAGGTGTTGGCCACGGGATCATGCATTGGGATACGAGTAAAGTGACTTGCCGGTAACGAGACTGAACAAGGTATTGGGATACCGACGATCGAGTCTCGAGCAAGTAACGTACCGATTGACAAAGGGAATTGTATATAGGGTTTGATCGAATCCTTGACATCATGGTTCAACCGATGAAATCATCGAGGAGCATGTGGGAGCCAACATGGGTATCCAGATCCCGCTGTTGGTTATTGACCGGAGAGTGGTCTCGGTCATGTCTGCATGTCTCCCGAACCCGTAGGGTCTATACACTTAAGGTTCGGTGACGCTAGGGTTATTAGGAAGACTAGTATGTGACTACCGAATGTTGTTCGGAGTCCCGGATGAGATCCCGGACGTCACGAGGAGTTCCGGAATGGTTCGGAGGTGAAGTTTTATATATGGGAAGTTGTCAAATGGACACCGGAAAGTTTCGGGGGTATACCGGTATTGTACCGGGGCCACCGGAAGGGTTCCGGAGGTCCACCGGGAGGGGCCACCCCTCCCAGGGGACCACATGGTCTACGTGGGGCAGGAGTCAGCCCCAAGTGGGCTGGGTGCACCCCCCCTCCTTGGGCCCTTGCGCCTAGGGTTTGGGGGGGGAACCCTAGAGGGGGCGCCCCCTTGCTTGGGGGGCAAGCCCCCCTCACCTTGGCCGCCGCCCCCCCTCTAGATTCCCATCTAGAGGGGCCGGCCCCCTTGCCCCTTCCCCCTATAAATAGAGGGGCGAGGGGAGGGCTGCAACACACAATTGAAGGCGCAGCCCCTCCCCTCCCCAACACCTCTCCTCCTCCGCGTATGCTTGGCGAAGCCCTGCCGGAGAACTGTCACTCCACCATCATCACGCCGTCGTGCTGCCGTTGGAGCGATCTTCCTCAACCTCTCCTTCCCCCTTGCTGGATCAAGAAGGAGGAGACGTCTCCCGTACCGTACGTGTGTTGAACGCGGAGGTGCTGTCCATTCAGCACTTGGACATCGGTGATCTGAATCACGTCGAGTACGACTCCATCATCACCATCCCCTTGCAAGCTTCGGCACGCGATCTACAAGTGGTATGTAGATGCAAAATCATCCCATGACTCGTTGCTTAGATGAACTCATAGATGGATCTTGGTGAAACCGTAGGAAATTTTTTAATTTTCTGCAACGTTCCCCAACAGTGGCATCATGAGCTAGGTCTATGCGTAGTTCTCTTTGCACGAGTAGAACACAATTTTGTTGTGGGCGTGGATCTTGTCAACTTGCTTGCCTCTACTAGTCTTTTCTTGCTTCAGCGGTATTGTGGGATGAAGCGGCCCGGACCAACCTTACACGTACGCTTACGTGAGACCGGTTCCACCGATTGACATGCACTAGTTGCATAAGGTGGCTGGCGGGTGTCTGTCTCTCCCACTTTAGTTGGAGCGGATTCGATGAAAAGGGCCCTTATGAAGGGTAAATAGAAGTTGACAAAATCACGTTGTGGTTATTCGTAGGTAAGAAAACGTTCTTGCTAGAACCCAATTGCAGCCACGTAAAAGAAGCAACAACAATTAGAGGACGTCTAACTTGTTTTTGCAGCGATTGATCATGTGATGTGATATGGCCAGAAGTTGTGATGAATGATGAATTGTGATGTATGAGATCATGTTCTTGTAATAGGATTCACGACTTGCATGTCGATGAGTATGACAACCGGCAGGAGCCATAGGAGTTGTCTTTATTTTTTGTATGACCTGCGTGTCATTGAAGGACGCCATGTAAACTACTTTATTTTATTGCTAAACGCGTTAGCCATAGAAGTAGAAGTAGTCGTTGGCGTGACAACTTCATGAAGACACGATGATGGAGATCATGATGACGGAGATCATGGTGTCAAGCCGGTGACAAGATGATCATGGAGCCCCGAAGATGGAGATCAATGGAGCTATATGATATTGGCCATATCATGTCACAACTATATAATTGCATGTGATGTTTATTATGTTTATGCATCTTGTTTACTTAGGACGACGGTAGTAAATAAGATGATCCCTTACAAAAATTTCAAGAAGTGTTCTCCCCTAACTGTGCACCGTTGCTACAGTTCGTCGCTTCTAAGCACCACGTGATGATCGGGTGTGATGGATTCTTACATTCACATACAACGGGTGTAAGACAGTTTTACACAGCAAAAACACTTAGGGTTAACTTGATGAGCCTAGCATGTGCAGACATGGCCTCGGAACGCGGAGACCGAAAGGTCGAACACGAGTCGTATGGAAGATACGATCAACATGAAGATGTTCACCGACGATGACTAGTCCGTCTCACGTGATGATCGGACACGGGCTAGTCGACTCGGATCGTGTAACACTTAGATGACTAGAGGGATGTCTAATCTGAGTGGGAGTTCATAATTTGATTAGAACTTAATTATCATGAACTTAGTCTAAAACCTTTGCAAATATATCTTGTAGATCAAATGGCCAACGCTCATGTCAACATGAACTTCAATGCGTTCCTAGAGAAAACCAAGCTGAAAGATGATGGCAGCAACTATATGGACTGGGTCCGGAACCTGAGGATCATCCTCATAGCTGCCAGGAAGCAATATGTCCTAGAAGGACCGCTAGGTGACACTCCCGTCCCAGAGAACCAAGACATTATGAATGCTTGGCAAACTCGTGCTGATGATTACTCCCTCGTTCAGTGCGGCATGCTTTACAGCTTAGAACCGGGGCTCCAAAAGCGTTTTGAGCATCACGGAGCATATGAGATGTTCGAAGAGCTGAAACTAGTTTTCCAAGCTCATGCCCGGGTCGAGAGATATGATGTCTCCGACAAGTTCTATAGTTGTAAGATGGAGGAAAACAGTTCTGTCAGTGAACACATCCTGAAGATGTCTGGGTTGCACAACCGTATGACCCAGCTGAACATTAACCTCCCAGATGAGACAGTCATTGACAGAATCCTCCAGTCGCTCCCACCAAGCTACAAGAGCTTTGTGATGAACTACAACATGCAGGGGATGGTGAAGACCATTCCTGAAGTGTTCTCGATGCTGAAGTCAGCAGAGGCTGAAATCAAGAAAGAACATCAAGTGTTGATGGTCAATAAGACCACTAAGTTCAAGAAGGGCAAGGGCAAGAAGAACTTCAAGAAGGACGGCAAGGATGTTGCCGCGCCCAGTAAGCCAGTTACCAGGAAGAAGTCAAAGAATGGACCCAAGCCTGAGACTGAGTGTTTTTATTGCAAGGGGAAGGGTCACTGGAAGCGGAACTGCCCCAAATACTTAGCGGATAAGATGACCGGCAACACCAAAGGTATATTTGATATACATGTAATTGATGTGTACCTTACCAGTACTCGTAGTAACTCCTGGGTATTTGATACCGGTGTCGTTGCTCATATTTGTAACTCACAGCAGGAGCTGCGGAATAAACGGAGACTGGCGAAGGACGAGGTGACGATGCGCGTCGGGAATGGTTCCAGAGTCGATGTGATCGCCGTCGGCACGCTGCCTCTACATTTACCTACGGGATTAGTTTTGAACCTTAATAATTGTTATTTAGTGCCAAGTTTGAGCATGAACATTGTATCTGGATCTCGTTTAATACGAGATGGCTACTCATTTAAGTCTAAGAATAATGGTTGTTCGATTTATATGAGAGATATGTTTTATGGTCATGCTCCGATGGTCAATGGTTTATTCTTGATGAATCTCGAGCGTAGTATTACACATGTTCATAGTGTGGATGCCAAAAGATGTAAAGTTGATAACGATAGTCCCACATACTTGTGGCACTGCCGCCTTGGTCACATTGGTGTCAAGCGCATGAAGAAGCTCCATGGTGATGGACTTTTAGAGTCTCTTGATTATGAATCATTTGACACATGCGAACCATGCCTCATGGGCAAAATGACCAAGACTCCGTTCTCCGGAACAATGGAGCGAGCAACCAACTTGTTGGAAATCATACATACCGATGTATGCGGTCCAATGAGCGTTGAGGCTCGCGGAGGATATCGTTATGTTCTCACTCTCACTGATGACTTGAGTAGATATGGGTATGTTTACTTAATGAAACACAAGTCTGAAACCTTTGAAAAGTTCAAGGAATTTCAGAATGAGGTGGAGAATCAACGTGACCGAAAGATAAAGTTCCTACGATCAGATCGTGGAGGAGAATACTTAATTCACGAATTTGGTACACACTTAAGGAAATGTGGAATCGTTTCATAACTCACGCCACCTAGAACACCTCAGCGTAACAGTGTGTCCGAACGTCGTAATCGCACTCTATTAGATATGGTGCGGTCTATGATGTCTCTTACTGATTTACCGCTTTCATTTTGGGGATACGCTCTAGAGACAGCTACATTCACTTTAAATAGGGCACCGTCTAAATCCATTGAGACGACACCGTATGAATTATGGTTTGGGAAGAAACCTAAGCTGTCGTTTCTAAAAGTTTGGGGATGCGATGCTTATGTCAAGAAACTTCAACCTGAAAAGCTTGAATCCAAGTCGGAAAAATGCATCTTCATAGGATACCCTAAGGAAACTGTCGGGTATACCTTCTACTTAAGATCCGAGGGCAAGATCTTTGTTGCCAAGAACGGATGCTTTCTGGAAAAAGAGTTTCTCCCGAAAGAAGTAAGTGGGAGGAAAGTAGAACTCGATGAAGTACTAACTCTCGAACGGGAAAGTGGTGTAGCGCAAGAAAATGTTTCTGTGATGCCCACACCAACTGAAGAGGAAAACAATGATGATGATCAAGGTACTTCGGATCAAGTTGCTACTGAACTTCGTAGGTCCACAAGGACACGTTCCGCACCAGAGTGGTACGGCAACCCTGTCCTGGAAATCATGTTGTTAGACAACGGTTAACCTTCGAACTATGAATAAGCAATGGCGGGCCCAGATTCCAACAAATGGCTTGAAGCCATGAAATCTGAGATAGAATCCATGTATGAAAACAAAGTATGGACTTTGACAGACTTGCCCGATGATCGGCGAGCGATAGAAAACAAATGGATTTTCAAGAAGAAGACAGACACGGATGGTAATGTTACCATCTATAAAGCTCGGCTTGTCGCTAAGGGTTATCGACAAGTTCAAGGGATTGACTACGACGAGACATTCTCTCCCGTAGCGAAGCTGAAGTCCGTCCGAATCATGTTAGCAGTTGCCGCATACTATGATTATGAGATATGGCAGATGGACGTCAAAACGGCATTCCTTAACGGACATCTTAAGGAAGAGCTGTATATGATGCAGCCGGAAGGTTTTGTCGATCCTAAGAACGCTAACAAAGTATGCAAGCTCCAGCGATCCATTTATGGACTGGTGCAAGCATCTCAGAGTTGGAATATTCGTTTTGATGAGATGATCAAAGCGTTTGTGTTTATGCAAACTTATGGAGAAGCCTGCGTTTACAAGAAAGTGAGTGGGAGCTCTGTATCATTTCTCATATTATATGTAGATGACATACTCTTGATGGGAAATAATATAGAACTTCTGGATATCATTAAGGCCTACTTGAATAAGTGTTTTTCAATGAAGGACCTTGGAGAAGCTGCTTATATATTAGGCATCAAGATCTATAGAGATAGATCGAGATGCCTCATAGGTCTTTCACAATGCACATACCTTGATAAGATTTTGAAGAGGTTCAAAATGGATCAGTCCAAGAAGGGGTTCTTGCCTATGTTACAAGGTGTGAGATTGAGCTCGGCTCAGTCACCGACCACGGCAAAAGATAAAGAAGAGATGAGTGTCATCCCCTATGCTTCAGCCATAGGATCTATTATGTATGCCATGCTGTGTACCAGACCCGATGTAAACCTTGCCGTAAGTTTGGTAGCAAGATACCAAAGTAATCCCGGCAAGGAACACTGGACAGCGGTCAAGAATATCCTGAAGTACCTGAAAAGGACAAAGGACACGTTTCTCGTTTATGGAGGAGACGAAGAGCTCGTCGTAAAGGGTTACGTCGACGCTAGCTTTGACTCAGATCTGGATGACTCTAAGTCACAAACCGGATACGTGTATATGTTGAATGGTGGAGCAGTAAGCTGGTGCAGCTGCAAGCAGAGCGTCGTGGCGGGATCTACGTGTGAAGCGGAGTACATGGCAGCCTCGGAGGCAGCGCATGAAGCGATTTGGGTGAAGGAGTTCATCACCGACCTAGGAGTCATACCCAATGCGTCGGGGCCGATCAAACTCTTCTGTGATAACACTGGAGCTATTGCCCTTGCCAAGGAGCCCAGGTTTCACAAGAAGACCAGGCACATCAAGCGTCATTTCAACTCCATCCGTGAAAATGTTCAAGATGGAGACATAGAAATTTGCAAAGTACATACGGATCTGATTGTCGCAGATCCATTGACTAAACCTCTCTCGCGAGCAAAACATGATCAACACCAGAACTCTATGGGTGTTCGATTCATCACAATGTAACTAGATTGCTGACTCTAGTGCAAGTGGGAGACCGTTGGAAATATGCCCTAGAGGCAATAATAAAAGTATTATTATATTTCATTGTTCATGATAATTGTCTTTTATTCATGCTATAACTGTATTATCCGGAAATCGTAATACACGTGTGAATACATAGACCACCATATGTCCCTAGTGAGCCTCTAGTTGACTAGCTCGTTGTGATCAACAGATAGTCATGGTTTCCTGGCTATGGACATTGGATGTCGTTGATAACGGGATCACATCATTAGGAGAATGATGTGATGGACAAGACCCAATCCTAAGCATAGCACAAAGATCGTGTAGTTCGTTTGCTAGAGCTTTGCCAATGTCAAGTATCTCTTCCTTAGACCATGAGATCGTGTAACTCCTGGATACCGTAAGAGTGCTTTGGGTGTACCAAACGTCACAATGTAACTGGGTGACTATAAAGGTGCACTACAGGTATCTCCAAAAGTGTCTGTTGGGTTGACACGGATCGATACTGGGATTTGTCACTCCGTATGACGGAGAGGTATCTCTGGGCCCACTCGGTAATGCATCATCATAATGAGCTCAAGGTGACCAAAGGTGTTGGCCACGGGATCATGCATTACGGTACGAGTAAAGTGACTTGCCGGTAACAAGACTGAACAAGGTATTGGGATACCGACGATCGAGTCTCGGGCAAGTAACGTACCGATTGACAAAGGGAATTGTATACAGGGTTTGATCGAATCCTCGACATCGTGGTTCAACCGATGAAATCATCGAGGAGCATGTGGGAGCAACATGGGTATCCAGATCCCGCTGTTGGTTATTGACCGAAGAGTGGTCTCAGTCATGTCTGCATGTCTCCCGAACCCGTAGGGTCTACACACTTAAGGTTCGGTGACGCTAGGGTTATTAGGAAGACTAGTATGTGACTACCGAATGTTGTTCGGAGTCCCGGATGAGATCCCGGACGTAACGAGGAGTTCCGGAATGGTCCGGAGGTGAAGTTTTATATATGGGAAGTTGTCAAACGGACACCGGAAAGTTTCGGGGGCATACCGGTATTGTACCGGGGCCACCGGAAGGGTTCCGGAGGTCCACCGGGAGGGGCCACCCCTCCCGGGGGACCACATGGGCTGCGTGGGGCAGGAGTCAGCCCCAAGTGGGCTGGGTGCGCTCCCCCTCCTTGGGCCCTTGCGCCTAGGGTTTGGGGGGGGGAACCCTAGAGGGGGCACCCCTTGCTTGGGGGGCAAGCCCCCCTCCCCTTGGCTGCCGCCCCCCCTCTAGATTCCCATCTAGAGGGGCCGGCCCCCTTGCCCCTTCCCCCTATAAATAGAGGGGCGAGGGGAGGGCTGCAACACACAATTGAAGGCGCAGCCCCTCCCCTCCCCAACACCTCTCCTCCTCCGCGTATGCTTGGCGAAGCCCTGCCGGAGAACTGTCACTCCACCATCATCACGCCGTCGTGCTGCCGTTGGAGCGATCTTCCTCAACCTCTCCTTCCCCCTTGCTGGATCAAGAAGAAGGAGACGTCTCCCGTACCGTACGTGTGTTGAACGCGGAGGTGCTATCCATTCAGCACTTGGACATCGGTGATCTGAATCACGTCGAGTACGACTCCATCATCACCATCCCCTTGCAAGCTTCCGCACGCGATCTACAAGTGGTATGTAGATGCAAACTCACTCCCATGACTCGTTGCTTAGATGAACTCATAGATGGATCTTGGTGAAACCGTAGGAAAAATTTTAATTTTCTGCAACATTCCCCAACATTATCAACTTTGCATCTTTTGGCATCAATATTATGAATATATGTATCACTACGATCAAGATTCTATAAACAATTAACATTGGGTGTATGGCCATAGAAGGTTTTATTCATGTAAACAGAATAACAATTATTCTCTGTCTTAAATGAATAATTGTATTGCAATAAACACAATCCTATCTTGTTCATGCTCAACTTAAACACCAAATAACATTTATTTAGGTTCAACACTAATCCCGAAAGTATAGGGAGTGTGCGATGGTGATCTTATCAACCTTGGAATCACTTCCAACACACATCGTCACCTCGCTCTTAACTAGTCTCTGTTCATCTTGCAACTCCTGGTTCGAGTTACTAATCTTAGCAACTGAACTGGTATCAAATACCCTAGGGTTACTATGAACACTAGTAAAGTACACATCAATAACATGTATATCAAATATAACTTTGTTCACTTTGCCATCCTTCTTATCCGCCAAGTATTTGGGGTACACTACTGGAATCAGCTACTTTGCCATCTTCCAGTTCTTTGCCGTCTGCTAGCGGACGGCAAAGAAGCTCTTTGGCATCAGCCACCGAAAAGCCGAAGGCAAAGAAACAGCGGAAGGCAAAGAAGCTCTTTGCCATCTGCCAGATCTTTGTCGTCCGCAACTGACGGCAAAGAATCTTTGTCGTCCGTCAGCTGACGGCAAAGAGGGAGGTGGCCCCCACCCGCCCGCCCGTTTAATAAAAACTTAACGCTCCACCTCTTTGCCGTCTGCTAGCAGACAGCAAAGAGAGAAAACGGCGGACGGCAAAGAGTCGAGTAACTAACGGACGCCACCCCCCGCCCGTTACTCTCTCTTCTCTTCCTCTCTTCCTCTCTCCTCAACGACGCCCCGTCCTAGCTAGATCCACCGCCACCCCCGCCGCCCGGCGCCGCCCCCGCCCTCTCACCCTTGGCCCGTCGCCCCACCACCCCTCCGCCCCCACCACACCCGCCGACGCCCCGTCGCCCCACCACCCCTCCGCCTCCCGCCGCCCGGCGCCGCCCCCGCCGCCACCCCCGCCCCGCCGCCCGGTGTCGCCCCTTTCGCCCGGCGCCGCCCCCGCCCCCGCACCCTTGGCCCGTCGCCCCACCACCCCTCCGCCCCCCCACCCGCCGATGCCCCGTCGCCCCGCCACCCGCCGCCCGGCGCCGTCCCCGTCGCCTGGCGCCGCTGACCGGTGCCCCCCCCCCCCCCCCCCGCCGACCGTCCCATTGCTCCGGTGAGGGACTACTACTTTTTTTATTCTGTTTTTTCATTTTTTTTTGTTGTTTAATTGTTAGTACTAGATTGTGTTAGTGTTAGTGTTAGAAAAGAATTAGAAGTAGTAGAAGAAGTAGAAGTAGTAGAAAGATGAAAAAAGAAGAAGAAGAAAAGAAGTAGAAGAAGTAGTAGAAGATGAAAAGAAGAAACGAAAAGAAGTAAAAAAGTAGAAATAATATGAAATAAGAAGAAGAAGAAAGGAAAGAAGAAGAAAGGAAAGAAGAAGAAGAAGAGAAAGAAAGAAGAAGAAGGATAGAAGGAAACACCCCGACCCCCTGACCCCCCTGACCCCGACACCCCGACCCCGACACCCCGACCCCCTGACCCCTGACCCTGACACCCCGACCCCGACACCACACCCCGACCCCGACACGACACCCAGACACCCCGACACCCGACCCCCCGAGGCCGACGGGTTCTTATATTTGTGAATTATTAGTTAGGTCACATATTTTTCAATTTTGTTATGAAAAACATCATATATAATTGTGTTGATCAGGTTGATTTAAATGTGCAGTTGTTTCACCGCTGCGAGGTTTGGTGGACCTCGCTGTGCGTTTGACGAGCTCTGCCCCTTTGTTCGTGGGTGAGCACAAATGACATGTCCTCCTCCCCCATTAATTATTTGCTCTGTTCCGGTGTTCATGCTGATGAAATTTGATAGCTAGCTATATATGTGTCTTGAATCATCAGTATGCGTAACCAATATGTGTCTCCCGTTCGAAAGCGTCATAGTTATATGTATGCATGCATTTGAATACTTATAACCTTGATTCTTCTGAATTGTCCAACGCTATCCGTGGACAGCCCGAGTATGTGTAGATTGGGTTCATATTCCCATATGCTTTGCTCCGGATCCGACGCATAAATTTCGTCAGTGCCTCCCTTGTTGTTCTCCGGGTACACATCCTCTCTGTTTATTGCAGAGACGTGTATCAGGAGAACAGCGGGGAGGTGCTGCCGAAATTTTGTGTCGGATCCGGAGCATAGCATGGGAAAATGAACCCAATCTACACATACTCGGGTGGGATTAGGACCTATCATTACCTATTAGAGTGTAGGTTGCATGGACGTAATAAAATTGACAAAGTAGATCAAGTGATGAATATATACATGGTGAATTATATATATAATTGTTGTGTGTCCAGTAGCTCTGAAAGTCAAGATGAGTGATCGTGCATGGATGTATACCGGTCACGCTGGTCAATACAAATGGAGCGCTGAATGGTTCACAAAAACCAAGGGGTTTGTGCAAGCCGCATTTGCAAATGGCCAGAGGAAAAACTGGTGCCCCTGTTTCCGGTGCGGCAATTGGGAAAAGAGGACAGAGGCTGAAATGGGCAAACACCTGCAGAAGAATGGTTTTACGCCTGATTATATAGTGTGGACATTTCATGGTGAGTCTGCCCCACGTGACCGAGCTGAGGTGGATCGTCCTCGCACCGACGAGCATGGTACCGGGATGGAAAACATGGTGCAAGACTATGATGATGCTCGGGATTCGGACGAGAGGATGGAGGAATCTGCAAAGGCCTTCAATGAAATGTTGGAGTCTTCAAAACGTCCGCTCCACGAGCACACTGAGCTTTTTCAGTTGGATGCCATCTCACAAGTAATGGCTCTGAAGGCTCAGTTCAACTTGGGCAGAGAATGCTACAACGCAATTATGACAGTATTTGGACGCTTTCTACCCAAAGGCCATGTAATGCCTGCAAACCTGTACCAGTCGGACAAAATCCTCCGTGCACTGAAGATACCCTATGAGAAGATACATGCCTATGAGAAAGGATGTGCCTCATTTAGGCTTGACTATGCGGACTTGAACTATTGTCCCATTTGCAAGTCTTCCAGGTATATTGTGGTAGACAACGGTATGGGTGAGAAGACATAGACCAAAATCCCCGTTAGTGTTCTTCGGTATATGCCAATCGTACCAAGACTTCAACGTCTTTTCATGGTCGAAGAGACGGCCAGACAGATGACATGGCACAAAACAGGCAAAAGAACCGAACTAGATGCAGATGGGAATCTGATGATGGTACACACATCGGATGGTGTTGCGTGGAAAAAGTTTGATGAATTACATGCTGACAAAGCGGCAGATCCGAGGCATCCTCGAGTCGGCATCAACACGGACGGGTTCAGTGTGTTTGGTATGACGGCAGCCCAATACAGTTGTTGGCCCGTATTTGTCTTTCCACTCAATCTCCCCCCGGACAGATTATGCAAAGAAAGAATATTTTCCTGACGTTGATAATTCCAGGGCCCAACTATCCGGGGAAAAATATGAATGTGTACATGCAGCCGCTTAAGGACGAATTGCAAGAAGCCTGGGATAATGGGTTCAAGACATATGACGCCTATAGCAAACGAAACTTCATAATGCGTGTCTGGTACATGTACTCGACGCATGACTTGCCGGCGTATGCGCTATTTGTTGGCTGGTGTGTGCATGGAAGGTTCCCGTGCCCCACATGCAAGGGAGCTCTTGAGTTTCGTTGGCTTCAGGCTAGTCGCAAGTTTCCTTTCGACATGCATAGACAGTTCCTGGATCCTCGCCATAAGTTCAGGAAAGACAAGAAGAACTTCATCAGAGGTAGAGTTGTAAAAAACTCTGCACCACCTGCGTTGACAGGCCAACAGACCCTGGATCAGTTAAACGCTCTCGAGCCAGATCCAGAGCGTCCAGGGTACTTCAAGGGGTATAATTCTGAGCACGCCTGGACTCACAGAACATGCTTATGGGATCTGCCTTACTTCAAAGACCTCCTTTGCCCACACAACATCGACGTGATACACACTGAGAAGAATATCGCTGAGGCACTTTTTGGTACATTGTTCGGCATAGATGGGAAGTCAAAGGATAATACTAAGGCTAGAGTCGATCTGGAGGCGCTATGTGATAGGCCGTTACAAAACATGAAAGAACCGAAAGGAAAGCAGAACTGGACGAAGCCAAAGGCATGGTTCAATCTTGGAAGGCCAGCTATGAGGGAAATTATCTTGTGGGTGAAAATGCAGTTGATGTTCCCTGATGGGTATGCAGCGAATCTAAAGAGGGGAGAGAGTCTTGATAAATTGAAGATATTTGGTCTCTAGAGTCATGATTGGCACATATGGATTGAGCGGGTAATGCCGATGATGTTGCGTGGCTTCATCCCTTAGGATGAATGGCTAGTATTGGCAGAACTCGGCTATTTCTTCCGTGTTCTTTGTGCAAAAGAACTATCGCCTGGCATGCTAGAAGAAATGGAAGAGTTGGCGCCAGAGTTGATCTGCAAGTTAGAGAAGATCTTTCCACCGGGCTTCTTTAATCCAGTGCAGCATTTTATTTTGCATCTCCCGACCGAGGCAAGATTGGGGGGGCCCGTGCAAAATCGTTGGTGCTACCCAACTGAGAGGATGCAGAAGACGCTTCGAGAAAAATGTAAAAATAAACATAGAATTGAAGCGTCGATGGCTGAGGCATTCATCACTGAGGAGGTGGGAAACTTCGTGACAGCACACTACGAAACCAAAAATTGTCATTTGCATAATCCGAAGCCTCGGTACAATGCTGACGAGCCTAAAAAGGGTGGATCCAACCTCAGCCTATTCAAAGGGAATCTCGCACCAGCCATTGTTTCAAATCCAGTATCTTTGGATAACGAAGAATGGCGGACCATTTCATTGTATATCTTCAACAACCTGATAGAAGTGCGGCCATACATTGAGTAAGTTCTCGGTACATTGTTTCGCAACTTCTATTTCCTTTGAACTGCTCTTATTCCTGGATATTTCATACAGTCGATACGTCGCCCTGTTCTCGTATGGAGCGGTGATCCAAAAGGATTCCGTTGAAGAGTATGAGCTTCTCGCAAAGCAAGGAGGCGGCTATCCCGGTTTCATCTCTTAGTTCAAACAAACGGTAAATTCTATTAGACAATTTCACTTCATTCGCTAATTTGTGGGTAATGCAACAATCCTTTCATATTAAACTTGTAGGCTAATTCAGAGTCTATGGACGCCAAATTGAGATAAGTCGCTAATGGTTTTGACCATAAGGTCCGTTCATTTGACAAATACGACATCAACGGGTATCGCTTGCGTACCTATGGCAAAGAGCTATCTATGGCCGACCGAAAGTCTACAAATTGTTGTGTATCTGCTATCGGCGAAGGAGGTACCGAGTATTATGGGAGAGTTGAAGCAATTTATGAACTTCTATTCTATGGTGAAAACCCACCGAATGTCGTAGTCTTCAAATGTTATTGGTTTCACCCGAAGGAGACTAGAAGGACTCATGAACATATAGGGCTCGTTGAAATCAACCAAAGCACCCATTTAGATGTTCCTGATGTCTATATTATGGCTCAACAGGCGACCCAAGTATTCTATCTACCGTGGGCCTGCCAAACTAATCCAAATATGAAAGGTTGGGATGTCGTTTATGAAGTGCCGCCACGTGCTAGACTATCTCTCCCAAAGGAAGAGGATTATGAACCTCACATTAACCCAGACACATATGAAGGAGAATTCTTCCAAGAGACACGTCTTTCCAAAAGGCGTTTCAAGAACCGGTATACTTCACCCCAAAACATTGAAGTAGACAGCGACAGTGAATCCCACATCACCCCAGAGGAGTAACAAGAAGAGCCGGAACAAGAAGAGGTTACTGCTGCGGATGACCTCTCAATGCTTGACCGATTACGTAAAGGTGGCCTTACACATGTTGATGCCACTGAACCCTATGAGCCCGTCATTCATTATAGTGATGATGATGATTATGCATTTATTGATGATACTGATCGAGATTATTAGTAGTGTCAGGTATTCAATTTTTTAATGTTGTACTTGATGATGATACACTTAAGTGATATACATATTATTATTCATGTCGGTATTTTTTTATGTTGTACTAATTTCGTTTACTCTTTGTCATGGAAGGTGTTGAAAGATGGAAGGGGAGCCGACTGAGGCCAAGGACAAACGTGCCCAAACTGAAAGTGTGCCACACCATCAAGGTAGCTCCAGCTTATATCAGTTCGGGTGGAATTGGGTATGAGGTTTGCTTCATGATTAATGCAATTCATTCATCATGCTAGCTTGAGCCCTTTAATTACTAATTTACTTTGTTTCTCTCTTTCAGGCATGCTACAATAAGACGGATAAGGTGCCAGAGGGGTACGACCTATATGCCATGGCCCACACTGGCCCACACTGCCTCTTACAAGCAAGTCAAGGGGAAGGCGAGGAAAGGGGAGGAGTTTAACCCAAGCCAGATTCCCATTGATCTAGAGCAGGTGATGATATCTAGTGGCGGGAGGTCCCGTGGCTCCATAGCCATTGATCCAGAGATTGCTCCTGAGACCACGGTGAGTTTAATTTGAATGGACGTTACTTGCTAGTCTTAACATTTGAGTGTCATCATGCTAACGAAACATTGGAAATGATCTTTGATGCAGCATAACTCCACACAAGCATCACACGATCCTTCTCCAGCTACTGGCACGAGCCAGCCCGCTCCTACACCTCCATGATAAAGGTAAGTTTCTCTAGTTTTTTGCTTAAAAAATGCATAAAGACCTAGACTTAGCTTTATTTCCTCCAATATGCTTACCTTAATGACCTAGAGTTAGCTTCTTTTCCTCCAAAATGACTTAATAAGCTTACTGACCTCCAAAACCAGCCATTTTACCTAAGTTAGCTCTAAAACGATCTATACTTATCTATGTTTCCTCCAAAATGACCGAAGTTAGTTATAATATGCTTAGTTAGCTTACTTATGTAAAAAACGGCATAATTAGCTTAGTTAGCTCATAAATGATCCATTTTACCTACGTTAGCTCTAAAATGATGCATTTTACCAAAGTTAGCTCATAAACGATCCATTTCACCTAAGTTACCTCACAAACGATGGCGTGCTTCTTCTTCTAGTCTTCTTCTTCTAGTCAACTTTTCCTAACTTTCTTATTTGCCATTTTGCAGATTTCATTCACTTCTCGGAAGCTAGCTTGCTATGATGGAGTGCTTATTTTTTATTTCATTCTCTTCTAGTATTCTTCCAGCTTGCTCTGATGGAACTTGCTATCTTGATGAAACTTTGCATTGTAATATGTATGTGCAACTTCCTAATGGTTGCAACTTATGTGTATGTGCAACTTCCTAATGGTTGCAACTTGCTATGTATGAATGGATGGAACTATATATGTATGTACGATGAAACTTATGTGCTGTTAAATAGCCCTGTGAAATATATCTATATATGTCATATATATTTGCTGTGAAAATTGTTGGATTAAAAAAAACAGAAAAAAAAGAGCCAATATGCAGGCTCTTTGCCGTCCGCCACCGACGGCAATGGCCTCTTTGCCAACAGCCACGGACGGCAAATGAGGCACGTGGCAGCCAACTGTGCTTCTTGGGAGCTGATCCATTTAGTCAATTTGCTTACAGTGGCAGACGACAAAGGCAAGACAAATTTTGCCGTCAGCAGTGGACGGCAAAGGCAGGCCAATTTTGCCGTCAGCGGCGGATGGCAAAGTCCTGCCGTTAGCCACCTAACGGACTAACAGCGAAATTTTTGCCGTCTGTGCCCTTTGCCGTCTGCTGCTGATGGCAAAGGCCCCTTTGCCGCCAGCCACCAAAAGCGGACGGCAACGTAGCTCTTTACCGGACCTTTCTTTGCCGTCCACGTTTGCCGTCCGTGGCGGATGGCAAATACCTTTGCCGTCCGCCATTCATGCCTTTGCCGTCTGCCGTGGCAGACGGTAAAGTAGCTGATTCCTGTAGTGGTAGTTCTGCTTCTAGTGGCCATTCCCTTTGCAACAGAAGCACTCAGTTTCAGGCTTAGGTCTAGCTTTGGGCTTCTTCATGGGAGTGACAACTTGCTTGTCATTCTCTTTGAAGTTCACTTTTTTTTCCTTTGTCCTTTTCTTGAAACTAGTGGTCTTATTAACCATCAACACTTAATGTTTTTTCTTGATTTCTACGTTTGTCGATTTTAGCATCACAAAGAGCTCGGGAATCATTCTCATGATCCCTTGCATATTATAGTTCATCATGAAGTTCTAGTAAATTGGTGATAGTGACTAGACAACTCTGTCAATCACTATCTTATCTGGAAGATTAACTCCCACTTGATTCAAGCGATTGAAGTACCTAGACATTCTGAGCATATGCTCACTGGTTGAGCTATTCTCCTCCATTTTGTAGGCAAATTACTTGTTAGAGGTCTCATAGCTCTCGACTCGGGCATGAGTCTAAAATACCAATTTCAGCTCTTGGAACATCTCATATGCTCTATGGCATTCAAAATGTTTTTGAAGTCCGGTTCTAAGCCGTATACCATGGTGCACTAAACTATCAAGTAGTCATCATACCGAGCTTTGCCAAACATTCATAATGTCTGCATCTGTTCCTGCAATAGGTCTGTCACCTAGCGATGCATCAAGGACATAATTCTTTTGTGCAGCAATGAGGATAATCCTCAGATCATGGACCCAGTCCGCTTTATTGCTACTAACATCTTTCAACTTATTTTTCTCTAGGAACATATCAAAAATAAAACAGGAGAGCTATACGCAAGCTATTAATCTACAACATAGATATGCAAATACTATCAGGACTAAGTTCATGATAAATTAAGTTCAATTAATCAAATTACTTAAGAACTCCCACTTAGATAGACATCCCTTAAGTCATCTAAATGATCACGTGATCCAAATCAACTAAACAATGTCTGATCATCACGTGAGATGGAGTAGTCATCAATGGTGAACATCTCTATGTTGATCATATCTACTATATGATTCACGTTCGACCTTTCGGTCTCCAGTGTTCTGAGGCCGTGTCTATACATGCTAGGCTCGTCAAGTTTAACACAAGTATTCCGCATGTGCAAAACTGTCTTGCACCCGTTGTATGTGAACGTAGAGCCTATCACACCCAATCATCACGTGGTGTCTCAGCACGAAGAACTTTCACAAAGGTGCATACTCAGGGAGAACACTTATACCTTGAAATTTAGTAAGGATTCATCTTATACTGCTACCGTCGTACTAAGCAAAATAAGGTGCATAAAAGATAAACATCACATGCAATCAAAATATGTGACATGATATGGCCATAATCATCGTGTGCCTTTGATCTCCATCTTCAAAGCACCGTCATGATCTCCATCGTCACCGGCTTGACACCTTGATCTCCATCATAGCATCGTGGTCGTCTTTCCAACTATTGCTTCTACAACTATCACTAACGCATAGTGATAAAGTAAAGCATTACATGGCATTTGCATTTCATGCAATAAGGCGACAACCATAAGGCTCCTGCCAGTTGCCGATAACTTTTACAAAACATGATCATCTCATACAATAACGTATATCACATCATGTCTTGACCATATCCCATCACAACATGCCCTGCAAAAACAAGTTAGATGTCCTCTACATTGTTGTTGCAAGTTTTACGTGGCTGCTACGGGCTTCTAGCAAGAACCGTTCTTACCTACGCATCAAAACCACAACGGTGTTTCATCAAGTTTGTTGTTTTAACCTTCAACAAGGACCGGCCGTAGTCAAATTCGATTCAACTAAAGTTGGAGAAACATACACCCGCCAGCCACCTTTATGCAAAACTAGTTGCATGTCTGTCGGTGGAACTGGTCTCATGAACGTGGTCATGTAAGGTTGGTTTGGGCCGCTTCATCTAACAATACCGTCGAATCAAAATAAGACATTTATGGTAAGCAGTATGACTATCACCGCCCACAACTCTTTGTGTTCTACTCGTGCATATCATCTACGCATAGACCTGGCTCGGATGCCACTATTGGGAAACGTAGCATGCAATTTCAAAAAAAATCTTATGCTCACGCAAGATCTATCTGGTAGATGCATAGCAACGAGAGGGGTAGAGTGTGTCCACGTACCCTCGTAGACCGACAGCGGAAGCGTTTGACAACGCGGGGTATGTAGTCGAACTTCTTCTTGTTCTGACTGATCAAGCACCGAACATACGACACCTCCGAGTTCTACACACGTTCAGCTCGATGACGCCCCTCGAACTCTTGATCCAGCAAAGTATCAAGGGAGAGTTCCATTAGCACGACGGCGTGGTGACGGTGATGGTGAAGTGATCCGCGCAGGACTTCGCCTAAGCACTACGTGAATATGGCCGGAGGCGTAAACTGTGGAGGGGGGCGCCGTACACGGCTAACAATGTTACATGTGTGTTCTAGGCGCCCCCTACCCATGTATATATAGTTGGTAGGGGGAGGGGAACATCCCTAGGGCGCCCCAAGTAGGAGGAATCCTTATTGGGGGCCTAGTCCAATTCGCCCCCCCCCCCCCCCTTACCATGTTTTCCGGAGAGGGAAGGAAGGGGGAGAGGGGAGGGATGGAAGGGGGAGGCTGAATTGCCTCCCCTTCCTTCTCTCTTCCCCTTTTCCCTTCCCCTTCCTATTCGGCCAACAAGGGGGGTGCAGCAGCCCATGATGGCTGCTGCGTTTCCCCTCTTGGCCCAATAGGCCCATATCTTTGCCTAGGGGTGCCCAGAACCCCTTCCGGTGACCCGATATGTACCCGGTACCCCCGAAACACTTCTGGTGTCCGAATATCATCGTCCTATATATGAATATTTACCTATCGACAATTTCAAGACTCCTCTTCATGTCAGTGATCTCATCCGGGACTCCGAACAACATTCGGTCACCAAATCACATAACTCATATAATACAAATCGTCATCGAACGTTAAGTGTGTGGACCCTACCGGTTCGATAACTATGTAGACATGACCGAGACTCCTCTCCGGTCAATAACCAATAACGGAACCTGGATGCTCATATTGGCTCCCACATATTCTACAAAGATCTTTATCGGTCGAACCACAATGACAACATATGTAATTCCCTTTGTCATCGGTATGTTACTTGCCCGAGATTCGATCGTCGGTATCTTCATACCTAGTTCAATCTCGTAACCGGCAAGTATCTTTACTTGTTCTGTAATACATCATCCCGCAACTAACTCATTAGTCACATTGCTTGCAAGGCTTATTATGATGTGCATTACTGAGAGGGCCCAGAGATACGTCTCCGATACTCGGAGTGAGAAATCCTAGTCTCGATCTATGCCAACCCAACAAACACCTTCGGACATACCTGTAGACCATCTTTGACATGAAGAAAGCAATAGCAATAAAACTGATCGATCAATATGCTATGCTAATGGATGGGTCTTGTCCATCACATCATTCTCCAAATGATGTGATCCCATTCATCAAATGACAACACATGTCTATGGTTAGGAAACTTAACCATCTTTGATTAATGAGCTAGTCTAGTAGAGGCTTACTAGGGACACAGTGTTTTGTCTATGTATCCACACATGTATCAAGTTTCCGGTTAATACAATTCTAGCATGAACAATAAACATTTATCATGATATAAGGAAATATAAAATAACAACTTTATTATTGCCTCTAGGTCATATTTCCTTCAGTCTCCCACTTTCACTAGAGTCAATAATCTAGTTCACATTGTCATGTGATTAACATGAATAGTTCACATCACCATGTGATTAACACCCATAGTTCACATCGTCATGTGACCAATACCCAAAGGGTTTACATGAGTCAATAATCTAGTTCACATCGCCATGTGTTTAAGATCCAAAGAGTAATAACGTGTGATCATGTTTTGCTTGTGAGAGATGTTTAGTCAACGGGTCTGTCACATTCAGATTCGTATGTATTTTGCAAATTTCTATGTCTACAATGCTCTGCATGGAGCTACTCTAGCTGTTTGCTCCCACTTTCAATATGTATCCAGATTGAGACTCAGAGTCATCCGGATCAGTGTCAAAGCTTGCATCGGCGTAACCATTTATGACGAACTCTTTGTCACCTCCATAACCGAGAAACATTTCCTTAGTCCTCTTTAGGTACCTAAGGATAGTTTTGACCGCTGTCCCGTGATCTACTCCTGGATCACTATTGTACCCCCTTGCCAAACTCATGGCAAGGTACACAATAGGTCTGGTATATAGCATGTCATACTTTATAGAACCTATGGCTGAGGCATAGGGAATGACTTTCATTCTCTCTCTATCTTCTACCATGGTCGGGTTTTGAGTCTTACTCAACTTCATACCTTACAACTCAGGCAAGAACTCCTTCTTTGACTGATCCATTTTGAACTCCTTCAAAATCTCATCAAGGTATGTACTCATCGAAAGTCTTATCAAGCGTCTTGGTCTATCTCTATAGATCTTGATGCCCAATATGTAAGCAGCTTCACCAAGGTCTTTCTTTGAAATACTCCTTTCAAACACTCCTTTATGCTTTCCAAAAAATCTACATCATTTCCGATCAACAATATGTCATTCACATATACTAATCAAAAAGGCTGTAGTGCTCCCACTCACTTCCTTGTAAATACAGGCTTCACCGCAAGTCTGTATAAAACCATATGCTTTGATCACCTCATCAAAGCATATATTCCAACTCTGAGATGCTTTCTCCAGTCCATAGATGGATCGCTGGAGCTTGCACACTTTGTTAGAATCTTTAGGATTGACAAAAACCTTCTGGTTGCATCATATACAACTCTTCTTTAAGAAATCCATTAAAGAATGCAGTTTTGACATCCATTTGCCAGATTTCATAAAATGCGGAAATTGCTAACATGATTCGGACAGACTTAAGCATCGCTACGAGTGAGAAAATCCCATGGTATTCAACACCTTGAACTTGTCAAAAACCTTTTACGACAAGTCGAGCTTTGTATATAGTAATACTACTATCAGTGTCCGTCTTCCTCTTGAAGATCCATTTATTCTCAATGGCTTACCGATCATTGGGCAAGTCCACCAAAGTCCAGACTTTGTTCTCATACATGGATCATATCTCAGATTTCATGGCCTCAAGCCATCTGTCGGAATCTGGGCTCATCATTACTTCCTCATAGTTCGTAGGTTCGTCACGGTCTAGTAAATATGACTTCCAGAACAGGATTACCGTACCACTCTGGTGCGGAACGTGCTCTGGTTGACCTACGAGGTTCAGTAGTAACTTGATCTGAAGTTTCATGATCATTATTATTAGCTTCCTCTCTAGTTGGTGTAGGCATCATTGTCGGTGTCAAAACCGGCAGATCTCGGGTAGGGGGTCCCAATCTGTGCGTCTAGGCTGATGGTAACAGGAAGCAAGGGACACAATGTTTACCCAGGTTCGGGCCCTCTCGATGGAGGTAAAACCCTACTTCCTGCTTGATTAATATTGAAGATATGAGTAGTACAAGAGTAGATCTACCACGAGATCGTAGAGGCTAACCCTAAGAGCTAGCCTATGATGGTATGATTGTAATTGTGATCGGCCTTCTAAGGACCAACCTCTTCGGTTTATATAGACACCGGAGAGGGCTAGGGTTTACATGGAGTCGGTTACAAGGAAGGAAATATAACATCCGGATCGCCAAGCTTGTCTTCCACGCAAAGGAGAGTCCCATCCGGACATGGGCCAAAGTCTTTAGTCTTGTATCTCCACGCTTCAATAGTCCGAATGATGTATATAGTCCGGCTGTCCGGATACCCCCTAATCCAGGACTCCCTCAGTAGCCCCTGAACCAGGCTTCAATGACGATGAGTCCGGCGCGCAGTCTTGTCTTTGGCATTGCAAGGCGGGTTCCTTCTCCGAATACTCCAATGTACCTGTTACGACGAATAGTGTCCGGCTTCCCATCAATGTTGTACTCCTCGGCTTCAGTGTCTCAATAATGACCATCTCCACGTGTCGAGCAAATGCGAGGAGCCGAGGCATTTTTGCATTTGCCACCCTCAATCCTTCGGGCTGACCGTCTATTTGAAGGGACGGGGATTCTCATATCCAAACCTCACTCTCCCTCCTCGAGCAAGCATCCAACAGAGCGCTCCGGAAAAAACCATTCCAACATGGCCGACCGTCGCAGCTCTTCTGCTCGCTCTCCTCGCTCCAAGTCGGGGGATTGGGAAGAGTGTTCAGTTCCTCATAGCCGTTTGATAGAGTTACAAACCCAAGGGTTTATCCCACCCGCGTTCATGGTCCCCGTCCGAGCCGGAATAGCCACTTATAATAGAGGGGAACAAGCGAAGGGATCTCCAAATCCATCTCCAGAGAAGCGAATATGCCTCGTCCCGCATCTGCTAAGGGGCGTCGGGTTTCCCATCCACCCGTTCCTTCGCGGGCTCCTGGAGTTCTACGGCCTCCAGTTGCACAACCTTACCCCTTCCTCCGTATTACACATAGCAGGATACGTTGCCCTTTGCGAGCTATTTTTAGGCTGCGAGCCCCACTTCGGGTTATGGGAGAAGCTGTTCTGCCTTGTCCCCGCAACCAGGGAGAATCCCTATGTCAAGTGGGCGGGTGTCGGTGTCAAAACCGGTGGATCTCGGGTAGGGGGTCCCGAACTGTGCGTCTAGGCGGATGGTAACAGGAGACAAGGGACACGATGTTTTTACCCAGGTTCGGGCCCTCTCGATGGAGGTAAAACCCTACTCTTGCTTGATTAATATTGATGATATGGGTAGTACAAGAGTAGATCTACCACGAGATCAGAGAGGCTAAACCCTAGAAGCTAGCCTATGGTATGATTGTTGTTCGTCCTGCGGACTAAAACCCTCCGGTTTATATAGACACCGGAGAGGGCTAGGGTTACACGGAGTCAGTTACAATGGTAGGAGATCTACATATCCGTATTGCCAAGCTTGCCTTCCATGCCAAGGAAAGTCCCATCCGGACACGGGACGAAGTCTTCAATCTTGTATCTTCATAGTCCAGGAGTCCGGCCAAAGGTGATAGTCCGGCCATCCAGACACCCCCTAATCCAGGACTCCCTCAGTAGCCCCTGAACCAGGATTCAATGACGACGAGTCCGGCGCGCATATTGTCTTAGGCATTGCAAGGCGGGTTCCTCCTCCGAATACTTTGAACACAAGGATAGTGTCCGGCTCTGCAAAACAAGTTTCACATACCACCATAGAGAGAATAACATATACACAAGTTCAATCTGCTGACGTATTCCATGGCGTGACATCACACCACGGCCAGGCCTTTATTCGAATCGTGCTTACTGTTCCACCTCAGCGCGTTTAGCGAAGCGGTTTCCTTGGCACGTCTTGTGAAAGCAGAGATCGTGTCCCTTATTCCGGGATTCTCATCAATACGGGAATGGGTAACCCAACCGCGCCATTGATTATGTCGCTTGGGAGATAAGCGAGTTTTACCAGGCTGGTGGGGACGCATAGTTTCGTCCGTCCATATAAGGGGATAAGGATCCACCTTTTTACCTACGCCTTCTTCCTGCTTTGCTTATCCATTTCCGCGTACTCGAGCTCCAGCGCCCAAGTCCGCACATCTCGCCTCAACCTTCCCCAGCCATGTCCGGAGCAGGAGGCAAGTGGATGGCTTCCTCCGTCATGGAGGGGCACATCAAAAAGTTGAGGAAAGCCGGATACTAGCACAACAACATTGCGCACCGGCTTCCAGACGAGGGGCAGCTCGTCCCCACCCCCAGGCCCCATGAGAGGGTGGTGCTCCTCCCCCATTTCCTCCGCGGACTGGGCTTCCCACTCCACCCATTTGTCCGGGGGCTCATGTTCTACTACGGCCTGGATTTCCATGATCTGGCCCCGAATTTCATCCTCAACATCTCAGCGTTTATCGTTGTGTGTGAGGCCTTCCTCCGCATCAAACCCCACTTCGGCTTATGGCTGAAGACCTTCAATGTCAAGCCGAAGGTAGTGGGCAGCCAGCAGGCAGAGTGCGGAGGCGCCATGGTGGGCAGGATGCCCAACGTCATATGGCTCGAGGGCGCCTTCGTGGAAACCATCAAAGGGTGGCAATCGGGGTGGTTCTACATCACCGAGCCGCGTGACCCTGAATGGGCAGCGGCCCCCGAATTCAGATTTGGCATCCCCACATGGCTCACCTCCTGGAAAGAGAAGGGCCTGACATGGGGTGATTTGGAAGAGCTGACCGGACTCCAAACCTACGTCCAAAACCTTGTGAACAAGAAGATCAAGCTCATCAACGCAGTCCAGGTCATGCTCATCCGCCGGATCCTCCCGTGCCAATAATGGGCTTTCAATTTGTGGGAGTTTGATCCGGCATAGCACCAGACCTAGAGCAGGCTCTTTGACACTACGTACGAAGACGCCTGGAAGGTGTTGTTCAAGGGCGCCGAGGCTCCCGCATCCGCTACCAAAGATCGCGGATTCAGCTCGCAGCGTCAAGACGGCGAGGTAAGCTATTTTACCCTTTGTAGGACACTTGTTTTTCATAGTTTGACTCTATGCGGGATATAAACTCCCCTACCTTTGACAGGCCTGGCAGAAGAAGTCTGGGTAGGTCAACTGCCCGGCTCCCTTACCAGAAGACCCAGTGGATGCCCAATTAACGGGGCTGCTAGCTCCGGCGCCTTACGTGGTGCCGGACAAGAAGGCCAAGAAGAAGGCCACGGGAACCTGAAAGAGTTCTCGGCATCAGGTGTTATCGGACTCATCGTCCGATGACTCTGAGGCGGACTCCTCCCGCAAAGACGAGGAGGAGAAAGAAGAGGCTTCCCCCCCAGCGGGGGGAGAGAAGAAAATGAAGGCCTCCCCAACTGGGGAGGCCGGAGGGTTCAAGAAGGGAAGGACCCTTCCTCCGGACTTTTCCACCAACGCCGATGACGGCGAAGAGGATTGGCCCTCGAGGGCCAAGCCCCTGGCGAGATCGTAAGTGTCCAGATACCATAATAACTCATGATTTTTCCTTTGTCGCGTAGTGTCTTCTAACGCCGAATACAACCATATAGCCCGCCCAAGGACGAGCACCCCGCTTCGTCGAGCGGCTCCCTGGATTCGTCGGATGTGAATAGTACTTCACTTCCGGCCGCCTCCTCTCGTCGCGCTGCTGATGACGCCGGGGTGGGGTCCCAAAAGGGGCCCAACCAGGAGGAGGAGGAGGAGGAGGTCCTGGAGGTGCCGCAAGGCAACCTCCCAGACTTTGGACACGAGGGGGATCAACCCCCAAAGGGTTCTGTGTTCGGCCCTGGGCCGGACTCCACATCGGAACCTTTAGTGGTTCCGGAGTCCGGCGGGCGGCCCCTTCGTAAGAAGGGCGTGACTGCGACACCTGTGACCTTCGTCCAACTGGAGGCACCGGATAATTTGCTGGAGGCGCTCAATGGCGCCTCCATCGACGAGGAGCACCGCACTGTTATGAGTGCGGTGATCCAGAAAGTTCAGTCCGCCAAGAGCGGGCTGACTGAAGCCTGTACCAGCCTTCTAACAGGCTTTGAGGTATGTAATTAAGATATGTAAAAATAGTACCACATAGACATAGCCCCTGATGCTCAGTTTGGTGTTCGGAAAGAAAAGTTGAACTGAGGATCTAAAAAGATATACGCAGGAGTCTAACATAAGCATGTCAATATGGGATGCAGGCTGCGCTGCTGACCTCTGCCGCATTGACTGCGGAGATCAATGTATTGAAGCAGAGCCTCGAGCAGTCCGAGAACGAGCTCGGCCGTGCCAAGAAGCAGCTCGAGGACAAGGAAGGTAAGTAATACCTTATTAAAGTAATACCTTATAGAAAGGATTTGGTTGCAAAAAATGACAGCAATAACGTGAGTATTGCAGGGGCCACGAACGAGGTGGCGACCCTGAAGGAGGCGATGTCCAAGGCCGAAAAAAGTGCATCCACAGAGCGCACCGAGGGAGAGAAGCAGGAGGCGCGGGTGGCGGAGGTGCGGCAAGAGCTCCAGGCTTTCGTGGAAAAACACGAGAGTTTGTAGCGTGACTCGAAGACTCGAGAGTCCAAGCTCGCCTTGGCTCTTGAGAGTGCCAAAGCCGCTAAGGCCGAAGCCCAGAAGGCCTTCCAGGAGATTGAGGCGATAAAAAATATAGCGGCGGGTAAGGCATTCTTCATGCAAAGCAAGCATGTAAAAGTGAATTATCTGTTACTTACCCGAATTCGGAGCTCTCCAGGAGCGTTCACAGATCTGCCCCGTAGTGTGTCCGATGCTGCCGCGTTCTACCAAGCTGAGGAGGGGAGCTCGACGGAAAAGGTGTTCTGGTCTCAATATGCTGAGGCCGGACATCCGGTGCCCCTGAGCGACCAGCTGAAGCAGCTGGTCGAGCTCCACAAGGTGGCCGAATAGGCCATGAAGGGCCTCATAGTTCGGTTGTGGCCTAAAGAAGCCATGCCTGGGAGCTACTTCGGTCTGGTGCGGCGGCTGGTGGACGCCTGTCCATGGATTGAAGTCATCAAGCGTTCCATCTGCATTGAAGGTGCCCGTCGGGCCCTTGCCCGCGCTAAAGTGCACTGGGGCAAGATGGACGCCGAGAATCTTGTGACGGACGCGCCACCGCCGGGCAAGGAGTATCGCACGCCCGAGATGTACTATAAGGGTGTCCTGAAGCGTGCCCGCCTTATAGCGGGTGAGTGCTCCAAAGATGTAATTTTTGAGTAGGCTCGCATTTGTTATCCTGTACGCTGAAAACTTTGTTCATATGCGCTAAGCAACGCTTGTTAATTTAAAATATTACCTTCTATGCGGTCGTTTATCAAATTTGAGAGATGGTAAGTCGTTGGCTTCAGCCCCCATGCCACGAGTGCTGGGGTGTTCGGGATAAACTTGAGCGCTCTTGTTCCCATTCTTGGGTCCTTCGAGGGAGGCGCTCAACACAATGAACAAGGCAACCGGACTATAATGCTTGAACACTCCCACTTAGCCATAGAATTCTATAATTTTAAATTTTGGTGAAGCCCCTAGTGTTCGGAAGACCAAATTCGGGGCGCTATCCACGCCTGGGCCGGACAAAGCCGACTCCTTGCTCTAAGCGGCATAAGTCTTTAGGGACTCGAAAAACCTCTCGAACAGCGACCGGCTCTCGCCCTATCATGACGGTCAGTTTTAGCTTTCTCCACTGAGGTGCTCGACCCAGCTCAACCGGGGCACAATCGTAGTGGTTCTCCCAGCACTACCTTAGCCGATATAACGGAACGTAAGGTACCAAAACATGGGAGCCGGGCAAACCCAACTATTGACCCAAGACATGATTCGGAGCCGATGCATATAATGCTATAAGTTCGGGGTGCCGCACTTGTTAAAGTGTTCGGACTTATCACACCATATTTTGGGGTACTTAAGCCCCTGGTGTATTTGGCCGTACCAAAGCGTACGGATGCAACATGTCATAAGTGAACATATGTAGATAGAAAAAGCAATGCAATAATAGGCAAAAAGCGATGCATTGTTTATTCAAAAAATACTGCAATGAAAGCAGAACGATACGAATAGTGCGATAAGCAAGAGATAGGACTATTTAACATGTACCCCTCCAGGGGTAGGCTGCGGGATGGTATGTAAAACAGGTATACTGCTCGTAATAGAGACCACCTGGACACTCGACGTAGCTTTTCTGCTTCCCTGGCCGTTGCATCGTGAGTTCGGCAATTCTACTACCGGACAGGGCTTCTGGAAAACGGAGTCCTGAGAATAAGAAAAAAAGGAATGACACAATTGGGAGCCCCTGTGAGGTTGAGCCGCTCTCCGAGCATGCCGTGGTCGTGTCCCTACCCCTATGCCCATGGTATCTCCAGAGCGTAGTTATGTACACGTGGTACTGGTCTCGCGATTTCGCGAGGGCTGGGGTTGGGGCCGCAATGCTACGCGTGCTCGGAACGCGCCAGGCGGTCTTGTTGTAGGTTACTCCGGGCGCACTTGATGGTGTCCGGACGTTTAGTAGTCGGACTCGAGAATTGCCTTAAGAGGCTGCTTTGTACTTCCGCCGCGAGGGCCACCGTATGCATCTCCGTTCGGAGAGAGCGTTCGGTGTTTCCATTGACCGTGATTACTCCTTGGGAGCCTGGCATTTTGAGATTGAGGTATGCGTAGTGCGGTACCGCATTGAACTTTGCAAATGCGGTTCGTCCGAGCAGTGCGTGATAGCCGCTGCGAAACGGGACTATGTCGAAGATTAATTCCTCGCTTCGGAAGTTATCCGGGGATCCGAAGACCACTTCGAGTGTAACTGAGCCTGTGCAGTTGGCCTCTACACCTGGTATGATGCCTTTAAAGGTCGTTTTTGTAGGTTTGATCCTTGAGGGGTCTATGCCCATTTTGCGCACTGTATCCTGGTAAAGCAGGTTCAGGCTGCTGCCGCCGTCCATTAGGACTCTAGTGAGGTGAAATCCGTCAATGATTGGGTCAAGAACCAATGCGGCGAATCCACCGTGGCGGATGCTAGTGGGGTGGTCCCTTCGATCAAAAGTGATCGGGCATGAGGACCATGGGTTGAACTTTGGGGCAACTGGCTCCATCGCGTATACGTCCCTCAGTGCACGCTTCCGCTCCCTTTTGGGTATGTGGGTTGCGTATATCATGTTCACCGTCCGCACTTGTGGGGGAAAGCCCTTCTGTCCTCTATTGTTCGGCGGCCGGGGCTCCTCCTCGTCATCGCTATGCAGCCCCTTGTCGTTGTTTTCGGCATTTATCTTGCCTGCCTGCTTGAACACCCAACAATCCCTGTAGGTGTGGTTGGCTGGTTTTTCGGGGGTGCCATGTATCTGGCATGAGCGATCGAGTATTCTGTCCAAATTGGATGGGCCCTGAGTATTTCTTTTGAATGGGTTTTTCCGCTGACCGGGTTTAGAGCCTCTGAATCCGGCATTGACTGCCGTATCTTCAGTATTATTGCCGTTAGTGTGGCGCTTGTGCTTGTTGCGATGTGACCTGCCGTTGCTGTCCTTGGTATCCGAACTACCAGGGTTTTTGGTCAGGTTGTTACTGCGAGCTAGCCAGCTGTCCTCTCCCGCGCAGAAGCGGGTCTTGAGTGATGTGAGTGCTGCCATGGACTTCGGCTTTTCCTGTCCTAGGTGCCGGGCAAGCCACTCGTCGTGGATGTTATGTTTGAAGGCTGCAAGGGCCTCTGCATCCGGACAGTCGATGATTTGATTTTTCTTGGTTAAGAACCGTGTCCAGAATTGTCTGGCCGATTCATCTCGCTGTTGAATTATGTGGCTTAGGTCATCAGCGTCTGGTGGTTGCACATATGTGCCCTGGAAGTTATCAAGGAATGCGGCTTCCAGGTCTTCCCAACAACCAATTGATTCTGTTGGCAAGCTGTTGAGCCAATGCCAAGCTGGTCCTTTAAGCTTGAGTGGGAGGTATTTGATGGCGTGTAGATCATCACCGCATGCCATGTGGATGTGAAGGAGATAGTCCTCGATCCAAACCGCAGGATCTGTTGTGCCGTCGTATGATTCAATGTTTACGGGTTTGAAACCCTCGGGGATTTGATGATCCATTACTTCGTCTATGAAGCATAGTGGGTGTGCGGCGCCTCTGTATTGGGCTATATCACGACGCAGCTCAAATGAGCTTTGTCTACTATGTTCGGCCCGGCCGGAATTGCTGTATCCGGCGTGACGGTTGTCATCACGTATCGTGGGGCGCCCACGCGATCCGTAGATCGATCTTATTTGTCTTGCCTTGTCCTCCAATATGTCTCGCAAGTCTGGCGCATTCCCCCGTGGCTTTGTACTTTTCAAGCGATGCCGGGGTGCGGCTTTAGCGGAGGGCCTAGAGGCCTCTCTGTCGTGGCCACGAGGTGGCCGGTCGGCCGCGTCATGCGCTGGTGATGTAGGTTTGGGTGCTTCCTCCTCTAATTGGGGTAGCAGCCTGCGTTTTGGGTAGCTCTTGGAGGGGCGATCGAGTTTGTACTCTTTGGCTGCAAGGACTTCGGTCCATCTATCAGCTAGCAAGTCTTGGTCAGCTCTAAGCTGCTGCTGCTTTCTCTTGAGGCTGCTTGCCGTAGCCATAAGCCTGCGCTAAAAACGCTCTTGTTCGACGGGATCCTCGGGCACGACAAATTCATCGTCGTCGAGGCTTGCTTCATCTTCGAAGGGAGGCACATAATTATCGTCATCTACCTCTCTGTCTGCCTCTCTATCATGAGGGCTGGCTTCTCCCTCCTCCTGTGCTGAATCCTGCTGGAGGGGGTTGTCTTCGGCACTGTCTGGGGTGTTATTATCTCCCGTGCCGGAATCACCGTTTTTGCTTTGGTGGGATTTAGAGCGGCGCCGCTAACGCCGGCGCTTGGGCTGTTTCTTGGAGGGATCATCCTCCGCTGTTCCATTGCCATTCCCATCATTTGGGATGTCCACCATGTATATGTCGTATGACGAGGTGGCCTTCCAGTGCCCTATAGGCGCTGGTTCTTGCTTGTCTCCTGCATCGTCATCCATACCGTCGATGTCTTCAGAGTCAAAGTCGAGCATGTCGGTGAAATCATCGACAGTGGCTACAAAGTGGGTGGTGGGTGGGCATTGTATTTCTTCGTCGTCCGCATCCCAACCTTCCTGACCATAGTCCGGCCAGGGCTCTCCTAATAAAGAGAGAGACTTTAGTGAATTCAGGATGTCGCCAAAGGGCGAGTGCTGAAGATGTCCGCGGCAGTGAACTCCATAATCGACGCCCAATCGGATTTGATTGGCAGGGGCGCGGGAGGTTCGGAGTCCGGAGAGGAGTCCGGCACCTCGGAGTCACGGGCTTTGTGAAGGACAGGGATGGTGTTTGGCTCAATCGCCATAGAGATCGTAGCCCCCGAGGCGGTGTCCAGCCACTCGTCCTCGACGGGCGAAGTCGGCTCCGAACTAGGGGTCGGAGCAGACGCTGGTGCGGCCTCAAGGGTACTGTCCGGCGACAGAGCTAGATCATACCCATCGTGACAGTGCGGCGCGCTTGGCTGTGGCTCAAATCTGTCGAAGATCAAGTCTTTGTGGATGTCAGCTGTGTAGTTCAAACTTCACAATCTGACCTGATGGCCAGGGGCGTAGCTTTCGATCTGCTCCAGATGGCCAAGTGAATTGGTCCGCAGTGCAAAGCCGCCGAATATGAAGATCTGTCCGGGGAGAAAAGTCTCACCCTGGACCGCGTCGTTGTTGATGATCGAAGGAGCCATCGGGCCTAAAGGTGACGACACAAAGAACTCTCAATGAAAGCACCAATCGGTGTCGAAACCGGCGGATCTCGGGTAGGGGGTCCCGAACTGTGCGTCTAGGCGGATGGTAACAGGAGACAAGGGACACAATGTTTTTACCTAGGTTCGGGCCCTCTCGATGGAGGTAAAACCCTACTCCTGCTTGATTACTATTGATGATATGGGTAGTACAAGAGTAGATCTACCACGAGATCAGAGAGGCTAAACCCTAGAAGCTAGCCTATGGTATGATTGTTGTTCGTCCTACGGACTAAAACCCTCCGGTTTATATAGACACTGGAGAGGGCTAGGGTTACACAGAGTCGGTTACAATGGTAGGAGATCTACATATCCGTATTGCCAAGCTTGCCTTCCACGCCAAGGAAAGTCCCATCCGGACACGGGACGAAGTCTTCAATCTTGTATCTTCATAGTCCAGGAGTCCGGCCAACGGTGATAGTCCGGCCATCTGGACACCCCCTAATCTAGGACTCCCTCAGCGGGGCCGAAGTATGGAGCATTGCCGAAACCGGATATCTATCCGGCACACCCAAGAAGGCACCAGAGAACTGGCCTTCGGAGTGGTTTTACATTGATGACGTTCCCCTTCCGGATCCAGTCCTGACAGGTCTCCCCAAGTTCAATAATGCCCCGCCAAGAGCACGTCTAAGCTGGCGCCCCCGGGGCCCTCAAGAAGAGGATACCAGGGAAATACATTTCCCGATGAGCAGGATAAAGTTACTAGCCAAATCCGGACAGATGATAGTCGAGGTCATGGCAATATGCATAATGCGGGGAGTGCAACCGCTTCAATATTGGGGGAAGCCCATGTGGCACTTCAACGGGGAAGACGACGCCACCCGCTACGGCCATAAGGGTCCGGACTCCGCCACTGCTCTGGCAAGGATATTGTCCGATTTATACAAAGGGGAAGAGGAAGAATTCCTTCGCATTAAACCGCGGGACGGATTATCCATGTACAACGCCCCAGAGTGGGTAAGTCGTCACTCCTTTCCCTGTTTTACTTACTTTAGCATTCTCTGCTAAGATTACTCGCATCGATGTTTCCGAGCAGGAACTGAGGAGGGCCGTAGAAGGAATCTTCAGCCCCTCACCGCAGCCAGAGGACCCCGGAAGGGCCGTAGATCCAGGACTCGAAGAAGATCCAGATATTACTGTGGAGCTTGTCAACGGGGTATTTTATCAAGCGAGCTGTGATGGTGCCTCAGTGGCCATTATTGCTGACTATCCCGGACTGCTCCCTGTGTTGCGTGTAAGCCGAACTAAAAACCCTATCCCTCGAAGAGGACTCCTCTCAGGTATTATGCCTTACCCTTAAGGCGTCGTGCTGTTTGCAGAGACGACGGTGGGAGCGCGGGGCGAGCCCCTAGGGACTCGTCGACCACAGGCGTCCAGATCAGGCAGGCTCAAGAGGAAGGCGGTGAGGGTCGACACACCGCTACAGAGGTAAAGTAAAAACTTGTCCTGTGATTATAGTATTTGAAATATAACAGCGCCCTTTGTGTCTGGCAGGAAGAGGAGCAGCCGGACTATATCCAGGGATCCCGCCAATCACGCCTCCACCAGCCGGCTTCCAGAACCGGCTTCGAGGGCCAGTACCGCATACTTCTCCGATAGAGGATGCGGATATGTTTTCGGCCACGAACTCCGAAGTGGAGAGTGCCATGAATCACCGGCGCCGGAGGGCCGTGCTTCGGAACAACATCTTTTCCGAAGAGGCATTTAATGCCTTCAATTCGGGGGATGCATATATCCGAGCAGCTCAAGGCGGGCATGCCCGAGCGACGGACCAGTATACCAAAGATATACGGGTAAGAAATTTTGATAAGCATGTATAACAGTAGCCCCTGAGACTTGAAATGGTTGGAACAACTGTTTGAAGGATCAATTTATGCACAGGTCCTTGTAGATAAGAATGAACAATTGGCTCGGGAGCTGGAGGAATGCAAGGCCCAGCTGAGGGACACAGTTGCCAAGTTAGAGGAATCCCAGAAGGCCTCATCTGGTAACATTTGTCTCAATTGTACGAAGATGCACCAGTTAGTAAATGGCTAGTATGACTAGCCTAACAGAAAATTCTGCAGACAATCCCGGGGTGAATCCGGAGGGCGTAACGGATGACGACTCACATCTCAAAAGGCAGCTAAAGGCTGGCGAGCGCATTCTTACGCAAGTTAGGCAGGAGAAGAGCAATCTTCAAGATGCTAATATACGGCTAGACGTGGAATTAAAAGACGTCCGCGCTCAGCTGGCGGACTCCGTGAAGGAGAACAAAAGGCTTCGCTGCGGTATTTACGGTAAGTGCCCAGACGAACTATATTACAGTTCGGCGAGGAAGTGTATTGAAAGAATTTTGCTTATAGGAATGTTAACGGGTCGCCCCGAGGAGGAGATGCCCTCATCTGCGGGTGATGTACTACAAGAACTTTCACAGTTGCACGAGCGAGCTTGGCGGGTGATGCACGGCGTTACTTCGGCCTTGTGGCCATCAAGCTTCCTGCCGAATGGCATGGGGGAGCTTGTGGATCTGCTTCAAGGAGCCCGGCGGTGCTTCTGATTGTCGAAGATATCAGCTTGCCGGCAAGGTGCAAGAGAAGCCTGGGCAATGGTGAAGATGCGCTACAGCAAGCTGGACCCGAACCATATGGCCGAAGTAGGATCGGCGGGGCCAGATGGGCAAGAAATTCCCGTAAGTCTGGTATATGACCAGGTAGCGTTAGCCGCCAAGTATTCTCAATAGGATTGTAAGCTAGATAGCCTGTTGGATGGTATAGAGGAGGAATATAGTCAGTCCAAGTGACTGTGTTATTTAATGGGCATAAGTAGCCCCTAGCCGGATTAAAATCATTTGTCATGGCGGACCTTTTCGCTTCAGCCCCCGGATCCTACAGTCTGGGTGTGTCCGTATACCCGCTCAGTTATACAAAACCGGGGTATGCGTGGAAACCAGGCGTAGGGGTAATAAGTGCTTGAACTGACAAGTACCCAACTAGTTATGTTATATTACATGGATAGTAAGAAACATCTTCCAGGGAGAATAGTTCTGTTAGGGGTTCCTTTCCCTGGGTACGCATGTGATGATGCACATGTCCGGACTGCGAATGATGGCGCAGGATGCAAGACTTCTGGCGATTTACGTTGTAATAAACGAATACAACTTTTGTTCACCGATCGAATATTCTCTTAAGGAAACTAGCTTTCGGCTTCACCCAGTCTGAGGTACACATCCGGCTGAACCGGCAGTAACAATCGCAGAGGCGCTCCCCTTATGCCCTAGTCGAATTAACGGGAACGTAGGGCATAAACACAAGAGCCAAGCAACCCAGCTTGGCCACATCTTAAGTCATATCTATGCATATAATGGTGAAGAAAAGGCACATATGGAAAAAGAAATGCATATGTGATGGGCGAAAAGCCATTAGAGTATTTATTTTTAGCTTCCGTATAGGAAGCCCCCAGGTATTGCTTACACACATAGTGTGGTCGAAGTAATCCGGAAGTCCGTACTGTATTAAATACTTTGTGTGAAGAGGAACAAAAAGTCAAGAAAGGAGAAGGGATGGAGCATAAATAAAAAGTGAGGGAGTAAGGTGACGAACATTGAGTTTGGCGTTAGGCGTAGAATCTCCGGAGTCTGGCCGCGTTCCATGGGTTCGGCTCGAGCCTGTTATCGGATGCATTACGTAAGCGGTACGCTCCTCCGGTGAGAACTTAAACGGACCTTCCCACTTGGGTTTGAGCTTGTTCTTCTTCTGCTCCGGTAGGCGTATAACGAGTTCGCCAATATTGTAAGTTTTGGCCCGTACTTCTCTGCTTTGGCGTCGTCGAGCCTGCTGTTGATAGAATGCGGAGCGGGCCTTTGTGACGTCGCGCTCATCCTCTAGGGCATCCAAGTTATCCTGCCGATCTAGCTCGGCTTCCTTCTCTTCGTACATGCGTACGCGTGGCGAATCATGTATTATGTCGCAGGGTAGTACTGCTTCAGCACCGTACACCATAAAAAATGGTGTGTATCTGGTGGTGCGATTCGGCGTGGTCCGCAGCCCCCAGAGTACGGAGTCGAGCTCTTCCACCCAGTGCATGTCCGACTCTGTCAAGGATTGCACTAGCCTGGGTTTGATGCCGCTCATGATGAGATCGTTTACCCGTTCGACCTGGCCGTTTGTTTGGGGATGGTAGATGGAAGCATAGTCGAGCTTAATGCCCATTTTGCCGCACCAAGTTTTCACTTCATCGGCTATGAAATTGGAGCCATTATGAGTGATGATGCTGTGGGGCATGCCGTATCGGTGTACGACCCCGGATATGAAGTCTATTACTATTCCGGATTCGGCCGTTTTGACTGGTTTGGCTTCTATCCATTTGGTGAACTTGTCCACCATGACCAATAACTATTTTTTTCTGATGACTTCCCCCTTTAAGATGTCTGACCATATCCAGCCCCCGGACCGCGAAGGGCCAAGTCATGGGGATTGTTTGGAGAGCAGTAGGGGGCATATGACTCTGATTGGCAAAGAGCTAGCAAACGACGCAATGTTGGACAAGGTCCTGTGCGTCTGCTCGGGCCGTCGGCCAATAGAAGCCTGTACGGAAGGCCTTGCTGACTAGTGCTCGAGCCGCGGCGTGGTGCCCGCCCAGTCCGGCATGGATTTCAGCCAAGAGCTGCCGCCCTTCCTCTTCGGAGATGCACCTTTGGAGCACTCTGGTCGTGCTTTTCTTATAGAGTTCCCCTTGACGATGTAAGCTTTAGAACGCCGGACGATGCAGCGTGCTTCATTTTGGTCTTCGGGGAGCTCCTGCCTATTTAGGTAGGCCAAGAAAGGCTCGGTCCACGGGGCGATTACAGCCATGATTTCGTGGGCCGAAGATGTTATTTCGGTGGCAGAGCCTCCGATTATGTCTGGTGGTTCGGAATCTGGGGGTGTGTTTGGATCCGTGCTAGTATTGCCGGACCCCCCTTCCCATACTACGGATGGCTTGAACAACCTTTCCAGGAATATGTTAGATGGGACAGGGTCGCGTTTAGCGCCGATGCGGGCGAGGACGTCCGCCGCTTGATTGTTTTCTCAAGCCACATGGTGGAATTCGAGCCCCTCGAACCGAGCTGACATTTTGAGGACGGTATTACGGTAGGCCGCCATATTCGGATCCTTCGCATCAAAGTCTCTGTTTATTTGTGATATTGCGAGGTTCGAATCCCCATGCACTTCTAGGCGTTGGATGCCCATAGAGACTGCCATCCGAAGACCGTGCAACAGAGCCTCATATTCGGCTGCATTTTTGGAGTCTCTGTATAATATTTGGAGGACGTACTGGACTGTGTCTCTGGTGGGAGACGTCAGGACTACACCTGCTCCCAATCCGGCCAGCATTTTAGAGCCGTCGAAGTGCATGATCCAGTTGGAGTACGCGTCGTACTCTTTAGGGAGTTCGGCTTTTGTCCATTCGGCGACAAAGTCAGCCAGTACTTGCGACTTGATGGCCCGCCGTGGTTTGTATATTATGTCGAACAGAAGGAGCTCGATAGCCCATTGAGCAATCCGGCCCGTAGCGTTGCGGTTATTTATTATGTCATTGAGTGGTACTTCGGAGGCCACCGTAATCGAACACTCTTGAAAGTAGTGTCGCATCTTCCAGGATGACATGAAGACTGCGTATGCTATTTTTTGATAGTGTGGGTATCGGGATTTGCATGGGGTGAGGACCGTGGATACGTAATAAACCGGCTTTTGGAGCGGGAATTTGTATCCGTCAACCTCTCGTTCGACGACGAGCACTGCGCTTACAACTTGATGTGTTGCAGCTATGTACAGTAGCATAGGCTCGCCGATATTTGGCGCTGTTAGGACAGGATTACTGGCCAGTAAGGTCTTTATTTCATCGAGTCCGGCCGCGGCTGCATCCGTTCACACGAAGTGTTCGGTGCGCCGAATGAGGCGGTAAAGAGGTAATGCCTTTTCTCCTAACCTGGAGATAAAACGGCTCAAAGCGGCCACGCATCCAGCTAGTTGCTTGATGTGCTTGAGGTCTGTTGGTATAGCCAACTGCGACAGAGCTCGGATTTTTTCCGGATTCGCTTCAATTCCTCTATTGGAAACAATGAAGCCCAGCAGTTTCCCCGAGGGGACGTTGAAAACGCATTTTTCCAGATTCAACTTGATGTCGTATGTCCGGAGGTTATCGAATGTAAGCCTCAAGTCGTCTATTAGGGTTTCGACGTGTCTTGTTTTTATGACCACGTCGTCCACATATGCCTCCACTATTTTGCCGATTTGCTTTTCCAGGCATGTTTGAATCATGCGTTGATAGGTTGCGCCGGCATTCTTAAGCCCGAAAGGCATAGTGTTGAAGCAAAAAGGGCCATATGGCGTTATGAAAGCTGTTGCAGCTTGGTCGGACTCTGCCATCTTTATTTGATGCTATCCAGAGTATGCGTCGAGCTAACACAGCGAGTCGTGTACTGCTGTGGCATCGATGATTTGATCGATGCAAGGGAGGGGAAAGGGATCCTTGGGGCAAGCCTTGTTGAGGTCTTTGAAGTCGACACATAGGCGCCAGGATTTGTCCTTCTTTGGTACCATTACTAGATTTTCCAGCCAATCCGGATGCTTGATATCTCTGATGAATCCGGCCTCGAGTAGTTTGGCTAGCTCTTCCCCCATGGCTTGCCATTTTGGCTCTGAAAACCGCCTTAGAGTCTGCTTGACCGGTTTGTATCCTTTTAGTATATTGAGGCTATGTTCGGCCAACCTGCGTGGGATGCCCGGCGTGTCCGATGGGTGCCAGGCGGAAATGTCCCAATTCTCGCGTAAGAAGTCTCGCAGTGCGGCGTCCATTGCGGGGCTCAACTGTGTCCCGACGGAAGCTGTCTTCAAGGGGTCCGTTGGATGGACTTGGAATTTGACTATCTCGTCTGCGGGTTTAAATGAGGTGTACTTGGGTCACTTGTCGAGTATCACGTCGTCCCTGTCCACGGTGGCCCGTAGCGTTGTTAATTCTTCGGCTGCTAGGGCTTCGGATAATGCTTCCAGGGCCAGTGCTGCGGTTTTGTTTTCGATGCGAAGTGCGACGTCCGGGTGACTGGCTAGATTGATGATTCCATTGGGCCCGGGCATCTTAAGCTTCATGTACCCATAATGGGGTATGGCTTGAAAGCTCGTAAATGCGTCCCGCCCTAAAAGGGCGTGGTTTCCACTGCTAAAAGGAGCCACTTGGAATGTGATTTCTTCTGACTTGTAATTTTCCGGGGTGCCGAATACCAAATCGAGTGTGATTTTTCCCGCACACCGCACTTCCCGACTAGGAATGATCCCCCTGAAGGTAGTGCCACTTTGCTCAATGCGGCCTTTATCAATTTCCATCTTGTTGAGCATTTCTTCATAGATCAAGTTTAATCCGCTTCCGCCGTCCATGAGTACTTTAGTGAGACGGAAGCTGTCCACGATTGGGCTAAGGACCAGAGCGGTCGGCGCCCGGACAGTCTGGAATCGAGGTTCATCACTGGCATTGAAAGTTATAGTAGTGTCGTTCCAGGGGTTTATCTTTTCCACATGCAAATTTCACCGGAGCTTCGATGAGCTCGCTCGCGCCTATTGTTTGAGGCGAAAGTCTCGAAGACTGTTAGTACCGTATTGTGTTCGTTGGCGGGATGTTGTTCTGCTTTATGGCTTGCAAGAAGATCCTCGCCACTTTTTGCAACCTGCCGGAGTATCCAACATGCCCTAAGTCTATGAGTTGGTGTTGTGTCCGGGGTGCTGTGGAGTTTACATGGCCCATTGAGCCATTCTTCCAATACGGTTCCCCACCCCGGGGCGGGCTTTGGTTTCTTGGGAATTGGATCGGCCGACTTACGAGAGTTTGCCCGTTTAGTTCGGATAAAGGTTTTGGTGAGAGCCTTACTATCCCAAAATTTTGTTCGGGTTTTCCAGGCACTTTCCATCGCACAGTACTTCTGTACTATGGTTGCCAAGTCCGCAAAGTGTACTATGTCACGACGACTTATAGCATTAAGGATTCCCTTGTCCGTGTAGTTTTTGCAGAAGAGTGAGACTACGTCCTCCTCGCGGCAATCCTTGACCTTGTTTAACACAAGAAGGAATCTAGCCCAGTAGCGATGTACTGTCTCCTAGGGCTCTTGCCTAATGCGGGAGAGACGGTTTAAGTCCGGGTGGGTGTTGTTAGCTGAATACAAATTCTAATCCGATCTAGCACCCAGGGGCATGGGAGGTTCCAAGCCTGACAGCTCGGGATCCGGAGTGCTGCCCAATTTCTTCGGCCCAATGCCCGATTCTAAGTCCGGGACCCGGGTCATGTCTTCCTTTGAGCAGGTGTTCGGCTCAAGGGGTTTGGTGATCCGGACATAATTCGTCCTCAAAGTTGAGGGGCAATCCGTGTGTGGTTCTTCCACTACCGCTATCTCATGGGTGGCCGGCAGGGATCTGATGTCCCTTTGGTCGGGTTGAAGCCCGATCCGGTCATGGTCTGTAGCGACTCCTAGAGCGGCGATGCGATCCAAGAGATCATTAAGGGAGGAGAGCTCCATCGGATCCATCTGTTCGGCGAGTTCCAAACTGACGCGAAGGTTATGCTTGATGACCCGAGAGGCCATCGTCGGTGCAACCGCCGATGGGGCAGCCATGATAAAGCCGCCAAGTCAGAGAGTTTGGCCTACAGCCAAAGCTCCCCCCGAGGTAATGTTGTCCTTGACGACGAGACGATCCATCGAGCCTTGCGGCGACGACACAGAGGAACTCTCAATGAAAGCACCAATGTCGGTGTCAAAAGCGGCGGATCTCGGGTAGGGGGTCCCGATCTGTGCGTCTAGGCTGATGGTAACAGGAAGCAAGGAACACAATGTTTACCCAGGTTCGGGCCCTCTCGATGGAGGTAAAACCCTACTTCCGGCTTGATTAATATTGAAGATATGAGTAGTACAAGAGTAGATCTACCACGAGATCGTAGAGGCTAACCCTAAGAACTAGCCTATGATGGTATGATTGTAATTGTGATCGGCCTTCTAAGGACCAACCTCTCTGGTTTATATAGACACCGGAGAGGGATAGGGTTTACATGGAGTCGGTTACAAGGAAGGAAATATAACATCCGGATCGCCAAGCTTGTCTTCCACACAAAGGAGAGTCCCATCCGGACATGGGCCAAAGTCTTGAGTCTTATATCTCCACGCTTCAATAGTCCGGATGATGTATATAGTCCGGCTATCCGGATACCCCCTAATCCAAGACTCCCTGAATCATGGGAACGGTTTTCTGTAATGACCTACTTCCAATTTGACAGAAGGTACAATTACCTCATCAAGTTCTACTTTCCTCCCACTCACTTCTTTCAACAGGAACTCCTTCTCTAGAAAGGAATGATTCTTAGCAACAAAGATCTTGCCTTCAGATCTGTGGTAGAAGGTGCACCCAACAGTTTCTTTTGCATAATCTCATAGTCAAAGGAATATGTATATGTCATGAAGAAAGCAATAGCAATAAAACTTAACGATCATTATGCTAAGCTAACGGATGGGTCTTGTCCATCACATCATTCTCCTAATGATGTGATCCCGTTCATCAAATGAAACACATGTCTATGGTTAGGAAACTTAACCATCTTTGATTAATGAGCTAGTCTAGTAGAGGCTTATTAGGGACACTGTGTTTTGTCTATGTATCCACACATGTATCAAGTTTCCAGTTAATACAATTCTAACATGACTAATAAAAATTTATCATGATATAAGGAAATATAAAATAACAACTTTATTATTTCCTCTAGGGCATATTTTTTCAGGCACCGCACACAGCTAACAATGGTTGGTCTGTATTCTAGGCGCCCCCTCCCCACGTATATAAAAGAGGGAGGGGAGAGAGGCAGCCTAAGGTGTGCCCAAGTAGGAGTAATCCTACTTGGGCCCCTAGTCCAATTCGGCCTCCCCCCTTTCCTTTTACCGGAGGGGGAAAAGAGGGAAGAGGGAAGGAGGAAGGAAAGAGGGGCCGAACCTCCTTCTCCTATTCGGCCTCCTACCATAAGGGGGGCCACCCCTTGTGGGCTGGTGTGCTCCCCACCTACGGCCCATATGGCCCATATCTTCCACCGCGGGGTTCTGGTAACCCCCTGGTACTCTGATATGTTCCCGATACATTCTGGAACACTTCCGGTGTCTGAATACTATCATCCTATATATCAATCTTTACCTCTCGACCATTTTGAGACTCCTCTTCATGTCCGTGATCTCATCCAGGACTCCGACCAACATTCGGTCACCAAATCACATAACTCATATAGTACAAAATCGTCATCGAACATTAAGCGTGTGGACCCTACGGGTTCGAGAACTATGTAGACATGACTAAGACACCTCTCCGGTCAATAACCAACAGCGAAACCTGGATGCTCATATTGTTTTCTAGATATTCTACGAAGATCTTTATCGATCGTACCGCAATGAAAACATACGTAATTCCTTTTGTCATCGGTATGTTACTTGCCCGAGATTCGATCGTCGGTATCTTCATACCTAGTTCAATCTCGTTACTGGCAAGTCTCTTTACTCGTTCTGTAATACATAATCTTGCAACTAACTCATTAGTCACATTGCTTGCAAGGCTTGTTATGATGTGCCTTACCGAGAGGGCCTAGAGATACCTCTCCGATACTCGGAGTGAAAAATCCTAATCTGGATCTATGCCAACCCAACAAACACCTTCGGAGATACCTGTAGAGAATCTTTATAATCACCCAGTTACGTTGTGACGTTTGATAGCACACAAGGTATTCCTCCGGTATTCGGGAGTTGCATAATCTCATAGTCAAAGGAATATGTATATGTCATGAAGAAAGCAATAGCAATAAAACTTAATGATCGTTATGCGGTCTTGTCCATCACATCATTCTCCTAATGATGTGATCTCGTTCATCAAATGACAACACATGTCTATGGTTAGGAAACTTAACCATCTTTGATTAACGAGCTAGTCTAGTAGAGGCTTACTAGGGACATTGTGTTTTGTCTATGTATCCACACATGTATCAAGTTTCCGATTAATACAATTCTAGCATGAATAATAAACATTTATCGTGATATAAGGAAATATAAATAACAACTTTATTATTGCCTCTAGGGCATATTTCCTTCAGTCTCCCACTTGCACTAGTGTCAATGATCTAGATTACATTGTAATGATTCTAACACCAATGGAGTCTTGGTGCTGATCATGTTTTGCTCGTGGAAGAGGCTTAGTCAACGGGTCTGCTACATTTAGATTCGTATGTATTTTGCAAATCTCTATGTCTCCCTCCTTGACTTGATCACAGCTGGAGTTGAAGCGTCTCTTGATATGTTTGGTTCTTTTGTGAAATCTGGATTCTTTCGCCAAGGCAATTGCTCCAGTATTGTCACAAAAGATTTTCATTGGACCCGATGCACTAGGTATTACACCTAGATCAGATATGAACTCCTTCATCGAGACTCCTTAATTCGCTACTTCTGAAGCAGGTATGTACTCCGCTTCACAAGTAGATCCCGCCACGACGCTTTGCTTGGAACTGCACCAACTGATAGCTCCACCATTCACTATAAATACGTATCCGGTATGTGACTTAGAGTCATCCGGATCAGTGTCAAAGCTAGCATCAACGTAACCATTTACGAAGAGCTCTTTGTCACCTCCATAAATGAGAAACATATCCTTAGTCCTTTTCAGGTACTTCAGGATGTTCTTGACTGCTCTCCAGTGATCCACTCCTGGATTACTTTGGTACCTCCCTGGTAGACTTATAGCATGGCACACATTAGGTCTGGGACACAGCATGGCATACATGATAGAACCTATGGCTGAGGCATAGGGAATGACTTTTATTTTCTCTCTATCTTCTGCAGTGGTCGGGTATTGAGTCTGACTCAATGATACGTCTCCAACGTACCTATAATTTCTGATTGTTCCATGCTATTATATTATCCATCTAGGATGTTTTATATGCATTTATATGCTATTTTATATGATTTTTGGGACTAACCTATTAACCTAGAGCCCAATGCCAGTTTCTGTTTTTTCCTTGTTTTTGAGTTTTACAGAAAAGGAATACCAAACGGAGTCCAATTGACGTGCCAATTTTTGACGTTTTTTTATGGACCAAAAGAAGCCCCCGGAGTAAAAGAGTTGGGCCAGAAGAGTCTCGAGCCATCCACGAGGGTGGAGGGCGAGCCCTACCCCTGAGCACGCCCCCTGCCTCGTGGACGACTCGGAGACCACCTTGACGTGAGACCTACGCCAAAAATTGCTATAAATACAGAAACCTCTAGAAATAAACCTAGATCGGGATTCCGCCGCCGCAAGCCTCTGTAGCAACCAAAAACCAATCGGGACCCTGTTCCGGCACCCTGCCGGAGGGGGGATCCCTCACCAGTGGCCATCTTCATCATCCCGGCGTTCTCCATGACGAGGAGGGAGTAGTTCACCCTCGGGGCTGAGGGTATGTACAAGTAGCTATCTGTTTGATCTCTCTCTCTCTCTCTCTCTCGTGTTCTTGATTCGGCACGATCTTGATGTACCGCGAGCTTTGCTATTATAGTTGGATCTTATGATGTTTCTCCCCCTCTACTCTCTTGTAATGGATTGAGTTTTCCCTTTGAAGTTATCTTATCAGATTGAGTCTTTAAGGATTTGAGAACACTTGATGTATGTCTTGCATGTGCTTATCTGTGGTGACAATGGGATATTCACGTGATCTACTTGATGTATGTTTTGGTGATCAACTTGTGAGTTCTGTGACCTTGTGAACTTATGCATAGGGGTTGGCACACGTTTTCGTCTTGACTCTCCGGTAGAAACTTTGGGGCACTCTTTGAAGTATTTTGTGTTGGTTGAATAGATGAATCTGAGATTGTGTGATGCATATCGTATAGAATACTTGAGGTGACATTGGAGTATCCAGGTGACATTAGGGTTTGTGTTGATTTGTGTCTTAAGGTGTTATTCTAGTACGAACTCTATGATAAATCGATCGGAAATAATAGCTTCATGTTATTTTACTACGGACTCTTGAATAGATCGATCAGAAAGGATGACTTTGAGGTGGTTTCGTACCCTACAATAATCTCTTCATTTGTTCTCCGCTATTAGTAACTTTGGAGTGACTCTTTGTTGCATGTTGAGGGATACTTATATGATCCAGTTATGTTATTATTGTTGAGAGAACTTGCACTAGTGAAAGTATGAACCTTAGGCCTTGTTTCCTAGCATTGCAATATCATGTAGCTCACTTTTACCACTTGTTACCTTGCTGTTTTTATATTTTCAGATTACAAAAACCTATATCTACCATCCATATTGCACTTGTATCACCATCTCTTCGCCAAACTAGTGCACCTATACAATTTGCCATTGTATTGGGTGTGTTGGGGACAAAAGAGACTCTTTGTTATTTGGTTGCAGGGTTGTTTGAGAGAGACCATCTTCATCCTATGCCTCCCACGGATTGATAAACCTTAGGTCATCCACTTGAGGGAAATTTCTACTGTCCTACAAACCTCTGCACTTGGAGGCCCAACAACGTCTACAAGAAGAAGGTTGTGTAGTAGACATCAAGCTCTTTTTTGGCGCCGTTGCCAGGGAGGTGAGTGCTTGAAGGTATATATTTAGATCTTGCAATCAAATCTTTTAGTCTCTTGTTTTATCACTAGTTTAGTTTATAAAATAAAACTACAAAAAATGGAATTGAGTTTTCCTCATACGCTTCATCTTTTTAATATCTTTTGTGAGAATGATGGAAAGGAAAATTGTGCTCAAGTGCTAGAATAAGAATGCATTAAAATGTTTGGTACTAGATCTTTGTATGATGAGCAAGATTGCAATGTTGTTAGTATGAATTCCTTGAATATCCATGATGCTAATGATATGCAAAGCCACAAGCTTGGGGAAGCTATGTTTGATGAAGATGATATTTTTTGTCCCCCAAGTTTTGATGAGCAAATTTATTATAATGAAAGCATGCCTGCTATTTATGACGATTATCGTGATGATACGTATGCCATAAAGAATAAACATAACCATGAAACTTGTCATCATGATTTTAATTTTCAATTGGATTATGCTTCACATGATAGTTCTATGGAAGTAGATCATGAAAAGAACTCTTTATGTGCTGGCTATATTGTTGAATTCATTCATGACGCTACTGAAAATTATTATGAGGGAGGAACATATGCTTGTAGGAATTGCAATAATATCAAGTTCCCTCTCTATGTGTTTAAAATCTTGAAGTTATGCTTGTTTTGCCTTCCTATGCTAGTTCATTATTGTTCCCATAAGTTGTTTGCTCACAAAATCCCTGTGCATAGGAAGTGGGTTATACTTAAATGTGCTAGTCATATTCTTCATGATGCTCTCTTTATGTTTCAATTCTTATCTTTTGTGTGAGCATCATTGAAATCATCATGCCTAGCTAGAAAGGCATTAAAGGAAAGCGCTTGTTGGGAGACAACCTAATATTTGCCCTTACTGTTTTTGTGTGTCCACATGATTATGCTACTGTAGTAATCATGTTTTATAGCTTTTGTTTCAATAAAGTGCCAAGTAAGACCTTTAGGATAGCTTACGGTGATAGTTGTGTTGATCTTGCTGAAAATCAGAAACTTTTGCGCCCAGTAAATTAGTTTTGATAATTCACAGAAACGTGATTTTGATCTTATTCTTTTTGATTTGGATTTTTACACAAATTTCTTAGGACTTCCTAATTTGGTAGAAGTTTTGGACTCCCAGAAATATACGTTTGACACATATTACTACAGACTGTTCTGTTTTTGACAGATTCTGTTTTCTATGTGTTGTTTGCTTATTTTGATGAATCTATGAGTAGTATTGGAGGGTATGAACCACAGGGAAGTTGGAATACAGTATATATTACACCAATATGAATTTATAATGAGTTCACAACAGTACCTAAGTGGTGGTTTATTTTCTTATACTAACGGAGCTTACGAGTTTTCTGTTGAGTTTTGTGTTGTGAAGTTTTCAAGTTTTGGGTGAAGATTCGATGGACTATGGAATAAGGAGTGGCAAGAGCCAAAGCTTGGGGATGCCCAAGGCACACCAAGGTAATATTCAAGGACAACCAAGAGCCTAAGCTTGGGGATGCCCCGGATGGCATCCCCTCTTTCGTCTTCGTTCATCGGTAACTTTACTTGGAGCTATATTTTTATTCACCACATGATATGTGTTTTGCTTGGAGCATCATTTTATTTTGTTAGTATTTGCTCTCTGTTATTTAGAATAATTTTTTGCATCTATATTTTCAATAAAAATGTCAAGGATAGCCTTTACCATGCTTATTTTGCAAGTATACATGTTGCTGTTTCAAAACAGAAAGTTTATCGATGTTGCAAAAATTCCCTAGAAAAGTGAGAATATGATAAATTGTTGAAACATTTTGCAAAATAAGCTCTGATAAATTTTCTAAAGTTTAGTATTTTTTTCATAATTTTTGGAGTTAGTTAAGTATGATGAATCTTGCATTCTTTACAGACTGTACTGTTTTGGCAGATTGCTGTTATGTTTGCATTGTTTGCATATGTTTGCTTGTTTAATGATTCTATTTGAGGATAGGAGTATTAAATATGCAGAGGCATTTAGTATGAAATGTTGAATAATAATTTGAGTGATTTTTTATAGTAGAGAATGATAGGGTCATTGCATTGATTTATACTAACTTATCTCACAAGTTCTTGTTGAGTTTTGTGTGGATGAAGTTTTTAAGGTGTAGGGAAGCCGTGATATAAAAGGAATTAAGGAGACACGAAAGCTCAAACTTGGGGATTCCCAAGGAACCCCAAGATAATATTTCAAGAAGTATCAACCATCCAAGCTTGGGGATGCCCCGGTAGGCATCCCACCTTTCTTCTTCAACAATTATCGCTTAGTATCGGTTGAACCTAAGTTTTTGCTTCTTCACATGATGTGTGCTATCCTTGAAACGTCATTTTGTTTTGTTTTGCTTGCTGTTTGAATAAAATACCAATATCTGAAATTATTAAATGTTAGAGAGTCTTCACATAGTTGCATAATTATTCGACTACTCATTGATCTTCACTTATATTTTTTGGAGTAGTTTGTCATTTGCTCTAGTGCTTCACTTATATCTTTTTAGAGCATGGAAGTGGTTTTATTTTGTAGAAATTATTGATCTCTCATGCTTCACTTATATTATTTTGAGAGTCTTTTAGAACAGCATGGTATTTGCTATGGTTATAAAATTGGTCCTATAATGATGGGCATCCAAGTTGAATATGATAAAACTATCATAGAAAGTGAATTGGATGCTATGATCAATTTGATGCTTGATAATTGTTTTGAGATGTAAAGGTGGTAATATTAGAGTCATGCTAGTTGGGAAATTATGAAATTGAGAAATACTTGTGTTAAAGTTGGCAAGTCCCGAAGCATGCACGTATGGTAAAAGTTGTGTAACAAATTTGTAGCATGGGGTGCTCTTTTGATTGCCTTCCTTATGAGTGGAGGTCGGGATCGCGCGATGGTTAACTCCTACCAACCCTTCCCCTAGGAGCATGCATAGTAGTACTTTGCTTCGAGGGCTAATAAACTTTTGCAATAAGTATATGAGTTCTTTATGACTAATGTAAGTCCATGGATTATACGCAATCTTACCCTTCCATCATTGCTAGCCTCTACGGTGTCGTGCATTGCCCTTTCTCACCTTGAGAGTTTGTGCAAACTTCGCCGGTGCATCCAAACCTCGTGATATGATATGCTCTATCACATATAAACCTCCTTAAATCTTCCTCAAAACAGCCACCATACCTACCTATTATGGCATTTCAATAGCCATTTCGAAATATATTGCCATGCAAATTTCCACCGTTCTGTTTGTTATGACACGTTCCATCATTGTCATATTGCTTTTGCATAATCATGTAGTTGACATCGTATTTGTGGCAAAGCCACCTTCATAATTTTTCATACATGTCGCTCTTGATTCATTGCATATCCCGGTACACCGCCAGAGGCATTCATATAGAGTCATATTTTGTTCTAGTATCGAGTTGTAATCCATGAGTTGTAAGTAAATAGAAGTGTGATGATCATCATTATTAGAGCATTGTCCCTTGAAAAGAAAGGCCAAAAAAAGAGAAAGGCCAAATAAAAAAAAGGGAGAAAGGCCAAATAAAAAAAAGGAAGGCCCAAAAAAAGAAAATAAAAAAGGGGGACAATGTTACTATCTTTTTCCACACTTGTGCTTCAAAGTAGCACCATGATCTTCATGATAGAGAGTCTCCTATGTTGTCACTTTCATATACTAGTGGGAATTTTACATTAAAGAACTTGGCTTGTATATTCCAATGATGGGCTTCCTCAAAATGCCCTAGGTCTTCGTGAGCAAGCGAGTTGGATGCACACCCACTTAGTTTCTTTTGTTGAGCTTTCATACATTTATAGCTCTAGTGCATCTATTGCATGGCAATCCCTACTCCTCGTATTGACATCAATTGATGGGCATCTTGATAACCCACAAGTGTAGGGGATCACAATAGCTTTCGAGGGCAAAGTATTCAACCCAAATTTATTGATTCGACACAAGGGGAGTCAAAGAATATTCTTGAGTATTAGCAGTTGATTTATCAGCCATTTGCAAAGATATTTCAGTAGGTGTCAACTTATTCAATTCAAGTCTACGGTATAAAGAGAGAGGCATAACACTAACACCGGCTCCAAGATCACATAAAGCGGTTCTAACATAGTTTCTTTTAATGGAGCATGGTATAGTTGGTACATCCAGATCTCCAAGTTTCTTTGGTATTCCACCTTTAAAAGTGTAATTAGCAAGCATGGTGGAAATTTCAGCTTTCGGTATCTTTCTTTTGTTTGTAATGATATCCTTCATATACTTAGCATAAGCATTTACTTTAAGCATATCAGTTAAGCGCATACATAAGAAGATAGGTCTAATCATCTTAGGAAAGCGCTCACAATCCTCATTATCCTTTGTCTTGGATGGTTTAGGAGGAAAGGGCATGGGTTTCTGAACCCATGGTTCTCTTTCTTTATCGTGCTTCCTAGCAACAAAATCTCTCTTATCATAATGTTGATTCTTTGATTGCGGGTTATCAAGATCAACAGCAGGTTCAATCACTACTTCATTGTTTTTGCTAGGTTGAGCATCAACATGAACATTATCATTAACATTATCACTAGGTTCATGTTCATCACTTGATTGTGTTTCAGCATCAGAGATAGAAATATCATTGGGATTCTCAGGTGTGTCTACAACAAGTTCACTAGAAGCATGCAGAGTTCTATCATTTTTCTTTTTCTTCTTATTAGAAGAACTAGGTGCCTCTAAATTATTTCTCTGAGAATCTTGCTCGATTCTCTTCGGGTGGCCTTTAGGATACAAAGGTTCCTGAGTCATTCTACCAGTTCTAGTAGCCACTCTAACAGCAAAGTCATGTTTATTTTTTAATTCATCAAGCAAATCATTTTGAGCTTTAAGTACTTGCTCAGCTTGAGTAGCAACCATAGAAGTATATTTGCTAATGAGTTTGAGTTCACCTTTAACTCTAGCCATATTATCACTGTTGTGGGAACGAACACCTATGGGGCAGGGCCCCTTTCGGTCCGGCAGGGAGCGGAGATCGCACGAAGAGCGGATCGACGCGGAACACACAAGCGATTTTACCCAGCTTCGGAGCTCTCCGGGGAGATAATACTCCTACTGCTGCTTTGTGGTTGTATTATGTTCTTGCTCAAGAGCGTGGGAGTGTTCTGGTTTCGAATGAGTTGAACCCCCTCTACGTTGTGCATGGGCCTCCTTTTATATGCTCAAGGGGTCACCGACAGGTGGCAACGCAGGCAAGGGTACAAATGTAAAAAGAGTGGTTGGTACAACTGCTTTACAGTAGATCCTACCTAACTCTGACGGCAGGGGACAAGAGCATTTAATGCCCGTCCGAGTCGCCCAAACAGTGCAGAAAAGCGACCGTTAGGGGCGCCATCGTTCGCCACGATGGCCATCTCGTCATCTTCGCTCGCCACCTCGCACTGCTTGGCTACACAGCCTCTCGCCACGTGCGCCTGGAATGGTCCTGCGGCGACACGTCGGTGGATGCGCTGGAGCGTAGGCACAGAGTGGTGGCTTCGCCGCGGCAAGCGCCTTGCCGCGGTCGTTGTCTTGCCGCGCCCGGAAGCTTGTCGCTCGCCGGGTCTTGCCGGGACGCGTGGCGCGTCACGACAAGTTCCTTGAAATGCTTTGGTTGGCCTTCCCGGCAAGCTCCTCTTGCCGGGGCCTTGTCCTTCCCGGCAAGCTCCTCTTGCCGGGGCCTTGTCTTCTCGGCTTGGACACTTTGTTCTTGAATGGATCCAAAGTAAACATGGAGGACTTTGGCGGGCACCCGGCAAGCCTTGCCGCAGGGCGCTGCGACTGCCCGTGCACAAGTTCGGGATACTAAGGTACCCCTACTTTAGTACACCGATAGGAGCCCCCGGGCCTGGGCCACACACGGTGCCGAGCGCTGTTGGGCCAGGCCCAAAACAGGGCATGGGCACGCACGGCCTGGGTCCACGCCGTATCTGACTCCGTATCCATCGCGCCCTCCCGTAACGGCATGCGTCGAATGCGGCATCGTGGGAGAGATCATGGGTGATTCTTTATTCGGAAAAAGCGTAACGTTCGCCTCCTCCTCTTTATAAGCAGGGGAAACAAGGGCAGTTCCCCCACCTTCGCCACTTGCGGTTCCAATCTCAGAAATCTCCGCCGCTCTCCTCCGCTTCCAAGGCCGAAAGAGAACAGCGCTCCGCCCCCCATCGCCGCCGTCGCCGCCAACGCCCTCGATCTCCCCCACCGCCTCCGCCATGGCTCCGAAGACCGGGAAGGGTGCGAAGTCGGCCGAGGCGCTGCGGCTTGAGGCGCTGCTAAAGGAGCGGGCAACTTTCCCCCCCGAGCTCTCCGCGAAGGAGCTGAGGGAGTGGTTCTATCTCTTCTGGTCGACGGAGACGCGAGCGCATCCGCGCACCCAGGTACTCTCCGCCGCCGCTTCTACTTCAAAACAGGCTCCAAAGGGATACCCCTTCTTCACGTTGTTCTTCTACTGCAGGCTCTGCCCGCCCTTCTCCGAGTTCTTCTGTGATATCATGAACACCTACGGGTTCCATCTCCTTGACTTCACCCCCAATGCTGTCTTGACCATGGCGGTTTTCACACATCTCTGCGAGAACTTTGTCGGAATCCACCCAAACGTAGCCCTCTTCCGTCACTACTTCATGCCCCGGGTTGAGAGAGGAGAGCCCTTAGCTGGCGGGATCGCCTGGATCTCGAGAACCGGCAAGAAGGAGACGTATCTTGAGGGGGAGCTCCGCAGCAAATGGGATGAGTGGAGAGCAGAATGGTGCTGGATCGTTGAGGAGAACCCGCAGCCATTCACTGCCCTGCGCCAAACCCCAGCAGTGCGCGGCAATGATTGGAGCACCCTGGCGGCGGACGATGCTAGGCTGAAGATCGCCACCACCCGGATCTTGCGACTCAGGCTTGCCGGGCTCACTGTAGGTGCTGTTGGCGCGGACTTTCTTCGCCACCGCATCGCCCCTCTGTAGGAGAGGGGAAGGCCCACCTGGCTGTTCGGGGGCCCGGCGGACATCATGAGGCTGCGCCCGGGCCTCAACTTCAATTTCACTGTCTTGGAGTTGGATGCAATGCTCAAGGAGTTATTCAAGCACGACCCCAATCATCCCGAGTGGTTCAGGCTGCCGCAGGGTGTCGTCCCGTTGTGCAACAACTCCTCGCTCGATCGCATCCGCGCAATGATGCCGGAGTGCGACTCGCATGGAATTATTCCAACTTGGCAGGAGCCCGCTGACGACGTCGTGCAGCAGTTCTTCGACGACTTGGTGGAGGTGGCGGTCCGCGCCGACGAGCAGAGGAGCCTCACCCGCGACACCACCGAAGACGAGATGTGGCGCATCGCCACCAGGGCGGAAGAGGCGGCGGCGTCTGCCGCCGCGGGTGAGTTTGGGTTTACTGTGGAGGAGGCAGAGGCAGCCGAGGCGGCAAGACTTGCCGATCGAGACGAGCTTGTCGGGGAGATCATCGGCGAGGGAGGGCCCGAAGCTGAATCGAGCGAGCCCGCCGAGCGTGCAAGCGGCCAGCCGTCTTCAAGAAACTTGCCGCAAGCGGAGCTCCCAGTGCAGCCCCCAGCTCCAACAAGAAGGCGCCTCCGCAGGACCAGAGACATAGCAGGGCGGCAGACGGGTCAACAGCCACCGCGCCGCGGGACACGCTCCACCGTGACAAGCACCGTTGCCGCGGGAGCGTCTCACGCCGCTGCGGCAACTGGAGCAGGGTCCTCTCGGGCCGCCGCTTCTGATCCTGCCGCAGCTCCCGCCAAGCGGCCAAGGGAGCCTACTCCTCCGCCTCGTCGCGCCGAAGGAGGACCGGACTTTGACCTCTCCGTGCTCAGCTCCGATGAAGAGGAAGAAGAGTAAGATTTTTTTGTTGTACTTGTATTCCTTCAATTCTTGCTGTTTCTTGTCTTGTATCTGATCTGCTTTCTTCTGAACCTTGTTCCTTTTCAGGACTCTGGCCCAGAGAGCGGTGAAGAGAGCCAAGGTCCCCGTGGTTGTCATTGAGGACGATCCTGCTGTGACAACAGAGGGTGCGTCCGAGACCACCTTGTCGGACCCGGCAACTACTCCCCGAAGCAGCCCCCAGCGCAGCCCCCAGCGTAAGTATATAATTTTACTTCCCGCTGTCAGGCGCGCATGGGTGTTCTTTCTTTGCTGATATCTTGACTGTTGATTTGCTTGTGTAGGAGCAGAACAGGCTCACCAGGAGCAACCATAAGCCGCCCCTGAGGTCCTATCTGCTTCGACTACGCCGCCAAGGGATGATTCCCCGGCAAGGGAGCGTTCTCCGGCAAGGGAGAGGTCCCCGGCAAGGGGCAGTTCTCTGGCAAGGGACGGGACCAGCGATCCCCCGGTGGTGGAGCCCATGACTACAGAGCCCAGCACAGGTAATCCTTCTTGTCAGAAAACTTCCCTTGGGTTCTTCTTGTTCTGATCTTCTTTTTGGATATTTGCTTGACTTTTTCTCCCTCTTCCTATCTTCAGATCCACCTTCAACGGAGCCAATGGAGACTGAAGCCACCGACGAGGAGAACGCGTGCAGCAACACTGATGACGCCGCCGCCACCGAGGAAGAGGCCGGCGCTGATGATCCTGCCGGCGAAGAGGCCACCAAGGCTGCTGGCGCGGGAGCTGGCGAGGGATCCGGCGATCGCACTGACGACCCTGGGGCCGCAGGAGCTCAAAGCGCTACACCGACCGCCGATCCCTCCGCCGCTAATGCAGCGCCGGGCTCCGAAGAGCCCCAGCCTGGCGCCTACTTGAAGGTCGGCGACGGTGTCTTCATCAAGCTTCCTTGGGCGTCAAGTTCCAGGGCGCCGGTTGAAGGGGAAGCCTTTGACGGGGAAGTGCTCTCCTCTGCTGGGCTGTCACTGGTTGACGCGCCGAGCAGCAGCAGTGGCGAGTCTGAGGAGGAGCAGCTGCTCCGAAAGCTGATGTCGCTCTACCGCGCCCGACAAGCCAAGGTGGAATCCCCGGAAGCGCTTGTCGCGCAGGCGGGAGCAGACATTGAGAAGCGTGCGGAGGAGCTCTGGGAACGCAATCAGGAGGCCCTCCGGTCCATTGCGGAGGAGCGCGCACAGCTTGTCGAGGCGCGGGAGGCCTTCCTCCTCGAGAAGGCTAAAGTCGAAGAGCAACAGCGGCTTGCCGCCGAGGAGCTGTCCGTGCGGGAAGGCGAGCTGACACAGCGGAAAGTCAATCTGGACAGCTATGAGGAGGAGCTGGCTGCGCGCGAGCAAGCACTTGGCGGGGCTCTCAAGGAGGCAAAAGATGCCGCCGCAGCTGCTGAGGCCGCCAAGAAGGAGCTGGAAGTGAAAGTAGTGCAGCTAGAGGCCGATCTGAAGGCAAGGAATGAAGAGCTTGCCGCGCTCCAACGCGAGCGCGAGAAGGACGCCCTCGCCCATGGCGAGCTGCAGGGTCGTCTCCTTGAGAGGGGCAAAGAGCTGAGCGCCGCCAAGGACTCCAATGCCGATCTCGAGTTGAAGTTGGCTACGCTGACCGAGACGCTGGACGGCGCCAAGAAGCGGGAGGAGGACTTGAAGGAGGAGATCAAGGCCAATGAGGCGCTGCTGACGAGGGCCATCGAAACCCAGAACACCTTCAGGATACCATGGAGCTCTAGACGGAGGGCCTCGTGAACATCGCCACAGTCATCGACGAGGAGCTGGCACAGCTGGAAATGGAGGGTTTCAGGTACTCCTCCGACGAGAACCTCCAGCCCAACGCCAAGCTCACTCTGTTCTTCAAGGGCGTGGCGACGGCCCTCCAACAACTCCGGGAAAGGATCCCAAAGCAGCTGGCCGACGAGTCGCGCACGATCTGCGCTAGAGTTCTGGAGAAGGTGTTGGTGAAGGTGGCCTTCCGCAACCCGGGCCTCAACCTCACCAACGTCCTCAAGAAGCTGCCGGCGGGTGCTGATCTTGAAGAGCTCAAGGCCCTTGTCGCACCCATTGTGGACAAGGTGAATGAAGTCAGGAGGGTTGATGGCGGTCGCGTAGATTAGGCCGCATGTTTTCTCCTTTTTTTGCCGCTGCTAGTCATGTTACGAGAACAATTCAGTCAGTGCTGCGACAAGTTATCTTTGTAATATAACTTTATCTTGGGCAGTATTTGCTATGTTATTTCCTTTACTTGATTCCTTCCATTGTATGTTTTTACCCTACGCTTTCAAGGAACTTGCCGGCGCAGGCACCCTTGCCGCGAGCGCTGAGTGCGGAACATCAGCAGCCTGCTGGTGGTGTCGCAGCACACTTAAGTTGTTGAGCGGACTCGAAACAAAGTAAGGGCGCAACTAGCTACGAGTTGGTTCCTCCGCGCACAGGTTTTCCATACAAAGCACGGTCGTTCAAGGAAGATAACTTAAAAAAATTTAAAACTGATTGTGCTCAAACTTTGGCAACTTAGCTTTTCTGTCGTTTGCGTCCCGGCAAGGCGATACTTTCTTGAACGATGCCTGGTCCACACCATTATCTTCTCCTCCCCCCCCCCCCCCGGTGAACTTGTGAGCGAGGGAACCTTCCCTTTTCTTGAGAAAAAGAAAGAAGAGAAAATAAAGACATGGAGCCTTAAGGCTCGTTATTGCTTACCGGGGGCAAGTGCTGCACAAAGTGTCAGATAATACATGCAAAAAATAAAAAAGCATGAAATTTGACAAGATGTGCGGAGCACATGAGCTTTATTTATGCACGGGATCTGCGTCCGGCTTTGTACAAAGGGTTACATGCAACAGCGGCAAGGCTTGTACAAAAGGTGGTTGCCGGAACAGGTTCCGGCAACCGCGCCTTACGGGTAAAACTTACGAAGATGCTCAATGTTCCAGGAGTTGCTCACCGGAAAGCCATCTTCGGTCTCAAGGCGGACAGCGCCAGGCCTAGTGACTCGTTTCATCCGATAAGGGCCTTCCCACTTTGGCGTCAACTTGTTGGAATTCTTGGCGGACTAAACACGCCGAAGAACAAGGTCGCCTTCCTCGTGACTTCTGGCATTGACTTTGCGGCTATGGTAGCGGCGCAAAGCTTGCTGGTATCGAGCAGCTCGTACAGCAGCCTGAAGACGGTCTTCCTCAAGGAGCAGCACGTCATCTTGTCGCAGCTGCTCTTGCTCAAGCTTATCATAAGCGAGCACTCGAGGCGATCCGTATACGAGTTCTGTGGGGAGAACTGCCTCTGCTCCATAGACTAGAGCGAAAGGTGTCTGGCGAGTGGCTCGATTTGGCGTCGTCCTGATCGACCAAAGAACCACCGGCAGCTCCTCAATCTAGTTTTTTCCGCACTTGTGCAGCCTGTCGAAAGTCCTGGTCTTGAGCCCGCGCAGCACTTCAGCGTTTGCCCTTTCCGCTTGACCGTTGCTTCTCGGGTGAGCAACAGAAGCGAAGCAGACCTTGGCGCCAAGATCTTGGACGTACTGCATGAAGGTGCAGCTCGTGAATTGCGTGTTGTTGTCGGTGATGATCCTGTTGGGGACTCCAAAACGGCAAACAATCGACCTGAAGAACTTAACTGCTGACTGTGCTGTCACCTTCCTCACTGCTTCCACTTCCGGCCACTTTGTGAACTTGTCGATTGCAACGTACAAGTACTCAAAGGCCCCGACAGCTCGGGGAAAGGGGCCGAGGATGTCGAGCCCCCAGACCGAAAATGGCCAGGATAAAGGGATCGTCTAGAGAGCTTGAGCTGGTTGGTGTATCTTCTTGGAATGGAACTGGCACGCTTCACACTTGGTTACTTGTGCAGTTGCATCCTGGAGGGCTGTCGGCCAAAAGAAACCTTGCCGGAATGCTTTGCCGGCGAGTGCTCTTGCGCCAATGTGATGACCACATATGCCTCCATGTATCTCCGCCAACATCTTCTGTCCATCTTCCTGGGGAATGCACTTCAATTTCACACCGTTGAATCTCCTTCTGTACAGTATGTCGTTGACAAACTGGTACATACTTGATTGCCGGGCTACTCTCTCCGCTTCTTCTTGCTCTTCGGGGAGTTCTCCTGTCTGAAGGAAATGGACAATCTGCTGCCCCCATGCTGGAGCCTGTGGCTCGACGACAAGGACTAAAGGCACATATGCTGCTGCGGGAACATCCGCTTCTACGGCAAGAACCTGCGTCTCAGCCGGAGCTTGATGTTCCCCGGCAAGCTTGCCGGAGCGAAACTTGTCGGGAGCGTCTGCTTCAACGGAACAAGCCCTAGGTCTTGTCGGAGCAGACTGCTCCTCAGCATTCTTGGCGTTGATCTTGGGGACCTTCTTGGCGGCGGCTTCGGGGAGCTCTGCCGGAAAGTAGTCACCAGAAACCAACTTCCTCTTCTTGCTCTGTCTAGTTGATGGTGTTACAGATGGTTGAGTCAGCTTAAGCACAAAGATCCCTAGTTCCACAGGTAACTTAAGTGCGGCGCACTTTGACAGGCCATCTGCAATGTCGTTCTGAGCTCTCGGAACATGTTCCATCTGCAGGCCGTCAAAGTGCTCTTCCAACTTTCTCACTTCATCAATGTAAGCTTCCATCAACGGACTCTGATAATCTTTGTTTACTTGGCGGACGACAAGCTGCGAGTCACCCCTACCAATAAGCTTCTTGATCCCAAGGTCTGCCACGATCCTGAGACCGGCAAGCAAGCCTTCATACTCTGCTGTATTGTTTGTCGCTTGCTCCTTGGGAAAGTGCATCTGGACCACGTACTTGAGGTGCTCTCCGGTGGGTGCGACAAGTAACACACCCGCACCGGTGCCTTGCAGCGAGAAGGCACCATCAAAGTGCATGATCCATTCTTTGCTTGCTTCCTTGACGGGGATGCTCATCTCTGGAGTTTCTTCATCAGGTGTTGGCGTCCACTCTGCTATGAATTCTGCCAATGCTTGGCTCTGGATAGTTGAAGTACTCTCAAACTTGAGGCCAAAGCTTGACAGTTCCAGTGCCCACTCGACAATCCTGCCTGTTGCTTCTGGATTCTGTAATATCCTCATCAACGGAAAGCGAGTGACAACTGTGATCTCATGTGCTTGGAAGTAATGGCGCTGCTTTCTCGAGGCCATGAGAAGGCCGAAAAGCAATTTCTGCACACCAGAGTACCTTGATCTAGCCCCCTGCAGAAGGGAACTTACAAAGTAAACTGGGCGCTGCACCATCTTCTTCTGCTTCTCTTCTTGTGGCTGCTCAGATCCATCCTTGTCGGGACTAGAGCTTGTTGGGGAAGCCCCCTGCTTGTCGCTGGATGTACTTGCCGTGGTCACTGGCTCATCATCCGCCTCCCTCTCCGCTACTAACGCAGCACTAACCACTTGATTGGTTGCCGCTAGATACAGCAGCAACTTCTCTTGTGGCTTAGGTGCGACAAGTATTGGAGTGGAGGACAGGTATCTCTTCAAGTCCTGCAGCGCGGCCTCTGCTTCCGGAGTCCATTTCATTGGACCTGCCTTTTTCAATATTTTGAAAAATGGCAGGGCGCGTTCAGCAGACTTAGAGATAAACCTGCTGAGAGCAGCCACGCAGCCGGCAAGCCTTCGCACATCCTTGACGCGCTTCGGTGCTTCAATCTGCTCAATGGCCTTAATCTTGCCGGAGGGGACTCCAAACACACACTTCTCGGGGTTGAGCTTAAGATTGATTTTGCGCAGATTTGCAAAAGTTTCGTCCAAATCCTGAACCAGGGTTGCTTTGTCTTTGCTCTTGACTACTATGTCATCCATGTAAGCTTCTACATTTCTATGCAACAGTGGCTCAAAAGCTTCGTGAACTACCCTTGCAAATGTTGAACCAGCATTCTTTAGTCCGAAAGGCATCCGTACAAAACAGTATGTGCCACATGGAGTGATGAATGCGGTTTTCTCCTCATCTTCTTCTGCCATGAAGAGCTGATGATATCCTGAATATGCGTCAAGAAATGAAAGCAAATCACATCCTGCCGTGGAGTCGACAATCTGGTCGATGCGCGGCAAGGGAAATGGGTCTTTGGGACAAGCTTTATTAACATCGGTAAAGTCAATACAAAGCCTCCATTTCCCGTTTGCCTTGCGCACGACTACAGGATTAGCCAGCCACGTAGGATGGAGCACTCCTCTGACAAGGCCTGCTGCTTCCAACTTCTTGATCTCTTCTGCAATGAATTCTTGGCGCTCCACTGCTTGTTTCCTGACTTTCTGCTTGACGGGCCGCGCGTGAGGACAGACGGCAAGGTGGTGCTCAATTACTTTCCTGGGAACACCGCGGATGTCAGACGGTTGCCATGCAAACACGTCGACATTCACCCGCAGGAAAGCAACGAGCGCGCTTTCCTATTTAGGGTCAAGCGTGGCACTGATGGTGAAGGTACCACCAGTGCCGTCCTCCTTGGCGGCCACTTTCTTGGTCTCTGGTGAAGCTGTCTTTGTCTTCTTACACTTGCCGGTGGATCTCGATGGTGCGTCCTCGACGGTAGCGCAGCACTCCAAAGAGGTGCGCTTGCCGTCGTGGGCATCAGAGCTCTTGCCGGACTTGGCCTTCTTCTTTCCCCCGGGAGCTTCAGCGGCAAGTGGTTTGCGTTCTGCTGCAGCTGCTGCTTCCCGGTAAATCTTGTCGGTACAGATAAGGGCATCTTTCTTGTCGCCAGGGACAGAGATGACACTTATCGGACCTGGCATCTTGAGCATATTGTATGCATAATGAGAGGCTGCCATGAACTTGGCGAGCGCTGGACGGCCGAGTATCCCATTGTAGGGCAATGGGAAATCAGCAACGTCAAAAGTGACTTTCTCTGTCCTGAAGTTCAGCTCTCTGCCAAATGTCACTGGCAACGTGATCTTCCCCTTCGGCTTGCTCCTTCCCGGATTGATTCCTTGGAATGTGCCGGTCTCTTCGAGCTCGCTGTCGGGGATCTGGAGCTTCTGGAGTACCGCGGAGGAGATCAGATTTAAGCCGGCCCCGCCGTCAACCAGCATCTTTGTGACCTTGAGGTTGCGGATAGTTGGCGAAACCAACATCGGCAAGCACCCGACCGCGGTTATGCGATCAGGGTGGTCCTCAATGTCAAAGATGATAGGCGTGCTGGACCACTTCAGAGGCTTGCGTGACTCAACTGGTGGTTCTGCTGCATTAACTTCCCACACCCACTGTTTGAGCTGGCGGTGCAAAGTATGCAGAGAAGCACCTCCGTCAACGCATAGAACCTCTGTGGCTTTCTGAAACTCCTGCTCGTCGGCCTCATCATCATCCATGTCTTCGTCGCCGTCTTCGTCTTCATCCTTGTCGCGGCCGCGGGGAGGCCTATCTCCTTGTCACTGCTTGGCCTTGCCGCGACGTCCTCCCCGGCCGGGACGCTTCTTGCCGGACCCACCAGTACCTTCATGGGCCTTCTCCTTGTCGCGCCGCTCGTACTCAGCTTTCTGCTGCTCGACAAGCCGCTCGACCTTCTTGCAGCTCTGGAGATCATGACCCTTGGTGCGGTGGATCTTGCAATACTACTTGTCGGAGCCGCCCTGCTTGTCGGCGGCCGCCACAACCTCACCGGAGCTACCAGCTTTGGCTTTGTCGGCGCCACCTCCGCTGCCGGACTGCTCAACAGCTAGCACATCTTTGCCTTTCCTTTTTCTGTTATTCCGCCGCCGGTTTTTCCTTGCCGGGGCGGCATCCTCACTATCAGACCCCCTGCTCCTGTGTTCTCTCCGGGAAGTTTCCTCCCTTCCTCGGCATGTGCACACTTGTCGGTCAGGGCGTAGAGCTCACTGAAGTCTCTAATCTTGCACATCGCCATCTCCTCCCGCATCCTGCGGTTGCACACGTTCTGATGGAACACGCTGATGACCGCGGCAGGGTGGACATCCGGGATGTTGCGCTGCACTTGGCTGAATCTCTGAATATACTTGCGCAGGGGCTCTCCTTCCTTCTGGGCGAGCAGATGAAGATCGCTCTCTTGGCCATGAGGCTTGTGGCCGCCTGTGAAGGCGCCGACAAATTGATGGCAAAGATCCGCCCATGAGGATATGGAGTTATCCGGCAAGTGCATGAGCCAGGATCTGACATTGGGCTTGAGCACTAGCGGGAAGTAGTTGGCAAGGATCTTGTCGTCGCGCCCCCCGGCAGCTTGCACCGCAATGGTGTAGATGCTGAGGAACTCCAACGGATGCAATCTGCCGTCGTACTTCTCTGGTACATCTGGCTTGAAGTTCTTTGTACTGGGCCACTGGACTTGCCGCAGCTCACGAGTGAACGCAGGACAACCTACCGCATACGGCAAGTCGCCTGGTTCCCCTGGCGCATGCATGTCGACAGTGGGCCCAGCGCGCTGGTCTGACTGACGCCGCGCTTCTCTTCGGCGCTTGATGCGAGTACGAGCGTCTTCTTGCTGTCCTTCTTGAAGAACTTGGCGCTGATCGCGACGAGCTCATGGATCTGATGACGCTGTGGAGTCGATGTCGAGGTTGACCCGGCGAGTCGGCGATCTTGGCCTTCGGGGTGGGGAGTGCACGGTGGTTGCACCCCCGCCGGTCTTGTCGCCATCGGCTCGCGTCCGGCAATCCTGCCGCGGCTGTGACGCATTCGGCTGCCGTGGAGTGTCGCCGTTGGCGAAGCCGATGAGGCTCTGAATGGTGGCCCTCCAATCGTCGATCTTGTCCGCCGTTGGAGGGTAATCCAGGAGCAGTTGGGCTCGAGCCAACGCTTCTTCTGGAGTCTTTGGTGGCGGTGGCGAACGGCGCGAGGAGCGGGATATGCTCGGACTTCTAACTATGTTAGAAGGAGCAGGATCCCGTCCCGGCGACCATGTCTTGCTCGTGCCAGCAGGCTGGCGTGCGTGCTGGTCTTGAGCATCCCGAGATCCACCAGCTCGACCTTGGTCCAACGAGCGTATGGTACTGTGAGTACCATGACGCTGTCGGTCTCGCACCTCCTGAGATGGGCATGGTGCGTGTACGGACGCCGAGGTTTGCGCGGCCTTGTCCTTGGACCTGGCGGCAGCGTGAGCTCCCTCGTTGGCGCCCGTTCCTCCGCCGGCGTCTACCCCACCACCCGTTTGCTCCGGTGGCGGTGGGATCGACGTGGACGGAGCAGCCACCTCCGAAGCCTTCTTCTTCGGTGGCATGTCGATGAAGATGATGAAGATCTGGCTCGCGTGAGCGCCGGATCAGGTTCACGCAATCTCGACGCCTTCTACCTGGCGCGCCAAAGATGTTGTGGGAACGAACACCTATGGGGTAGGGCCCCTTTCGGTCTGGCAGGGAGCGGAAATCGCACGAAGAGCGGATCGAGGCGGAACACACGAGCGATTTTACCCAGCTTCGGAGCTCTCCGGGGAGATAATACTCCTACTGCTGCTTTGTGGTTGTATTATGTTCTTGCTCGAGAGCGTGGGAGTGTTCTTGTTTCGAATGAGTCGAACCCCCTCTACGTTGCGCATGGGCCTCCTTTTATATGCTCAAGGGGTCACCGACAGGGGGCAACGCAGGCAAGGGTACAAATGTAAAAAGAGTGGTTGGTACAACTGCTTCTACGGTAGATCCTACCTAACTCTGACGGCAGGGGACAAGAGCATTTAATGCCCGTCCGAGTCGCCCAAATAGTGCAGAAAAGCGACCGTTAGGGGCGCCATCGTTCGCCACGATGGTCATCTCGTCATCTTCGCTCGCCACCTCGCACTGCTTGGCTACACAGCATCTCACCACGTGCGCGTGGAATGGTCCTGTGGCGACACGTCGGTGGATGCGCTGGAGCGTAGGCACAGAGTGGTGGCTTCGCCGCGGCAAGCGCCTTGCCGCAGTCGTTGTCTTGCCTCACCCGGAAGCTTGTCGTTTGCCGGGTCTTGCCGGGACGCGCGGCGCGTCACGACAAGTTCCTTGAAATGCTTTGGTTGGCCTTCCCGGCAAGCTCCTCTTGCCGGGGCCTTGTCCTTCCCGGCAAGCTCCTCTTGCCGGGGCCTTGTCTTCTTGGCTTGGACACTTTGTTCTTGAATGGCTCCAAAGTAAACACGGAGGACTTTGGTGGGCACCCGGCAAGCCTTGCCGCGGGGCACTACGACTGCCCGTGCACAAGTTCGGGATACTAAGGTACCCCTACTTTACTACACCGACAATCACTCACGTGTCCTACCTCGAAAGTATTATTCTTTAACTCTCTACCAACATAAGCATTAAAACTTTCTTGTCTAGCCATAAAGTCATCAACTTCATCTAAGCATGGGCTATGAAATTTAGTAGAGGGAATTTCAACTTTATCATATCTATAGAGAGAATTTACCTTTACTACCTGTGTCGGGTTATCAAGACAATGTAGTTCTTGAACAGGCGGTATATTAAGGCCATGTAGTTCTTCAATAGGTGGTAAATTCTTAACATCTTCAGCTTTAGTACCTTTTTCTTTCATTGATTTCTTTGCCTCTTGCATATCTTCAGCACTGAGAAATAAAACACCTCTCTTCTTCGGAGTGGGTTTAGGAATAGGCTCAGGAGTTGGCTCTATTGGTTCAGGAATTGCCTCAGGAATTGGCTCAGGAAGAGTCCAATTATTTTCATTAGTCAACATATTATTCAATAGTAATTCAGCTTCGTTGACTGTTCTTTCCCTGAAAACACAACCAGCACAACTATCCAAGTAGTCCTTGGAAGCATCGGTTAGTCCATTATAAAAGATATCAAGTATTTCATTCTTCTTAAGAGGATGATCAGGCAAAGCATTAAGTAATCGGAGAAGCCTCCCCCAAGCTTGTGGGAGACTCTCTTCTTTGATTTGCACAAAATTATATATTTCCCGCAAGGCAGCTTGTTTCTTATGAGCAGGGAAATATTTAGCAGAGAAGTAATAAATCATATCCTGGGGACTATGCACACAACCAGGAGCAAGAGAATTATACCAAGTCTTAGCATCACCCTTTAACGAGAACGGAAATATCTTAAGGATATAATAATAGCGAGATTTATCATCATGAGTAAACAGGGTGGCTATATCATTCAACTTGGTAAGATGTGCCACAACAGTTTCAGATTCAAGGCCATAAAAAGGATCAGATTCAACTAAAGTAATAATTTCAGGATCAACAGAGAATTCATAATCCTTATCAGTAACACAGATAGGTGAAGTAGCAAAAGTAGGGTCAGGTTTCATTCTGGCATTAAGAGACGGCTGCTTCCATTTAGCTAATAAATTCTTAAGATCATATCTATCATTGCAAGCAAAGATAGCTCTAGCAGCTTCTTCATTCATAATATAACTGAGGGAGTCCTGGACTAGGGGGTGTCCGGACAGCCGGACTATCATCGTCCGCCGGACTCCAAGACTACGAAGATACAAGATTGAAGACTCCGTCCCATGTCCGGATGGGACTTTCCTTGGCATGGAAGGCAAGCTTGGCGATACGTATATGTAGATCTCCTACCATTGTAACCGACTCTGTGTAACCCTAGCCTCCTCCGGTGTCTATATAAACCGGAGGGCTTTAGTCCGTAGGACACAACATACATTACAACAATCATACCATAGGCTAGCTTCTAGGGTTTAGCCTCCTTGATCTCGTGGTAGATCCACTCTTGTACTACCCATATCATCAATATTAATCAAGCAGGACGTAGGGTTTTACCTCCATCGAGAGGGCCCGAACCTGGGTAAAACATCGTGTCCCTCGTCTCCTGTTACCATCCGCCTAGACGTACAGTTCGGGACCCCCTACCCGAGATCCGCCGGTTTTGACACCGACATTGGTGCTTTCATTGAGAGTTCCTTTGTGTCGTCACCGATAGGCTTGATGGCATCTTCAACCAACAACGCTGTCCAGGGTGAGACTTTTCTCCCCGGACAGATCTTCATATTCGGCGGCTTCGCACTGCGGGCTAATTCGCTTGGCCATCTGGAGCAGATCGAAAGCTACGCCCCTGGCTGTCAGGTCAGATTCGGAAGGCTAAACTTCACGGCCGATGTCCACGGAGACTTGATCTTCGACGGACCCGAGCCACAGCCAAGCGCGCCGCACTGTTGCGATGGGCATGATTTAGCTCTGCCGCCGAACAGTGCCTTGGTGGCCGCACACGAATCCGCTCCGGCCATTAGTCCGGAGCTGATCGCCCGGATAGAGGATCGGTGGATAGACACCGCCTCGGAGGCTTCAACATCCACGGCGATGGAGCCGAACACTAATCTTGTCCCCTGCGAAACTCGTGATTCCGAGGCGCCAGACTCCTTGCCGGACTCTGAACCTCCCGCGCCCCTGCCAATCGATTTGGATTGGGCGCCGGTTAAGGAATTCACCGCCACGGACATCTTCCAATACTCGCCTTTTGGCGATATCCTGAATTCACTAAAGCATCTCTCGTTATCAGGAGAGTCCTGGCCGGACTATGGCCAGGATGGTTGGGGTACGGACGACGAAGAAATTCAGAGCCCACCCACCACCCACTTTGTAGCCACTGTCGACGATCTAACCGACATGCTAGACTACGACTCCGTCGACATCGACGCTATGGACGACGATGCCGGAGACGAACAGGAACCAGCGCCTACAGGGCACTAGAAGACCACCTCGTCATATGACATATACATTGTGGATACCCCAAAAGATGGGGACGGCGAAGAAACAGCGGAGGCAGACTCTTTAAAGAAGCAGCCCAAACGCCGGCGTCAGCGGCGCCGCTCTAAATCCCGCCACAGCAAGAATGGAGATTCCGGCACAGGAGGTAATAATACCCCAGAGAGTGCCGAAGACAATCCCCTCCAGCAAGACTCGGCGCAGGAGGATGCAGAAGCAAGCCCTCACGAGAGGGCGGCAGACGAAGAGGTTGAGGATCATAACCATATGCCTCCCTCCGAAGACGAAGCAAGCCTCAACGATGATGAATTCGTCGTACCTGAGGATCCCGTCGAACAAGAGCGCTTCAAGCGCAGGCTTATCGCCACAGCAAACAGCCTAAAGAAAAAGCAGCAACAGCTTCAAGCTGATCAGGACCTGCTGGCCGATCAATGGACCGAGGTCCTCACGGCCGAAGAGTATAAACTCGAACGCCCCTCCAAAAGTTACCCAAGACGCAAGCTGCTCCCCCGATTAGAGGAGGAAGCATACATACCTCCATCACCAGCGCACGATATGGCTGACCGACCACCCCGTGGTCGTGACAGAGAGGCATCCAGGGCCCCAGCCAAGACCGTACCCCGGCATCGCTCCAAAAGTACGAAGCCAAGAGGGAATGCACCGGACATGCGAGATATAGTGGAGGACTAAACAAGGCAATCCATATCCATCTACGGATCACGTGGGCGCCCCACGACCCATGATGAATACCGTCGCGCCGGATACAATGACCTTGGCCGGGCCGAGCACGGCAGACAGCGCTCTCTCGAGCTGCGTCGCGATATTTCTCAATACAGAGGCGCCGCACACCCACTATGCTTCACTGACGAAGTAATGGATCATCAAATCCCTGAAGGGTTTAAACCCGTAAACATTGAATCCTACGATGGCACAACAGACCCCGCGGTTTGGATAGAAGATTATCTTCTCCACATCCATATGGCCCGCGGCGACGATCTCCACGCCATCAAGTACCTCCCACTCAAGCTTAAAGGACCAGCTCGGCATTGGCTTAACAGCCTGCCCGCAGAGTCAATTGGGTGTTGGGAAGACCTGGAGGCCGCATTCCTTGATAACTTCCAAGGCACGTACGTGCGACCACCAGACGCCAATGACCTAAGCCACATCATTCAGCAGCCAGACGAATCGGCTAGACAATTCTAGACACGGTTCTTGACAAAGAAAAACCAAATCGTCGATTGTCCGGATGCAGAGGCCCTTGCAGCCTTCAAACATAACATCCGGGACGAATGGCTAGCCCGGCACCTGGGGCAGGAAAAGCCGAAATCCATGGCAGCCCTCACATCGTTAATGACCCGCTTTTGCACGGGAGAGGACAGCTGGCTAGCTCGCAGCAACAATCTCCGTAAAAATTCTGGTAGTCCGGATACTAAGGACAATAACGGCAGGTCACGTCGAAACAAAAACAAACGCCGCATTAACGGCGACGATAAGGAGGATACGGCAGTCAACGCCGGATTCCGAGGCTCTAAACCCGGTCAGCGGAAGAAGCCATTCAAAAGAACCACTCCGGGTCCGTCCAATCTGGACCGAATACTCGACCGCTTATGCCAGATACATGGCACCTCTGAAAAGCCAGCTAACCACACTAATAGAGATTGCTGGGTGTTCAAGCAGGCCGGCAAGTTAATTGCCGAAAACAATGACAAGGGGCTAAACAGCGACGACGAGGAAGAGACCCGACCGCCGAACAATAGAGGACAGAAGGGTTTTCCCCCCACAAGTGCGGACGGTGAATATGATATACGCGACCCATATACCCAAGAGGGAGAGGAAGCGCGCATTAAGGGACGTCTATGCGATGGAGCCAGTCGCCCCGAAGTTCAATCCATGGTCCTCTTGTCCGATCACTTTCGATCGAAGAGACCATCCGACCAGCATACGCCATGGCGGATTCGCCGCATTGGTTTTAGACCCAATCGTTGATGGATTTCACCTCACGAGAGTCCTGATGGACGGCGGTAGTAGCCTGAACCTGCTCTATCAGGATACAATGCGCAAAATGGGCATAGACCCCTCAAGGATTAAACCTACAAAGACAACCTTTAAAGGTGTCATACCAGGAGTGGAGGCCAATTGTACAGGCTCAGTCACACTGGAAGTGGTCTTCGGATCCCCGGATAATTTCCGGAGCGAGGAGTTAATCTTCGACATAGTCCCGTTTCACAGCGGCTATCACGCTCTGCTCGGATGAACCGCGTTTGCAAAATTCAACGCGGTGCCGCATTATGCATACCTAAAGCTCAAGATGCCAGGCCCTCGCGGAGTCATCACGGTCAATGGGAATACGGAACGCTCCCTCCGAACGGAGGAACATACAGCGGCTCTCGCGGCAGAAGTACAGAGCAGCCTTTTAAGGCAATTCTCGAGTCCGGCCGCTAAAAGGCCGGAGACAGCAAAATGCGCCCGCAGCAATGCTAACCAAGACCACCTGGCGCGATCAGAGCACGCGTAGCAATGCGGCCCCAACCCTCCTCCACGCATGATCGCAAGAATAACACTCCGCGTACATCATTACGCTTTGGAGATACCATGGGCACAGGGGAAGGGGCACGATCGCAACGGACCCAGAGTGCGTTTCGACCACACCGGGGGCTCGCAAGTGTGCCCCCCTTTTTTTATTTTTTATTTCCCTTCTTTGTGTACACAGGACTCCGTTAACCAGAGGCCCTGTCCGGCGATGAACCTGCCGAACTCATGATGCAACATTCAGGGACGAAAGAAGGCTACGACGAACACTCAGGTGGTCTCAATTACGAGCATTAAATTCGATTATATACACCAAGTCCGCAGCTCACCCCTGAAGGGGGACATGTTTACTTAGTCCGAATCCCTTGCTTACCGCACTATTCGTATCAGTCCGCTCTACTAGCAGACTTTCTTTCATTAATAATGCAGCACCCTTTTTGCAATTGCATTACCTTTTATATATATATGCTCATTATATGACATCTTGCGCCCGTATATTTTGGTACGGCCTAATACGCCAGGGGCTTATGTTCCCCACTCTATGGTGTGATAAGTCCGAATACTTTCACAAGTGCGGCCCCCCGAACTTATAGCATTATATGAATCGGCTCTGAATCATGTCTTGGGTCAATAGTTGGGTTTGCCCGGCTCCCACGTTTTGGTGCCTTACGTTCCGTTCTGTCGGCTAAGGTGGCACTGGGAGAACCACTAAGATTGCGCCCCGGTTGAGCCGGCCGAGCGCCTCAGTGGAGAAAGCTAAAACTGACTGGCATGATAAGGCGAGAGACTGGTCGCTGTTCGAGAGGTTTTTTCGGGTCCTTAAAGACTCACGCCGCTTCGAGCGAAGTTCCGGACAATGTCCGACGAAGGCGTGGATAGCGCCCCGGATTCGGTCTTCCGAATACCAGGGGCTTCGCCGAAATTTAAAATTATAGAATTCTATGGCTAAGTGAGAGTGTTCAAGCATTATAAGTCCGGTTGCCTTGTTCGTTGTGTTGAGCGCCTCCCTCGATGGACCCAACAATGGGAACAAGAGTGCTCAAGTTTATCCCGAACACCCCAGCACTCGTGGCTTGGGGGCTGAAGCCAGCGACTTGCCATCTCTCAGATTTTATAAACGGCCGCACAGAAGGTAATATTTTAAATTAAAAAAGTGTTGCTCAAAGCGCACATGAACAAAGTTTCAGCGCACAGGATAATACATAGCAAATTCACTCAAAGATTACATTTCTGGGGCACTCATCCACAATATCGCGGGCTCCCTTCAGGACAGATTTATAATACATTTCGGGCGTGCGATACTCCTTGCCCGGTGGCGGTGGGTCCGTGAGAAGCTTCTCCGCATCCAACCTGCCCCATTGCACCTTTGTGCGGGCGAGGGCCCGGCGAGCGCCTTCAATACAGGCGGAGCGCTTGATGACATCCACCCAGGAGCATGCATCCACCAGCCGCCGCACGAGGCCAAAGTAGCTCCCAGGCATGGCCTGTCCAGGCCACAGCCGGACTATAAGGCCCTTCATGGCCTCTTCAGCTACCTTGTGGAGTTCGACCAGCTGCTTCAGCTGGTCGCTTGGGGGCACCGGGTGTCTGGCCTCAGCATACTGAGACCAGAAGACTTTTTCCGTCGAGCTCCCCTCCTCGCCACGATAGAATGCGGCGGCATCAGACGCACTACGCGGCAGATCTGCAAACGCCCCTGGAGAGCTCTGAATGCGGGTAAGTGTCAGGTATTTTACATTAACATGCTTGCTTTGCATGAAAAATGCCTTACCCGCCGCTATTTTCTTTACATCTTCCACCTCCTGAAGGGCCTTATGGGCTTCGGCCTTGGGGGACTTGGCACTTTCGAGAGCCGAGGCAAGCTCGGACTCTCGAGTCTTGGAGTCACGCTCCAACCTCTCATGTTTCTCCATGAGAGCCTGGAGCTCTTGCCGTACTTCCGCCACCCGCGCCTCCTGCTTTTCTCTCTCTGCCCGTTCCACGGCCGTACTGCGTTCGGCCGTGGACACAGCCTCCTTCAGGGCTGCCACCTCATTAGTGGCCCCTGCAATACACATATTATCCTTGTTAATTTTATTGCAACCAAAATCCTTTTCTGTAAGGTAACCATTCAAAGCGGTGTGGCTCACCTTCTTTGTCCTTGAGCTGCTTCTTGGCATGGCCGAGCTCTTGCTCGGACCGCTCGAGATCCTTTTTCAGCACATCGACCTCCGCCATTAGTGCGGCAGAGGTCAGCAGCGCAGCCTGCAAACCCATATTGACATATGTTAAGCAACCCTGCGCATATCTTGTTAGATCCTCAGTCCGGCTTTTCTTTCCGAACACCGAACTGAGCATCAGGGGCTACTGTCTATGCGGTATTACATTACATAATTTTAACTTCTTACCTCAAAGCCTGTTAGAAGGCTCCTGCGGGCTTCGGTCAGCCCGCTTTTGGCAAGCTGAACCTTTTGAATCACCGCACTCATGATAGTGCGGTGTTCTTCCTCGATGGAAGCGCCTTTAAGCGCCTCCAACAAGTTATCCGGCGCCTCCGGTTGGACGGAGGCCGCCGGTGTCACGGTCTTGCCCTTCTTTCGAAGGGGCCGCTTGCCGGACTCTGGAACCACTGCGGGTTCCGATGTAGAGTCCGGCGCAAAGTCCGGGAGGCTGCCTGACGGCGCCTCCGGAGCCTCCTCCTGATGGGTCCCTCTCTTGGATCCCACCTCGGCGTCCTCGTCGGCGCATGGGGTAGAGGCCGTCGGAAGTGAATCCACATCCGACGGGGCCAACGACCCACTCGATGAGTCGGGGAGATCGTCATCGGCCGGACTACGGACAGAATGCGGCGTTAGAAGGACACTACGCAACATAAAAGATTTTGCATATCAAGGATCTAGATACTTACGATCTCGCCGGACGCCTGGCCCTTGGAGGCCATTCATCCTCGCCAACGGTGGTGTTGGCGAAACTGTCCCGGGGGATAGTTCTCCCCCACTTGGACCCTTCGGCCTCCCCTATTGGGGAAGCCTTCCTCTTCTTCTCTCCCTCTTCTGGGAGAGAAACCTCCTCATCTTCGGGGGAGGAGTCCGCCTCGTCGTCGGACACCTGATTGCGGGAACTCTTTTGAGTCCCCGCAGCCACCTTCTTGGCCTTCTTCTCCGGCACCACATGCGGTGCCGGAACCAGCAGCCCTGCTAAACGGGCGTCCACTGGGTCTTCTGGCATGGAAGCCGGGCTGATAAGCTGCCTGGCCTTCTCCATCCATTCCTGTCAAAGGAAAGGAAATAATGAAACCCTCTTATAATCAATTCGATTACTACAAAGTGTCCCATAATGGGGTTGAATCACTTACCTCGTCAGTCGGATACTGCGAGCTGAATCCGCGATCTTCTGTCGCGGATGCGGGGGCTTCGGCGCCCTTAAACAGCACCCTCCAGGCGCCTTCGTATGTCGTATCGAAGAGCCCGCTCAGCGCCTGGTGCTGTTCTGGATTGAACTCCCACAGATTGAATGCCCGTTCTTGGCATGGGAGAATCCGGCGGATGAGCATGACTTGGACCACGTCGACAAGCCTGAGCTTATTGCTCACCAGCTTCTGGATGCAGGTTCGGAGTCCAGTCACCTCCTTCGAATCGCCCCACAGCAAGCCCTTCTCTTTCCAGGAGGTGAGCTGCGTGGGGACGCCAGATCTAAACTCGGGGGCCGCCGCCCATGTGGGCTTGCGCGGCTCGGTGATGTAGAACCACCCCGATTGCCACCCCTTGACGGAGTCCACGAAGGCCCCTTCGAGCCAAAGGACGTTGGGTAATTTACCCAACATGGCGCCTCCGCATTCCGCTTGCGTGCCCAGAACAACCTTCGGCTTTACGTTGAAGGTCTTGAGCCACAGGCCGAAGTGGGGCCAGATGCAGAGGAAGGCCTCGCACACGACGATGAACGTCGAGATGTTGAGGATGAAGTTCGGCGCCAGATCGTGGAAATCCAAGCCGTAATAGAACATGAGCCCCCGGACGAATGGATGGAGCGGAAAGCCCAGTCCGCGGAGGAAGTGGGGAAGAAAGACGACCCTCTCGTGAGGCCCGGGGATAGGGACGAGCTGCCCCTCGTCGGGCAGCCGATGCGCGATATCGCCGGAAAGATATCCGGCGCTGCGCAGTCTGGTGATGTGCTCCTCCTTAACGGTGGAGGCCAACCATTTGCCTCCCGCTCCAGACATATTCGGAGAAGGTCGAGGCGAGATGTGCGAGCTTGGGCGTTGGAGCTTGAGTACGCGGAGATGGATAAGCAAAGGAGGAAGAAGGCGTAGGTGAGAAGGTAAATCCTTATCCCTTGTATGTAGGCGGACGAAAACTGTGCGTCCCGCTGGCCTGATAAAACTCGCTTATCTCCCAAGCGCCACCATCAATGGCGCGGTTGGGTTACCCATGTTCGTATTGATGAGAATCCCGGAATAAGGGGAACACGATCTCTGCTTCGACAAGACGTGCCAAGGAAACCGCTTCGCTAAACGTGCTGAGGCGGTATAGTAAAAAATGATTCAAACAAAGGCTTGGTAGCGGTGTGATGTCACGCCGCATAATACGTCAGCAGATTGGACTAGTGTACATTTTATTCTCTCTACGGTGGAATGTGGAATTTATTTTGCAGAGCCGGACACTATCCTGGTGTTCATGATCTTCTCTGGATTATTCAAGGGAGGAACCCGCCTTGCAATGCCGAACATTATGTGCGCCGGACTTATCGTCATTGAAGCCTGGTTCAGGGGCTACTGAGGGAGTCCTGGACTAGGGGGTGTCCGGACAGCCGGACTATCATCGTCCGCCGGACTCCAAGACAACGAAGATACAAGATTGAAGACTCTGTCCCGTGTCCAGATGGGACTTTCCTTGGCGTGGAAGGCAAGCTTGGCGATACGGATATGTAGATCTCCTACCATTGTAACCGACTCTGTGTAACCCTAGCCTCCTCCGGTGTCTATATAAACCGGAGGGCTTTAGTCCGTAGGACACAACATACATTACAACAATCATACCATAGGCTAGCTTCTAGGGTTTAGCCTCCTTGATCTCGTGGTAGATCCACTCTTGTACTACCCATATCATCAATATTAATCAAGCAGGACGTAGGGTTTTACCTCCATCGAGAGGGCCCGAACCTGGGTAAAACATCGTGTCCCTCGTCTCCTGTTACCATCCGCCTAGACGCACAGTTCGGGACCCCCTACCCGAGATCCGCCGGTTTTGACACCGACAATAACCCTCGGGAACAACAGGAAATTCATAATCATTGGGAGAATTTTCATCATCACTATCATCAATAATAGCATCTTCAATAATTTCATTCCCTCTAACCCTAGAAAGTTGTTCATCAAGAAATTCACCTAATGGCAAAGTAGTATCACGCACAGAAGTAGTTTCATCATAATTATCATGCATAGCAGAAGTGGCATCATCGATAACATGTGACATACCGGAATTCATAGTAGTAGCAGGTTTAGGTGTCGCAAGCTTACTCAAAACAGAAGGAGAATCTAGTGCAGAGCTAGATGGCAGTTCCTTACCTCCCCTCTTAGTTGAGGGAAAAATCGTGGTTCTGTCGTGTTTCAAGTTCTTCATAGTGATCAACAGATATAAATCCCAAGTGACTCAGATAATAGAGCTATGCTCCCCGGCAACGGCGCCAGAAATTAGTCTTGATAACCCACAAGTGTAGGGGATCGCAACAGCTTTCGAGGGTAAAGTATTCAACCCAAATTTATTGATTCGACACAAGGGGAGCCAAAGAATATTCTTGAGTATTAGCTGTTGAGTTGTCAATTCAACCACACCTAGATAACTTAGTATCTGCAGCAAAGTATTTAGTAGCAAAGTAGTATGATAATAAAGGTAACCGTAGCAAAAGTAATGTTTTTGGGTTTTGTAGTGATTGTAACAATAGCAACGGAAAAGTAAATAAGCGAGGAACAATGTGTGAAAAGCTCATAGGCAATGGATCAGTGATGGATAATTATGTTGGATGCGATTCCTCATGTAATAGCTATAACATAGGGTGACACAGAACTAGCTCCAGTTCATCAATGTAATGTAGGCATGTATTCCGTAAATAGTCATACATGCTTATGGAAAAGAACTTGTATGACATATTTTTTCCTACCCTCCCGTGGCAGCAGGGTCCTAGCGGAAACTAAGGGATATTAAGTCCTCCTTTTAATAGAGAACCGGAACAAAGCATTAGCACATAGTGAATACATGAACTCCTCAAACTACGGTCATCACCGAGAAGTATACTGATTATTGTCACTTCGGGGTTGTCGGATCATAACACATAATAGGTGACTATAGACTTGCAAGAAAGGATCAAGAACACACAAATATTCATGAAAACATAATAGGTTCAGATCTGAAATCATGGCACTCGGGCCCTAGTGACAAGCATTAAGCATAGCAAAGTCATAGTAACATCAATCTCAGAACATAGTGGATACTAGGGATCAAACCCTAACAAAACTAACTTGATTACATGGTAAATCTCATCCAACCCATCACGTCCAGCAAGCCTACGACAGAATTACTCACGCACGGTAGTGAGCATCATGAAATTGGTGATGGAGGATGGTTGATGATGACGACGGCGACGAATCCCCCTCTCCAGAGCCCAAACGGACTCCAGATCAGCCCTCCCAAGAGAGATTAGGGCTTTGCGGTGGCTCCGTATCGTAAAACGCGATGAAACTTTCTCTCTATTTTTTCCCCGCGAGACGGAATATATGGAGTTGGAGTTGAGGTCGGCGGAGCCTCAGGGGGCCCACGAGACAGGGGGCGCGCCCCCCACCCATGTGGACAGGGTGTGGGCCCCCTGGTCTTGATTCTTTCACCAGTATTTTTAATATTTTCCAAAAAGTGCCTCCGTGGATTTTCAGGACATTCTGAGAACTTTTGCTTTCTACACATAAAACAACATCATGGTAGTTCTGCTGAAAATAGCGTCAGTCCGGGTTAGTTTCATTAAAATCATGCAAGTTAGAGTCCAAAACAAGGGCAAAAGTGCTTGGAAAAGTAGATACGACGGAGACGTGTCACATCTCCATAGCCCGTTGATTAAGCCTCGTCAATATGAGACTTTCTCCTTTTTGTCTTCTCCACACAACCTCCATCATCATACTCTATTCCACCCATAGTGCTATATCCATGGCTTACGCTCATGTATTGCCTGAGAGTTGAAAAAGCTAAAGCACGTTAAAAAGTATGAACCAATTGCTTGGCTGAAACCGGGGTTGTGCATGACGGGAGCATTTTGTGTGACGAAAATGATGCATGGCCTAACTATATGATTTTGTAGGGATAAGCTTTCTTTGGCTATATTATTTTGATATGACGTGATTACTTTGTTAGTATGCTTGAAGTCTTACTATTTTTATGTCAATATGAACTTTTATCTTGAATCATTTGGATCTGAACATTCATGCCACAATAAAGAAAATTACATTGAGAAATATGCTAGGTAGCATTCCACATCAAAAATTCTGTTTTTATCATTTACCTACTTGAGGACGAGCAGGAACTAAGCTTGGGGATGCTTGATACGTCTCCAACGTATCTATAATTTTTGATTGTTCCATGCTATTATATTATCCATATAGGATTTTTTATATGCATTTATATGCTATTTTATATGATTTTTGGGACTAACCTATTAACCTAGAGCCCAGTTGAGGGAGTGCTAGACTAGGGGGTGTCCGGATAGCCGAACTATCATCATTGGCCGGACTCCAAGACTATGAAGATACCAGATTGAAGACTTCGTCCCGTGTCCGGATGGGACTTTCCTTGGCGTGGAAGGCAAGCTTGGCAATACGGATATGTAGATCCCCTACCATTGTAACCGACTCTGTGTAACCCTAGCCCTCTCCGGTGTCTATATAAACCGGAGGGTTTTAGTCCATAGGACGAACAACAATCATACCATAGGCTAGCTTCTAGGGTTTAGCCTCCTTGATCTCGTGGTAGATCTACTCTTGTACTTGTTGGAAATATGCCCTAGAGGCAATAATAAATTAGTTATTATTATTATATTTCCTTGTTCATGATAATCATTTATTATCCATGCTATAATTGTATTGATAGGAAACTCAGATACATGTGTGGATACATAGACAACACCATGTCCCTAGTAAGCCTCTAGTTGACTAGCTCGTTGATCAATAGATGGTTACGGTTTCCTGACCATGGATATTGGATGTCATTGATAACGGGATCACATCATTACGAGCGTATGATGTCGACGGCCCGAGGTAGAGCACTCAATGGGCTAGGGTGGCCCCCATTTCGCTTTACCAACCCCAGGGAAACTCCGAATACAGGCCGTCATCCTTAGTATAGACAGACTGATTGGGTGCTAAGATCCAAAGTCGAGAGGGAAACAGCCCAGATCGTACGCTAAGGTCCCTAAGCAATCACTTAGTGGAAAAGGAAGTGATCGAGCGATGACAACCAGGAGGTGGGCTTGGAAGCAGCCATCCTTTGAAGAAAGCGTAATAGCTCACTGGTCTAGCTCCATGGCACCGAAAATGTCTCAGGGCTCAAGTGATTCACCGAAGCGACGAGACCTTGAAAGCAGCTTTTTCAAGTGTCAGTAGCGGGACGCTCTGTCAATCGGGGAAGGTTTTTGGTGACAAGACCTGGAGATATCAGAAGTGAGAATGCTGACATGAGTAACGAGAAATCCTGTGAAAAACACGATCGCCTGCCAGTGGAAGGCTTTCTGCGTTCAGTCAATCTACGCAGAGTGAATCGGTCCCTAAGGAACCCCCGAAAGGGCTGCCGTCCGATGGGTACACGAAAGTGACGAAGTTGCTTTGACTACTGAACCATGCCTGGATCATCGGAGCGAATTGGATGATCGGGCCAAGGGCTGCCCCCTCTTCCCCTCGCTCTCCTTTCCTTAATATTCACCGTCGAGTCATCAAAGCCGTCAACTAATTCAGAGGGGCTCGGCTGGCCCGGTCGCCCTACACTACTGGCGCTTCCAAAGGCGAAGCTCTCGTCTTTGGCGACCAGCAAACGGAGGGCTAAAACCTGTAGTTTTGAAGCAAGGGATGAGCGCGAAAGCCGTTGCGCTTCCGTACACGCGCATACGTTTTCTTGCTAGGGCGGACACGGATTTCTCTCTAAAGGCAAAGAAAAAGAAGTGGGCGAACACTCGGCCCAGCGGGCGAACATGCCGGCTCCGGCTCCGCGCACCTGCTGACACCTTTCGAAGCACTTTCACGTGTGAACCGAAGTCGTCTTGCCGAACTCCTTCCTTTCTCATTTCAGTCCTCGCCTTTTTCATCTTCCGTAGGGGCCTTTAGTCTTTTGATTAGAGTGGAGGTCGCGAGAGAGCAGAGCGTACCGCCCTGCCATAGTCGCGAGGATCTTAATAATCGGTCGCGACTGTTGTCATAGTCAACGACGGTTGAAACTTCCAGGAAAAAACTTGATAACGGGATCACATCATTACGAGAATGATGTGATGGACAAGACCCAATCCTAAGCCTAGCACAAAGATCATGTAGTTCATATGCTAAAGCTTTTCTAATGTCAAGTATCAATTCCTTAGACCATGAGATTGTGCAACTCCCGGATGCCGTAGGAATGCTTTGGGTGTACCAAACATCACAACGTAACTGGGTGGCTATAAAGGTACACTACGGGTATCTCTGAAAGTGTCTGTTGGGTTGGCACGAATCGAGACTGGGTTTGTCACTCCGTGTGACGGAGAGGTATCTCTGGGCCCACTCAGTAGGACATCATCATAATGTGCACAATGTGACCAAGGGGTTGATCACAGGATGATGTGTTACGGAACGAGTAAAGAGACTTGCCGGTAACGAGATTGAACAAGGTATCGGGATACCGACGATCGAATCTCGGGCAAGTACTATACCGGTAGACAAAGGGAATCGTATACGGGATTGCTTGAATCCTTGACATCATGGTTCATCCGATGAGATCATCATGGAACATGTGGGAGCCAACATGGATATCCAGATCCCGCTGTTGGTTATTGGCCAGAGAGCTGTCTCGGTCATGTCTGCATGATTCCCAAACCCGTAGGGTCTACACACTTAAGGTTCGGTGACGCTAGAGTTTTTATGGGAAATGGTGTGCAGTTACCGAATGTTGTTCGGAGTCCCGGATGAAATCCCGGACATCACGAGGAGTTCCGGAATGGTCCAGAGGTAAAGATTTATATATGGGAAGCCCTATTTTGGCCACCAGAAAATGTTCGGGATTTTTCCGTATTGTACCAGGAAGGTTCTAGAATGTTCCGGAGTGGGGCCCACCTGCATGGGGGGACCCATATGAACGTGGGTAGTGGGGGCAAGGCCCCACACCCCTGGTCAAGGTGCACCAAGATCCCCCCCCTTAGAAGGAATAAGATCATATCCCGAAGGGATAAGATCAAGATCCCTAAAAAAGGGGGATAACAATCGGTGGGGAAGGAAATGATGGGATTTCTTTCCTCCCACCTTTGCCAACGCCCCAATGGACTTGGAGGGCAAGAAACCAGCCCCCTCCACCCCTATATATAGTGGGGAGGCGCATGGGAGCTTCACCCTTTCCCCTGGCGCAGCCCTCTCCCTCCCCAACACCTCCTCCTCCTTCATAGTGCTTGGTGAAGCTCTGCCGGAGAACTGCAAGCTCCACCACCACGCCGTCGTGATGCCGGAGCTCTCCCTCAACTTCTCCTCTCCCCTTGCTGGATCAAGAAGGAGGAGACGTCCCTGGGCTGTACGTGTGTTGAACATGGAGGCGCCGTCCGTTCGGCGCTAGGTCGGATCTTCCGCGATTTGAATCTCCGCGAGTACGACTCCATCAACCACGTTCTTGTAACGCTTCCGCTTAGCGATCTTCAAGGGTATGAAGAATCCACTCGCCTCTCTCTCGCTGCTAGTATCTCCATAGATTGATCTTGGTGATGCGTAGAAAATTTTGAATTTTTGCTACGTTCCCCAACAGTGGCATCATGAGCTAGGTCTATTGCGTAGATCCTTTGCACGAGTAGAACACAAAGTAGTTGTGGGCGTTGATGTTGTTCAATATGCATACCATTACTTGTCCAATCTTGATTCGGCGGCATCGTGGGATGAAGCGGCCCGGACCGACCTTACACGTACGCTTACGTGAGACAGTTTCCACCGACTGACATGCACTAGTTGCATAAGGTGGCTAGCGGGTGTCTGTCTCTCCCACTTTAGTTGGAGCAGATTCTATGAAAAGGGTCCTTATGAAGGGTAAATAGAAATTGGCATATCACGTTGTGGTTTTACGTAGGTAAGTAACGTTCTTGCTAGAACACCTATAGAAGCCACGTAAAAACTTGCAACAACAATTAGAGGACGTCTAACTTGTTTTTGCAGCAAGTGTTTTGTGATGTGATATGGCCAAAGGATGTGATGAATGATATATGTGATGTATGAGATGATCATGTTCTTGTAATAGGAATCATGACTTGCATGTCGATGAGTATGACAACCGGCAGGAGCCATAGGAGTTGTCTTTATTTTTTATATGACCTGCGTGTCATTGAAGAACGCCATGTAAATTACTTTACTTTATTGCTATACGCGTTAGCCATAGAAGTAGAAGTAGTCGTTGGCGTGACAACTTCATGAAGACACGATGATGGAGATCATGGTGTCATGCCGGTGATGAAGATGATCATGGCGCCCCGAATATGGAGATCAAAGGAGCAATATGATATTGGCCATATCATGTCACTATTTGATTGCATGTGATGTTTATCATGTTTTACATCTTATTTCCTTAGAACGACGGTAGCTTAAATAAGATGATCCCTCAAAATAATTTCAAGAAAAGTGTTCCCCCTAACTGTGCACCGTTGCGAAGGTTCGTTGTTTCGAAGCACCACGTGATGATCGGGTGTGATAGACTCTAACGTTCGAATACAACGGGTGTAAGCCAGATTTACACACGCAATACACTTAGGTTGACTTGACGAGCCTAGCATGTACAGACATGGCCTCGAAACACGGAAGACCGAAAGGTCGAGCATGAGTCGTATAGAAGATACGATCAACATGAAGATGTTCACCGACGTTGACTAGTCCGTCTCACGTGATGATCGGACACGGCCTAGTTGACTCGGATCATGTAATCACTTAGATGACTAGAGGGATGTCTATCTGAGTGGGAGTTCATAAGATGAACTCAATTATCCTGAACATAGTCAAAATGTCTTCGCAAATTATGTCGTAAGCTCACGCTTTAGTTCTACTGTTTAGATATGTTCCTAGAGAAATTTAGTTGAAAGTTGATAGTAGCGATTATGCAGACTAGGTCCGTAAACTAAGGATTGTCCTCGTTGCTTCGTAGAAAGCTTATGTCCTTAATGCACCGCTCAGTGTGCTGAACCTCGAATGTCGTCTGTGGATGTTGCGAACATCTGACATACACATTTTTGACAACTACGTGATAGTTTAGTTAAACGGTTTAGAGTTGAGGCACCAAAGACGATTTTTAAACGTCGCGGAACATATGAGATGTTTCGAGGGCTGAAATTGGGATTTCAGGCTCGTGCCCACGTCAAGAGGTATAAGACCTCCGACGATTTTCTTAGCCTGCAAACTAAGGGAGAAAAGCTCAATCGTTGAGCTTGTGCTCAGATTGTCTGAGTACAACAATCACTTGAATCAAGTGGGAGTTGATCTTCCAGATGAGATAGTGATGTTTCTCCAAAGTCATTGCCACCAAGCTACTAGAGCTTCGTGATGAACTATAACATATCAGGGATAGATATGATGATCCTTGGATATTCGCGATGTATGACACCAAGAAAGTAGAAATCAAGAAGGAGCATCAATTGTTGATGGTTGGTGAAACCACTAGTTTCAAGAAGGGCAAGGGCAAGAAGGGATACTTCATGAAACGACAAATCAGCTGCTGCTCTAGTGAAGAAACCCAAGGTTGAACCAAAACCCGAGACGAAGTGCTTCTGTAATAAGGGGAACAGTCACTGGAGCAGAATTACCCTAGATACTTGGTAGATGAGAAGGCTGGCAAGGTCGATAGAAGTATATTGGATATACATTATGTTAATGTGTACCTTACTAGTACTCCTAGTAGCACCAGGGTATTAGATACCGGTTCGGTTGCTAAGTGTTAAGTAACTCAAAATAAAAGGCTGTGGAGTAAACGGAGACTAGCTAAAGGTGAGCTGGCGATATGTGTTGGAAGTTTTTCCAAGCTTGATGTGATCAAGCGTCGCACGCTCCCTCTACCATTGAGATTGGTGTTAAACCTAAATAATTGTTATTTTGTGTTTGCATTGAGCATAGACATGATTGGATTATGTCTATCGCAATACGGTTATTCATTTAAGGAGAATAATGGTTACTCTGTTTATTTGAATAATACCTTCAATGGTGTTGCACCTAAAATGAATGGTTTATTGAATCTCGATCGTAGTGATACACATGTTCATTCCAAAAGATATAAGATAGTGATGATAGTACCACCTACTTGTGGCACTGCCATGTAAGTCATATTGGTATAAAACGCGTGAAGAAGCTCCATGTAGATGGATCTTTGGACTCACTCATTTTTGAAAAGCTTGAGACATGTGAACCATGTCTATTAGTGTATATGCATGAAGAAACTCCATGCAAATGGACTGTTTGGACTCACTGGATTTTGAATCACTTGAGACATGCAAATCATACCACATGGGCAAGATGACTGAAAGCCTCGTTTTCAGTAAAATGGAACAAGAAAGCAACTTGTTGGAAGTAATACATTTTGATGTGTGCAGTCCAATGAGTGCTGAGGCACGCAGTGGATATCGTTATGTTCTTACTTCACGGATGATTTGCGTAGATACAGAGTATATTTACTTGATGAAACACAAGTCTAAATTATTGAATGGTTCAAGTAATTTCAGAGTGAAGTTGAAGATCATCGTGACAAGAGGATAAAATGTCTATGATATGATCATAGAGATGAGTATCTGAGTTACGAGCTTTGGCACACAATTAAGATATTGTGGAAATTGTTTCACAATTAATACCGCCTGGAACACCATAGTGTGATGGTGTGTCCGAACATCATAGTTGCACCCTATTGGATATGGTGTGTACCATGATGTCTCTTATCAAATTACCACTATCGTTCAAGGGTTAGGCATTAGAGACAACCGCACTCACTTTAATAGGGCACCACGTAATTCCGTTGAGATGACACGTATGAACTATGGTTTGGAGAAACCTAAGTTGTCGTTTCTTAAAAGTTTGGGGCTGCGACGCTTATGTGAAAAAGTTTCAGGTTGATAAGCTCGAACCCAAAGCGGATAAAATACATCTTCATAAGACACCCAAAACAGTTGGGTATACCTCCTAATTCAGATCCGAAAGCAATAGGGATTGTTTCTTGAATCGGGTCCTTTCTCGAGGAAAAGTTTGTCTCGGAAAGTTGAGTGGGAGCATGGTGGAGACTTGATGAGGTTATTGAACCGTCACTTCAACTAGTGTGTAGCAGGACACAGGAAGTTGTTCCTGTGGCGCCCACACCAATTGAAGTAGGAGCTTATGATAATGATCATGAAGTTTTGGATCAAGTCACTACCGTACCTCGTAGGGTGACAAGGATGCGTACTACTTCAGAGTAGTACAGTAATCCTGTCTTGAAGGTCATGTTGCTAGACAACAATGAACCTGCGAGCTATGGAGAAGCGATGGTGGGCCCATATTTCGACAAATGGTTAGAAGCCATGAAATCTGAGATTGGATCCATGTATTAGAACAAAGCTTAGACTTTGGTGGACTTGCCCGATGATCGGCAAGCCATTGAGATAAATGATCTTTAAGAAGAAGACGGACGTGGACGGTAATGTCACCATCTATGAAGCTCGACTTGTGGCGAATAGTTTTTTCACAAGTTCAACGAGTTGACTACGATGAGATTTTCTCATCCGTAGCGATGCTTAAGTCCGTCGGAATCATGTTAGCATTAGCTGCATTTATGAAATCTGGTAGATGGATGTCAAAATAAGTTTCCTTACCAGTTTTCGTAAGGAAAGGTTTTATGTGATACAATCAGAAAGGTTTTGTCGATCCTAAGGATGCTAAAAGGTACGCTAGCTCCAGCGGTCCTTCCATGGACTAGAGCAAGCATCTCGGAGTCAGAATATGCGCTTTGATGAGATGATCAAAGATTTTGGGTTTATACGAAGTTTATGAGAAACTTGTATCTCCAAAGAAGTGAGTGGGAGCACTATAGAATTTCTGATGAGTATATGTTGTTGACATATTGTGGATAAGAAATGATGTAGAATTTATGGAAAGCATATAGGGTTATTTGAAAAGTGTTTTTTTCAAGAAAACCTGGATTAAGCAGGTTGAACATTGAGCATCAAGATCTATGAGGATAGATCAAAAATGCTTAATGGTACTTTCAAATGAGCATGTACCTTGACATGATCTTGAAGGTGTTCAAGATGGATCAGTCAAAGAAGGAGTTCTTGCCTGAGTTGTAAGGTATGAAGTTAAGACATAAAGCTCGACCACGGCAGAAGAAAGAGGAAGGACGAAGGTCGTCCCCTATGCTTTTGTCATAGGCTCTATACGGTATGCCATGCTGAGTACCGCACATGATGTGTGCCTTGCCACATGTCTGGCAAGAGGGTACAAAGGTGATCAAGGAGTGGATCACCGGACAGCGGTCAAAATTGTCCTTGGAGTAATAAGGACATGTTTCTCGATTATGGAGGTGATAAAGAGTTTGGCGTAAAGGGTTACGTCGATGCAAGCTTTAACACCTATCCGAATGACTCTGAGTAGCAAACCGGATACGTATAGTGGAGCAACCATTTGGAATAGCTTCAAGTCGAGCGTGGAAGCAACATTTACAATATGACCTAGAGATTTGTGAAGTACATACGGATCTGAATGTTGCAGACCCGTTGACTAAAACCTCTCTCACAAGCAAAACATGATCAAACCCCAGAACTCACTGAGTCTTAATCACATGATGATGTGAACTAGTTTAGACACTAGTAAACTCTTTGGATGTTGGTCACATGGCGATGTGACCTGTGAGTGTTAATCACATGGCGATGTGAACTAGATTATTGACTATAGTGCAAGTGGGAGACTGTTGGAAATATGACCTAGAGGCAATAGTAAATTAGTTATTATTATTATATTTCCTTGTTCATGATAATCTTTTATTATCCATGCTATAATTGTATTGATAGGAAACTCAGATACATGTGTGGATACATAGACAACACCACGTCCCTAGTAAGCCTCTAGTTGACTAGCTTGTTGATCAATAGATGGTTACGGTTTCCTGACCATGGACATTGGATGTCATTGATAACGGGATCACATCATTAGGAGAATGATGTTATGGACAAGACCCAATCCTAAGCCTAGCACAAAGATCGTGTAGTTCATATGCTAAAGCTTTTCTAATGTCAATCATCATTTCCTTAGACCATGAGATTGTGCAACTCCCGGATGCCGTAGGAATGCTTTGGGTGTACCAAACGTCACAACATAACTGGGTGGCTATAAAGGTACACTACGGGTATCTCCGAAAGTGTCTGTTGGGTTGGCACGAATCGAGACTGGGATTTGTCACTCCGTGTGACGGAGAGGTATCTCTGGGCCCACTCGGTAGGACATCATTATAATGTGCACAATGTGACCAAGGGGTTGATCACGGGATGATGTGTTACGGAACGAGTAAAGAGACTTGCCGGTAACGAGATTGAACAAGGTATCGGGATACCGACGATCGAATCTCGGGCAAGTACTATACCGGTAGACAAAGGGAATTGTATACGGGATTGCTTGAATCCTTGACATCGTGGTTCATCCGATGAGATCATCGTGGAACATGTGGGAGCCAACATGGGTATCCAGATCCCGCTGTTGGTTATTGGCCAGAGAGCTATCTCGGTCATGTCTGCATGATTCCCGAACCCGTAGGGAGTACACACTTAAGGTTCGGTGCGGCTAGAGTTGTTATGGGAAATAGTGTGCAGTTACCGAATGTTGTTCGGAGTCCCGGATGAGATCCCGGACATCATGAGGAGTTCCGGAATGGTCTGGAGGTAAAGATTTATATATGGGAAGTCCTATTTTGGCCACCGAAAAATGTTCGGATTTATCGGTATTGTACCGGGAAGGTTCTAGAAGGTTCCAGAGTGGGGCCCACCTGCATGGGGGGACCCATATGAACGTGGGTAGTGGGGGCAAGGCCCCACACCCCTGGTCAAGGTGCACCAAGATCCCCCCTTAGAAGGAATAAGATCATATCCCGTAGGGATAAGATCAAGATCCCTAAAAAAAGGGGGATAACAATCGGTGGGGAAGGAAATGATGGGATTTCTTTCCTCCCACCTTTGCCAACGCCCCAATGGACTTGAGGGCAAGAAACCATCCCCCTCCACCCCTATATATAGTGGGGAGGCGCATGGGAGCTTCACCCTTGCCCCTGGCGCAGCCCTCTCCCTCCCCAATACCTCCTCCTCCTCCGTAGTGCCTGGCGAAGCTCTGCCGGAGAACTGCAAGCTCCACCACCATGCCGTCGTGCTGCCGGAGCTCTCCCTCAACTTCTCCTCTCCCCTTGCTGGATCAAGAAGGAGGAGACGTCCCCGGGCTGTACGTGTGTTGAACGCGGAGGCGCCGTCCGTTCGGCGCTAGATCGGATCTTCGTATTCGGCGTCTTTGCACTACGGGCCAATTCGCTTGGCCATCTGGAGGAGATTGAAAGCTATGCCCCTAGCCATCAGGTCAGATTTGGAAGTTTGAACTTCACGGCCGACATCCACGGAGACTTGATCTTTGACGGATCCAAGCCACAGCCGTGCGTGCCGCACTGTCACGATGGGCATTGAGGGAGTCCTGGACTAGGGGGTGTCCGGACAGCCGGACTATCAATGTCCGCCGGACTCCAAGACTACGAAGATACAAGATTGAAGACTCCGGCTCGTGTCCGGATGGTACTTTACTTGGCGTGGAAGGCAAGCTTGGCAATACGGATACGTAGATCTCCTACCATTGTAACCGACTCTGTGTAACCCTAGCCCTCTCCGGTGTCTATATAAACCGGAGGGCTTTAGTCCGTAGGACAACATACATTACAACAATCATACCATAGGCTAGCTTCTAGGGTTTAGCCTCCTTGATCTCGTGGTAGATCTACTCTTGTACTACCCATATCATCAATATTAATCAAGCAGGACGTAGGGTTTTACCTCCATCGAGAGGGCCCGAACTTGGGTAAAAACATCGTGTCCCTCATCTCCTGTTACCATCCGCCTAGACGCACAGTTCGGGACCCCCTACCCGAGATCCGCCGGTTTTGACACCGACATTGGTGCTTTCATTGAGTGTTCCTCTGTGTCGTTACCGATAGGCTTGATGGCATCTTCAACCTGCAACGCTGTCCAGGGTGAGACTTTTCTCCCCGGACAGATCTTTGTATTCGGCGGCTTCGCCCTGCGGGCCAATTCACTTGGCCATCTGGAGCAGATCGAAAGCTACGTCCCTGGCCATCAGGTCAGATTTGGAAGCTTAAACTTCATGGCCGATGTCCGAGGAGACTTGATCCTCGACGGACTCGAGCCACAGCCAAGCGCGCCGCACTGTGACGATGGGCATGATCTAGCTCTGCCGCCGAACAATGCCTTGATGGCCGCACACGGATCCACCCCGGCCATTGACCCGGAGCCGATCGCCCAGATCGAGGGCCGGTGGATAGACGCCGCCCCAGGGGTTTCAACATCCACGGTGATGGAGCCGAACACTAATCTTGTCCCCCGCGAAACTCGTGATTCCGAGGCGCCGGACTCCTCGCTGGACTCCGAACCTCCCGCGCCCCTACCAATCGATCCGGATTGGGCGCCGCTTATGGAATTCACCGCTGCGGACATCTTCCAATGCTCGCCTTTCGGCGATATCTTGAATTCACTAAAGCATCTCTCGTTATCAGGAGAGTCCTAGCCGGATTATGGCCAGGATGGTTGGGATGCGGACGACGAAGAAATTCAGAGCCCACCCACCACCCACTTTGTAGCCACTGTCGACGATCTAACCGACATGCTAGACTACGACTCCGAAGACATCAACACTATGGACGACGATGCCGGAGACGAACAGGAACCAGCGCCCACAGGGCACTGGAAGGCCACCTCGTCATATGACGTATACATGGTGGATACCCCGAAAGATGGGGACGGCGAAGGAACAGCAGAGGCAGATCCCTTAAAGAAACAGCCCAAGCGCCGGCGTCAGCGGCGCCGCTCTAAATCTCACCACAGCAAAAACGGAGATTCCGGCACAGGAGATAATAATACTCCAGAGAGTGCCGAAGACAATCACCTCCAGCAAGACTCAGCGCAGGAGGATGCAGAAGCAAGCCCTCATGAGGGGGCGGCAGACGAAGAGGTTGAGGATCATAATTATATGCCTCCCTCCGAAGACGAAGCAAGCCTCAACAATGACGAATTCGTCGTACCCGAGGACCCCGTCGAACAAGAGCGCTTCAAGCGCAGGCTTATCGCCACAGCAAACAGCCTAAAGAAAAAGCAGCAGCAGCTTCAAGCTGATCAGGACCTGCTGGCCGATCGATGGATCGAGGTCCTCGCGGCCGAAGAGTATAAACTCGAACATCCCTCCAAAAGTTACCCAAAACGCAAGCTGCTCCACCGATTAGAGGAGGAAGCATACATACATCCATCACCAGCGCAGGATATGGCTGACCGACCACCCCGTGGTCGTGACAGGGAGGCATCCAGGCCCCCAGCCAAGACCATACCCCGGCATCGCTCCAAAAGTACGAAGCCAAGAGGGAACGCGCCGGACTTGCGAGACATATTGGAGGACAAAGCAAGACAATCCAGATCCATCTACGGATCACGGGGGCGCCCTACGACCCACGACGAATACCGTCGTGCCGGATACAATAACCCCGGCCAGGCCGAACACAGCAGATAGCGCTCTCTCGAGCTGCGTCACGACATTGCTCAATACAGGGGCGCCGCACACCCGTTATGCTTCACTGACGAAGTAATGGATCATCAGATCCCCGAAGGGTTTAAACCCGTAAACATCGAATCTTACGATGGCACAACAGACCCCGCGGTGTGGATCGAAGACTATCTTCTCCACATCCATATGGCCCGCGGCGACGATCTCCATGCCATAAAGTACCTCCCACTCAAGCTTAAAGGACCAGCTCGGCATTGGCTTAACAGCTTGCCCGCAGAGTCAATTGGGTGTTGGGAAGACCTGGAGGCCGCATTCCTTGATAACTTCCAAGGCACATATGTGCGACCACCAGACGCCGATGACCTAAGCCACATCATTCAGCAGCCAGACGAATCGGCCAGACAATTCTGGACGCGGTTCTTGACAAAGAAAAATCAAATCGTCGATTGTCCGGACGCAGAGGCCCTTGCAGCCTTCAAACATAACATCCGGGACGAATGGCTAGCCCGGCACCTGGGGCAGGAAAAGCCGAAATCCATGGCAGCCCTCACATCGCTAATGACCCGCTTTTGTGCGGGAGAGGACAGCTGGCTAGCCCGCAGCAACAATCTCCGTAAAAATTCTGGCAGTCCGGATACTAAGGACAACAACGACAGGTCACGTCGAAACAAAAACAAGCGCTGCATTAACGGCGACGATAAGGAGGATACAGCAGTCAATGCCGGATTCCGAGGCTCTAAACCCGGTCAACGGAAGAAGCCATTTAAAAGAACCACTATGGGTCCGTCCAATCTGGACCGAATACTGGACCGCTCATGCCAGATACATGGCACCTCTGAAAAGCCAGCTAACCACACCAATAGAGATTGCTGGGTGTTCAAGCAGGCCAGCAAGTTAATTGCCGAAAACAATGACAAGGGGCTAAATAGCGACGACGAGGAAGAGACCCGGCCGCCGAACAACAAAGGACAGAAGGGTTTTCCCCCACAAGTACGGACGGTGAATATGATATACGCAACCCACATACCCAAGAGGGAGAGGAAACGCGCACTGAGGGACGTCTATGCGATGGAGCCAGTCGCCCCAAAGTTCAACCCATGGTCCTCTTGTCTGATCACATTCGATCGAAGAGACCATCCGACCAGCATACGCCATGGCGGATTCGCCGCATTGGTCTTAGACCCAATCGTCGATGGGTTCCACCTCACGAGAGTCCTGATGGACGGCGGCAGTAGCCTGAACCTGCTTTATCAGGATACAGTGCGCAAAATGGGCATAGACCCATCAAGGATTAAACCTACAAAGACAACCTTTAAAGGTGTCATACCAGGAGTGGAAGCCAATTGTACAGGCTCAGTCACACTGGAATTGGTCTTCGGATCCCCGGATAATTTCCGGAGCGAAGAGTTAATCTTCGATATCGTCCCGTTTCGCAGCGGCTATCACGCCCTGCTCGGACGAACCGTGTTTGCCAAATTCAACGCGGTGCCGCACTATGCATACCTAAATCTCAAGATGCTAGGCCCTCGTGGAGTCATCACGGTCAATGGAAATATGGAACGCTCCCTCCAAACGGAGGAACATACAGCGGCTCTCGCGGCAGAAGTACAGAGCAGCCTTCTAAGGCAATTCTCGAGTCCGGCCGTTAACCGGCCGGATACAACAAAGCGCGCCCGGAGCAATGTCAACCAAGACCACCTGGCGCGATCAGAGCACGTGTAGCAATGCGGCCCCAACCCTCGCCCGCGTATGATCGCAAGAATAACACTCCGCATACATCATTACGCTTTGGAGATACCATGGGCACAGGGGAGGGGGCACGATCACAACGGACCCAGAGTGCGGTTCGACCACACCAGGGGCTCGCAAATGTGCTCCTCTTTTATTATTATTTTTCTTCTTTTTTGTACACAGGACTCTGTTAACCAGAAGCCCTGTCCGGCGGTGAACCTGCCGAACTCATGATGCAACAGTCAGGGACTTAAGAAGGCCGCGTCGAACACTCAGGTGGTCTCAATTGCGAGCATTAAATTCAATTATATACACCAAATCCGCAGCTCATCCCTGAAGGGGGACATGTTTATTTAGTCCAAATCCCTTGCTTACCGCACTATTTGTATCAGTCCGCTCTACTAGCAGACTTATCTTTTATTAATAATGCAGCACCTTTATGATCGCAATTGCATTACATTATATATATATATATATATATATATATATATATATATATATGCTCATTATATGACATCTGGCACCCGTATATTTTGGTACGCATAATACACCAGGGGCTTATGTTCCCCACTTTATGGTGTGATAAAGTCCGAACACTTTCACAAGTGCGGCACCCCGAACTTATAGCATTATATGAATCGGCTCCGAATCATGTCTTGGGTCAATAGTTGGGTTTGCCCGGCTCCCACGTTTTTGTGCCTTACGTTCCGTTCTGTCTGCTAAGGTGGCACTGGGAGAACCACTGCGATTGCGCCCCGGTTGAGTCGGGTTAACGCCTCAGTGGAGAAAGCTAAAACTGACTGGCATGATAAGGCGAGAGACTGGTCGCTGTTCGAAAGGTTTTTTCGGGTCCTTAAAGACTCACGCCGCTTCGAGCGAAGTTCCGGATAATGTCCGATGAAGGCGTGGATAGCGCCCCGGATTCGGTGTTCGGAATACCAGGGGCTTCGCCGAAATTTAAAATTATAGAATTCTATGGCTAAGTGAGAGTGTTCAAGCATTATAAGTCCGGTGCCTTGTTCGTCGTGTTGAGCGCCTCCCTAGATGGACCCAAAAATGGGAACAAGAGTGCTCAAGTTTATCCTGAACACCCCAGCACTTGTGGCTTGGGGGCTGAAGCTAACGACTTGCCATCTCCCAGATTTTATAAACGGCCGCATAGAAGGTAATATTTTAAATTAAACAAGCGTTGCTCATGGCGCATATGAACGAAGTTTTCAGCGCACAGGATAAATAAACAGCGAGTTCACTCAAAGATTACATTTCAGGAGCACTCATCTGCAATACTGCAGGCTCCCTTCAGGACAATTTTATAATACTTCTCCGGCGTGCGATACTCCTTGCCCAGCGGCAGTGGGTCCGTGAGAAGCTTCTCCGCATCCAATTTGCCCCATTGCACCTTTATGCGGGCAAGGGCCCGACGAGCACCTTCGATACAGGCGGAGCGCTTGACTACATCCAGCCTAGGGCATACATCCATCAGTCGCCGCACGAGGCCAAAGTAGCTACCAGGCATGGCCTGTCCAGGCCACAGCCGGACTATGAGGCCCTTCATGGCCTCCTCAGCTACCTTGTGGATTTCGACCAGCTGCTTCAGCTGGTCGCTTGGGGGCACCGGATGGCCGGCCTTAGTATACTGAGACCAGAAGACCTTCTCCGTCGAGCTCCCCTCCTCGCCACGATAGAATGTGGCGGCATCAGACGCACTACGCGGCAAATCTGCAAACGCCCCTAGAGAGCTCCGAATTCGGGTAAGTGTCAGGTAGTTCACATTAACATGCCTGCTTTGCATGAAAAACACCTTACCCGCCGCTATCTTCTTTATGTCCTCAACTTCCTGAAGGGCCTTATGGGCCTCGGCCTTCGCGGACTTGGCACTTTCGAGAGCCGAGGCAAGCTCGGACTCTCGAGTCTTGGAGTCACGCTCCAAACTCTCATGTTTTTCCATGAGCACCTGGAGCTCTTGCCGAACTTCCGCCACCCATGCCTCTTGCTTTTCTCGCTCAACCCGTTCCGCGGCCGCATTGCGTTCGGCCGCGGACACAGCATCCCTCAGGGCTGCCACCTCGTTAGTGGCCCCTGCAATGCACATATTATCCTTGTTAATTTTATTTGCAACCAAAATCCTTTTCTGTAAGGTACTTATTCAAAGAGGTGTTACTCACCTTCTTTTTCCTCGAGCTGCTTCTTTGCATGGCCGAGCTCTTACTCGGACCGCTCGAGTTCCTTCTTCAGCATGTCAACCTCCACCGTTAGTGCGGCAGAGGTCAGCAGTGCAGCCTGCAAACCCATATTGACATATTTTAGGCAACCCTGCGTATATCTTGTTATAGATCCTTAGTCCGGCTTTTCTTTCTGAACACCGAACTAAGCATCAGGGGCTACTGTCTATGCGGTATTACATTACATAATTTTAAGTTTTTTACGTCAAAGCCTGTTAAAAGGCTGCTGCAGGCTTCGGTCAGCCCGCTCTTAGTGAGCTGAACCTTCTCAATCACCGCACTCATGATAGTGCGGTGTTCTTCCTCGATGGAAGCGCCTTTAAGCGCCTCCAGCAGGTTATCCGGCGCCTCCGGTTGGACGGAGGCCGCCGGCGTCACGGTCCTGCCCTTCTTTCGAAGGGGCCGCTTGCCGGACTCTGGAACCACTGCGGGTTCCGATGTAGAGTCCGGCACGAAGTCCGGGCGGCTGCCTGACGGCGCCTCCGGAGCCTCCTCCTGATGGGTCCCTCTTTGGGATCCCACTTTGGCGTCCTCGTTGGCGCGTGGGGTGGAGGCAGTCGGGATGGAATTTACATCCGACGCGGCCAATGACCCGCTCGATGAGTCAGGGAGATCATCATTGGCCGGACTACGGGCAGAATGCGGTGTTAGAAGGATACTACGCGACACAAAAAATTACACATCAAGGATCCGGATACTTACGATCTTGCCGGACGCCTGGCCCTTGGAGGCCACTCATCCTCACCAACGCTGATGTTGGCGGAACTGTCCGGGGGGATAGTCCTCCCCCTCTTGGACCCTTCGGCCCCCCCGATGGGGGAAGCCTTCCTTTTCTTCTCTCCCTCCTCCAGGAGAGAATACTCCTCCTCCTCGTCTTCGGGAGAGGAGTCCTCGTCGTCGTCAGACGCCTGATAGCGGGAACTCTTTCGAGTCCCCGCGGCCACCTTCTTGGCCTTCTTCTCCGGCACCACGTGCGGTGCCGGAACCAGCAGCCCTGTTAAGCGGGCGTTCGCTGGGTCTTCTGGCATGGGAGCCGGGCAGATGAGCAGCTTGGCCTTCTCCATCCATTCCTGTCAAAGGAAGAGGCAGAATGAAACCTCACTAGAGTCAATCTAATTATCACAAGTGTCCCATAATGGGGTTGAATCACTTACCTCGTCAGTTGGATTCTGCGAGCTGAATCCGCGGTCTTTGGTCGCGGACGCGGGGGCTTCGGCGCCCTTGAACAGCACCCTCCAGGCGCCTTCATATGTTGTATCGAAGAGCCCGCTTAGCGCCTGGTGCTGTTCCGGATTGAACTCCCACAAATTAAATGCCCGTTCTTGGCATGGGAGGATCCGCCGGATGAGCATGACTTGGACCACGTCGACGAGCCTGAGCCTATTGCTCACCATCTTCTTGATACATGCTCGGAGTCCCGTCACCTCCACCGGATTCCCCCACTGCAAGCCCTTCTCTTTCCAGGAGGTGAGCTGCGTGGGGATGCCAGATCTAAACTCGGGGGCCGCCGCCCATGTGGATTTGCGCGGCTCGGTGATGTAGAACCACCCCGATTGCCACCCCTTGACAGAGTCCACGAAGGTCCCTTCTAGCCAAGGGACGTTGGGCAATTTGCCCAACATGGCGCCTCCGCATTCCGCTTGCGTACCCTTCACAACCTTCGGCTTGACATTGAAGGTCTTGAGCCATAGGCCGAAGTGGGGCCGGATGCAGAGGAAGGCCTCGCACACGACGATAAATGCCGAGATGTTGAGGATAAAGTTCGGCGCCAGATCGTGGAAATCCAGGCTGTAGTAAAACATGAGCCCCCGGACAAATGGATGGAGCGGAAAGCCCAGTCCGCGGAGGAAGTGGGGAAGAAAGACGACCCTCTCATGAGGCCCGGGGGTAGGGATGAGCTGCCCCTCGTCGGGCAGCCGTTGCGCGATATCGCCGGAGAGGTATCCGGCGCTGCGCAGCTTGGTGATGTGCTCCTCCTTGACGGTGGAGGCTAACCATTTACCTCCCGCTCCGGACATATTCGGAGAAGGTCGAGGCGAGATGCGCGAGCTCGGGCGTTGGAGCTTGAGTTCGCGGGGATGGATGAGCAAAGGAGGAAGAAGGCGTAGGTGAGAAGGTGAATCCTTATCCCTTATATATAGGCGGGCAAAACTATGCGTCCCCCACCAGCCTGGTAAAACTCGCTTATCTCCCAAGCGCCACCATAGATGGCGCGGTAGGGTTACCCACGCACGTACACGATCTCTGCTTCGACAAGACGTGCCAAGGAAACCGCTTCGCTAAACATGCTGAGGTGGTATAATAATTCAAACAAAGGCTTTGTGACGGTGTGATGTCACGCCGCATAATACGTCAGCAGATTGAACTAAGTGTACATTTTATTCTCTCTACGGTGGAATGTGGAATTTAGTTTGCAGAGCCGGACACTATCCTGGTGTTCATGATCTTCTCTGGATTATTCAAGGGAGGAACCCGCCTTGCAGTACCGAACATTATGCACGCCGGACTTATCGTCATTGAAGACTGGTTCAGGGGCTACTGAGGGCGTCCTGGACTAGGGGGTGTCCGGACAGCCGGACTATCAATGTCCGCCGGACTCCAAGACTACGAAGATACAAGATTGAAGACTCCGGCTCGTGTCCGGATGGTACTTTACTTGGTGTGGAAGGCAAGCTTGGCAATACGGATACGTAGATCTCCTACCATTGTAACCGACTCTGTGTAACCCTAGCCCTCTCCGGTGTCTATATAAACCGGAGGGCTTTAGTCCGTAGGACAACGTACATTACAACAATCATACCATAGGCTAGCTTCTAGGGTTTAGCCTCCTTGATCTAGTGGTAGATCAACTCTTGTACTATCCATATCATCAATATTAATCAAGCATGACGTAGGGTTTTACCTCCATCGAGAGGGCCCGAACCTGGGTAAAAACATCGTGTCCCTCGTCTCCTGTTACCATCCGCCTAGACGCACAGTTCGAAACCCCCTACCCGAGATCCGCCGGTTTTGACACCGACAGGCATGATCTAGCTCTGCTGCCGGACAGTGCCTTGGAGGCCGCACGAGAGTCCGCTCCGACCCCTAACTCGGAGCCGACTGCGCCGATCGAGGATAGGTGGCTAGACACCGCCTCGGGGGCTGCTACCTCTACGGCGATGGAGCCGAATACCGACCCTGTCCCTTGTGAAGCTCGTGACTCCGAGGTGCCGGATCCCTCGCCAGACTCCGAACCTCCTGCGCCCCTACCAATCGAATCCGATTGGGCGCCGATCATGGAGTTCACCGCTGCGGACATCTTTCAGCACTCGCCTTTTGGCAACATCCTAAATTAGCTAAAGTATCTCTCGTTATCACGAGAGCCCTAGCCGAACTGCGGTCAGGATGGTTGGGATGCGGACGACGAAGAAATTCAAAGCCCACCCACCGCCCACTTTGTAGCCACTGTCGATGACCTAACCGACATGCTAGACTTCGACTCTGAAGACATCGACGGTATGGACGACGATGCCGGAGACGGCCAAGAACCAGCTGGGGCACTGGAAAGCCACCTCGTCATACGACATATACATGGTGGACATCCCAAAGGATGGGAATGGCGAGGGAACAGCGGAGGAAGACCCCTCCAAGAAACAGCCTAAGCGCCGGCGTCAGCGGCGCCGCTCTAAATCCCGCCACAGCAAGAATGGAGATTCCGGCACCGGAGACAATAACACCCCAGACAGTGCCGAAGACAACCCCCTCCAGCAAAATTCAGCACAGGAGGACGGAGAAGCCAGCCCTCACGAGAGAGCGGCAGATGAAGAGGTAGAGGACGATAATTACATGCCTCCCTCCGGAGACGAGGCAAGCCTCGACGACGACAAATTCGTCGTGCCTGAGGATCCCGTCGAACAAGAGAGTTTCAAATGCAGGCTTATGGGCACGGCAAGCAGCCTCAAGAAAAAGTAGCAACAGCTTAGAGCTGATCAAGATCTGCTAGCCGACAGATGGACCGAAGTCCTCGCGGCCGAAGAGTACGAACTCGAACGCCCCTCCAAAAGCTACCCCAAACGCAAGCTGCTGCCCCGATTAGAAGAGGAAGCATATAAACCTACATCACCAGTGCACAATACGGCCGACCGGCCACCTCGTGGCCGCGACAGAGAGGCCTCTAGGCCCTCCACTAAAGCCGTACCCCGGCATCGCTCGAAAAGTACAAAGCCACGGGGGAATGCGCCGGACTTGCAGGACATATTGGAGGATAAGGCAAGACAATCAAGATCGATCTACGGATCGCATGGGCGCCCCACGATACGCGACGACAACCGTCGCGCCGGATACAGTAATTCCGGCCGGGCCGAACACAGTAGACAAAGCTCGCTTGAGCTACGTCGTGATATAGCCCAATATAGAGGCACCGCACACCCACTATGCTTCACAGATGAGTAATGGATCATCAAATCCCCGAAGGGTTTAAACCCGTGAACATTGAACCCTATGATGGCACAACAGACCCCGCGGTTTGGATCGAAGACTATCTCCTTCATATCCACATGGCCCGCGGTGATGATCTTCATGCCATCAAATACCTCCCACTCAAGCTTAAAGGACCAGCACGACATTGGCTTAACAGCTTGCCAGCAGAATCAATTGGGTGTTGGGAGGACCTGGAAGCCGCATTCCTTGATAACTTCCAGGGCACATATGTGCGACCACCAGACGCTGATGACCTAAGCCACATAATTCAGCAGCCAGACGAATCGGCCAGACAATTCTAGACACGGTTCTTAACCAAGAAAAATCAAATCGTCGACTGTCCGGATGCAGAGGCCCTCGCAGCCTTCAAACATAACATCCACGACGAGTGGCTTGCCCGGCACCTAGGACAGGAAAAGCCGAAATCCATGGAAGCCCTCACATCACTCATGACCCGCTTCTACGTAGGAGAGGACAGCTGGCTAGCCCGCAGTAACAACCTCAACAAAAATCCTGGCAGTCTGGATACCAAGGACCGCAATGGCAGGTCACGTCGCAACAAGCACAAACGCCGCATTAACGGCGATAATACTGAGGATACGGCAGTCAACGCCAGATTCAGAGGCTCCAAACCCGGTCAGCGGAAAAAGCCATTCAAAAGAACTACTCCGGTTCCGTCCAATTTGGACCGAATACTCGACCGCTCGTGCCATACACGGCACCCCCGAAAAGCCATCTAATCACACCAACAGGGATGGTTGGGTATTCAAGTAGGCAGGCAAGTTAATTGCCGAAAACAATGACAAGGAGCTGCATAGCGATGACGAGGAAGAGACCCGGCCGCCAAACAACAGAGGACAGAAGGGTTTCCCCCCACAAGTGCGGACGGTGAAGATGATATACGCAACCCACATACCCAAAAGGGAGCGGAAGCGTGCACTCCGGGATGTATATGCAATGGAGCCAGTCGCCCCAAAGTTCAATCCATGGTCCTCCTGCCCGATCACTTTTGATCGAAGGGACCACCCCACCAGCATCCGCCATGGCGGGTTCGCCGCATTGGTTCTAGACCCAATCGTCGATGGGTTTCACCTCACTAGAGTCCTGATGGACGGCGGTAGCAGCCTGAACCTGCTTTACCAGGATACAGTGCGCAAGATGAGCATAGACCCCTCAAGGATTAAACCCACAAAGACGACCTTCAAAGGCGTCATACCAGGTGTAGAGGCCAATTGTACAGGCTCAGTTACACTGGAAGTGGTCTTCGGATCCCCGGATAACTTCCGAAGCGAGGAGTTAATCTTCGACATAGTTCCGTTCCGCGGCAGCTATCATGCACTGCTCGGACGAACCGCGTTTGCAAAGTTCAATGCGGTGCCGCACTACGCATACCTCAAGCTCAAGATGCCTGGCCCTCGAGGAGTCATCACGGTCAACGGAAACACTGAACGCTCCCTCCGAACGGAGGAGCATACATCGGCTCTCGCGGCAGAAGTGCAAAGAAGCCTCTTAAGGCAATTATCGAGTCCGGCCGTTAAGCGACCGGACACCACTAAGCGCGCCCGGAGTAACCTACAGCAAGACCACCTGGCATGTTCCGAGCACGCGTAGCAATGCGGCCCCAACCCCAGCCCTCGCAAAATTGCAAGACCAGTACTCCGCGTACATCATTTCGCTCTGGATATACCATGGGCATTGGGGGAGGGGCACGACCACGGCAGGCCCAGAGTGCGGCTCAACCACACCAGGGGCTCCCAAGCGTGTCACCCTTTTTCTATCCTTTTTTTATTCTTTCTCTTATCCTTAGGACTCCATTTACCAGAGGCCCTGTCCGACAGTAGACCTGCCGAAATCACGATGCAACAGCCAGGGAAGGAGAAAAGCTACGACGAGTATCCAGGTGGTCTCCATTACGAGCATTATACCTGTTTTACACACCATTCCGCAGCCTACCCCTGGAAGGGGACATGCTAAATAGTTCCACCCCTTCCTTATCGCACTATTTGTATCGTTCTGCATTCATGGCAGTATTTCTTGAATAAACAATGCATCGCTTTTTGCCTATAATTGCATTCCTTTCTTATACATATGTTCATTTATGACATGTTGCATCCGTACACTTTGGTACGGCTAAATACACCAGGGGCTTAAGTTCCCCACATTATGGTGTGATAAGTCCGAACACTTTCACAAGTGCGGCACCCCGAACTTATAGCATTATATGCATCGGCTCCGAATCATGTCTTGGGTCAATAGTTGGGTTTGCCCGGCTCCCATGTTTTGGTACCTTACGTTCCGTTATATCGGCTAAGGTAACGCTGGGAGAACCACTGCGATTGTGCCCCAGTTGAGCCGGGCGAGCACCTCAGTGGAGAAAGCTAAAACTGACCATCATGATGAGGCGAGAGCCGGTCGCTGTTCGAGAGGTTTTTTCGAGTCCCTAAAGACTTATGCCGCTTAGAGCGAGGAACCGGCTCTGTCCGGCCCAGGCGTGGATAGCGCCCCAAATTCGGCCTTCCGAACACTAGGGGCTTCGCCGAAATTTAAAATTATAGAATTTTGTGGCTAAGTGAGAGTGTTCAAGCATTATAAGTCCGGTTGCCTTGTTCGTTGTGTTGAGCGCCTCCCTAGATGGACCCAAAAATGCGAACAAGAGCGCTCAAGTTTATGCCAAACACCCCAGCACTCGTGGCATGGGGGCTGAAGCCGACGACTTGCCATCTCTCAGATTTGATAAATGGCCGCACAGAAGGTAATATTTTAAATTAACAAGCGTTGCTTAGCGCATATGAACAAAGTTTTCAGCGCACAGGATAACAAAATGCGAGTCTACTCAAATATTACATCTTTGGAGCACTCACCCGCAATAATGCGGGCACCCTTCAGGACACCCTTATAATACATCTTGGGCGTGCGATACTCCTTGCCCGGCGGTGGCGCATCCGTCACAAGATTCTCAACATCCATCCTGCCCCAGTGCACTTTAGTACGGGCAAGGGCCCGATGGGCACCTTGAATGCAGGCGGAATGCTTGATGACTTCAACCCATGGACAAGCATCCACCAGCCGCCGCACCAGGCCGAAGTAGCTCCCAGGCATGGCCTCTTTGGGCCACAGCCGAACTATGAGACCCTTCATGGCCTGTTCGGCCACCTTGTGGAGCTCGACCAGCTGCTTCAGCTGGTCGCTAAGGGGCACTGGATGTCCGGCCTCAGCATACTGAGACCAGAACACCTTCTCCGTCGAGCTCCCCTCCTCGGCTCTGTAGAAAGCGGCAGCATCGGACACGCTACGGGGCAGACCTGCGAACGCTCCTGGAGAGCTCCGAATTCGGGTAAGTAACAGGTAATTCACTTTTACATGCTTGCTTTGCATGAAGAATGCCTTACCCGCCGCTATTTTCTTCAATGCCTCGATTTCCTGGAGGGCCTTGTGGGCTTCGGCCTTAGCGGCTTTGGCACTCTCAAGAGCCGCCGAAAGCTCGGACTCTCGAGTCTTCGAGTCACGCTCCAAACTCTCATGTTTTTCCATGAGAGCCTGGAGCTCTTGCCGTACCTCCGCCACCCGCGCCTCCTGCTTCTCTCGCTCAGCGTGTTCCGCGGCCGCATTGTGTTCGGCCACGGACACCGCCTCCTTCAGGGTCGCCACCTTGTTCGTAGCCCTTGGAGTTACCACGTTATCCTTGTCATTTCTCTTGCAACCAAATCCATTTCTATAAGGTACAACTTTAGTAAGGTGTTACTCACCTTCCTTTTCCTCGAGCTGCTTCTTGGCACAGCCGAGCTCGCTCTCAGAACACTCGAGGCTCTGCTTCAAGGCATTGACCTCCGCAGTCAGTGCGGCAGAGGTCAGCAGCGCAGCCTACATTCCCATATTGACATCTTTTTGATTAAGACTCCTGCGTATATCTTTTTAGATCCTCAGTCCGGCTTTTCTTTCCGAACACCGAACCGAGCATCAGGGGCTACTGTCTATGCGGTACTATTTTACATATCTTAAAATTCTTACCTCAAAGCCTGTTAGAAGGCTGCTGCAGGCTTCGGTCAGCCCGCTTTTGGCGAGCTGAACCTTCTGAATCACCGCACTCATGACAGTGCGGTGTTCCTCTTTGATGGAAGCGCTGTTGAGCGCCTCCAGCAAGTTATCCGGCGCCTCTGGTTGGACGGAGGCCGCCGGCATCACAGTCTTACCCTTCTTACGAAGGGGCCGCCCGCCGGACTCAGGAACCATTGAAGGTTCCGGTGCGGAGTCCAGTCCAAAGTCCGGGAGGTTGCCCTGCGGCACCTCCGGGGCCTCCTCCTCCTGGTGGGTCCCTTTCCGGGATCCCACCTCGGCGTCGTCAGCGTCACGGGAGGAGGAGGCGGTCGGAAGTGAAGTGCTATTCACATCCGACGTACCCAAGGACCCGCTCGACGAAGCGGGAAGATCGTCCTTGGGCGGACTACAGGGTTGTATGCGGCGTTAAAAGATGCTATGCGACAAAAAGAAAAATTATGAGTTATTCAGGAGTCCGGTTACTTACGATCTTGCCAGGGGCTTGTCCCTTGAGGGCCACTCCTCGTCGCCATCACCGGCATTGGCGGAACAGTCCGGGGGAAGGGTCCTACCCTTCTTGGACCCTTCGGCCTCCCTCGTTGGGGAGGCCTTCCTCTTCTTCTCTCCCCCCCCCGCTAGGGGAGAGGCCTCTTTCTTCTCCTCCTCGTCCTCGTGGGAGGAGTCAGCCTCGGAGTCAACGGACGATGAATCCGATAACACTTGGCGCCGGGAACTCCTCCGGGTTCCCGTGGCCTTCTTCTTCGGCACTACGTAATGTGCCGAGACCAGCAGCCCTGTCAAACGGGCATCCACTGGGTCTTCTGGAAGGGGAGCCGGGTAATTAACCTATCCGGACGTCTCCCGCCAGGCCTGTCAAAGGTATTGGGAGTTTAGATCCCACATAGAGTCAAACTATGAGAAGCAAGTGTCCCATAAAGGATAATATAGCTTACCTCGCCAGCCGGACGCTGCGAGCTGAATCCGCGATCTTCGGTAGCGGATGCGGGAGCCTCGGCGCCCTTGAACAGCACCCTCCAGGCCTCTTCGTACGTAGTGTCGAAGAGCCCGCTCAAGGTCTGGTGCTGTGCTGGATCAAACTCCCACAAGTTGAAGTCCCGCTGTTGGCAGGGGAGAATTCGGCGGATGAGCATGACCAGGATTATGTTGACAAGCTTAAGCTTCTTGTTCACCAGGGTTTGGAGACAGTATTGGAGTCCGGTTAGCTCTTCCAAACTACCCCATAGCAGGCCCTTCTCTTTCCAGGAAGTGAGCCGCATGGGGATGCCAGATCTGAATTCGGGGGCCGCTGCCCATTCAGGGTCACGTGGCTCGGTGATATAGAACCACCCCGATTGCCACCCTTTGATGGTTTCCACAAAGGCGCCCTCGAGCCAGGTGACGTTGGGCATCTTGCCCACCATGGCACCTCCGCATTCCGCTTGGCTTCCCTTCACAACCTTCGGCTTGACATTGAAGGTCTTTAGCCACAAGACGAAGTGGGGCTGGATGCAGAGGAAGGCCTCGCACACAACGATAAACGCCGAGATGTTGAGGATGAAATTCGGGGCCAAATCGTGGAAATCCAGGCCATAGTAGAACATGAGCCCCCGGGCAAAGGGGTGGAGTGGGAAGCCCAGTCCACGGAGGAAATGGGGAAGTAATACCACCCTCTCATGGGGCCTGGTGGAGGGGATGAGCTGCCCCACGTCGGGGAGCCGGTGCGCGATATCGCTGGACAAATATCCGGCACTGCGCAGCTTCTTGATGTGCCCCTCCATAACGGAGGAGGCCATCCACTTGCCTCCCGCTCCGGACATGGCTGGAGAAGGTTGAGGTGAGATGTGCGGACTTGGGCGCTGGAGCTCGAGTGCGCGGAGATGGATAAGCAAAGGAGGAAGAAGGCGTAGGTAAAAAGGTGGATCCTTATCCCCTTATATATGGGCGGACGAAACTATGCGTCCCCACCAGCCTGGTAAAACTCGCTTATCTCCCAAGCACCACAATCAATGGCGCGGTTGGGTTACCCACGTCCATATTGATGAGAATCCCGGAATAAGGGGACACGATCTCTGCTTCGACAAGACGTGCCAAGGAAACCGCCTCGCTAAACGCGCTGAGGTGGTATAATAAAAACGATTCGAGTGAAGGCTTGGTTGCGGTGTGACATCACGCCACAAAATACGTCAGCAGATTAAACGTGTGTAAATATTATTCTCTCTATGGAGGTATGTGGAAATTATTTTGCAGAGCCGGACACTATCCTGGTGTTCACAATCTTCTATGAATTATTTGGAGGAGGAACCTGCCTTGCAATGCCGAAGACAATATGCGCGCCGGACTCGTCGTCATTGAAGCCTGGTTCAGGGGCTACTGAGGGAGTCCTGGACTAGGGGGTGTCCGGATAGCCGAACTATCATCATTGGCCGGATTCCAAGACTATGAAGATACAAGATTGAAGACTTTGTCCCGTGTCCGGATGGGACTTTCCTTGGCGTGGAAGGCAAGCTTGGCAATACGGATATGTAGATCTCCTACCATTGTAACCGACTCTGTGTAACCCTAGCCCTCTCCGGTGTCTATATAAACCAGAGGGTTTTAGTCCATAGGAGGAACAACAATCATACCATAGGCTAGCTTCTAGGGTTTAGCCTCCTTGATCTCGTGGTAGATCTACTCTTGTACTACCCCTATCATCAATATCAATCAAGCAGGAGTAGGGTTTTACCTCCATCGAGAGGGCCTGAACCTGGGTAAAAACATTGTGTCCCTTGTCTCCTGTTACCGTCCGCCTAGACGCACACTTCAGGACCCCCTACCCGAGATCCGCCGGTTTTGACACCGACACTAGTGCCAGTTTCTGTTTTTTCCTTGTTTTTGAGTTCTACAGAAAAGGAATACCAAACGGAGTCCAATTGACGTGCCAATTTTTGACGATTTTTTATGGACCAAAAGAAGCCCCCGGAGTAAAAGAGTTGGGCCAGAAGAGTCCCGAGCCATCCATGAGGGTGGAAGGTGAGCCCTACCCCCCTAGACGCGCCCCCCTGCCTCGTGGATGACTCGGATACCCCCCCCCCCACCCCACCCCTTCACGTGAGACCCACGCCAAAAATTCCTATAAATACAGAAACCTCCAGAAATAAACATAGGTCGGGAGTTCCGCCGCCACAAGCCTCTGTAGCCACCTAAAACCAATCGGGACCCTGTTCCGGCACCCTGCCGGAGGGAAGATCCCTCATCGGTGGCCATATTAATCATCCCGGTGCTCTCCATGATGAGGAGGGAGTAGTTCACCCTCGGGGCTGAGGGTATGTACCAGTAGCTATGTGTTTGATCTCTCTCTCTCTCTCATGTTCTTGATTCGGCACGATCTTGATGTACCGCGAGCTTTGCTATTATAGTTGGATCTTATGATGGTTCCCCCCCCCCCTCTACTCTCTTGTGATGGATTGAGTTTTCCCTTTGAAGTTATCTTATCGGATTGAGTCTTTAAGGATTTGAGAACACTTGATGTATGTCTTGCATGTGCTTATCTGTGGTGACAATGGGATATTCACGTGATCTACTTGATGTATGTTTTGGTGATCACCTTGCGAGTTTTGTGACCTTGTGAACTTATGCATAGGGGTTGGCACACGTTTTCGTCTTGACTCTCCGGTAGAAACTTTGGGGCACTGTAGGATCGAAAGTATGTCTAGAGGGGGGGTGATTAGACTACTTGACCAAATAAAAGCTTATCCTTTTCCCAATTTTAGTCTTTGGCAGATTTTAGCTAACTTAGCACAAGTCAAGCAATCTTAACACAATTAAAGCAAGCATGCAATGAGTATATGAGCAGCGGAAAGTAAAGCATGCAACTTGCAAGAATGTAAAGGGAAGGGTTTGGAGAATTCAAACGCAATTGGAGACACAGATGTTCTTGCCGTTGTTCCGATAGGTGGTGCTATCGTACATCCACGTTGATGGAGACTTAAACCCACAAAGGGTAACGGTTGCGCGAGTCCACGGAGGGCTCCACCCACGAAGGGTCCACGAAGAAGCAACCTTGTCTATCCCACCATGGTCGTCTGATACATCTCCAACGTGTCTATAATTTTTGATTGCTCTATGCTACTTTATCTACTGTTTTAGGCAATATTGGGCTTTATTATCCACTTTTATATTATTTTTGGGACTAACCTATTAACCGAAGGCCCAGCCCAGATTTGCTGTTTTATGCCTATTTCAGTGTTTCGAGGAAAAGGAATATCAGACGGAGTCAAAACGGAACGAAATCAACTAGAGAAGTTAATTTTGGAAGGAAACCAACCTGATGGGCTTGGAGTGCATGCCAGGGGAGTCCCGGGCTGCCCACGAGGGTGGAAGGCGCGCCCTCCCCCCTGGGTGCGCCCCCCTACCTCGTGAGTTGCCCGGAGGTCCACCGACGTACCCCCTGCACCCATATATACCTACGTACCCTAAAACTTCCAGAACAGAAGATAGCTCGGGAGTTCCGCCGCCGCAAGCCTCTGTAGCCACCAAAAACCAATCGGGACCCTGTTCTGGCACCCTGCTAGAGGGGTATCCCATCACCGGAGGCCATCTTCATCATCCCGGCGCTATCCATGACGAGGAGGGAGTAGTTCACCCTCGGGGCTGAGGGTATGTACCAGTAGCTATGTGTTTGATCTCTCTCTCTCGTGTTCCCTTTATGGCACGATCTTGATGTATCCCGAGCTTTGCTATTATAGTTGGATCTTATGATGTTTCTCCCTCTCTACTCTCTTGTGATGAATTGAGTTTCCCCTTTTGAAGTTATCTTATTGGATTGAGTCTTTTATGAACACTTGATGTATGTCTTGCGTGGGATAACCATGGTGACAATGGGTTATTCTATTGATCCACTTGATGTATGTTTTGGTGATCAACTTGCGGGTTTCGTGACACTTGGGAACCTATGCATAGGGGTTGGCACACGTTCTTGACTCTCCGGTAGTAGCTTTGGGGCACTCTTTGAAATACTTTTATGTTGGTTGGATGAATCTGAGATTGTGTGATGCATATCGTTTAATCATGCCCACGGATACTTGAGGTGACAATGGAGTATCTAGGTGACATTAGGGTTTTGCTTGATTTGTATCTTAAGGTGTTATTCTAGTACGAACTCTTTTATAGATCGATCCAAAAGAATAGCTTTGTGGTGGTTTCGTACCCGACCATAATCTCTACGTTTGTTCTCTGCTATTAGTGGCTTTGGAGTGACTCTTTGTTGCAGGTTGAGGGATTGTCATATGTTCTATCTATGTTATTATTGTTGAGAGAACTTACACTAGTGAAAGTATGAACCCTAGGCCTTGTTTCCTATCATTGCAATACCGTTTACGCTCACTTTTACCGCTTGTTACCTTGCTGTTTTTATTATTTCAGATTACAAAAACCTATATCTACTATCTATTTTGCACTTGTATCACCATCTCTTCGCTGAACTAGTGCACCCATACAATTTGCCATTGTATTGGGTGTGTTGGGGACACAAGAGACTTTTTGTTATTTGGTTGCAGGGTTGCTTGAGAGAGACCATCTTCATCCTACGCCTCCTACGGATTGATAAACCTTAGGTCATCCACTTGAGGGAAATTTGCTACTGTCCTACAAACCTGTGCACTTGCAGGCCCAACAACGTCTACAAGAAGAAGGTTGTGTAGTAGACATCAAGCTCTTTTCTGCGCCGTTGCCGGGGAGGCTAGGTAAGTGAAGGTATATCTTTAGATCTTGCAATTGAATCTTTTTGTTTCTTGTCTTAGCACTAGTCTAGTTTATAAAAGAAAACTACAAAAAAAATGGAGTTGAGTTTGTCTCATACGCTTCACCTTTTTAATATCTTTCGTGAGTATGATGGAAAGGATAATTGTGCTCAAGTGCTAGAAGAAGAAATCTATAGAATGTTTGGAACTAAATATGTGAATGATGAGCATGATTGCAATGTTGTTAGTACGAATCCTTTGAATATCCAAGATGCTAATGATGATTGCTCTAGTTATGATGAAAATGCCTCCTATAAGCATGTCAATTTTTGTGGAGTGCATTGGGCTTGCAAGGACACACCAAATAGGGAATATAGATATCGTAAGAGGCATAAGCACTTAGAAACTAAATTGTTGCAAGAAAGGCTAGATGTTTGTGCTGAAAATTTAAATTTTCTTGGCCGTACTTGTGGACTTTGCAATGAAAGTGGTCATTTAGCTATCCGATGCAAATTGTTTCATGATCTAATCGTGTCCAAAAATTGTGATGTGTTGATTTCCCTTGCACATTATAATGAGCTTAGCTTGCTTATGGGTTGCGAAGAAATGAAACGTTTAACTAATTATCTTCCAGAATTTGCCCGTTGCAAACTTCTTGGTTTTGATCTAGAGGAAATTTATATGTATTGTGCGGTGAATTGTATTGAAAATCCTTATATTGCCAATTACATAAGGAAAAGAAAGCAAATGGAAGATGATGAGAATACTAATGAAAGGGAAGAGGCTTCCCAATCTCCTCCTATTATTTCTTATGATGAATCAGGTAACGAGGAGGAGCCTTCTATTCAACCAATCTCATCAATAAGGAGCTCAAAGAGGAAGGTTGAACTCACACATAATGTGAAGAAGAAGAAGAAAAGAAGGAGCAACAAAGGTAGAAAGGTATCCCTCCCAAATGATGTTGCTCCTACTACTCATTGTGATGATGATAATTGCTATACTATCGGTGCTATCAATATTTTCAATGATGAGAGTGATTATGCTTACGATATGAAAGGGCCCAAGCTTGGGGAAGCTATGTTTGATTGGGATGAAATATTTGAGAATATATTTGCTGGAATTAATGTTTTTCCCAAGCTTGGGGATGCTATGTTTAATGAAGATGATACTTTTAGCATCCCAAGTTTTGATATGCAAAGTTGTTATGATGATAGCATGCCTCCTACCTATGATGATTATATTGATGGAAGTGGGTTCGGAAGAGTGTCAACTTTAGGAATTAGTGATCCCACTATTTTGGAGGATGTTGAATCTTATTCTGATGAATATGAAAGTGGATTTGGAAGAGTGTCAACTTTACTTAGTGATTCCACTATCTTGGGAGAGGTTTCAATCGATTATGATGAGAACGAAGTTGCTACTTATGATGACTATTGTGATGAAACTTATTCTATAAAAAGTAGTGATGATTATATTTACAAATCTTGTCATGATTACCCTTTTTCTGAACATTACTCTTTTAATGTGGAAACAATTTTTAGTGTTCAAGTCTCTTATGATACTCCCACTATTATTCATGAGAAGAAATTTGCTTATGTGGAGAGTAGAAAATTTTCTATGCTTGTAGATCATGAAAAGAATGCTTTAGGTGCTGGTTATATTGTTGAATTCATTCATGATGCTACTGAAAATTATTATGAGGGAGGAACATATGCATGTAGGAATTGCAATAATGTCAAGTTTCATCTCTATGTGCTTAAATTCTTGAAGTTATGCTTGTTGTACCATCCTATGCTAGTTGATTATTGTTCCCATAAGTTGTTTGCTCACAAAATACCTATGCATAGGAAGTGGGTTAGACATAAATGTGCTAGTCATGTGCTTCATGATGCTCCCGTTATGTTTCAATTCTTATCTTTTATGTGAGCATCATTGTCATCATCATGCCTAGCTAAAAGGCATTAAAGAAAAGCGCTTGTTGGGAGACAACCCAATATTTATCCTTACTGTTTTTGTGTGTCCACATGATTATGCTACTGTAGTAATCATGTTTTATAGCTTTTGTTTCAATAAAGCACCAAGTAGAAGCTTTGGGAAGACTTGGGTGAAGTTTATGTGATCTTGCTGTGAAAAACAGAAACTTTAGTGCTCACGAGATTAGCTGCCATTTTTTACTGGGAGTGATTTTAGGTTGATTATTTTTGCAGATGATTAATCGACAAATTTCTCAGGTCCAGCAATTTATTTCATAATTTTTGGGGTTCCAGAAGTATACGTTTTATACAGATTACTACAGACTGTTCTGTTTTTGACAGATTCTGTTTTCTATGTGTTGTTTGCTTATTTTGATGAATCTATGAGTAGTATCGGAGGGTATGAACCATAGATAAGTTAGAATAAAGTAGATATTACACCAATATGAATTTAGAATGAGTTCATTACAGTACCTAAGTGGTGGTTTTATTTTCTTATACTAACGGAGCTTACGAGTTTTGTTTTGAGTTTTGTGTGGTTGAAGTTTTCAAGTTTTGGGTAAGGATTCGATGGACTATGGAATAAGAAGTGCCAAGAACCTAAGCTTGGGTATGCCCAAGGCACCCCAAGGTAATATTCAAGGACAACCAAGCAACTAAGCTTGGGGATGCCCCGGAAGGCATCCCCTCTTTCGTCTTCATCTATCGGTAAGTTTACTTGGAGCTATATTTTTATTCACCACATGATATGTGTTTTGCTTGGAGCGTCATTTTATTTTGTTAGTATTTGCTTGCTGTTTGAATAAGTATCAAGATCTGAAATTCTTTAATGAGAGAGAGCCTTACACAAATTGGAATTTGCTAGAATGCTCATAGTACTTCACTTATATCTTTTGAGCGTGATAGTTTTTGCTCTAGTACTTCACTTATATATTTTAGAGCACGGTGGTAGTTTTATTTTGAAGAAATATATGAAATCTCATGCTTCACTTATATTATTTTGAGAGTCTTTAATAGCATGGTAATTTGCTTAATGTTAATATACTTAGTGTTCAAGATATGTGAAACTTTCTTTTGAGTGAATTGAATACTAAGATAAATTTAATGCTTAATAATTGTTTTGAGATATGGAGGTAACAATATCAAAGTCGTGCTAGTTGAGTAGTTGTGAATTTGAGAAATACTTGTGTTGAAGTTTGCAAGTCCCATAGCATGCACGTATGGGTAAAGTTGTGTAACAAATTTGAAGCATGAAGTGTACCTGGCTTGTGCATCTTTATGAGTGGCGGTTGGGGACGAGCGATGGTCTTTTCCTACCAATCTATCCCCCTAGGAGCATTGTGCGTAGTACTTGATTTTTGATGGCTTTTAAATTTTTGCAATAAGTATATGAGTTCTTTTGACTAATGTTGAGTCCATGGATTATACACACTTTTACCTTTCCGCATTTGCTAGCCTCTTCAGTACCGTGCATTGCCCTTTCTCACATTGAGAGTTGGTGCAAACTTCGCCGGTGCATCCAAACCCCATGATACGATACGATCTATCACACATAAACCTCCTTATATCTTCCTCAAAACAGCCACCATACCTACCTATTATGGCATTTCCATAGCCATTCCGAGATATATTGCCATGCAACTTTCCACCGTTCTGTTCATCATGACATACTTTACTTTTGTCATATTGCCATTGCATGATCTTGTAGTTGACATTGTATTTGTGGCAAAGCCACCATGCATTATTTTCCATACGTGTCACTCTTGATTCATTGCACCATCCCGGTACACCGCCGGAGGCATTCATATAGAGTCATACTTTGTTCTAAGTATCGAGTTGTAATTGTTGAGTTGTAAGAAAAATAAAAGTGTGATGATTATCATTATTAGAGCATTGTCCCAAGTGAGGAAAGGATGATGGAGACTATGATTCCCCCATAAGTCGGGATGAGACTCCGGATGAAAAAAAAAGAGGCCATTAAAAAAATGAGAGAAAGGCCCAAACAAATAAAAAATGAGAGAAAAAGAGAGAAGGGACAATGTTACTATCCTTTTACCACACTTGTGCTTCAAAGTAGCACCTTGTTCTTCATGTAGTGAGTCTCATATGTTTGTGCTTCAAAGTAGCACCATGTTTTTCATATAGTGAGTCTCATATATTGTCTTGTTCATACTAGTGGGAATTTTTCATTATAGAACTTGGCTTGTATATTCCTACAATGGGCTTCCTCAAATGCCCTAGGTCTTCATGAGCAAGCAAGTTGGATGCACACCCACTAGTTTTCTTTTGTTGAGCATTCATAGCTCTGGTGCATCCGTTGCATGGCAATCCCTACTCCTCATGTTGACATCAATTGATGGGCATCTCCATAGCCCGTTGATTATCCTCGTCAATATGAGACTTTCTCCTTTTTTGTCTTCTCCACACAATCCCCATCATCATATTCTATTCCACCCATAGTGCTATATCCATGGCTCGCGCTCATGTATTGCGTGAAGGTTGAAAACGTTTGAGATTATTTGAGTATAAAACAATTGCTTGGCTTGTCATCGGGGGTATAGAAGTTGGGAACATCTTTGTGTGACGAAAATGAAGCATAGCCTAACTATATGATTTTGTAGGGATGAACTTTCTTTGGCCATGTTATTTTGAGAAGACATGATTGCTTTGATTAGTATGCTTGAAGTATTATTATTTTTATGTCAATATGAACTTTTGTCTTGAATCATTGGGATCTGAATATTCATATCACAATTAAGAAGATTTACATTGAAATTATGCCAAAGTATCACTCCGCATCAAAAATTCTTTTTTTATCATTTACCTACTCAAGGACGAGCAGGAATTAAGCTTGGGGATGCTTGATACGTCTCCAACGTATCTATAATTTTTGATTGCTCCATGCTACTTTATCTACTGTTTTAGGCAATATTGGGCTTTATTATCCACTTTTATATTATTTTTGGGACTAACCTATTAACCGGAGGCCCAGCCCAGATTTTCTGTTTTATGCCTATTTCAGTGTTTCAAGGAAAAGGAATATCAGACGGAGTCAAAACGGAACGAAATCAACTAGAGAAGTTAATTTTGGAAGGAAACCAACCTGATGGGCTTGGAGTGCATGCCAGGGGAGTCCCGGGCTGCCCACGAGGGTGGAGGGCGCGCCCTCCCCCTGGGTGCGCCCCCCTACCTCGTGAGTTGCCCGGAGGTCCACCGACGTACCCCCTGCACCCATATATACCTACGTACCCTAAAACTTCCAGAACGGAAGATAGCTCGGGAGTTCCGCCGCCGCAAGCCTCTGTAGCCACCAAAAACCAATCGGGACCCTGTTCTGGCACCCTGCCAGAGGGGTATCCCATCACCGGAGGCCATCTTCATCATCCCGGCGCTATCCATGACGAGGAGGGAGTAGTTCACCCTCGGGGTTGAGGGTATGTACCAGTAGCTATGTGTTTGATCTCTCTCTCTCTCTCTCTCTCTCTCTCTCTCTCTCTCTCGTGTTCCCTTTATGGCACGATCTTGATGTATCCCTAGCTTTGCTATTATAGTTGGATCTTATGATGTTTCTCCCCCTCTACTATCTTGTGATGAATTGAGTTTCCCCTTTTGAAGTTATCTTATTGGATTGAGTCTTTTATGAACACTTGATGTATGTCTTGCGTGGGATAACCGTGGTGACAATGGGCTATTCTATTGATCCACTTGATGTATGTTTTGGTGATCAACTTGCGGGTTTCGTGACACTTGGGAACCTATGCATAGGGGTTGGCACACGTTCTGACTCTCCGGTAGTAGCTTTGGGGCACTCTTTGAAATACTTTTGTATTGGTTGGATGAATCTGAGATTGTGTGATGCATATCATATAATCATGCCCACGGATACTTGAGGTGACAATGGAGTATCTAGGTGACATTAGGGTTTTGGTTGATTTGTATCTTAAGGTGTTATTCTAGTACGAACTCTTTTATAGATCGATTCGAAAGAATAGCTTTGTGGTGGTTTCGTACCCGACCATAATCTCTACGTTTGTTCTCCGCTATTAGTGGCTTTGGAGTGACTCTTTGTTGCATGTTGAGGGATTGTCATATGTTCTATCTATGTTATTATTGTTGAGAGAACTTACACTAGTGAAAGTATGAACCCTAGGCCTTGTTTCCTATCATTGCAATACCGTTTACGCTCACTTTTACCGCTTGTTACCTTGCTGTTTTTATTATTTCAGATTACAAAAACCTATATCTACTATCTATTTTGCACTTGTATCATCATCTCTTCGCCGAACTAGTGCACCTATACAATTTGCCATTGTATTGGGTGTGTTGGGGACACAAGAGACTTTTTGTTATTTGGTTGCAGGGTTGCTTGAGAGAGACCATCTTCATCCTACGCGTCCTACGGATTGATAAATCTTAGGTCATCCACTTGAGGGAAATTTGCTACTGTCCTACAAACCTGTGCACTTGCAGGCCCAACAACGTCTACAAGAAGAAGGTTGTCTAGTAGACATCATCGTCTCCCAGGAAGGACTTGCCTCACCAGTGATAGATCTTCACGAAGTAGGCGATCTCCTTGCCCTTACAAACTCCTTGGTTCAACTCCACAATCTTGTCGGAGGCTCCCAAGTGACACCTAGCCAATCTAGGAGACACCATTCTCCAAGAAGTAACAAATGGTGTGTTGATGATGAACTCCTTTCTCTTGTGCTTCAAATGATAGTCTCCCCAACACTCAACTCTCTCTCACAGGATTTGGATTTGGTGAAAGAAGGTTTGAGTGGAAAGCAACTTGGGGAAGGCTAGAGATCAAGATTCATATGGTAGGAATGGAATATCTTGGCCTCAACATAAGTGTAGGTGGTTCTCTCTCAGAAAATGCAAGTTGGAAGTGTAGGTTCGTTCTGATGGCTCTCTCCATGAATGAAGAGGAGGTGGAGGGGTATATATAGCGTCCACACAAAATCTAACTGTTACACACAACTTGCCAATCTTGGTGGGACCGAATTGAGAAACTCGGTCGGACCGATTCAGCAAATCTAGTGACCGTTAGGATTTTCGGTGGGACCAACATGCAACTCGGTAGGACCGATATGGTTAGGGTTAGGGCATAACGTAATCTTGGTGAGACCGATTACACAAACTCGGTAGGACCAATTTTGGTAATAAGCTAACCAAAGAGTTGGTCAGGTAAACTCGGTGGGACCGGTTCGCTCATTTCGGTGAGACCGAAATGTTACGAAAAGGAAACAGAGAGTTTACATTGCAATCTCGGTGGGACCGATCGCTCATCTCGGTGGTACCAAAACGTTACGAAGGGAAACAGAGAGATTACAATCCCATCTCGGTTAGACCGAGATCCCTATCGGTGAGACCGATTTGCCTAGGGTTTGTGGCAGTGGCTATGACATATGAACTCGGTGGCGCCGGATAGAAAGAATCAGTGGGGCCGAGTTTGACTTTTGGTTTAGGTCATCTGTGGATGTGAGAAAGTAGTTGAGGGCTTTGGAGCATATCACTAAGTATTTTGAGCAGGTAAGCCATTAAGCAACACCTCATCCCTCCTTGATAGTATTTGCTTTTCCTATAGACTCAATGTGATCTTGGATCACTGAAATATAAAATGTAGAGTCTTGAGCTTTGAGCTTGAGCCAATCCTTTTGTCCTTAGCATTTTGAGGGGTCCACTTTTCTCATCCATGCCATGCCAATCATTGAGCTTTCCTGAAATATTTAACTTGAAGTAGCATTAGCTCAATGAGCTATATGTTGTTAGGAATTACCAAAACCACCTAGGGATAGTTGCACTGTCAGGCACTCTTTGAAGTAGTTTGTGTTGGTTGAATAGATGAATCTGTGATTGTGTAATGCATATCGTATAATCATGCCCACGAATACTTGAGGTGACATTGGAGTATCTAGGTGACATTAGGATTTTGGTTGATTTGTGTCTTAAGTTGTTATTCTAGTACAAACTCTATGATAGATCGAACGGAAAGAATAGCTTCGTGTTATTTTACTACGGACTCTTGAATAGATCGATCAAAAAGGATAACTTTGAGGTGGTTTTGTACCCTACAATAATCTCTTCGTTTGTTCTCCGCTATTAGTGACTTTGGAGTGACTCTTTGTTGCATGTTGAGGGATAGTTATATGATCCAGTTATGTTATTATTGTTGAGAGAACTTGCACCAGTGAAAGTATGAACCTTAGGCCTTGTTTCCTAGCATTGCAATATCGTTTACGCTCACTTTTACCACTTGTTACCTTGCTGTTTTTATATTTTCAGATTACAAAAACCTATATCTACCATCCATATTGCACTTGTATTACCATCTCTTCGCCGAACTAGTGCACCTATACAATTTGCCATTGTATTGGGTGTGTTGGGGACACAAGAGACTCTTTGTTATTTGGTTGCAGGGTTGTTTGAGAGGGACCATATTCATCCTACGCCTCCCACGGATTGATAAACCTTAGGTCATCCACTTGAGGGAAATTTGCTACTGTCCTACAAACCTCTGCACTTGGAGGCCCAACAATGTCTACAAGAAGAAGGTTGTGTAGTAGACATCACTCAACTTCACACCTTGTAACACAGGAAAGAACACTTTCTTTGACTAATCCATTTTGAACTTCTTCAAAACTTTATCAAGGTATGTGCTTTGTGAAAGTCCAATTAAGCGTCTTGATCTATCTCTATAGATCTTGATGCCCAATATATAAGCAGCTTCACCAATGTATTTTATGCTATCAAGGAATTCTATTCAAGTATCCTTTTATGCTATGAAGAAATTCTATATCATTTCCAAACAACAATATGTCATCCACATATAATATTAGAAATGCTACAGAGCTCCCACTCACTTTCTTGTAAATGCAGGCTTCTCCAAAAGTCTGTATAAAACCATATGCTTTGATCACCTCATCAAAGCGTATATTCCAATTCCGAGATGCTTGCACCAGTCCATAAATGGATCGCTGGAGCTTGCACACTTTGTTAGCATCTTTAGGATCGAATAAACCTTCTAGTTGCATCATATACAACTCTTCTTAAGAAATCCATTAAGGAATGCAGTTTTGACATCCATTTGCCAGATTTCAAAATCATAAAATGCGGCAATTGCTAACATGATTCAGACAGACTTAAGCATCGCTACGGGTGAGAAGGTCTCATTGTAGTCACTCCTTGAACTCGTCAGAAACCTTTCGCGACAAGTCGAGCTTTGTAGACAGTAACATTACCATCAGCGTTAGTCTTCTTCTTGAAGATCCATTTATTCTCTATGGCTTGCCGATCATCGGGGAAGTCAACCAAAGTCTATAGTTTGTTCTCATACATGGATCCCATCTCGGATTTCATCGCCGCGGAATCTGGGCTTGCTACCTCTTGAGCACTCCGTTGGTTTTCCCTTGAAGAGGAAAGGGTCATGCAGCAAAGTAGCGTAAGTATTTCCCTCAGTTTTTGAGAACCAAGGTATCAATCCAGTAGGAGGCTCCATGCAAGTCCCTCGTACCTACACAAATAAACAAGAACCTCGCAACCAACGCAATAAAGGGGTTGTCAATCCCTTCACGGCCACTTGCGAAAGTGAGATCTGATAGAGATAATAAGATAAGATAAATATTTTTGGTATTTTTATGATATAGATTGAAAAGTAAAGATTGCAAATAAAGATAGACCAGAAACTTATATGATAAAAGATAGACCCCGGGGCCATAGGTTTCACTAGTGGCTTCTCTCAAGATAGCATAAGTATTATGGTGGGTGAACAAATTACTGTCGAGCAATTGATAGAGAAGTGCATAGTTATGAGAATATCTAGGCATGATCATGTATATAGGCATCACGTCCGCAACAAGTAGACTGACTCCTGCCTGCATCTACTACTATTACTCCACACATCGACCGCTATCCAGCATGCATCTAGAGTATTAAGTTCATAAGAACAGAGTAACGCATTAAGAAAGATGACATGATCTAGAGGGATAAACTCAAGCAATATGATATAAACCCCATCTTTTTATCCTCGATGGCAACAATACAATACGTGCCTTGCTGCCCCTGCTGTCACTGGGAAAGGACACTGCAAGATTGAACCCAAAGCTAAGCACTTCTCCCATTGCAAGAAAGATCAATCTAGTAGGCCAAAGCAAACTGATAATTCGAAGAGACTTGCAAAGATAACCAATCATACATAAAAGAATTCAGAAGAGATTCAAATATTTCTTATAGATAAACTTGATCATAAACCCACAATTCATCGAATCTCGACAAACACACTACAAAAAGAGTTACATCGAATAGATCTCCAAGAAGATCAAGGAGAACTTTGTATTGAGATTCAAAGAGAGAGAAGAAGCCATCTAGCTAATAACTATGGACCCGAAGGTCTGTGGTAAACTACTCACAACTCTTCGGAGAGGCTATGGTGTTGATGTAGAAGCCCTCCGTGGTCGATTCCCCCTCCGGTGGAGCGCGGGCGAAGGCTCCAAGATGGAATCTCGCGGATACAGAAGGTTGCATCCATGGAAATAGGGTTTCGTGGTGCTCCTGGATGTTTTCAGGGTACATAGATATATATAGGCGAAGGAGGTAGGTCAGGCGAGCCATGAGGGGCCCACGAGGGTGGGGGCACGCCCACCCCCCTAGCGCACCTTGCACCCTCGTGGCTGCCTCGATTGCTTCTTGACGTCCACTCCAAGTCTCCTGGATTGCGTTTGTTCCAAAAAGATCGCTCCCGAAGGTTTCATTCCGTTTGGACTCCATTTGATATTCCTTTTCTTTGAAACACTAAAATAGGCAAAAAAACAACAATTCGGGCTGAGCCTCCGGTTAGTAGGTTAGTCCCAAAAATGATATAAAAGTGTAAAGTAAAGCCCATAAACATCCAAAACAGGTAATATAATAGCATGGAACAATCAAAAATTATAGATACGTTGGAGACGTATTAGGGCTCATCATCGCTTCCTCATAGTTCGTAGGTTCGTCATGGTCTAGTAACATGACTTCCAGAACAGGATTACCATACCACTCTGGTGCGGAACGTGCTCTGGTTGACCTATGAGGTTCGTTAGTAACTTGGTCTGAAGTTTCATGATCATTATCATTAGCTTCCTCACTAGTTGGTGTAGTTATCATAGGAACGCTTTTCTGTGATGAGCTACTTTCCAATTCGAGAGAAGGTACAATTACCTCATCAAGTTCTACTTTCCCCCCACTCACTTCTTTCGAGAGAAACTCCTTCTCTAGAAAGGATCCATTCTTAGCAACAAAGATCTTGCCTTCGGATCTGTGATAGAAGGTGTACCAAACAGTTTCTTTTGGGTATCCTATGAAGACGCACTTCTCCGATTTGGGTTCGAGCTTATCAGGTTTAAGCTTTTTCACATAAGCATGGCAACCCCAGACTTTAAGAAACGACAGCTTAGGTTTCTTGCCAAACCACAGTTCATACATTGTCATCTCAACGGATTTAGACGGTGCCCTATTTAAAGTGAATGCAGCTGTCTCTAATGCATAACCCCAAAATGATAGTGGTAAATCGGTAAGATACATCATAGATCGCACCATATCTAATAAAGTACGGTTATGACGTTCGGACACACCATTACGTTGTGGTGTTCCAGGTGGTGTGAGTTGTGAAACTATTCCACATTGTTTTTTTTTGAGAACTCACTGACAGTAGGAGAGGCTCCTATTGACTTTGAAATTAATAAAACATCAGGATCAGGGAAGGTGTGCCCCAAAAATTACAAGGTAAAACTCTGAGTAAAAGTAGACAAATTACTGTAGAAGTCTAGACAAAATCAGACTAGGGGGTACAAGTCAGACGGTGGCCACCAAATCTCTGATGAAGGGGTTGTCGCGGGAGAGCTGATCCACGGACACCTATGGGGCCGGCGGACCGAGCCCCTTTCGGTTCGGCGGGGGGCGGAGATTGCGCGAAGAGCAGATTGAGGCGGAGCACACGAGCGGTTTACCCAGCTTCGGAGCTCTCCGGAGAGATAATACTCCTACTGCTGCATGTCTGATTGTATTGAGTTCTTGCTCGGGAGCGCTGAGTGCTACAGTACACACTAGCTGCTAACGAGACCGAGCGTGAGTGTTTTCTGCCTCCCAAAAACCCCCCCTCTACGTTGCGCATGGGCCTCCTTTTATATGCTCAAGGGGTCACCGACAGGTGGCAACGTAGGCAAGGGTAAAAATGTAAAAAGTGTTGCGGTTGGTACAACTACTTGTACAGTGTATCATACCTAACCCTGACGGCGGGGGACAAAGGCATTAAATGCCCGTCTGCGTCGCCCAAACAGTGCAAAAAAGGGACCGTCAGGGGCGCCACCGCTTGCCACGATGGCGATCTTGTCAGCGTCGCTTGCCACCTCGCACCACTGGCTGCACAGCCTCTTGCCACGCCCTCCTGGAAAGGTCCCATGGCGACACGTTGGTGGATGTGCTGGAGTGCAGGTACAGAGTGGTAGCTTGCCGCGGCAAGCGCCTTGCCGCGGTCGTTGTCTTGTCGCGTCCGGAAGCTTGTCGCTCACTAGGCCTTGCCGGGACGCGTGGCGTGTCGCGGCAAGTTCCTTGAGATGCCTTGGTTGGCCTTCCCGGCAAGCTCCTCTTGCCTGGGTCTTGTCTCCTTGACTTGAATACTTTGTTCTTGAATGGCTCCAAAGGAATCACGGAGGACCTTGGCGGTCACCCGGCAAGCCTTGCCGCGGGGTGCTGCGACTGCCCGTGCACAAGTTCGGGATACTAGGCTACCCCTACTCTAGTACACCGACAGGAGCCCCCGGGCCTGGGCCACACACGGTGCCGAGCGCTGTTGGGCCAGGCCCAAAACAGGGCACGGGCACGCGAGGCCTGGGTTACACCGTATCTTACTCTGTATCCATCGCGCCCTCCCCTAACGGCACGCGTTGAATGCGGCGTCGTGGGAGAGATCGTGGGTGGTTTCTTTATTCAGAAAGGCGGAACGTCCGCCCCCTCCCTCTTTATAAGCAGGGGAAACAAGGGCAGTTCGTCCACCTCGCCAGTTGCTATTCCAATCTCAGAAATCCTCCGCCGCTCTCCCCCTTCTTCCCAAAGCCGAAAGAGAGCAGCGCTCCGCCCTCCATCGCCACCAGCACCACCAACGCCGTCGATCTCCCCCACCACCTCCGCCATGGCTCCGAAAGCCAGCAAGGGGAAGGCCGTGAAGTCGACCGAGGCGCAGCGGCTCGCGGCGCTGCGAAGGGAGCAGACAACCTCCCCCGCCCCCCCCCCCCCCCAGCTCGCCGCGAAGGAGTTGAGGGAGTACTACTACCTCTTCTGGTCGACAGAGACGCGAGCGCATCCGCGCACGAAGGTACTCTCCGCCGCCGCTTCGGAACGGGCTCCAAATGGATATCCCTTCTTCGCGCTGTTCTTCTACTGCGGGCTCTGCCCGCCTTTCTCTGAATTTTTCTGCGACATCATGAACACCTACGGGTTCCACCTCCTTGACTTCACCCCCAATGCCGTTCTGACTATGGCAGTTTTCGCACATCTCTGCGAAAACTTTGTCGGAGTCCATCCAAATGTCGCTCTTTTCCGCCACTTCTTTATGCCCCGAGTCGAGAGAGGAGAGCCTTTATCCGGCGGAATCGCCTGGATCTCGAGAGCCGGCAAGAAGGAAGCGTATCTGGAGGGAGAGCTCCGCGGCAAGTGGGAGGAGTGGAGAGCAGACTGGTGCTGGATCGTCGAGGAGAACCCGCGGCCGTTTACTGCCCAGCGCCAAGCCCCAGTAGCGCGCGGCAACGATTGGAGCAGCGTGGCCCCGGAAGATGATAGGCTGAAGATTGCCATCACCCGGATCCTACGCCTCAGGCTTGCCGGGCTCACTGTAGGCGCCGTTGGCGCAGATTTTCTTCGCCGCCGCATCGCCCCCCTGCAGGAGAGGAGGAGACCCGCCTGGGAGTTCGGGGGTGCGGCGGACATCATGAGGCTGTGCCCGGGCCTCAACTTCAACTTCACTGTCCTGGAGCTGGACGTGATGCTCAAGGAACTGTTCAAGCACGACCCTCAACATCCCGAATGGTTCAGGTTGCCGAAGGGTGTCGTTCCGCTGTGCAACAATTCCTCGCTCGACCGCATCCGTGCAATGATGCCACTGTGTGATTCGCATGGAATTGTACCAACTTGGCAAGAGCCTGTAGATGACGCTGTGCGGGAGTTCTTCGACGGCTTGGTAGAAGTGCTGGTCCGCGCCGATGAGCAGAAGAGCCTCACCCGCGACACCACCGATGCGGAGATGGAGCGCATCGCCACTAGGGCGGAAGAGGCGGCGGCAGCCGCTACCGCGGGCGAGTTTGAATTCACCGTGGAGGAGGCAGAGGCAGCAGAGGCGGCAAGCCTCACCGAGCGAGAGTGGCTTGCCGGCGAGGAAGAGCTTGCCGGCGAGGGAGAGCTTGCCGAGCCTGAAGCCAAGTCGAGCGAGGCCGCCGAGGGTGCGAGCGGCTCGTCGAAGACCGACTCCTCTTCTTCCTCATCCACAGACAGCCCGCCGCAAGCAGAGCCCCCAGCTCCACCAAGGAGGCGTCTCCGCAAGGTTGGGGACGTAGCAGGGCGGCAGAGGGGTGAACAGCCGCCACGCCGCGCGACATGCTCTACCGTGGCAAGTACTGTTGCCGAGGGAGCGCCTCACGCCGTAGCAGCAACTAGAGTGGGGTCCTCCCAGGCCGCCGCTTCTGGTCCAGCCGCTTCCCCCGCCAAGCGGTTAAGGGAACCCACTCCTCCGCCTCGTCGCGCCGAAGGTGGGCCGGACTTCGACCTCTCCGCGCTCAGCTCCGACGAGGAAGAAGAAGAGTAAGATTCTTTGCTGTACTTGTAATTCTTCAATTCTTGTTGTTTTGTCTTGTATCTGATTTGCTTTACTCTGAACTTTGTTCCTTTTCAGGACTCTGGCCCAGAGAGCGGCAAAGAGAGCCAAGGTCCCGGTGATTGTCATCGAGGACGAACCCACCGCGACAGCAGGGGGTGCGCCCGAGACCTCCTTGCCGGATGTCACGCCCAATATGCGACCCTATCCAAAAGGAACTCGAAGGTCCCACCAAGGATAGACCCGCATATTGGAACGCTTTTGCAAGGTGGATATCATTACATCAACATTACATAATAGTGGGGATATATCCAAAACATACAATGCCACATGAATACACAATACAACATACAAGAACAACATCCGACTACGGATGAATCATAAACAGAAACTCAAACAATATCCACCCTGCTAGCCCAGGCTGCCGACCTGGAACCTATCCCCTGATCGAAGAAGCAGAAGAAGAACTCAACGCAAGCAAGCATCGCTCTCGCGTCAAGATCATCGCATAACCTGTACCTGCAGCTGTTGTTGTAGTAATCTGTGAGCCACGAGGACTCAGCAATCCCATTACCATGGGTATCAAGACTAGCAAAGCTTAATGGGAAAGGAAGGGGTAAAGTGGTGAGGGTTGCAGCAGCGGCTAAGCAAGATATGGTGGCTAACATACGCAAATGAGAGCGAGAAGAGAAACAAGCGGAACGGTCGTGAAGCTAGCAATGATCAAGAGGTGATCCTGAACACCTACTTACGTCAATCATAACACAGAAACCGTGTTCACTTCCCGGACTCCGCCGAGAAGAGACCATCACGGCTACACACTCGGTTGATGCGTTTTAATTCGGATCATGTGTCAAGTTATCTACAACCGGACATTAACAAATTCCCATCTGCCACATAACCGCGGGCACGGCTCTCGAAAGTTTATACCCTGCAGGGGTGTCCCAACTTAGCCCATGACAAGCTCTCGCGATCAACGAAGGAATAGACCTTCTCCCAGGAAGACCCGACCAGTCTCGGAATCCCGGTTTACAAGACATTTCGACAATGGTAAAACAAGACCAGCAAAGCCGCCCGGATGTGCCAACAAATCCTGATAGGAGCTGCACATATCTCGTTCTCAGGGCACACCGGATTGTCCAAACTTCCGGTAGGCGAGCTCAGAGTTGCCCCTGGTGGCCACCGGCGGCTGACGGTTTGGACCAACACTCACGACGAGCACTGGCCCGGGGGGGGTAAAAATAAGATGACCCTCGAGAGCGCGACTCCCAAGGGAAAATGGGCTAGGTGAGGCAAATGGTAAAACCAAGGTTGGGCCTTGCTGGACAAGTTTTATTCAAAGTGAACTGTCAGGGGGGTCCCATAAATCACCCGACCGCGTTAGGAACGCAAAATCCGGGAACATAACACCGGTATGACGGAAACTAGGGCGGCAAGAGTGGAACAAAACACCAGGCATAAGGTCGGGCCTTCCACCCTTTACCAAGTATATAGATGCATTAATAATATAAGAGATATTGTGATATCCCAACCAAAAATCCTGTCCACCATGGAGAAATCTTCAACTTCACCTGCAACTAGCAACGCTATAAGAGGGGCTGAGCAAAGCGGTAACATAGCCAAACAACGGTTTGCTAGGAATGGTGTCAAAGGTTAGAGGTTCATGGCAATTTGGGAGGCTTGAAGAGCAAAAGATAGGTAACGCAGCAAAGCGATAGAACGAAGCAACTAGCATAGCAATGATAGTAGTGAGATCCAGGGTAGCGGTCATCTTGCCTGAAATCCCGCAAGGAAGAAGAACGAATCCATGAAGAAGACGAACGGATGAAGCCACGAAGACGAACCAAGCGTAGAGGAACGAATCCTCACGATCGCAACGAAACAGGAACTAACAAGAAGAAGCACACAACATAGGTAAACACACCACACATGAACAAGGCATGATGCACAACAAGCATGATGCATGAAAAGGCTACATGAAGCTACTCATGACAAGAGATGATGCAAACAAGAACAACACATCAAGGCAAGTTTAAATGAGGCCGGAAACAACATATAACAATTCCGGTAAGTCCTCATATGCATATTTCGAAATGGGTCCAGAACTGAATAAACCTTATGTTCAAGTTGTTAAACAGCAAGTTAAGATGCACCAAGATGATATACATGAAATTCTAGTCAAGTTACATATAAAGTTCATTAGATTCGGAGCTACGGCTTAGAAGATATGAGCAAAACAAGTTAATTATGGCATTGATGCAAAATGCACCCAAACATCAAGCAAACACACCAAAACAAGGATGCAACATGATAATATGAAGCTACATGCAAAAACAAGCAAGTTTCATATAGAACACACTCAAAACAGAGCAACGGTGCAACACACACACATTATACAAGTCATAACCACAATCTGTCCATAACAGCAACTAGGCATATTGCAAGCATCAAAACAACATGCTAAAGCACCCCAACATAATAACAAAAGGCATGGGCATGAAGTACTGGTAAAGCATAACAAGACATGAACACTGAGCTATCTCCAGAAACAACTAGAACATGCTCAAAAGGACATGGTAAGATTGCAAATAATAACAGTTTCAGACTTGTCAGGAAATAACATCAGGCTGCAATGTTTAGAGCAAGCAAACAACATGTTACAGGAACTTATCATGGCAAACAAAGGCATGGCATGAACCTACTAATTGCATAGATCAAAAGTCCCTTACTGACCATGAGCCAAAAAGGACACGGAAAATATGATGGCACCCATGTAAACATGGCAAGTTATATTACAGATTTAAACATGGCAACAATAAGTAGTCATGTTGGTGAGCTTGAACCACTCACCACAGAGTAATACATGGCATGGCAAGGCAACTAATAGTAAGAAGGCATGTTTATGAAGCTAAGCATGTCAATAGCAAGGTCATAGGGTGCATGGAACACTAGCAAAACACATGGGAACAAGTGAACTTAATGTTAACAGGCTGACAGCAACATTATGAAGCAACTTTGGAGCAAGATATGAACAATCTACAGCAAGCAATAAATGCAACCAGGGGCATGGATGGATAGGGCATAACATGTATATCAAAACATGTTTATAGAGCATCTCCAGATTATGCATAGAATGATTAGTAGCAACATGTTTATATAGCATGATGAAATAACAGATTCAGCAAAGCAAAACAGTAACAGCAAGTACACTACTTAACAAGCTCGATTCACTCACCACAAGTCATTGCATGACAAAATAAGCATAGCATCATCAAGAAGACATGTTTGTGAAACAAACCAAGGCAAGAACAAGTCCATAGCATGCAAGGATCAACTATAGCAAGCTTGGCCATATTGAATAACAAGTAAACAATCTGCCAGGAAACATTTTGAAGCAAAAGTAGAGTACCAAAATGACATGCTAGACTACTCCATAATTGCAAACAAGGGCATGAATAGATAGACAATAACCATATGTTCAAAACATCCTTACTGAAGTATCTCTAAATATGCATGGATCTCTCTGTAGCATCAAGTTTACATGGCATCAAAATAACAGCAGAACAGGGACTAAAATCAGCAACATCACGATGCCTAGTTTGCATGCTTGTGCTAGTCACCACATTGATCACAAAAATACATGGCATACACCCCTGAAAAGGTGGAATGGCATAGATCAAAACACATGAAGGCATCAACCTCATAGGATGCACACATCAATCATGGCAAAAATGACAAAAGAGCAAGTTATAACAGTTTCAGCAGGTTAACATCAACATGCACTCTTCCAACAGCATTTCGGGCATCAAGATGAGCTCAAATGAAAATGATTCAATGGAATGAAATGAATTACTCGTCGAGGCGAACAATTTGACATATTATACGCACGAAACGGAGCTACGGATGCAGAGATGCAGCATGATGAACATGGCAACATATCGTAAAAATATTTGGGACTTAGAGGAATTTCACCTCGGGGCAAAAGTCAAGGGCGGCGCGGGGATCGAGGATGGCGGCGCGAGCTCACCGGAGTTGGCGCCGGAGGTGGCCGGGGAGGCCCGGGGAGGTGCAGATCCGGTCGCTCCCGACCGGATCCGGCACCGGAGAGAGGCGGCGCGGGGCGGAGGACGGCGGGGCGCTCCGGCGGCTGTTGTGACGGCGGCGGGGCGAGGAGGCGCGCCGGCGGGGATGGGTCGCCGGAGGGCGGCGGGCGCGGCACCGGCTCGGGCCGCGGCCGAGCGGGCGCGGGCGGCGGGCGGCGCGCCGCGGCGGGGCGCCGGAGGGGCGCGCGGAGGAGGCGCGGGGCGGTCGGCTCCGGCCGGGGCGGCGCGGCGCCGGCCGGCGGGGCACGCCGGCAAGGACAGCCGGCGGCGGGGCCGAGCCGCGGCGGGGCGAGGAGGCCGGGCCGGGCGGCGGCGGCGCGAGGGCCCGTGCGGGCCCGCGATGGGCTCCGCGGGCCGGCGGCGAGGGGGCGGCGGTGATGCCACATGGCGGCCGCGGATTGGCCGGGGCGGCGGCAGCGGACGTGTCCGGCCGGACCGGACGTGTCCAGCGGCGCGGAGAGGAGCGGGGCTAGGGTTTCGGGGGGAAATGATCCGAAAATGGAGAGGGGAAGACGTTTTTATAGGTGGAGGGAGCTAGGAGAGTCCAAATGAGGAGCGGTTTTCAGCCACGCGATCGTGATCGAACGACCGAGAGCATGGAGGGGAGTTAGGTGGGTTTTGGGCCACTTTGGAAGGGGTGTTGGGCTGCAAACAAAAGAGGGCTTTTACGGTTACCCGGTTAACCGTTGGAGTACCAAACGACCTCCAAATGGCACGAAACTTGACAGGCGGTCTACCGGTGCTATACCAAGGCCGCTTGGCAAGACTCGGTCCATTCCGAGAAAGTTTAACACCCGCACAAGAGAAGAGGCAAAAAGGGGACGCCGGAGGACATAGGAGTGCCGGATTGCAAAACGGACAACGGGAAAAATGCTCGAATGCATGAGACGAACACGTATGCAAAATGAAATGCACATGATGACATGATAAAATGCAACACGCAAGCAAATGACATGGCAATGACGGCGAAAAACTGGCGGACACCTGGCGCATCGGATCCGGGGCGTTACACCGGACCCGGCAATCATCCCGCAAAGCAGCCCCCAGCGCAGCCCCCAGCGTAAGTATATGGTTTACTTCCCGCTGTTAGGCGTGCATGGGTGCTTTTCTTTTGCTGACATCTGACTCTTGATTTGTGTAGGAGCAGAGCAGCCTCACCAGGAGCGCCCGGAAACTGCCCCCGACATGACATCTGCTTCGACTACACCGCCAAGGGAGGATTCCCCGGCAAGGGAACGTTCTCCGGCAAGGGAGAAGTCCCCGGCAAGGGAGAGTTCTCCGGCAAGGGACAGCACCAGCGACCCCCTGGTGGCGGAGACCACGACTGTAGAGCCCAGTACAGGTAATCCTCTTGCTTATAAACTTCCCTTGGGTTCTTCTTCTTCTGATCTTCTTTTTGGATATTTGCTTGACTTTTCTCCCTCTTCCGGCCTTCAGATCCATCTACCGCGGAGCCGATGGAGACCGAGGTTGCCGGCGAGGAGAACGCGCGCGGCAACACCGACGACGCCGCTGCCACCGAAGAAGCAGCTGACGCTGATGATCCCGCCGGCGAAGAGGCCGCCAAGGCTGCCGCCGCAGGAGCTGGCGAGGGGTCTGGCGATCGCACTGACGGCCCCGAGACCGCAGGAGCACAAGGCGCTACGCCGACCGCCGATCCCTCCGCCACTGCCGCAGCGTCAGGCTCCGAAGAGCCCCAGCCCGGCGCCTATCTGAAGGCCGGCGATGGCATCTTCATCAAGCTCCCCTGGGCGTCAAGCTCCAGGGCGCCGGTCGAAGGAGAAACCCTCGATGGAGAGGTGCTCGCTTCCGCTTGGCTGACGCTGGTTGATGCGCCGAGCAGCAGCAGCGGCGAGTCTGAGGAGGAGCAGCTGCTGCGAAAACTAGTGTCACTCTACCGCGCTCGGCAGGCCAAGCTGGAATCCCGAGAAGCGCTTGTCGCGAAGGCGGGAGTGGACATCGAGAAGTACGCGGAGGAGCTCCGGGGTCGCAACCAGGAAGCTCTCCGGTCTCTGGCAGAGGAGCGGGCGCAACTTCCCGAGGAGCGGAAAGCCTTCCTCCTCGAGAAGGCTGAGGCTGAAGAATAGCAGCGGCTTGCCGCCGGGAGCTGTTTGCGCGGGAGGGTGAGTTGGCGCAACGGAAGGTCAACCTTGACAGCCATGAAGAGGAGCTTTCCGCGCGCGAGCAGACGTTCAGCGAGGCTCTCAAGGAAGCAGAGGATGCTGCCGCAGCTGCCGAGGCCGCCAAGAAGGAGCTGGAGGCGAAGGTGGCGCAGCTGGAGGCCGATCTCAAGGCGAGGGGCGAAGAGCTTGCCGCGCTCAAGCATGAGCGCGAGAAGGACGCCTACACCCTTGGCGAGCTGCAGGGTAGTCTCGCCGAGAAGGACAAGGAGCTTAGCACCGCCAAGGACTCCAATGCAGATCTTGAGCTGAAGCTGGCTACTTTGACCAAGACGCTGGACGGCGCCAGGGAGCAGGAGGTGGCCTTGAGGAAGCAGATCAAGGCCGACGAGGTGCTGCTGGCGAGTGCTGCCGCCACCCAGAACACCTTCAGGGAGAATGTGGAGCACTGGACGGAGGGTCTCGTGGATGTTGCCGCAGCCATCGACGGGGAGCTGGCGCAGCTGGGGATGGAGGATTTCGGGTATTCCTCCGATGAGAACCTCCAACCCAGCGCCAAGCTCAGCTTGTTCTTCAAAGGTGTGGCGAAGGCCCTCCAGCGACTCCGGGAGAGGATCCCAAAGCAGCTGGCCGACGAGTCGCGCACGATCTGCGCGGGAGTTCTTCAAAAGGTGTTGGTGAAGGTGGCCTTCCGCAACCCGGGCCTCAACCTCACCAATGTCCTCAAGAAGCTGCCGACGGATGCTGATCTGGAAGCGCTCAAGGCCCTTGTCGCACCCATTGTGGACAAGGTGAGCGAGATCAAGAGGGTTGAGGGCGATCGCGTAGATTAGGCCGCCCATTTTCTCCTTTTCTTGTCGCTGCTGATCATGTTACGAGAACAATCTATTAGAGCTGTGACAAGCTATCTTGTAATATAACTCTATCTTGGGTATCGATTGCTATGTTATTTCCTTTACTTGATTCCTTCCTTTGTATGTTTTTACCCTACACTTTTAGGGAACTTGCTGGTGCAGGCGCCTTAGCCGCGAGCGCTGAGTGCGGGACATCAGCAGCCTGCTGGCGGTGCCGCAACCGACAAGAAACCTTGTCGCAACTAGTCGCAGCTCACTTAAGTTGTTGAGCGGACTCGAAACAAAGTAAGGGCGCAACTAGCTACGAGTTGGTTCCTCCGCGCATAGGTTTTCCATACAAAGTATGGTCGTTCGAGGAAGATAACTTAAAAATTTTAAAACTGATTGCTCAAACTTTGGCAACTTAGCTTTTCTGTTGTTTGCGTCTCGGTAAGGCGAAACTTTCTTGAATGATGCCTGGTCCACACCATTATCTTCTCCTTTCCCCCGGAAAACTTGTGGGCGAGGGAACCTTCCTTTCTTTGAGAAAGAGAAAGAAGAGAAAATAAAGATATGGAGCCTTATGGCTCATTATTGCTTACCGGGGGTAGGCGCTGCACAAAGTGTCAGATAACACATGCAAAAAATAGAAAGCATGAAATTGACAAGATGTGCAGAGCACATGATCTTTACTTATGCACGGGGTCTGCGCCCGGCTTTATACAAAGGATTACATGCAACAGCGGCAAGACTCGTACAAAAGGTGGTTGCCGGAACAGGTTCCGGCAACCGCGCCTTACGGGTAAAACTTACGAAGATGCTCAATATTCCAGGAGTTGCTCACCGGAGTGCCATCTTCGGTCTCAAGGCGGACAGTGCCAGGCCTAGTGACTCGTTTCACCCGGTAAGGGCCTTCCCACTTCGGCGTCAACTTGTTGGAATTCTTGGTGGACTGAACGCGCCGAAGAACAAGGTCGCCTTCCTCGAGACTTCTGGCACTGACTTTGCGGCTATGGTAGCGGCGCAAAGCTTACTGGTATCGAGCAGCTCGTACAGCAGCCTGAAGACGGTCTTCCTCAAGGAGCAGCGCATCATCTTGCCGCAGCTGCTCTTGCTCAAGCTCATCATAAGCGAGCACTCGAGGCGACCCGTATACGAGTTCCGTGGGGAGAACTGCCTCTGCTCCATAGACTAGAGCGAAAGGTGTTTGGCTAGTGGCTCGATTTGGCGTCGTCCTGATCGACCAAAGAACCACCGGCAGCTCCTCAATCCAGTTTTTTCCGCACTTGCGCAGCCTATCGAAAGTTCTGGTCTTGAGCCCGCGCAACACTTCAGCATTTGCCCTCTCCGCTTGACCGTTGCTTCTCGGATGAGCAACAGAAGCGAAGCAGACCTTGGCGCCAAGATCTTGGACGTACTGCATGAAGGTGCGGCTCGTGAATTGCGTGTCGTTGTCGGTGATGATCCTGTTAGGGATCCCGAAGCGGCAAACAATCGACCTGAAGAACTTGACTGCTGACTGTGCTGTCACCTTCCTCACTGCTTCCACTTCCGGCCACTTTGTGAACTTGTCGATTGCAACGTACAAGTATTCAAAGCCCCCGACAGCTCGGGGAAAGGGGCCGAGGATGTCGAGCCCCCAGACCGAAAATGGCCAGGATAAAGGGATCATCTGGAGAGCTTGAGCTGGCTGGTGTATCTGCTTGGAATGGAACTGGCACGCTTCACACTTGGTTACTTGTGCAGTTGCATCCTGGAGGGCTGTCGGCCAAAAGAAACCTTGCCGGAACGCTTTGCCAGCAAGTGCTCTTGCGCCAATGTGGTGACCACATATGCCTCCATGTATCTCTGCCAACAGCTTTTGTCCATCTTCCCGGAGAATACACTTCAATTTCACACCGTTGAGTCTTCTTCTGTACAGTGTGTTGTCGACAAACTGGTACATACTTGACTGCCGAGCTACTCTTTCCGCTTCTTCTTGCTCTTCGGGAAGTTCTCCTGTCTGAAGGAAACGGACAATTTGATGTGCCCATGCTGGAGCTTGCGGCTCGACAACAAGGACTAAAGGCATATATGCTGCTGCGGGAACATCCGCTTCTACGGCGAGAACCTGCGGCTCAGCCGGAGCTTGACGTTCCCCGGCAAGCTTGCCAGAGCAAAACTTGTCGGGAGCGTCTGCTTCAACGGAACAAACCCTAGGGCTTGCCGGAGCAGACTACTCCTCAGCATCCTTGGTGTTGATTCTGGGGACCTTCTTGGCGGCGGCTTCGGGGAGCTCTGCCGGAAAATAGTCACCAGAAATCAACTTCCTCTTCTTGCTCTGTCCAGTTGATGGCATTATAGATGGTTGAGTCAGTTTGAGCACAAATATCCCTGGTTCCACAGGTAACTTAAGTGCGGCGCACTTCGACAGGCCATCGGCAATGTCATTCTGAGCTCTTGGAACATGTTCCATTTGCAGGCCGTCAAAGTGCTCTTCTAACTTTCTCACTTCATCCACGTAAGCCTCCATCAACGGACTCTGATAATTCTTGTTCACTTGGCGGACGACAAGCTGTGAGTCACCCCTGACAATGAGCTTCTTGATCCCAAGGTCTGCTGTGATCCTGAGACCGGCAAGCAAACCTTCATACTCTGCGGTATTGTTTGTTGCTTGCTCCTTGGCAAAGTGCATCTGGACTACGTACTTGAGGTGCTCTCCGGTGGGTGCGACAAGTAGCATGCCCGCACCGGCGCCTTGCAGCGAGAAGGCACCATCAAAGTACATCAGCCACTCTTTGCTCGCTTCCTTGACGGGGATGCTCGTTTCTGGAATTTCTTCATCTGGTGTTGGCGTCCATTCTGCTATAAATTCTGCCAATGCTCTGCTTTGGATAGTTGAAGTGCTCTCAAACTTGAGGCCAAAGCTTGATAGTTCCAGTGCCCACTCGACAATCCTGCCTGTTGCTTCTGGATTCTGCAGTATCCTCTTTAGCGGAAAACGAGTGACAACTGGGATCTCGTGTGCTTGGAAGTAATGGCGCAGCTTTCTCGAGGCCATGAGAAGGCCGAAAAGAAATTTCTGCACACCAGAGTACCTTGACCTAGCCCCCTGCAGAAGGGAACTGACAAAGTAAACTGGGCGCTGCACCATTCTCTTCTGTATCTCCTCACGCGCCTGCGCAAATCCACCTTTGTCGGGACCAGAGCTTGTCGGTGAATCCCCTTGCTTGTCGCTGGATGTGTCTGTCGTGGTCGCTGGCTCATCATCCGCCTCCCTCTCCGCTACTAACGCAGCACTAACCACTTGATTGGTTGCCGCTATATACAGCAGCAACTTCTCTTGTGGCTTAGGTGCGACAAGTGTTGGAGTGGAGGACAGGTATCTCTTCAAGTCCTGCAGCGCAGCCTCCGCTTTCAGAGTCCATTTCATTGGACCTGCCTTTTTCAATATTTTGAAAAACGGCAGGGCGCGCTCAGCAGACTTAGAGATAAACCTGCTGAGAGCAGCCACACAACCGGCAAGTCTTCGTACATCCTTGACGCGCTTTGGTGCTTCAATCTGCTCAATGGCATTGATCTTGTCGGGATTGGCTTCAATTCCCCGCTAAGACATGAAGAACCCAAGAAGCTTGCCGGAGGGGACTCCAAACACGCACTTCTCGGGGTTAAGCTTGAGGTTGATCTTGCGCAGATTTGCAAAAGTTTCGTCTAAATCCTAAATCAGAGTTGCCTTGTCCTTGCTCTTGACCACTATGTCATCCATGTAGGCTTCCACATTTCTGTGCATTTGTGGCTCAAAAGCGTCATGGACTACCCTTGCAAATGTTGAACCAGCATTCTTTAAACCGAAAGGCATCCGTATGAAACAGTATGTGCCACATGGAGTGATGAATGCGGTCTTCTCCTCATCCTCTTCTGCCTTGAAGATCTGATGGTATCCTGAGTATGCGTCAAGAAATGAAAGCAAATCACATCCGGCCGTGGAGTCAACAATCTGGTCAATGCGCGGCAAGGGAAATGGGTCTTTGGGACAAGCTTTATTAACATCAGTAAAGTCGATACAAAGCCTCCATTTCCCGTTTGCCTTGCGCACGACTACAGGATTGGCCAACCACGTAGGATGGAGCACTCCTCTGACAAGGCATGCTGCTTCCAACTTCTTGATTTCTTCTGCGATGAATTCTTGGTGCTTCACTTCTTGTTTCCTGACCTTCTGCTTGACGGGCCGCGCATGAGGACAGACGGCAAGATGGTGCTCGATTACTTTCCTGGGAACACCGAGGATGTCAGACGGTTGCCACGCAAACACGTCGACGTTCGCCCGCAGGAAAGCAACGAGCGCGCTTTCCTATTTAGGGTCGAGAGTGGCACTGATGGTGAAGGTACCACCAGTGCCGTCCTCCTTGGCGGACACCTTCTTGGTCTCTGGTGGAGCTGCCATTGCCTTCTTATGCTTGCCGGTGGAGCCCAATGGTGCGTCCCCGACGGTAGCGCAGCACTCCGAAGAGGTGCGCTTGCCGGAGTGGGCATCAGAACTCTTGCCGGACTTGGTATTCTTCTTCCCCCCGGGAGCTTCAACGGCAAGTGACTTGCGATCTGCTGCGGCTGCTGCTTCCCGGTAGATCTTGTCGGCACAGATAAGAGCATCCTTCTTGTCGCCAGGGATAGAGATGACACTTATCGGGCCTGGCATCTTCAGCACGTTGTATGCATAGTGAGAGGCTGCCATGAATTTGGCGAGCGCTGGACGGCCGAGTATCCCATTGTAAGGCAATGGAAAGTCAGCAACGTCAAAAGTGACCTTCTCAGTCCTGAAGTTCAACTCGCTGCCAAATGTCACCAGCAACGTGATCTTTCCCTTCGGCTTGCTCCTTCCCGGATTGATTCCTTGGAATGTGCCGGTCTCTTCGAGCTCACTCTCAGGGATCTGGAGTTTCTGGAGTACCGCGGAGGAGATCAAGTTCAAGCCGGCCCCGCCATCAACTAGCATCTTAGTGACTTTGAGGTTGCGGATAGTTGGTGAAACCAACATCGGCAAGCACCCGACCACAGTTATGCGATCAGGGTGGTCCTCAATATCAAAGATGATAGGCGTGCCGGACCATTTCAGAGGCTTGCGTGATTCGACGGGTGATTTTGCCGCATTGACTTACCGCACCCACTACTTGAGCTAGCGGTGTGAAGTATGCAGAGAAGCACCGCCGTCAACGCACAGAACCTCTGTGGCTTTCTGGAACTCCTGTTCACCAGCCTCGTCATCATCCATATCTTCATCGTCGTCGTCATCTTCATCCTTGTCGCGGCCGCGGGGAGGTCTGTCTCCTTGCCGTTGCTTGGCCTTGCCGCGGCGTCCTCCTCGGCCGGGGCGTTTCTTGCCGGACCCTCCAGTACCTTCTTGGGCCTTCTCCTTGTCGCGTCGCTCGTATTCAGCCTTTTGCTGCTCGACAAGCTGCTCGACCTTCTTGCAGCTCTGGAGGTCATGGCCCTTGGTGCAGTGGATCTTGCAGTACTGCTTGTCGGTGCCGTCCTGCTTGTCGGCGGCCGCCACAGCGTTCTTGGCGCCACCTTCATTGCCGGACTGCTCAACGACTAGCACATCTTTGCCTTTCTTCTTCCTGTTGTTCCGCCACCGGTTTTTCTTTGCCGGGGCAGCATCCTCGCTGTCAGATCCTCCTGCTCCTGTATTCTCTCTGGGGAGTTTCCTCCCTTCCTCAGCACGTGCACACTTGTCGGCCAGGGCATATAGCTCGCTAACGTCTCTGATCTTGCACATCACCATCTCCTCCCGCATCCTGCGGTTTCGCACGTTCTGATGGAACACGCTGATGACCACGGCAGGGTGGACATTTGGGATGTTGTGCTGTACACGGCTGAATCTCTGAATGTACTTGCGCAGGGACTCTCCTTCCTTCTGGGCGAGTAGATGAAGGTCGCTTTCTTGGCCATGAGGCTTGTGGCCGCCTATAAAGGCGCCGACAAACTGATGGCATAGATCTGCCCAGGAGGATATGGAGTTGTCCGGCAAGTGCATGAGCCAGGACCTGACATTGGGTTTGAGCACCAACGGGAAGTAGTTGGCAAGGATCTTGTCGTCCCGTCCCCCAGCAGCTTGCACCGCGATGGTGTAGATGCTAAGGAACTCCGACGGATGCGACTTGCCGTCGTACTTCATGCTGGGCCACTGGACTTGCCGCAGCTCACGAGTGAACGCAGGGCAACCTACCGCGTACGGCAAGTCACCTGGTTCCCCTGGCGCATGCATGTCGACAGAGGGCCCAGCGCGCTGGTCCGATTGACACCGCGCTTCTCTTCGGCGCTCGATGCGAGTACGAGCGTCTTCTTGCTATCGTTCGTGAAGAACTTGGCGCTGATCGCGACGAGCTCGTGGATCTGACGATGCAGTGGAGTCGTTGTCGAGGTGGATCCGGCGAGTCGGCGATCTTGGCCTTCGGGGTGGAGAGTGCACGGTGGTTGCACCCCCACCGATTTTGTCGCCATCGGCTCGTGCCTGGCAATCTTGCCACGGCTGCGCTGTGCTCGGCTGCCGTGCAGTGTCGCTGTTGGCGAAGCCGATGAGACTCTAAATGGTGGCCCTCCATTCGTCGATCTTGTCTGCCGTTGGAGGGTAATCCAGGAGCAGTTGAGCTCGTGCCAAAGCTTCTGCTGGAGTGGTGGGTGGCAGTGGCGAACGGTGCGAGGAGTGGGATATGCTCGGACTTCTAACTATGTTAGAAGGAGCAGTATCCCGTCCAGGCGACCGTGTCTTGCTCGTGCCAGCATGTTGGCGTGCATGCTGGTCTCGAGCATCCCGAGATCCACCAGCTCGATCTTGGTCCAACGAACGTATGGTACCGCGAGAACCATGACGCTGTCGGTCCCGCGCCTCCTGGGATGGGCGCGGTGCATGTACGGACGCTGAGGTCTGCGCAGCCTTGTCCTTGGACCTGGCAGCACCGTGAGCTCCCTCGTCGACGCCCGTTCTTCCGCCGGCGTCTACCCCACCACCTGTTTGCTCCGGTGGTGGTGGGATCGACGTGGACGGAGCAGCCACCTCCGAAGCCTTCTTCTTCGGTGGCATGTAGATGAAGAAGATGAAGATCTAGCCCGTGTGAACGTCGGATCAGGTTCACACAACCTCGACGCCCCCTACGTGGCGCGCCAAAGATGTCGCGGGAGAGCTGATCCACGGACACCTATGGGGCCAGCGGACCGAGCCCCTTTCGGTTCGGCGGGGGGCAGAGATTGCGCGAAGAGCAGATCGAGGCGGAGCACACGAGCGGTTTACCCAGCTTCGGAGATCTTCGGAGAGATAATACTCCTACTGCTGCATGTCTGATTGTATTGAGTTGTTGCTCGGGAGCGCTGAGTGCTACAGTACACACTAGCTGCTAACGAGACCGAGCGTGAGTGTTTTCTGCCTCCCAAAAAACCCCCCTCTACGTTGCGCATGGGCCTCCTTTTATATGCTCAAGGGGTCACCGACAGGTGGCAACGTAGGCAAGGGTAAAAATGGAAAAAGTGTTGCGGTTGGTACAACTACTTGTATAGTGTATCATACCTAACCCTGACGGCGGGGGACAAAGGCATTAAATGCCCGTCTGCGTCGCCCAAACAGTGCAAAAAAGGGACCGTCAGGGGCGCCACCGCTTGCCACGATGGCGATCTTGTCAGCGTCGCTTGCCACCTCGCACCGCTGGCTGCACAGCCTCTTGCCACGCGCGCCTGGAAAGGTCCCATGGCGACACGTTGGTGGATGTGCTGGAGCGCAGGTACAGAGTGGTAGCTTGCCGCGGCAAGCGCCTTGCCGCGGTCGTTGTCTTGTCGCGTCCGGAAGCTTGTCGCTCACTGGGCCTTGCCGGGACGCGTGGCGCGTCGCGGCAAGTTCCTTGAGATGCCTTGGTTGGCCTTCCCGACAAGCTCCTCTTGCCGGGGTCTTTTCTCCTTGACTTGAATACTTTGTTCTTGAATGGCTCCAAAGGAATCACGGAGGACCTTGGCGGTCACCCGGCAAGCCTTGCTGCGGGGTGCTGCGACTGCCCGTGCACATGTTCGGGATACTAGGGTACCCCTACTCTAGTAAACTGACAGGGGTGGAGAGATCCTTTCGTGCGATGCACCATCATGGACCTGTCATTTTTTAATCTGTTCTTCCAAGACTCCAGCGAGGGCATCACATTTCTAAAATGCTTATTATTCCTCTCCTTCCACACCCCCAAGCTGCTACGATGAAAGTTTCCATGAATAGCGGTCTCCCCCAAGCCCATTTCCCTTCATGGATGAGAGCCAGCTTGCAGTGAGAGTCATGCCAGTGCATCCCGATCACATCCCAACATCGGGTCGCGAACGGGCATCTGAAGAACAGATGGGCCACAGTTTCCTCTGGGGGAGAATCACAAAGCAAGCATGTGTACACATCACCACCAAGCTTGTAGTGTCTCCTCCTAAGCATGTTACGGGTGTTCAGACAATCTGCAAACAACAGCCATGCAAAAACTTTCCATTTGTTTGTACACTTAGATTCCCATATCCAAGGAAAAACTTCATCCACCGGAACATCCTTGAAGCAGAACTTGTAGTAGTCATTGGATTTAAATGTCCCCAACCCTCTAGCATCCCAGACACAGCACCATTTGTCAATTTAAGCATTCTCGGGATTAAACCCCACAGTTAAAGACTGAATATCTTGAACCTCCAATCTTGCCGGAGGAGAAAGCGGTATATGGAAAGCCTCCCCAATGGTGCTAGACCTCAGCAGCTTCTGCACTGGCACATCCTCGTTTTAAGCAAACGAGAATGCCCTCAGGTGTGATGTTTCAAGCGGATGCTCACTCCACAGATCCTTCCAGAATAAGGCCGAACTCCCATCACCGATTCTGATCTCAGTCACCCTCTGAAGGTGTCATATAACTGCATGAGATCCCGCCACCAGAAGGAGCCACACGGCTCCGAAGCATGTGGTACATCGCCGAGGTAATATGAACTCCATACCAGCTTAACCCATGACACATCAAGCTTGTTATAAAATTTGAAGAGTTGTTTGAGTAGAAGACCTTGATTCTGAATTTTGAGATCCATGATCCCAAGCCCCCCTACAGCCTTTGGTCGGCAAACAAGCTCCCAGGTGGCCAGCGAGGTGTTTTTCGTCCCATCCTTCGTGTGTTTGCTCCAGAAGCATTGTCTATGGATTTTATCTAGGTGTTCCACGATCCTCGGAGGATTCTAATGGAACACATAGCATACACCATAAGCGAGGACATGACCTAGTTAACATAGGTGAGCTTTGATCCGTAATCAAGCAAGTTGGCAGCCACAGAAACTCTTCTCTCAACAGACGCCACAAGAGGCATGAAATCCAGAACAGTGGGTTTAGTAGTCCCGAGCGGGAGTCCTAAATATGTGAACAACATTTTCCCCACAATACAACCGAACATTTCAGCAAAAACCAGCGCCTCAGCGGGTGCAACATTAATCGGGATCAAGGTAGATTTCTGAAAATTGAGTCGCAACCCAATGGAAGCCGCATAATCCAGTAGGAGTTTTTTTAGAGTCTCAACATGCTCCTTCTCAGCTAGGAGGAAGACGATCGTGTTGTCCACATATTGAATTACTGGGTAATCACTTTCCGCTGACGGAATTGGTTTCTGCAGGACCCCCTCGTGGAAGGCATGGTTAATGACAGCTTGCAGCAGATCAGCCGCCAAGACAAAGATAAGCGGTGAAAGAGGATCCCCTTGCCGCACTCCCCGTTTGCAAGCGAATTGCCTCCCTCGTGTGCCATTGAGCAGCACACAAGAATTCCCGGATTTAAAGATGCAGGCAATCCAGTTGAGCCATTTCTCATAGAATCCCATTGCGCGCATGATCTCAATCATAGGGGCATGCTCGATAGTATCAAACGCCTTGGCGAAGTCAAGTTTTAGCAATGACACCTTTCTTCCCGATGGCTGGCATTGATGAGTGTACTCGAACACCCACGCCAAGCAGTCTTGAATCGACCTACACTTGAGAAACCCGTACTGATTGGCATGTATAATGCGCAAGATGATTCTCTACAGATGATTCGCAAGCAGCTTTGGTAATAATTTTCAGACAACAGTTCAGCAGGGTAATCGGTCGGTAGTCATTTACTGTTTCCGGGGAGTGGCATTTAGGAATCAGTAATGAACCCATTATTTATGCTTTCCAGGTCTAGATCCCCCTCATAAAAATCCATAACAAGCTTATAGAAATCATGTTTTATAATATTCCAACACGATTTCAGAAAACAGCCGTTGAAACCATCCGGCCCCGGTGCTCGATCCGCGGGCATCTCCTTGACCACTAGGTCAATTTCATCCGTGGTGAAAGGAATTGTCAGATCATCAAGCCCCTCCACTTTCTTAATGATGTGTCGCAGATTAAAGTGCATGTTAGGGGGGGTCAGAAGAGCCCAGTCGTTGTTTATAGGAAGAGAACAACAAGGACTCTTTACCCACATGGTCATCAATCAGTGTGTTGCTACCACTTGAGCACTGCGTTGGTTTTCCCTTGAAGAGGAAAGGGTGATGCAGCAAAGTAGCATAAGTATTTCCCTCAGTTGTTGAGAACCAAGGTATCAATCCAGTAGGAGGCTCCTCAAAAGTCCCTCGTACCTACACAAACAAACAATAACCTCGCAACCAACGCGATAAATGGGTTATCAATCCCTTCACGGAAACTTGCAAAAGTGAGATCTGATAGAGATAATAAGATAAGATAAATATTTTTGGTATTTTTATGATATAGATTGGACCGTAAAAGATTGCAAATAAAAGTATATTGGAAACTTATATGATAAAAGATAGACCTGGGGGCCATAGGTTTCACTAGTGGCTTCTCTCAAGATAGCATAAGTATTACGGTGGGTGAACAAATTACTGTCGAGGAATTGATAGAGAAGTGCATAGTTATGAGATTATCTAGGCATGACCATGCATATAGGCATCACGTCCGCAACAAGTAGATCAAAAAGATTCTACATCTACTACTATTACCCCACACATCGACCGACTCCTGCCTGCATCTAGAGTATTAAGTTCATAAGAACAGAGTAACGCATTAAGAAAGATGGCATGATGTAGAGGGATAAACTCAAGCAATATGATATAAACCCCATCTTTTTATCCTCGATGGCAACAATATAATACGTGCCTTGCTGCCCCTGCTTTCACCGGGAAAGGACAACGCAAGATTGAACCCAAAGCTAAGCACTTCTCCCATTGCAAGAAAGATCAATCTAGTAATCCAAACCAAACTGATAATTCGAAGAGACTTGCAAAGATAACCAATCACACATAAAAGAATTCAGAGAAGATTCAATTATTTCTCATAGATAAACTTGATCATAAACCCACAATTCATCGGATCTCTACAAACACACCGCAAAAAGAGTTACATCGAATAGATCTCCAAGAAGATCGAGGAGAACTTGATATTGAGATTCAAAGAGAGAGAAGAAGCCATCTAGCTAATAACTATGGACCCGAAGGTCTGTGGTAAACTACTCACAACTCATCGGAGAGGCCTTGGAGATGATGTAGAGGCCCGCCATGGTCGATTCCCCCTCCGGCGGAGCGCCGGCGAAGGCTCCAAGATGGGATTTCGCGGATACAGAAGGTTGTGGCGGTGGAATTAGGTTTTCGTGGTGCTCCTGGATGTTCTCGGGGTACATAGATATATATAGGAGGAAGAAGTAGGTCGGTTGAGCCACAAGGGGCTCACGAGGGTGGGGGTGTGCCCTCCCCCCTAGGGCGCGCCGGGCACCCTCGTGGCCGCCTCGTTTGCTGCTTAACATCCACTCCAAGTCTCCTGGTTTGCATTTATTCCAAAAAGATCGCTCCCGAAGGTTTCATCCCGTTTGGACTCCGTTTGATAATCATTTTCTTCGAAACACTGAAATAGGCAAAAAAAACAGCAATTCGGGCTGGGCCTCCGGTTAGTAGGTTAGTCCCAAAAATGATATAAAAGTGTAAAGTAAAGCCCATAAACATCCAAAACGGGTAATATAATAGCATGGAACAATAAAAAATTATAGATGCGTTGGAGATGTATCAAGCATCCCCAAGCTTAATTGTTGCTCATCCTCGAGTAGGTAAATGATAAAAACAGAATTTTTGATGTGGAATGCTACCTAGCATAATTATCAATATAATTTTCTTTATTGTGGCATGAATGTTCAAATCAAATGATTCAAAATAAAAGTTCATATTGACATAAAAACAATAATACTTCAAGCATACTAACAAAGCAATCATGTCTTCTCAAAATAACATGGCTAAAGAAAGTTATCCCTACAAAATCATATAGTCTGGCTATGCACTATCTTCATCACACAAAGTATTTAATCATGCACAACCCCGATGAGAAACCAAGTAATTGTTTCATACTTTAGTATTCTCAAACTTTTTCAACTTTCACACGATACATGAGCGTGAGCCATAGACATAGCACTATATGTGGAATAGAATGATGGTTGTGGAGAAGACAAAAAAGGAGAAGATAGTCTCACATCAACTAGGCGTATCAACGGGCTATGGAGATGCCCATTAATAGATATCAATGTGAGTGGGTAGGGATTGCCATGCAACGGATGCACTAGAGTTATAAATGTATGAAACCTCAACAAAAGAAACTAAGTGGGTGTGCATCCAACTTGCTTGCTCACGAAGACCTAGGGCGTTTTTAGGAAGCCCATCATTGGAATATACAAGCCAAGTTCTATAATGAAAAATTCCCACTAGTATATGAAAGTGACAACATAGGAGACTCTCTATCATGAAGATCATGGTGCTACTTTGAAGCACAAGTGTGGTAAAAGGATAGTAGCATTGTCCCTTCTCTCTTTTTTCTCTTTTTTTATTTTTTTTTCTTTCTTCCTTTTTTTTATTTGGCCTTTCTCTTTTTTTATTTGGCCTTTCTCTTTTTTTATATAAAGTCTGAAGTCTCATCCCGACTTGTGGGGGAATCATAGTCTCCATCATCCTTTCCTCACTTGGTACAATGCTCTAATAATGAAGATCATCACGCTTTTATTTACTTACAACTCAAGATTACAACTCGATACTTAGAACAAAATATGACTCTATATGAATGCCCCGGCGGTGTACCAGGATATGCAATGAATCAAGAGTGACATGTATGGAAGAATTATGAAGGTGGCTTTGCCACAAATACGATGTCAACTACATGATCATGCAAAAGCAATATGACAATGATGATGCGTGTTATAATAAACGGAACGGTGGAATGTTGCATGGCAATATATCTCGCAATGGCTATGGAAATGCCATAATAGGTAGGTATGGTGGCTGTTTTGAGGAAGCTATATGGTGGATGTATGGTACCGGCGAAAGTTGCGCGGCACAAGAGAGGCTAGCAATGGTGTAAGGGTGAGAGTGCGTATAATCCATGGACTCAACATTAGTCATAAAGAACTCATATACTTATTGCAAAAATCTACAAGTCATTGGAAATAAAGTACTACGTGCATGCTCCTAGGGGGATAGATTGGTATGAAAATACCATCGCTCGTCCCCAACCGCCACTCATAGGGAAGACAATCAATAAATAAATTATGCTCCAACTTCATCACAAAGCGGTTCGCCATACGTGCATGCTACGGGAATCACAAACTTCAACACAAGTATTCCTCAAATTCATAATTACTCCACTAGCATGACTCTAATATCACCATCCTCATATCTCAAAACAATCATCAAGCATCAAATTGATCATAGCATCCAATTCACTTTCTATGATAATTTTTATTATACCCAACTTGGATGCCCATCATTCTAGGACCAATTTTATAACCATAGCAAATACCATGCTGTTCTATAAGACTCTCAAAATAATATAAGTGAATCATGAGAGATCAACAATTTATACAAAATAAAGCCACCGCCGTGCTCTAAAAGATATAAGTGAAGCACTAGAGCAAAATTATCTAGCTCAAAACATATAAGTGAAGTACATAGAGTATTCTAATAAATTCTAAATCAAGTGTGTATCTCCCAAAAGGTGTGTACAGCAAGGATGATTGTGGTAAACTAAAAAGCAAAGACTCATATCATACAAGACGCTCCAAGCAAAACACATATCATGTGGTGAATAAAAATATAGCTCCAAGTAAAGTTACCGATAAACGAAGACGAAAGAGGGGATGCCTTCCAGAGCATCCCCAAGCTTAGGCTTTTGGTTGTACTTGAATATCTTGGGGTGCCATGGGCATCCCCAAGCTTAGGCTCTTGCCACTCCTTATTCCATAGTCCATCAAATCTTTACCCAAAACTTGAAAACTTCACAACACAAAACTCAACAGGAAATCTCATAAGCTCCGTAAGTGCAAGAAAGAAAAACCACCACATAAGGTACTGTAATAAACTCATTCTTTGTTTATATTGGTGTTAAAACTACTGTATTCCAACTTCTCTATGGTTCATACCCCCCGATACTAGCCATAGATGCATCAAAATAAGCAAACAACACACGAAAAACAGAATCTGTCAAAAACAGAACAGTCTGTAGAAATCTGTAACTTTAGAATACTTCTGGAACTCTAAAAATCCTACGAAAATAGGAAGTCCTGATTAATTTGTCTATTGATCAACTGCAAAAAGAATCGACGCAAAATCACGTTTCTGTGATTTACTAAAATTATTCTCGTGCGTGCAGAAGTTTCTGTTTTTCAGCAAAATCAAATTAACTATCACCGTAGGTTATCCTATAGGTTCTACTTGGCACAAACACTAATTAAAACATAAAAGCCACATCTAAACAGAAGCTAGATGAAATATTTATTACTAAATAGAAGCAAAAAGCAAGAAACAAAAATAATTGGGTTGCCTCCCAACAAGTGCTATCGTTTAACGCCCCTAGCTAGGCATAAAAGCGAGAATAGATCTATGTATTGCCATCTTTGGCATTCAATTCATAAGTGGCACGAATAATAGATTCATAAGGTAATTTGACTTTATTTCTAGGGAAGTGTTCCATGCCTTTCCTTAATGGAAATTGGAATCTAACATTCCCTTCCTTCATATCAATAATTGCACGAATCGTTCTAAGGAAAGGTCTACCAAGAATAATAGGACATGAAAGATTGCAATCTATATCAAGAACGATAAAATCTACGGGCACATAATTCCTATTTGCAACAATAAGAACATCATTGATCCTTCCCATAGGTTTCTTAATGGTGGAATCCGCAACGTGCAAGTTAAAGAGTAATCATCAAAATCATGGAAACCTAGCACATCACATAAAGTTTTCGGAATCGTGGAAACACTAGCACCCAAATCACACAAAGCATGGCAATCATAATCTTTAATTTTAATTTTTATAGTAGGTTCCCACTCATCATAAGTTTTCTAGGTATAGAAACTTCCAATTCAAGTTTTTCTTCATAAGATTGCATCAAGGCATCAACAATATGTTTGGCAAAAGCTTTATTTTGACTATAAGCATGAGGAGAATTCAACACGGATTGCAACAAGGAAATACAATATATTAAAGAACAATTATCATAATTAAATTCCTTCAAATCCATAATAGTGGGTTCAATGCTATGTAAAGTTTTGACCTCTCCAATCCCACTTTTACCAAATTTAGTATCAAGGTCTAAAAACTCCGAATCATTGGGACGCCTTTTAACTAAAATTGACTCATCTCCAGTCCCATCATTATGAAGATTCATATTGCAAAACAAAGATTTAATAGGGGACACATCAATAACTTTTAGATCTTCATCTTTATTTTCATGGAAACTAGAAGAACACGCTCTTACAAAGCAATCTTTCTTAGCACGCATCCTAGCGGTTCTTTCTTTGCACTCATCAATGGAAATTCTCATGGCTTTGAGAGACTCATTGATATCATGCTTAGGATGAATAGATCTAAGTTTCAAAGAATCAACATCAAGCGAAAGTCTATCAACGTTCCTAGCCAATTCATCAACTTTAAGCAATTTTTCTTCAAGCAAAGCATTAAAATTCTTTTGAGAGATCATAAATTCTTTAACACTATTCTCAAAATTAGAGGGCATCTTATTAAAATTTCCATAAGAGTTTTTGTAGGAATTGCCATAATTATTAGAGGAATTAGTAGGAAATGGCCTAGGATTACAGTTTCCTCTATACGCGTTGTTACCAAAATTATTCCTACCAACAAAATCCACATCCATAGATTCATTATTGTTCTCAATCAAAGTATAGAAAGGCATATCATTGGGATCAATAGGAGCACTCTTAGTAGCAAACAATTTCATAAGTTCATCCATCTTTCCACTCAAAACATTAATTTCTTCTATCGCATGAACTTTCTTACTAGTAGATCTTTCGGTGTCCCATTGAGAATTATTAACCATAATGTTATCAAGGAGTTTAGTATCTTCTCCTCAAGTAATTTCCATAAAATTGCCTCCCGTGGCCGAATCTAAAAGATTTCTAGAAGCAAAATTCAATCCGGCATAAAAATTTTGTATGATCATCCATAAATTCAAACCATGAGTAGGGCAATTGCGAATCATTAATTTCATTCTTTCCCAAGATTGGGCAACATGCTCATGATCAAGTTGTTTAAAATTCATAATATCATTTCTAAGAGAGATGATCTTAGCGGGAGGGAAATACTTAGAGATAAAAGCATCTTTGCACTTATTCCATGAATCAATACTATTTTTAGGCAAAGATGAAAACCAAGTTTTAGCACGATCTCTAAGTGAAAACAGAAATAACTTCAATTTAACAATAACATTATCTATATCTTTCTTCTTTTGCATATCACACAAATCAACAAAGTTGTTTATATGAGTAGCGGCATCTTCACTAGGAAGGCCGGAGAATTGATCTTTCATAACAAGATTCAACAAAATAGCATTGCTTTCACAAGATTCAGCATCATTAAGAGGAGCAATCGGAGTGCTAAGGAAATCATTATTATTGGTATTGGAAAATTCACACAATTTGGTATTATCTTGCGCCATCGCGACAACCAATCCAACACACAAGCGCACAAGAGGCAAGCGAAAAAGAGAGGAGAACGGGAAAGAGAGGGCGAATAAAATGGCAAGGGTGAAGTGGGGGAGAGGAAAACAAGAGGCAAATGGCAAATAATGTAATGCGAGGGAGATGAGTTTGTGATGGGTACTTGGTATGTCTTGACTTGAGTGAAGACCTCCCCAGCAACGGCGCCAGAAATCCTTCTTGCTACCTCTTGAGCACTGCATTGGTTTTCCCTTGAAGAGGAAAGGGTGATGCAGCAAAGTAGCGTAAGTATTTCCCTCAGTTGTTGAGAACCAAGGTATCAATCCAGTAGGAGGCTCCTCAAAAGTCCCTCGTACCTACACAAACAAACAAGAACCTCACAACCAACGCGATAAAGGGGTTGTCAATCCCTTCAAGGAAACTTGCGAAAGTGAGATCTGATAGAGATAATAAGATAAGATAAATATTTTTGGTATTTTTATGATATAGATTGGAAAGTAAAAGATTGCAAATAAAAGTAGATTGGAAACTTATATGATAAAAGATAGACCCGGGGGCCATAGGTTTCACTAGTGGCTTCTCTCAAGATAGCATAAGTATTACGGTGGGTGAACAAATTACTGTCAAGCAATTGATAGAAAAGTGCATAGTTATGAGATTATCTAGGCATGATCATGTATATAGGCATCATGTCCGCAACAAGTAGATCGAAACGATTCTGCATCTACTACTATTACTCCACACATCGACTGACTCCTGCCTGCATCTAGAGTATTAAGTTCATAAGAACAGAGTAACGCATTAAGAAAGATGACATGATGTAGAGGGATAAACTCAAGCAATATGATATAAACCCCATCTTTTTATCCTCGATGGCAACAATACAATACGTGCATTGCTGCCCCTGCTGTCACTAGGAAAGGACACCACAAGATTGAACCCAAAGCTAAGCACTTCTCCCATTGCAAGAAAGATCAATCTAGTAGGCCAAACCAAACTGATAATCCAATAGACTTGCAAAGATAACCAATCACACATAAAAAATTCAGAGAAGATTCAATTATTTCTCATAGAGAAACTTGATCATAAACCCACAATTCATCGGATCTCGACAAACACACCGCAAAAAGAGTTACATCGAAAAGATCTCCAAGAAGATCGAGGAGAACTTTGGTATTGATATTCAAAGAGAGAGAAGAAGCCATCTAGCTAATAACTATGGACCCGAAGGTCTGTGGTAAACTACTCACAACTTATCGGAGAGGCCTTGGAGATGATGTATAGGCCCTCCATGGTCGATTCCCCCTCCGGCGGAGCATCGGCGAAGGCTCCAAGATGGGATCTCGCGGATACAGAAGGTTGCGGCGGTGGAATTAGGTTTTCGTGGTGCTCCTGGATGTTCTCGGGGTACATGGATATATATATAGGAGGAAGAAGTAGGTCGGTTGAGCCACAAGGGGCCCACGAGGGTGGGGGCGCACTGGGCACCCTCGTGGCCACCTCGTTTGCTGTTGACGTCCACTCCAAGTCTCCTGGTTTGTATTTTTTCCAAAAATATCGCTCCTGAAGGTTTCATCCCGTTTGGACTTCGTTTGATATTCCCTTTCTTCGAAACACTGAAATAGGCAAAAGAACAGCAATTTGGACTGGGCCTCCGGTTAGTAGGTTAGTCCCAAAAATGATATAAAAGTGTAAAGTAAAGCCCATAAACATCCAAAACGGGTAATATAATAGCATGGAACAATCAAAAATTATAGATACGTTGGAGATGTATCACGTTCCATCATCAAGTTTGAGTGTTGATATGGAGTTCTTGCAGTATCTCTCTGTGGCCACTGCATGAAAGAATTTCGTGTTACCATCTCCTACTTGAAACCTCCAAAATGTACATCTTTTCTGCCAATACATGCGTTTATATTCCAATAGCCTGAGAAGATGTGCCTTAAGAATGATTCTGAAGTTAGTTTCTGGAGTAGTAAGTGACCTCTGTTCCTCTAGTGTGTCTAATTTCAATAGTGTTTCATTGGAATTATCAATAAGAGTTGACAATCTTTAAACTTTCTTACTACAGGACTTTAAAGCATAACGCAGCTTCTTCAGCTTTTTGCAAATCAAAGCGGCCCAGTTAGCCGCATGACAAGGTTGGCTCCAAGAGCGTTGCACCACTTCGTGGAACCCTGAGTGTTGTACCCGGTAGTTTTCAAAATGAAACACCTTGCTCTTGGGGATACATGAGTCAATGCTAATGACGCAAGGGATGTGATCTGACATGGGCTTACCCAAGGGCGTTACAGTGGTGTTAGGGTAGGAAGAAGTCCAGTGCACTGAGGAAAAGAAACAATCTAATTGCACAAGCAAAGGATCGTCTTGCATGTTACTCCACGTGTACGTCCTGCCCTTGATGGGTAATTCAACTAGCGACTGGGTACGAATAAAATCATTGAAGGTCAGCATATCGTTGGCATTGCCACCCGGCCTACTTCTGTTATCAGGAACGCAATAGTAATTAAAATCCCCAGCCAAGATCCAATCTTCAGAGACTGGAATGTGCATACTGAATAACCAAGCTGTAAAGTTAGAGCGATCGATGCCATCACAGGGGCCATAAATATTGATTAGATTCCATACAGAATTGGAGTGCAGAGAGGTGAATTTAATCCCAAGGGCAAATGATTCCTCTAGGAAAACCAAACTAGAAAAAACAGACGAATTCCATGCAGTAAATAAACCACCCAAGGCCCCATCAGAGGGAATGAACGCAAACATATCAAGTCGCTTAGGACAGATAGTTTTAACAAAAGCGCGATCAAATGTCATCCGCTTAGTTTCTTGCAGACATAAAACATCACAACCACTAATATCAATAGCATTACGGATAGCTAGGTGTTTTTTGTCCGCATTTATTCCACGAACATTCCAGCAAAGGATATTCCACCGCCTAGTTTGCAACATCTTTGGGAGGGAGCATCGCTTGTGGATCATCCATCAGCTTCTCAGTAGTGATTTCCTCCGGCGGCACCCCACATCTAACAATGACAATCTCCTGAATAACTTAAATTGGTGTAGGAGTGGGTCAGACTCAGAACTGACATCCAAAAAAACAGAAATACCAAATGGGGCTGTGGCATACAGGTTGCGACAGATAACAGGAGCTTTCCTCGGTTTCACCCTAGACACGACCTTCTTTATATCTAAGGGTTGTGGAACACGAAACCCATCATATCGGGTGGATTTGGTGCTTCTACGGAGCTGGGTGGTGTCCACATGGCCGGGCTCATCTAGGATCATTCTGCCAAAGTGATCAAACACATTATCAGCTTCCCATCAGAAGCCAGGCTATTACTCCCAGTGCCCTCAACCTCCGGTCCAGTAAGAAGGACTGGGGCAATAGCATTCAGACCTTGGGTCGTTAAGACAGCCTCGTCCCCACAGGTTGTGTTAAACTGATCCAGTCCAAAAGGAGCAAATGATGAGAGTTACATCAACCCTGTTGGCTCAACAGAAATGCAAATAGTGCAGGTCTCATTGTTCTCGAAAAGAGATTTGGGAAGTCTAGTCAAAAGGCGCTCCTCCATCATGATCCCCTTGCAGCATTGGTTCCTGATATAAGACATAGCATGTCCCACCGCTGCAAACAAGGTGAGTGGATTGATAGGGAACTGAAAGGCAGCAGAAGAGTTGTGCTGAGAGATGTCATTGCAGATTCTAGGAGTCCAAATATTGGCATAAATTGAGCCAAAGGTGTCGAGCAGAGCAGCAAAAGGGTCGACGACCACCGATCTCACAGAGCCAGTAGCACGGACGAACTGTAAACCTAGGGTCACGGCACCTCTAACAAAGTTATCGGGCGCCTCTGAAATATCTGAGTACACTGACCATTCATCCTGTGGATCATCCGAGAAGTTGCTATCATGCTCCACGCCATCCATCAGAGAGGGGCCAGTGTACTGAAAGTAGGTTCTGAAACTAAACCCCCGGTATGGTGGCGGCACAACAGGCTAGACCCCCCAACCATTGTCCTGCATCTGTTGATGTTGTTGATGTGGGATCCCCTGGGCCCAAGCTTCATCCACCTGCTGCTGAATCCACTGTTGGTGTTCAAGTTGCCACTGCTGCGCTGCAGATAGGAACGGCAGCTCATATGGGTGCGGTGTGGCATTCATAGGAGGGGGGTCGTCCTCATTACCAACCAAGCCAGGAATCGTGTGGCGACCATTCAAGATATAAACTAGCACCGACCATGAGCGCCCCATCCCTGGCAGGTGACTGGACCTTCTCACCACCAGACTATGTGGAACCAAAGCAATATCACTGATTATGGCACGCACCAGCACTCTCTCCTTGTTTTTCCCAGGTCTGTGCCACAGTTCAAGTTTACCAAAACAGGACACCGCTTTATTTATGTAGTGATCTGTTTGGTAATCCATTGGGAAAGCAAGAAAGAGTATCCAAGCAACATACTGAAACGGGCACAGCCGCACATTTTCCCCTTCATCATGAAAGCCAAACTCATAACTCAAATATTCGCCTCCGCGGCGAGATCGTAGAAACTTTATTTTCTTGTTACGATGATTCTCCACTTCACTCTGAAATTCTTTGCACTTTTCAAATGTTTCAGACTTGTGTTTCATTAAGTATATATGCCCATATCTGCTCAAATCATTTGTGAAGGTCAGAAAATAACAATACCTGCCGCGAGCCTCAACACTCATTGGACCGCACACATTGGTATGTATTATTTCCAATAAGTAAGTAGCTCGCTCCATTGTTCCAGAGAACGGAGTTTTAGTCATCTTGCCCATGAGGCATGGTTTGCAAGCATCAAATGATTCATAATCAAGTGATTCCAAAAGTCCATCCGCATGGAGTTTCTTCATGCGCTTTACACCAATATGACCTAAACGGCAGTGCCACAAATATGTTGCACTATCATTATCAACTTTGCAACTTTTGGCATCAATATTATGAATATGTGTATCACCACGATCGAGATTCAAAAAAATAGACCACTCTTCAAGGTTGCATGACCATAAAAGATATTACTCATATAAATAGAACAACCATTATTCTCTAATTTAAATGAATAACCGTCTCGCATCAAACAAGATCCAGATATAATGTTCATGCTCAACGCTAGCACCAAATAACAATTATTCAGGTCTAAAACTAATCCTGAAGGTAGATGTAGAAGTATCATGCCGACGGCGATCACATTGACCTTGGAACCATTCCCGATGCGCATCATCACCTCGTCCTTAGACAATCTTCGTTTAATCCGTAGCCCCTGTTTCGAGTTGCAAATATGATCAACGGAACCAATATCAAATACCTAGGCGCTACTACGAGCATTAGTAAGGTACACATCAATAACATGTATATCAAATATACCTTTGTTCACTTTGCCATCCTTCTTATCCGCCAAATACTTGGGGCAGTTCCGCTTCCAGTGACCAGTCCCTTTGTAGTAGAAGCACTCAGTTTCAGGCTTGGGTCTAGACTTGGGCTTCTTCTCGGGAGTGACAACTTTTTTGCCATTCTTCTTGAAGTTCCCCTTCTTTCCCTTTACTTTTTTATTGAAACTAGTGGTCTTCTTAACCATCAACACTTGATGCTCTTTCTTGATTTCTACCTCCGCAGCTTTGAGTATAGTGAAGAGCTCGGGAATTGTCTTATCCATCCCTTGCATATTATAGTTCATCACGAAGCCTTTGTAGCTTGGTGGCAGTGATTGAAGAACTCTGTCAATAACACTATCATCCAGAAGATTAACTCCTAGCTGAGTCAAGTGGTTATGATACCCAGACATTCTGAGTATGTGTTCACTGATAGAACTGTTCTCTTCCATCTTGCAGCTATAGAACTTGTTGGAGACTTCATATCTCTCAACTCGGACATTTGCTTGAAATATTAACTTCAACTCCTGGAACATCTCATATGGTCCATGACATTCGAAACATCTTTGAAGTCCCGATTCTAAGTCGTAAAGCATGGCACACTGAACTATAGAGTAGTCATCAGACCGCGTCTGCCAGATGTTCAAAGCGTCTACATTAGCGGGAGGGGGCTTGTCACCTAGCGGTGCATCAAGGACATGATTCTTCTGTGCAGCAATGAGGATAATCCTCAAGTTACGGACCCAGTCCGTGTAGTTGCTACCATCATCTTTCAACTTAGCTTTCTCTAGGAGTGCATTAAAATTCAAGGGAATGGTAGCAAGGGCCATCGATCTACACCATAGATATGCAAAAACTATCAGGACTAAGTTCATGCTAAATTAAGTTCAGTTAATCATATACTTAGGAACACCCACTTAGATAGACATCCCTTGAGTCATCTAAATGATCACGTGATCCATATCAACTAAACCATGTCCAATCATCACGTGAGATTGATGTAGTAGTTTTCAATGGTGAACATCTCTATGTTGATCATATCTACTATATGATTCACGTTTGACCTTTCGGTCTCCAGTGTTCCGAGGCCATGCATGTACATGCTAGGCTCGTCAAGTTTAACCCGAGTATTCCGCATGTGCAAAACTGTCTTGCACCCGTTGTATGTGAACGTACAACTTATCACACCCGATCATCATGTGGTGTCTCGGCACGACGATCTGTCGCAATGGTGCATACTCAGGGAGAACACTTATACCTTGAAATTTTTAGTGAGGGATCATCTTATAATGCTACGCCGTACTAAGCAAAATAAGATGCATAAAAGATAAACATCACATGCAATCAAAATATGTGACATGATATGTCCATCATCATCTTGTACCTTTGATCTCCATCTCCAAAGCACCGTCATGATTTCTATCATCATCGGCTTGACACCTTGATCTCCATCGCAGCGTCATTGTCATCTCGCCGACTATTGCTTCTACAACTATCGCTAACACATAGTGATAAAGTAAAGCAAATTTCATACAATAAAGCGACAACCATAAGGCTCCAGCCAGTTGCCGATAACTTTTACAAAACATGATCATCTCATACAATAACGTATATCACATCATGTCTTGACCATATCACATCACAACATGTCCTGCAAAAACAAGTTAGACGTCATCTACTTTGTTGTTGCAAGTTTTACGTGGCTGTTACGGGCTTCTAGTAAGAACCGTTCTTACCTACACATCAAAACCACAATGGTGATTTATCAAGTTTGCTATTTTAACCTTCAACAAGGACCGGCTTTGATTCAACTAAAGTTGGAGAAACAAACACCCGCCAGCCACCTTTATGCAAAAATAGTTGCATGTATGTCGGTGGAACCGGTCTCATGAACGTGGTCATGTAAGGTTGGTCCGGGACACTTCATCCAACAATACCGCCGAATCAAAAATAAGACATTGGTGGTAAGCAGTATGATGATCACTGCCCACAACTCTTTGTGTTCTACTCGTGCATATCTATCTACACATAGACCTGGCTCGGATGCCATTGTTGGGAAACGTAGCATGCAATTTCAAAAAAATTCCTACTCTCACGCAAGATCTATCTAGGAGATGCATAGCAACGAGAGGGAGTGTGTGTGTCCATGTACCCTTGTAGACTGAAAGCGGAAGCGTTTAACAACGCGGTTGATGTAGTGGAACTTCTTCTCGTTCCAACCGATCAAGCACCAAACATACGACACCTCCGAGTTCTACACACGTTCAGCTTGATGACGTCCCTCGAACTCTTGATCCAGCAAAGTGTTGAGGGAGAGTTCCGTCAGCACGACGGCATGGTGAAGGTGATGATGAAGTGATCCGCGCAGGGCTTCGCCTAAGCACTACGTGAATATGACCGGAGGCGTAGACTGTGGAGGGGGGGGCGCCGCACACGGATAACAATGGTTGGTGTGTGTTCTAAGAGCCCCCTCCCCACGTATATGAAGGAGGGAGGGGAGAGAGGCAGCCTAGGGCGCGCCCAAGTAGGAGGAATCCTACTTGAGCCCCAAGTCCAATTCGGCCTCCCCCTTTCCTTTTACCCGAGGGAGAAAAGAGGGAAGAGGGAAAGAGGAAGGAAAGGGAGGGTCGAACCCCCACCTCCTTATCCTATTCGACCTCCTACCATAAGGGGGGCGCCACCCCTTTTGGGCTGGTGTGCTCCCCTCCTATGGCCCATATCTTCCCTTGGAGGGGGGGTCCGGTAACCCCCCAGGTACTCCGATATGTACCCGATACATTCCGGAACACTTCCGGTGTCCGAATACTATCATCCTATGTATCAATCTTTACCTATCGACCATTTGGAGACTCCTCGTCATGTCTGTGATCTCATCCGGGACTCCGAACAACATTCGGTCACCAAATCACATAACTCATATAATACAAAATCGTCATCGAACGTTAAGCGTGCGGACCCTACGGGCTCGAGAACTATGTAGACATGACCGAGACACCTGATAACCCACAAGTATAGGCGATTGCAATAGCTTTCGAGGGTAGAGTATTCAACCCAAATTTATTGATTCGACACAAGGGGAGCCAAAGAATATTCTTGAGTATTAGCAGTTGAGTTGTCAATTCAACCACACCTGGATAACTTAGTATCTGCAGCAAAGTGTTTAGTAGCAAAAGTGGTATGATAATAATAGTAGCGGTAGCAAAAGTAAAGATAAATGTTTTTTGGTTTTTGTAGTAGTTGTAACAGTAGCAACGGAAAAGTAAATAAGCGAAGAACAATATATGAAAAGCTCGTAGGCAATGGATCAGTGATGGATAATTATGCCGGATGCGATTCCTCATGCAATAGTTATAACATAGGGTGATATAGAACTAGCTCCAATTCATCAATGTAATGTAGGCATGTATTCTGTAAATAGTCATACGTGCTTATGGAAAAGAACTTGCATGACATCTTTTGTCCTACCCTCCCGTTGCAGCGGGGTCCTTACGGAAACTAAGGGATATTAAGGCCTCCTTTTAATAGAGAACCGGAACAAAGCATTAGCACATAGTGATTACATGAACTCCTCAAACTACGGTCATCACCGAGAAGTATCCCGATTATTGTCACTTCGGGGTTGTCGAATCATAACACATAATAGGTGACTTTAGACTTGCAAGATAGGATCAAGAACACACATATAATCATGAAAACATAATAGGTTCAGATCTGAAATCATGGCACTCAGGCCCTAGTGACAAGCATTAAGCATAGCAAAGTCATAGCAACATCAATCTCAAAACATAGTGGATACTAGGGATCAAACCCTAACAAAACTAACTTGATTACATGGTAAATCTCATCCAACCCATCACCGTCCAGCAAGCCTACGATGGAATTACTCACGCACGACGGTCAGCATCATGAAATTGGTGATGGAGGATGGTTGATGATGACGACGGCGACGAATCCCCCTCTCCGGAGCCCCGAACGGACTCCGGATCAGCCCTCCCAAGAGAGATTAGGGCTTGGTGGCGGCTCCGTGTCGTGAAACGCGATGAAACTTTTTTCTTGATTTTTTCTCCCCGAGACGGTATATATGGAGTTGGAGGTTAGGTCGGAGGAGGTCCAGGGGGCCCACGAGATAGGAGGGCGCGCCCTAGGGGGGGCGCGCCCCCCTGTCTCGTGGACAGCTCGTGGGCCCCCTGGCCTTGATTCTTTCGCCAAAAATTCTTATTAATTCTGAAAAGTGCCTCCGTGGATTTCGAGGACATTCCGAGAACTTTTCTTTTCTACACATAAAACAACATCATGGCAGTTCTGCTGAAAACAGCGTCAGTCCGGGTTAGTTTCATTCAAATCATGCAAGTTAGAGTCCAAAACAAGGGCAAAAGTGTTTGGAAAAGTAGATACGTTGGAGACGTATCAACACCTCTCCAATCAATAACCAATAGCGGAACCTGGATGCTCATATTGGTTCCTACATATTCTACGAATATCTTTATCGGTCGTACCGCAATGACAACATATGTAATTCCTTTTGTCATCGGTATGTTACTTGCCCGAGATTCGATCGTCGGTATCTTCATACCTAGTTCAGTCTCATTACCAGCAAGTCTCTTTACTCGTTCTGTAATACATCATCGTGCAACTAACTCATTAGTCACATTTTTTGCAAGGCTTGTTATGATGTGCATTACCGATAGGGCCCAGAAATACCTCTTCGATACTCAGAGTGACAAATCCTAATCTTGATCTATGCCAACCCAACAAACACCTTCAGAAATACCTGTAGAGCATCTTTATAATCATCCAGTTACGTTGTGACATGATAGCACACAAGGTATTCCTCCGGTATCCGGGAGTTGCATAATCTCATAGTCAAAGGAATATGTATATCTCACGAAGAAAGCAATAGCAATAAAACTTGACGATCATTATGCTAAGCTAACGGATGGGTCTTGTCCATCACATCATTCTCCTAATGATGTGATCCCGTTCATCAAATGACAACACATGTCTATGGTTAGGAAACTTAACCATCTTTGATTAACGAGCTAGTCTAGTAAAGGCTTACTAGGGACATTGTCTTTTGTCTATGTATCCACACATGTATCAAGTTTCCGGTTAATACAATTCTAGCATGAATAATAAACATTTATCATGATATAAGGAAATATAAATAACAACTTTATTATTGCCTCTAGGGCATATTTCCTTCACTATGTTGGGGGGAGGGGGCGCTTAACCTTGCTTTTTACTAAACTGTCACAACATTTTTTATTGTGCAATGACTTATATCCATTTTTACATTGTACAACCTTCTCTGTTTAAATGTGCATTCTATATTTTATATTTTATATTTTCACTAAAACTTCTCTTTTACATTTCCACAAATCACATGATGTGCAAATATCTGTGAATGCTATCCCATTGATTGTCACTGTATTTTTTTTTGAAACAAAAGGGGTTTCCCCCCTCTCCATTTTATTGCATAAAACGGAAAATAGCAAACCAAAACATAATGATAGCACTCGAGCCTCACCAAAGTAGCAGGCCAAACTATATGCAAACTACAACTACTAAGAGCAATTGGTTCGGCAACACATCCAGCATGCAGCAAGGGATCTAAGTAAGGTCTAACCTATTACAGAATGACATCCTCACGCAGGAGGGAGAGATCATCCAGTGTGCGCCTTCAGCATGAGTCCATCTAGTCCCTTATTCGCACCAGCCTTGGTCCCTCCTCCCATGCAATGCGCAGCAGCTCACTTCTTCATCGGTACAACAGCAGGAGACAGCGCCGCAGTAGCATCGATTGATCCCCGTCGCATAAGATTTTCCACTGATGCAACAGAGCACACACTCTCCCCAGAATCACCCGAATGCTTGCCCACGACACGCCCTGAAAACACATATCGTTACGTATAGTCCAAATGCTCCAAATGGTAGCAACACAAGCAATGTTAACAACAGTCTTCTTGTTATTAGCACCCCATAGACCAGACAGGGTTTTCACGCAATGCGGATATCTAAAGTTAAAGGATTCAACAACGTTTTTCGAGGTTTCTTTTGCAACTACACACTCGAAAAACAAATGGTTCACATACTCGTTTTCACAGCAAAACAAGCAGGTTTTATCATCCACAGGACATCTCTTGGCTAGGTTATCTCTAGTAAGAATCTTGTTATGGTAGGCTAGCCATATGAAGACCAAGTATCTATGTGGTACTAAAAAATTTCAAAAAAAATTCCAAATGGGGGTAGAACCCCCCCCCCCCCCAATTGATCATATTATAAAAGGACTTAACAGAGTAAATCCCAGACGCTTCTAGTATCCAGACAAGATGATCCTCTCCATCACTAGGCTTATTAGTAGATAGGAGTTGAAGCAATTCATGCCACCTGTTCAGGAATTGCATATCAACACATCGCTTAAAAGTAAGTTTGAGAACCACACCATCCCACACCTGAGCTATAGTACTCTCTTGTTGTTGGCAGATATTGTATAGATCCCAAAATTGGGTTTTCAGACTCAAGTCACCAGCCCAAGTATCATGCTAAAAGCTAATACTTTCTCCATTTCTAAGTTTCCATTTAGAGAAAGGTCTAGCTCCAGCCAAGGCCCATGTGATTCCTTTCCCGAAGGGGAGCCAGTATTAGAATTAGACCAGAGCAGTTTGGGCTTGTTAGTGTTGTACTTATGTTTAACTAGTGTTTTCCAATCTTTGTCGCCACCCAAGAAGAATCGTTTAGACTAGGAGGCTAACAAGGACATATTGAACTCTCGTAGGTTTACGACACCTAAGCCACCAAAGGCTTTTTTTCTGGGATACAAATCCCCAATTTGCTAGATGATATTTATGATCATCACCCACATTCCCCCAAAAGAAGTGAGCCATTTGTGAAGTAATTGCCTTAATAGCCCATTTAGGGAATTTAATAACAGGCATAAAGGTACATTGGAATACTAGCAATACAAGTTTGTAACAACACCAACTTATCCTCGTAGCTAAGCAGTCTACCTCTCCACCCACAAATTCTTTTAATAATCTTGTCAATAATGGGTTGGAGGTCCTCTCTTCTATATTTTAGATAGTGTAATGGGAACCCTAGGTATTTAAGAGGGAAACTCCCAATTTTGCAACAGAAGATTTGTGAGAGTATTTTTGCACTAGCTTCATCAATATTAATGGGAACGAGCTCACTATTTTCATAATTAATTTTCAACCCAGAAATATTCGCAAAGCAAGCTAGTAACCATTTGAGGTTTTTAGCATGATCAATGTCAGGATCTAGAAAAAGAATAGTGTCATCTGCGTATTGTAAACTAATCAAGCTATTGGTAATAATGTGGGGAATAATCCTCGAGATAATTTCTCCCCAAACAACCTTAGCTAAAATTCTGGAGAAGACATCTACAACTAAATTGAAGAGTATGGGGGAGCTAGGATCTCCCTGTTTCAAACCTTTACCACCCACAAAATATGGGCCAATCACATCATTAATCTTAACAGAGAAAGAACTATTCTGGATAATGGATAGAATCCATTTTATCCATTTAGGACCAAACCCCCTAGATGTTAACATCTCAATCAAAAAGTACCAATCTACCCTATCGCATGCTTTCTCATAATCCAACTTGAGGACCACCCCAGATTTATCTGACCTATGAAGCTCATGGATGGCCTCATGAGCAGTAACAACACTTACCAAAATAAATCTGCCCCTAACAAAAGCAGATTGACATGGAGATAGTAGTCTATCCCCAATAGGGGATACTCTGTGACACAAAGCATTACTGAAGATCTTCATCGAGCAATTGCTCAAGCAAATGGGTCTAAATTTTTTCATATGTCTAGCATCTAGTTCTTTTGGGATAAGAGTAACAGTAGAGTAATTAAGTCTTTGTATATCTAATGTACCACATTCAAAATCCCTAACCAGTGCCATGAAATCATTTTTTGTCACCTCCTAGAAGGTTTGATAAAAAAGAAAGGACAAGCCATCAGGGCCAGGGGAACCATTGGCATAGGACCCCATAATGGCTTCTTTAATTTCATCCTCTGTAAAGGGTTTTTCAAGAATGTCATTCTCAGCATCTGTAACAAGTTCTTCTGCAGACCAAAAATGATCAACTAGGTGGATATTAGGTTTTGGTTCAAAACCAAAGAGATCCTTATAAAAGTTAGTAGCAACCTCTAACATATCTTTTGTGCAGTGGACCAGGCCATCAGGGCCCTCTGGTACAGACAAGTGATTTTTCCGTCTACGCTGGTTAGCCACTTCATGAAAATAGGCAGTGTTTCTATCACCTTCTAGTATTTTCCAGTCTCTGGATCTCTGCCACATAGCAGTCTTTTCTTTTTTCCAAATTTCCTCCAACTTTTTTTAATATCATTCATTCTGAGGATATCCTCAGTAGAGACTCTGTTTTGTTCAGCAAAAACGTCAAGGATATCAAATTCTTGCAGGAGGTTTTTCTTTTTTTTTTCTCTTCATAGCAGCCTCTAGGTTAATGCTCCACCCTTTAGCTTTTTGTCTGAATAGTTTGGTTTTAAACTGCCATGTCTCAGTGGCAGTTTTATAGGGAGGGGGGAGTAGCCCAAACTTGTTTGACTAAGTCAGAAAACCCAGGTTTTCCCAGCCACCATTTTTCAAATTTGAAAGGTTTGTTCATTTTACTCCCCCCAGTTCCAGTGTCTCAAAGGATGGGGGCATGGTCACTCCCCACTCTAGGAAGGGAACAAAGAGAGGTTAATGGGAAGTGACCATCCCAATCAGTAGAGGAAAACACTCAGTCAATGGTAGCAAAAATAGGATTATCTTGATTATTACCCCAGGTATAAACCCTATTGGCCAGCTTGATTTCCATGAGACCCCATTTATTAATCCAGACATTAAACAGGAAGGCCCAAGAGTTATTAATATTACCAGATGATTTCTCCTTGGCTTCTCTGACCAAGTTAAAATCACCCCCAGTAAGACAGGATAGGACAACCCATCACATACTTCATGTAGTTTAGATATAAAATCTACCTTGTCCACAGCATAAACTATACCATATACTACTACTAGATGCCAACAAAATGCATCAATCTTATTTTTCAAGGTAAGAATCAAGCAATATTTTTGTTATATAACACCAATACACTCAAAGGGGCAGGAGTTGACCCCTACAAGGATCCCACCGACAGAACCAACAGCAGCCAAAGAATGCCAAATATAATCAGTAGATCCGACTAGTATCTTTAAGAAGGATTCAGAAATATTCTCTCTTTTAATTTCTTGGAAACCAAAAAAGTTTGGTTTGTATTTATTAACTATATCAGACAGGCACTGTAATTTTCCTTTTTTCCCCATACCCCTAATGTTCCAAAAGAGACCTATTGTGTAATTTTAAATGGGTGTGAAAGGCTAAAAAGCCCATGTCTAGGAGCAGTTACCAGACTACCAACAGAGCCAGCAGTGCCCCCTGGGTTGTTGGACTCAGGTCTACCTTTTTCAGGAGTACAAACTCCACTCCCTCACACCAAATATCACTTAACTCATCAAGCAATGATATTTCAGGGTTTTGAGAAGCAAACTCAAGGCATTTTCCAGTTTCATCTCTCACCAGGTTACTTATAATATTTTTCCCTTCTAGATCAGAGTGACCAAACAGCAGAGGCATAAGCCTCTAAATTATCAACAGAAGCACTATTAAAGGACTTACTTTTGGAAGTAGCAGGGATTTCTAGGTTCTTCCTCATCTTGTATGCTTCAGCTGTTTCCATTATGTTTTGGTTCCTCTGCACTCTTGTTGAAGGCCTTTGAGAGAGAATTGGGCCCCATTTACCAAAGATGTTCTTCTTGAAGGGAGGGGGAGGGATATCGTTACCAGCAGTATCATTTCTCACCTTGTTCCTCAACTCCAGCATCTTCAGACAGTTCATGACTGGCTCGTTTAAGGTCTCCATTTCACTATCAGTATCTCTAGCTTCAGTGGCAGTATCTGAACCAGAGCTATTAAAATCTCTCAGTAGGCCAGAGCAGTATGTTTTCTGGGCAGAAACTGCAAGACTGCCAATAGTGTCAGCAAAATTAGCTTCAGCTTGAGGATCAGGTGTGTTCGTCTCAGGCCCATCTAGAAGTTTCATAGGTTCAGCAAAGGGGAGGATGATAACAGTCTCACAACTTTCTTTCTCCACATTGTCCTCGGGTTTTTTGCAAGGAGTATAGTAAGCTTCCACCAATGCAGGAGGATGAAAGGTGGTGCACTCCTTACCTTTACTAGCAGGTGGGTTTTCAGAGGTGCTAGCTCTATTAGCTAGATCCAGTTCATCAAAACCATCCTCACCATCTTCCAAGCAGTCCTTGTCAGTATCACCCACATCAAGATCATTTTTAAAGCCATCCACACCTATATCAGTAGGTCCATTATCATCATTAGGATAATCAGCACCCACTTGTTCAAGACCTTCAACAGTGAAAGATAGAATGTATAGCTTTTTCCTCATTTCCATAATCCGTTCAAAGGAACTTTCTCAGGACTCCTGCACGCAATCTTGATTTTGAATTTCTCATAAAAGCTCTTCATCAACCCATTCTAGTCCACATCTACCAGGATCCCAAAGCACGAGGCAATCTGAGAGAATACCTTCCACGTGCACCATTTTGACGACAGGCCTTCAACAACAACCCAAGCTTCAGTCAATTTGGAGAAAGGGTCTATTGCACCAGTCCATTCTCAACAGAGACTGAAACACCAATATTTGGCAGATCAAGGGTAGGGAATTCAATTAGTTCTTCAACATTCTTCCAAGGAGGGAATCTAACCAATAACTTTTTCTCTAAGAGTGTTCTGACTTGCCATGGCCACTGTCTAAGCTTGCAGAAGATCTCAAAAAGATTTTTAATCAGATCTACCTGGTTGATCTCTCCTTTAACCATATGGACCTCGCCACAGTTCCTGAAATCAGCCAATTCGCTTCACGGCCCACAGGTGCATCAATATGATAGAATCCTAAACCAAGAGCAGTGCTATCAAAAAAGGTTGCAACAGGGTGTGGTTGCGCCCAAGCTGAACAGTTGCTGACATTGTGCCCCTCTAGACCACAGGTAAAGCAGATTTTCTTCTCTACGCAGTTACCAACATAATGCCTAGGCCCCCACATGTGAAACATACCATGTCTTTGTATCTCTCGTCGAGGATCTGGGTGAGTGGCGCAGGTGGAGCTGTCGGTGGAGGCATGGCCGCAGGCGGCGGGGCTTGACGCGGCGTAGTCCTCCCACTTGCTGCCGAAGGTGGACGCCCCCCCCCCCCCCCCCCGCGCTCCTTGGCCACCGCATTGTATAATTTTTGTATGTGATTTATTTTTCTTATATATTTTGGAAAGTTTAAGGTGCTTGGACATGACTAACTTAATGGAGTGGTTATGCTTCCTTTGGTCAGGTGTATACATGTGCATTCCTTATACTCTCATGCCATCAAAAGTTGTACTTCCTCCAAAATAGATGAATCAACTTTGTACTAATTAGTACAAAGTTGATTCATCTATTTTGGAACGGAGGGAGTAGGTTGGAATCCCCAATAAAACCTTTCGCAAATGTGACTGTACCTTTCATAATATACATGGACTATCCGAGCTCAACCTTTATTTAGACTAATTCCTACATCATCACTCCAAATATCCATGTGAAATGTAAGATCTGTTCTAGTGTAGCTAGGCACCACACATTTTATCCTATTCATCCATGAACAGTAGATTTGATTTTCTTCACCTGATTTACATTGAGTTAGAGGATACACCCGGACTTCCAAAGTAGAGATTTTCTTCACGCGATTTGGACGGAGTTGATAAGACAATCTTATCTTAAGCCTTGCATGTAAATTTAGAGATGACAAAAAGATATCTACAATAAGGTTATATATCTCTTAGCCTTATCTTCAATAACTACTATTCCTAAAAACATTGTGAGACATATTGTGCTAAGAGATCATCTCTTGAATAAGAGAGCTTTTCCATATGATTTGGACGCCGATAATTGTGTGGTGTATAAGAGAACAGCCCACACACCTACGTGTGGGCAAAACAAGTAATGCTCACACACCTCTTCCCCCCCCCCCCCCCCCCCCGATCCCTCTCACACGCGTGCGTGTGGGTGAAAATAGATAACGCCCACACGCCCCGTGCGTCAGGCCTCGTACCTCGTGGTCCCGCACGCCCTGCTGACAGTCACCGCGCGCCCGCAGTTGCCATGGTCCAGACCCTCGTTCATGTTCGTTTAACTGCAGTTGCCATGTCGCTGAACTACGGTTGCCATGTCGGACAACTACAGTTGTCATGGTTGCTCAACTGCAGTTGTCATATATGGTCTGGTCTACTGCAGTTGCCACGATTTCAAAACTTTAGGAGTTGCCACCTACTAACACTAGGCAGTTGAGAGAGTTGCCATGTGCTCACAAGCACACTAGGGCAGTTGCCATGTAAAAGGAAGAGTTGACATATGCTTACATGCACACTAGGGCATTTGCCATGTACAATGCAAAAACACATGGCAACTCGGGTAAAAGAGAGTTGCCATCTACTTACGTGCACACTAGGCAGTTGTCGTGTACCCTGCAAAACACATGGCAACTGACATGTTCGGGTAGAAAAAAAGAGAGTTGTCATCTGCTTACAAGCACAATAGGGCAGTTGCCATGTACACTGCAAAACACATGGCAACTAGCAGCTTGGGTGTGGGAGAGGAGACGGGCGTGTGGGCGAGATGGCAAATGCCCACACACCAGCCCTTGTGCGTTAGTGGAAAGTGGCGTGTGGGCGAACTGCTGAACACCCACACACCGGTCCCTCCCGTGTGGTGAAACGGCCGTGTGGGCGACCGGATGAATGCCCACACACCAGCCCAGTCCTACGTGGCACTAGAAACATGTCAAGATTTGTGCGCTCACAAACGGACGCGGATCTACGCGTGTGAGCGAGATGCAAACGCCCACACGTTCCGTATGATTTCTCTCCCCTCCACCTCAGCATTTAGCATTTATGCTACGTGACACTCCTAATATAACACTATTGTACATGTTGCTACGTGACACTCCTAATATAACACCATTGTACTCCCTCCATCCCAAAATTCTTGTCTTAGATTTGTCTATATACGAAACATGACTTGATACGGAGGGAGTATTCCCTCCTCCCAAAATTCTTGTCTTAGATTTGTCTATATACGATCCGTCCCAAAATTCTTGTCTTACATTTGTCCAAATATGAATGTATCTAGTTACATTTTAGTGTTAGATACATCCGTATCTAGACAAATTTAAGACAAAAATTAAATTTTGAGACGGAGGGAGTACATGTAAGGATACACCCGGACTTGCAAAGTTGAGCGTGCCACTAGGACGAGAGCCACCGTTGACAGGATAAGACCAGCATGTTTCGGGACACATTGCAGGGAATAATGAAGATGAAACAACCGAAACAAATAGATCACGAAAAAGAAAAAATCTAGGGTTTCCCTGCCTCCCCTCGGCGCTGCCGTCGGTCCGCCTCATTTTCGGTGGCCTTAGGGTCATGGCGGCGCGGTGGATCTCGGCCTTTGCCGGCGGGAGGGCTCTGTTTTCAGTTCTTTCTTCATGTTTTGTTAGAGTTTGTGTCCTGCTCAGAAAGACGAGACAGCGCGGCTCCTTGAAGATGGAATAATGTTCTTCCCATCTAGCGCCCCATCTCGATGGGCGTGTAGAGGTGTGTCTTCGACGGATCTATCCTTGGTGGATTTGCTCGGATTTGGTCATAGTTTGTCTACTATGTGTTTTCAGGTTGGATCCTTACGATCCACACTACTCTTCATCGGCGGCAGTTGCTGTTCTGCTGCGCTGGTCCTATGAGGCCTTAGCACGGTAACTTCCCGACTGTCTACTACAACAAGTTTTGCCCAGCTCCGGGGACGAAGGGGCAATAACGGCGGCACGTCTTCGGCTCGCTTCAGTGCTTGTAATCGTCGCTAGGTGGTCTCGATTTGGATTTAATTTTTATTATTTCTGGTGATCATTGTACCCATGATTGAAGATGAATAGATTGGAAGTTTTCTCGAAAAAAAACAACCAAAATAAATGATACAAGAATTCTATTTGCTAGAGTCTTTTTTTCTACTTTGAAATAACTCTCCGCTTAATTTGTCTTGGTAGTAGACATGTGAATTAGGAAGGAAAAGCTATTATTAGAGAACTTCATTACTCCATTTAATTAATAAATCAAACATATTGCAACACAAAGAATCTGCAAGTCCGTACGTAGATCACTGAATCTTGTTTGAAACTTCATAACATCGTTTGACCATTTCAGATAATAAATACAGTAACATGCATGTCATGACCTGAACGAATTTATTTCACCAAGAACAAACACATAGTAAAGTCTACAGATTATTTAAGCAAGAAAACCTACAACTTTAAGGTATACAAAATGAACTCAAGAATTCTATCTAGAGGTAGTAACAAAGAGACCAAGTTACGAAACTAAATTGTTTAGATCTAGAGTATCTCATCACAATTCCAATTTCTATATTTGTATAGAGATGTAGATTAAACAAGAAAAACAACTATTTTCTGAGGAAAGGCCATCATAGGCGCTCAGCCTAGTCCTGGCTCCGCTCTTAGCAGTCTCACAAAACTGTACTCCCTCCGTAAAGAAATATGAGAGCATTTAGATCAAAGTACTTACTAAATAGCAATTCAATGGTCTCACAAAATTGTAAATAGCAATTTAATATTTTACTGTCGCCTTAGAAATTCAAAAGAAGCAAAGAATGAAATTCAAATATTTTAGTGTCAAGTACCCCAAGAGCAAGTTTATTCTCAGGAAGTAGTCAACCAATTTGTTCTACATTCAGGACACACAGTTAGATCCCCTCTAAGGCTCTAAAGTTGAAACACCCTATAGCAGCCACTTACATAACTTTTCACTAGTAGTATAAACAAAGAAGCCACGGGCATAAATCATACAACCCTAGATTGTGGAACTATATCAATATCCAATACCTCAACACTTTTTTGGCCATGAAAACACAACAGCTAATTTACCCTGCAATAACTGAAAAACACAACAAAAGGAAGAACGATACCAGATCTCCTAGTTCCCGTCCTCATGATCATCATGCTGGTATGTAGCGCCACCGTTTGGTATAGCACCTGCTCCTTTCACACTGATGTCACTGAAAGGCCTCTTCCTTGAGGAAGATGATGGTTCAGAGGCATCCATTTCCATATCCTTCTGACCCTCCTCTACAGCCATGTTTGTCTGTTTCTCTTGAGGAGCACCGGATGTTGAAGTTGGAGGTGGCATCACATCAATTCCGCTGAGCCGGCAGAAGACTTTCTCAACTGTCTCGGTGATCTCTTTCCCTAGTCCACCATTGTCGAGTATCAGCTCCCAAACTGCCTTTGAGGCTTTCTCAAGAACCGGAGTTCTGCATTCAAACAAATGAGTTAGCATTGCTTTACAGGTTAGATATATTATTTCTTCTGCTTCAGGCGACGATATAAAACAAAACTATCCAAGTTCTAAAAAAAACTCAAAACGCTGGTAAAGTGCAGTAAAGTACCAAAGGCACGAATCGTCTGAGATGCAAATGTGTCCAAACCAAATGCACAACGTGCAAGTTAAACTTCCAGCAGTGCCAGAATACCAAATATTAACCCGTATATTCCCAAGGTTAAGAAAACCACGCGTGTGCTTAAGTGTGCCTACGCGCTAGGCGATGACAGAACTGGGAGCCTTGACCCTATGCGCTCAATTAAGTAGGCGGCACGCATAGGCAATATAGGCACTAGGCAATGATAAAACTAGGAATTTACACCGAGCACTTTCTGAACCTTATTTCACTACTATTACATCATATTATCGGGAGCTAGATGACTGCAGTACTTTCAGAACAAACAGTGGTTAGCAAAAATATGATAAGGAAATGTGTCGTCATGGAGTATTGTGTGCGCTCAAAAAGTCAAAGTCAAATTCACATAATAGTTCTCTCTTTCTTTCTACTTAGCATCCAGAAGGAATACTGTACATAGAAAGCTGTGTATATGCTAAAAAACAAATTCAAACCAAACAATATGTTGTAAATTTATTATTGAGCACATTGCGTCAGTAAATTATACACAAACCAATAGTACTTACTCCAATTCTTGTCTAAGAGCATCAAACAGCTCCCTCTTGGTCTTTTTCTCAGCTCCAGGAGTCTTCAGAACTTTGCTTTGCTCCACCATCATCATAGTATTTTTCTTCATGTCCTCCTATAGAAATCCGATATGAGACGGTTTAGTCCCAATAAGCCAACTAAACCATTCCATTGATAAAGCCAATCTCGGTAAAAGCAATGCAAGGAAACTGTGATGGGAAACACATGTCTATAACATAGCTACATTGTTCAGAATTTATCCTGCCACGCTAAAATTCCCTTATGATCAGGGGAAAAAGACATTGCAACCATAAATATGCTTCCGAGTGAGGAATGATTTCTTTTTCAAATGAAAAGAAAGCGTGCTATGGCAGTGGCAAAATGCAGAATTAACACATAAAGCTTCAGTTCCTTTTATTTTCACGCACACCAGCAGTACAAATGCTCGGAAGGAAAAAAAAAGAGTAAAATGCAAGCGCGGTCCTAATTCTTTCCCAAAAGTGTCGACTGGGTCCTAATTCTTTCAAAATGCACATCTGGGTCCTAATTCTTTTTAAGTTGTTCACCCGAGGTCCTAATTTCGTCTGACCAGCTCGCGTGGCGCTTTGACCGCTGCCACGTCGACTCGAGGGCCCACGCGGGATAACGACCAGCCGTGTATTTTTTCAAAAGAGCCCCCCAACCCTAATCTCTCCACAACCGTAGTCCTTTTCCTCTCCTCTTCCCCACCTCTCTCTGCTCTGGCGAAACAGGGGAGATCGACGGCGGCGGTCCGGTGAGAAGAGGCAGGCGGCCATCGTAGGCGCTTGTCCGGCGGCGGCGCCGCTAGGATGGCGCCCGTGCATCGGCTATCCGGAGATCCTCCTCCACGATACGGTCAGTGTGTTGCCCATAACCCTAACCCTCAATCCTCTTTTTCCACGGATTTCGATTTAGTTCGAATCGATGGTAGTATTTGACTGAATCCCTCGATACCTAGGAGCACAAGAGGAGGTTTTTACCGTAGAAATCAACTATGGTGGATTTTTCTGCGGATTTGGCCGATCGAAGACGTATGTCGATGGGAAAGTTGCTCTGTTCGATGGTTGCGAAGTAGATACATGGTCTCCTCTCTGGCTCACTGATTTTATGCAACAACTGGGATATAGTGACCAATCTAAGCATGCTATTTACTGGTTACTGCCTGGAAAGAATTTAGCCGATGGACTGCGGATTGTGGACTGTGACACTGACACTTTGCACATGACAGCAGTTGTTCCAAAATTCCAGTACTTTCAGTTGTTTGTTGATCACAAAGACATGGCCCATTATATGCATTGATGGGTGTCACATTAAGAACAAGTATGGTGGAGTGATGCTGACAGCTGTTGGAGTTGATCCTAACGATTGTATCTTTCCCATTGCAATTGCCATAGTAGAAGTGGAAGATACTGTCACATGGAAGTGGTTTTTGAACACACTGAAGGAGGATCTGAACATACAAAACACAGCACCATGGACATTGATGAGTGATAGGCAGAAGGTAGTAAGAATACTGTAGCATTTCATTTTGTAGCATTTCAGACTGTAGCATTTCATACTGTACCATTTCATTTGTTTGTTCTACAATGTCTGTAGGGCTTGATCAATGCTGTCAATGCAATGTTTCCTGATGCACAACATAGATTTTGTGTGAGGCATCTGCATCAAAACTTTGCAAAAAACTGGAAAGGTGATGTATTCAAGAATAAATTGTGGCAAATTGCAAGAGCTACACATGAGGCAGACTGGAAGAAGTACATGCAAGAGATGAAAGAGCTGGACCAGGGGGCCTATGAGTACTTGGATGCAATTGACCCAAGGCAGTGGTGCAAGGCCTATTTCCATGAACTCCCAAAGTGTGATTTGCTTCTGAACAACAGCTGTGAAGTGTTCAACAAGTAAGTTGTCAGTAATGTAGCATTTCATGTTGAACACACTGTAGTATTTCATATTGTCAGTACTGTAGCATTATCTAACTGTAGTTACTTCATAGGTACATACTTGATGCTAGAGAAATGCCTATAGTTACTTGTCTTAAGAAGATCAAGGACCAATTAATGGCTAGGTTTTATAGCAAGAATCTGGAATCTGAGGAGATGTGTGGTCAAATTTGTCCAAAAATTAGAAAAAAACTGGACAAAAATATTAACATGTCCAACAACTGCACTGCATTACCAGCTGGACAACACATATTTCATGTTATAGGCATGGTTGGGGAGTATGATGTGAACATACAGAAGGAGGAGTGCTCTTGTAGGGCATGGCAGCTCTCTGGAATTCCATGTAGACATGGAGTTGCATGTTTAAGACATGAAAGAATTAAACCAGAGGATGTTGTCAACAAGTGCTACAGCATAGATGCTTTCAAAGCTGCTTAGGGCAAGATCATAATGCCATGTAGTGATCCTAGAGTGTGGCCTAAAACTAATGGGCCTCAAATGCTGCCACCACACTATGAGAAGAAAGTAGGTAGGCCTGGAAAGAAGAGAAAGAAGAACCCACTAGAGGAGGACAATGGAACTAGGATGAGCAGACATGGCATTGTTGGACACTGCAGTGTGTGCAATCAACCAGGACACAACAAAAGAAAGTGCCCTGAACTAGGTAGAGGACAACCCACAGCAGCACATGAGGCAGGAGCAGAACAAGAGCCAGCAGCAGAAGAGGCAGGAGCAGAACAAGATCCAGCAGCAGAAGAGGAAGCAGCAGAAGAGGAAGAACATGTGCCAATTCAGGTTGTGCTTCCAGAAACACAACAAAGAACTAAATTACCAGTCAAGAGAAGGCCCAGTTGCAAGGTGCATTTCCCTTAAATGTTTCCCTTAAATGCTGTTGAAAACTAAAATTGCAATATTCAACAACATTTCTTATTTTTTTTGCAGAAAAAGGCATGTCCACAAGTGGGCAGAAGTACATCTAATATGATATCTTCTTCTATGAATTATGATCTTGCTTCATCTACTGTGATTGAGATTTTACAGGACCAAGTGAGAGCTTTTTATTCAAATACAATGTTAATAAATGCAATGCCATCTGTTCTTCCAGAAATTCACTTACATTACTAAGTACATGTTTGGTTGGTTTGTAGGCTATAGCTACTCAACAATCTCAAACAGCAGTGCCATCTCCTCTACCAGAAAGCCAGTTCATTGCAAACTGCAGAGATGCCCTGCCAGCTCCAAGAAGCCATACTACTGCTACACTAGGTTTGAAGAGAAGGAAGAAAGTGAAAAGAACTAAGGAGAACAAAGCCCCAACAACTCAAAAGTGAAGAGCTACAAAGATGTTATGGAAAGAAGCAGTGTAGGATGTTTTTCTTTTGCTTAGGAAAGAAGGTGGTTTGTAATGAAACCTCATGCTGAGATGTGGCTTTGGGTTTCACACAAACCATGGAAATGTAATACTTTTGTTGCACAACTTCAAGACCTTGTAATGTTGGGTCCATCTATCTATCTTTCAGACTTCTTTTAAGTTCAATTAGTACAAGGAAGGCCTTGCATAATACTGTTTATTTGTGCTGTCAATGCTAGTAAAAAAATGCTGCCAAAGTACAGAAAAACAACCAAAGTGCTGCCAAATTTTAGTTCAATTTCATTGCAACAGTACATCAACATCTGGATACACCAACAAGCATTGATCACTGGATACATCATACTAACACATCACTTCTTAAATCCTACATACACCACAACTACAATCAGTACAACAAGTGCACTGAGAATACTCCTACAGAGAAAAATGAGCTCATTCATCTTCTGCATTGCTTCTGCATATGCCACAGTCTCGACAGTGCTATGCATTGATCCTGCACAAGCCTCTGTTTCTTCACTTGCAATGACACCAGCCGAATCTAAACTGCTCAATCCACGGCTGACATACCCAGCTCTCACCAAAAAATCAAAATAGTTGTCTGGTCCATCTTCCCAATAATAATGTTGTCAAGGATTTGGTTGAATCTGATAGAAAAGGAGCAAAAAAATTCAGCCAAAAAGAAACACAGAAACATCAAATCGATTGGGCACTTGTAGAAGATCTTACATGGTGATTGAGGCACTTGTAGAAAACCCTGCCAGGATTTGCATCCGATTTTGACACAAGACGAATTGTAGATCGAATGCGGCAGCTAGGGCATGGTACCAACGGCAGCATACCCGCGGCAGCCGGCGATGAGATGGGCGGCGAGAAAAAGGCTAATGCCGGAGGTGGAGCAGGCGCTTGGGCAGCCTTCTTCCCGCGGTGCTTCACGGCAGACGAGCTAGCGGCGGCGGACATGGCGGCGACGGCGCGGCGCCAGCGAGAGGGAGAGAGCGAGCAGAAGAAGGGAGCAGAAGACCTAGGGACCGGGGAATGAAGAGACGACAAACACCAGGGGCCAAACTGCTTAAATCACCAACCTCCAACCGCGGGAACTATCCCGCGTGGGCCCTCGAGTCGACGTGGCAGCGGTCAAAGCGCCACGCGAGCTGGTCAGACGAAATTAGGACCTCGGGTGAACAACTTAAAAAGAATTAGGACCCAGATGTGCATTTTAAAAGAATTAGGACCCAGTCGACACTTTTGGGAAAGAATTAGGACCGCGCTTGCATTTTACTCAAAAAAAAAATCCATAGCCATGGCCATGGTGACGACTCTATTGTTCTCTGCTCCGGCCGCCACTTTCCCATCAGCAACCAAACTACAGGGGACCTCGCCGCTGCGGCGCTGCCTAGCCACTGAGAGCAAACTCACAAGCAGGAGCGAGAAGAGAATTGGAAAGAGGAAGGATGTGGGGGAGAAGCGAGCTGGATGCATACGTCGGCCTTGAGCTGGGCGATGATCTTCATGCGGAGCGCGTCGACGGTGCCGTCGTTCTTCAGCGACTCCAGCACCTCCTCCGGCCGCACCACCTTGGACGACGACCCCATCCTCCTCCGCTTCCCAAAATCAGTAAATCGCCGACCAACACCTCCTCCTCCTCAACGCTCGCGCTTCCGATTTGCAGCGGGACGGCTCCAGGAGAGGCTCGCGGTGCTGCCGAAGGGTCGCCGGAGACGCGACCTCGGAGGCTAGGGTTGGGTTTCTTCCGCGGGGGAGAGGGGAAGCGAAGGAGGCAAGTATCGTGTCTTTAATTGGAATCGGTCTCCTCTGCGGACCAAATGACGAGACTACCCCTCCTCCTCCCTCTCCTCTCGCCTCGTGCCGCCTCCCCGCCGCGAGCCCTGACGCCGCCACCCGCGCGTCGCCTCGCCGTCGCCGCTGCGGGAGCAAGCGTCCAGGACGCGGTGATGGCGGCGGCCGCGACCGGGGAGTACCCCGTGCCCGGTGTCCCCGCCCTACCCGGCCGTCTCCAAGGACGTGGAGCTCCGGCGCGCCATGACCGCCTCCGCCCGCTCCGGTGCCTACTCCTCCGCCGCCGTCGTGTTCGAGGACGAGTGGCTTGCCGTAGTGGACAAGCCCGCCGGCCTCTACTGCGAGGCCCTCCTCTCCGCGCTCCCTTGCTCCACCGCCTCTTCAGGTACTTCAAAAAGCTGTAGACAGATCGCGCCATTAGCTTGCAAGGGCACAGCAAAATCCTCAGATGATCGCGGTATGGTAATTTCAAGAGCTGTTCGTGCTGATGAAACGCAGATTTGGTTGCTTTCTGCTTTGTGTACCACTGCAGCTTTGTACCCATGAGATATTTAGTACTACTAATGCCACATGGTTGCTTCTTTAATGGCGTGTTTGGTATCCCGCATTGCTTTTTGCCCCCTTGCATATGTGACCGAGTTGGGTCTGGCCGACTGAATATAGGCCAAGAACCATGTTATGCACATCATTTAGTAGCCTGCATCCTCCCCAGCCTGGCTGCGAAGATACACACACGTGGTGTTTGGTTGCAGGTTTGTTCTAGGCAGATGCAGAGTGTGTGGTGTTTGGTTAGATGCAACACATGTTGTCTGGTAACCTTCTTTCGTGGTGAGGTTACCAGCACACTCACAAGCGTAACATAGATAAATAGGCATACCATATTACCCTTAAACCCGAGTCTTAAACACATAGTTAAATGCTAGTAATAAACAGTCGTAGCATAGTCAGAAACGTCTGACGCATAAGTTTTAGGTGCAGAGATAACTTCTAGGCATCCATGGCAAAGGCCTCCTCGAGCTTCTTGCACTTGATAATCACCTTGACGACGTCGTCGTTGAAGACGAACCTTCAGGGTGTTGGGAGTCGCCAGCTTGAAGGTGACGAGGTACCCAATCCTGATCTGATGAACAACGGCAAAGGGCGCCAACCCTTATCAAGGGTGAGCCTGCCGTTGATCATCCGGATCGTTACCCTCCAGGCGCAGCCGGTGTTCGTCTTCAGCTGGAATTCCTCTAGGACGGCGGTGAAATGCTTGGTGAACCCTAGTGGCATCAGTGGACACTCCAGCTTGGGTGCAAGGATGACCTTGTAGAAGTTGGTTGGGCTGACATTCTCATGGAAATGGCCGTAGTTCTTCGACCGCTTGGGGGCGCTGCCGAGCTCCACCACTGCCTTGGCCTTCTTGTCGTCCACAACCACCTCCTTGCCCTTGGAGTTCCCCGAAGCAGCCTGGTTGATCTGCATTGTGAACATGATGAATGGAGGTCAATGGAGGGGCAAAATGCAGCAGACACATGAGCAAGATCAATGGAGGTATGCAGAAATGTTTGACCACAATTACCGTAGTTGCTGACCAAAGATCAACACTCATTCATCCCACCCACCTACTCGAAAGCCCATATTTATCTACCACCACATTCCACTACCTCTTCCAACCATCTCTCTCTCGCTGTCTTCTAATGTCTCCTCTTCCACAGCTCTCTCTCTATCTGTGTGTATGTGTGTGTGTGCCACCACCGGTTCATCGCCGTTAACCCCATCCCCGACAGCATTGGATGGAGGGCATTCCTTGTTGGGTGCTCGCTCGGTGAACACACCAAATTCGCAAAGACCATGGAGTTGTGCTCTCAGTTAAAGAGCATTGGTGACATGCATAAAGAGGCAGACACTGTGTTGTTGAAGGCGACGAAGGAGGAGTTGAAGATGCTAATACCTAACCCAGCCAACTGCGCTATGTCAGTGGACATATTGTGGTGGCCTGGTGGGTGATGGATGAGGCCAAGTTAGCCGACCCTGGTCAGAGAGCCAGTGACCAATCGGTCGTCGTGGTTGCACCGGCGACCATCGTTCTGGAGGACGACAAGGAGGAGAAAATGGTGGATGTTGTGGTTGAGCCTGAGGACGCTAACAATGACGAAGCGGTGGAGATCATGGTCAGGGCGCCAGGGCCAGGCAACCGTACACTACCCACCCATGGAGGTGGACGATTACAAGCCTCAAGGCTACCGGCGCTCCAAGCACCCCATGCTCGCCACGGGTAGGATGTACTGCTTGTTGGGATGGTTTCGAAAGGATGTAAGTTTGACGTACCCCCCCTCCCCCCCCCCCCCCCCCCCCCCTTGTGAAAATCATACTCAATCCCGTTTGAACTGCTCAAATCCTTAGTCGGATATGCCTCGGTGAGTACCAAATCGAACCCGATAGGTAGATTGGATGCCTAGTGCGCGATGCGTAAATTGAATGCGGGCATGGTATAAATCGATTACATCAGGGACAAGGGCTTACCGACATTTCCGAGCGTCTGCCGGTGAGGTGGTGAAGCCGGTGCTCGTCGTCCAGTTCTTCACTCCGCTGCTCGCCATCAACGCAACGTCTCGAGCGTGGCTCCTCGTGTGCAGCCTCCGACACCCACATTCCTCAAGTCGTGTCGCTCAGGCATGGCCGTAAAAAAACGACTGATTCGAGCGTTCCTACTCAGCGAGGCCCGGAGGTGCTTTAAACATCGTGCGGGCCGAGATTAGGTGCAAGGCAGGCAACCAAACGGGCCAAAACTGCATCGTGCGGGCCTGGTTGGACCTAATGCAAGCTACCAAACACGCCATAACTGATTTAGTTTAAATATTGGAGCAAACATGATTGGAAATTCACAGTGTGAGAGCGGAGAGTCTGCTTTAATTATCGACCCTAAGAGCATATCTCTGGATATTAGGACCTGGTTCATCACATTTGCGTCTTTTCTCATGATATTCCCAGATGGACTTAGTTTGGAAGTAGGAATTGATGTCTCACTTTACTTTCAGAGACTGAAATGCACTATGGATGTGACGATAAACTATTGTGAAGTAAGAAAGCCAGCACAGTCTAATATGCGTAGGATTAAATTTACCTTTTCTCTACCAAATGTACATTAGATAGATGGACCACATTTTCCCATGTTTTGGAAGTTTTATGTGTAACTGCGCGTTCTAATATTCTTGCGAAATAGTAGTCACACCATGGTATCTTCAAAAAATTAATGTGAGATGATCAAATTTGTCCCCCCACAAGTTAGCATGTCCTGACAGCAATATTTCTTTTGAGGAAGCTTCTGATAGCAACTTAAGCCAGGTTAGGAGTAACATGGACATTACTTATTGTGATGTGTATATTTTGACTTCAAGCAAGCATTCTATATTTTAGTTCTGATATATTGTTAGAATTTATAATATTACAGTGCTGTTAAAATAGCCTTCACAAATCACTATTAAGATCGTGGCCTGAGTATTGAGTTCGCCATCTCCAAATAATACAGGAGCCAACATGGAGCTTTCAATTAATAATGCTTCCTAAATATATAAGCTTTCCTTTGACCATATTCAGGCCCCAGTTTCCTCAAACTTGATCTGGAATTCTAAGTGTCCTTCTAATCTGAAAGCATTTACTTGGCTACTTGTGAATGGTAGACTCGATACTAAAGAGATGCTTCAAAGACGAAATATCCAGATTAATAACGAAGTAAACTGCATTCTCTGCAATAATGGCCAGCTTGAGACCAGGGAACGCCTCTTATGCCAACTTCAACAAAGATTTCTTGAACTTGCGGTGGAAATCATGCTCATTATGGCCAGTTCATCCTTCAACAAGCCTTTCTTCATGGAGGTCTTTGTTGTAACTGCCTGGAACATTTGGAAGCAGATAAACTCTAAAATCTTTGAAGATGTAATCATAGTTTAGGTGTTTGGTCTGCATATTCAAAAGAGACATTTCCTTCTTTTGTACAGAATGGAGGAGGAGCGTGTGAATCCCCCCTTAAATGTTGACTTGACGATCTGGGCTATGCCCCTCCCCATTTTTACTGCCTTCCTCCTTATATACCATATGTACATATCGTCTTGTAAATACTTCTGGTCTCGATAAAATGTTACTGTTGGGGCCTCCCCTACAGTTTTTCGTTCAAAAAAGGTTCCTATTATTACCGACTTGCCCCCTATTTGTAACTGAAGAAAATTATTTCTATGACCTGCAGGGGATCCTTCAAGTAAGCCTAACCTTCACCTCGCGAACAGGCTAGATCGTGATACCAGTGGTCTCATGGTCATCACCAAATGCAACAAAGTTGCAGCGAAGCTTGTGAAGGCCTTTACTGAGCACAAAGTGAAGAAAACATATCTAGCTCTTTGCATAGGTTACCCACCAGCGTGGGAAAAGATTAAGATATGTTCTGGTCATGGGCGATCGAAACACGGCGCTTGGCGTGTGTACGCTATGTCTGACGTTGGCCGAACACTACCAGGGGGTTCCTCTGTAAGGGACATGAGCACAAAATTCGAAGTGCTAGGGACAGATGGTGAAGGACAGTACAGAGAACCATCTAATGTTGACATTGATGGTATAAAGTCGATTACAGTACAAGAGAAAGCAGCTGAACAAACTTCAAATGTTGATGTGAAGAACCACATGGTTTTTGTTAGAGCCTATCCTCAAAGTGGACGAACACACCAGATTCGTCTGCACTGTCAATATCTTGGGTTCCCTATCAGAGGTGATGTGAAGTACGGAGGAGTGATCGAGTGGAACGGTGTGGACTGTGATGGTCATGCGTTGCATGCAGAGAGCTTATCATTTGTGCATCCGGTAACTGGATTGCCCGTCACGTTCCGAGCACCTCTCCCTTCATGGGCAGATGAAATTATTTCAACAATGGGATGAAATTCCCTTGACCTTATTGTGATGCATGGCCCTCCAGTCAGTTTTGCTGAAATTTTCAAGCAAGACCAGCATTGAACTGCCAGAAGCACCTCTTGGAGGTCCTCAAGGAGAGCAGCATTCGTCGGTAACCATGAAAGGAAGAATTCTAACAATTGTTTGCAGCTCGACAATGGCTTTCTTAGTGAAGAATCTTGGACGTATGTACTTGTTGAATAGGCTATCACAAGTACAGGATTATTGTTCTAGCACAGATTTTGACTGTATCCATGAAATTAACTTTTTGCTGTGTAGCATCAAGATGGTTGTTGTAGCAGTATTTTCAGTACTGCAGTTGTAACCATGCACATTGTACCATGGGATATTCAGTTCTTGAACAATATATACAGAGTCTTCTGTTGCACCAAACTTTTAGGGTCCAGATCTGGAGATACTAGAAAAGGAACTAGAGTAGAGGGAAATACACATGAGCTCCACCCCCCTATATGAATATTAAGAAATCTGGAATCTTGAGATATCAAATTGGGTGCCCAATATACTCCGTGTGAAGTTTCGGAAATGTATCCGTAGCGAAGAGAATACAGTATGACTTACGATCCATCCAAACAGTTTTTTTTTTCTATACATAGGAATTTTTTTGTCTTTTTTACTGAGAATACATTTCCTAGATAAACTGCTGAAGGAAACATGTGACCCGTTAAAATGTCCACACCCCGCTCTGATAAACGTAGTGGAACACAGGGATATTCACTCGTGTACTCTATTGTTTTCTTCCTGGAGATGTTAAAACCATTCTGGTGGATTGCAGCTCCACAAACACCTTTCTGGTGGATATCTGCACTTCATGTCTGTTCATAGTTGTTGTAACATTGGTTCTAGTTCCCTCCAAAAAAAAAAACATTGGTTCTAGTAGTACATAGCTGATTCAGTAATCACTGGAAAACTATTTACATAAGAGTGCCATGATGAACTAAAATACAACAGCCGATGTAAATAAAAAATATTTGAAGTTCCTCAGCTCATCGTTTGCTGGCATGAATGAAAATATTCAAAACATGTTCCGTTCTTCGTTTTTTATTTGAAAAAAGAGACATGTTTTCTTGAAATTTACTGCTCAAGCTACTGCACAAGTGCAGACGGGAACAGACCACCAAGTGAAAAATGTCCTCATAGCATCCTTTGATTAATGCAATGGACCACAGGGATAATTTTACCCCGGTGGACTCGGTTGTTTTTTCCTCACGGAGTTATGAAAATGATATGCCGCCTCAATACATCTGAAACATACAGCCAATTCATGCTACTGGGGGAAATATCTCTTGGGAAGAAAGAAAAAACAACTCTCTCAGACTGTTGCATCGGTGGAATCCGTCATCGCTTGGGCGATCGGCACATCATTCTCTCCACCGATGACCGCAGCTCGGGTTGCAGCAGACAAAGAAGAGCGTCATCCCCTCCTCACCTCTCGCGGTGGCCTATAGAACACAGCAGAATCAAGGTGAGGTTCTTGTTCAGGAAGATTGTAGCAATAATGTCAAGTGTTTATAGAACACAACCGAATCAAGGTGAGGTTCTTGTTCAGGAAGATTGTAGCTAAACCTCTGAATAATGTCAACTGTGTGTTGGGCTTGAATCTATTTTACCTGGAAGAAGACAGCTTCGCCGTGGCCGCAGACGGCGCAGCGGACTTCCTTGGTGCGGGGAAGGGTGGGGTCACCGGCGACGTCCTGGAGCACCTGGGTGAACTCTCCAGCGCTGTGGTGCACCACGTTCCGGTAGACACAGTTGTTGTCTGCGACCTCCTGCAGTTTCAGAGTGTTTCAAGATCAAAACAGAACCTGGCAGCAATTGGCAATGCACTGAACAAGGTCTACGCTTGTGTCACAAGTTGACAGCCTATGCTATTCACTTGTCTTTCAGTTCTTTGCTGAGACTGATAACAGCACAGCAGTTGTTAATCTACCGACAGACTGTACAATTTTACATGCCACATTAATTCAGTCTTTCCTCTTTTACTGGAGAATGGTTATGCTCTTTTCTTCAGTTTTCCTCTTGTTGCCGAGTCTTACAGTATGAAGTACTCCCTCCGTTCGGAATTACTTGTCTCGGAAATAGATGTATCTAGAATACACTTGTAGGGACGAGGTGGTATGAGGTAAAGAAATATTGGGATGGACAGAGTGGGGAAGAAGAAGAAGAAGAAGAAGAAGAAGTGGTAACCTACTAACCTGGTGGTCGCAGTTCCTGCAGGCGAAGAGGAGCACCTTCTGGTCCCTGTCCTCCTTGGGATACAGTATGTTGTTGCTGCGCCACCGAAAAGAGAGAGGATGGAACGGATCTGCCGGTCAAATCCATGGCCCAAACAAGGCAACAACGAGGAAAGCAGCTTGGGCTTACCATTCACGGCAAAACTTCATGGCACTCATGGCTGCTGCTGGGTTGGTGACTGAGACCTCCTCCTGTCGGCTGATTCGATGCTTGCCTCTCTCAAATCAAATCAGAGATCTTTGCTACTCTCTCCTTGTCCTTGGTGTGGAGCTAAGCCGAAACCCTGCCTATCCCCTAACCCTATGCAGGAAAGTGGATGGATTGGATGGGGGTAGGTCGGTCTCTCGGAGGGGAAGCAAGTCGAGACGAAGACGCCTTTCACTCTTCGGGGACTGGCTCTGGCTGGGTGGCTGGGGTGGAGCTGGAGTGAAGTCAAACACAGCGTGCCGGGGGAGAATGTCCTTTTCCGATGCCTCGCTGCTTTGTTTGTTTCTCATGCTTTTGCGATGCCGCCTGTCTGTCTGTCTGTGGGGACACCGCACACAACACGTAGAGAGGCAGAGATTTTTCATGATGATAGAGAAAGCCAACGGTACGCTTCCTGGCCAATTTGTTTTTGGCTGAATTTTGCTGGTTTTGTACCCCTGCAGCTGCCTAAAAAAAAGAAACCAAAACTTTGCTCGGTCTTTCCAGAGCTGTACCAGCTGGAGGAAACGGAGCTGGAAGGATCTGTCCGGGCTGCCCAGGGGTGGCAGTGCGTCTGCGTGCACACGGAATGGAAGGATCCACAAGGTCTGAAACCAAAGCGTGTGGTGTGGATACCTTTCTATGGCGGCTCGTCAAATATTTGTCAATCCCCTGGAAATTTCAGAAACAAGTTAACCAACCGCCTCAAGAAATTTCTTCTCCCTCTTACGAGATGGCTGTGGTTGCCCGTGCATGAACGGGGTCATACACAATGTTATTTATTTATTACTCCTAAAATTTATTGAAACAGAGGCAACTAATTAAGAAGAAAAAAGTTGCCTAGTTAATTTACAGAAAATCGGAAGAAAACCATGCAGACTACTCACAAATTACAAAACACCAACACCCACTCAAACGGCCCTTCAAACAAAACAACAACCGCAACGCAGACACTTGCACAACACGATGAAACTCCTGACGAGCACACCAAACAACTGCAAAAACTGGGAACCCTCCATCATGAAATCATGGACACCTTTCGAATGTTGCCACTCTTCCTATTTTTGTTCCTCTTTGATTTCTTCTCGCTTGGCTTCTCTTTTGGACATCACTTACTTGTCTTGCCAGATCCAGGCTGATCAGCTACCCATTTCTCAGGGAAATCATAAAACTCATTGAATTTCTTTGTGTCGATGTCGTCAACCAAGAGGCTCCTAGGAGCCGACATCAACATATTGGCCGCATCGACATCCACAACCAGAGGAACCACCGACATGACATCTCCAACCACAGGAACCACCAACACAACATCATCGACCACATGAACCAGCGACTCGATGGACTCACACACCTTCAGGTGTGCACATGACATAGGCGAAACATGTCCCTGAGGTCACCGGTGAGTTCACCTCCAAATGCTCCACAGACAAAGGTGAAGCAAGGTTCAGACAAAGCTCCCGTAACTCAGGCATGACCTGCAGCACCAGAGCCTTGAGCACGACGATGGACTCTCCCTCAGTGGCAGGCAACACAGGAGTCATCGTCGACGATGACGATGGGTTGTCCCCAACACGAGGGGAGAAACATCCATATAGCTATTTCCCCTCTTCCTTTGTGGAGCTAACACCGGCCACACTAGGAGAGCGTGACGCCAGAGTGGTCTGTGACATAGCCGACGCAAGGGAGAGACTGCTCGCAGTAGCCTCCGCTCGCTCCAGAAAACTCCCAACCCACGCCAGCCGACCCTGCAGTAGCATTGTCTGATCAGCCATAGAGGACTACCACATCACATTGGACAAAGTTATTGAGCCAATGGTAGCAGAGACGACAAACACCCAAGACCCATGGCAAAGCGCCTTGGAGGGGAGTGAAAATTTTATAGGACCTTCACATGAAGCTAGAGCAGGACGATGAACATTACTGAGGACCGGCGGCATGAGAAGGCATGTCAAAGACCTTAGAGGACGCCATGGTTTGCGGCATTCATGCACGAGATGACCGTGATGGAAATATGCCCTAGAGGCAATAATAAAGTTTTTATTATTATATTTCCTGATTCATGACAAAGGTTTATTATTCATGCTAGAATTGTATTGATCGGAAACTTAAATACATGTGTGGATACATAAACAAATACCGTGTCCCTAGTGAACCTCTACTAGACTAGCTCGTTGATCAAAGATGGTTAAGGTTTCCTAACCATGGACATGTGTTGTCACTTGATAACGAGATCACATCATTAGGAGAATAATGTGATGGACAAGACCCTCCTTTAGCTTAGCATATGATCGTTTAGTTTATTGCTACTGCTTTCTTAATATCAAATACATATTCATTCGACCATGAGATCATGCAACTTCCGGATACCGAAGGAATACCTTCTGTGCTATTAAACGTCACAACATAACTCGGTGATTATAAATATGCTCTACAGGTATCTCCGAAGGTGTCTGTTGAGTTGGCATGGATCGAGATTGGGATTTTTCACTCTGTGTATCGGAGAGGTATCTCTGGGCCCTCTCGGTAGTACACATCACCAAGTAGCTTGCAAGCAAAGTGACTAAGGAGTTAGTTACGAGATGATGTATTACAGAACGAGTAAAGAGACTTGCCGATAACGAGATTGAACTAGGTATGAAGATACTGATGATCGAATCTCAGGTAAGTAACATACCGACAGACAAAGGGAATTATGTACGTTGTCATAAAGGTTCGACCAGCAAAGATCTTCGTAGAATATGTAGGAGCCGATATGGGCATCCAGGTTTCGCTATTGGTTATTGACCGGAGAGGCGTCTTGGTCATGGGCACCGCAAGATCGAACCCATCACAAAGCACATCTTCCCATGGCAAGATAAATCAACCTAGTTGGCCAAACCAAACCAATAAATCGGAGAAGAAATACAAGGCTATAACAATCATGCATAAAAGAGTCAGAGAAAACTCAAATAATATTCATGGATAGATTTGATCATAAACTCACAATTCATCGGATCCCAACAAACCCACAGCAAAAAGTCATTACATCAAATAGATCTCCAAGAACATCGAGAAGAACATTGTATGAAGATCAAAAAGAGAGAAGAAACATCTAGCTACTAACCACAGACCCGTAGGTTTGTGGTAAACTACTCACGCATCATCGGAGGGGTAGCAAGGATGATGAAGAACCCCTCCATGGTTGTTTCACCCTCTGGTAGAGTGCCGGAAACGGACTCTAGATTGGATCTCGTGGTTCTGGAACTTACGGCGGCGGAAAAAGTATTTGTGGACTCCCGTGAGGGTTTTGGGATTTTAGAGTATTTATAGAGGCAGTGGTAGGCCAAAATGATGCCCGTGGGCCCCACTACCCACTAGGGCGCGTTGGAGTCCCCTGGCACATCCTGGTGCCTAGTGGGCCCCACTTTCATCTTCTTGTGGCCTGCAGAAGCTTCCAAGGTCTCTTATCACCAGAAAAAAATCTTCAAAAAGTTTTGTTGCATTTGGACTTCGTTTGGTACTGATATTCTGCAAAGTAAAAAACAAGCAAAAAACAGCAACTAGCATTGGGCACTAAGTTAATAGGTTAGTCCCAAAAATGATATAAAGTTGCTTGTCAATGTATATAAAACATCTAAGATTGATAATATGATAGCATGGAACAATCAAAAATTATAGATACGTTGGCGACGTATCACGCTCCTGGCTGGACGGCCTCCCACCTAACTCCATCCACACCTGGGCTGATTTTGAGTTTGACTTCCTAGATAACTTTAAAGGGACATACCAACGACCAGGCAACGACATCAACCTCCATGACATCATACAAGGGGGCAAGGAATCCGTCTACGACTACGTCGCACGAGAGCTCAAGAAGAAGAACACACTAACCAACATCGCTGATGAAACCGCTATCGAGGCTTTTGTGAATGGTGCGCAAGCCATCAATGTAGACATTTAGTGAATCATAAGGCTTTTATGTGGAACTGGGTAATTGCCCATGCGTTGCAACAGGAGCATACATATTTTAAGAAAACGACTTTGTTTCATCCGGATGTAGATACGCTCATGGTAGCCGCTTCGTGCGCTCGCCACACGTATCCTAGACCTCCAAACTGAAGTTAGACAAAAACTTACATTCACGTAGTCCAGCCAGAAGCATAGTTGTTTTTACCATATCCTCACTATGCGTTTAACTCCTCGCTGGGGAATTTTCTTAATCTAATCAATAATTTTAAATATAGTTCGATCTAACTATTCAATGTCAAAGCCATTCCTCGTGCTCAAGTTATCGCCACCACTTATACAATAAATATACATTATGCACTTTCAATCAGGACTAGTCACTAATTTTTGAAAAGGGCATAATGTATCCAACCCGACCCATGCAGCGCCAACACCGGAGACACGGCAGTAATGGGCGCTGCCCCACTCAAGGATCCTTCCCAGGACCCTAGGTACGGTTTCCCCAACTGATAGGTGCAGCGGCCGGGCCCCTGCCACCACTGATAATGTGGTACAACAATACAATAGCAGGAATGCAAGATGCATATTACCTTAACGTATAAGGAAATATAATTTATCTCATTGGCACCCTGTTCCGAGTTGTCTCCTCTCCCACCATGACAACACCATGTACTGATTTCTCAGTAGGCCAATTGAACTCCAAACAAATGAAAATACCAAAGTAAAAAAATCCTATATCCACATAAGAATGGTGGCATCCTCATGATCAGAAATGTGAATGGAATGGTCAGTTAATTATCCAAGCTGAAACATACGGGAATGATGCACATGTGAAGACCAAACATGAAGCTGAAGAGACTAGAGTTGCGTTGGAGCTGTAGCAGCAGGGACATCCCAATGTTCAGGTATCCCCCCTTCCACCACAGACCCCACCCTTCTCGTCGTCGTCTCCAACGTATCTATAATTTTTGATTGTTCCATGCTATTATATTATCTGTTTTGGGTGTTTAATAGGCATTTATATGCTATTTTATATTATTTTTGGGACTAACCTATTAACCGAGAGCCCAGTGCCAGTTTCTGTTTCTTTTTTTTCCCCTATTTTAGAGTTTCGCAGAAAAGGAATACCAAACAGAATGAAACTTTCGCGATGATCTTTCTTGGACCAGAAGGAAACCAGAAGATTTGGAGATGAAGTCGAAGACGTAGCGATGCGGCCACGAGGCAGGAGGGCGCGCCCATGGGGTAGGGTGCGCCCCCTACCTCGTGGGCCCCTTGGGGGTCTCCTGACCTAGCTCCTTCGCCTATACATACCATTATACCCTAAAAACATCCAGGAGAGCCACAAAACCTATTTTCACTGCCGCAACCTTCTGTACCCGTGAGATCCCATCTAGGGGCCTTTTCCAGCGTCCTGTCGGAGGGGGATTCGATCATGGAGGGCTTCTACATCAACACCATTGGCTCTCCGATGAAGCATGAGTAGTTTACCGCAGACCTATGGGTCCATAGCTAGTAGCTAGATGGCTTCTTCTCTCTCTCTTTGATTCTCAATACCATGTTCTCCTCGATGTTCTTGGAGATCTATTCGATGCAATATTCTTTTGCGGTGTGTTTGCCGAGATTCGATGAATTGTGGATTTATGATCAGATTATCTATGAATATTATTTGGTTCTTCTCTCAATTCTTATATGCATGATTTAATATCTTTGCAAGTCTCTTCGAATAATCAGTTTAGTTTGGCCTACTAGATTGATCTTTCTTGCAATGGGAGAAGTGCTTAGCTTTGGGTTCAATCTTGTGGTGCCCTTTCCCAGTGACAGTAGGGGCAGCAAGGCATGTATTGTATTGTTGCCATCGAGGATAAAAAGATGGGGGTTTCATCATATTGTTTGAGTTAATTCATCTACATCATGTCATCTTACTTATCATTACTCTGTTCTTTATGAACTTAATACTCTAGATGCAGGCAGGAGTCGGTCGATGTGTGGAGTAATAGTAGTAGATGCAGAATCGTTTCGGTCTACTTGACACGGACGTGATGCCTATGTTCATGATCATAAACCAAAAATACCAAAAAAATTTACTTTACCGTTTATCTATCTCTATCAGATCTCACTTTTGCAAGTGACGGTGAATGGATTGACAACCCCTTTATCGCGTTGGGTGCAAGTTGTTGATTGTTTGTGCAGGTATTCGGTGACTTGTGTGTTGTCTCCTACTGGATTGATACCTTGATTCTCAAACTGAGGGAAATACTTACGCTACTTTGCTGCATCACTCTTTCCTCTTCAAGGGAAAAACCAACGCAAGCTCAAGAGGTAGCAATAAGGATTTCTAGCACCATTGCCAGGGAGATCTATGTTAAGTCGAGCCATACCAAGTACCCACACTACAAAAAAAATACACTTCCATGATGATACATGTTTGTCACAGTAGGTCGCTTTTTCTGTCATGCATGTACATCCATGATGATTTTATGACAGAATCAAGATAGTCATACATGTGTTGTCTAGAAGTATTCCATGACATTAGCAAAATTATCATCATGGAAGTGTCCACTTCCATGACGATAAATCACGCGTCACAGAAGTGCTTTCGTCAAGGGTGACCGACACGTGGCATCCACCGTAACGAAACACCGTTAAGCTATCGGGTCTAGTTTTGGATCCGATAACCGGTTAACAGCCCCGACCAATGGGGATTTTCCATGTGTAAAATCATCATTGGCTGGAGGAAAACACATGTCGGCTCACCGTTGGGATAGATGTCGTCCACTCATTGGACACAAGGCGCCTATGATACGTCGACACGTGGCACGGCCCAACAAAGACCCATTCCTGTGAAAAGGCCGGCCTGTTTGATGTCTACTACACATCCTTCTTCTTGTAGACGTTGTTGGGCCTCCAAGTGCAGAGGTTTGTAGGACAGTAGCAAATTTCCCTCAAGTGGATGACCTAAGGTTTATCAATCCGTGGGAGGCGTAGGATGAAGATGGTCTCTCTCAAACAACCCTGCAACCAAATAACAAAGAGTCTCTTGTGTCCCCAACACACCCACTACAATGGTAAATTGTATAGGTGCACTAGTTCAGCGAAGAGATGGTGATACAAGTGCAATATGGATGGTAGATATAGGTATTTGTAATCTGAAAATATAAAAACAGCAAGGTAACTAATGATAAAGTGAGCACAAACGATATTGCAATGGTAGGAAGTTCTCTCAACAGTAATAACATAATTGGATCATATAACTATCCCTCAACATGCAACAAAGAGTCACTCCAAAGCCACTAATAGCGGAGAACAAACGAAGGGATTATGGTAGGGTACGATACCACCTCAAAGTTATCCTTTCTATTCTATCTATTCAAGAGTCCGTCGTAAAATAACATGAAGCTATTCTTTCCGTTCAATCTATCATAGAGTTCGTACTAGAATAACACCTTAGGACACAAATCAACCAAAACCCTAATGTCACCTAGATACTCCATTGTCATCTCAAGTATCCGTGGGCATGATTATACGATATGCATCATGCAATCTCAGATTCATCTATTCAACCAACACAAAGTTCTTCAAAGAGTGCCCCAAAGTTTCTACCGGAGAGTCAAGACGAAAACGTGTGCCAACCCCTATGCATAGGTTCATGGGCGGAACCCGCAAGTTGATCACCAAAACATACATCAAGTGGCACGTGATATCCAATTGTCACCACAGATAAGCACGGCAAGACATACATCAAGTGTTCTCAAATCCTTAAAGACTCAATCCGATAAGATAACTTCAAAGGGAAAACTCAATTCATCACAAGAGAGTAGAGGGGGAGAAACATCATAAGATCCAACTATAATAGCAAAGCTCGCGATACATCAAGATCGTGCCATAGAGAGAACACGAGAGAGGGAGAGATCAAACACATAGCTACTGGTACATACCCTCAGCCCCGAGGGTGAACTAGTCCGTCCTCGTCATGGAGAGCGCCGGGATGATGAAGATGGCCACCGGTGAGGGATCCCCCCTCTGATAGGGTGCCGGAATGGGCTCCCAAGAGGTTTTTTGGTGGCTACAGAGGCTTGCGGCGGCGGAACTCCCGATCTATTGTTCGCTTTGATGTTTTTAGGGTATATGGGAATATATAGGCGAAAGAAGTCGGTCGGGGAGCCTCGAGGGGCCCACGAGACAGGGGGCGCGCCCAGTAGGGGGGGCGTCCCCACCGTCGTGGCCACCTCGAAGCTTCCTTGACTTCAACTCCAAGTCTCCTAGATCGCTTCCATTCCAAAAATAACGCTCCCGAAGGTTTCATTCCGTTTGGACTCCGTTTGATATTCCTTTTCTTTGAAACACTGAAATAGGCAAGAAAACAACAATATGGGCTAGGCCTCCGGTTAATAGGTTAGTCCCAAAAACAATATAAAAGTGTATAATAAAGCCCATAAACATTCAAAACAGATAATAAAATAGCATGAATGCTTCATAAATTATCGATACGTTGGAGACGTATCAGCATCCCCAAGCTTAATTCATGCTCGTCCTCGAGTAGGTAAATGATAAAAGAAAGAATTTATGAAATTTGAATGCTAGCAGGTGCACAAGTTTGATCAATGATAATTTCAATCACCTTTTCTAGCATGATTATATGTCATAACAGTAGTTCATCTCATAAAACTTCTCACGATCAAGTAACAAGCCATTCACATGTTAAAGCATAGACCATAAACTTTCTTGAAAACTAGCAAACTTCGTTCTCAGTCATCAAACAATTGCAACTCATCTTATTTTCAGGAAGGGTCTATGTCAGAGCTTTGATTTAGCAAACTCCACATACTCAACTATCATACAGTCTTCTACAATTTCTAACACTCACGCAATACTTATGGTTATGGAGTTTTAATCGGACACTGAGAAAGATAGGGGCTTATAATTTCGCCTCCCAGCGTATTCACCTTTGGGTGATGTCAACAATAATAGTTCATGCTAACTTACATCCAATTGGATATATATATCAGGATCTTTCCAATATGAGGTGCTTGCCAAAGGATAAAATGAAAAAGGGAAAGGTGAAGATCACCTTGCCTCTTGCATAAAGTAAAAGATAGGCCCTTCGCAGAGGGAAGCAGAGGTTGTCATGTGCTTTTAGGGTTGGATGCACAAAATCTTAATGCAAAAGAACATCACTTTATATTGCCACTTGTGATATGAACCTTTATTATGCAGTCCGTCGCTTTTATTACTTCCATATCACACGATCGTATAAAGCCTATTTTCTCTGCACTAATAAGTCATACATATTTAGAGAGCAAATTTTATTGCTTGCAACATGACAACTTGCGTGAAGGATCTTACTCAATCCATAGGTAGGTATGGTGGACTCTCATGGCAAAAACTGGGTTTAAGGGTATTTGGAAGCACAAGTAGTATCTCTACTTGGTGCAAGGAATTTGGCTAGCATGAGGGGGAAAGGCAAGCTCAACACGTTGAACGATCCATGACAATATACTTTAACTGAGATGCGAGAAAACATAACCCATTACGTTGTCTTCCTTGTCCAGCATCAACTCTTTAGCATGTCATACTTAATGAGTGCTCACAATTATAAAAGATGTCTAAGATAGTATATTTATATGTGGAATCTCTCTTCCTTCAATATTCTTTCATGAATTGTTCAAATGACCAATACAATGCTTGCTAACCTTCAATAAATTTACAACCTCTACTTCTTAGATGTGAAGTCATTACTCCCCATAGGATAAGCATATGAAACATTTATAATTTCAGATTTATGACATTCAACTCATTCAACCATTTACTCATAGGATAAAAGTGGAGCACACGAGTATATGACAAACTACTCCAAAAAGATATAAGTGAAGATCAATGAGTAGCTAAATAATTATGTAACTATGTGAAGACTCCCTCTCATTTAAGAATTTCAGATCTTAAGTACTTTATTCAAGCAGCAAGCAAAGCAAGATAAAATGACATTGCAAGGATAGCACAACTCATGTGAAGAAGCAAAAACTTAGGCTCAACCGGTACTAACCGATAGTTGTTGAAGAAGAAAGGTGGGATGCCTACCGGGGCATCTCCAAGCTTAGATGCTTGAGACTTCTTGGAATATTATCTTGGGGTGCCTTGGGCATCCCCAAGCTTGAACTTTTTTGTCTCCTTAATTCCTCTCATATTATGGTTTCTCTATTTCTCAAAAACTTCATCCACATAAAACTCAACAAGAACTCGTGAGATAAGTTAGTATAAACCAATGCAATACCTTATCATTTTCTACTGTAAAAATCACTAAAATTATTATTCAACATTGCATACTAAATGACTCTGCATATTTAATACTCCTATCCTCAAATAGAATCATTAAACAAGCAAACATATGCAAACAATGCAAACATAACAGCAATCTGCCAAAACAGTATAGTCTGTAAAGAATGCAAGATTCATCATACTTACCTAACTCCAAAAATTATGATAAAATAACTATGCTGTAGAATATTTATCAGATCTCATTATGCAAAAAGTTTCAACATTATATCATTCTCTGACTTTTCTAGGGAATTTTTGCAACAGCGGTAAACTTTCTGTTTTGAAACAGCAACATGTATACTTGCAAAATAAACATGGCAAAGGCTATCCTTGACATTTTTATTGAAAATAAAGATGCAAAACATTATTCTAAATAATATCAAGCAAATACTAACAAAATAAATTGACGCTCCAAGTAAAACACATACCATGTGGTGAATAAAAATATAGCTCCAAGTAAAGTTACCGATGAACGAAGACGAAAGAGGGGATGACTTCCGGGGCATCCCCAAGCTTAGTCTCTTGGTTGTCCTTGAATATTACCTTGGGGTGCCTTTTGCATCCACAAGCTTAGGCTCTTGCCACTCCTTATTCCATAGTCCATCGAATCTTTACCCAAAACTTGAAAACTTCACAACACAAAACTCAACAGAAAACGCGTAAGCTCCGTTAGTATAAGAAAATAAAACCACCACTTACGTACTGTAATGAACTCATACTAAATTCATATTGGTGTAATATCTACTGTATTCCAACTTATCTATGGTTCATACCCTCCGATACTACTCATAGATACATCAAAATAAGCAAACAACACATAGAAAACATAATCTGTCAAAAACAGAACAGTCTGTAGTAATCTGTATCAAACGTATACTTCTGGAACTCCAAAAATCCTACCAAATTAGGAAGTCCTAAGAAATTTGTCTAACAATCCATAGAAAAAAGAATCAGATCAGAATCACGTTTTCGTGAAATATCAAAAACTAATTTACTGGGTGCAAAAGTTTCTGATTTTCAGCAGGATCAACACAACTATGACCGTAAGCTATCCTAAAGGTCTTACTTGGCACTTTATTAAAATAAAAGCTATAAAACATGATTAATATAGTATCATAATCATGTGAACACACAAAAACAGTAAGGGTAAATATTGGGTTGTCTCCCAACAAGTGCTTTTCTTTAATGCCTTTCTAGCTAGGCAAGATGACGACAATGATGCTCACATAAAAGATAAGGATTAAAACATAACGGGAGCATCATGAAGCATATGACTAGCACATTTAAGTCTAACACTCTTCCTATGCATAGGGATTTTTTGAGCAAACAACTTATGGGAACAATAATCAACTAGCATAGGAAGGCAAAACAAGCATAAGTTCAAAACTTGAAGCACATAGAGAGGGAACTTGACATTATTGCAATTGCTACAAGCATATGTTCCCCCCTCAAAATAATTTTCAGTAGCATCATGAATGAATTCAACAATATAACCAGCACATAAAGCATTCTTTTCATGATCTACAAGCATAGAAAATTTACTACTCTCCACATAAGCAAAATTCTTCTCATTCGGAATAGTGGGAGTATCATAGAAGACTTGAATACTATAAATTGTTTCCACATTAAAAGAGTAATTTTTAGAAAAAGGGTAATCATAATCATGAAAAGTTTTATAAATATAATCATCACTACTTTTTATAGCATAAGTTTCATCACAATAATCATCATAAGTAGCAACTTTGTTCTCATCATAATCGATTGAAACCTCTTCCAAGATAGTGGAATCATCACTAAATAAAGTCATGACCTCTCCAAATCCACTTTCATATTCATTATAAGATTCAACATCCTCCAAAATAGTGGGATCACTACTTCCTAAAGTTTACACTCTTCCAAACGCACTTTCATCAATATAATCATCATAGGTAAGAGGCATGCTATCATCATAACAACTTTCCATATCAAAACTTGGGAGGCTAAAAATATCTTCTTCATTGAACGTAGCATCCCCAAACTTGGGCCTTTTCATATCATAAGCATAATCACTCTCATCATTAATAGTATGGATAGCACCAATAATATAGCAATTATCATCATCACAATGAGTAGTAGGAGCAACATCATTTAGGAGGGATACCTTTTTACCTTTGTTGCTCCTTCTTTTCTTTTTCTTCTTAACATTATGTGTGGGTTCAACCTTCTTCTTTGAGCTCCTTATTGATGAGATTGGTCGAATAGAAAGCTCCTCCTCGTTACCTGATTCATCATAAGAAATAATAGGAGGATATTGGGAAGTTTCTTCCCTTTCATTAGTATCCTCTTCATCTTCCATTTGCTTTCTTTTCTTTAGGTAATTGGCAATATAAGGATTTTCAATGCAATTCACCGCACAAAACATATAAATCGTCTCTAGATCAAAATCAAGAAGTTTATAACGGGCAAATTCTGGAAGGTGCTTAATTAAACGTTTCATTTCTTCATAACCCATAAGCAAACTAAGTTCATTATAATGTGCAAGGGAAATGAAATCATCACAATTTTTGGACATGATTCGATCATGAAACAATTTGCATCGGAGATGTAAATGACCACTTTCATTGCAAAGTTCACAAGTACGGCAAAGGAAATATAATTCTTCAGCACTCACCCTTAGCCTTTCTTGCAACAATTTAGTTTCTACATGCTTATGCCTCTTGCAATATCTATCTTTTCTATTTGGTGTGTCCATGCAAACCCAATGCTCTCCACAAAAATCGACATGCTTATAGGAGACATTTTCATCATAACTAGTGCAATCATCAGTAGTAAGGATATTCAAGGAGTTCATACTAACAACATTGCAATCATGCTCATCATACAATCTAGTACCAAACATTTTAATGCATTCTTCTTCTAGCAATTGAGCACATTTTTCCTTTCCATCATTCTCACGTAAGATATTAAAAAGATGAAGCGTATGAGACAAACTCAATTCCATTTTTTTGTAGTTTTCTTTTATAGACTAAACTAGTGATAAAACAAGAAACAAAAAAGATTCGATTGCAAGATCTAAAGATATACCTTCAAGCACTCACCTCCCCGGCAACGGTGCCAGAAAAGAGCTTGATTTCTACTACACAACCTTCTTCTTGTAGACGTTGTTGGGCCTCCAAGTGCAGAGGTTTGTAGGATAGTAGTAAATTTCCATCAAGTGGATGACCTAAGGTTTATCAATCCGTGGGATGCGTAGGATGAATATGGTCTCTCTCAAACAACCCTGCAACCAAATAACAAAGAGTCTCTTGTGTCCCCAACACACCCAATACAATGGTAAATTGTATAGGTGCACTAGTTAGGTGAAGAGATGGTGATACAAGTGCAATATGGATGGTAGATATAGGTATTTGTAATCTGAAAATATAAAAACAGCAAGGTAACTAATGATAAAAGTGAGCACAAATGATATTGCAATGGTAGGAAACAAGGCCTAGGGTTCATACTTTCACTAGTGCAAGTTCTCTCAACAATAATAACATAATTGGATCATATAACTATCCCTCAACATGCAACAAAGAGTCACTCCAAAGCCACTAATAGCGGAGAACAAACGAAGAGATTATGGTAGGGTACGAAACCACCTCAAAGTTATCCTTTCTGTTCTATCTATTCAGGAGTCCGTAGTAAAATAACATGGATCTATTCTTTCCGTTCAATCTATCATAGAGTTTGTACTAGAATAACACCTTAAGACACAAATCAACCAAAACCCTAATGTCACCTAGATACTCCATTGTCACCTCAAGTATCTGTGGGCATGATTATACGATATGCATCACACAATCTCAGATTCATCTATTCAACCAACACAAAGTTCTTCAAAGAGTGCCCCAAAGTTTCTACCGGAGACTCAAGACGAAAACGTGTGCCAACCCCTATGCATAGGTTCATGGGCGGAACCCGCAAGTTGATCACCAAAACATACATCAAGTGGATCACGTGATATCCCATTGTCACCACAGATAAGCACGACAAGACATACATCAAGTGTTCTCAAATCCTTAAAGACTCAATCCGATAAGATAACTTCAAAGGGAAAACTCAATTCATCACAAGAGAGTAGAGGGGGAGAAACATCATAAGATCCAACTATAATAGCCAAGCTCGTGATACATCAAGACCGTGCCATAGAGAGAACACGAGAGAGAGAGAGATCAAACACATAGCTACTGGTACATACCCTCAACCCCGAGGGTGAACTACTCCCTCCTCGTCATGGAGAGCGCTGGGATGATGAAGATGGCCCCCGATGAGGGATCCCCCTCCGGCAGGGTGCCGGAACGGGCTCCCGAAAGGTTTTTTGGTGGCTACAAAGGCTTGCGGCGGTAGAACTCCCGATCTATTGTTTGCTTCAATGTTTTTAGGGTATATGGGAATACATAGGTGAAAGAAGTCGGTCGGGGGAGCCTCGAGGGGCCCACGAGACAGGGGGCGCGCCTAGTAGGGGGGGAGCGCCCCCCACCCTCGTGGCCACCTCGAAGCTTCCTTGACTTCAACTCCAAGTCTCCTGGATCGCTTCCGTTCCAAAAATAACACCCCCGAAGGTTTCATTCCGTTTGGACTCCGTTTGATATTCCTTTTCTTCGAAACATTGAAATAGGCAAGAAAACAACAATATGGGCTGGGCCTCCGGTTAATAGGTTAGTCCCAAAAATAATATAAAAGTGTATAATAAAGCCCATAAACATTCAAAACAGATAATAAAATAGCATGAATGCTTCATAAATTATAGATACGTTGGAGACGTATCACCGTTGACTTGGTCAAAAGGTGGCGGCCCGGCCCACGGAAAGCCTGTTAACGACATGTTCGCATATAGCCCATTTACAGCCCGCTAACCCAGGGCCAGTTACGACCTATCCAAATTAGGCCCAGTAGCGTCATCTGGGCCGTCCAATATGATTCCAGCCCATGTATGGCCCATGACGACTTTTGGCCCATATGAGGCCCTTTGTAACTCTTGGCCCATTAACGGCCCGTGGTGAAACTGGCCCGTAATGAACACTGTATTACTTTATACCCATTAACGACCCATTATTCCATTGGGCCGTTTCCAGTCCAAGTTATCTTTCGGCCTTCTCAGGGCCCATTTATTCTTGGGCTTATTTCCAGCATTCGGTTACTTACGGCCCGTTACTATCATTTTCTGCTTGCGGGCCAAATTCAGCCCGTCATTACAGTCAGCCCATTTGTGGCCCGTTAATACGTTGGGCCGTTTTCATGTAAAAAATGTTGGGCTGTTTTCATAGAGTTGTCAAATACGGCCTATTAACGGCCCGTTATGGTCCACGAATAGTACGACCCATGATTGACGAAATGATGATACGCCCCTTATAAGGCCCATGGATCCTACGGCCCGTAGAAGGCCCATGGATCGTATGGCCGGTAGAAGGCCCATGGATTCTACGGCCCGTAGAAGCCCCATGGATCCTACGGCCCATATAGAAGGCCAATGGATCTTACGGCCCGTATAAAAGGCCAATGGATCCTACGGCCCGTAGAAGGCCCATGGATCATACGACCCGCAGTAGGCTCATGGTTACAACAGTTCGTGTGTTGCCATAATTATTTTGGCCTAGTTACCAAAAATAGGTTATGGTGACCACTAGAAAAACACAAAAAAAAGAACTGCAGTGAGTACAAGCAAACAACTAAACAAGACAATAAGGAAATAAATAAGCAAGCAATTAACGCTAGCCTATTACCGCCATTACACATATTACATCCACTGGGCATCAAAGTTCACCACCAGTGCAAATATAGGGAACAAAGCAGCATATTACATACACTGGCCGTCAAAATTGGCCACCAGTGCAAATAAACGCGGTAGCAAAACAAGAGCATAACTGAAACAACTTCAGAAGAGCTCAAGAAACGTTATCTTGGGTATCCACCATGCTGGCAATAATCTTAGCAAGCTTATTAGCTTTGTCCTGTTTGGCGCTAAAATCCTCCAACGCTTCCTATTGCACCAGAAATATGATTCTTAATGCTCCAGGGACTTCCGCAGTCCTTCCGCTTCTTGTCGCAGCACAGCTGAACGATGTCTTTCAGCTTGTAGTTGAGACTCAAGAAACCCAACTGATTCAGACAGTGAGTTTGAATAGCTTGTGCAAGCGGTAGTGGCTAGTAACTCGAACACTAAACCAAGACAGGACTTTGGGGTTGTCTCACTGTCTTCAAGATAGTCTTCCTTAGCTGTTTTATCAGCTTTGTTGGAGACCAACAAGGATGTGGCACTATCCTGAACCTTATCTGCATTACTTCCTTTACCATTGCTTAATAAGGCACTCTTCCCCAATATTCTGTCAGCATTCTAAAAGAAGAAACAAGCAGACACATAACAAGTTTAGCATGTACTAGTATATGAATCTCATTATGGTGAACCAGTTCATTAGTAAGGTGGACAGGATTAAACTACCAAGTCTTCTATTGCCAAGTACTAGTACATAATAAAAGCATCAAATAAACATATATCTATGTCCTATGGTCACTACATTGTCTTGCCAAATCAAAATAGAGACACGGTTCAAATCATATCAGTTCAAGACAAAGCAGCAGTGAAAGAATACAAAGCGTGGGAAACTACACGGCACAACAAGATTTCAGATGGGTACTGTCGGAGTCAAAACCGGCGGATCTCGGGTAGGGGGTCCCGAACTATGCGTCTAGGCGGATGGTAATAGGAGACGAGGGACATGATGTTTTACCCAGGTTCGGGCCCTCTCGATGGAGGTAAAACCCTATGTCCTGCTTGATTAATATTGATGATATGGGTAGTACAAGAGTGGATCTACCACGAGATCAAGGAGGCTAAACCCTAGAAGCTAGCCTATGGTATGATTGTTGTAATGTATGTTGTGTCCTACGGACTAAAGCCCTCCGGTTTATATAGACACCGGAGGAGGCTAGGGTTACACAGAGTCGGTTACAATGGTAGGAGATCTACATATCCGTATCGCCAAGCTTGCTTTCCACGCCAAGGAAAGTCCCATCCGGACACGGGACGGAGTCTTCAATCTTGTATCTTCGTAGTCTTGGAGTCCGGCGGACGATGATAGTCCGGCTGTCCGGACACCCCCTAGTCCAGGACTCCCTCAGTAGCCCCTGAACCTAGCTTCAATGACGATAAGTCCGGCGCGCATAATGTTCGGCATTGCAAGGCGGGTTCCTCCCTTGAATAATCCAGAGAAGATCATGAACACCAGGATAGTGTCCGGCTCTGCAAAATAAATTCCACATTCCACCGTAGAGAGAATAAAATGTACACTAGTCCAATCTGCTGACGTATTATGCGGCGTGAAATCACACCGCTACCAAGCCTTTGTTTGAATCATTTTTTACTATACCACCTCAGCACGTTTAGCTAAGCGGTTTCCTTGGCACGTCTTGTCGAAGCAGAGATCGTGTTCCCCTTATTCCAGGATTCTCAAAAATACGAACGTGGGTAACCCAACCGCGCCATTGATGGTGGCGCTTGGGAGATAAGCAAGTTTTATCAGGCCAGCGGGACGCACAGTTTTCGTCCGCCTACATATAAGGGATAAGGATTTACCTTCTCACCTACGCCTTCTTCCTCCTTTGCTTATCCATCTCCGCGTACTCAAGCTCCAATGCCCAAGCTCGCGCATCTCGCCTCGACCTTCTCCGAATATGTCCGGAGCGGGAGGCAAATGGTTGGCCTCCACCGTTAAGGAGGAGCACATCACCAGACTGCGCAGCGCCGGATATCTTTCCGGCGATATTGCGCATCGGCTGCCCGACGAGGGGCAGCTCGTCCCTACCCCCGGGCCTCATGAGAGGTTCGTCTTTCTTCCCCACTTCCTCCGCTGACTGGGCTTTCCGCTCCATCCATTCGTCCGGGGGCTCATGTTCTATTACGGCCTGGATTTCCACGATCTGGCGCCGAACTTCATCCTCAACATCTCGACGTTCATCGTCGTGTGCGAGGCCTTCCTCTGCATCCGGCCCCACTTCGGCCTGTGGCTCAAGACCTTCAACGTAAAGCTGAAGGTTGTGCTGGGCACGCAAGCGGAATGCGGAGGCGCCATGTTGGGTAAATTACCCAACGCCCTTTGGCTCGAAGGGGCCTTCGTGGACTCCGTCAAGGGGTGGCAATCGGGGTGGTTCTACATCACCGAGCCGCGCAAGCCCACATGGGCAGCGGCCCCCGAGTTTAGATCTGGCGTCCCCACGCAGCTCACCTCCTGGAAAGAGAAGGGCTTGCTGTGGGGCGATTCGAAGGAGGTGACTGGACTCCGAACCTGCATCCAGAAGCTGGTGAGCAATAAGCTCAGGCTCGTCGACGTGGTCCAAGTCATGCTCATCCGCCGGATTCTCCCATGCCAAGAACGGGCATTCAATCTGTGGGAGTTCAATCCGGAACAGCACCAGGCGCTAAGCGGGCTCTTCGATACGAACTACGAAGGCGCCTGGAGGGTGCTGTTTAAGGGCGCCGAAGCCCCCGCATCCACGACGGAAGATCGCGGATTCAGCTCGCAGTATCCGACTGACGAGGTAAGTGATTCAACCCCATTACGGGACACTTTGTAGTAATCGAATTGATTATAAGAGGGTTTCATTCTTTCCTTTCCTTTGACAGGAATGGATGGAGAAGGCCAGGCAGCTTATCAGCCCGGCTCCCATGCCAGAAGACCCAGTGGACGCCCGTTTAGCAGGGCTGCTGGTTCCGGCACCGCATGTGGTGCCGGAGAAGAAGGCCAAGAAGGTGGCCGCGGGGACTCGAAAGAGTTCCCGCAATCAGGTGTCCGACGATGAGGCGGACTCCTCCCCCGAAGACGAGGAGGTTTCTCTCCCAGAATAGGGAGAGAAGAAGAGGAAGGCTTCCCCAATAGGGGAGGCCGAAGGCTCCAAGAGGGGGAGAACTATCCCCCCGGACAGTTTCGCCAACACCACCGTTGGCGAGGATGAATGGCCTCCAAGGGCCAGGCGTCCGGCGAGATCGTAAGTATCCGGATGCTTGATATGCAAAATCTTTTATGTCACGTAGTGTCCTTCTAACGCCGCATTCTGTCCGTAGTCCGGCCGATGACGATCTCCCCGACTCATCGAGCGGGTCGTTGGCCCCGTCGGATGTGGATTCACTTCCGACAGCCTCTACCCCACGCGCCAACGAGGACGCCGAGGTGGGATCCCAGAGAGGGACCCATCAGGAGGAGGCTCCGGAGGCGCCGTCAGGCAGCCTCCCGGACTTTGCGCCGGACTCTACATCGGAACCCGCAGTGGTTCCAGAGTCCGGCAAGCGGCCCCTTCGAAAGAAGGGCAAGACCGTGACACCAGCGGCCTCCGTCCAACTGGAGGCGCCGGATAACTTATTGGAGGCGCTTAAAGGCGCTTCCATCGAGGAAGAACACCGCACTATCATGAGTGCGGTGATTCAAAAGGTTCAGCTTGCCAAAAGCGGGCTGACCGAAGCCTGCAGCAGCCTTCTAACAGGCTTTGAGGTAAGAAGTTAAAATTATGTAATGTAATACCACATGGACAGTAGCCCCTGATGCTCAGTTCGGTGTTCGGAAAGAAAAGTCGGACTGAGGATCTAACAAGATATGCGCAGGGTTGCTTAACATATGTCAATATGGGTTTGCAGGCTGCGCTGCTGACCTCTGCCGCACTAACGGCGGAGGTCGATGTGCTGGAAAAGGATCTCGAGCGGTCCGAGCAAGAGCTCGGCCATGCCAAGAAGCAGCTCGAGGACAAAGAAGGTGAGTCACACCGCTTTGAATGGTTACCTTACAGAAAAGGATTTTGGTTGCAATAAAATTAACAAGGATAATATGTGTATTGCAGGGGCCACTAACGAGGTGGCAGCCCTGAAGGAGGCTGTGTCCGCGGCCGAACGCAGTATGGCCGCGGAACGGGCAGAGAGAGAAAAGCAAGAGGCGCGGGTGGCGGAAGTACGACAAGAGCTCCAGGCTCTCATGGAGAAACATGAGAGGTTGGAGCGTGACTCCAAGACTCGAGAGTCCGAGCTTGCCTCGGCTCTCGAAAGTGCCAAGTCCGCCAAGGCCGAAGCCCATAAGGCCCTTCAGGAGGTGGAAGATGTAAAGAAAATAGCGGCGGGTAAGGCATTTTTCATGCAAAGCAAGCATGTTAATGTAAAATACCTGACACTTACCCGCATTCGGAGCTCTCCAGGGGCGTTTGCAGATCTGCCGCGTAGTGCGTCTGATGCCGCCGCATTCTATCGTGGCGAGGAGGGGAGATCGACGGAAAAAGTCTTCTGGTCTCAGTATGCTGAGGCCGGACACCCGGTGCCCCCAAGCGACCAGCTGAAGCAGCTGGTCGAACTCCACAAGGTAGCTGAAGAGGCCATGAAGGGCCTTATAGTTCGGCTGTGGCCTGGACAGGCCATGCCTGGGAGCTACTTTGGCCTCGTGCGGCGGCTGGTGGATGCATGCCCCTGGGTGGATGTCATCAAGCGCTTCGCCTGTATTGAAGGCGCTCGCCGGGCCCTCGCCCGCACAAAGGTGCAATGGGGCAGGTTGGATGCGGAGAAGCTTCTCATGGACCCACCACCACCAGGCAAGGAGTATCGCACGCCCGAAATGTATTATAAATCTGTCCTGAAGGGAGCCCGCGATATTGCGGATGAGTGCCCCAGAAATGTAATCTTTGAGTGAATTTGCTATGTATTATCCTGTGCGCTGAAACTTTGTTCATGTGTGCTTTGAGCAACACTTTTTTAATTTAAAATATTACCTTCTGTGCGGCCGTTTATAAAATCTGAGAGATGGCAAGTCGTTGGCTTCAGCCCCCAAGCCACGAGTGCTGGGGTGTTCGGGATAAACTCGAGCACTCTTGTTCCCATTGTTGGGTCCATCGAGGGAGGCGCTCAACACAACGAACAAGGCAACCGGACTTATAATGCTTGAACACTCTCACTTAGCCATAGAATTCTATAATTTTAAATTTCGGCGAAGCCCCTGGTATTCGGAAGACCGAATCCGGGGCGCTATCCACGCCTTCGTCGGACATTGTCCGGAACTTCGCTCGAAGCGGCGTGAGTCTTTAAGGACCCGAAAAAACCTCTCGAACAGCGACCAGTCTCTCGCCTTATCATGCCAGTCAGTTTTAGCTTTCTCCACTGAGGCGCTCGCCCGGCTCAACCGGGGCGCAATCGCAGTGGTTCTCCCAGTGCCACCTTAGCCGACAGAACGGAACGTAAGGCACCAAAACGTGGGAGCCGGGCAAACCCAACTATTGACCCAAGACATGATTCGGAGCCGATTCATATAATGCTATAAGTTCAGGGTGCCGCACTTGTGAAAGTGTTCGGACTTATCACACCATAGAGTGGGGAACATAAGCCCCTGGCGTATTAGGCCGTACCAAAATATACGGGCGCAAGATGTCATATAATGAGCATATATATATAAAAGGTAATGCAATTGCAAAAAGGGTACTGCATTATTAATGAAAGAAAGTCTGCTAGTAGAGCGGACTGATACGAATAGTGCGGTAAGCAAGGGATTTGGACTAAGTAAACATGTCCCCCTTCAGGGGTGAGCTGCGGACTTGGTGTATATAATCGAATTTAATGCTCGTAATTGAGACCACCTGAGTGTTCGTCGCAGCCTTCTTTCGTCCCTGACTGTTGCATCATGAGTTCGGTAGGTTCATCGCCGGATAGGGCCTCTGGTTAACGGAGTCCTGTGTACACAAAGGGAAATAAAAAATAAAAAAAAGGGGGGCACACTTGCGAGCCCCCGGTGTGGTCGAACCGCACTCTGGGTCCGTTGCGATCGTGCCCCTTCCCCTGTGCCCATGGTATCTCCAAAGCGTAATGATGTACGCGGAGTGTTACTCTTGCGATCATGCGTGGGCGAGGGTTGGGGCCGCATTGCTACGCGTGCTCTGATCGCGCCAGGTGGTCTTGGTTAGCATTGCTCCGGGCATGTTTTGCTGTCTCCGGCCTTTTAGCGGCCGGACTCGAGAATTGCCTTAAAAGGCTGCTCTGTACTTCTGTCGCGAGAGCCGCTGTATGTTCCTCCGTTCGGAGGGAGCGTTCCGTATTCCCATTGACCGTGATGACTCCGCGAGGGCCTGACATCTTGAGCTTTAGGTATGCATAATGCGGCACCGCGTTGAATTTTGCATACGCGGTTCGTCCGAGCAGAGCGTGATAGCCGCTGCGAAACGGGACTATGTCGAAGATTAACTCCTCGCTCCGGAAATTATCCGGGGATCCGAAGACCACTTCTAGTGTGACTGAGCCTGTACAGTTGGCTTCCACTCCTGGTATGACACCTTTAAAGGTTGTCTTTGTAGGTTTTAATCCTTGAGGGGTCTATGCCCATTTTGCGCACTGTATCCTGATAGAGCAGGTTCAGGCTACTGCCGCCGTCCATCAGGACTCTCGTGAGGTGAAATCCATCGACGATTGGGTCTAAAACCAATGCAGCGAATCCGCCATGGCGTATGCTGGTCGGATGGTCTCTTCGATTGAAAGTGATCGGACAAGAGGACCATGGATTGAACTTCGGGGCGACTGGCTCCATCGCATAGACGTCCCTTAATGCGCCCTTCCTCTCCCTCTTGGGTATATGGGTCGCGTATATCATATTCACCGTCCGCACTTGTGGGGGAAAACCCTTCTGTCCTCTATTGTTCGGCGGTCGGGTGTCTTCCTCATCGTCGTTGTTTAGCCCCTTGTCATTGTTTTCGGCAATTAACTTGCCGGCCTGCTTGAACACCCAGCAATCTCTATTAGTGTGGTTAGCTAGCTTTTCAGAGGTGCCATGTATCTGGCATAAGCGGTCGAGTATTCGGTCCAGATTGGACGGACCCGGAGTCGTTCTTTTGAATGGCTTCTTCCGCTGACCGGGTTTAGAGCCTCGGAATCCGGCATTGACTGCCGTATCCTCCTTATCGTCACCGTTAATGCGGCGTTTGTTTTTGTTTCGACGTGACCTGCCGTTGTTGTCCTTAGTATCCGGACTGCCAGAATTTTTACGGAGATTGTTGCTGCGAGCTAGCCAGCTGTCCTCTCCCGCGCAAAAGCGGGTCATTAACGATGTGAGGGCTGCCATGGATTTCGGCTTTTCCTGCCCCAGGTGCCGGGCTAGCCATTCATCCCGGATGTTATGTTTGAAGGCTGCAAGGGCCTCTGCATCCGGACAGTCGACGATTTGGTTTTTCTTTGTCAAGAACCGTGTCCAGAATTGTCTGGCCGATTCGTCTGGCTGCTGAATGATGTGGCTTAGGTCATCGGCGTCTGGTGGTCGCACATATGTGCCTTGGAAGTTATCAAGGAATGCGGCCTCCAGGTCTTCCCAACACCCAATTGACTCTGCGGGCAGGCTGTTAAGCCAATGCCGAGCTGGTCCTTTAAGCTTGAGTGGGAGGTACTTGATGGCGTGGAGATCGTCGCCGCGGGCCATATGGATGTGGAGAAGATAATCTTCTATCCAAACCGCGGGGTCTGTTGTGCCATCGTAGGATTCAATGTTTACGGGTTTAAACCCTTCAAGGATTTGATGATCCATTACTTCGTCAGTGAAGCATAGTGGGTGTGCGGCGCCTCTGTATTGAGCAATATCACGACGCAGCTCGAGAGAGCGCTGTCTGTTGTGCTTGGCCCGGCCAGGGTCATTGTATCCGGCGCGACGGTATTCGTCATGGGTCGTGGGGCGCCCACGTGATCCGTAGATGGATCTGGATTGCCTTGCTTTGTCCTCCAATATATCTCGCAAGTCCGGCGCGTTCCCTCTTGGCTTCGTACTTTTGGAGCGATGCCGGGGTACGGTCTTGGCTGGGGCCCTGGATGCCTCTCTGTCACGACCACGGGGTGGTCGGTCAGCCATATCGTGCGCTGGTGATGGAGGTATGTATGCTTCCTCCTCTAATCGGGGGAGCAGCTTGCGTCTTGGGTAACTTTTGGAGGGGCATTCGAGTTTATACTCTTCGGCCGCGAGGACCTCGGTCCATCGATCGGCCAGCAGGTCCTGATCAGCTTGAAGCTATTGCTGCTTTTTCTTTAGGCTGTTTGCTGTGGCGATAAGCCTGCGCTTGAAGCGCTCTTGTTCGATGGGATCCTCAGGTACGACGAATTCATCATCGTTGAGGCTTGCTCCGTCTTCGGAGGGAGGCATATAGTTATGATCCTCAACCTCTTCGTCTGCCGCCCTCTCGTGAGGGCTTGCTTCTGCATCCTCCTGCGCCGAGTCTTGCTGGAGGGGATTGTCTTTAGCACTCTCTGGCGTATTATTATCTCCTGTGCCGGAATCTCCATTCTTGCTGTGGCGGGATTTAGAGCGGCGCCGCTGACACTGGCGTTTGGGCTGCTTCTTTAAAAAGTCTGCCTCTGCTGTTTCTTCGCCGTGCCCATCTTTTGGGGTATCCACCATGTATATGTCATATGACGAGGTGGTCTTCCAGTGCCCTGTAGGCGCTGCTTCCTGTTCGTCTCCGGCATCGTCGTCCATAGCGTCGATGTCGTCGGAGTCGTAGTCTAGCATGTTGGTTAGATCGTCGACAGTGGCTACAAAGTGGGTGGTGGGTGGGCTCTGAATTTCTTCGTCGTTCGTACCCCAACCATCCTGGCCATAGTCCGACCAGGACTCTCCTGATAACGAGAGATGCTTTAGTGAATTCAGGATATCGCCAAAAGGCGAGTATTGGAAGATGTCCGTGGCGGTGAATTCCATAACCGGCGCCCAATCCGAATCGATTGGCAGGGGCGCGGGAGGTTCGGAGTCCGGCAAGGAGTCCAGCGCCTCGGAATCACGAGTTTCGCAGGGGACAAGATTAGTGTTCGGCTCCATCGCCGTGGATGTTGAAGCCTCCGAGGCGGTGTCTATCCACCGATCCTCTATCCGGATGATCGGCTCCGGACTAATGGCCGGAGCGGATTCGTGTGCGGCCACCAAGGCACTGTTCAGCGGCAGAGCTAAATCATGCCCATCGCAACAGTGCGGCGCGCTTGGCTGTGGCTCGGGTCCGTCGAAGATCAAGTCTCCGTGGACATCGGCCGTGAAGTTTAGGCTTCCAAATCTAACCTGACGGCCAGGGGCGTAGCTTTCGATCTGCTCCAGATGGCCAAGCGAATTAGCCCGCAGTGCGAAGCCGCCGAATATGAAGATCTGTCCGGGGAGAAAAGTCTCACCCTGGACAGCGTTGTTGGTTGAAGATGCCATCAAGCCTATCGGTGACGACACAGAGGAGCTCTCAACGAGAGCACCAATGTCAGTGTCAAAACCGGCGGATCTCGGGTAGGGGGTCCCGAACTGTGCGTCTAGGAGGATGGTAACAGGAGACGAGGGACACGATGTTTTACCCAGGTTCGGGCCCTCTCGATGGAGGTAAAACCCTACGTCCTGCTTGATTAATATTGATGATATGGGTAGTACAAGAGTGGATCTACCACGAGATCAAGGAGGCTAAACCCTAGAAGCTAGCCTATGGTATGATTGTTGTAATGTATGTTGTGTCCTACGGACTAAAGCCCTCCGGTTTATATAGACACCAGAGGAGGCTAGGGTTACACAGAGTCGGTTACAATGGTAGGAGATCTACATATCCGTATCGCCAAGCTTGCCTTCCACGCCAAGGAAAGTCCCATCCGGACACGGGACGGAGTCTTCAATCTTGTATCTTCGTAGTCTTGGAGTCCGGCGGACGATGATAGTCCGGCTATCCGGACACCCCCTAGTCCAGGACTCCCTCATGTACCATGGGTCTACATGTACAACAACACTATTGGCTCTGTTGTTATGCTAGTAATGTGCATGATATGAGAAGTCAACTGTATACACAATTGAAATTGAAATCAACAGAGCTATTGATAAGAGCAAACCTGTTAAAGAAACATGCGTGAACATACATGCTATGCCATTGGAGTTTCGATTGGATCCTTCAATTTAAAAATAAGTTTGTATGAGTAAATACAATGATACAAGAGCAAAGCAATCATAGTTAAAAAAGGCGCGCCTAAGCGAGCGCTTAAGCGCGCCTAGGCTCTAGGCGTTGGCAAAACGCATTGTGCATAACTATGCTTAATCTGTGCATAACTGCGCATAAGCATGTGCTTTGGTTAGTAAAGCGCAAGGCGGTGGCAAAACACACAATTAACGCCTAACGCTTTTTGACCTATGATAGCAATGGAATCTTAAATTAGAACAGTTGTTCTTCAGGTTTAGGCACTTGTTCTACATGAATAGAGTACAGTAAGACACAAGAATATAGTACTTAAAAATAGGAAATGAGCTCATAGACCTTACCACATTCTTGGTTCGGGACCAGTACAAAACAAGGCGTTCCCAGTCATCGTCCAGTAAATGCGTCTCAGGGGAACGTAAGGGAATTTGATGAGTTTCTTTGCCGGTGAAGTATGTTTTCTTCAGGTAATTCTGATACTGCCACCAAGCATTCTTGAAGATAGCAGAGGTATTAGCACAAGTTACCTCATCCTGAGTTTCCAAATCGGTCCTTCTCTACAGAGAAAAATGGGAAAATTTGCTGTATTATAACCATCATGGAGGTAGGATGTATGGGACAAAGCAAAGTAATTGCCATGAATAACATTACTTACACATAACTCATGGAGAAACACCTGCAACTAGCATTTTCCTTCATCTTCAGTATAATATTTCCAAGATGGGAAGATACGCACATACGATTTAACAACATCAAATGCGATAAATGCTATACTACGACTAGCTGGTTGTGCTTCCTCCACAGGAATAGGCATACTAACTGGTGGAGTTGGGTTCACCGTGGTAGTACTGGCCCTTTAGGCACTGGAGCTGCCTTACTAACTGCTCTTGTTTGGGAGCTCTGTGGTGGAGATGGTGTTGTGTCAACAGGAACTGGGTTACTATCTGCTGGGGTTGGGGTTAGATTGGGTGAAGCTGGTTCTCTGTCCTTCGCAGTAGGGGTACAATCTGCGAGAGTTTGGGTTATGTGTGGTAGGGCTGGTTCTTGTGCATGTACAACCAGGGTGCTATCTCCACCAAGAGGTAGCACTGCTTTATTTGAAGACCATGTTTTTAGTCCGCTAGATACTGGCATCACCCGCTCCAGTTCAAATGGCTGATAAACAGGAAACATAGTTGAATGTACAGACATTGTATGAGAGACAGATGCAATAGAGAGTGTGGAAAAAAGAGGGCATGAAATAGTTGTCATGTATATTGTTTAACTAAAACGGATAGCATGACATAATTTCACATATATGATGTCTATCTAAACTAGATAGCATAGCATAACATAATTCAAAGATATGATGAATAACTAAACAGGATCGCATGACATAATTCACCTACATGTTATCTAAGTAATCAGGATCGCATCATTTAATTCAGATATGAGATTTATATGCTAAACAGAGGGCATTCGATATGATGTCTGAACTAAGAACATGGTGTTGAATATTGTGTATATGATATATAAACTATGCAATGCAAGACACCATATGCATGATATGAGCAGTATAACCATGCCAAGTTAGAGCATACACCTCAGTGGGGGAATAGGACTAGTCATCTATCTCTGAATCCATCTCTGAGGAGCTATCGGGACCCAACAAGAGATCTGCTTCGATAGGTAGCACTGTCTGCTCTGAAGGCCTTGTTTTCACTCCAGATTTTTCCATCTCCCACCCAAATGGCTGATTCACAGGAAGAGTAGTTTAATGTACAAACATTGTCGACAAATGGAAATGTAATGTAGAAAAGGATGGGCAAGATATCATTCAAATATATGATGCCTGGTTAAACAGTATGTCATTGACATTTCACATATATTATGGCTAGCTAAAAGACATGAGACTGCATAATTCCCATATATGATATAGAAACTAAACAGGTGGCATTACAGAACATGTCTAAACTAAGCAGATGACATATATGATGTCAAAAGTAGGCACTGCAAGGCAACATATGCATGATATGACTAACATCATCATGCCAAGGTAGAGCAAACACCTTGGGGGTAAATAGGAGTGGTCAGCGGCGTCTGAATCCACCTCAAAATAGATATCTTCCTCTGGATTACAATCTGGAGAGGGGTGGGGATGGTTTGCCATTGAACCCACCATGGAGCGATGTCTGCATGACATTGTATTGTCGCGCAAAACTCTTCTCTTTTTCTCTACATGTTCAGCATGACTGTGTACAATATCTGACATGCATACGAAAAAAATATGGTGAGATTATGTAAGGAGAGCATGCAGAAATTTAGAGTGATGGTAACAACCAGTGGATGGATCCAAAAATAATGATAGCAAGCTGATGGTTGCTTTAATTTAATAAAAAGACAGATGATGATTGCTTTACTATTTGTTTCCCACCCAAGATGAACAACATAGGCATACCCTAGGTGAACCAGATATTAGACAGACATACTATTCATTGCTGCCTCGATATGTGCCCCACAACTAATTTAGAACTCAAGTTTGAACATTAATTTGGACCTGACTTGGAGTCCAAGAGGTGAACAGGATGATATAGTAGCAGGTAATTTTAAGCAGCGCATAACATAAGTAGAAACAAAAGAATGCGACCTCTCTTGTGGACCTGTGTACTCCTCAGGTTCATCTGCTGAGTCGATGATGGTGTTGCGGTGGGTGCCGACGGCAGGGAAGGAGATCTGAGGCGGCGAAAGACGGTCAGGAGTCGTGATGTCTGGTTTGGTGGATGCTTCTGCCGGTGGAGCAGCTCAGGTGAGGTGGACGACGTCGCGGCAGGAGCAGGGCAAACCACACAAAGTTCCCTTCAACACCTACCTGTAACTGAAGTAATTTTGTAAGGGCTCATTTGGCTTGCATGATTCTAAAAATGCAGGGATAGGAAAAACAACGTAATAGGATAGGAATGCACATGGTAAACAGAGCATTTGTAAAGACAGGATTTCTGTCAACTTGGGTGTTTGGTTTACAGGAATTGGAAGAACAGAGGAATGCAAAGAAACATGGCCAAAATAAAGTGAAACCATATGAAAGTGTGTACAGTTAGAATGTTATTCTGCCACTAATGCACTTGGTCTTGTTTTCATGCATAGGATTTTGAAAAGTAGGTCCAGGTGGATGTTTTGCTTGATTCCTTTCAACAAAATGCATGAATAATTGAATAGTAGAGTGCCATTGGAAAATTACCTATTGCTATGTTTTTCTGTTGAACCAAAATAGCCCTAATGGATCGACATGAATGTATAGTAATAAGTGATGCAACAAGTGTACAACCTCTTTGCCGTAGCCGTGTCGACCTCAGCATCATTGGGTTGGTCGCTGAAGCAATTGAGGCAGAGGTGGCTGTCGGAGGTGTAGAGGAAGATCTGAGGAATCTGTAAACGACGTCCAGGGCACTGCTCTGTTGTGATGGATCGTTTTGTCGTTGGAGCAGCTCCGGTGAGACATAAGACGTCAAGGCTGAAGCAGCACAAGACAGACAACGTCAATCTCAAGTGGGATTCTAATACCATCTCCAATAGATGATGTAAAATATATGTAAAATTTACATCACCAAAAACTACCTAACTACAACATATGAGGTAAAAATTGTTGACTCTGAACTTAACTGTCGAAACTGAAATTTACTGTGGAATCTGAATGTTACTGTCGAAACTGAACGCAATGGTAGCATAGAGGCACTTGACATGTAGTTTAGGGAGGGCCTGCAGTTCATCTTCAACCTGTACCCCCCTGAGCTGCCAGCCACCACCGGCCGAACCGCCGGCCCCAGCGCCGCCTTGCCGCCCCGAAACAACTCCCCACCGGCGGTCCGCCGCCGCCCCGCCGCCTCGGCCAGCCCTCTAGCCCCCCCGCCCCCACCCTGAATCCTAAGATAGATAATGGGGTACCTCTCCGGCGAGCCCCCGTCCCCGCTGCGGGTGGTTCTTCCTTAACTCCAGCGAGCCCCCCACCCCCTGAAAATTGACTGATCCAAAAGTCGATTTAGTCGACTGAAGTGTATCTAAATCAGAGCAGAGCAGCAACACGAGCGAGGGGGAGAGCAGCAGCAGCAGCGCGAGCGAGCGAGCGAGAGCCGGAGCAGTAGCAGCTGGCGAGCGAGCAATCGAGCAAGAGCCAAAGCAACAGCAGCAGCGTGAGCGACCGAGTGATAGCCGGAGCAGCAGCAGCAGATCCGGCTGGTATGGACGCCGCCACCGAAGGGGCCTCGCACTAGGGGAGAGCCGCCATGGAGATGTCGCCCGCGGAGCCGGCTTCAAGGTAGCTGCTCCATGGGGGTGCGGGATAGAGCACCATCGGCGCTGGGAGCTCGAGTTAAGGAGAAGGTGCGATTGGATGAGTGTACAACCTCTTTGGTGGTGCCGAGTAGGCCTCAACTTCGTCCGAGGAGTCGGTGAGGATGCTGCGGTTTCGGTGGAGCAGGTTAAGGTGGCATTGTGGGGATGGAGCAGCCGCGATAGATGAGGCGATCATCAGAGCATCTCCTTGGAGGTGGAGCACGGGGCGGCTGAACCGGCGGGACGACGAGATGGATGACGGATCCTAATCCAGGGAGGTGGACGAGGGACGTCGAGCTGTTACAGTGGACGTCGTCGTCGAGGAAGAGGCTCCGGCTGGGCAGCGGTGAGGTGGCGGACGGAGGAGGGTGGGGTTTTGCGACTGGAGTGGAGAGGTTATGGCGGCCTGGGATTTCGAATGGCGAAAAGGGGGCGATGGGAGGGGGTGAACCATGACTTAGGGACGCGCTTGTCAAAAATGTAGGGTGTGTTACAAAAGTACCCCCCACCAATTTGAACAAGCGGTCCTTTTTGGCTCCAGGTTAGAAGGGGGATTTCGCGTGTCGGGATTTGGCAGCTGGAGGGAGCTTTCGCACGCTTTGTAATTTTGGGATAGCAAGGCGCGGGTTGTGAAGGCGCCAGTTTTGGGAGCACGATATCTAAATTTTTGGGATATAACAAGACGCGGGTTGAATTTTAGGGACAAGCCTAACATGTAGTGATATTGTACTTGTATGTACCAAATCAATTCGCACTTCCCTCAACCAAAAAGAAAACGAAAAAAATAAAACTATTCACACCACACAAAGAGAGAGTCTTGCCCCGTTTTACTATACAAATGCTATTCAAAGCTACTCCCTCCTTCCATCTATATAGGGCTAATGTGTTTTTCGATGCTAACTTTGACCAAATATTAGAGCAATAATAAATGACATGCAACTTACACAAAACACACCGTTAAATTCGTCTGTGAAAGGTTCTTTCAATGATATAATTTTCACATTGTGCATTTCATGTACTATTAATCTTGTCAATAGTCAAAGGCGGTCTTAAAAAACTCATTACACCCTATATAGATGGAAGGAGGGAGTATGAATCCATGTTATATCCAATTAAATTTTTTTGCTTGCTGTATAATGCATGTAACCTACTCATACCAACATTTTAGTGCATTCCAAATGTTTATACTACCGCTGCAATTCGAACTGAATTTGAATTCGTTTCTCTATTTCAATAAGAATCTACAATCATGATTGTTGCCAACTTCAACCATCATTTGTGTATTACCTTAATAACACACCACATGATTACTATAGAGATAGATATGAACTATGTGTACTACATGAACTCGAATTCTATTTTTTGAATACACTTGATGTTGATTCCAAATAATAGTACATTTGATGTACTAACTATAGATTCATAATCTAAACCATGTTCCATACGTACACCGTGTTTATCACACAAAGTATAGTGCCCCGCCCCCTACATTATGACAAGTATTTAGACCTGAGCTGCAAAAGCCACACATTAGCCCAAATTATAATCAATGTTCTACATGATATCTACTTCAAGTATCCGTATCCACTTTTTTATAATGAATTATGATCTTTGTTCAACTTTTACACCTTCACGATCCTCTTCTATTTGTAGCTAGCTAGCGCTAACTTTCTATCGTGCATGCACACGCCCTCCCCCCTCTCACCCACCCTTAGTGTCCCCTCCATCGTGCACGTTCATTATTTCTCTTTAGGTCGTCCACCCGCGGTGTGTGTAGGCCCCCGGCTCCTTCTTTCCGGCACACAACGGTAGATATACCTCTCTAGCCAAGTGTGCCTACAACAAACACATATATACTTCCCCTCTTATCTTCTCACCGTCCATGCCCCCCTATGTCCAATATGGTTCCACGCAGGTACACACTCCCGCCCCTCTTTTCATTGGTCTCATACTCGCACACTCCTCCCCCCTTGACATGGTAGGCCTCTCGCACCACCTCCTAGCCGCACCCCTCTCCCCCTATCTGTCTCTCCGGACATTATTTGCTTCTAACACATGTAGGCGTGTATACGTACTGATCTCCCTACATATAGCCAGGTTGACTATAATTCGTTTTCCCCACGCACCGATACACTTACCTCGCTAGTTATGTCTCTCCCTTTCTCGGACACACGACGGTTGATCTTCCTATGTAGTTACGTATGCTTACCACAACCATATCGTCTCCCCTCATCATCCTTGCATACCTCCTGACCCGTCTCTCACACGCACGTGCGTAGACAAACAGACATCCCCCGCCCTCTCTTATTGATATTGCACTCGTACCCTCCGTTTGTCTAGCAGGCCTCTCCCACCATTTGTGAGACGCCACTCCACCACGAATCCTCCGACGCTCTACCTTTGTCTTTCTCCCAACCTCATTCCTCTACTACACATATCCATGGATGTCGATCGATCTCCCTCAATACATAGCTAGGTCTCTCTCCTTCCCCACACATATACTAGTCGGTCGGTCTCTGCCCCCTCCCCCCCCCCCCCACACACACCGATAGTCGAACGTTGTAGGTAGGTATCCATGCCACGGAGAAAAACTGCACCTCTTCCCTCTCAAATTCTAGTAGGCGAGGCGCCCTGTATCTTTGACGTAGGCAAACACAAATTCGATGGCACTCTTTATCGATCGCACAGTGATAACCCACAAGTATAGGGGATCGCAATAGTTTTCGAGGGTAGAGTATTCAACCCAAATTTATTGATTCGACACAAGGGGAGCCAAAGAATATTCTCAAGTATTAGCAGCTGAGTTGTCAATTCAACCACACCTAGAAACTTAGTATCTGTAGCAAAGTGTTTAGTAGCAAAGTAATATGATAGTGGTGGTAACGGCAACCAAAGTAAAGACATCAAAAGTAATGTTTTTGGTGTTTTGTAGTGATTGTAACAGTAGCAACGGAAAAGTAAATAAGTGTAAACCAGTATATGGAAAACTCGTAGGCACCGGATTAGCGATGGATAATTATGCCGGATGCGGTTCGTCATGTAACAGTTATAACATAGGGTGACACAGAACTAGCTCCAGTTCATCAATGTAATGTAGGCATGTATTCCGTATATAGTCATACGTGCTTATGGAAAAGAACTTGCATGACATCTTTTGTCCTACCCTCCCGTGGCAGCGGGGTCCTTTTGGAAACTAAGGGATATTAAGGCCTCCTTTTAATAGAGAACCGGAACAAAGCATTAGCACATAGTGAATACATGAACTCCTCAAACTATGGTCATCACTGGGAGTGGTCCCGATTATTGTCATTTCGGGGTTGCCGGATCATAACACATAGTAGGTGACTATAGACTTGCAAGATAGGATCTAGAACACACATATATTCATGAAAACATAATAGGTTCAGATCTGAAATCATCGCACTCGGGCCCTAGTGACAAACATTAAGCATAGCAAAGTCATAGCAACATCAATCTCAGAACATAATGGATACTAGGGATCAAACCCTAACAAAACTAACTCGATTACATGATAAATCTCATCCAACCCATCACCGTCCAGCAAGCCTACGATGCAATTACTCACGCACAGCGGTGAGCATCATGAAATTGGTGATGGAGGATGGTTGATGATGACGACGGCGACGAATCCCCCTCTCCGGAGCCCCGAACGGACTCCAGATCAGCCCTCCCGAGGGAGATTAGGGCTTGGCGACATGCTAGACTTCGACTCCGAAGACATCGACGGTATGGACGACGATGCAGGAGACGACCAAGAACCAGCGCCTACAGGGCACTGGAAGGCCACCTCGTCATACGACATTTACATGGTGGACCTCCCAAAGGATGGGAATGGCGATGAAACAACGGAGGACGACCCCTCCAAGAAACAGCCTAAGCGCCGGCGTCAGCGGCGCCGCTCTAAATCCCGCCATAGCAAAAATGGAGATTCTGGCACCGGAGACAATAACACCCCGGACAGTGCCGAAGACAACCCCCTCCAGCAAGATTCAGCGCAGGAGGATGGAGAAGCCATCCCTCATGAGAGAGCGGCAGATAGAGAGGTAGAGGACGATAATTATATGCCTCCCTCCGAAGACGAGGCAAGCCTCGACGACGACAAATTTGTCGTGCCTGAGGATCCCGTCGAACAAGAGCGTTTCAAACGCAGGCTTATGGCCACGACAAGCAGCCTCAAGAAAAAGCAGCAACAGCTTAGAGCTGACCAAGACTTGCTAGCCAACAGATGGACTGAAGTCCTTGCGGCCGAAGAATATAAACTCGATCGCCCCTCCAAGAGCCACCCAAAACGCAAGCTGCTACCCCAATTAGAGGAGGAAGCACCCAAACCTACATCACCAGCACATGACGCGGCCGACCGGCCACCTCGTGGCCGCGACAGAGAGGCCTCTAGGCCCTCTGCTAAAGCCGCACCCCGGCGTCGCTCGAAAAGTACAAAGCCGCGGGGGAATGCGCCAGACTTGCTAGACATATTGGAAGACAAGGCAAGACAAATAAGATCGATCTACGGATCGCGTGGGCGCCCCACGATACGTGATGACAACCGTCACGCCGGATACAGCAATTCTGGCCGGGCCGAACACAGTAGACAAAGCTCATTTGAGCTGCGTCGTGATATAGCCCAATACAGAGGCGCCGCACACCCACTATGCTTCACAGACAAAGTAATGGATCATCAAATCCCCGAGGGTTTCAAACTCGTAAACATTGAATCATACGACGGCACAATAGATCCTGCGGTTTGGATCAAGGACTATCTCCTTCACATCCACATGGCCCGCAGTGATGATCTACACGCCATCAAATACCTCCCACTCAAGCTTAAAGGACCAGCTCGGCATTGGCTCAACAGCTTGCCAGCAGAATCAATTGGTTGTTGGGAAGACCTGGAAGCCCCATTCCTTGATAACTTCCAGGGCACATATGTGCGACCACCAGACGCTGATGACCTAAGCCACATAATTCAGCAGCCAGATGAATCGGCCAGACAATTCTGGACACGGTTCTTAACCAAGAAAAATCAAATCGTTGACTGTCCGGATGTAGAGGCCCTTGCAGCCTTCAAACATAACATCCGCGACGAGTGGCTTGCCCGGCACCTAGGACAGGAAAAGCCAAAATCCATGGCAGCCCTCACATCACTCATGACCCGCTTCTACGCGGGAGAGGACAGCTGGCTAGCTCGCAGTAACAACCTGACCAAAAACCCTGGTAGTTCAGATACCAAGGACAGCAAGGGCAGGTCGCGTCGCAACAAGCACAAGTGCCGCATTAATGGCGACAATACTGAGGATACGACAGTCAATGTCGGATTCAGAGGCTCTAAACCCGGTCAGCAGAAAAATCCATTCAAAAGAAATACTCCGGGCCCATCCAATTTGGACCGAATACTCGATCGCTCGTGCCAGATACATGGCACCCCCAAAAAGCCAGCCAATCACACCAACAGGGATGGTTGGGTGTTCAAGCAGGCAGGCAAGTTAACTGCCGAAAACAATGACAAGGGGCTGCATAGCGATGACGAGGAGGAGATCCGGCCACCAAACAATAGAGGACAGAAGGGTTTCCCCCCACAAGTGCGGACGGTGAACATGATATACGCAACCCACATACCCAAAAGGGAGCGGAAGCATGCACTCAGGGACGTATATGCGATGGAGCCAGTCGCCCCAAAGTTAAATCCGTGGTCCTCCTGCCCGATCACTTTTGATCGAAGGGACCACCCCACTAGCATCCGCCATGGCGGATTCGCCGCATTGGTTCTAGACCCAATCGTCGACGGCTTTCAGCTCACTAGAGTCCTGATGGACGGCGGCAGCAGCCTGAACCTGCTTTATCAGGATACAGTGCGCAAGATGGGCATAGACCCCTCAAGGATTAAACCCACAAAGACGACCTTCAAAGGCGTCATACCAGGTGTAGAGGCCAACTGTACAGGCTCAGTTACACTTGAAGTGGTCTTCGGATCCCCGGATAACTTCTGAAGCGAGGAGTTAATCTTCGACATAGTCCCGTTCCGCAGCGGCTATCATGCACTGCTCGGACGAACCGCATTTGCAAAGTTCAATGCCGTGCCGCACTACGCATACCTCAAGCTCAAGATGCCAGGCCCTCGAGGAGTCATTACGGTCAACGGAAACACCGAACGCTCTCTCCGAACGGAGGAGCATATAGCGGCTCTCGCGGCGGAAGTACAAAGCAGCCTCTTCAGGCAATTCTCGAGTCCGGCTGATAAGCGGCCGGACACCGTCAAGCGCGCCCGGAGTAACCTACAACAAGACCACCTGGCACGTTCCGAGCACGCGTAGCAATGCGGCCCCAACCCCAGCCGTCGCGAAATTGTGAGACCAGTACCACGCGTACATAACTACGCTCTGGAGATACCATGGGCATAGGGGTAGGGGCACGACCACGGCATGCCCGGAGAGCGGCTCAACCGCACCAGGGGCTCCCAATTGTGTCATTCTTTTTTTTCTTATTCTCAGGACTCCGTTTTCCAGAAGCCCTGTCCTGTAGTAGACTTGCCGAACTCACAATGCAACAGCCAGGGAAGCAGAAAAGCTATGTCGAGTGTCCAGGTGGTCTCTATTATGAGCAGTATACCTGTTTTACATACCATCCCGCAGCCTACCCCTGGAGGGGGACATGTTAAATTGTCCCATCCCTTGCTTATCGCACTATTTGTATCGTTCTGCTTTCATTGCAGTATTTTTTGAATAAACAATGCATCACTTTTTGCCTATTATTGCATTCCTTTTTCTATCTATATATGTTCACTTATGACATGTTGCACCCGTACGCTTTGGTACGGCCAAATACACCAGGGGCTTAAGTACCCCAAAATATGGTGTGATAAGTCCGAACACTTTAACAAGAGCGGCACCCCGAACTTATAGCATTATATGCATCGGCTCCGAACCATGTCTTGGGTCAATAGTTGGGTTTGCCCGGCTCCCATGTTTTGGTACCTTATGTTCCGTTATATCGGCTAAGGTAGCGCTGGGAGAACCACTGCGATTGTGCCCCGGTTGAGCTGGGTTGAGCACCTCAATGGAGAAAGCTAAAACTGACCGTCATGATAGGGCGAGAGCCGGTCGCTGTTCGAGAGGTTTTTCGAGTCCCTAAAGACTTATGCCGCTTAGAGCGAGGAGTCAGCTTTGTCCGGCCCAGGCGTGGATAGCGCCCCGATTTCGGTCTTCCGAATACCAGGGGCTTCACCGAAATTTAAAATTATAGAATTCTATGGCTAAGTGGGAGTGTTCAAGCATTATAAGTTTGGTTGCCTCGTTCGTTGTGTTGAGCGCCTCCCTCGAAGGACCCCAAAATAGGAACAAGAGCGCTCAAGTTTATCCCGAACACCCCAGCACTCGTGGCATGGGGGCTGAAGCCAACGACTTGCCATCTCTCAAATTTGATAAACGGCCGCACAGAAGGTAATATTTTAAATTAAGAAGTGTTGCTTAGCGCATATGAACAAAGTTTTCAGCGTACAGGATAACAAATGCGAGTCTACTAAAAAATTACATCTTTGGAGCATTCACCCGCTATAAGGCGGGCACCCTTCAGGATGTTCTCATAATACATCTCGGGCTTGCGATACTCCCTGCCCGGCAGTGGAGCGTCTGTCACAAGCTTCTCAGCGTCCATCTTGCCCCAGTGCACTTTAGCACGGGCAAGGGCCCTACGGGCACCTTCGATGCAGATGGAGCGCTTGACAACTTCAATCCATGGACAGGCATCCACTAGCCGCCGCACCAGCCCGAAGTAGCTCCCTGGCATGGCCTCCTTCGGCCACAACTGAGCTATGAGGCCCTTCATGGCCTGTTCGGCCACCTTCTGGAGCTCGACCAGCTGCTTCAGCTGGTCGCTCAAGGGCACCGGGTGTCCGGCCTCAGCATACTGATACCAGAATACCCTCTCCGTCGAGCTTCCTTCCTCGGCCCGGTAGAATGTGCCAGCATCGGACACACTGTGGGGCAGATCTGCGAATGCTCGTGGAGAGCTCCGGATTCGGGTAAGTAACAAGTAATTCACTTTCATGTGCTTGCTTTGCATGAAGAATGCCTTACCCGCCGCTATCTTCTTTATTGCCTCAATTTCCTGGAGGGCTTTTGGGGCTTCGGCCTTAGCGGCTTTGGCACTCTCAAGAGCCGAGGCGAGCTCGGACTCTTGAGTCTTCAAGTCATGCTCCAAACTCTCGTGTTTTTCCACGAGAGCCTGGAGCTCTTGCCGCACCTCCGCCACCCGCGCCTCCTGCTTCTCTCGCTCGGTGCGTTCCGCGGCCGCATTGCTTTCGGCCTTGGAAACTGCCTCCTTCAGGGTCGCTGATGACCCACAAGTATAGGGGATCTATCGTAGTCCTTTCGATAAGTAAGAGTGTCGAACCCAACGAGGAGCAGAAGGAAATGATAAGCGGTTTTCAGCAAGGTATTCTCTGCAAGTACTGAAATAAGTGGTAACAGATAGTTTTGTGATAAGATAAATTGTAACGTGCAACAAGTAACAAAAGTAAATAAGGTGCAGCAAGGTGGCCCAATCCTTTTTGTAGCAAAGGACAAGCCTGGACAAACTCTTATAATAGGAAAAGCGCTCCTGAGGACACATGGGAATATCGTCAAGCTAGTTTTCATCACGCTCATATGATTCGCGTTCGGTAGTTTGATAATTTGATATGTGGGTGGACCGGTGCTTGAGTGCTGTTCTTACTTGAACAAACATCCCACTTATGATTAACCTCTATTGCAAGCATCCGCAACTACAACAAAAGTATTAAGGCAAACCTAACCATAGCATGAAACATATGGATCCAAATCAGCCCCTTACGAAGCAACGCATAAACTAGGGTTTAAGTTTCTGTCACTCTAGCAACCCATCATCTACTTATTACTTCCCAATGCCTTCCTCTAGGCCCAAATAATGGTGAAGTGTTATGTAGTTGACGTTCACATAACACCACTAGAGGTTAGACAACATACATCTTATCAAAATATCAAACGAATACCAAATTCACATGACTACTAATAGCAAGACTTCTCCCTTGTCCTCAGGAACAAACGTAACTACTCACAAAGCATATTCATGTTCATAATCAGAGGGGATATAATGTGCATAAAGGATCTGCACATATGATCTTCCACCAAGTAAACCAACTAGCATCAACTACAAGGAGTAATCAACACTACTAGCAACCTACTAGCACCAATCCCAGACTTGGAGACAAGAATTGGATACAAGAGATGAACTAGGGTTTGGAGATGAGATGGTGCTGGTGAAGATGTTGATGGAGATTGCCCTCTCCCGATGAGAGGAGCGTTGGTGATGACGATGGTGATGATTTCCCCCTCCCGGAGGGAAGTGTCCCCGGCAGAACAGCTCTGCCGGAGCCCTAGATTGGTTCCGCCAAGGTTCCGCCTCGTGGCGACGGAGTCTCGTCCCGAAAGGTTGCTTTTGATTTTTTTTCTCATCGAAAGACTTCATATAGGAGAAGATGGGCGTCGGAGAGCCACCAGGGGGCCCACGAGGTAGGGGGGCGCGCCCAGGGGGGAGGGGCGCGCCCCCACCCTATTGAGCAGGGTGTGGCCCCCCTGGGCTTCATCTTTGGCGACGATTTTTCTTTATTTATTTTAAGATATTCCGTGGAGTTTCAGGACTTTTGGAGTTGCGCGGAATAGGTCTCCAATATTTGCTCCTTTTCCAGCCAGAATTCCAGCTGCCGACATTCCCCCTCTTCATGGTAAACCTTGTAAAATAAGATAGAATAGCCATAAGTATTGTAACATAACGTGAAATAACAACCCATAATGCGATAAATATCGATATAAAAGCATGATGCAAAATGGACGTATCAACTCCCCCAAGCTTAGACCTCAAGCAAAAAGCCGATAACAATAAATATGTCCTCATGTTTAGAGGTAGAGGCGTCGATAAAAATAAAATACGGACATGAAGGCATCATGATTATTCTCGTAACAGCAACATATATAGATTTTGTCATATGATTACTTATGTTCAAGTGATGATCTTTTCACAATGCAAAAGTATGAATCAGAAACCTTATTGGGCACTAACAAATTATAACCTCAGTCATTGAAGCAATTGCAATTTATCATAACATCGGAAAGAGTCTATGTCAGAGCTTAAAAGCAAGTCCACATACTCAACTATCACTTAGTCCTTCATAATTGCTAACAGTCACGCAATACTCGTGGTTACGGAGTTTTAGTCGGACACAGAGAAAGATAGGGGCTTGTAGTTTTGGCCCACAACCTTTTACCTCAAGGGTAATGTCAACAATAATAATTCATGCTCCCCCACACCCAATTAGATATATATATCATGTTCTTTCCAACATGCTGAGCTTGCCAAAGGATAAAATGAAAAATGAAAGGTGAAAATCACCGTGACTCTTGCATAAGGTAGAAGATAATAATAAAAGATAGGCCCTTCGCAGAGGGAAGCAGAGGTTGCCATGCGCTTTTATGGTTGGATGCACAAAATCTTAATGCAAAAGAACGTCACTTTACATTGCCCCTTGTATGTGAACCTTTATTATGCAGTCCGTCGCTTTTATTGCGTCCACAACAAGTTCGTGCAAAGTTTATTTTCTCCGCACTAATAAGTCATGCATATTTAGAGAGCAATTTTTATTGCTTGCACCGATGACAACTTACTTGAAGGATCTTACTCAATCCATAGGTAGATATGGTGGACTCTCATGGCAAAACTGGTTTAAGGGTGTTTGGAAGCACAAGTAGTATTTCTACTTAGTGCTGAGAATTTGGCTAGCATGAGGGGGAAAGGCAAGCTCAACAAGTTAGAGGAACCATGACAACATACTTTATCTCAGATGTAAGAAAACATAACTCATTATGTTGTCTTCCTTGTCCAACATCAACTCTTTAGCATGTCATATGTTAATGAGTGCTCCCAATCATAAAAGATGTCAATGATAATATATCTATATGTGAAACCTCTCTCTCCTTATTACTTACTATTAATTGCAACGATGACCAAAGCTATATTTGCCAACTCCCAAAAACTTTTAATCATCATAATCTTTCTATGTGGAGTCATTACTTTCACTAAGATCAATATGAACTCTTTGTTTCTGAGGGAGTCCTGGACTAGGGGGTGTCCGGATAGCCGGACTATCATCATCGGTCGGACTCCAAGACTATGAAGATACAAGATTGAAGACTTCGTCCCGTGTCCGGATGGGACTTTCCTTGGCGTGGAAGGCAAGCTTGGCAATACGGATATGTAGATCTCCTACCATTGTAACCGACTCTGTGTAACCCTAGCCCTCTCCGGTGTCTATATAAACCGGAGGGTTTTAGTCCGTAGGATGAACAACCATTACAACAATCATACCATAGGCTAGCTTCTAGGGTTTAGCCTCCTTGATCTCGTGGTAGATCCACTCTTGTACTACCCATATCATCAATATCAATCAAGCAGGAGTAGGGTTTTACCTCCATCGAGAGGGCCCGAACCTGGGTAAAAACATCGTGTCCCTTGTCTCCTGTCACCATCCGCCTAGACGCACAGTTCGGGACCCCCTACCCGAGATCCGCCGGTTTTGATACCGACATTGGTGCTTTCATTGAGAGTTCCTCTGTGTCGTCATTGATAGGCTTTATGGCTCCTTCAATCATCAACAACAATGCAGTCCAGGGTGAGACTTTTCTCCCCGGACAGATCTTCTTGTTCTGCGGCTTTGCACTGCGGGCCAATTCGCTTGGCCATCTGGAGCAGATCGAAAGCTACGCCCCTGGCCATCAGGTCAGATTTGGAAGCCTAAACTTGACGGCTGACATCCGCGGAGACTTGATCTTCGACGGATTCGAGCCACAGTCGAGCGCGCCGCACTGTCACAATGGGCATGATTTAGCTCTGCTGCTGGACAGTGCCCTGGAGGCCGCACATGAGTCCGCTCCGACCCTTAGTTCGGAGCCGACCGCGCAGATCAAGGACGGATGGCTAGACACCGCCTCGGGGGCTGCAACCTTTATGGCGATGGAGCCAAATACTGACCTTGTCCCTTGTAAACCCGTAACTCCGAGGTGCTGGACTCCTCGCCGGACTCCGAACCTCCTGCGCCCCTACCAATCGAATCCGATTGGGCGCCGATCATGGAGTTCACCACCGCGGACATCTTTCAGCACTCACCCTTTGGTGACATCCTGAATTCGCTAAAGTATCTCTCGTTATCAGGAGAGCCCTGGCCGAACTGCGGTCAGGACGGTTGGGATGCGGACGACGAAGAAATTCAAAGCCCACGCACCACCCACTTTGTAGCCACTGTCGACGATCTAACCGACATGCTAGACTACGACTCCGAAGACATCGACGGTATGGACGACGATGCCGGAAACGACCAAGAACCAGTGCCTACGGGGCACTGGAAGACCACCTCGTCATACGACATATACATGGTGGACATCCCAAAGGATGGGAATGGCGAAGAAGCAGCGGAGGCAAATTCCTCCAAGAAACAGCCCAAGCGTCGGCGTCAGCGGCGCCGCCCTAAATCCCACCACAGCAAGAATGGATATTCCAGCACTGGAGATAATAACACCCCAGAGAGTGCCGAAGATAACCCCCTCCAGCAAGATTCAGCACAGGAGGACGGAGAAGCCAGCCCTCACGAGAGAGCGGGAGATGAAGAGGTAGAGGATGATAATTACATGCCTCCCTCCGGAGACGAGGCAAGCCTCAACGACGACGAATTCGTCGTGCCCGAGGATCCCGTCCAACAAGAGCGTTTTAAACGCATGCTTATGGCCACGGCAAACAGCCTAAAGAAAAAGCAGCAACAGCTCCAAGCTGATCAAGACTTGCTAGCCGACAGATGGACCGAAGTCCTTGCGGCCGAAGAATATGAACTCGAATGCCCCTCCAAAAGCTACCCAAAACGCAAGTTGCTCCCCCGATTAGAGGAGGAGGAGTATAAACCCTCATCACCAGCGCACAATACGGCAGACTGACCACCTCGTGGTCGCGACAGAGAGGCTTCTAGGCCCTCCATCAGGACCGTACCCCGGCACCGCTCGAAAAGTACGAAGCCACGGGGGAATGCGCCGGACTTGCGAGACATATTGGAGGACAAGGCAATACAATCAAGATCGATCTATGGATCACGTGGGCGACCCACGATGCATTACGATTACCGTCGCGCCGGATACAGCAACTCCGGCCGGGCCGAACACAGTAGACAAAGCTCGCTTGAGCTACGTCGTGATATTGCCCAATATAGAGGCGCTGCACACCCATTATGCTTCACAGATGAAGTAATGGATCATCAAATCCCTGAAGGGTTTAAACCCGTGAACATTGAACCCTACGATGGCACAACAGACCCCGCGGTTTGGATCGAAGACTATCTCCTTCATATCCATATGGCCCGCGGTGACGATCTCCACGCCATCAAATATCTCCCACTCAAGCTTAAAGGACCAGCTCGGCATTGGCTTAACATCTTGCCAGCAGAGTCAATTGGGTGTTGGGAGGACCTGGAATCCGCATTCCTTGACAACTTCCAGGGCACATATGTGCGACCACCAGACGCCGATGACCTAAGCCACATAATTCAGCAGCCAGACGAATCGGCCTGACAATTCTGGACACGGTTCTTAACAAAGAAAAATCAAATCGTCGACTGTACGGATGCAGAGGCCCTCGCAGCCTTCAAACACAGCATCCGCGACGAGTGGCTGGCCTGGCACCTAGGACAGGAATCCATGGCAGCCCTCACATCACTCATGACCCGCTTCTGCGCAGGAGAGGACAGCTGGCTAGCCCGCAGTAACAACCTCAGCAAAAATTCTGGCAGTCCGGATAACAAGGACCGCAATGGCAGGTCGCGTCGCAACAAAAACAAACGCCGCGTTAACGGCGATAACACTGAGGATACGACAGTCAATGCCGGATTCAGAGGCTCCAAACCCGGTCAGCGGAAAAAGCCATTCAAAAGAACTACTCCGGGTCCGTCCAGTTTGGACTGAATACTCGACCGCTCTTGCCAGATACATGGCACCCCCGAAAAGCCAGCTAATCACACCAACAGGGATTGTTGGGTATTTAAGCAGGCAGGCAAGTTAATTGCCGAAAACAATGACAAGGGGCTGCATAGCGATGACGAGGAAGAGACCCGGCCGCCGAACAGTAGAGGACAGAAGGGTTTCCCCCCACAAGTACAGACGGTAAACATGATATACGCAACACACATACCCAAGAGGGAGCGGAAGCGTGCACTTAGGGATGTATATGCGATGGAGCCAGTCGCCCCAAAGTTCAATCCATGGTCCTCTTGCCCGATCACTTTTGATCAAAGGGATCACCCCACCAGTATCCGCCATGGCGGATTCGCTGCATTGGTTTTAGACCCAATCGTCGATGGATTTCACCTTACCAGAGTCCTGATGGACGGCGGCAGCAGCCTGAACCTGCTTTATCAGGATACAGTGCGCAAGATGGGCATAGATCCCTCAAGGATTAAACCCACAAAGACGACCTTCAAAGGCGTCATACCAGGTGTAGAGGCCAATTGTACAGGCTAAGTCACACTGGAAGTGGTCTTCGGATCCCCGGATAACTTCCGAAGCGAGGAGTTAATCTTCGTTATAGTCCCGTTCCGCAGTGGCTATCATGCTCTGCTCGGACGGACCGCGTTTGCAAAGTTCAACGCGGTGCCGCATTACGCATACCTCAAGCTCAAGATGCCAGGCCCTCGAGGAGTCATCACGGTCAACGGAAACACTGAACGCTTCCTCCGAACGGAGGAACACACAGCGGCTCTCGCGGCAGAAGTACAGAGCAGCCTCTTAAGGCAATTTTCGAGTCCGGCCGTTAAGCGACCGGACACGGCCAAACGCACCCGGCACATTCCGAGCACGCGTAGCAATGCGGCCCCAACCCCAGCCCTTGCATAATTGCAAGACTAGTCCTTCGCGTACATCATTACACTCTGGAGATACCATGGGCATAGGGGGATGGGCACGACCACGACAGGCCCAGAGTGCGGCTTAACCACACCAGGGGCTCCCAAGTATGTCGGTCTTTTCCTTTTTCTTTTTTCTTACCCACAGGACTCCGTTCACCAGAGGCCTTGTCCGGCAGTAGACCTGCCGAACTCACGATGCAACAGCCAGGGAAGGAGAAAGGCTACGACGAACACTCAGGTGCTCTCCATTACGAGCAATAAATCTATTTAATACACCATTCCGCAGCCTACCCCTGGAGGGGGACATGTTTAAATAGTCCAATCCCTTGCTTACCGCACTATTTGTATCGCTCTGCATTTATGGCAGTATTTCTAAATAAACAATGCGTCGCTTTTTGCTTATAATCGCATTTATTTCTTATATATGTTCGTTTATGACATGTTGCATCTGTACACTTTGGTACGGCCGAATACACCAGGGGCTTAAGTTCCCCGCATTATGGTGTGATAAGTCCGAACACTTTCACAAGTGCGGCACCCCGAACTTATAGCATTATATGCATCGGCTCCGAATCATGTCTTGGGTCAGTAGTTGGGTTTGCCCGGCTCCCATGTTTTGGTACCTTACGTTCCATTTTATCGGCTAAGGTAGCACTGGGAGAACCACTGCGATTGCGCTCCGGTTGAGCTGGGCGAGCGCCTCAGTGGAGAAAGCTAAAACTGACCGTCATGATAAGGCGAGAGCTGGTCGCTGTTCGAGAGGTTTTTTCGAGTCCCTAAAGACTTATGCCGCTTAGAGCGAGGAACCAGCTTTGTCCGGCCCAGGCGTGAATAGCGCCCCAAACTCGGTCTTTCGAACACTAGGGGCTTCACTGAAATTTAAAATTATAGAATTCTATGGCTAAGTGAGAGTGTTCAAGCATTATAAGTCCGGTTGCCTCGTTCGTTGTGTTGAGCGCCTCCCTAGATGGACCCAAACATGGGAACAAGAGCGCTCAAGTTTATCCCGAACACCCCAGCACTAGTGGCATGGGGGCTGAAGCCGAAGACTTGCCATCTCTCAGATTTGATAAACGGCCGCACAGAAGGTAATATTTTAAATTAATAAGCGTTGCTTAGCGCATATGAACACAGTTTTTAGCGCACAGGATAACATAATGCGATTTTACTCAAATATTACATCCTTGGAGCACTCATCCGCAATCATGCGGGCTCCCTTCAGGACACTCTTATAATACATTTTGGGCGTGCGATACTCCTTGCCCGCCGGCGGCGCGTCCGTCAGAAGCTTCTCAGCATCCATCCCGCCCCAGTGCACTTTTGCATGGGCAAGGGCCCGACGGACACCTTCAATGCAGGCGGACTGCTTGACGACTTCCACCCAGGGACACGCATCCACCAGCCGCCGCACCAGACCGAAGTAGCTCCCAGGCATGGCCTCTTTGGGCCACAGCCGAACTATGAGGCCCTTCATGGCCTGTTCGGCTACCTTGTGGAGCTCGACCAGCTGCTTCAGCTGGTCGCTAAGGGGCACCGGATGTCCGGCCTCAGCATACTGAGACTAGAAGACCTTCTCCGTCGAGCTCCCCTCCTCGGCCCGGTAGAATGCGGCAGTATCGGACACGCTGCGAGGCAGATCTGCAAACGCTCCTGGAGAGCTCCGAATTCGGGTAAGTAACAGGTAATTCACATTCACATGCTTGCTTTGCATGAAAAATGCCTTACCCGCCGCTATTTTCTTCACCGCCTCAATCTCTTGGAGGGCCTTATGGGCTTCGGCCTTAGTGGCTTTGGCACTCTCAAGAGCCGATGCAAGCTCGGACTCTCGAGTCTTCGAGTCGCGCTCCAAACTCTCATGCTTTTCCACGAGAGCCTGGAGCTCTTGCTACACCTCCGCCACCCGCGCCTCCTGCTTCTCTCGCTCAGCTCGTTCCACGGCCGCATTACGTTCGGCCGCGGACACGGCCTCCTTCAAGGTCGCCACCTCGTTCGTGGCCCCTGGAGTACCCACGTTATCCTTGTTATTTCTCGTGCAACCAAAATCCTTTTCTATAAGGTAAAAATTCAATACGGTGTCACTCACCTTCCTTGTCCTCGAGCTGCTTCTTGGCACGGCCGAGCTCGCTCTCGGACCGCTCGAGGTTCTGCTTCAAAGCATCGACCTCCGCAGTCAGTGTGGCAGAGGTCAGCAGCGCAGCCTGCAATCCCATATTGACATATTTTTTAGAACTCCTGCATATATCTTTGTAAGATCCTCAGTCCGGTTTTTCTTTCCGAACACCGAACCGAGCATCAGGGGCTACTGTCTATGCGGTATTATATCACATGTCTTAAAATTCTTACCTCAAAGCCTGTTAGAAGGCTGCTGCAGGCTTCGGTCAGCCCACTCTTGGCGAGCTGAACCTTCTGAATCACCGCACTCATGACAGTGTGGTGTTCTTCTTTGATGGAAGCGCCGTTGAGCGCCTCCAACAAGTTATCCGGCGCCTCCGGTTGGACGGCGGCCGCCGGTGTCACAGTCTTGCCCTTCTTACGAAGGGGCCGCCTGCCGGACTCCGGAACCACTGCGGGTTCCGGTGCGGAGTCCGGTGCAAAGTCCGGGAGGTTGCCCTGTGGCACCTCCGGAGCCTCCCCCTCCTGGTGGGTCCCCTCCTGGGATCCCACCTCGGCATCATCAGCGTCACGAGGGGTGGAGGCGGTTGGAAGGGAATCCATATCCGACAGAGCCAAGGACCCGCTCGATGAAGCGGGAAGATCCTCCTTGGCCGGACTACAGGTTGTATGCGGCATTAGAAGGACACCATGTGGCAAAAAGAGAAATTATAAATCATCCAGGAATTCGGACACTTACGATCTTGCCAGGGGCTTGGCCCTTGAGGGCCACTCCTCATCGCCGTCGTCGGCATTGGCGGAGCAGCCTGGAGAAAGGGTCCGTCCTTTCTTGGACCCTTCGGCTGCCCTCGTTGGGGAGGCCTTCCTCTTCTTCTCTCCCCCCGCTGGGGAAGAGGCCTCTTTCTCCTCCTCCTCGGGGGAGGAGTCCGCCTCGGAGTCATCGGATGATGAGTCCGATACCACCTGGCGCCGGGAACTCCTTCGGGTTCCCGTGGCCTTCTTCTTGGCCTTCTTCTCCGGCACCACGTAAAGGGACGGAACTAGCAGCCCCGTTAAACGGGTGTCCACTAGGTCTTTGGGAAGGGGAGCCGGACAGTTAACCTGTCTGGACATCTTCTGCCAGTCCTGTTAAAGGCATTGGGAGTTTTAGATCCCACATAGAGTCAAACTATGAAAGAAATGAGTGTCCCATAAAGGATAACATAGCTTACCTCGCCGGCCGGGCGCTGCGTGCTGAATCCGCGATCTTCTGTTGTGGATGCTGGGGCTTCTCCGCCCTTGAACAGCACCCACCAGGCAGCTTCGTACGTCGTGTCAAAGAGCCCGCTCAATGTCCGGTGCTGTGCCGGATCAAACTCCCACAAATTGAAGGCCCGTTGCTGGCAGGGGAGAATCCGGCGGACAAGCATGACCTGGATCATGTTGACAAGCTTAAGTTTCTTGTTCACTAGGGTCTGGAGACAGGACTGGAGTCCTGTCAGCTCCTCCGAACTACCCCATAGCAAGCCCTTCTCTTTCCAGGAGGTGAGCTGCATGGGGGTACCAGATCTGAACTCGAGGGCCGCTGCCCATTTAGGGTCACGCGGCTCGGTGATGTAGAACCACCCCGATTGCCACCCTTTGACGGACTCCACGAAGGCACCCTCGAGCCAGATGACGTTGGGCATTTTGCCCACCATGGCGCCTCCGCACTCCGCTTGGACGCCCTTCACCGCCTTCGGCTTGACATTGAAGGTCTTTAGCCACAAGTCAAAGTGGGGCTGGATGCAGAGGAAGGCCTCGCACACGACGATGAACGCCGAGATGTTGAGGATGAAGTTTGGCGCCAGATCGTGGAAGTCCAAGCCGTAGTAGTACATGAGCCCCCGGACGAAGGGGTGAAGTGGGAAGCCCAGTCCGCGAAGGAAGTGGGGAAGAAATACGACCCTCTCATGGGGCCAGGGGGTGGGGATGAGCTGCCCCTCGTCGGGAAGCCGGTGCGCGATGTCGCTGGACAGGTATCCGGGGCCGTGCAGCTTCTCGATGTGCCCCTCCATAATGAAGGAGGCCATCCACTTGCCTCCCGCTCCGGACATGGCTGGAGAAGGTTGAGGCGAAATGTGCGGACTTGGGCGCTGGAGCTCGAGTGCGCGAAGATGGATAGGCAAAGGAGGAAGAAGGCGTAGGTAAAAAAGGTGGATCCTTATCCCCTTATATATGGGCGGACGAAGACTATGCGTCCCCGCCGGCCTGGTAAAACTCGCTTATCTCCCAAGCGCCACAATCAATGGCGCGGTTGGGTTACCCACCTCCGTATTGATGGGAATCCCAGAATAAGGGGAACACAATCTCTGATTCGACAAGACGTGCCAAGGAAACCGCTTCGCTAAACGCGCTGAGGTGGTATAATAAAAACGATTCAAGTAAATGCTTGGTAGTGGTGTGACGTCACACCACAAAATATGTCAGCAGATTGAACTTGTGTACATATTATTCTCTCTACGGTGGTATGTGGAATTTATTTTACAGAGCCGGACACTATCCTGGTGTTCACAATCTTCTATGAATTATTCGGAGGAAGAACCCGCCTTGCAATGCCGAAGACAATATGCGCGCCGGACTCGTCGTCATTGAAGCCTGGTTCAGGGGCTACTGAGGGAGTCCTGGACTAGGGGGTGTCCGGATAGCCGGACTATCATCATCGGCCAGACTCCAAGACTATGAAGATACAAGATTGAAGACTTCGTCCCGTGTCCGGATGGGACTTTCCTTGGCGTGGAAGGCAAGCTTGGCAATACGGATATGTAGATCTCCTACCATTGTAACCGACTCTGTGTAACCCTAGCCCTCTCCGGTGTCTATATAAACCGGAGGGTTTTAGTCCGTAGGACGAACAACCATTACAACAATCATACCATAGGCTAGCTTCTAGGGTTTAGCCTCCTTGATCTCGTGGTAGATCCACTCTTGTACTACCCATACCATCAATATCAATCAAGCAGGAGTAGGGTTTTACCTCCATCGAGAGGGCCCAAACCTGGGTAAAAACATCGTGTCCCTTGTCTCCTGTCACCATCCGCCTAGACGCACAGTTCGGGACCCCCTACCCGAGATCCGCCGGTTTTGACACCGACAGTTTCCTTTTTATTCTTTTCTTTATTCACCCAAGATCATGGCAAAGTAATCAAGCCCTTGAGTCAACACTAATATTTATGACATAGCTTACGGACTCGATTACAAAGAAAGATCATAAAGCAAAACTCAAAACTAGATCATGACATGACTTTTATTCTACTAAATCAAGATACTACTAATAGGATCGAACTAGGAAAAATGGTAAAGATAGGAGTTGTGATGATGATACGATACCGGGGCACCTCCCCCAAGCTTGGCAGTTGCCAAGGGGAGTGCCCATACCCATGTGATTATGTCTCCTTCTTTGTTGTTGGCGGTGGGGGTGTTGTTGATGATGCAAGCTTGTCGTCCACCTTCCATGGCATAGGCTCACTGTCGGTGTCAAAACCGGCGGATCTCGGGTAGGGGGTCCCGAACTGTGCGTCTAGGCGGATGGTAACAGGAGACGAGGGACACGATGTTTTACCCAGGTTCGGGCCCTCTCGATGGAGGTAAAACCCTACGTCCTGCTTGATTAATATTGATGATATGGGTAGTACAAGAGTGGATCTACCACGAGATCAAGGAGGCTAAACCCTAGAAGCTAGCCTATGGTATGATTGTTGTAATGTATGTTGTGTCCTACGGACTAAAGCCCTCCGGTTTATATGGACACCGGAGGAGGCTAGGGTTACACAGAGTCGGTTACAATGGTAGGAGATCTACATATCCGTATTGCCAAGCTTGCCTTCCACGCCAAGGAAAGTCCCATCCGGACACGGGACGGAGTCTTCAATCTTGTATCTTCGTAGTCTTGGAGTCCGGCGGACGATGATAGTCTGGCTGTCCGGACACCCCCTAGTCCAGGACTCCCTCAGTAGCCCCTGAACCAGGCTTCAATGACGATAAGTCCGGCGCGCATAATGTTCGGCATTGCAAGGCGGGTTCCTCCCTTGAATAATCCAGAGAAGATCATGAACACCAGGATAGTGTCCGGCTCTGCAAAATAAATTCCACATTCCACCGTAGAGAGAATAAAATGTACACTAGTCCAATCTGCTGACGTATTATGCGGCATGACATCACACCGCTACCAAGCCTTTGTTTGAATCATTTTTTACTATACCACCTCAGCACGTTTAGCGAAGCGGTTTCCTTGGCACGTCTTGTCGAAGCAGAGATCGTGTTCCCCTTATTCCGGGATTCTCATCAATACGAACATGGGTAACCCAACCGCGCCATTGATGGTGGCGCTTGGGAGATAAGCGAGTTTTATCAGGCCAGCGGGACGCACAGTTTTCGTCCGCCTACATATAAGGGATAAGGATTTACCTTCTCACCTACGCCTTCTTCCTCCTTTGCTTATCCATCTCCGCGTACTCAAGCTCCCACGCCCAAGCTCGCGCATCTCGCCTCGACCTTCTCCGAATATGTCCGGAGCAGGAGGCAAATGGTTGGCCTCCACCGTTAAGGAGGAGCACATCACCAGACTGCGCAGCGCCGGATATCTTTCCGGCGATATCGCGCATCGGCTGCCCGACGAGGGGCAGCTCGTCCCTACCCCCGGGCCTCACGAGAGTGTCGTCTTTCTTCCCCACTTCCTCCGCGGACTGGGCTTTCCGCTCCATCCATTCGTCCGGGGGCTCATGTTCTATTACGACCTGGATTTCCACTATCTGGCGCCGAACTTCATCCTCAACATCTCGACGTTCATCGTCGTGTGCGAGGCCTTCCTCTGCATCCGGCCCCACTTCGGCCTGTGGCTCAAGACCTTCAACGTAAAGCCGAAGGTTGTGCTGGGCACGCAAGCGGAATGCGGAGGCACCATGTTGGGTAAATTACCCAACGTCCTTTGGCTCGAAGGGGCCTTCGTCGACTCCGTCAAGGGGTGGCAATCGGGGTGGTTCTACATCACCGAGCCGTGCAAGCCCACATGGGCGGCGGCCCCCGAGTTTAGATCTGGCGTCCCCACACAGCTCACCTCCTGGAAAGAGAAGGGCTTGCTGTGGGGCGATTCGAAGGAGGTGACTGGACTCCGAACCTGCATCCAGAAGCTGGTGAGCAATAAGCTCAGGCTCATCGACGTGGTCCAAGTCATGCTCATCCGCCGGATTCTCCCATGCCAAGAACGGGCATTCAATCTGTGGGAGTTCAATCCGGAACAGCACCAGGCGCTGAGCGGGCTCTTCGATACGACATACGAAGGCGCCTGGAGGGTGCTGTTTAAGGGCGCCGAAGCCCCCGCATCCGCGACGGAAGATCGCGGATTCAGCTCGCAGTATCCGACTGACGAGGTAAGTGATTCAACCCCATTACGGGACACTTTGTAGTAATCGAATTGATTATAAGAGGGTTTCATTCTTTCCTTTCCTTTGACAGGAATGGATGGAGAAGGCCAGGCAGCTTATCAGCCCGGCTCCCATGCCAGAAGACCCAGTGGACGCCCGTTTAGCAGGGCTGCTGGTTCCGGCACCGCATGTGGTGCCGGAGAAGAAGGCCAAGAAGGTGGCCGCGGGGACTCGAAAGAGTTCCCACAATCAGGTGTCCGACGACGAGGCGGACTCCTCCCCCAAAGACGAGGAGGTTTCTCTCCCAGAAGAGGGAGAGAAGAAGAGGAAGGCTTCCCCAATAGGGGAGGCCGAAGGGTCCAAGAGGGGGAGAACTATCCCCCCGGACAGTTTCGCCAACACCACCGTTGGCGAGGATGAATGGCCTCCAAGGGCCAGGTGTCCGGCGAGATCGTAAGTATCCGGATCCTTGATATGCAAAATCTTTTATGTTGCGTAGTGTCCTTCTAACGCCGCATTCTGTCCATAGTCCGGCTTATGACGATCTCCACGACTCATCGAGCGGGTCGTTGGCCCCGTCGGATGTGGATTCACTTCCGACGGCCTCTACCCCAGGCGCCGACGAGGACGCCGAGGTGGGATCCCAGAGAGGGACCCATCAGGAGGAGGCTCCGGAGGCGCCGTCAGGCAGCCTCCCGGACTTTGCGCCGGACTCTACATCGGAACCCGCAGTGGTTCCAGAGTCCGGCAAGCGGCCCCTTCGAAAGAAGCCGCAAGACCGTGACACCGGCGGCCTCCGTCCAACTGGAGGCGCCGGATAACTTGTTGGAGGCGCTTAAAGGCGCTTCCATCGAGGAAGAACACCGCACTATCATGAGTGCGGTGATTCAAAAGGTTCAGCTTGCCAAAAGCGGGCTGACCGAAGCCTGCAGCAGCCTTCTAACAGGCTTTGAGGTAAGAAGTTAAAATTATGTAATGTAATACCGCATAGACAGTAGCCCCTGATGCTCAGTTCAGTGTTCGGAAAGAAAAGCCGGACTGAGGATCTAACAAGATATGCGCAGGGTTGCTTAACACATGTCAATATGGGTTTGCAGGCTGCGCTGCTGACCTCTGCCGCACTAACGGCGGAGGTCGATGTGCTGAAAAAGGATCTCGAGCGGTCCGAGCAAGAGCTCGGCCATGCCAAGAAGCAGCTCGAGGACAAAGAAGGTGAGTCACACCGCTTTGAATGGTTACCTTACAGAAAAGGATTTTGGTTGCAATAAAATTAACAAGGATAATATGTGTATTGCAGGGGCCACTAACGAGGTGGCAGCCCTGAAGGAGGCTGTGTCCGCGGCCGAACGCAGTACGGCCGCGGAACGGGCAGAGAGAGAAAAGCAGGAGGCGCGGGTGGCGGAAGTACGGCAAGAGCTCCAGGCTCTCATGGAGAAACATGAGAGGTTGGAGTGTGACTCCAAGACTCGAGAGTCCGAGCTTGCCTCGGCTCTCGAAAGTGCCAAGTCCGCCAAGGCCGAAGCCCATAAGGCCCTTCAGGAGGTGGAAGATATAAAGAAAATAGCGGCGGGTAAGGCATTTTTCATGCAAAGCAAGCATGTTAATGTAAAATACCTGACACTTACCCGCATTCGGAGCTCTCCAGGGGCGTTTGCAGATCTGCCACGTAGTGCGTCTGATGCCGCCGCATTCTATCGTGGCGAGGAGGGGAGCTCGACGGAAAAAGTCTTCTGGTCTCAGTATGCTGAGGCCGGACACCCGGTGCCCCCAAGCGACCAGCTGAAGCAGCTGGTCGAACTCCACAAGGTAGCTGAAGAGGCCATGAAGGGCCTTATAGTCCGGCTGTGGCCTGGACAGGCCATGCCTGGAAGCTACTTTGGCCTCGTGCGGCGGCTGGTGGATGCATGCCCCTGGGTGGATGTCATCAAGCGCTCCGCCTGTATTGAAGGCGCTCGCCGGGCCCTCGCCCGCACAAAGGTGCAATGGGGCAGGTTGGATGCGGAGAAGCTTCTCACGGGCCCACCGCCACCGGGCAAGGAGTATCGCACGCCCAAAATGTATTATAAATCTATCCTGAAGGGAGCCCGCGATATTGCGGATGAGTGCCCCAGAAATGTAATCTTTGAGTGAATTTGCTATGTATTATCCTGTGCGCTGAAACTTTGTTCATGTGCACTTTGAGCAACACTTTTTTAATTTAAAATATTACCTTCTGTGCGGCTGTTTATAAAATCTGAGAGATGGCAAGTCGTTGGCTTCAGCCCCCAAGCCACGAGTGCTGGGGTGTTCGGGATGAACTTGAGCACTCTTGTTCCCATTGTTGGGTCCATCGAGGGAGGCGCTCAACACAACGAACAAGGCAACCGGACTTATAATGCTTGAACACTCTCATTTAGCCATAGAATTCTATAATTTTAAATTTCGGCGAAGCCCCTGGTATTCGGAAGACCGAATCCGGGGCGCTATCCACGCCTTCGTCGGACATTGTCCGGAACTTCGCTCGAAGCGGCGTGAGTCTTTAAGGACCCGAAAAAACCTCTCGAACAGCGACCAGTCTCTCGCCTTATCATGCCAGTCAGTTTTAGCTTTCTCCACTGAGGCGCTCGCCCGGCTCAACCGGGGCGCAATCGCAGTGGTTCTCCCAGTGCCACCTTAGCTGACAGAACGGAACGTAAGGCACCAAAACGTGGGAGCTGGGCAAACCCAACTATTGACCCAAGACATGATTCGGAGCCGATTCATATAATGCTATAAGTTCGGGGTGCCGCACTTGTGGAAGTGTTCGGACTTATCACACCATGGAGTGGGGAACATAAGCCCCTGGCGTATTAGGCCGTACCAAAATATACGGGCGCAAGATGTCATATAATGAGCATATATATAAAAAAGGTAATGCAATTGCAAAAAGGGTGCTGCATTATTAATGAAAGAAAGTCTGCTAGTAGAGCAGACTGATACGAATAGTGCGGTAAGCAAGGGATTTGGACTAAGTAAACATGTCCCCCTTCAGGGGTGAGCTGCGGACTTGGTGTATATAATCGAATTTAATGCTCGTAATTGAGACCACCTGAGTGTTCGTCGCAGCCTTCTTTCGTCCTTGATTGTTGCATCATGAGTTCGGCAGGTTCATCGCCGGACAGGGCCTCTGGTTAACGGAGTCCTCTGTACAGAAAGAAGGGAAATAAAAAATAAAAAAAGGGGGGCACACTTGCGAGCCCCCGGTGTGGTCGAACCGCACTCTGGGTCCGTTGCGATCGTGCCCCTTCCCCTGTGCCCATGGTATCTCCAAAGCGTAATGATGTACGTGGAGTGTTATTCTTGCGATCATGCGTGGGCGAGGGTTGGGGCCGCATTGCTACGCATGCTCTGATCGCGCCAGGTGGTCTTGGTTAGCATTGCTCCGGGCGCATTTTGCTGTCTCCGGCCTTTTAGCGGCCGGACTCGAGAATTGCCTTAAAAGGCTGCTCTGTACTTCTGCCGCGAGAGCCGCTGTATGTTCCTCCGTTCGGAGGGAGCGTTCCGTATTCCCATTGACCGTGATGACTCCGCGAGGGCCTGCCATCTTGAGCTTTAGGTATGCATAATGCGGCACCGCGTTGAATTTTGCAAACGCGGTTCGTCCGAGCAGAGCGTGATAGCCGCTGCGAAACGGGACTATGTCGAAGATTAACTCCTCGCTCCGGAAATTATCCGGGGATCCGAAGACCACTTCCAGTGTGACTGAGCCTGTACAGTTGGACGACCATGGATTGAACTTCGGGGCGACTGGCTCCATCGCATAGACGTCCCTTAATGCGCGCTTCCTCTCCCTCTTGGGTATATGGGTCGCGTATATCATATTCACCGTCCGCACTTGTGGGGGAAAACCCTTCTGTCCTGTATTGTTCGGCGGTCGGGTCTCTTCCTCGTCGTCGCTGTTTAGCCCCTTGTCATTGTTTTCGGCAATTAACTTGCCGGCCTGCTTGAACACCCAGCAATCTCTATTAGTGTGGTTAGTTGGCTTTTCAGAGGTGCCATGTATCTGGCATAAGCGGTCGAGTATTCGGTCCAGATTGGACGGACCCGGAGTGGTTCTTTTGAATGGCTTCTTCCGCTGACCGGGTTTAGAGCCTCGGAATCTGGCGTTGACTGTCGTATCCTCCTTATCATCGCCGTTAATGCAGCGTTTGTTTTTGTTTCGACGTGACCTGCCGTTGTTGTCCTTAGTATCCGGACTGCCAGAATTTTTACGGAGATTGTTGCTGCGAGCTAGCCAGCTGTCCTCTCCCGCGCAAAAGTGGGTCATTAACGATGTGAGGGCTGCCATGGATTTCGGCTTTTCCTGCCCCAGGTGCCGGGCTAGCCATTCGTCACGGATGTTATGTTTGAAGGCTGCAAGGGCCTCTGCATCCGAACAGTCGACGATTTGGTTTTTCTTTGTCAAGAACCGTGTCCAGAATTGTCTGGCCGATTCGTCTGGCTGCTGAATGATGTGGCTTAGGTCATCGGCGTCTGGTGGTCGCACATATGTGCCTTGGAAGTTATCAAGGAATGCGGCCTCCAGGTCTTCCCAACACCCAATTGACTCTGCGGGCAGGCTGTTAAGCCAATGCCGAGCTGGTCCTTTAAGCTTGAGTGGGAGGTACTTGATGGCGTGGAGATCGTCACCGCGGGCCATATGGATGTGGAGAAGATAATCTTCTATCCAAACCGCGGGGTCTGTTGTGCCATCGTAGGATTCAATGTTTACGGGTTTAAACCCTTCAGGGATTTGATGATCCATTACTTCGTCAGTGAAGCATAGTGGGTGTGCGGCGCCTCTGTATTGAGCAATATCGCGACGCAGCTCGAGAGAGCGTTGTCTGCTGTGCTCGGCCCGGCCAGGGTCATTGTATCCGGCGCGACTGTATTCGTCATGGGTCATGGGGCGCCCACGTGATCCGTAGATGGATCTGGATTGCCTTGCTTTGTCCTCCAATATATCTCGCAAGTCCGGCGCGTTCCCTCTTGGCTTCGTACTTTTGGAGCGATGCCGGGGTACGGTCTTGGCTGGGGCCCTGGATGCCTCTCTGTCACGACCACGGGGTGGTCGGTCAGCCATATCGTGCGCTGGTGATGGAGGTATGTATGCTTCCTCCTCTAATCGGGGGAGCAGCTTGCGTCTTGGGTAACTTTTGGAGGGGCGTTCGAGTTTATACTCTTCGGCCGCGAGGACCTCGGTCCATCGATCGGCCAGCAGGTCCTGATCAGCTTGAAGCTGTTGCTGCTTTTTCTTTAGGCTGTTTGCTGTGGCGATAAGCCTGCGCTTGAAGCGCTCTTGTTCGACGGGATCCTCAGGTACGACGAATTCATCATCGTTGAGGCTTGCTTCGTCTTCGGAGGGAGGCATATAGTTATGATCCTCAACCTCTTTGTCTGCCGCCCTCTCGTGAGGGCTTGCTTCTGCATCCTCCTGCGCTGAGTCTTGCTGGAGGGGATTGTCTTCGGCACTCTCTGGGGTATTATTATCTCCTGTGCCGGAATCCCCATTCTTGCTGTGGCGGGATTTAGAGCGGGGGCTGCTTCTTTAAAGAGTCTGCCTCCGCTGTTTCTTCGCCGTCCCCATCTTTTGGGGTATCCACCATGTCTATGTCATATGACGAGGTGGTCTTCCAGTGCCCTGTAGGCGCTGGTTCCTGTTCGTCTCCGGCATCGTCATCCATAGCGTCGATGTTGTCGGAGTCGTAGTCTAGCATGTCGGTTAGATCGTCGACAGTGGCTACAAAGTGGGTGGTGGTTGGGCTCTGAATTTCTTCATCGTCCGTACCCCAACCATCCTGGCCATAGTCCGGCCAGGACTCTCCTGATAACGAGAGATGCTTTAGTGAATTCAGGATATCGCCAAAAGGCGAGTATTGGAAGATGTCCATGGCGGTGAATTCCATAACCGGCGCCCAATCCGAATCGATTGGCAGGGGCGCGGGAGGTTCGGAGTCCGGCAAGGAGTCTGGCGCCTCTTTGTTTCCTTTTTATTCTTTTCTTTATTCACCCAAGATCATGGCAAAGTAATCAAGCCCTTGACTCAACACTAATATTTATTACATAGCTTACGGACTCGATTACAAAGAAAGATCATAAAGCAACTCAAAACTAGATCATGCCATGACTTTTATTCTACTAAATCAAGATACTACTAATAGGATCAAACTAGGAAAAACGGTAAAGATAGGAGTTGTGATGATGATACGATACCGGGGCACCTCCCCCAAGCTTGGCAGTTGCTAAGGGGAGTGCCCATACCCATGTGATTATGTCTCCTTCTTTGTTGTTGGCGGTGGAGGTGTTGTTGATGATGCAAGCTTGTCGTCCACCTTTCATGGCATAGGCTCACCCTCATAGAAGGATGATCGAGTCTCCGGAATCCTCAAATCTGCAACGGAAACAGCTCGAAACGAAAACAGAGGATATTTGCGTGATACGGTGGTCAAAACCTTTGGGAGAATATATAATGAGTTTTTACCGACCAAAATACGTATCATGCAAGAAAATGGAGTCCGGATGTCACACAGGGTGCTCACGAGGTAGGGGGCGCGCCCAGGGGGGTAGGGCGTGCCCTCCACCCTCGTGGAGGCCTCGTGTCCTCCCCGGACTGCTACTTATTTTTCTATTTTTCTAAATATTCCAAAACGGAGAAATATTGCTTTAAAAATTGTTTTGGGGTACCTATTCCTTTTCGGAGTCTGGAACGTTCTGGAAAGTGTCCCTTATGTATTCCTCCGGGGTTACAGTTTCAATAATATTGGTTTCAACATTTATGGGATTACCTGCGATATAATGTTTGATTCTTTGACCGTTTACCACCTTCGGATTTGTGCCTGCGAAGTTGTTGATTTTTATGGCACTGGAACGATAGACCTCCTTGATAACGAAGGACCTTCCCATTTGGAGAGAAGTTTTCCTGCAAAAAATCTTAAACGAGAGTTGTATAGCAATACATAGTCACCTACATTAAACTCACGCTTTTGTATCCTTTTATCATGCCACCTTTTAACTTTTTCTTTAAACAGCTTGGCATTTTCATAAGCTTGGGTTCTCCATTCATCAAGTGAGCTGATATAAAATAACCTCTTCTCACCGGCAAGTTTGAAATCATAGTTGAGCTCTTTAATAGCCCAATATGCCTTATGTTCTAATTCGAGAGGTAAGTGACATGCTTTTCCATAAACCATTTTATATGGAGACATACCCATAGGATTTTTGTACGCAGTTCTATAGGCCCATAATGCATCATTCAGTTTTTTGGACCAATTCTTTCTAGACCTATTGACAGTCTTTTGCAAAATGAATTTGAGCTCTTTATTGCTCAACTCTACCTGACCACTAGACTGCGGGTGATAAGGAGATGCAATTCTATGATTAACATCGTATTTAGCAAGCATCTTACGGAAAGCGCCATGAATAAAATGTGAACCACCATCAGTCATTAAGTATCTCGGGACTCCAAACCTCGGAAAAATAACTTCCTTAAGCATTTTAAAAGAAGTGTTATGATCAGCACTACTAGTTGGAATAGCTTCTACCCACTTAGTAACGTAATCAACAGCAACTAAAATATGAGTGTAACCATTAGAGGCAGGAAAAGGTCCCATATAATCAAAGCCCCAAACATCAAATGGCTCAATAACAAGTATTCATAGGCATTTCTTGACGTCTACTGATATTACCAATTCTTTGACATTCATCGCAAGACAAAACAAACTTACGGGCATCCTTGAAGAGAGTAGGCCAATAAAAACCAGATTGCAATACCTTATGTGCAGTTCTATCTCCAGCGTGGTGTCCTCCGTAAGCTTCGGAGTGACACTTGCGGAGGATCTGTTCCTGTTCATGCTCAGGTACACAACGTCTAATAACACCATCTACTCCTTCTTTATAAAGATGTGGGTCATCCCAAAAGTAATGTCGCAAGTCATAGAAAAACCTTTTCTTTTGTTGGTATGTGAAGCTAGGTGGTATAAATTTAGCAACAATATAATTAGCATAATCAGCATACCACGGAGTGCTACGAGAAGTACTTATGACATTTAATTGCTCATCAGGAAAGCTATCATCAATAGGTAGTGGGTCATCAAGAACATTCTCTAGCCTAGACAAGTTATCTGCAACGGGGTTCTCAGCTCCTTTTCTATCAACAATATGTAAATCAAATTCTTGAAGCAAGAGAACCCATCTAATGAGTCTAGGTTTTGCATCTTTCTTTTCCATAAGATATTTAATAGCAGCATGATCGGTATGAATAGTTACTCTAGAATCAACAATATAGGGTCTGAATTTATCACAAGCAAATACAACTGCTAAAAGTTCCTTTTCGGTAGTAGCATAATTTCTATGAGCATTGTCTAGATTCTTACTAGCATAATGGATAACATTTAACTTCTTATCAACTCTTTGTCCTAGAACAGCACCTACAACATAATCACTAGCATCACACATAATTTCAAAGGGTAAATTCCAATCAGGTGGCTGAACAATAGGTGCAGAGACTAATGCTTTCTTAAGTATTTCAAATGCTTCTACACAATCATCATCAAAGACAAAAGGTACATCTTTTTGTAATAAATTAGTCAGAGGCCGAGAAATTTTTGAGAAGTCCTTAATGAACCTCCTATAAAATCCGGCGTGACCAAGGAAACTTCTTATACCTTTGATGTCCTTGGGACATGGCATCTTTTCAATAGCATCAACCTTGGCTTTATCAACTTCAATACCTCTTTCAGAAACTTTGTGCCCCAAGACAATACCTTCATTAACCATAAAGTGGCACTTTTCCCAATTCAAGACAAGATTAGTTTCTTCACAAGCTCAAGCAAGATTGCTCAAGCAATCATCAAAAGAGGAACCATAGACGGAAAAGTCGTCCATGAAAACCTCACAAATCTTTTCACAAAAATCAAAGAATATAGCCATCATGCATCTTTGAAAGGTAGCAGGTGCATTACATAAACCAAAGGGCATACGTCTATAAGCAAAAGTACCAAAAGGGCATGTAAGAGTAGTCTTTGATTGATCTTTAGCCGACACAGGTATTTGAGAGAAACCAGAATAACCATCTAGAAAGCAATAATGTGTATGTTTGCATAATCTTTCTAGCATTTGATCAATAAAAGGTAAGGGGTAATGATCTTTCTTAGTAGCTTTATTTAATTTGCAGAAATCAATTACCATCCTATAACCTGTGATAATTATTTGCGGGATCAATTCATCTTTATCATTAGGGACAACAGTAATACCTCCCTTCTTAGGGACACAATGGACAGGACTTACCCACTGACTATCACCAATGGGGTAAATTATACCTGCCTCTAGAAGCTTGAGTATTTCCTTTCTTACCACTTCTTTCATTTTAGGATTCAAACGTCGTTGAGGATCACAAACTGGTTTGGCATCAGCTTCCAAATTTATTTTATGTTGACATAGAGTGGGACTGATGCCCTTAAGATCATCCAGAGTATATCCAATAGCGGCACAGTGCTTTTCCAGAGTTTTCAATAATCTTTCTTCTTCATGCTCTGAAAGGTTAGCACTAATAATAACAGGATATATTTTCTTTTCATCAAGATAAGCATACTTAAGATTATCAGGCAACGGTTTAAGCTCAAACACGGGATCACCCTTGGGTGGAGGAGGATCCCCTAGGATTTCAACAGGCAAATTGTGTTTCAAAATAGGTTCTTGTTTAAAGAATACTTCATCTATTCCCCTTCTTTCATTCATGAACATCTCATTTTCATGGTCTAGCAAATAATGTTCTAAAGGATCACTAGGAGGTACAGCAATAGAAGCAAGACCAATAATTTCATCCTTACTAGGCAATTCTTCCTCACGATGTTGTTTACTAAATTTAGAGAAATTAAGCTCATGAACCATATCATCCAAGCCAACAGTAACAACATTCTTTTCGCAATCTATCATAGCATTAACAGTACACAAGAAGGGTCTACCAAATATAATGGGACAAAATCTATCTTGTGGAGAACCAAGAACAAGAAAATCAGCGGGATATTTGGTTTTCCCACACAAGACTTCAACATCTATAACAATTCCCATTGGAGATATAGTATCTCTATTGGCAAGTTTAATTGTAACATCAATTTCCTCTGACTCAGCAGGTGCAATCTCATGCATAATTTCTTTGTATAAGCCAATGGCTATAACACTAGCACTAGCACCCATATCACATAAGCCATGATAACAATGATCTCCTATTTTAACAGAAATAACAGGCACGCCTACCACAGGTCTATGTTTATCTCTATCACAGGGTTTAGCAATTCTAGAAGTTTCACTAGAGAATTCAATGACATGCCCATCAATATTATCGGACAAGAGATCTTTAACAATAGAAATATTAGGTTCTACTTTGACTTGCTCAGGAGGTGTAAAAGTTCTAGTATTGCTTTTACGAACAATAGTTGAAGCTTTAGCATGATCCTTTACTCTAGCAGGGAAAGGTGGTTTCTCAACATAAGAGGTGGGAACAATAGGATCATTATAAGTGATGGTCTTTTCTTAAACTTTAATAGGTGCAGCTACTTTTACTTCTATGGGAGGATGATATTTAAACCACTTCTCCTTGGGGAGATCAACATAAATAGCAAAAGATTCACAGAAAGAAGCTACTATCTCAGAGTCAAGTCCATATTTAGTGCTAAATTTACGAAAAATATTGGTATCCATAAAAGATTTAACACAATCAAACTTAGGTGTCATACCTGACTCCTTACCTTCATCGAGGTCCCAATCTTCAGAGTTGCGTTTAATTCGGCTTCATCATAAAAGAGCCAGCACAAGAAGTATCGAGCATGGTTTTATTATTATCAGAGAGCCGAGCATAAAAATTCTGAAGAATTGTCAATTTTGAGAGCTCATGATTGGGGCATGAATATAACATGGATTTAAGCCTCCCCCAAGCTTGAGCGATGCTTTCTCCTTCACAAGGCCAAAAATTATATATATAATTGCGATCACAATGAACAAGATGCATAGGGTAATACTTTTGATGAAATTCCAATTTCATTCTTTTATAGTTCCATGATCTCGTATCATCACATAGCCTATACCATGTCGATGCGTCTCCCTTCAAAGATAAAGGGAAAGCCTTCTTCTTAACAACATCATCGGGTATACCTGCAAGCTTAAATAATCCACAAATATCATCCAAATAGCATAGGTGCTCGTTGGGATGCTTTGTCCCATCTCCTGTAAAAGTATTAGCCAGCAGTTTTTCCATAATACCCGAAGGAAATTCAAAAGCAATTTCGTTCTCAATATGTTCAGTAGGTTGAGGAGCAACTCTTTGCTCTACTGGACGGGGTAAAGATACCCCGAACAAGCCCCTCAGAGATTCAGTTTCCATAGTAACAAGTGACAGAAAATTTCAGCACACTATATAAAACTTTCCTTACCAAATTCCACCTACCAAAGGCGCTACACTCCCCGGCAACGGTGCCAGAAAAGAGTCTTGATGACCCACAAGTATAGGGGATCTATCGTAGTCCATTCGATAAGTAAGAGTGTCGAACCCAACGAGGAGCAGAAGGAAATGATAAGCGGTTTTCAACAAGGTATTCTCTGCAAGTACTGAAATAAGTGGTAACAGATAGTTTTTTGATAAGGTAAATTGCAACGAGCAACAAGTAACAAAAGTAAATAAGGTGCGGCAAGGTGGCCCAATCCTTTTTGTAGCAAAGGACAAGCCTGGACAAACTCTTATAATAGGAAAAGCGCTCCCGAGGACACATGGGAATATCGTCAAGCTAGTTTTCATCACGCTCATATGATTCGCGTTCGGTACTTTGATAATTTGATATGTGGGTGGACCGGTGCTTGGGTGTCGTTCTTACTTGAACAAACATCCCACTTATGATTAACCTATATTGCAAGCTTCCGCAACTACAACAAAAGTATTAAGGTAAACCTAACCATAGCATGAAACATATGGATCCAAATCAGCCCCTTACGAAGCAACGCATAAACTAGGGTTTAAGCTTCTGTCACTCTAGCAACCCATCATCTACTTATTACTTCCCAATGCCTTCCTCTTGGCCCAAATAATGGTGAAGTGTTATGTAGTCGACGTTCACATAACACCACTCGAGGTTAGACAACATACATCTTATCAAAATATCGAACGAATACCAAATTCACATGACTACTAATAGCAAGACTTCTCCCTTGTCCTCAGGAACAAACGTAACTACTCACAAAGCATATTCATGTTCATAATTAGAGGGGATATATTGTGCATAAAGGATCTGAACATATGATCTTCCACCAAGTAAACCAACTAGCATCAACTACAAGGAGTAATCAACACTACTAGCAACCTACTAGTACCAATCCCGGACTTGGAGACAAGAATTGGATACAAGAGATGAACTAGGGTTTGGAGATGAGATGGTGCTGGTGAAGATGTTGATGGAGATTGCCCTCTCCCGATGAGAGGAGCGTTGGTGATGACGATGGTGATGATTTCCCCCTCCCGGAGGGAAGTGTCCCTGGCAGAACAGCTCTGCCGGAGCCCTAGATTGGTTCCGCCAAGGTTCCGCCTCGTGGCGGCGGAGTCTCGTCCCGAAAGGTTGCTTCTGATTTTTTCTCATCGAAAGACTTCATATAGGAGAAGATGGGCGTCGGAGAGCCACCAGGGGGCCCACGAGGTAGGGGGGCGCGCCCAGTGGGGAGGGGCGTGCCCCCCCACCCTCGTGAGCAGGGTGTGGGCCCCCTGGCCTTCATCTTTGGCGACGATTTTTCTTTATTTATTTTAAGATATTCTTTGGAGTTTTAGGACTTTTGGAGTTGCGCAAAATAGGTCTCCAATATTTGCTCCTTTTCCAGCCAGAATTCCAGCTGCCAGCATTCCCCCTCTTCATGGTAAACCTTGTAAAATAAGATAGAATAGCCATAAGTATTGTGACATAACGTGAAATAACAGCCCATAATGCGATAAATATCGATATAAAAGCATGATGCAAAATGGACGTATCAGTCGCCACCTCGTTTGTGGCCCCTGCAATACTCACGTTATTCCTGTCATTTTTTGCAACCAAATCCTTTCTATAAGGTATTACTTTAATAAGGTATTACTTACCTTCCTTGTCCTCGAGCTGCTTCTTGGCACGACTGAGCTCGTTCTCGGATCGCTCGAGGCTCTGCTTCAATGCATTTACCTCCGCAGTCAATGCGGCAGAGGTCAGCAACGCAGCCTTTATTCCCATATTAACATGCTTATGTTAGACTCCTGCGTATATCTTTTTAGATCCTTAGTTCGGCTTTTCTTTCCGAACACCAAACTGAGCATCAGGGGATACTGTCTATGCAGTACTATTTTTAAATATCTTAATTACATACCTCAAAGCCTGTTAGAAGGCTGGTACAGGCTTCAGTCAGCCCGCTCTTGGTGGACTGAACTTTCTAGATCACCGCACTCATAACAGTGCGGTGCTCCTCGTCGATGGAGGCGCCGTTAAGCGCCTCCAGCAAATTATCCGGCGCCTCCAGTTGGACGGAGGTCACCGGCGTCGCAGTCTCGCCCTTCTTACGAAGGGGCCGCCCGCCGGACTCCGGAACCACTAAAGGTTCCGGTGCGGAGTCCGGCCCAGGGCCGAACTCAGAACCCTTTAGGGGTTGATCCCCCTCGTGCCCAAAGTCCGGGAGGTTGCCCTGCGGCACCTCCGGAACCTCCTCCTCCTGGCTGGGCCCCTTTTGGGACCCCACCTCGGCGTCATCCACAGTGCGAGGAGAGGAGACGGCCGGATGTGAAGTGCTATCCACGTCCGATGGCGCCAGGGAGCCGCTCGTTGAAGTGTCGAGCCCGTCCTTGGGCGGGCTACAGGGTTATATTCGGCATTAAGAGATTCTATGCAACAAATGAAACACCATGAGTTATTCTGGTATCCGGACACTTACGAAGTCGCCAGGGGCTTAGTCCTTGGTGGCCACTCCTCTTCGTCGTCGGCGGCATTGGTGGAGTAGTCCGGCGGGAGGGTCCTTCCCTTCTTGGACCCTTCGCCTCCCCCATCGGGGAAGCCTTCCTTTTCTTCTCTCCCCCCGCTGGGGGAGAGGCCTCTTTTTTCTACTCCTCGTCTTCGCGGGAGGAGTCCGCCTCGGAGTCATCGTACGATGAGTCCGATAACACATGGCGCCGGAAACTCCTCCGAGTTCCCGTGGCCTTCTTCTTGACCTTCTTCTCCGGCACCACGTAAGGCGCCGGAGCCAGCAGCCCCGTTAATTGGGCGTCCGCTGGGTCTTCTGGCAAGGGAGCCAGACAGTTAACCTGCCCGGACGTATTTTGCCAGGCCTGTCAAAGGTAAAGGGAGTTTAGATCCCGCATAGAGTCAAACTATGGAAAATAAGCGTCTTGTAAAGGGTAAAATAGCTTACCTCGCCGGCTTGACGCTGTGAGCTGAAACCGCGATCTTCAGTAGCGGATGCGGGAGCCTCGGCGCCCTTGAACAGCACCTTCCAGGCATCTTCGTACGTAGTGTCAAAGAGCCTCCTCAAGGTTTGGTGCTGTGCCGGATCAAACTCCCACAAATTAAAGGCCCGTTTCTCGCACGGGAGGATCCAGCGGATGAGCATGACCTGGACTACGTTGACAAGCTTGAGCTTCTTGTTCACCAAGGTTTGGACGCAGGATTGGAGTCCGGTCAGCTCCTCCGAATCACCCCATGATAGGCCCTTCTCTTTCCAGGAGGTGAGCTGTGTGGGGATGCCAGACCTGAATTCGGGGGCCGCTGCCCATTCAGGGTCACACGGCTCGGTGATGTAGAACCACCCCGATTGCCACCCCTTTATGGTCTCCACAAAGGAGCCCTCGAGCCATAGGACGTTGGGCATCTTGCCCACCATGGCACCTCCGTACTCCACTTAGCGGCCGCCCACTACCTTCGGCTTGACATTGAAGGTCTCCAACCATAAGCCGAAATGGGGCTGGATGCAGAGGAAGGCCTCGCACACGACGATGAACGCCGAGATGTTGAGGATGAAATTCGGGGCCAGATCGCGGAAATCCAGGCCATAGTAGAACATGAGCCCCCGGACAAATGGGTGAAGTGGAAAACCTAGTCCGCGGAGGAAATGGGTGAGGAACACCACCCTCTCATGGGGCCTGGGGGTGGGGATGAGCTGCCCCTTGTCTGGGAGCCGATGCGCGATGTTGCTAGATAAGTATCTGGCCTTTCACAGCCTCTTGATGTGCCCCTCCGTGACGGAGGAGGCCATCCACTTGCCTCCCGCTCCGGACATGGCTGGGGAAGGTTGAGGCGAGATGTGCGGACTTGGGCGGTGGAGCTCGAGTACGCGAAAATGGATAAGCAAAGGAGGAAGAAGGCGTAGGTAAAAAGGTGGATCCTTATCCCCTTATATGGACGGACAAAACTATGCGTCCCCACCAGCCTGGTAAAACTCGCTTATCTCCCACGCGCCGTAATCAATGGCGTGGTTGGGTCACCCATGCCCGTATTGATGAGAACCCCGAAATAAGGGGACACGATCTCTGCTTTGACAAGACGTGCCAAGGAAACCGCTTCGCTAAACGTGCTGAGGTGGAACAGTAAAAACGATTCGAATAAAGGCTTGGCCGTGGTGTGATGTCACGCGACGGAATACGTCGGCAGATTGAACTTGTGTAAATGTTATTCTCTCTACGGTGGTATGTGGAACTTATTTTGCAGAGCCGGACACTATCCTTGTGTTCAAAATCTTCTATGAAGTATTCGGAGGAGGAACCCGCCTTGCAATGCCAAAGATAATATGCGCGCCGGACTCGTCGTCATTGAAGCCTAGTTCAGGGGCTACTGAGGTTGTCCTGGATTAGGGGGTGTCCGGATAGCCGAACTATCACCATTGGCCGGACTCCTAGACTATGAAGATACAAGATTGAAGACTTCGTCCCGTGTCCAGATGGGACTTTCCTTGGCGTGGAAGGCAAGCTTGGCGATACGGATATGTAGATCTCCTACCATTGTAACCGACTCTGTGTAACCCTAGCCCTCTCCGGTGTCTATATAAACCGGAGGGTTTTAGTCCGTAGGACGAACAACAATCATACCATAGGCTAGCTTCTAGGGTTTAGCCTCTTTGATCTCGTGGTAGATCTACTCTTGTACTACCCATATCATCAATATTAATCAAGCAGGAGTAGGGTTTTACCTCCACCGAGAGGGTCCGAACCTGGATAAAAACATCGTGTCCCTTGTCTCCTGTTACCATCCGCCTAGACGCACAGTTCGGGACCCCCTACCCGAGATCCGCCGGTTTTGACACCGACAGTCGCACTCTCCGGACCTATTCCAACACTCATTGCATGGTATTCGGGATGGATACTAGTGTGCTAGCGCCAACACCTTCTCCCTGGTACAGTATTGATAGTCTTAGAGAAAACTCGCTCTTCCTTGGACAAAACTATCCGATGATGGTGAAAGGCAATCCAACTGTTGTTAACACAACATTACTACCATTTATGAGAAGCAATTGTATCTATACCTTGGACATTTCGGTGGTTCCCTACCCTATTACTGATATAGTAGGCTGCTTTAGCCTGGATGATCAGTCCTGCGTTGGTCTTGAGATCGACAATAGATGCCCCGTCCCAGAGAATCACTTGTGGTTCAAAGCAAGCGTTTCCAACCTGAGGATTGGTTGAGTTGAAGTTCATTTCATTGCTTGTTATTTGTTGTGTGATGAAAACTTTAGTATTTACAATGTATCCTCGTTGTCGTTGTGGGTTGATGACCTGTTGTATGTAATAAAATGATATGCCAGTGATAAACTTACTAAAATTATGAATGGCTTTCGAGTCGCTTCTCTGAGTGAGTGGTGCGACGAGGCAAAAAAATATTTTCTGAATACATAATTGTACATGCATTGCAACAGGTTATCGGATGAGGCCAATCAACAATAGTAGTACACTATTTGTACTAGCTTCACATGCTTCGCGCATCGGGCGGGTGTTTTTACTGTAGCCATATGTTAATGTGTTCGCTGTATGTAACCAGCACCTCAAATCCTCGATACTACTACTATATAAGTAGTAGGAGTAGTAGGGTGGCATGGGCTAGAACAAGCATTCACGTCCAGGAGTATGGCACACGCCACCAGCACGATTTCCATCTGACACCATATTTCTTGGAGTCCGTGCTAGAGCAATCTCTTCAACCTCGTCGTTTCTCTAACTCAGCCATCACGCGGCGGGCGAGGTGGGGGTTTGCCGATAGTCGGTTTCCTCAACTGCGGTCCCACTTGTAAGGCCAACTCCAACGCACGACCCCAAACGGACCTTCATTTTGCACGAACTCCAACGATAATTTCGACTAGAAAAGCAAGACCCAAGAAAACAAGAACCACAATAATACATTTTAAAAGATATCCAACTTCCATAACTGCTCCTGTAAGTTGGATTAGTGCCTTCTCGATACATTCATTGTTGATCTGCGGAGGCTCGATCTTGCGTGCTTCTTTCTTCTTCAAGTGTAAAGAAGTAGACGTTGCTTCCTCGCATCTAGTCTCATGTCTAGCCTCTATTATATCAACAAGTGCACTAGTCTCATCTCTAGCCTCTATGCTAGCTAAAAGTGCTAGAACATCTACTAAATTGCGCTCTATCAATATATCGATGTACTCTTCTTCCCAATACCAAAACTTGCATCCATTCTACACAATAAAATTTTAAGTTAGCACAATTAGTCTAATCCGAGAGCACAACCGAAGATTTGGCCGGGTTCTTCCTCCTTTTGCCAACACGTGGGACATCCAGCATCCAGGTCGTGTCATGCAAGAAAATAGAGTGGTAGTTGAAGCCACGTGATGTGCATCTTGGGTTAAACTGTAAATAGAATCTTACTACTCTTGAGTAACTCCAAAAGCGGCCACCGAAGATCTTTATTGGATTTGTTTTTCATCACCAGCACGTCAAGGTGAAAGATGTGCAGGTTCAGTGGGTCCTCTTGCGTTTTCACTGACATGTGGGACCGCATATGAGCAAACAGATGATGGGCTCCGCGTGTCCGCTAGCTGGCTGAGAAGAGAGATAGAGAAGGGTTGAGCACGGACTCCAGGAAATTTGTTCTACGTAACCAGCACCTCGATATTCGTATGTGGTTGTTTGTAGAATAAAAAAAGGAGGTACCCCTACTTATTTTACTCCCACTACGCCTAGCCTAAGGTTAGTAGGTGACCTTGCGCTTGGCTCTTCGCCTCTTTCGGAAGTCGATGGTTCTACAGTAGTACTTCTGGCAATCTGACACCAAATGAATTGCTGCACGTCCACAGCTTGTAAGCAAAAGTTTCTCCTCGTGCTGCGAGCCACCGCGCACGCGTTGGAGAGGGAGAAGGCGTAATCAAGCTTCTTGTTGTTCTGCGAGTTGACGGGACACATCAAAGTTATTTAGTACATACTCTCTCCAAAAAGGGCTGACCATGTCATTGCAACCATCCCGTGCTCCGTCGTTGAGTACGTGCACTATTCACGTGCCATCGAGGAGAAAAAATATTGCGTAGGTGCCATCGAAGTGCACCACTCACTTACGCACTGCTTATATGATTATCTCCATTTTCTTGCATGACACGTGCACCTTGATGCTAGATGTCTCGCGTGTTGGGAAAAGGATGAACAAAGCTCATGTAAAAGAAAAGAGTTGAAGAACATAGATTCCCGACGACCGAGAAGGAGCAAGGAACCTCGTGGTGGAGCGTTTGCAAGGAACCTTGCGCGTTTCCCCTGTTTTTTGCCGCCTGCCCACCTATAAACAAATAAAAGAACATGAACTCTTCGCTAACCACTAGAAATGGTACATCAGGATGCTAAGTTGAAGATGTTTTATAGTTTATATTGATAACCACGCAACAAGCCATGCATGTACAGAGCGCATGCAGCCACGCATGTACACAAGCCAACGCACTAACTCCATCCGATCCAACTCATGCACATACGCGCATAGCATGGAGCACACAACGCACGTACACAACATGTGCATGCACACACACTCGGCCGCAGAATGCATGTGAATAACACATGCATGCGCACACACTCGGCTGCATGGAGGCATGCGCCATCTGCGGCAACGTCCAGTTCGTCGTGCTACGGTGAAGCTCGCACACAACGGCGCCTACGCATCTCTTGCAGCACCTCTTTGTCGTCATTGCTCAACGACTAGTCAGAGACGAAGACGACCGCAGCCTCGGCCTTAGAGCTAGCACCATTGCAAAAAACACGCACGCTGCACGCACATGAGCATGTACAGAGTGCCCACGACATGGTGCATCCCCAGTCGCCTCTACTCCTTCTGCGCACGTTGTCTATCAAGGTGGCTGCATGCCTAATGATGATGTGGGTGAGATCTTCTAGGACTCAGATGATGACGAGGAAAATTATGAGACACAAGGTGACGTACACCGTCAAGGTCCATGGTCAAGGGGGTGGTAAGTGCTAAGTGCTTAGATGTGCTTAGATGAGGTGCTAAGTGCATTAAATGGCTTAGTAACTCAAGTCTTCAATGCATAGGTGCTTAGTTTATTGTTGCTAAGCTTGCTTTATTTAATTAGCTATAGACTCAAAACTGTCTTTCCACCGTTTCTTCCTGGGGTCACCAAACTAGTCTCTCTCTTCTTAATTAACTTGCCACATCATATTTTATGCCTACGTGGCAGGCTTAGCAACTATACATGGTGGAGCACTGGGAGAGGCCAAGGCTGGTCATAGTGGGGAGTAACTTATACTGTAACATATTACTATGTTACTCTAAACATCTCTATAAACCGGAAAGGAGGGCATAGTAACATAGACTAGTGTTGTTGGAAATATGCCCTAGAGGCAATAATAAATTAGTTATTATTATATTTCCTTGTTCATAATAATCGTTTATTACCCATGCTATAATTGTATTGATAGGAAACTCAGATACATGTGTAGGTACATAGACAACACCATGTCCCTAGTAAGCCTCTAGTTAACTAGCTCGTTGATCAACAGATGGTTACGGTTTCCTAACCATGGACATTGGATGTCGTTGATAACGGGATCACATCATTAGAAGAATGATGTGATGGACAAGACCCAATCCTAAGCCTAGCACAAAGATCGTAGTTCGTATGCTAAAGCTTTTCTAATGTCAAGTATCATTTCCTTAGACCATGAGATTGTGCAACTCCCAGATACCGTACGAATGCTTTGGGTGTACCAAACATCACAGCGTAACTGGGTGTCAATAAAGGTGCACCACAGGTATCTCCGAAAGTGTCTATTGGGTTGGCACGAATCGAGACTGGGATTTGTCACTCTGTGTGACGGAGAGGTATCTCTGGGCCCACTCGGTAGGACATCATCATAATGTGCACAATGTGATCAAAGAGTTGATCGCGGGATGATGTGTTACGGAACGAGTAAAGAGACTTGCCGGTAACGAGATTGAACAAGGTATCGGCATACCGACGATCGAATCTCGGGCAAGTACAATACCGCTAAACAAAGGGAATTGTATACAGGATTGAGTGAGTCCTTGACATCGTGGTTCATCCGATGAGATCATCGTGGAACATGTGGGAGCCAACATGGGTATCCAGATCCCGTTGTTGGTTATTGACCGGAGAACGTCTCGGTCATGTCTACATGTCTCCCGAACCCGTAGGGTCTACACACTTAAGGTTCGATGACGCTAGGGTTATAAAGGAAGTTTGTATGTGGTTACTGAATGATGTTCGGAGTCCCGGATGAGATCCTGAACGTCACGAGGAGTTCCGGAATGGTCCGAAGGTAAAGATTTATATATGGGAAGTCCTATTTTGGTCACCGGAAAAGTTTCGGGTTTTATCGGTAACGTACCGGGACCACCGAGAGGGTCCCGGGGGTCCACCAAGTGGGGCCACCATCCCTGGAGGGCAGCATGGGCCAAGTGTGGGAGGGGACCAGCCCCTGGTGGGCTCGTGCGCCCCCCCACAAGGGCCCAAGGCGCCTAGGGTTTGGGGAGGGGGCGCCCCACCTTGTTTCCCCTTCTCCCCCCTTGGCCGCCCCCCTAGATGGGATCTAGGGCTGGCTGCCGCCCCTAGGGGGTGGAAACCTAGGTGGAGGCGCAACCTCCTCTCCCCCTATATATAGTGGAGGCATAGGAGCAGCCCAATACACGAAGTTCTTCTCTTGTTGGCGCAGCCCTACCTCTCTTTCTCCTCATATCTCGCGGTGCTTGGCAAAGCCCTGCTGGATCACCACGCTCCTCCACCACCACCACGTCATTGTGCTGCTGCTGGATGGAGTCTTCCTCAACCTCTCCCTCTCTCCTTGCTGGATCAAGGCATGGGAGACGTCACCGGGCTGTACGTGTGTTGAACACGGAGGTGCCGTCCGTTCGGCACTAGGATCTCCGGTGATTTGGATCACGACGAGTACGACTCCTTCAACCCCGTTCTCTTGAACGCTTCCGCCTAGCGATCTACAAGGGTATGTAGATGCACTATCCTTCCCTCATTGCTAGTTTCTCCATAGATAGATCTTGGTGACATGTAGGAAAATTTTGAATTTCTGCTACGTTCCCCAACAGTGGCATCATGAGCTAGGTCTATTGCGTAGATTCTTTGCACGAGTAGAACACAAAGTAGTTGTGGGCATTGATGTTGTTCAATATGCTTACCATTACTAGTCCAATCTTGATTCGGCGGCATCATTGGATGAAGCGGCCCGGACCGACCTTACATGTACTCTTACGTGAGACAGGTTCCACCGATTGACATGCACTTGTTGCATAAGGTGGCTAGCGGGTGCCAGTCTCTCCCACTTTAGTCGGATCGGATTTGATGAAAAGGGTCCTTATGAAGGGTAAATAGCAATTGACATATCACATTGTGGTTTTTGCGTAGGTAAGAAACGTTCTTGCTAGAAACCCATAGCAGCCACGTAAAACATACAAACAACAATTAGAGGACGTCTAACTTGTTTTTGCAGGGTATGCTATGTGATGTGATATGGCCAAGAAGAATGTGATGAATGATATGTGATGTATGAGATTGATCATGTTCTTGTAATAGGAATCACGACTTGCATGTCGATGAGTATGACAACCGGCAGGAGCCATATGAGTTGTCTTTATTTATTGTATGACCTGCGTGTCATTGAACAACGCCATGTAATTACTTTACTTTATTGCTAACCGGTAGCCATAGTAGTAGAAGTAATAAGTTGGTGAGACAACTTCATGGAGACACGATGATGGAGATCATGATGATGGAGATCATGGTGTCATGCCGGTGACGATGATGATCATGGATCCCCGAAGATGGAGATCAAAAGGAGCAAAATTATATTGGCCATATCATGTCACTATTTGATTGCATGTGATGTTTATCATATTTATGCATCTTATTTGCTTAGAACGATGATAGTAAATAAGATGATCCCTCATTACAATTTCAAGAAACTGTTCCCCCTAATTGTGCACCATTGCGAAAGTTCGTCGTTTCGAAGCACCACGTGATGATCGGGTGTGATAGATTCTTACGTTCACATACAACGGGTGTAAGCCAGATTTACACACGCGAAACACTTAGGTTGACTTGACAAGCCTAGCATGTATAGACATGGCCTCGGAACACAAGAGACCAAAAGGTCGAGCATGAGTCGTATAGTAGATACGATCAACATGAAGATGTTCACCGATGATGACTAGTCCGTCTCATGTGATGATCGGACACGGCCTAGTTGACTTGGATCATGTAATCACTTAGATGACTAGAGGGATGTCTATCTGAGTGGGAGTTCATAAGATGAACTTACTTATCCTGAACATAGTCAAAAGATCTTTGCAAATTATGTCGTAAGCTCGCGCTTTAGTTCCACTGTTTAGATATGTTCCTAGAGAAAATATAGTTGAAAGTTGACAGTAGCGATTATGCGGACAGTAGAAAGCTTATGTCCTTAATGCACCGCTCAGTGTGCTGAACCCCAAACGTCGTCTGTGGATGCTGCGAACATCGGACATGCACGTTTTGATAACTACGTGATAGTTCAGTTAAACGGTTTAGAGTTGAGGCACCAAAGACGTTTTTGAAACGTCGCGGAACATATGAGATGTTTCGAGGGCTGAAATTGGGATTTTAGGCTCATGCCCACGTCAAGAGGTATAAGACCTCCGACAATTTTCTTAGCCTGCAAACTAAGGGAGAAAAGCTCAATCATTGGGCTTGTGCTCAGATTGTCTGAGTGCAACAATCACTTGAATCGAGTGGGAGTTGATCTTCCAGATGAGATAGTGATGTTTCTCCAAAGTCATTGCCACCAAGCTGTTAGATCTTCGTGATGAACTATAACATATCAGGGATAGATATGATGATCCTTGAGGTATTCACGATGTTTGACACCGCGAAAGTAGAAATCAAGAAGGAGCATCAATTGTTGATGGTTGGTGAAACCACTAGTTTCAAGAAGGGCAAGGGCAAGAAGGGATACTTCATGAAACGGCAAATCAGCTGCTGCGCCAGTGAAGAAACCCAAGGTTGAACCCAAACCCGAGACTAAGTGCTTCTGTGATAAGGGGAATAGTCACTAGAGCGGAATTACCCTAGATACTTGGTAGATGAGAAGGCTGGCAAGGTCGATAGAAGTATATTGGATATACATTATGTTAATGTGTACTTTACTAGTACTCCTAGTAGCACCAGGGTATTAGATACCGGTTCGGTTGCTAAGTGTTAGTAACTCGAAATAAAGGAGCTATGGAATAAACGAAGACTAGCTAAAGGTGAGCTGACGATATGTGTTGGAAGTATTTCCAAGTTTGATGTGATCAAACATCGCACGCTCCCTCTACCATCAAGATTAGTATTAAACCTGAATAATTGTCATTTGGTGTTTGCGTTGAGCATAGACATGATTGGATTATGTCTATCGCAATACGGTTATTCATTTAAGGAGAATAATGGTTCCTCTATTTATTTGAATAATACCTTCAATGGTCTTGCACCTAAAGGAATGGTTTGTTGAATCTCGATCGTAGTGATACACATTTTCATGCCAAGAGATATAAGATAGTAATGATAGTACCACTTACTTGTGGCACTGCCATGTAAGTCATATTGGTGTAAAACGCATGAAGAAGCTCCATGTTGATGGATCTTTGGACTCACTCGTTTTGAAAAGTTTGAGACATGCGAACCATGTCTATTGGTGCATACGCATGAAGAAACTCCATGCAAATGGATCGTTTGGACTCACTTGATTTTGAATCACTTGAGATATGCAAATCATACCACATGGGCAAGATGACTAAAAAGCCTCATTCTTCAGTAAAATGGAACAAGATAGCAACTTGTTGGAAGTAACACATTTTGATGTGTGCAGTCCAATGAGTGCTGAGGCATGTAGTGAATATCATTATGTTCTTACTTCACAGATGATTCGAGTAGATGTTGAGTATATTTACTTGATGAAACACAAGTCTGAATTATTGAATGGCTCAAGTAATTTCAAAGTGAAGTTGAAGATCATCGTGACAAGAGGATAAAATGTCTATGATATGATCATAGAGATGAGTATCTGAGTTACGAGCTTTGGCACGCAATTAAGACATTGTGGAAATTGTTTCACAATTAATACCGCCTGGAACACCATAGTGTGAGGGTGTGTCTGAACATCATTGTTGCACCCTATTGGATATGGTGCGTACCATGATGTCTCTTATCGAATTACCACTATCGTTCATGGGTTAGGCATTAGAGACAACCGCACTCACTTTAATGGGGCACCACGTAATTCCGTTGAGACGACACCGTTTGAACTGTGGTTTGGAGAAACCTAAGTTGTCGTTTCTTAAAAGTTTGGGGCTGCGACGCTTATGTGAAAAGTTTCATCATGATAAGCTCGAACCCAAAACGGATAAATACATCTTCATAGGATACCCAAAATGGTTGGGTATACCTCCTATCTCAGATCCGGAAGCAAAAGTAATTGTTTCTAGAAACGGGTCCTTTCTCCAGGAAAAGTTTCTCTCGAAAGAATTGAGTGGGAGGATAGTGGAGACTTGATGAGGTTATTGAACCGTCACTTCAACTAGTGTGTAGCAGGGCACAGGAAGTTGTTCCTGTGGCGCCTACACCAATTGAAGTAGAAGCTTATGATAGTGATCATGAAGTTTTGGATCAAGTCACTAAAGTACCTCGTAGGGTGACAAGGATGCGTACTACTTCAGAGTGGTACGCAATCCTGTCTTAGAGGTCATGTTGCTAGACAACAATGAACCTACGAGCTATGGAGAAGCGATGGTGGGCCCGGATTCCGATGAATGGCTCGAGGCCATAAAATCCGAGAAAGGATCCATGACTTTGGAGAAGTGCTTGATGGTCGTAAGGCCGTTGGGTATAGATGGATTTTAAAAGAAAGACAGACAATGATGGTAAGAATCACCATTAAGAAAGCTCGACTTGTCGTTAAGATGTTTTCCGACAAGTTCAAGGAGTTGACTACGGTGAGGCTTTCTCACTCGTAGCGATGCTAAGAGTCTGTTGGAAATGGATTAGCAGTTACTGCATTATTTATGAAGTTTTGCAGATAGAATGTCAAAACATTGTTTCCTTGACAGTTTTCTTGAGGAAAGGTTGTATGTGATGCAACCAGAAGGTTTTGACAATCCTGAAGAATGCTAACAAATATGCAGAACTCCAGCAATCCTTCTAAGGACTGGAGTAAGCATCTTGGAGTTGGAATGTACGCTTTGATGAGATGATCAAAAATTTTGGGTTTATGCAAAAGTTTATGAGAAACTTGTATTTCCAAAGAAGTGAGTGGGAGCGCTATAGAATTTCTGATGAGTATATGTTGTTGACATATTGTTGATCAGAAATGATGTAGAATTTCTAAAAAGCATATAGGGTTATTTGAAAAGTATTTTTCAAGGGAAAACCTGAATTAAGCTACTTGAACAGAGCATCAAGATCTATGAGGATAGATCAAAACCATTTAATGGTACTTTCAAATGAGGACATGATCTTGAAGGTGTTCAAGATGGATCAGTCAAAGAAGGAGTTCTTGCCTGAGATGTAAGGTACAAAGTTAAGACTTAAAGCTCGACCACGGCACAATGGAGAGAAAGGACGAAGGTCATCCCCTATGCTTTAGACGTAGGCTCTACAGTATGCTATGTTGTGTACCACACCTGATGTGTGCCTTGCTACATATCTGGCAAAAGGGTACAAAGGTGATCAAGGAGTGGATCACTAGATAGCGGTCAAAATTATCCTTAGAGGAATAAGGATATGTTTCTCGATTATGGAGGTGATAAAGAGTTCGGCGTAAAGGGTTACGTTGATGCAAGCTTTAACACCTATCTGAGTGACTCTGAGTAGCAAACCGGATACGTATAGTGGAGCGACCATTTGGAATAGCTCCAAGTGGAGCGTGGAAGCAGCATTTACAATATGACCTAGAGATTTGCAAAGTACATACGGATCTGAATGTTGCAGACCCGTTGACTAAAACCTCTCTCACAAGCAAAACATGATCAAGCCCCAGAACTCATTGAGTCTTAATCACATGATGATGTCAACTAGTTTAATGACACTAGTAAACTCTTTGGATGTTGGTCACATGGCGATGTGAACTAGATTATTGACTCTAGTGCAAGTGGGAGACTGTTGGAAATATGCCCTAGAGGCAATAATAAATTAGTTATTATTATATTTCCTTGTTCATGATAATCGTTTATTACCCATGCTATAATTGTATTGATAGGAAACTTAGATACATGTGTGGGTACATAGACAACACCATGTCCCTAGTAAGCCTCTAGTTAACTAGCTCGTTGATCAACAGATGGTTACGGTTTCCTGACCATGGACATTGGATGTCGTTGATAACGGGATCACATCATTAGAAGAATGATGTGATGGACAAGACCCAATACTAAGCCTAGCACAAAGATCATAGTTCGTATGCTAAAGCTTTTCTAATGTCAAGTATCATTTCCTTAGACCATGAGATTGTGCAACTCCCGGATACCGTAGGAATGCTTTGGGTGTACCAAACGTCACAACGTAACTGGGTGGCTATAAAGGTGCACTACAGGTATCTCCGAAAGTGTCTGTTGGGTTGGCACGAATCGAGACTAGGATCTGTCACTCCTTGTGACGGAGAGGTATCTCTGGGCCCACTCGGTAGGACATCATCATAATGTGCACAATGTGATCAAAGAGTTGATCGCGGGATGATGTGTTACGGAACGAGTAAAGAGACTTGCCGGTAACGAGATTGAACAAGGTATCGGCATACCGACGATCGAATCTCGGGCAAGTACAATACTGCTAGACAAAGGGAATTGTATACGGGATTGATTGAGTCCTTGACATCATGGTTCATCCGATGAGATCATCGTGGAACATGTGGGAGCCAACATGGGTATCCAGATCCCGCGGTTGGCTATTGACCGGAGAACATCTCGGTCATGTCTACATGTCTCCCGAACCCGTAGGGTCTACACACTTAAGGTTCGATGACGCTAGGGTTATAAAGGAAGTTTGTATGTGGTTACCGAATGATGTTAGGAGTCCCGGATGAGATCCCGGATGTCACGAGGAGTTCCGGAATGGTCCGGAGGTAAAGATTTATATATGGGAAGTCCTGTTTTGGTCACAGGAAAAGTTTCGGGTTTTATCGGTAACATACCGGGACCACCAGGAGGGTCCCGAGGGTCCACCAAGTGGGGCCACCATCCCCGGAGGGCAGCATGGGCCAAGTGTGGGAGGGGACCAGCCCCTGGTGGGCTGGTGTGCCCCCCACAAGGGCCCAAGGCGCCTAGGGTTTCGGGAGGGCACGCCCCACCTTGTTTCCCCCTCTCCCCCCTTGGCCGCCCCCCTAGATGGGATCTACGGCTGGCCGCTGCCCCTAGGGGGTGGAAACCTAGGTGGGGGCGCATCCCCCTCTCCCCCTATATATATTGGAGGCATAGGAGCAGCCCAACACACAAAGTTCTTATCTTGTTGGCGCAGCCCTACCTCTCTTTCTCCTCATATCTCGCGGTGCTTGGCGAAGCTCTGCTGGATCACCACGCTCCTCCACCACCACCACGCCGTTGTGCTACTGCTGGATGGAGTCTTCCTCAACCTCTCCCTCTCTCCTTGCTGGATCAAGGCATGGGAGACGTCACCGGGCTGTACGTGTGTTGAACGCGGAGGTGCCGTCCGTTCGGCACTAGGATCTTCGGTGATTTGGATCACGACGAGTATGACTCCTTCAACCCCGTTCTCTTGAATGCTTCCGCTTAGCGATCTACAAGGGTATGTAGATGCAGTATCCTTCCCTCGTTGCTAGTTTCTCCATAGACCTTGGTGACACGTAGGAAAACTGTGAATTTCTGCTACATTCCCCAACAAGTGTCATATTCAAAGTATGGGAGCACATGATATTTCCCCGTCCAGACTGATCCCAAGTTGGCTTCTCACCTTCTTGGCCCAACAAAAAACCCTCCCCCCTCCCGCACGTGCTTCCCGCCCGTTGCCAGTTGAGCCCGCCGCTCCACATTGATGGCAAGTCAGGGTGACGCGACCTCTCACTGCTTCCGCTGTTGAAGCGGCGCGCCGACCGAGGGCACCGCCCGCTGCACGCCCGACATTTCAGACTACACAGTGGAGAGTAACTTTAGAGCAAGTAATACAATTAGATGACATAAGTAGGCTATAAGGATTTAAATATAGTATTTGTGCTTAGTTGAAGGAGAGAGAAGAGGAGAGAGAAGAGAAGTGGATTGTAAACTTGTAGTCGGTTGTAGCAGGAGCCCCAACATACTTTCTGAGACAAAAGGTGGGGCCATTATTAATAATATAGTATTTATACTAAAGGGACAAACGGATGCCTTAATTACTCTGGGTTTTTTTCGAGACAAACCTTGGTGGGGCTATTATTGACTTGGACGAGGGGTTTGGGGGCCAAAGGCATACTATTATACTTGGTCTTACTCGCATGACCGACCTGACATGCTCTACCCTAGCCGCCACTGTATCATATGGTTTCGCACCGTTCCAGATCTTAGCACCGCCACACAATTCTTCTCCATCCCTCCTTCCGGCGTGCACCACGAGAAGGGACAGCAGCCCTCTGAACCCCGCCTTTCGTGATCCTATACGGGAGAGGGGCAATCAGGTTTTTGGGGATCACACTCCTGTGACTGCTGCCAGCGACGACTTCCTCAACGACAGTCTTCTTGCCCGACCTCGGTAACCTCTTCATCAACGACAGTCTTCTTCCCCGACCTCGGTAACCTCTTCATCAACGACATGAGTGACAACATCAACCATAGTGGTTCTGCTCCCGCTATATAGTATGTGATTCTGTCCTCCTGGTTTAATCTGCATCATTACTTTGATGTTTGCAATTGTCGTCATGATCTATTTACTACTGATTCAGATTAAATCTCATAGTAAATTGCTCATATATTCAACAATCCAATCGAAAAACCTGATTATAGGCAATTTTCTCCGAGTGATTTTGTTGCGCTTTTGAAGCCACCTACCTTTGAGGGGGTGCAATATAAAAGGTGGCGCACAAGAGCAGTATATTGGTTTCAAATCATGTACTGCTATGACGCCACTACGGGTAAGCTTGAGGGCGATCTAAATCCTACACAGCATGAAGCTTTTCATAACATGGATACCCTCTTCAAAGTCGCCCTGCTGAGTGTTCTTGACGATTCCATTGTGGATTCATATATGTCGTTTGACAGTGGCAAAGACATGTGGGCTGCACTCGAGGCCACGTTTGGGCCCTCGGGCGCTGGCAATGAGTTGTACGTCATGGAGCAATTCTGTGACTACAAGATGACTGATGAGCGCTCTGTTGTTCAGCAGACTCATGAGATACAGTCACTCTCGAAGGAACTTGAGTACTTTAAGTGTGTGTTGTCGGACAAATTTGTTGCTGGGACCATCATTGCCAAGCTTCCACCTTCGTGGAATGATTTTGCTACTTCTCTGAAAACAAGAGACATGAGTTTTCTGTTTTGGATCTCATTAGCACTCTTAATTTTGAGGACAAGGCGAGAGCAAAAGACACACGTGCTCGGGTCGATAAGGGAGCTTCTAGTGCCCACATGGTACATGAGAAGAACTTCCAGCCCAACCAGCCCCAAAACAACAAGAACAAATCTCAGGGGAAAGGCAAGTTTGATGCAAAGAACAAGCCGTCACATTCTACCAACTTCAAGAAGAATTCTCATAACGGGAAGGTATACAAACCTCAATTTTGGTAGCACCGCACAAAATTTATATGGCTGCATCTACCTGCTGTCAGCTAACCTCATGGCGCTCCAGGTATTCCTACATTCGTAACTAGGTACAATGACCACCGCAAGATGAAATTAGCTTATTCATACATTGACTTGCTGAATGCAGTGCGGAACGATTCTGTCATGTGTGGAGGAGCAAACAAGCAGTGCAGCCGAAGGTGGAAATCAACCAAGGACTTATGAAATTATATATATTCTTCCTCAGGCAGGTCAGAATCCCCTTCATCCAGATGATTGTGTTTTGTCATGCTGAGCTATTGATATGTGCTACTGTTTTGCAACACCATTTAAGTATAGCTACTGTTTTCCTATCTTTTCAGATTCAGGACAATGAATATGATTTCAGGGGAACTGCACAATATGGACTCATGTTGAGTCATCTCTATTGCCTCATGTGTTTGCTGCAAATGTGTTAGCATCAATTGCAAGATGAGGCAGCTAGCTAGCTGTGGAGTTGCCAACATGCTCAAAGTGCTCGCAATATTGTGAAGAAACAAGCATGCCCGGGAAATTAATGTGTGCGCAGTGAGGCCCTTTGCTCAGAGAAGCATCAACCGATTTTCTTTATTTCCACACCTTCTCACAGCTTTGTATTGGTTATAGAATGGTGAATCATTGAGATGCGTAAACATTCTGAACTTTTGTTCTTCTGAATGTTAGTATGCATACCATATCTTCTGAAGCTTAGTTTAATGTGAGTGTCTGCATCCAGTACCGCATCCTCTAATTTGGTGGATGCACACAGAGAAAATAAATCTCCTTAATTTACTCCATAACCACCCTATTAAATAGGCCTAGTAACAAACCAAGCACATGCAGTAGCCGGCGGGCACATGCATCCTGCATGCCGGGCCAGTCAGCCAAGTCCGTGCGCCAGCTCCAATACAGCAACGCAAAAGAAGAGAGCGGTTCTTGGGAAAAAGCGAGTAGTTAGTGCAGCGGGCCTTATAAACACAAACAGCTTGCTCTCCCGCTTCCGTCTCCCCTCCCCCCAATCCCCCCCCCCCCCCCCCCCCCCCGCTCCCTAAACTTCCTCACTCGTCCAGAAAACCCCCACTCACCTTCGTCCTCACACGTACAGAGAACTGTAACATCCCAAATTTTCAATTTGGAATGTTATACATTAGATCATCATTGCATATCATATTTTACTGCTTTTTGGCTTGATCCTAGAAATTCTACGCAACTCAAGGACCCACGGAGAGAGTTGGGGATTTCGTTATTTCATATTTGAGTTTTTCTCAAATTTTGAAAAGAGGATCTCTTGATTTTAATTATTTTATCTTCGTATATTTATTTTATAAAAAATAAGAGAGAGGGAATAAAATGACTTTCCCAAAATAAAGAAATATTGGAGATTTAATATTAAAATCAAATAAGATTTTATTTTGGGATTTTATTGCAATTTTATTTGAATTAGGAAAAATACGTGTTTTACAAAATTGCATTTTAGGCCCAAATAAATGTTCACCTTGTCCGGCTTATTTTTAGAGGCCGGGGAAAATTTATTTCGGGATTTTTGGAGTCTGTTTAGTATTTCTTTTCTTTATTTTTCTGCACGTGGAATTATTTAAAAAAAAGGGGAACCGACTATGGGCCGTACCCGGCCAGGACACCTTGGGCCGGCCCTTATAAGCCGCGACCCCGGCGCCCCGCCAGCCCAGCCGCCCGCGTCCCCGAACCCTAACCCTAAGCCGCCGCCGCCGCCGACCCCGCCGCCCGACGCCGCCGTCCGCCGCCACCACCTCGCCAGACCCCGCGCCGCCAGAGGTAGCCCCGCCGCCGTCGTGGTTTTCCTCGGAAAACAGTATGTTTTTTTAGAAACCCCGGTTTATTTTTTTAGATCGGTTCATCGGTTTTTCTCGGTTTAGTTTATTTAGCGGACGTTCGTCCGTACGTTCGTTCTAACGAACGGTTTTCACCGTTTAGTCGCAGACAGCGAACGTTGGTTCGTTAGCCTATTCGTTAGTTTTTCTTTTTCTCGGGTTTTTCACGATTATTTTTCGATCGCGATTTCTGATCTGATTTTCGTTTCAATATAAATTTTCGCTCGTTTATCGAAATCAGGCGATTCAAGCGCCTAGAGCTTCGTCTCGAAACCCTCTTTCCGTTTAACCAACTTAAACAAGTTTTTGCTACTGTAAAATTTGACTTAGGTCCAAATTAGTAGACGAAGCTTGTTTCTTTCGCCGTTTGAGTTTCGTTGCTTCGTTTAATTTGATTCTTTTTGCAAACCGGAGTTCTTAAGTTGAACTTTCTGATTAGATTTCTTATTTGAGTTTTACCCATGCATTAGATGAGTGCTTATTGTATGCTTGTTTTTTTGCGATAGAGACCCCGGAGTGCGCAATGTGCTACTTCGAGTCTCTAGGTTTCACGGATCATCAGCAAGGCAAGTAACACTTTGATCATGCCTCTTTACTACCCAGTTTTATTGCATTAGATCAATCCTCAAACAATTGCATGGTTAGGATCTGATTAATATGTGGGTTTTGGGAAGTAGATGAGGCAGAACCTATTGTCCTGTTTATTATCAAACCTTTGGGAGTTACTTCTACGTTTGCTTATATTGCTATGCTATGCTGTAGACGTGGATTGGGTGAGTGTATCCATGAAATATGTGAGTATTGGTTAATTAAGGTTAACTTAAGGTGGCAACTTTAATTTACATCTAGGTGGATTGAGGCACCTAGGGAACCCAGTGTTGCCTGTATTTTTGGAAATCACGGGGTACCGTGTGATTCTCCTATGGACTGCCACCCAGGATCAAAGGGATCATGAGATTATTTGTGCTAGAAACTTTCGTGTGCAGCCGCAAGCTACTATGGGCTCTAGCATAGTTGAGTATGTTGCGTGACCTCTTTCAGTGCTAGACTAGCAGATGTAGGGGATGTAGGTTGGTACTGTCTACCCAGAGTAAAGAGTTAATGCTTCTGAAAGACTTTGTCTCGGTTATCCGTTTCTCAAACACCATGTAGTGCAAGAAATCCAACGGAGGAGATCGAGTCTTGTGGGGAAAAGTGCGCAAACCTCTGCAGAGTGTATAAACTAATCATGGTTAGCCGTGTCCCCGGTTATGGACGTCTTGAGTATCTAGTACTTGGATTATCATGTGAATCTCATCATGTTACTTAATTTAAATTGTTGGGTTTAATGTTGAAGCTTAATTGGGATTGAGTTGGAGGAACCTTCTCAATGTTTAACAACCACCATGATAGTTAAATGAAATTTATTCCTTTGTTGTAGGGAAAAATTGGCTTTATGCAAAACTGTAACCATAGAGGTTTCCACCAGCCATATATGCATGTAGTGATAGCTATATTTTGTTCATTACTCTCTATGTGTTACATTGCCAGCATATTCCATGTGCTGACCCATTTTCAGGCTGCAGCGCTCATGTTGCAGACTTTTCAGACGACGAGTAAGGTGCCTTAGGTCATGATCTTTCACTCAGTGATGTCGTTGGAGTTGATGGACTCACTTTATCTTCCAAGACTTCCGTTGTTATCGTATTTAGATGGCCTTAAGCCATATTTATTGTAATAAGTTCTCTTTTGAGACATTCGATGTAATAAGTGTGTGATTGCTACTCTGTTATAAATCCTTCAAGTACTATGCATGTCAGCATTACCGATCCAAGGATGACACTGAAGCACAGAGATCAGACTGTTTGAGGTCTGGTCGCTACAAGATGGTATCAGAGCACACGCTGACTGTAGGACACGGCCACTAAGCTAAAAGCTCTAGATCACTACTCTCTTCTCATTTCTAACTCCTCTCCCCTTTTCTACTCTTTATGATGGCGGATGCAAGGAACAAGTTCGCGCAACCGGATGAAGATACACCTTTTGGACGCCACTTGAAGGAAGTCACTAGATACCTGAACATCAGAGTACCAAGCTTCACCGGGACCTACATCGCCACTTTACCAGAAGAGGAGCATTTGATGATTCAAGTTCAAGTTCCAGGAAGGACGTTCGTTCTAGTCACTAAGCCCATAGATTTTTCCTTTGATGCACAAACCTGGAGTCTACGAAAGAGCATGGCAGCCCACATCACCATGGGACGCATTGGAGAAGTTTAGCATAAGGATCTCAAGGATACTATCTACTAGATTTGCGGGTGCCGAGATGAGCAATGGGAGATGATCAGCACCAGGAAGGATAGATCTATTGCAGCTTTCATCCAGGAGTAAAACCAGCACATTCGACGCCAGGAGAACCAGATGTGCGCAGGCATGATAGATCTAAAGAAGGCAATGACCAGGATCACGGAGCTGGAAGAACTCAAGTCTACACGTGATGGATATGAGGAGGAAATGACGACACTCGTGGAGAAGAATGATGACCTGAAGAAGAAGCTAAAAGTATTCATGGGATACCCCGCGTCAAGAGGAGAAGACGACGATTCCACTTGCCCGGAGAACTACATCATCATCGACGACACTGACTCGGACCCCAACGATAGCAATGATGACTATGTTGATGAAGCTGGAGCAGATATCATGGAGTGTTCGACCGATCAATTTTTCTAGATGACCACCATAACAGTAGTAGTATTCCCCCATGTATATAGTGTAGTCCGAGCACTTTTGTAATGATAGTTAGACCGTTGTATGCCCTTGTTTGAATTGATTGAAGTGATATGTTTGTGTTTGTCTCATGTGCATATGGGTAGTGTTTTCTCTATAGACCTCATTCTATTCTATATTCTCATCCTTTCTAAACCCTCAGATGCCTCCGAGACGTGACAATGGATTTGCTTTCCCACCGGAGCTCACTCAGTTGATCCAGCAGCAAAATGCATTGATGCAGATACTAGTCCAAAATCAGAATCAGGGGAACAACAACAACATCATCATCATCAACAACAACAACAACAACAACAACAACAACAACCCACCACCACCACCACCTGTTGATCACTTAGCCCGTTTCTTGAGGCTTAATCCGCCGGTGTTCTCCAGTAGCACCAAGCCGATAGTTTCAGATGATTGGCTCTGCAAGATTGGAAGGGATTTGACCACTGCAGGATGCACTGATGCGGAGAGAGTGCGTTTTGCCGCACATCAGCTTGATGGACCCGCAGCATCATGGTAGGAGAATTTCACAGCCACTTACCCCATCGACACTATCACATGGGATCAGTTTCAGCAGGCTTTCTGTACTTCCCATGTTTCAGGAGGAGCTATGGCCATGAAGAAGCGTGAGTTTCACAACTTGCGCCAAGGAGGACGTACAGTTGGCCAATATGTGGATGACTTTAGTAAGCTAGCACGTTATTCCCCAGATAATGTTGCTACAGATGCAGCTAAGCAGGAGAAGTTTCTGGAGGGACTGAATGATGAGCTGAGCATGCAGTTGATGGTGGCAACCTTCAACAACTACCAGGAGTTGGTAGACCGAGCTCTCATGATTGAAGAGAAGCAACAGCAGATTGACAGACGCAAGAGGAAGTATGGACAAGGAAAGTACAATTTCGGAGCTCAGCAGAAGCCTCGTTTTACCCCGAACTCGGGAGGACCTTTTCAGCATACCCATGGAGGCCACAATCATAATGGGGGGAGTTCACACAACCATAGTAGCACCAAGAATGGCAATGGCAATGGAGGAAGAAACGAACAGAACCGTACTAACACATCAACACCAGCCAAGAGGGGTCTAAGCCACATTACCTGTTTCAAGTGCCAGAAGACTGGACATTATGCCACTGAATGTCCTGAAGCAAAGAATGGAAATGGCAATGGAAGCTCTGGGAAGAAGCCTAACCCTTTCAACAGGGGACAGGTGAACCACGTTAACGTGGAGGACGTTGAAGCCCAGCCAGATGCAGTAATAGGTAAGTTTTTGGTTAAGTCATTTACTGCAATTGTTCTTTTTGATACTGGTGCATCACATTCATACATATTAAGGGGATTTGTGGATAAGTATAAACTTCCAACCCAAGCCCTTAGGTCACCCATGTTAGTAACCTCGCCAGGAGTTGAGTATATGGCTAGTCTATGGTGTGATCGGTTACCATTAAGGATTGGTAACTACGTGTTTCCCTCAGACCTAATAGTATTGGAGTCACAAGGACTGGATGTGATATTAGGCATGGATTGGTTATCGAAGTATGGAGGGAACATAGAATGTGTCAGTAAGTCGATCTTGCTTACCACCCTAGAAGGTAGAAGGATCAAGTATGTATCCCAACATGCACCAAAGAGGACTCAAGTGAATTCCTTATCGGGAGTTGTACAGGAGGAGGTACCAGTGGTGAAGGATTTCCCCGATGTATTTCCAGAAGAGTTTCCAGGCATGCCACCGAATAGAGACATTGAGTTTTTGATTGAGCTTTTGCCAGGCACAGGGCCAATATCTAAGAGACCGTACAGGATGCCCGCAAAAGATTTGGAGGAAATTAAGAAGCAAATTAAGGAGTTACTGGATAAAGGCTATATTCGCCCAAGTTCGTCACCTTGGGGATCACCAGTGCTAGTGGAGAAGAAGGATGGATCATTGAGGATGGTTGTTGATTATCGAGGATTGAATGAAGTAACAATCAAGAACAAGTACCCACTGCCGATGATCAATGATCTGTTTGACCAGTTGCAAGGAGCTAAGGTATTTTCCAAGATCGATTTGCGATCAGGATACCACCAGCTGAAGATTCGAGAGCAGGATATACCTAAGACAACTTTTACCACTAGGTACAGGCTATATGAGTATACCGTTATGTCATTTGGTCTGACTAACGCACCTGCCTATTTTATAAACATGATGAACAAGGTGTTTATGGAGTTTCTGGATAAGTCCGTCGTGGTGTTCATTGATGATATTTTGGTCTCGAAGAATGAAGAGGAGCATAAGGAGCATTTGCGTTTGGTACTTGGGAAGCTCAAAGAACATCAATTATATGCCAAAAATTCAGCAAGTGTGAGTTTTGGTTGAAGGAAGTTGGATTCCTCAAACATGTTATATCCAGAGAAGGAATAGCAGTAGACCCCTCCAAAGTTGTCACTGCGACAAACTGGGAAGCACCCACATCAGTTGGAGAGATCTGGAGTTTTCTTGGACTCGTAGGATACCACCGGAGGTTCATTGAGAATTTCTCGAAGATTGCAAAACCCATGACGGAGTTGTTGAAAAAGGACACCAAATTCAAATGGACAGAGGAATGTGAGGCCAGTTTCTAGGAGTTGAAGAAATGTTTGGTTACATCACTGGTGTTGAGTCTACCAGATCAGTGCAAGGATTATGAAGTATATTGCGACGCTTCACGTCGAGGACTTGGAGCAGTGCTTATGCAGGAGGGAAGAGTTGTATCGTATGCCTCCCGACAACTTAAGCCCCATGAGTTGAATTATGGTACACATGATTTGGAGTTAGCAGCCGTAGTGCATGCATTGAAGACATGGAGACATTTTCTCATCGGAAATCATTGTGAGGTGTACGCGGATCACAAGAGTTTGAAGTACATTTTCACACAGAAGGAGTTGAATCTCAGGCAAAGGAGATGGCTGGAGTTCATTAAGGATTATGATATGAGATTGCATTATCACCGAGGAAAGGCTAACGTAGTAGCCGATGCGTTGAGCCGCAAGAACCATGTCAACACACTCATGACTGGAGAGTTACCCAAGGAGTTAGCCGAGGATCTTCGTGAGCTATGTTTGGAGATAGTTCCGAGAGGATATGTAGCAGCTTTAGAGATTTAGTCTACGTTGATGGATAAGATCAGAGAAGCTCAGAAGACCGACAAGGAGGTTGCCGGGATAAAGGAGAAGATGAGCAAAGGAAAAGCTAAGGGTTTTCATGAGGATGAGCACGATACCTTGTGGTTTTAGGACCGCGCTTATGTGCCTAATGACCCGGAGATCAGGAAGTTGATTCTGCAGGAGGCCCATGATTCACCGTATTCGATTCACCCAGGAAATACCAAGATGTATCTGGATTTGAAAGACACTTTCTGGTGGACCGGAATGAAGAAGGATATTGCGGAGTATGTAGCAGTTTGTGATGTATGTCAGAAAGTGAAGGCAGAGCATCAAAAGCCAGCAGGATTGCTACAACCATTGTCGATACCCGAATGGAAGTGGGATAAGCTAGGCATGGATTTTATCACGGGATTGCCCAGGACACATTCAGGCTATGACTCGATATGGGTTGTAGTTGATCGTTTGACGAAGGTAGCTCATTTCATCCCAGTGGAGACTTTATACCAGTGCTAAGTTGGCAAAGATATACATGACCAGGATCGTATGTCTGCATAGAGTTCCGAGGACCATTGTATCAGATAGAGGAACCCAGTTTACCTCAAAGTTCTGGAATCAGTTGCACGAAACTTTGGGTACCAGGCTAGAGTTTAGTACAACCTTTCATCCACAGACAGATGGATAGACCGAGAGAGTCAATCAGATTCTGGAGGACATGCTGAGAGCTTGTGCGCTAGATTATGGATCTAGTTGGGACGACAATTTGCCATATGCAGAGTTCTTACAACAACAGTTATCAATCCAATTTGAAGATGGCCCCTTTCGAAGCTTTGTACGGAATGAGGTGCAGGACACCGTTGTTATGGGATGAAGTTGGAGAACGCCAGTTGTTGAAAAGAAGGTTAAGCTAATTTGCGATAGACTCAAGGTAGCCCACTCCAGGCAGAAGAGCTATGCGGATTCTAAATGCAAGGAGACAGTTTACGAAGTTGGAGATAGAGTTTATCTTCGTGTATCCCCACTTCGAGGAGTTAAGCATTTTGGAGTTAAGGGAAAGTTAGCACCAAGTTTTGTGGGACCATACAAAGTTTTGGAACGTATGGGAGAATTTGCTTACAAGCTGGAGTTGCCTGAAGGATTGTCAGGAGTTCATGATGTGTTCCATGTTTCCCAGTTGAAGAAGTTCCACACAGAGATGGCTGATATTCCTCTGAGAGATACAGTGCCACTGGAAGCGATTCAGTTGGATAGCAATTTATGAGAAACCAGTCAAGATTCTCAAGTTTGCCAGCTGAGTCACGTGCAGCAAGGTTATCAAGTTCTGCAAAGTTCAGTGGAGTCACCATACCGAAGATGAAGCCACCTGGGAGCGAGAGGAAGACTTACGGAAGGACCACCCTCACCTATTTTCTAGCCAACCCAAATCTCGAGGGCGAGATTCATCATAAGGGGTTAGGTTTGTAACATCCCAAATTTTCAATTTGGAATGTTATACATTAGATCATCATTGCATATCATATTTTAATGCTTTTTGGCTTGATCCTAGAAATTTTACGCAACTCAAGGACCCACGGAGAGAGTTGGGGATTTCGTTATTTCATATTTGAGTTTTTCTCAAATTTGAAAAGAGGATCTCTTGATTTTAATTATTTTATCTTCGTATATTTCTTTTATAAAAAAATAAGAGAGAGGGAATAAAATGACTTTTCCAAAATAAAGAAATATTGGATGTTTAATATTAAACTCAAATAAGATTTTATTTTGAGATTTTATTGCTATTTATTTGAATTAGGAAAAATACGCGTTTTACAAAACTGCATTTTAGGCCCAAATAAATGTCCACCTTGTCCGGATTATTTTTAGAGGACGGGGAAAATTTATTTCGGGATTTTTGGAGTCCGTTTAGTATTTCTTTTCTTTCTTTTACTGCATGTCAGAATTATTTTTATTTTTTTAAAAAGGGAAACCGACTTCGGGCCGTACCCGGCCAGGACACCTCGGGCCGGCCCTTATAAGCCGCGACCCCGGCACCCTGCCAGCCTAGCCGCCCGCGCCCCCGAACCCTAACCCTAAGCCGCCGCCGCCGCCCCGCGTCGCCGTCGCCCCGCGCCCGCCGCCGCCGCCGCCGACCCCGCCGCCCGACGCCGCTGTCGCCATGCCGCCGTCCGCCACCACCACCTCGCCAGACCCCGCCGCCGCCGCCACGGTTTTCCTCAGAAAACCGTATGGTTTTTTTAGAAACCCTGGTTTATTTTTTTAGATCGGTTCGTCGGTTTTTCTCGGTTTAGTTTATTTAGTGGACATTCGTCCGTACGTTCGTTTTAACGAACGGTTTTCACCGTTTAGCCACTGACAGCGAACGTTCGTTCGTTAGCCTGTTCGTCAGTTTTTCTTTTTCTCGGGTTTTTCGCGATTATTTTTCGATCGAGATTTCTAATCCAATTTTCGTTTTAGTATAACTTTTCGCTCGTTTATCATAATCAGGCGATTCAAGCGCCTAGAGTTTCGTCTCGAAACCCTCTTTCCACTTAACCAACTTAAACAAGTTTTTGCTACTGTAAAATTTGACTTAGGTCCAGATTAGTAGATCGTTTGAGATTCGTTGTTTCGTTTGATTTGATTCTTTTTGCAAACCGGAGTTCTTAAGTTGAACTTTCTGGTTAGATCTCTTATTTGAGGTTTACCCGTGCATTAGATGAGTGCTTATTGTATGCTTGTTTGTTTGCGATAGAGTACCCGGAGTGCGCAGCGTGCTACTTCGAGTCTCTAGGTTTCACGGATCATCAGCAAGGCAAGTAATACTTTGATCATACCTCTTTACTGCCCAGTTTTATTGCATTAGGTCAATCCTCAAACAATTGCATGGTTAGGATCTGATTAATATGTGGGTTTTGGGTAGTAGATGAGGTAGGACCTATTGTCTTGTTTATTATCCAACCTTTGGGAGTTACTTCTACGTTTGCTTATATTGCTATGCTATGCTTGTAGACGTGGATTGGGTGAGTGTATCCATGACAGATGTGAGTATTGGTTAATTAAGGTTAACTTAAGGTGGCAACTTTAATTTACATCCGGGTGGATTGAGGCACTTGGGTTACCCAGTGTTGCCTGTATTTTTGGAAATCCCGTGGTACCGTGTGATTCTCCTATGGACTGCCGCCCAGGCTCAAAGGGATCATGAGATTATTCATGCTAGAAACTTCCATGTGCAGCCGCAAGCTACTATGGGCTCTAGCATAGTTGAGCATGTTGCGTGACCTCTTTCAGTGGTAGACTAGCAGATGTAGGGGATGTAGGTTGGTACTGTCTACCCAGAGTAAAGAGTTAATGCTTCTGAAAGACTATGTCTCAGTCATCCGTTTCTCAAACACCATGTAGTGTGAGAAATCCAACGGAGGAGATCGAGTCTTGCGGGGAAAATAGCGCAAACCTCTGCAGAGTGTATAAACTAATCATGGTTAGCCATGTCCCCGGTTATGGACGTCTTGAGTATCTAGTACTTGGATTATCATGTGAATCTCATCATGTTACTTAATTTAAATTGTTGGGTTTAATGTTGAAGCTTAATTGGGATTGAGTTGGAGGAACCTTCTCAATGTTTAACAACCACCATGATAGTTAAATGAAATTTATTCCTTTGTTGTAGGGAAAAATTGGCTTTATGCAAAACTGTAACCATAGAGGTTTCCACCAGCCATATATGCATGTAGTGATAGCTATATTCTGTTCATTACTCTCTATGTGTTAAGTTGCCAGCATATTCCATGTGCTGACCCGTTTTCACGCTGCAACGTTCATGTTGCAGACTTTTCAGACGACGAGTAAGGTGCCTTGGGTCGTGATCTTTCACTCAGCAATGCCATTGGAGTTGATGACTCACTTTATCTTCCAAGCCTTCCGTTGTTATCGTATTTAGATGGCCTTAAGCCATATTTATTGTAATAAGTTCTCTTTTGAGACATTCGATGTAATAAGTGTGTGATTGCTACTCTGTTATAAATCCTTCAAGTACTGTGTGTGTCAGCATTACCGATCCAGGGATGACACTGAAGCATAGAGATCAGACTGTTTGAGGTCCTCTTGTTCCACTCCTACAGAAATCCCCAGCCCTCCTTCTTCCCCACTCGCACTGCCACTAGGCTCGTCTCTGGCTACTCTGCTCAAACCCGTGAGCTCGGTGCGATGCCCACAAGGAAAATGGAGTCGGCTGGCCCTAGCGCCAAGAAGATGAGGCTCCCGCCAGCGGCGACACCGGTGGTAGATCCCGCACCCGGTAGCGCGGGGAGAAGCGGCGAGCCCCCCCCCCCCCCCCCCACCCGGATCCGAGGAACTGGTAGAATCTCTGGTGGACCGCATCAGCGATCTCCCGTATGTCATCCTTGAGGGGATCATATCGCTTCTTGATGACCCACAAGTATAGGGGATCTATCGTAGTCCTTTTTATAAGTAAGAGTGTCGAACCCGATGAGGAGCAGAAGGAAATGACAAGTGGTTTTTAGTAAGGTATTCTCTGCAAGCTCTGAAATTGTAGGTAACAGATAGTTTTGTGATAGGATAATTTGTAACGAGTAGCAAGCAATGAAAGTAAATAAAGTGCAGCAAGGTGACCCAATCCTTTTTGTAGCAAAGAACAAGCCTGGACAAATTCTTATAATGAGAAAAGCGCTCCCGAGGACACATGGGAATTATCATCAAGCTAGTTTTCATCACGCTCATATGATTCGCGTTCGTTACTTTGATAATTTGATATGTGGGTGGACCGGTGCTTCGGTACTGCCCTTTCTTGGACAAGCATCCCACTTATGATTAACCCCTATTGCAATCATCCGCAACTACAAAATAAGTACTAAGGTAAACCTAACCATAGCATGAAACTAGTGGATCCAAATCAGCCCCTTACGAAGCAACGCATAAAGTAGGGTTTAAGATTCTGTCACTCTAGCAACCCATCATCTACTTATTACTTCCCAATGCCTTCCTCTAGGCCCAAATAATGGTGAAGTTTCATGTAGTCGACGTTCACATAACACCACTAGAGGAGACACAACATACATCTCATCAAAATATCGAACGAATACCAAATTCACATGACTACTAATAGCAAGACTTCACCCATGTCCTCCAGAACAAATGTAACTACTCACAAAGCATATTCATGTTCATAATCAGAGGGGTATTAATATGCATTAAGGTTTTGAACATATGATCATCCACCAAATAAACCAATTAGCATCAACTACAAGGAGTAATCAACACTACTAGCAACCCACCGGTACCAATCTGAGGTTTGGATACAAAGATTGGATACAAGAGATGAACTAGGGTTTGAGAGGAGATGGTGCTGGTAAAGATGTTGATGGAGATTGACCCCCTCCCGATGAGAGGATCGTTGGTGATGACGATGGTGATGATTTCCCCCTCCCAGAGGGAAGTTTCCCCGGCAGAACAACTCCGCCGGAGCCCTATATTGGTTCCGCCAAGGTTCCACCTCGTGGCGGCGGAGTTTCATCCCGAAAGCTTGTTTATGATTTTTTTTCCAAGGTAAAAGACTTCCTATAGCAGAAGATGGGCACCGGAGGGCCACCAGGGGGCCCACGAGGCAGGGGGGCACGCCCAGTAGGGGTGGGCGCCCCCCCCACCCTCATGGCCAGGGTGTGGGCCCCCTCTGGTACTTCTTTCTCTCAATAATTCTGATTAATTCCAAAAATGACTTTCGTGGAGTTTCAGGACTTTTGGAGCTGTGCATAATAGGTTTCCAATATTTGCTCCTTTTCCAGCCCAGAATCCCGGCTGCCGGCATTCTCCCTCTTCATGATAAACCTTGTAAAATAAGAGAGAATAGCCATAAGTATTGTGACATAACGTGTAATAACAACCCATAATGCAATAAATATCGATATAAAAGCAGGATGCAAAATGGACGTATCAACTCCCCCAAGATTAGACCTCACTTGTCCTCAAGCGGAAGCCGATATCGAAAAATATGTCCACATGTTTAGAGATAGAGGTGGGGATAAAAATAAATACGGACATGAGGGCATCATGATCATTCTTATAACAACAACATATATAGATTTTGTCATATGATTTCTTATGCTCAAGTAACTATCTATTCACAATGTCAAGTATGGTCCAGGAACTTCATTGAGAACTAACAAACTATAATCTCAGTCACTGAAGCAATTGCAATTTATCATAACATCGGAAAGAGTAAAAAATAGAGCTTTTCAGCAAGTCCACATACTCAACTATCAAATAGTCTTCTACAATTGCTAACACTCACGCAATACTTATGGTTCTGGAGTTTTAATCGAACACAGAGAAAGATAGGGGCTTATAGTGTTGCCTCCCAACGTTTTACCTCAAGGGTAATGTCAACAATAATAGTTCATGCTAACTTACATCCAATTGGATAATATATATCAGGATCTTTCCAACATGAGGTGCTTTCCAAAGGATAAAATGTAAAAGGGAAAGGTGAAGATCACCTTGACTCTTGCATAAAGTAAAAGATAGGCCCTTCGCAGAGGAAGCAGAGGTTGTCATGTGCTTTTAGGGTTGGATGCACAAAATCATAATGCAAAAGAACGCCACTTTATATTGCCACTTGTGATATGAACCTTTATTATGCAGTCCGTCGCTTTTATTACTTTCATATCACATGATCGTATAAATCTTATTTTCTCTGCACTAATAAGTCATACATATTTAGAGAGCAATTTTTATTGCTTGCAACATGACAACTTACTTGAAGGATCTTACTCAATCCATAGGTAGGTATGGTGGACTCTCATGGCAAAAACTGGGTTTCGGGATATTTGGAAGCACAAATAGTATTTCTACTTGGTGCAAGGAATTTGGCTAGCATGAGGGGGAATGGCAAGCTCAACATGTTGAACAATCCATGACTATATACTTTAACTCAGATGTGAGAAAACATAACCCATTACATTGTCTTCCTTGTCCAACATCAACTCTTTAGCATGTCCTATCTTTGGGAAGGCGATACCGCTCAATCTCGCGGAGGAGGTAGGGATGGCTGAGCCGATCTTGGCACAGTAGGCACATGGGTGCCAGTGGTGTTGAAGGCATCTTGTTCCGATGTCGTTCAACGCGTTGGAGTTGGTGTGTTGGAATGTTAGAGGCCTTAATAATCCGGCCAAAAGGAAGGCGCTGGGGTTTTGTGGATTCTACTCATGCGACGATTGTTTGTATTCTAGAAACTAAACTTGAGGTGGTGGACACTTTTGTTATCTTGCAATGCATGGCGCCGAACTATGATGGTTTCACTTACTTACCGGCATCGGACACTAGAGGCGGCATCTTTGTGGCATGGGACACCACACGGGTCCTCTTGTCAAACTATGTCAACGACTCCCATAGCATTTCAGCGTACGTCTCGCCCAACGAGGGCGAGCCATGGTGGCTCACGGTAGTATATGGGCCTCAGGAAGATGAGCGGAAAATTAACTTCCTTAATGAGCTCTCAGAGCATAGATCTCTATGTCTAGGGCCATGGCTAGTCTTGGGAGATTTCAACCTCATCCTTTATGCGGCAGTCAAAAGCAATTTTAACTTGGACAGGAGAATGATGGGGAAGTTCAAACGCTTTGTGGATGATAACGCGCTCAAGGAGCTATTCTTGCATGGGTGCAAATTCACGTGGAGCAACGAAAGGGAGATGCCAACTCTCACTAAGATTGATCGTGCTTTTGTTTCCGTTGATTGGGAGCTAGATCACCTGGAATGCTTGCTACAAGCTCTATCTACTGAGTACTCCGATCACTGCCCACTCCATCTTGCACTGGAGGAGCACATGCATACTAGAAGGAGGTTCCGCTTTGAAAAGTTCTGGGTCAAAATGGATGGGTTGTTGGATGTTGTCAAGGAGGCATGGGTCTGCGATCCGGATATCACTGACCCGTTCATGCGCTTAGACATCATGGTACATAACACAGCCCGAGCGCTAGCTACATGGTGGCAAAAGGAGATCGGGAACATAAAGCTACAAATTGCTATTGCGAATATTGTCATCTTGCGATTTGATTGCGCTCAGGAGAACCGTACCCTGACTGAGGAGGAGAGATGGCTTAGGCAAACCCTAAAATAGCTTGTTCTAGGGCTGGCATCCCTAGAGGACTATTGCGAGACAGAGGTCAAGAATTACATGGCTTCAAGAAGGGGACGCTAACACGCAGCTGTTCCACCTGGTAGCGAATGGGAGGCATATGAAAAACTACATCCCTTCCTTGACCATGGATGGGTGCATCATCACGGATCAGAAAGGCAAGGAGGAAGCCTTCTATAAAACTTACAAGGATCTGCTAGGCAATGATGGAGCACATGATTTTACGCTTGATTTGGAGGTGCTTGGTGTCACGGCTATTGATCTTTCGGACCAAGATCGTGTGTTCTTGGAAGATGAAATCTGGGCAGTTATCAAGGATTTGCCTTCAGACAAAGCACCGGGGCCGGACGGGTTCATTGGCATTTTCTTTCAAAAAGCATGGGAGATCATCAAGGTAGATCTAGTTGCTACGATCCACAAGTTGTTCCTTGGCAATGGAAGGGGATTTGGAAGGCTCAACCAAGCTTTGATTACCCTGATACCGAAGTCACCAGAAGCTTGCGTTGTATTCGACTTCCGGCCTATTTGCCTTTTGCACAGTATGCCTAAAATAGCCTCCAAGCTGTTGACTGCTAGGCTAAGACCGCGCATGGGAGAACTTGTTCAGGCGAACCAGTCCACATTCATTAAGGGCAGATGCTTGCATGACAACTTTCTTCTGGTTCGGCAAATGGCGCGCACGCTGCATAGGAGGAAAGCCAAGGGAGTGATGCTCAAGCTTGACATAACAAAAGCTTTTGATTCGCTGGCATGGCTGTTTCTGTTTGAGGTGTTAAGAGCCAAGGGATTCTCTGAGCGCTGGATTTCTTGGATTGCAATCTTCCTCACCACTGCCAGCTCGTGGGTCCTAGTAAATGGATGTGCCAGTGACAAGTTCATGCATGCTAAAGGGCTGAGGCAAGGGGACTTGATATCCCCCTTGCTTTTTGTTATTTCCTTGGACGTGCTCACGGCAATCATATCCAAGGCGCATGAGGCACAAGTTCTTAGTACCATCAATGGCTGTAGTCCAATGCAGCGCTTGTCCCTGTATGCTGATGATGTGGTGCTCTTCATAAAACCAGCATGGCCAGACCTTATGTTCGTCAAAGAAGCCCTTGCTTTATTCGGAGTGGCATCAGGGCTCAAGGTGAACTATTCCAAATCTGCGGCAATCTTGATCAGAGCAGAAAATGAGGATGAAGAGCTTGTGAAGTCTATGCTGCCATGGAGAATTGACACATTTCCATGCAAATACCTTGGGCTCCAGCTTAGCATCAGGCAACTCAAAAGATCAGAGTGGTAGCCGATTGTTGACATGGCCCTCCACATCATGCCAAGATGGAAAAGGGGTCTCGTGACAAGGCCAGGGAGGCTCATTCTTGTCAATCAAGTAATGAGGGCGCGCGCTACACATCACCTCATGATAGCGGAGGAACCCAAATGGGCGATGGAGAGAGTGGACAAGGGTTGTCTGGCATTCTTTTGGGCCAGAACCGAGGTGGTGAATGGAGGCAAATGTGTCGTCGCATGGGCTAGGGTGTGCAGGCCCAAGAACTTGGGAGGTTTGGGTGTTATAGACCCATCTAAACTTGGGAGGATACAGTTGACCACATGTTGCTGCAGTGCGTGTTCTCGCGGCAAGTGTGGTTCTGCTGCATTACTAGGATGGGGTTGACGGCCGACCTTTACCCAACCAACGACTCTAGATTGGTGCAGTGGTGGAAGGATACGAAAAAGCTAATTCATAAGCAGTCTCGAAAAGGATTTGACACCTTCATGATGTTAATATGTTGGATGATATGGAAGCAACGGAATGCAAGGGTCTTCGGCACGGACACGATCAAGAACGAATGGAACATGGTAGACTCAATTTTTGATGAGCTTCGGACCTGGGCCAAGGCAGGAGCTTTTGGAGGACAACCAATTATAGAGTAGTCGCGTAGAGCTAGGGAGTGGTGTGGAGGCTTGGTTAGGGTCGGCTTGTGACTCCTAACTAGCGACATGTAATCTCTTGTACATATTTTCTCTCTTCTATAAAGCTAAGGTACGCCATTGGCGTACCCTCGAAAACAAATACTTTAATGAGTGCTCACAATTATAAAAGATGTCCAAGATAGTATATTTATATGTGAAAACCTCTATTTCTTTATTACTTCCTATTAATTGCAACGATGACCAAAACTATGTTTGTCAAGTCTCAACAACTTTTATGTATCATACTCTTTATGTGTCATACTATTTATGTGTGAAGTCATTACTATCCATAAGATCAATATGAAATCTTTTATTTCTTTTTATTCTTTCTATTTTCTAAAGATCATAGCAAGATAGCAAAGCCCTTGACTCAACACTAAGCTTTATTATATAGCTCACTGACTCGGTTACATAGAGAGATCACAAAGCAAAACTCAAAACTAAATCATACCAAAACTTTATTCTACCAGATCAAGATATTACCAAAAGGATCAAACTAAGTAAAACGGTAAAGAGGAGTGTGATGATGGTACGATACCGGGGCACCTCCCCCAAGCTTGGCAGTTGCCAAGGGGAGTGCCCATACCCATGTGATTGTGTCCTTGAAGGTGATGAAGGTGGTGATGATGATGGTGGATAGTCACACATCGAGCGTAAAAGCTCCTCCAACTTGCAGATAATGCCCTTGAGTGCGATGATATGATCCTTCAACAAAATATTTTCCTGTGTGAGATACTTGTTTTGTATGTGAGCCAACTCAATCATCTTGAAACCTTCAATCTCAGTTGGGGTAAAGAGGTTAGGTAGAGGTCTTGGGATGTTTTCTTCTTCTGCCGCCGGAGCTTGATCCTCCATGGCCTTCTTGATCCCTTCATCCTTGTTGATCTCCTCTGGTTCTTCTCTTTTAGCTCTATCTTCAATAGCCAAGCATCCTTGTCTTCATTGTTGGAGGAGGGTGACATCATGATGCTCTAGATCTGTCAGAAAAATAGCTCGAAACAAAGACAGAGGGGTTTTGCATGATACGGTGGTCAAAACCTTCGAGAGATTATATAATGAATTTTTACCGACCAAAAGAAGTATCGTGCACGAAAATGGAGTGCGGAGAGCACACGAGGTGCCCACAAGGCAGGGGGCGCGCCCTCCACCCTCGTGGAGGCCTCGTGCCCTTCCTGGACTACTTCTTATTTTCCTAAATTCTTAAATATTCCAAAACGGAGAAAGATTGCCATTAGAACTGTTTTGGAGTCGGTTTACTTACCGTACCACATACTATTCCTTTTTAGAGTCTGAAACGTTCTAGAAAGTGTCCCTTATGTATTCCTTTGGGGTTACGGTTTCAATAATATTAGTTTCAACATTTATTGGGTTACCTGAGATATAGTGTTTGATTCTTTGACCGTTCACCACCCTCGGACTTGTGCCTTCGAAGTTGTTGATTTTTATGGCACCGGACTGATAGACCTTCTCGATAACGTAAGGACCTTCCCATTTACAGAGAAGTTTTCATGCAAAAAATCTTAAACGAGAGTTGAATAGCAAAACATAATCACCTACGTTAAACTCACGCTTTTGTATTCTTTTGTCATGCCATCTTTTAACTTTTTCTTTAAACAGCTTGGCATTCTCATATGCTTGGGTTCCCCATTCATCAAGTGAGCTAATATCAAATAAACTCTTCTCACCGTAAAGTTTGAAAACATAGTTGAGCTCTTTAATAGCCCAATATGCCTTATGTTCAAGTTCAAGAGGTAAGTGACATGCTTTTCCATAGACCATCTTATACGGAGACATACCCATAGGATTCTTATATGTAGTTCTATAGGCCCATAATGCATCATCAAGTTTCTTGGACCAATTCTTTCTAGATCTATTAATAGTCTTTTGCAAAATTAATTTGAGCTCTCTATTGCTCAAATCTACTTGACCACTAGACTGTGGGTGATAAGGAGATGCAATTCTATGATTAACATCGTACTTAGCAAGCATTTTACAGAAAGCACCATGAATAAAATGTGAACCACCATCAGTCATGAGATATCTAGGGACTCCAAACCTCAGAAAAATAACTTCTTTAAGCATCTTAATAGAGGTGTTATGATTAGCACTACTAGTTGGAATAGCTTCTACCTACTTAGTAACGTAATCAACAACAACTAAAATATGTGTATATCCATTAGAGGCAGGAAAAGGTCCCATATAATCAAAGCCCCAAACATAAAATGGTTCAATAACAAGAGAATAATTCATAGGCATTTCTTGACGTTTGCTAATATTACCAATTCTTTGACATTCATCACAAGATAAAACAAACTTACGGGCATCTTTGAAGAGAGTAGGCCAATAAAAACCAGATTGCAATACCTTATGTGCAGTTCTATCTCCAGCGTGGTGTCCTCCATATGGTTCGGAGTGACACTTGCATAGAATCTATTCATGTTCATGCTCAGGTACACGACGTCTAATAACACCATCTATTCCTTCTTTATAAAGGTGTGGGTCATCCCAGAAGTAATGTCTTAAATCATAAAAGAACTTTTTATTTTGCTGGTATGTGAAGCTAGGTGGTATAAATTTAGCAACAATGTAATTAGCATAATCAGCATACCAAGGAGCAGTACGAGAAGCATTTATGACCGCTAATTGTTCATCAGGAAAACTATCATCAATAGGTAGTGGGTCATCAAGAACATTCTCTAACCTAGACAAGTTGTCTGCAACGGGGTTCTCAGCTCCCTTTCTATCAATAATACGCAAATCAAATTCTTGTAGCAAGAGAACCCATCTAATAAGTCTAGGTTTAGCATCTTTCTTTTCCATAAGATATTTAATAGCAGCATGATCAGTGTGAATAGTTACTTTAGAATCAACAATATAAGGCCTGAACTTATCACAAGCAAATACAACTGCTAAGAACTCTTTTTCAGTGGTAGCATAATTTCTCTGGGCAGTGTCAAGAGTTTTACTAGCATACTGGATAACATTTAATTTCTTATCAACTCTTTTCCCTAAAACAACACCTACAGCATAATCACTAGCATCACACATAATTTCAAAGGGTAAATTCCAATCAGGTGGCTGAACAATAGGTGCAGTGATCAAAGCTTTCTTAAGTATTTCAAATGCTTCTACACGATCATCATCAAAGACAAAAGGAATATCTTTTGGAATAGATTAGTCAGAGGCCTAGAGATTTTAGAAAAGTCCTTAATGAACCTCCTATAAAAACCGGCATGACTAAGGAAACTTCTTATACCTTTAATGTCCTTGGGACATGGCATCTTTTTAATAGCGTCAACCTTAGCTTTATCAACTTCAATACCTCTTTCAGAAATTTTATGCCCCAAGACAATGCCTTCATTAACCATAAAGTGGCACTTTTCCCAATTCAAGACGAGACTAGTGTCTTCGCATCTCTACAAAACTCGATGAAGGTTGCTCAAGCAATCATCAAAAGAGGATCCATAAATGGAGAAATCATCCATGAATACCTCACAAATCCTTTCACAAAAGTCAGAGAATATAGCCATCATGCATCTTTGACAGGTAGCAGGTGCATTACATAAACCAAAAGGCATACGTCTATAAGCAAAAGTACCGAAAGGGCATGTAAAAGTAGTCTTTGCTTGATCGTCTGCTGACACGGGTATTTGAGAGAAACCAGAATAACCATCTAGAAAGGAGAAATGTGTATGTTTGGATAATCTTTCTAGCATTTGATCAATAAAAGGTAAAGGGTAATGATCTTTCTTAGTAGCTTTATTTAATTTATGGAAATCAATTACCATCCTATAACCTGTAATAATTCTTTGTGGGATCAATTCATCTTTATCATTAGGAACAACAGTAATACCTCCCTTCTTAGGGATACAATGGACAGGACTTACCCACTGACTATCAGCAATGGGATAAATTATACCTGTCTCAAGGAGCTTTAATATCTCCTTTCTTACCACTTCTTTCATCTTAGGATTTAAACGCCGTTGATGGTCTCTAACTGGTTTGGCGTCTTCTTCCAATTTTATTTTGTGTTGGCATAGAGTGGGGCTAATGCCCTTAAGATCATCAAGAGTATATCCAATAGCAGCACGGTGCTTCTTCAGAATTTTCAATAATCTTTCCTCTTCCTGCTCTGAAAGGTTAGCACTAATAATAACATGATATATCTTGTTTTCATCAAGATAAGCATATTTAAGATTATTAGGTAAAGGTTTAAGCTCAAACACGGGGTCACCCTTGGGTGGAGGAGGATCCCCTAGGATTTCAACAGGCAAGTTTTTTTTCAGAATAGGAGCCTGTTCGAGGAATAATTCATCTATCTCCCTTCTTTCATTCATAAACATATCATTTTCATGGTCTAGCAAATATTTTTCTAACGAATCAGTAGGAGGTACGGCAATAGAAGCAAGACCAATAATTTCATCCCTACTAGGTAATTCTTTATCATGGGGTTGTCTACGAAACTTCACAAAATTAAACTCATGTTTCATAACCCCCAGGCCAATTGTAACAACATCCTTTTCACAATCAATCTTAGCATTAGAAGTATTCAAGAAGTGTCTACCAAATATAATGGGACAAAAGCTATCTTGTGGGGAACCAAGAACAAGGAAATCAGCAGGATATTTAACTTTCCCACACCAGACTTCAACATCTCTAACAATCCCAAATGGTGAAATAGTATCTTTATTGGCAAGCTTAATTGTAACATCAATATCTGCTAACTCAGGGGGTACGATATCATGCATAATTTATTCATACAAGGAAATAGGTATTGCACTGGCACTAGCACCCATATCACATGAGCCATGATAACAATGATCTCCTATTTTAACAAAAATAACAGGCATGCCTATAACAGGTCTATGTATCTTAGCATCAGGTTTAGCAATATTAGCGGCTTCCTCACAGAAGTAAATAACATGCCCATCAATATTATCAGCCAAGAGATCTTTAACCATAGCAATACTAGGTTTAACTTTAATTTTCTCAGGAGGTGTATATGTTCTAGTATTACTCTTATGAACCACAGTTGAAGCTTTAGCATGATCCTTTATCCTAACAGGGAAAGGTGGTTTCTCAACATAAGTAGTAGGAACAATAGGATCATTATAAGTGATGGTCTTTTCTTCAAGTGTAACAGGTGCAACTACTTTTACTTCAATGGGAGGATTATGTTTAAACCACTTCTCCTTAGGGAGATCAACGTGAGTAGCAAAAGATTCATAGAAAGAAGCTACTATCTCAGAGTCAAGTCCATATTTAGTGCTAAATCCACGAAAAGCATCGGTCTCCATAAAAGACTTAACACAATCAAACTTAGGCGTCATACTTGACTCCTTACCATCATCGGAACCCCAGTCTTCAGAGTTGCATTTAATTCTTTCCAATAAGTCCCACTTGAATTCAGTAGTCTTCAGCATAAAGAACCAGCACAGGAAGTATCGAGCATGGTGCGATCGTTGAGAGAAAGTCGAGCATAAATTTTTTGAATAATCATGTCTCTTGAGAGCAATGATTGGGGCATGAATATAACATTAACTTAAGCCTCCCCCAAGCTTGAGCGATGCTTTCTCTTTTGTGAGGCCAAAAATTATATATGTAATTACGATCACGATGAACAAGATGCATAGGATAGAACTTCTGGTGAAATTCCAATTTCAATCGTTTATAGTCCCAAGATCCCGTATCATCACATAGCCTATACCATGTCAATGCATCTCCCTTCAAGGATAAAGGGAAGACCTTCCTCTTAAGAACATCATCGGGTATACCTGCAAGCTTAAATAATCCACAAACTTCATCCACATAGATAAGGCGTAAATCGGGATGTAATGTTCCATCTCCTGCAAAGGGATTAGCTAGCAGTTTCTCTATCATACCCGAAGGAATTTCAATGTAAACAATTTTAGTAGGTTCAGTAGGTTGAGGAGCAACTCTTTGCTCTACTGGTCGGGGCGAAGATGCCCCGAACAAGCCCCTCAAGGGATTAGTCTCCATAGTAATAAGTGACAGTAAATGTCAGCACACTATATAAATGTTTCCTTACCAAGTTCCACTCACCAAAGGCGCTTTACTCCCCGGCAACGGCGCCAGAAAAGAGTCTTGATGACCCACAAGTATAGGGGATCTATCGTAGTCCTTTCGATAAGCAAGAGTGTCGAACCCAACGAGGAGCAGAAGGAAATGACAAGTGGTTTTCAGTAAGGTATTCTCTGCAAGCTCTGAAATTGTAGGTAACATATAGTTTTGTGATAGGATAATTTGTAACGGCTAGTAAGCAATGAAAGTAAATAAAGTGCAGCAAGGTGGCCCAATCCTTTTTTTAGCAAAGGACAAGCCTGGACAAATTCTTATAATGAGAAAAGCGCTCCCGAGGACACATGGGAATTATCGTCAAGCTAGTTTTCATCACGCTCATATGATTCGCGTTCGTTACTTTGATAATTTGATATGTGGGTGGACCGGTGCTTGGGTACTGCCCTTTCTTGGACAAGCATCCCACTTACGATTAACCCCTATTGCAAGCATCCGCAACTACAAAATAAGTATTAAGGTAAACCTAACCATAGCATGAAACTAGTGGATCCAAATCAGCCCCTTAAGAAGCAATGCATAAACTAGGGTTTAAGCTTTTGCCACTCTAGCAACCCATCATCTACTTATTACTTCCCAATGACTTCCTCTAGGCCCAAATAATGGTGAAGTGTCATGTAGTCGATGTTCACATAACACCACTAGAGGAGACACAACATACATCTCATCAAAATATCGAACGAATACCAAATTCACATGACTACTGATAGCAAGACTTCACCCATGTCCTCAGGAACAAACGTAACTACTCACAAAGCATATTCATGTTCATAATCAGAGGGGTATTAATATGCATTAAGGATCTGAACATATGACCTTCCACCAAATAAACCAATTATCATCAACTATAAGGAGTAATCAACACTACTAGCAACCCACAGGTACCAATCGGAGGTTTGGATACAAAGATTGGATACAAGAGATGAACTAGGGTTTGAGAGGAGATGGTGCTGGTGAAGATGTTGATGGAGATTGACCCCCTCCCGATGAGAGGATCGTTGGTGATGACGATGGTGATGATTTCCCCCTCCCGGAGGCAAGTTTCCCCGGCAGAACAGCCCCGCCGGAGCCCTAGATTGGTTCCGCCAAGGTTCCACCTCGTGGCGGCGGAGTTTCATCCCAAAAGCTTGCGTATGATTTTTTTTCCAGGTTAAAAGACTTCATATAGCAGAAGATGGGCACCGGAGGGCCACCAGGGGGCCACGAGGCAGGGAGGCGCGCCAAGTAGGGGTGGGCACACCCCCCACCCTCGTGGCCAGGGTGTGGGCCCCTCTGGTACTTCTTTCGCTTAATAATTCTTATTAATTCCAAAATTGACTTTCATGGAGTTTCAGGACTTTTGGAGCTGTGCAGAATAGGTTTCCAATATTTGCTCCTTTTCCAGCCCAGAATCCCAACTGTCGTCATTCTCCCTCTTCATGATAAACCTTGTAAAATAAGAGAGAATAGCCATAAGTATTGTGACATAACATTTAATAACAGCACATAATGCAATAAATATCGATACAAAAGCATGATGCAAAATGGACGTATCACTTCTCCCCACCAAGGATTACTGCCGCACACAAGTCCTCTCAACTTGGTGGCGCCCTCTATGCCGCACCACGCCCCTCAATCTTGACTGTCGCCAGATATCTGTCCTTCCTGAATTTGATCTCCTCAGAGCCATCGTCTCTTCTCACCAACAGGGCCCCATTCAATGCCTCTGCATCCCGACATGCTACCAGCTGTCCATACCCGGCACGGTGGACGCTTGGCTGACATCCCCTTAATTCGGAAAACTCCAACAGTTTGAGTTGTACCATTACCACAAAAGTTTCATACCACGAACACACCAAGAATTCATGCCCACGCCACCGTTGTCCATCTCGCGGCTTTCCTCCTCTCTCCACACTGCCACCTTCGCCCGGTGCCATCTACCAGACGATTTGGTACAAATGCTTCAACTCCCACTGCTAAAAAAACTTTCGCTTGTGGTGGTTTATCTGTCAGAGGCCTCACTGCACAACATCATCCACTCTAGTTGCCCTGCCCTGGAGCGCTTGCTGATTGTTTTGGGAATAGAAATCCGTATCGGTCGTCTCCAAATAAAGTTGCCTCACCTTAAAAGGACTGGATTTTGTTTTGAAGGACATCAGCTCATCATTGAAGATGCCCCTTCACTTCAAAGGTTGCTCCTTGATAATTGTTATACTCCTTCACAAATAACTGTTGTCTCTGCGCCCAAACAGGAGACCTTGGGTGTAATTCATGACCCGTTTAATGATCACAAGGAGTTGGTGTTTGGCTCCACACTTTTTCAGGCACCGTACATTATCATCTACACATTTGTAATCATCAGCTCCATTTTTCATTTGTGCGCATAAGTTTTATATCATCTTGGAGTACACTTTGGGTACTAATATTATGTTATATGCTCAATGAAGAGTTCGTCCATTGATAGCCTATCAATGTTGCTGGATTCTGTCAAGATCATGTATATCAGAATGTTTAGGTTTGATCTGGACATAATTATTGGCTTGCTGCGATGCTTTCAATCTCTGGAGAATTTATATATAGAGGTGATGATTTCATGCACATTGAAAGCCCGTATATATTGTACTAGAATTAACTGTTCAGCTGTCGTTCTTTCGACATACTCTTTTTCAGACCTTAACTATTTTCAATCTTCATGTCTACTTAGGCAGAACCACATGGAGAAAAACATATAACCAATCGGTGGCGTAATAAGCACCAGGATTTTCTCAGTTCTCATGACATTCATTTGAGGACAATAACGATGGAACGATATGCATCCAACCAGGCAAATAGAAGCTTTGTCACATTCTTCCTGTTGAATGCGAGGTTACTATTGTCCATGGGGCTTAATTTTTACCGCAAGAGATTTCTCACGGAAGGACATGTTGAACAGCAAAAAAAGAAGTTTCAGGTGGACAAATGAGCTTCTAAACATGCTCGGCTTCTATTTACAAAAGTTGTAGTCATCCTGAAATAATTTTTTTTTTGCACAGGATGTTGATTTTATGGATCAGATCGATCCATTTGTTTGTGACTGCAAAAAAGAGTTGTTGGGTTAGATGTTACTGTCATGTTCAATCTGGGTTTTTTTTTAAATTTGACGAACAATTAATCATTGGGATTTTTGTACCATTTGTATGCTTGAGTTGCATGTTGTTGCCCTCGTACTCCCCTCCACCTGCCACTACACTGCCGCATCTTCCACGGCTATTGTTCGTTCCCGTATGAGGCCTCGCCGTCGTTCTCCGCCTTGGTTCACTCGCTGTGCCCGCCGCCGTCTGGCGTTGTCAACATGGTCAACAACCAAGAGGAATCAGGAGATGACTGTACATGGAGAGGCTGACAGTAGGGACTCACCAGGGTCATTGCATTTCGCAAGCAGGTGCCTCGTTATTACAAGCCAAAAAAAACTTCCTCCTAATTGTTTGACAACTAGGTCCCACGCCATTGTCAATGTAGTCAATAAACGAGAAAATTACACAACGAGCGGATAACACCAGGACACAACAACTCGCCCAGTTGTTTTTTAGTTTCAGAGATGGAGCTCAACTGCGCGCTATGCGGGGGCTGTGGCCCGTCTAGCCCATGCTTACGCTTTTATTAAGCACATGACGAGCCCAGTTGATATATTTTTTCTTTCTGAAAATGGCTAGCCCAGTTCTTTTTTTTTTTTTGCAGAATACCAAAACCAAGGCCTACTTGCTTTTCTCAGCCTTGTTGGGCTGCAAATCTTTCAAGACGAGGAGGGATGTAAGTAGTAAGAAATGGGCTTCCCCGGAAAATGGGCTAAAAGTTGTAAGAAATGGGCTGTAAATTTTTAAACCAAAGCCAACTGGCAATTGCATTAAAATATCATTTTTTTGGGATTTATCTACTCTCTACTCTTATAAAAACCAAAGCCAACTGGCAATTACATTAAAATATCATCTTTTCTCCCACAAGATAGACTACTCATACAAATGCATCTTCATGTTCCGTGCAACGAACGAGCATCTTGCTAGTTAAGATTCTAAATTTCATTCATTTTTGCGAAGAATTGTTTTTTGAATTTTATTTTGATATATTTTTTGAAAATTAATTTTAACGTGAATCGAAATTTCGTGATTAAAAGAGTTCGAACCCCCACCGTAATACGCAAAATTTCATTGAATTTTTAACATTGCCCAGAATATATGGTCTATAATGCTAATAAAAAGAATATGGGCTTCAAATATCCTTAAGAATTAGCAAATGGGCTGTAAATTTTTGAAAATAATGGCTAATGGGCTGTATGCTATTTTCCATAGATTTGGAGGCTGACTTCTGGGCCTACTAGGTTGACGATGACGTTGTCATAAAAAAATTTTGACGCGTACGCAAGGCTTTGTCAACTTAGTCAACACACAGCAGTGACAGTTGGATGTCCATCCAACGGCCACCGTGCTTCTTCAATCTCTGATCTTCCTGCTCCAGCCGCCCAAACCAGCACCGACGGGATTGCATGCTCCCTCCTCCCGTGGCTGGCTGTGCTGCCGCCAGGCCATCCCACTAAGAACCCACACATCCTGTTATTTTCCGGTGACGTGAGCCTCACCCCGCAGCAGACCAGTCAGCGCTCGTACTCCACTCAACGTGGGCATCCGCTGTGGTGGCTTCACCGGCTTTGGGTGGTTCTCTTCCTGGGCCTCGCCCTCGTCCACCGCGTTTGTGCTCTCGGCGCGGTGAGGTCAACATGGTCAACAAACAACAGCCATCGGAAGAGGTTGACAGTAGGGGCCCACATAGGGAAATGCCTCCTTATTACGTGAAAAATAATGATTCCTCCACCTGATAGCTGGGACCCACCAGAAGGGCCTCTGTATTTCACGAAAAAGACGTTCCCCCTGCTGTCAGCTCGGACCCATCGGAAGTGCCTCCTTATTACGCACAAAAAAATGAATACTCCCCCTGCTAGCTGGGACTCACCTTTGTGGGAGGCTGACTTGTGGGCTTTGTCAACTTAGTCAATATGAACGATTCTAGCTCCAGTGACCGTACGATGTCCATCCAACGGCTGTAGTGCTTCTTCAACCTCTAGTCTTCGTGCTCCAGCCGCCCAAAGTAGCGCCGGTCGTGCCGCATGCTCCTGCCTCCCGTGGCCGGTTGTGCTGCCGCGAAGGCCTCACCACCCCCTACTATTCCCACCGCTGGCTAGGCCCCGCGGCGATGGCAGCCTCACACCGCAGCCGAACCAGTGAACCTTCGTACCCATCTTCGTGCGGGCTTCCACTGTCGCGTCTTCCCCGGCTCCGCGTCGTCCCCTTCCTAGGCCTCGCCATCGTCCACCGCCCTGGTGCTCTCCACGCGGCGTGGTCAATGTGGTCAAGGAACGACTTCCATCGGAAGAGTACTGTACGTGGAGAGGCTGACAGCAGGGTCCACGACGGCCGCAAGGAAGTGCCTCCTTATTAGGTGCAAAATAATTATTCCTCCACCTGACAGTAGGGACCCACCGGACGGGCCACCGTATTTCGTGAAAAAACGTTTCCCCCCTAACTGCTGGGACCCACCAGCTACATCTTCGCACGCAACGAAGTGCGTCCGGGCAGAAAAAAATGATTCACCCCCCTAACTGTTGGGACCCACCATCTACATCTTCGCACGCAAGGAAGTGCCTGACAGCCGGGACCCACTTGGTCGAAGCATACGTAGCGTTGTCATTCTGGTCGCGAATGTGTACGTACATACTGGTCGATGTAGAGGTGCGCACGTGTCGTAGTAGAGGCGCGCACGTAGCATGTACACGTACGTACAGCGGCCAGTGTGCAAGAAAGAAAATACGGCCACGTACGTACATATGGGTGGGGTCTCGAACGCCTACTCGCGCATACGTACGGCCAGGACTCGTGTACATGGCTGGGTCGGAATAGAGAAACTGCGTCGTCGTCGTGTTCATGGGGAGGCAACAGAATGCGTCGTGTTCATCGGGAGGTAATGTAATGCTCGTGTTCATGGGGAGGCAACGGAACGTGTGGGAGCCAACCGGCTTGGACGGAAAACGCGATGGAAACGAGGCCAGGCGAACTGCAGAACAGAGGAAACAGCCTTGTGTTCGACCGGCCATGTTCAAAACAGGATCCTGTTCATTGGGAGGGTCTGGCGTACCGCAAAACGAAGGAAACGGACCTATGTTGGACCTCCTTCGGTCGAAACGGGGTCCTGTTGATCGGGAGGGGTGTGGTGTACCGCAAAACAGAGGAAATGGACTTGTGTTGGAACGCTACGGTCGGAACAGGGGTCCTGTTCATCGGGAGGGGTGTGGTGTACCACAAAACGGGACTCCACGGGATACTATTCATCTGCAGCGTCGACCTCCTCCAGTATCCACGGGCTACTGTTCATCCACCGTCGACCTCCTCCAGCCTCCACCTGCGACTGTTCATCCACGGGCTCCTGTTCATCCAGCCTCCACCACGCCCTACTGCACGGGCTCCTGTTCAACCACCCCTCCACGGGTTACTATTCATCCACCCCTCCACCGTCTACTGTTCATCCAGCCCTCTGCTACGTCTTGAGCTTGCGTTGGTTTTCCTTGAAGAGGAAAGGGTGATGCAGCAAAGTATTGTAAGTATTTCCCCTCAGTTTTTGAGAACCAAGGTATCAATCCAGTAGGAGCCTCCTCAGAAGTCCCACGCACCTACACAAACAAACAAGAACCTCGCAACCAACGCAATAAAGGGGTTGTCAATCCCTTCACGGCCACTTGCGAAAGTGAGATCTGATAGAGACAATATGATAAGATAAATATTTTTGGTATTTTTATGATATAGATTGGAAATAAAAGATGCAAATAAAAGTATATAGAAAACTTATATGATAAAAGATAGACTCGGGGGCCATAGGTTTCACTAGTGGCTTCTCTCAAGATATCATAACTATTACGGTGGGTGAACAAATTACTGACGAGCAATTGATAGAAAAGCGAATAATTATGAGATTATCTAGGCATGATCATGTATATAGGCATCACGTCCATGACAAGTAGACCGACTACTACCTGCATCTACTACTATTACTCCACATATCGATCGCTATCCAGCATGCATCTAGAGTATTAAGTTCATAAAGAATAGAGTAACGCATTAAGAAAGATGACATGATGTAGAGGCATAAACTCATGCAATATGATATAAACCCCATCTTTTTATCCTCGATGGCAACAATACAATACGTGCCTTGCTGCCCCTGCTGTCACTGGGAAAGGACACTGCAAGATTCAACCCAAAGCTGAGCACTTCTCCCATTGCAAGAATGATCAATCTAGTAGGCCAAACCAAACTGATAATTAGAAGAGACTTGCAAAGATAACTTAATCACACATTAAAGAATTCAGAGGAGATTCAAATATTTCTCATAGATAAACTTGATCATAAACCCACAATTCATCGGATCTTGACAAACACACCGCAAAAAGAGTTACATCGAATAGATCTCCAAGAAGATCAAGGAGAACTTTGTATTGAGATTCAAAGAGAGAGAAGAAGCCATCTAGCTAATGACTATGGACCCGAAGGTCTGTGGTAAACTACTGACAACTCATCAGAATGGCCTTGGAGACGATGTAGAGGCCCTCCATGGTCGATTCCCCCTCCGGCGGAGCGCCGACGAAGGCTCCAAGATGGGATCTCGCGGATACAGAAGGTTGCGGCGGTGGAAATAGTTTTTCATGGTGTTCCTCGATAGTTTCAGGGTACGTGGGTATATATAGGAGGAAGAAGTAGGTCGGTGGACGCTCGAGGGGCCCACGAGGGTGGGGGCGTGCCCACCTCCAAGGGGCGCACCGGGCACCCTTGTGGCCGCCTCCTCTGCTGCTTGACGTCCACTCCAAGTCCCCTGAATCACGTTTGTTCCAAAAAGATCGCTCATGAAGGTTTCATTCCGTTTGGACTCCGTTTGATATTCCTTTTCTTCGAAACACTGAAATAGGCAAAAAAACAGCAATTCGGGCTGGGCCTCCAGTTAGTAGGTTAGTCCCAAAAATGGTATAAAAGTGTAAAGTAAAGCCCATAAACATCCAAAACGGGTAATATAATAGCATGGAACAATCAAAAATTATAGATATGTTGGAGACGTATCAAGCATCCCCAAGCTTAATTCCTACTCGTCCTCGAGTAGGTAAATGATAAAAACAGAATTTTGATGTGGAATGCTACCTAGCATAATTATCAATGCAATTTTCTTTATTGTGGCATGAATGTTCAGATCCAAACGATTCAAAATAAAAGTTCATATTGACATAAGAAATAGTAATACTTCAAGCATACTAATCAAAGCAATCATGTCTTCTCAAAATAACATGGCTAAAGAAAGTTCATCCCTACAAAATCATATAGTTTGGTTATGCTCCATTTTCATCACACAAGAATGCTCTCATCTTGCACACCCCCGGTGACAAGCCAAGCAATTGTTTCATACTTTAGTAATCTCGAACTTTTTTCAACTTTCACGCAATACATGAGCGTGAGCCATGGATATAGCACTATGGGTGGAATAGAATATGATGGAGATTGTGTGGAGAAGTCAAAAAGGAGAAAGTCTCATATCGACGAGGCTAATCAACGGGCTATGGAGATGCCCATCAATTGATGTCAACATGAGGAGTAGGGATTGCCATGCAACAGATGCACTAGAGCTATAAATGTATGAAAGCTCGACAAAAGAAACTAGTGGGTGTGCATCCAACTTGCTTGCTCACGAAGACCTAGGCCATTTTGAGGAAGCCCATTGTAGGAATATACAAGCCAAGTTCTATAATGAAAAATTCCCACTAGTATATGAAAGTGACAACATAAGAGACTCTCTATATGAAGAACATGGTGCTACTTTGCAGCACAAGTGTGTAAAAAGATAGTAACATTGCCCCCTTTTATTTTATTTTTATTTTTTTATTTTTGGGCCTTTCTTTTTTTTGGCCTTTTTTTTCTTTTTTTTCTTTGGCCTTTCTTTTTTTCTTTTTGTCCTTTCTTTTTTTATTTTTTTGGGGGACAATGCTCTAATAATGATGATCATCACACTTCTATTTATTTACAACTCATGAATTACAACCCAAAACTAGAACAAGATATGACTCTATATGAATGCCTCCGGCGGTGTACCGGGATGGGCAATGAATCAAGAGTGACATGTATGAAAAATTATGTATGGTGGCTTTGCCACAAATACGATGTCAACTACATGATCATGCAAGGCAATATGACAATGATGATGCGTGTCATGATGATGAATGGAACGGTGGAAAGTTGCATGGCAATATATCTCGGAATGGCTATGGAAATGCCATAATAGGTATGTATGGTGGCTGTTTTGAGGAATATATAAGGAGGTTTATGTGTGATAGAGCGTATCGTATCACGGGGTTTGGATGCACCGGCGAAGTTTGCACCAACTCTCAAGGTGAGAAAGGGCAATGCACGGTACCGAAGAGGCTAGCAATGATGGAAGGGTAAGAGCGTGTATAATCCATGGTCCCAACATTAGTCATAAAGAACTCATATACTTATTGCAAAAATCTACAAGTCATCAAAAACCAAGCACTACGCGCATGCTCCTAGGGGGATAGACTGGTAGGGAAAGACCATCGCTCGTCCCCGGCTGCCACTCATAAGGATGACAATCTAAGAACAACTCATATTTCAAATTTGTTACACAACGATTACCATACGTGCATGCTACGGGACTTGCCAACTTCAACACAAGCATTCTTTAAATTCACAATTAACCAACTAGCATGACTCTAATATCACCACCTCTATATCTCAAAACAATTATCAAGCATCAAATTGATCATAGCATCCAACTCACTTCCTATGATAGTTTTTATTATACCCAACTTGGATGCCCATCATTCTAGGACCAATTTTATAACCATAGAAAATACCATGCTGTTCTAAAAGACTCTCAAAATAATGTAATTGAAGCATGAGAGATTCTACAAAATCAAGCCAACGCCGTGCTCTAAAAGATTTAAGTGAAGCACTAGAGCAAAACTATCTAGCTCAAAAGATATAAGGGAAGCACATAGAGTATTCTAATAAATTCCAATCAAGTGGGTTTCTCCCAAAAGGTGTGTACAGAAAGGATGATTGTGGTAAACTAAAAAAAGCAAAGACTAATATCATACAAGACGCTCCAAGCAAAACACATATCATGTGGCGAATAAAAATATAGCTCCAAATAAAGTTACCGATGAACGAAGACGAAAGAGGGGATGCCTTCCGGGGCATCCCCAAGCTTAGGCTTTTGGTTATCCTTGAATCTTGGGGTGCCATGGGAATCCCTAAGCTTAGGCTCTTGCCACTCCTTATTCCATAGTCCGTCAAATCTTTACCCAAAACTAGAAAACTTCACAACACAAAACTCAACTGGAAATCTCATAAGCTCCGTTAGTGCAAGAAAGAAAAACCACCACATAAGGTATTGTAATGAACTCATTATTTATTTATATTGGTGTTAAACCTACTGTATTACAACTTCTCTATGGTTCATACCCCCCGATACTAGCCATAGATGCATCAAAATAAGCAAACAACACACGAAAAACAGAATCTGTCAAAAACAGAACAGTCTGTAGCAATCTGTAAGTCTGGAATACTTAAGAACTCTAAAAATCCTACAAAAACAGGAAGTCCTGGCAAATTTGTCTATTTATCTACAGCAAAAAGAATCAATGCAAAATCATGTTTCTGTGAATTACTAAAATTATGTTCGTGCGTGCAAACTTTCTGTTTTTCAGCAGAATCAAATTAACTATCACCATAGGTTATCCTATAGGTTCTACTTGGCACAAACACTAATCAAAACATGGAACACATCTAAACAGAAGGTAGATGAAATATTTATTACTAAACAGAAGCAAAAACAAAGAAATAAAAATAAAATTGGGTTGCCTCCCAACTAGCGCTATCGTTTAACGCCCCTAGCTAGGCATAAAAGCGAGGATAGATCTAAGTAGTGCCATAATAATAAGATAGATCATGAAAACTCATCTCATACTCTCTATGTTCAGCAGCAAGTTTCCTTTGAGGTAAACAAAAGTAATCAAAAGGGCTAAATTTAATGGGACAAAAGTCCCCAAGATCAATCTCAGGAGGTATGGGTTCCTCCTTCGGCCCTTCGTAATGCACAACCAATTCATCATTATAGACATTCTTTTGACAGAACCTCTTGAGTCTACACTCAAGGGAATATCCTAGCTCATTATTTCAAACAGCAAAATCATTATTGAGTTCGGAAATTTTATCAATTAGAACAGTGGTAGGAACCTTTTTCTAAGGTTTTCATTAAAAGCAATATAGTCCAAAGATTGGAAACGCATAATTTCCTCTTGATCGAAGAGGATCGCCTCTATGGGAGGACGACCAGCGTCCACCCTATAGTGCGCAAAAAATTCTTTGGCTTCTTTTATTATAAATCTAAACTCATGTGCCAAAAAGATAGTAGCTGCGCGCTTAACAGAACAATGCTCAATATTAGAAAATTCTAGGAAAATTCTTTGTATACAAGGATGCATGTGCATAAACTGTCTTTCAAGTTCAACTATAAGCATGGCGACAACATCCGCAAGACTACTAGTTCTATGCAAGCTAGAACTACCCATAGAAGGTAAAGCACTAGCACAAGTAAATAAACCTTGAATAACACCTTTTCCAATAATATTACCGCTACCGATTCGAAACTTTTTAGTATGCAAGATAGGGGGTTCTTTAGCAGGAGCATCAGAATTTTCCATGTTATCATTATTGTCCATATCGATGATAATCTCCCCAATTTCAGACATAATGACAGACAAAAGTGAGGAGAAAGAAGAGGGCAAACAGAAAAGAGAGGGCGAATTAAACGGCAAGGGTGAAGTGGGGGAGAGGAAAACGAGAGGCAAATGGCAAATAATGTAATGTGAGGGAGATGAGTTTGTGATGGGTACTTGGTATGTCTTGACTTGAGCGAAGACCTCCCCGGCAACGGCGCCAGAAATCCTTCTTGCTATGTCTTGAGCTTGCGTTGGTTTTCCTTAAAGAGGAAAGGGTGATGCAGCAAAGTAGCGTAAGTATTTCCCTTAGTTTTTGAGAACCAAGGTATCAATCTAGTAGGAGGCTCCTCAAAAGTCCCACACACCTACACAAACAAACAAGAACCTCGCAACCAACGCAATAAAGGGTTGTCAATCCCTTCACGGCCACTTGCGAAAGTGAGATCTGATAGAAATAATATGATAAGATAAATTTTTTTGGTATTTTTATGATATAGATTGGAAAAGTAAAGATGCAAATAAAGTTAGATAGTAAACTTATATGATAAAAGGTAGACCCGGCGGCCATAGGTTTCACTAGTGGCTTCTCTCAAGATAGCATAAGTATTACGGTGGGTGAACAAATTACTGTCGAGAAATTGATAGAAAAGCGCATAGTTATGAGATTATCTAGGCATGATCATGTATATAGGCATCACGTCCGTGACAAGTAGACTGACTCCTGCCTACATCTACTACTATTAATCCACACATCGACCAACTCCTACCTGCATCTAGAGTATGAAGTTCATAAAGAATAGAGTAACGCATTAAGAAAGATGACATGATGTAGAGGGATAAACTCATGCAATATGATATAAACCCCATCTTTTTATCCTTGATGGCAACAATACTATACGTGCCTTGCTGCCCCTGCTGTCATTGGGAAAGGACATCGCAAGATTGAACCCAAAGCTAAGCACTTCTCCCATTGCAAGAAAGATCAATATAGTAGGCCAAACCAAACTGATAATTCTAAGAGACTTGCAAAGATAACTTAATCACAGATAAAAGAATTCAGAGGAGATTCAAATATTTATCATAGATAAACTTGATCATAAACCCACAATTCATCGGATCTCGACAAACACACCACAAAAAGAGTTACATCAAATAGATCTCCAAGAAGATCGAGGAGAACTTTGTATTGAGATTCAAAGAGAGAGAAGAAGCCATCTAGCTAATAAGTATGGACCCAAAGGTCTGTGGTAAACTACTCACAACTCATCGGAAGGGCCTTGGAGATGATATAGAGGCCCTGCATGGTCGATTCCCCCTCCGGCAGAGCGCCGACGAAGGCTCCAAGATGGGATCTCGCGGGTACAGAAGGTTGCGACGGTGGAAATAGTTTTTCGTGCTGCTCCTCGATGGTTTCAGGGTACGTGGGTATATATAGGAGGAAGAAGTAGGTTGGTGGATGCTCAAGGGGCCCACGAGGGTGGGGGCGTGCCCACCTCCAGGGGGCGCGCCGGGCACCCTCGTGGCCGCCTCTTCTGTTGCTTGACGTCCACTCCAAGTCCCCTGGATCACGTTTGTTCCAAAAAGATCGCTCCCGAAGGTTTCATTCCGTTTGGACTCTGTTTGATATTCCTTTTCTTCGAAACACTGAAATAGGCAAAAAAAACAGCAATTCGGGCTGGGCCTCCATCTAGTAGGTTAGTCCCAAAAAGGATATAAAAGTGTAAAGTAAAGCCCATAAACATCCAAAACGGGTGATATAATAGCATGGGACAATCAAAAATTATAGATACGTTGGAGACGTATCACCCTCCACGGGGTCGTCCTGTTCATCCAGTCCTCCACGGGGTCCTGTTCATCTAGCCCCAACCGGCTCAATAGATCGGGGTCCTGTTCATCCAGAGGCAACACTACGGGGTCCTGTTCATGCACCCCCATCGCTCACTGTTCATCCACCCCCCCCCCAACGCTCACTGTTCATCCAGAGGCAGCATCGATCAGCTTTAGTTAGCAGCTGTAGTGAAGGAATCGCTCGATCAGGTTCAGTTAACAACCATCGATCGACCACTTGGGTTTAGTAATGCGTAGCCTGCAGTGCAATCACTCGGGTTCAATAGGCGAACGCCTCGCTCGGGTTCAGTTAGAGCCCAACGCCTCGCACCCACGCGCGCGCGTGTACGAGAGAAACGTGCAAACCTCCGTGCATTGCTCGGCCACGACCACCCACCCTAACCGGGAACACCCCAATATATTCCTCGCCCTCGCTTCTACCACGGTTTTCTCTGTCATGGACGGCCCAAAGAATGTCATGCAGCTGCTTCTCCGGCCCGCCCAGGACGAAAAGCCCATTTTCTGTCATGACTTTTTGTCATAGAAGTAGGAGCCCACCACATCTATGATGATACCAGGTTTTGTCACAATTATCATCATAGAAGTGTCATAAGTATGACAGAAATTTTTTCATTCGGCCCAAAATATCACGGATGTGTCTTTTTTACTGCCATCATAAACTCTTCTTGCTAGCATTACATTATTCGCCATTCGCCTCTCATTTTCCTCTCCCCCACTTCTAAAATGATTTTTGAAAACCTTTGCCTTTTCTTCGCCCCACTTCTGTTCGTCTCTTTTCGCTTGCTTCTTGTGTGCTTGTGTGTTGGATTGCTTGCTTTGTCACGATGGCCCAAGATAACACCAAATTGTGTGACTTTTCCAATACCAACAACAATGATTTTATTAGCACTCCGATTGCTCCCACTACTAATGCTGAATCTTGTGAAATTAATGTCGCTTTGTTGAATCTTGTTATGAAAGATCAATTTTCTGGTCTTCCTAGTGAAGATGTCGCATCCCATCCAATTTCATTGATTTGTGCAATATGCAAAAGAACAAATATGTGAATAATGATATTGTTAAATTGAAGCTATTTTCGTTTTCGCATAGAGATCGTGCTAAAACTTGGTTTTCATCTTTGCCTAAAAATAGTATTGATTCGTGGAACAAGTGTAAAGATGGTTTCATCTTTAAGTATTTTCCTCCCGCTAAGATCATCTCCCTTAGGAACGATATTATGAATTTTAAGCAACTTGATCATGAGCATGTTGCACAATCTTGGGAGAGGATGAAATTGATGATACGTAATTGCCCTACACATGGTATGAATTTGTGGATGATTATACAAAAAAAATATGCCTTGTTGAATTTTGCTTCTAGAAATCTTTTAGATTTGGCCGCGGGAGGCACTTTTATGGAAATCACTTTAGGAGAGGCTAATAAGATCCTAGAAAATATTATGGTTAATTATTCACAATGGCACACTGAAAGACCACTAATAAAAAGGTTCATGCAATTGAAGAGATTAATGTTTTGAGTGGAAAGATGGATGAACTTATGAAATTCTTTGCTAATAAAAGTGTTTCTTCTGATCCTAATGATATTCCTTTATCCACTTTGATTGAGAATAATAATGAATCTATGGATGTGAATTTTGTTGGTGGGAACAATTTTGGTAACAACGCGTATAGTGACAATTTTAATCCTAGGCCGTTTCCTAGTAATTCCTCTAATAATTATGGTAATTCCTACAACATTTCTTATGGAAATTTTAATAAGATGCCCTCTAATTTTGATAGTAGTGTTAAAGAATTTATGAGTTTGCAAAGAATTTCAATGCTTTGATTGAAGAAAAATTTCTCAAGATTGATGATTTGGCTAGGAACGTGGATAGAATTTCTCTTGATGTTGACTCTTTGAAACTTACATCTATCCCACCTAAGCATGAGAATTTCCATTGTAAAAGCGTGTTCTTCTAGTTTTCATGATAATAATATTGAAGATCTAAAAGTGATTGATATGACTCCTATTAAATCTTTGTTTTCCAATATGAATCTTGATAAAGATGGGACTAGAGATGAATCAACTTTAGCTAAAAGGCGTCCCAATGATTCGAAGTTTTTAGATCTAGAGCAAAAATTCATAAAAGTGGGATTGGAGAGGTCAAGACTTTAAGTAGCAATAGACCCACTCTTTTGGAGTTCAAGGAATTTAATTATGATAATTGTTCTTTAATAGATTGTATTTCCTTGTTGCAATCCCTGTTAAATTCTCCTCATGCTTATAATCAAAACAAAGCTTTTACTAAACATATCGTTGATGCTATGATGCAATCTTTTGAAGAAAAGCTTGAATTAGAAGTTTCTATCCCTAGAAAACTTTATGATGAGTGGGAACCTACTATTAAGACTAAGATTAAAGATTATGAATGCTATGCTTTGTGTGATTTGGGTGCTAGTGTTTCCACGATTCCAAAAACTTTGTGTGATGTGTTAGGTTTCCGTGAATTTGATGATTGTTCTTTAAATTTGCATCTTGCAGATTCCACTATTAAGAAACCTATGGGAAGGATTAATGATGTTCTTATTGTTGCAAATAGGAATTATGTGCCCGTAGATTTCATTGTTCCTGATATAGATTGCAATCCTACATGTCCTATTATTCTTGGTAGGCCTTTCCTTAGAACGATTGGTGCAATTATTGATATGAAAGAAGAAAACATTAGATTCCAATTTCCGTTAACGAAAGGCATGGAACACTTTCGTATGAAGAAAATTAAATTGCCCTACGAATCTATTATGCGAGCCACTTATGGATTATATACCAAAGATGATAATACCTAGATCTATTCATGTTTTTATGCCTAGCTAAGGGCGTTAAACGATAGCGCTTGCTGGGAGGCAACCCAATTTTAGTTTTTTCTTTGCTTATTGTTCCTATTTAGTAATAAATAATTCATTTAGACTATGTTTAGATGTGCTTTTATGTTTTAATTAGTGTTTGTGCCAAGTTAAACCTTTAGGATAGCTTACGGTGATAGTTGTGTTGATTCTGTTGAAAATTAGAAACTTTTGTGCTTAGTAAATTAGTTTTTAAAATTCACAGAAACCTGATTTTGATATGATTCTTTTTGCTATGGATTGGTACAAAAATATCTCAGGATTTCCTAATTTGGATGTATTTTGGGAGTTACATAAGTATCCAAGAGTTACAGATTATTACAGACTGTAATGTTTTTGACAGATTCTGTTTTTCGCGTGTTGTTTGCTTATTTTGAGGAATATATGGGTAGTATCAGGGGGTATGAACCATGGAAAAGTTTGAATACAATATATATTACACCAATTAAATAAAGAATGAGTTTTCAACGTACCTTAAAGTGGTGATTTATTTTCTTATACTAACAGAGCTCATGAGATTTTATGTTGAGTTTTGTGTTGTGAAGTTTTCAAGTTTTGGGTAAGGATTTGATGGACTATGGAATAAGGAGTGGCAAGAGCATAAGATTGGGGATTCCCAAGGCACATCAAGGTAATATTCAAGGACAACCAAAAGCCTAAGCTTGGGAATGCCCCGGAAGGCATTCCCTCTTTCGTCTTCGTTTATCGGTAAATTTACTTGAGGCTATATTTTTATTCACCGCATGATATGTGTTTTGCTTGGAGCGTCTTGTATGATTTGAGTCTTTGATTTTTAGTTTACCACAACCATACTTGCTGTACACACCTTTTGGGAGAGACACGCATGAATCGTGATTTATTAGAATACTCTATCTGCTTCACTTATGTCTTTTGAGCTAGGCAATATTGCTCTAGTACTTCACTTATATCTTTTTAGAGCACGGCGGTGGCTTTATTTTATAGAAATTGATGAACTCTCATGCTTCACTTATATTATTTTGAGAGTCTTTTAGAACAGCATGGTAATTTGCTTGGGTTATAAAACTAGTCCTAATGTGATGGGCATCCAAGATGGATATAATAAAAACTTTCATATAAAGTGCATTGAATACTATGAGAAGTTTGATTCTTTATGACTGTTTTTAGATATGAAGATGGTGATATTAGAGTTATGCTAGTGGAGTAGTTGTGAATTTGAGAGATACTTGTGTTAAAGTTTGTGATTCCTGTAGCATGCATGTATGGTGAACCGTTAGGTGATGAAGTTGGAGCATGATTTATTTTTTGATTGGCTTCCTTTGTGTGGAGGTCGGGATCGCGCGATGGTTAACTCCTACCAACCCTTCCCCTAGGAGCATGCGCATAGTACTTTGTTTCGATGACTAATAGATTTTTGCAATAAGCACTACAAAAAAAGACACATCCGTGACATTTTGGACCAAACGAATTTTTTTCTGTCATACATATGACACTTCTATGACGATAACTGTGACAAAACCAGGTATCATCATAGATGTGGTGGGCTCCTACTTCTATGACAAAAAATCATGACAGAAAATGGGCTTTTCATCCTGGGCGGGCCAGAGACGCAGCTGCATGACATTCTTTGGGCCGTCCATGACGGAAAAAACCGTGGTAGAAGCGAGGGCGAGGAAAATTTCGGGGAGTTCCCGGTTACGATGGGAGGTCGGGGGCCGAGCGATGCGCGTTTCTCTCATACACGTACGCGCGTGTGTGCGAGGCGTTGGCTCTAACTAAACCTGAGTGAGGCGTTGGGCTCTACTGAACCCGAGCGATTGCACTGCAGGCTACGCGTTACTGAACCCGAGCGATCGATCGATGGCTGTTAACTGAACCCGATCGAGCGATTCCTTTGCTAGTGCTGCTAACTGAAGCCGATCGATTGGATGAACAGTGAGCATTGTGGGGGGTTTGGATGAACAGTGAGCGGTGGCGTTGCCTCTGGATGAACAGGACCCCGTGGTGTGGAGGGCTGGATGAACAGTAGACGGTGGAGGGGTGCCCGTGGAGGGGTGGTTGAACAGGACCCCGTGGTGTGGAGGGCTGGATGAACAGTAGACGGTGGAGGGGTGGTTGAACAGTAGCCGATGGAGTAGCGCGCGGTGGAGGCTGGATGAACAGGAGCCCGTGGAGGCTGGAGGAGGTCGACGGTGGAGATGAACAGTATCCCGTGGAGTCCCATTTTGCGGTACACCACACCCCTCTCAATGAACAGGACCCCCGTTTTGACCGTAGGAGGTCCGTTTCATCCGTTTTGCGGTACGCCACACCCCTCCCGATCAATAGGACCCCCGTTTCGACTGTAGGAGGTCCGTTTCGTCCGTTTTGCGGTACGCCACACCCCTCCCGATCAACATGACCCCCGTTTCGACCGTAGGAGGTCCGTTTCCTCCGTTTTGCGGTACGCCACACCCCTCCCGATCAACAGGACCCCGTTCCGAACGTAGGAGGTCCGTTTCCTCCGTTGTGCGGTACGCCAGGCCTCGTTTCCATCGCCTGTTCCGTCCAAGCCCTCCCGATGAACACGTCCACGCATTCCTTTCCGACCGAGCCGGTTGGCTCCCATGCATTCCGTTGCCTCCCGATGAACACGACGCATTCCATTGCCTCCCCATGAACACGACGCATTCCATTGCCTCCCCATGAACACGACGACGATGCTGTTTCTCCGTTCCGACCCAGCCATGTACACGAGCCCTGGCCGTACGTGAAGGAAATATGCCCTAGAGGCAATAATAAAGTTATTATTTATTTCCTTATTTCATGATAAATGTTTATTATTCATGCTAGAATTGTATTAACCGGAAACATAATACATGTGTGAATACATAGACAAACTTAATGTCACTAGTATACCTCTACTTGACTAGCTCATTAATCAAAGATGGTTATGTTTCCTAACCATAGACATGAGTTGTCATTTGATTAACGGGATCACATCATTAGTAGAATGATGTGATTGACTTGACCCATTCCGTTAGCTTACCACTTGATCAGTATGTTGCTATTGCTCTCCTCATGACTTATACATGTTCCTATGACTATGAGATTATGCAACTCCCGTTTATCGGAGGAACACTTTGTGTGCTACCAAACGTCACAACGTAACTGGGTGATTATAAAGGAGCTCTACAGGTGTCTCCGAAGGTACATGTTGAGTTGGTGTATTTTGAGATTAGGATTTGTCACTCCGATTGTCGGAGAGGTATCTCTAGGCCCTCTCGGTAATGCACATCAATATAAGCCTTGCAAGCAATGTAGCTAATGAGTTATTTACGGAATGATGCATTACGTAACGAGTAAAGAGACTTGCCGGTAATGAGATTGAACTAGGTATTGAGATACCGACGATCGAATCTCGGGCAAGTAACATACCGATGACAAAAGGGAACAACGTATGTTGTTATACGGTTTGGCTGATAAAGATCTTCGTAGAATATGTAGGAGCCAATATGAGCATCCAGGTTCCGCTATTGGTTATTGACCGGAAACATTTCTAGGTCATGTCTACATAGTTCTCGAACCCGTAGGGTCCGCACGCTTAACGTTACGATGATAGTTTTATTATGAGTTTATAAGTTTTGATGTACCGAAGGTTGTTCGGAGTCCCGGATATGATCACGGACATGACGAGGAGTCTCGAAATGGTCGAGACATAAAGATTGATATATTGGACGACTATATTCGGACACCGGAAGTGTTCCGGGTGATTTCGGAGAAAACCAGAGTGCCGGAGGGGTTACCGGAACCCCCCGGGGAAGCATTGGGCCTTAGTGGGCCTGAGGGGAGAGAGAGGGCAGCAGCCCAGGAGGTGGCTCCCCCCCCCCAAGGGGAGTCCGAATTGGACTAGGGGAGGGGGCGCGACCCCTCTTTCCCTCTCCCTCTCCCTCTCTTTCCTTCCCCCTTCCTCCCTCCTAGTTGGACTAGGAAAGGGAGTCCTACTCCCACAAGGAGGAGGACTCCCCCCTCCTTGGCGCGCCCCTAGGGCCGGCCGGCCTCCCCCCTTGCTCCTTTATATACAGGGGAAGGGGGGCACCTCTAGACACACAAGTTGATCTTCGTGATCGTTCCTTAGCCGTGTCTGGTGCCCCCCTCCACCATATTCCACCTCGGTCATATCGTAGCGGTGCTTAGGCGAAGCCCTGCATCGGTAGAACATCATCATCGTCACCACGCCGTCGTGCTGACGGAACTCATCCCCGACACCCTGCTGGATCGGAGTCCGGGGATCGTCATCGAGCTGAACGTGTGCTGAACTCGGAGGTGCTGTACGTTCGGTACTTGGATCGGTCGGATCGTGAAGACGTACGACTACATCAACCGCGTTGTCATAAAGCTTCCGCTTACGGTCTATGAGGGTACGTGGACAACACTCTCCGCTCTCGTTGCTATGCATCACCATGATCTTGCGTATGCGTAGGATTTTTTTTGAAATTACTACGTTCCCCAACAGTACGTATGCGCGAGTAGGCGTTCGAGACCCCGCTCGTATGTACACATACGTGGCCGTATTTTCTTTCTTGCACCCTGGCCGCTATACGTACGTGTACATGCTACGTGCATGCCTCTACTACGACACGTACGCGCCTCTACTACAACACGTGTGCGCCTCTACATCGATCAGTATATATGTACGTACACGTTCGCGACCAGAATGACAACACTACGTACGCTTCGACCAGGTGGGTCCCGACTATCAGGCACTTCCTTGCATGCGAAGATGTAGCTGGTGGGTCCCAGCAGTCAGGGGGTGAATCATTTTTTTTGCCCGGACGCACTTCCTTGCGTGCGAAGATGTAGCTGGTGGGTCCCAGCAGTCAGGGGGCGAATCGTTTTTTTTTTGCCCGGACACACTTCCTTGCGTGCGAAGATGTAGCTGGTGGGTCCCAGCAGTCAGGGGGCAAATCGTTTTTTTTCCTGGATGCACTTCCTTGTGTGCGAAGATGTAGCTGGTGGGTCCCAGCAGTCAGGGGGAAACATTTTTTTCGCGAAATACGATGGCCCATCCGGTGGGTCCCCGCTGACAGGTGGAGGAATCATTATTTTGCGCGTAATAAGGAGGCACTTCCTTGTTGCGGCCGTGGACCCAGCTATCAGCCTCTCCACGTACAGTCCATGTCCGATGGAAGTCGCTCCTTGACCATGTTGACCACGCCGCGCTGAGAGCACCACGGCGGTGGACGACGGCAAGGACTAGGAAGGGGACGACTCGGAGCCAGGGAAGACGCAGCAGTGGATGCCCACGCAAAGAGGAGTATGAGTGTTCACTCGTTCGGCTACGGTGTGAGGCTGCTATCGCCGCCGAATAACAGGTGGTGTGGGTGAGTAGAGGGATGGCCAGGCCAGCAGCGGGAGTAGTAGGGGGCGGTGAGGCCTCCGCGGCATCACAGCCGGCCACGGGAGGCAGGAGCACGCGACACGACTGGCGCTGGTTTGGGCGGCTGGAGCAAGAAGACCAGAGGTTGAAGAATCGTTCATATTGACTAAGTTGACAAAGCCCTCCGTCCCCGTCAACCTGGTAGGCCCACAAGTCAGCCGCCCACTATGTTGGGTTCCAGCTGGCAGGGGGTATTCATTTTTTTGTGCGTAATAAGGAGGCACTTCCTTGCGTGCGAAGATAGCTGGTGGGTCCGACATGTCAGCGGGGGGCACGTTTTTTTGGCGACATACAGAGGCCCTTCCGGTGGGTCCCAGATGTCAGGTGGAGGAATCATTATTTTGCACGTAATAAGGAGGCATTTCCTTGTGTGCGGCCGTGGACCCAGCTGTCAGCCTCTCCATGCACAGTCTACTTCCGATGGTGTCGTCCGTTGACCATGTTGACCACGCCGCACCAAGCGCATCCAAGGTGGTGGACGACGGTGAGGCCCCGGACAGCAACGAGCCGGAGATGGGAAGACGCGGGAGTAGAGTCGCAGACGGAGAGGTGTACAAGGATTAACTGGTTCTTGTGCGGTGTGGTTTGGTAGTCGGTGGAGAAGAACAGGAGGTGCGGAGGGGTGGAGGGATGGCCTGGCCAACGGTGGAGTAGCGCTTCATAGCGAAGCATGCTAAGCAGAGCTGCTAGCAGCAGGAGGCGGGAGGTGGTCCCGGCGGTGCTGGAGGAAGAAGACGAAAGATTGAAGATGGATGCCGGCCGTTGGATGTAAATCCAACGGCTAACATGTCAGAATCATTTGTTGACTAAATTGACAACGACTTGCGTTGGCTTTGACCTATTGGCCCACATTTCAGCCTCCAAAAATGTGGCACGTATTCAACCCATTTTTTCAGAATTTACAGTCTTTTTTTACGCGGTAGAATTTACAGTCAATTTGATCTTCTTCTTTTTGAATTACAGCCATTAACTGGGCTGGGTGAACAAATAATGTAGCGTCCATGCGGCCCATTTATTTTATTTCCTAAAAAATTACAGGCCATTTGCACTTTCTCGAAATACACGATTTTGCTGGGCTGATTCTAATTATAATGTTGGGTTGGGCCAGCAACGTTATCAAAAAATAAAAGGGGCTGAGCATTTTGTTATAAATATATTTAAATAATAAGTGATATTATTACATTCGTCCTTAAATCTTACCTTTTGTACACAATCACTAGGATTTTCGTGCCAAAACAATCCAGGATTTTATTTGTTAAGAAATTATTTTTATAAGTTAATAAGATGTGGGATATTGTTTTCTAACATATGTAAGTATCTGTTAAATATATGATGACAATAAAAATAATATATAATAACATATAAAATAATTTAAATATATATAATATAGTTAGAAGGGAAACATAAGTTGGACCTAGTGTTCCTATTCATATATAGAAAAATAGAACAGTCCTCTGCGTTTTCTTCAAAAAAAAAACATAAATTGGGCTGCCAAAAGTAAAACCTCGGATGAGAGGTCCATAGGCCGGTCGATACATGACGGCCCGAAGAAAATATAAACAGGCCTATGGACCTCCCATCCGAGGTCATGGGCTGCGCATGTTAAAAATGAAAGCCTAGACGGGGCAGCCCAAAACCACGTCCAACACTTGCCAAAACTTCGTCCCTTGTTTCCTCTGTGTTTTGCACACTCGACATTGTGTGGGCATTTTGACTGTGCATCATATGAAGATGTGCTATGCATGAATGTTGATCAACATGAGGTTAACTGGCTGGTAGTTCCATTTTCGACCATGAATAAAACTTCCAACATGATGTTAACCCTGTTTGAAAAGGCCATGTTAATATAAATGCTCTCCCTCTGAAAGTTGCAGTTTCTTATCTGAAACTGAACTTGCAGTTTCTTATCTAAAACTGAAACTTGCAGTTTCTTCTCTGAGAATCACATTGTCTGCACTTTTATACTCCTATGAAACTACATTTTTTTAAGTGCTAAAAATAGATCTCTAGAATTCATAAAATACTTCATATGCTCAATACTGCAAATCTGAAATTCAAAAGACATTCATATCTGAAAGTACTCTCAAAATACACAACACAAAACACAATTCACAACCTACAAATACTGACAACCCTAAGCTCCTCCTCATAATTCACAACCTGCCCGACTATTGGGCTGGGGGGGCAGCCCCCTCCTATTCCTCGGCGGCAGACAGCCGCCCCGTGAGACGATGTGGACGGCGAGGGAGACGGGAAGCATCGTCGGGCCAACTGCTTTTCTGCTCTTGCAGTTTGGTTCGGTCGACGAAGACTCCACCAGCTCGCTCTGGCAGGACACCTTCACAAATGGCACCCTGTAGATGCTCGATCCTTCAATCTCTGGTGGATGCTCCATCTGGGATCGATACTCCCACCACCGCTCCCTCACAATCGGATTCGGTGAATCTGTTTGCTCCATGGCCCAGAGGAGCAGCTCTATGTACTCCGGCGCGACTCCCTCTGGGAGTATCGCCGCCTTTTCGCTCTGTTGCAGATATTTGGCTATGGATGTCGCCGTCGCCGCTAGTCGGTCCTTGTTGTCAAACCAAGACTGTATCTCCAACATCCTAGCTAGCTTCATAGGGTCGCCATCTACGATCCTCACGTATTGGTTGTACTCCTCCATCGATCTACTTCTCCACAGCACCTTCACTCGCCGGTGGTGGTTTTTGAATGGAAGAGGAGAGGAGCAGCGCTGGTTTTGGATTAGAACGAGAGAGGAGTGATGCTGGTTTTGGACTAGAACAGGAGAGGAGGGGCGGTGGTTTTGAAATGGAAGAGGAGAGGAGCGGCGCTGGATTTAGATTGGAACAGGAGAGGAGTGGCGGTGGTTTAAGAGGAGAAGAGCGGAAGAGCGGCGCTGGTCTTGGAAGTATTTTTTTGTTGTTTTGCGTATTTTGGGTCAAAGTTTGACGACGTACTGTATTTGACAAGCAAAATGTGAATGCATGTCACCAAAAATTGTATCGTTTGGTTCGTATCTGAATGCACTTTGAAATTATATTATTTTTGCAACATATAACATATACTTTATGTGTGAAAGTCTTGGTCAATTATGATCCAGAATAAAAGGGAGACTAGTTAATGTGGGGTCGCTTTCTTAATTGAAGGGTAAATTGATTTTGATTTTGATCCAGTCACAGCGCGCCGGCCCTCTCGTCCAATCCTAAATCGCTGCCCACGCTCCTCTCCCTCTTCTCCATTGCAAAACCACCTCCTCTCCTCTCCATCATCTCCATTCCAAAACCACCATCTCGCCTCTCCCTCTTCTGATCTTCTCCATTGCAAAACCACCTCCTCTCCTCTCCTCTCCATCATCTCCATTCCAAAACCACCGTCTCGCCTCTCCCTCTTCTGATCTTCTCCATTGCAAAACCACCTCCTCTCCTCTCCATCATCTCCATTCCAAAACCACCATCTCGCATCTCCCTCTTCTCTATTGCAAGACCACCGTCTCTCCTCCCATCTTACAAAGCTAGCACCGGACCACTCAGAAGGACATCTATGGAGAGGATGCAGCAGCGAATCAGGCAGATCGCCGGCGGCGACCAGGCAAAGTTAGCCAGGTTGAAGGAGATCCTTAGTTGGTTTGACAATGAGTGGGAGATTTCGAGGATGGTGCAGGCCATGTGGCAATGTATGCGAAAGAGCGAGACGGCGGCGATGAGGGCGCGATGTACATGTACTCCTCGGCGGCAGTCACGCCGCAGTCCTCCGAGTTCATCCAGTATCTCCTCTGGGCGATGGAGCAGACAGATTCGCCCGAGGCAACAGTCAGGCGGAGGTGGTGGGCGTACAGGTCGAAGGTCGAGCACCCAGAGGATAACGAATTGATCGAGTATGGTGTGCCGTTCGTGAGGGTGTAGAGCCAGCCGGAGTCACAGGAGTATTCGTTCTCCCACCGCAAGAGGAGGCCGGATGGCGCGACGTCGCTTCCCTGCCGTTCTCCACGGTTCCCTCAATGCTCACCTCGTTTCAACGGCGGCGGCAGGGTTTAAGGTAAGCTTCGCACTAACCTAATCTTCCACCTGCTCATGCTTACAATCAGTATGACAGCTAATGAAAATCATGCTTACAATTAGTCTCCGAGTATTATGCCAATCACCCTAAAATAGCTCTGGACCTTTGGGTCAAAGTTGTGACACAGTGTACAAATAAGGAAAAATAGATTGGTGCTTCTTTCAGAAAAGAGTACTCCCTAGAAAACTACCAATATAAGCTACTAGTATTTGGTTAGAGGATTTGCTGCCGAGAAAGATCCGTCCACAGAGAGTGCCACACATCCCACTGGTGGTGGTAGATGCCAATGCATGCATGCAGCATGGTTGGTGTCGGTAATTTTTACTTGGCACACCTTGCACTCTGCATATATGTCGGTTCCATACGTACATTTGTGCAGTTCCACCAAAATGCAGCTGAATAACCCTGTTTGCACAGATGATGAAAAAGCGTGATTACATTATAGTGGCACTAGTTGATGAAACACACAAAATAAATAGAAGAAAATATTGCGATAGTATCATAGTATGCCATGCTGCGAGGGCGAGATGGGCCCTGTGACGCCTCATACGGTATGCCTCATACTGGACATCGTCCCAAGTCTCCCAGATTCACCTTCTGCCAGTGATGAACATCAGTGTACAACGGTAGTACAAGGAGGCGCCTTGAGACATTCAAATCTCTATTTTTGTACATATCAACTAAAATTAAGCACCCCAGTTTGCAGAAATGCTTAAACATTAACAATGGGACTAGTTGATGAAACATACATTAACAAAGAGAAGCACTTTCTTTATCTACATTGGAAATGAAATGATAGAGATGACACTCGCTCTATTTTAGATTTATTATTACTTCATTTTATCAGTGACACTAGGGTCGAGCAGGTGGCAAACGAGGTGTACCATGCGTCGCAAGGATGGAGGCCGGGGGTTCTTAGACTAGGATGCTGAAGCTGGCTCTTTCAGTCACCAACATGGATGATTCAATTCATGGGACCTTTTGGTGCAGTTCACCTAAAATGAAGCAATGTCCCATGAGCTAGCAGCTTCTTCTTCAAAAAAATTTAAGAAAAGGGCTCCAGCCCCGGTTCCATTTCCATCAGAAAACGAAACCCACAGAGCTTCTTCTTCATTAATTGCAATAAAATTGAGCAACATCAAGGTTGGTTGTGAAGCTCCTAGAATGCTCAACTATAATTTGGATATCATTTGTGCAATTCAACTAAGATCGAGCGTGAAATGTATATCTCTGTTTGCACAAAAAAGGTGGAAAGGAGGGTGACTAACAAGTGATGAAACATGCATCAAATGAAAAGAAGCATATTCCTTATCTGAATGGCAATCCTACAAGGACAGTAGCAATTTCTAAAGTAGTGGCATTGCTAGATATTAGTGTAGGCATTAGGATTAACTATGACAACCGTTAAATACGACATTACTTTGGGCACGGGAGAGTAGGCGGACCAGGACAGTTTCATTTCTAACGAAAAGAACCAACTTATCTTAATGGGAAATTTTAGCAGGACATGTAAAGAAGTGTCATTGATTCATATTACTTGAGGCACTACATTGAAAACAACATTGGTTTACGTTTCCTTACTTTTAACAGTGCGACTGCTACAATTTACTAGTGGCATTACATAAGAGTGGCTCGGGGCAACAAACATCAGAACAGGATATCTGGGTTGGTCCCATTTTTGTTCGGTATAGCCACCTTATACTGTGTGAGGCTAGCAAATCTAGTGCTGGACTTACTCTGTTGACTTGTCCCCCAGTCCCCACTTTCTTTCCTTTTTCAACTAATAGATCGGGTTTATATTGAGTTTGTACAGTGTTTCCCTTTATTTCCCTATTAGACCTAGAGACCAGTTGGATAGCCAGTCTCTGCTACTTTTCGCCCCCATTATTTCCTCTTTCGATCAAGTCCTAGATTCAGGTAACAAATCCTCCCCCACCCCCCACCCCCTTTCTTCCTTGTTTGAACCAAGTAGTACTAGATTCGAGTGCATGAACTAGTTTTACCTCTTAAACATAAAAAAATAGGTGGTTTTCGAACAGCCGATCGATCCTATCTACGAGGGGGCCTGAGAAATAGTAAAAGATACAAATGCAGCGACGTCAGGAGCTCGGGAAGTAGAGCAAGGCCAGTTTCGAAGGAAGTTATACCTGATGGTCGCCGGGATGTCGCTAGGTGGGCGGTTGGAGGCCAGATCTGCCCACACTACGGCAGTGAGGAAGAAGGGGTCGGAGGCCCTCCCTCGCCAGCGGTGCTTGGGAGAGAACGGCAAGGCAGGCTGATCGGGATGCGCCCAGCAGTGGGTAAGATCCGTCGCCGAGGACGACCGCGTGAATGTTGCACCTTCTCACCTTCCCCGGCGGAGAGGATCCGGCTGGATCTGTGACCAGCGGTGAGCAGAGAGAGAGAGAGAGAGAGAGAGAGAGAGAGAGAGAGAGAGAGAGAGAGAGGCCATCGCTGTCGTGTTTAGATCTGGAGAGGCCGAGACAGTGTGATGAGAGCAACACTAGCAATCAAGCGCGGAGGCTCCTGCCTATATAGTGGAGTAGTACTAGTTTTCTTTTGTCTACCGGAGTCGGCTTGACCTCGTCAATGACTGTCGAGAAGTCTTCATGCACGTGGCCCGGAGGCGCAGTTGTCGTCATTTTGATCTGAAGCGCCGGATTATAACATATAACACGAAAAAATGCCACATGACAAGAAATCATAACCTCACTGCCCAAAGGAGACAACATGAATCCCGACGGACAAACTAGACGAGGAACAAAGCTCAAATTAAAGATAAACTTGTAGAAAAGGGGTCCATCGATAGATGTCCTAATTAACATAGCCAGCTTAACCTAGATGGCAGCCGAGTAGTCACTGTTCGTGCATGTGCCCCCAATGAATAGCCCAACTCAGTTGTCGCTGTTTAACCCTCGCAGTGATCCGAAGCACATGACACCTAATTTTGCAAGATGACAAGAAACCTTTTTTTAGATTTATCACCACAACTACAACCATGTACAACACAGCCTGCACGATATCTAGACGATAGCCAATCCAAGCGTGTCTGCTGAAGTCTGGTCACATGCATGGACGAACTGATCTTCCATGTCTTACAAGGATCGTCCTGGCACCAACATAGTACAACACTTCTCTAGTACTATCGCTCGTCTCCCTCTTCTCTTAAGTCACCCGACTTGCGGGGCCGGGGAGTGTGCCTATGGTCAGTTCTCAATTGCCGTCCCAATGAGTGTTCCATTCGGAGAGCAGTGTGCCAGACCGACCGACCGTCTGGGGTGCGACGCGAACGCGACGGGCATGCTGTATACTCCGTACATGTGTACCGCAATTTTCTAGACGCTTTGCTCCATGGCGCGGGTGCAATCCATGGATACAAAATTAGTATACTGTATACTATTTAATAGTCGAGGGCGGGGCTTTTCCTGCGCGGTAGGCGGGGCCTAGTCGGTTCGACAGAGACGCGAGAAGACGAGGGAGTAGGCTGCTGCAAACGTAGGGTTGTGTGATTTGACAGCAAGTTACTGCTGGACAGGTGGGGCCCCGTGATTTGACTTGCCATTATCATTTTAACTGCGGCGCTACGACTGGCGTGAGTCTCCCGATTCCTGACCACCTCCATACAGGTGCCTCTCCCAATGCTCCACCCTGTAGTAGAGGCTGGCTCTTGCATGAGAGCCGACTTCTCCACTTTTTCCTTGCCTCTCTTTCCTCCACATATGCAAAAATGACATGTAAAGCGCACTATTGTACTTACTTGCTTGAGGTTGGAAAAAGTGGTAGGCATAAGCGAGGCGGTTGGCCTTCGCCTAGTGAATAGGCGGTGCCTAAGCGCCCTAGGCGCGGCCTAGGCGGTAATATAGTTTTTACTCGTAGTGTATTTGTGATTATTTTGGGTGTTGATATTAGTTTAGGGCATATAAATAAGTTAACTACCATCTACTACCATTGGAATATAACCCGTTTGGCATATTAGTGCAGTATGTGGCATGATTTCTTGCTTGCGTAGGCAATTCCTTGCTTACCCTGCCTAGACCTCCATTTATGCCCTAGGCGAGGCGTTTGGCCATTGCCTAGCACCTAGGTGTGCCTAAGCGCCTCCTAGGCACTGCCTTTTCCAACAGAGCTTGCTCCTACAGGTGCTTAAGCTTGCCACATAGGCATAAAGTCTGATGTGCCAAGTTAATCAAGAAGAGAGAGACTAATTTGGTGACCCAAGGAAGAAACGGTGCTAAACGCGTGTACCTAGGTGAAAAGACAATTTTGAGTCTATAGCTAATTAAATGAAGCAAACTTAGCAACACCATTTCATTGGAAGAGGTCACTCCTTGGCAAATGCAATAAATACTAGTACTCCTTGTGCCCCATAATATAAGAATGTTTTTGGCACTACACTAGTGTTAAAAACGTTCTTATATTATGGGACGGAGGGAGTACGAGGAAAGAGATAGAGAGAAGTAAAAAAATACACTTATAGCCAACCTTATAGCCAAAACCTTGTTGTAGTATGAGTGACTAAGTGATGACTATGTATGACATGCCAACATTAGATAGCCTAACGCACCGTGTTAAATCTCCAAGGGCGCGGCCGCACGAGTGACGCGACGGTCGTGGTAGGCGCGACCATGATATGGGCTGCTGGCAGCCCTTGGATCTGAGATCAAACGGTCGCATGCTAAGTTGCTGAAAATTTGCAGAATAACCCTCCAGGATAGGATATTCACCCATAGGTCTAGAATCACGCCATCCAACCGTTCGATCTCAGAACCAAGGGCTCTCGGAAGCCCGTATCATGGGAGAATGGAAAGCCACTACCCTTCCGTTCGCACGCTGGCAATTCGCTCCTACTCGTCCCCGCACGTCCTTCAATACTACGGTGGTTCACTCCTAGTCGTCCCGTCCATTCACATTACGGCAGTTCCACTAATCCTAACCCTCCTCCCAAATCCATGGCGTCCCAAATCTCCCCGATCGGCGGTGAGTACAAGGTTAGAACCATCACCGGTGATGAGTTCGACATCATCTACACCCATTCTTCCGCGACGGTGAAAGGATGCCTTTCTCGCTTCAGACGCATGTTTGAAGACTCAGATGATGAGTGGGTCGTTGGGCAAGATGTTGAGTACACCACAGTCCCGGGAGGAGAGAAGGATCTAAAGGACGAAGAGAGGAAAAAGCCTGCCGTGATCCAGGTTTGCGTGCATGACTTATGCTTGGTCTACCACATATGCCATGCCAACGTTGAGTGCCAGGATTTGAAGGACTTCCTCGAGAGCAACCTAGTCAAATTCGTTACTGTAGACTTTGGTAACGACAAAGAAGTCCTGCGTCGGATAGGCCTCGTTGTAGGCAACACCTTCGACCTCCAAAAGAATCAGCTGGTGTGCTCTCGTCAGCATTCAATGCTAACCTTGGCAGGAGCCATGGTTCATCCTTCGTACGGTAAACTGGAGAAACCTTCATACATGTTTCATCGTCATGCATGGCAGCGGAATGTACTAGATATAGACCACATCCACTACGCTGCAATGGATGGCTACCTTTGCTTCAATATCTACAAGGGTTGGATGAAGAGCAATAGCCAAGTGTGCAGTTCAAGCAAACAAGTATCGGCCAAGAGGAAGAGGGACAAGGACGAAGTCGAGGACATGGACGAGGACTCCGAGTAAGGTGGCAGTGCCGTTGCTCATGGTGGTTCTAATGCAGTGTCTACCGGAATAGTTGCAAAGTTTAATTTCAGGTGTGCTTAATTTAATTTGAGGGGTGTGTTGTGCTGAGCCCCCAGCAGAACTATGTTATGTTTCTTCTCATTACTTTAACTCTTCAGTACGTACATACTAGTATTTCTTACATTTCATCTTTTAGTTGGTATAGTACTACCACTCGTTTCTTCACATTATATATGTACAATATATATGGCCAACATCATATAGCCAGCAGTTTAGTTGTCAAAGAATTTCACGGAGCTTAATTTTGTCAAAGAATTCCAGGATGCTTAGTTTTATTTGAGGAGTGGGTTGTGCTGGACACCATTATTGTGACTAGCCTTTTTAATAGTACTATATGCATAATTTGGCGACGAGCTCTCTCTATATGTACCACCTTTTTTTAATTTCAAGTTTTGCTCCATGGCGCAATCCATCGATACTACTGCTGTACAAAAGTATACATTTTTTTTAAAATGCTAGAGGGCGGGGCAGTCTAGCTTGGTCGGTTTCATGAGAGGCGAGGGCCTTTGTGATTTGATGGCTCATTACTGCTGGAAGGCGGGGCCTTGTGATTTGACTGCTCGTATAAATGCAGCGACGACCTGATCGAGGAGGAGCAAAGAACCGTGCGGTATACTCAAGTTTTCCACTGGAGTAGTACTGCGACGAAGGAGCACAAAACACGGCAGCCCAGTGCCATATGGCAATAAAAAATGATCTAATTTGCTAGTCATATCATTAGCATTGTTCTATTCATTCCCTCAAAAAAACCATTGTTCTATTCATGCCTCGCAGAGAACGTGATATGTGCGGCGAAACACTCGAAGCAAAAGATGAAACACAGGAGCAAAAGAAGAAGGAAGATTATCACCCCAAATGATCTAATTCACCGCGGAGTCGTAACTGCTTCTTCATTGCCTCCACGACCTCCATCTCCTTGCGCGTCTCCTCCGCCATCTTCTTCATTCTGTCCATGACACGGGATTTCTCGATGCGAGCCTTCATCATCTGTTCCATGGCCACATTACGTACCTTGACAGCAGTCGGGTGCTCGATGCGGAGCTTCGCCAACTCCTCCTTCTGTTCCATGACGAGGGCCTGCAGCATCTTCATCGAGGAACCACTATTCTCATGCAGCTTCTTCCAGCCGGCGTTCTTCTCCTTCAACAGGTCGATCTCGTGGCAGAGCTTTGCCTTGTCCTCCTGAAGTCGCAGGATTTCACCGGTCGCCTTCTTCTCCGAGGCAATGCTCTTCTTCAGCAGCATCACCAAGCCGGCGGTCAACTCCCCCTGCTGATTGAGCTCAGCGGGCATGTCGTCGAGGCTCTCCTTCAGCAACTCCATCAAGCCTTGGATGAACTCCTTCTGCTTATTGAGGTGCTTATTGAGCTGATCGGACATGCCGTCGAGGGATAACGACTCCAGCTCCGCCGGCTCGGCATGTTCGCCTCCGCGGCTAGGGCGCTCCTGGGAGCCATCGCCTGCCCGTGAGAGATCTTTCGAGGTCTCTGCGTGGCGGTGAGCCCTCTCTTTTTTCCGCAGCCTTGGTTGCCGCTCCCTTGTTATGAGTAGTTCTCGACCTATAGCTCTGCTCACCGGCCATGGCAACGACGGACAAAGAAGAAGCACTTATGAGGAGGAAAGGTAGAGTAATTTTCGGTTAGGTAGTTCCCCTTTTTATAACCTAAGTACTAGCACTAGTACTAATACCTGCATAGTGGGAATACGTTCAGGTTTGGTACTTACTAGTAGGTGAGAGCAGGCTTTCAAATGTGATGGGAACAAGGTAAAGATTAGTTGATGGTTTTGGTTTCGAGGCCCGAAACGGCTCCCGATGAGTTTAGCGGAACATAAATTTCAAGTACTACACTGCTCAAATGCGTAAATATTATGTTACTATCAAAAATTGGCACAAAATATGAAGGAGACCAATGGAAGTACTATTAGCAACCCACGATTTAACTACTCGCATGCGCGCAGTGGAGTAATAATGTCTTTTTTCCGCCCTCACGTCCACTCAATTTGCATGCGCTGTATTAATTGACCATCAATGAAGTGAACGACTTTACACGCGTCAAATTATCACATGGGGTGGATCTTGGTACAAAATTGCGTCCGCCCGTGTACCCGCGTGTGCATACGAGGGAATGAGTGCGTGCATGGCGTGCGTGCACATCTTCACTTCGTGCATGTACCGCCAGTATGGCTTAGGGAGGACGAGTACATTCTTCTGGAACCAGCAGCACATCACTATGATCAATCCATGCAAGGAGGTCGCGACAACGCCTCCACATGTGCCACGTGGCTTCATGAACTGTAAGAGAGACACTGTGTAGCGTGCCATTGGTATTCTAATTTACGTGTTTTGCACATACTCGAAGTACTAGTAAGGTACACATGCATTGCACGCATCAGAATTTGCAACCAAATTATGAATAAATACCACACTATAGCATGTAAGCCCTGAGTCATATATGCCTAATGTAGCCCTTTGTTTAATTCTTATAGTTCATCTCATTCAAAATCAATTAGTTTTTATAAAAAAAGCTAAGAACGCGGGAATAGGAAAAACATGGGAGTGAATGTCGTCTTGAATCCTACAGGATTGTACGAGTGTTTGATTGTGCATAGAAAAAACGTAGAATTCTTTCAAAGAGGTTTGAGTGGATGGGATGTTTCCTATGAAATCTAGTGCAAATGAATCATATGGAAAAATTCCTATGGTTTACAATCCTATGAATCAAACAACCAAGATAGGAAAAATTCCTAATGATTAGAATCCTCCAAAATTCCTTTGAGAATCCTTTGAATCAAAGAAGCCCTTAATCTATTTTATGATTCATGGAATTGTGCGTTGTAAAGCATAAAGTAAAAAACAAATAATGGCAATTCAACTAGAAAAAAAGTTTGGGCAGTTATGATACGGAAGATTCTAGAACAAAAGAGAACCACTGTTGTTTTGAGGTTTGTGCATTATGCTTAAGTTCAACCATGGAGTCTGCTAGATTGTACATGTGGCAAAATCCGGTGGGGGCTAGAAGATGGTGAGAGGGGCTGAGTGGAGGGAGACTATGAAGGAATGCACAAGTGTGAGATCGGTATTTAGAGAGAGGGGGCAAACATGTGCGCTGCTGCACGCAGTGGCGGAGCCATGAAAAATAAATGAGCTAGGGGGGCAAGCATTGCTAATCCTTTACGAGGAGGGTCAATTCATGAACTTAAACCATTTATAGCGGCAATTGTCTAATGATCACAATCATATTAGCCTCGATATATAGTGATGTTAGGGAGGGGCAGGGCCCTTACTGCCCCCTGTCTTTGCCATTGTGCACGCGCCTGAGAGATGAAGCGGAAGGCATGGATGATGAGAGGGGGACGTTGGATATATAATTAATGTGGGTGTATTAGCTATATATGTTAATCCTATATAGAGAGGTATAGATTGATCAATGTGGACATGGGAAAGAGGGTGAGACCTCACTGGATATATCGATTGATCGGTTTGTGTGAAAAACTACGAAAGACCTAGCTATATACACACATACATAAAGGAACATCGATCGTTGCGCATGCACGCGTGAGAGATAAAGAATGCCCGATATGATGGAGAGGGGGATGTGTGTGGGTGGGTGCCTTCATGGGAGACCGACCTGAAGAAAAAGATTGCATGCGTGCGATGGATAATGCCGACTGGTAGTGTGTGTGCATGCATGCACGAGAGAAAGTTAGTGGTACAATTATAAAGAGAAGACTACTGTGTGGGTGTAAAAGAATAGGTGAGGTCATAATCAATGTAAAGTTGAATTCAAATATTTGAATAAGAGATCCTGATGTTTGCAACCCATGCATTGTAACGCCCTGAGCCCGATGCTCCAGAAGACTTCCAGATATTCCGAGTTTCGCCGTGCGATGTATTTGTTTGTTGCATTGCATCATGTCATCATGCCATCATGTCATTTAGTTTTGCAACTCACCTAAATAAATTGCATAGATCGTTGATCTATTTAACTCGAGGGATATTCACATGGTGATTTCTCTTTATAACATATCCTCCAATATTAGGGAGCTATAATAAAATTATTCCATTTTTTGGAATTAACCATAACCCCCTTGCAAAATATCCCGTGCCGTTGTTATCTCAATTCTTGTTCTCCAACCTTGCCGTAATTATTTCGTCATTTTCCGGAGCTCCACCAAAAATTCTCAACATTTTTGGACACTTCTAAATCCTAGTCCTTGTTCAAACCATTTGAATTAAATTCAAATGACTTTGAATTTAATTCTTGCAATCTTGCCCACACCATTTTTCTTGGAACAAGCGCATTTTTTTGAGTCCGGGAAAATTATCCCCATGCGCAAATCTTTCCCCTAACCTCTCTTTCTTTTCTTTCTTTTCTCTGTTATGTTTTATTTTTCATTAGCGAGAGAAGAGAGCCCAGCAGCCTAGTTTTGGCCCAATGACCAGGCCAGCCTTCCTAACCTCCGCAGCCCAGCCGCGCCTCAGCTCTAACCCTAGCCCGATCCCCTCGATCCATCTCTCTCCCTCTCGTTCCCTGCCCGCCGCTACACACCGCATCGCCAGGGAGAGCCATCTCTCGATCCGCTCCCTTCTCTCGATCCCCATCTCCCTCTCGCCTCTCACCTCGCGCACGCCCGCAACCAGCGTGAGGAAGCCGCGCCCCTTCGCTCGACCGCTCCTCCCTCCTCGCGCGATCCCCTCTCCCTTTCCCCTCGCCGCCTCCTCCCTCCGTTCGTCCTCAACCACAGGAGCCACACCGTCACGGCGCCCGCCTTCTCCTATCGTGCCCGTCGCCCGCCGCGGCGCCCTGCGTCACCCCCTGCCCCGCGCTGCACCTCCTCCTCTGCGCCACAACCTCGTTAGCGCCGGATCCGTCTCCCATGACCGCGTTGCCGGCCTCCCAACACCGCATCGAGCGTGCGACCCCGCGTCCCCGTCGGCTCCCGTCGCCCCTGCCTCGACGCCTGCTTCGCCTCCCCGTGCTCCAGTCATGCTGTCTTCTGGAGTTCCAAGTCCACCCTCTCCGTTGTTCGTCCCAAGATCAGGCGAGGTCACGGCCGGACCTGACCCCGGTGTCCCGTCCCCGTCGGAGTTGACCTCCATCACAGGCCACCCGCCAAGCCGCAGGAGCAGTGCCGCTGTTGCCTTGCTTCTGCATCATTCGCCAAGTCCCGCTGGAGGCCATGCGCAAGCCCGCGTTGACCCCATCGGCGTGGATCCCATTCGCCAGAAGCCGCATGAAACTCGTCGCTCGAGTCCCAGCGGCCTCGTTCGCCTCCTCGCTGCTGCCTTCGAGCGCCATCGATGCATCTCTGTGTGGAACCTGCCAAGTACCCCTTCGGATATGCCAAGTTCAACTACATGGATACGACAAGTTCCTCTCTGGACATGTACGACTACCGTTGCCAAGATCGCGAGTACCTCTACCGTCGCCGTGAACGACTACTTCCACTACGACCCGTGTACCACTACCGTCGCCCCGAAGACGTTGGATTCGTCAAGTACCTCTCCAAAACGAACGAGTACAACTACTTTCACTACGACCGCTGCGAGAACGACTACTTCCACTACCGTCGACATGTACGACTACGAAACGTGAACGACTACCGTCGCCGAGACCGCAAGTACCACGACAACCCCGAAGGGATTCGAATCCGTCAAGTTCATCTACGAAACGAGTACCACTACTTCCCTCGACGACTCAAACCGCTCCGAAGATGCACGCTTCGAAGGTATAACACCGAGACGATGTCCGTGGACCGAATGCATTTGTTGTATGAGATGCACCCTATGTTTGGACCGTGTCCGAATTGTTCCTTGCACGTTCGCCATAAGCCATGCCACCATTATGTGGGACACCCGGAATCCGGGATCACCCCATGATCCGTGCACGCATCCGCACGCCTCCTTTTGCACCGGTATCTCCGTGAGCTACCGGAACCGATATGTTGCCGTGGCATCATTTTCGGATATGTTGCCGTGGCACCATTTTTGTTTCGCCGCCGTGGCACCCTTTTCGTTCCGCCACGGTGACCAAATGCTCCTTATCATGCTCATGTCAACATTTTCATAAAAATTGCATAAAACTTGCATATGTCATCCGCATCATGATAATAACAATTAAAATGTTTAAAATTGTTGTTTGCTTTAATTGCTAAATGACATATGGGGATTTTCCGGAATTGTTGTTTGTTGTTCCGGCCTCGCTTAAACTTGCCTAGATAGATAGCTTAATTATGCTTCACCCTTTGCCATGTTTAACAACATTTAATATTGATGAGTAGCATAACCGAGAGAGAACTAAATAATTGATGTGGTGTTTTGTCAATATGCAACTCGTTGCATATTGAGCTCCACTTAACTTGTAGTATTGTTTGTTGCACTTTGCCATGCCATGCCTCATTAAACCGGACATGCATCATACTTGATTGTGCTTCATGCCATGTTTATGTGAAGGTTGTTTACTATGTTGTTTGTTTCTTTCCGGGTTGCTTCTCTCGTTAGCTTCGGTTTCGTTCCGGAGTTGTGAGGATCCATTCGACTTCATCCGTTTGTCTTCTTCATGGACTCGTTCTTCTTCCTAGCGGGATCTCAGGCAAGATGACCATACCCTCGAAATCACTTCTATCTTTGCTTGCTAGATGCTCGCTCTTTTGCTATGCCTATGCTATGATGCCTACCACTTGCTATATCATGCCTCCCATGTTGCCATGTCAAGCCTCTAACCATCCTTTCCTAGCAAACCGTTGTTTGGCTATGTTACCGCTTTGCTCAGCCCCTCTTATAGCGTTGTTAGTTGCAGGTGAAGATGAAGTTTGTTCCTTGTTGGAACATGGAGATGTTGTTCCTTGTTGGAACATGTTTACTTGTTGGGATATCACAATATCTCTTATTTAATTAATGCACCTATATACTTGGTAAAGGGTGGAAGGCTCGGCCTTATGCCTGGTGTTTTGTTCCACTCTTGCCGCCCTAGTTTCCGTCATACCGGCGTTATGTTCCCGGATTTTGCGTTCCTTACGCGGTCGGGTGATTTATGGGACCCCCTTGACAGTTCGCTTTGAATAAAACTCCTCCAGCAAGGCCCAACCTTGGTTTTACCATTTTCCTACCTAAGCCTTTTTCCCTTGGGTTCTGCAGACTCAAGGGTCATCTTTATTTTACCCCCCCGGGCCAGTGCTCCTCCGGGTGCTGGTCCAAACCGAGCGATGTCCGGCGCCCCCTGGGCAACCAGGGTCTATGCCAACCCGTCGTCTTGCTCATCCGGTGTGCCCTGAGAACGAGATATGTGCAGCTCCTATCGGGATTTGTCGGCACATCGGGCGGCTTTGCTGGTCTTGTTTTACCATTGTCGAAATGTCTTGTAAACCAGGATTCCGAGACTGATCGGGTCTTCCTGGGAGAAGGTCAATTCCTTCGTTGATCGCGAGAGCTTGTCATGGGCTAAGTTGGGACACCCCTGCAGGGTATAAACTTTTGAGAGCCGTGCCCGCGGTTATGTGGTAGATGGGAATTTGTTAATGTCCGGTTGTAGATAACTTGACACCAGATCCGAATTAAAACGCATCAACCGCGTGTGTAACCGTGATGGTCTCTTCTTGGCAGAGTCCGGGAAGTGAACACGGTGTTGGAGTTATGTTTGGCGTAAGTAGTTTCAGGATCACTTCTTGATCGCTACTAGCTTCACGACCGTGCCTTGCTTCTCTTCTCGCTCTCTTTTGCGACTGTAGCCACCACATATGCTAGTCGCTTGCTGCAGCTCCACCTCATTACTACATCCTTCCTATAAGCTTAAATAGTCTTGATCTCGCGGGTGTGAGATTGCGGAGTCCTCGTGACTCATAGATACTTCCAAAACCAGTTTGCAGGTGCCGATGAAACCGTGCAGGTGACGCATCCGAGCTCAAGGAGGAGCTCGATGAAGATCTTGTTCATTGTGTTGTTTCATTTTAGTTGATCAGTAGTGGAGCCCAGTTGGGACGATCGGGGATCTGTGTAGCATTTGGGGTAGTCTTCTTTTATTTTGGTTCCGTAGTCGGACCTTGATTGTATCTGTATGATGTAATGCTTTACTCATGTATTGTGTGAAGTGGCAATTGTAAGCCAACTATGTATCTCTTTCCCTTATGTAATACATGGGTTGTGTGAAGATTACCTCACTTGTGACATTGCTTTCAATGTGGTTATGCCTCTAAGTCGTGCTTCGACACGTGGGAGATATAGCCGCATCGAGGGCGTTACATGAATGCATGAATATAACGGAGATCTGCGCGGTGTGGTTTGGAAACGAGCATGTTGTAATGTATACACATTGAACAAGGTCAGACTGATTTGAATTTGAGATACCGATAGCAGACATCATTTGGCCACGTCGCATCCGTGCATGGACACACTATTCTAATTGGAGATGATGGGCGGCTTTCGCATCACATATCTATATCTATACCCCTATATATATTATATTTATTTTTTTTATATTGTGTGCGGGTAACTTTAACTTTGAAAGATGGTCGTTGGATGAGGCGAATCCGATGGTCCAAAGATGGCAAATTTGAGCACTACTGGCCGTTGGGTATCATCTAGATTCCACCAGATTTCGCCACATGTATAATCTAGAAGACTCCATGGTTGAACTTAAGCATAATGCACAAACATCAAAACACAAGCACTTCTTATTTGTTCTAGAATCTTCCGTATCAGAATTGCCCAAATGTTTTTCTACATGATTTTCCATTATTTGTTTTTACTTTATGTCTTACAACGCACAATTCCATGAATCTTAAAATAGATTAGCTTTCTTATAAAAACTAGATGATTTTGAATGAAACGAACTATAAGATTAAACGAACATCTACATCATGCATATATGACTCAAAGCTTGCATGCTATAATGTGGTATTTATTCATAATTTGGTTGCCAAATCTCATGCATGCAATGCACGTGTACCTTACTCTAGTCTAAATGGTGTTTGTGTGTGTTGTGCGTGTTGAGGTGCAAATTGTCTTTTTTTGGGTACACGTTAAGCTTGTTCTTCCGAAATTTCAAGCCGCGCCTTGTTATGCCAAAAATTCAAGCTAGCGTCTCTGTCTATCATGCTACGAAACTCCCGCCTCTTCAACCCGCGCCTTGTTAGCCCGAAATATTTAAGATATATCTTTGTCTCGTTGTTCTCCGACAACTCCCTCCATTTCAACCTGCGCCTTGCTATTCCGAAATTACAAAGCGCGTGAAAACTCCCACCTCCTGTGAAATCTCGACACGCGAAATGCCCGTGGTACCCCTGAACTGAAAGAACCGCCTCAAATCGGTGGGGGTACTTTCATAACTTACCCCACATTTCGGACAAGCGCGTCTCTAAGCCATGGTTCCCCACTGCCATCCCATCCGCCCACCCATTCGTACACCGAGGCTGCGAAAACCCGTGATGAAACCCCACACCCTGCTCCGTCCGCTACCCAGCCGGAGCCTCTTCCCTGACGACGTCGTCCACAGCAACACCTCGATATCCCTCATCCACCGTATCGGATGAGGATCCGTCGTCGATCTCATCGTCCTGCCGGTTCAGCCACCCCATCCTCCACCTCCAAGGAGCTGCCCCGATGTTCCCCTCGTCTTTCGCGCCACCTCCATTCCCACACCGCCGTCTTCACCTGCACCACCGGAAGAGCATCATCATCATTGTTTCCTCGGATGAAGTTGCGGCCTAATCAGTGCCACCAAAGAGGTTGTACACTAATCGCCGCATTTTCTTCTTGATTCGATCTCACGGTGCTGCCGGCGCTCGGTCCCGAGCCGACACGGCGCGGCTCCATCCATGGCGGCGTCGCCGGCCACTTCCTCCACGATGTCGCTCCCTCGGCAGCGACATCCACATCAGTAGGAGCTGCTGCTGCTCTACTCTTGCACTTGCTCCCCTGCCTGGTCTGATCTTGCTATTGCTCTTGCTCGTGCTGCTGCTCTCGGTCTTGATCTTGCTTGCGATGCTGCTCCGATTTAGCTACACTTCAGTCGACTGAATCGACTTTTGGGTCAGTCAATTTTCAGGGGGTGGGGGGGGGCTCGCCGGGGTGAAGGAAGAACCAGCCGCAGCGGGGAGGGGGGCTCGCTGGAAAGGTACCCCACTATCTATCTTAGGGTTCAGGATGGGGGTGGTGGTCGTCGGCGGTGGTGGGGCGGTGGCGGGCCGGTGGCGTGGGGATCGCTGGAGAAAAAGCTCGGCATGGGGGGCCTGGAGGGATGGCCGGGGCGGCGGCGGACCAGCGGTGGGGAGTGTTTTTGGGGCGGGCGGGGCGGCGCATCGCCGGCCGCGGGCGGCGGGGGGCTGCTGTTTGGCCGGTGGTGGCTGGCGGCTCAGGGGGGCTGCTGTTTGGCCGGTGGTGGCTGGCGGCTCAGGGGGGTGGAGGTTGAAGATGAACCTCAGGCCCTTGATTTCGTATCCAACGGCTGAAAAATCTATTGACCAGAGATGAAAAGTCATTCGACCGACGTGTAGCCTCACCTTGCTAGTGCGTTCAGTTTCGACAGCAAAATTCAGTTTCGACAGTTAAGTTCAGAGATGAGCGGCTGATGTATTTTACATCTAGCACTTTGTGGTTATGTATTTTATGTCATGTATTGGAGATGCTATTAGAATTCCACTCAGGTTAACGTTGTTCGTTGTCTCTCTTGTCCTGCTTCAGCCTCGGCATCGTACAACTCACCGGAGCTGCTCCAACGACGAAACCCTCCATCACAGCGGAGCAGTACCTCGGGCTCCATCTCCAAACGCCTAAGATCTTCCCCTCCTATGACAGCAAAGTCAGCTGGAGCATCCTCACCGGCCAACCCAATCACGCTGAGATCGACATGGCTTTGCCAAAGAGGTTGTATGTTGCATCTCTTTTTTACTCTACATGTTATATATATTGTCCACTGAGCACTCGTAGTAACAGGAAATACGATTATTTTATCCTACCATATGACAAGCAGTGAGGTACCAGGCAACTTAGCTATCCGTGATGGACTCTCTTGAACGCCATCATTATTTATCTCTGCGCGTTTGAGCTGTGCATTTGTCGATGGGCCTGGGAGTTGAGCTAGTATGGCAGTGGCATGGGTCCAAAGTAATAGAAGTAGCACAAAAACATTTTTTTAGTGTAGGATTTTCCTTGCTCAAGCCTGCCTACTAGAATCGCCAGTGCTTGAAAGGAAAAGTGAATGAAAAACATCGAAATTGGAAAGTTTCCTATGGTACTAATTTTCATGAATTTGGTGCAAAGGAATGGAGCAAAGGAAAACTGTAGGATTTGTTCCTTTAGTGTCTCCTTGAAAGAAAAACGTAGGAATTCTAATTTCCACTTCTCCTCCTTTTCATATTCCTATTCATCAAGCACAAGACTAAGAGATATTAGCATAATAGCATTATAACCGTACATTTTCTTGTGGTTTGACTTAATCTCACCATGCTTTTTTGCATCCTGTGATCTTCCAATTGTTGTGAATCAAACACCCAGATTTGCAGAAATCCTGTGTTTTTAAATTCTCTATTTTGCACGTGCATTCCTATCCTATTTCTGTCTATTTCCTATCCCTGGATTGTTAGAATCCTCAAATTCAAACAAGCCCTTACTCAATTACTTCTGTTACAGATATGTGTCAAAGAAAACCTTGTGTGGTTTGTCCTGCTCCTGCGGCGCTGTGTTCCACCCTAGCTCAGCTGCTCCAACGACGGAAGGGTTCACCACAGCAGGGATCCGCTCTCCAGACTGTCTTTCGCCGCCTCAGATCTTCTTCCCCGCCGCCGGCAGCCACGACAACTGCATTACCATCATCAAGTGAGCAGATGACCTTGAAGACTACACGGGTCCGCAAGAGAGGTCGCACTCTTCCGTGTCTGCTTACGTTATGCATCGCTTAATATGATGACATGCTACATTATCGTCATGTTCACCTTATTAGACTCCGAGTCAGGTCCAAACTAATGCTGAAACTTGAGTTTTTAAATGGTTGTGGGGTACATATTGGGGCAGCAATTAGTAATATCTGTCTACTATCTGGTTAATCTCTGGTGTCTACTATGAGTTTCATATTGGGTGCAAACATTAAAGGAGCCATTATCTGTATTTTTTAACTAAAGCTATTATCTACCTGCTATCATTGGTTTTGGGTCTATCCATAGTTTGCTACCATCACTCTGGATTTGTGCATGCACTCCTTACATAATCTCACTATGTTTTATTCCTATGCATGCCAGTTATTGTACACAATGGAACTGATCATGTAGAGCAAAAGAGACGAGCCTTGCGTGGCAATAAAATTTCATGCAGACGTCGTTCCATGGTGGGCGCAAAGGCAGCCCTCCCTCCACCCATTTCGGATCATAATCAAGAGGAAGATAACTGTTCTGAGGGGGATTCAGAAGGAGAAGACCACTCCTATTTACCCCATGAGGTCTTCTCTCTAACTTGGCATGCTGATGTTGGTAGTATCATGCATATGGTGCCTTGCATTGCTTATTGTATACATTAAAGAGGTCATATGCTTAGTTTAGACATGCTTTGTGTCAATGCAATCTGTTTAGTTTCTTTATCGTATATGTGAATCATGCAATGCCATCTTGTCTAGCCAGGCATCATATATGTGAATTTTGCAATGCCACCCTGGTTAGCCAGACATCTTATATGTGAATTATATCATGCCATCATTTTTTATTACGTGTTAAATTTGTCAACAATTTTAGTACATTCAATTGCTCTTCCTGCGCATCAGCCATTCGGCATGGTCATTGAAAAATCTGGAGTGGAAACAAGGTCTTCAGAGCAGACAATGCTATCTGACGAAGCGCATGTCTTGCTGGTTACCGATAGCTCCTCGGAGGAGGATTCAGAGACAGATGACCAGTCATATCCCCCCCCCCCCCCGAGGTGCATGCCCTAACTTGGCAGTGTTATGTTGCTCATATCGTGCGTATGGTATCTTGCATTGTTATGTCATTTGCTTAGTTTAGACATGCTTTGTGTGAATGCCACCTGTTTAGTGTCTAATTACCATATATGTGAATTAGGCAATGCCATCTTGTTGCAAGACATTATATATGTGAATTATGCAATGTTATCTTGTTGCAAGGCATTATGTATGTGAATTATGCAATGCCATGTTGTTTAGGCAAGTGTCATATATGTGAATTATATCATGTCGTCCTTTTTTGTATTTCTCATTGCTTTTGTCGACAATGTTTGTATATTCAACTGCTCTTCCTGTGCATCAGCCATTTGAATTGGTGATGGAGAAATCTGGAGTGAAAACAAGGTCTTCAGAGCAGACAATGCTACCTGCTGAAGCAGATATCTTGCTGGTTACAGATAGCTCTTCAGAGGAGGATTCAGAGGCAGATGACCAGTCCTATTATCCCCCTGAGGTGTATGCTCAAACTTGGCAAGGTTATATTACTCATATAATGCATATGTTGTATTGCAATGCTTAGTTTTTACATCATATACACAATATTGAATGCCATCTCCTTAGTTGACACATCATATATGCGATTGCCCTCTGCTCACTTCCTTAGTATATAAATCATATATTTGAATTATGTCATGCCATGATGTTTACATAGACAGCATGTATCTGAATTATGGCATGCCAACCCATTTTCTAAAGACAAAATATAGTTATATCATCTCATCATGTTTACATAGTCATCATATTTTAAATTATGTCATTCTATCCGTGAATTATATCATGCCATCATGTTTCCATCGACGGCATGTTTGTGATTTATGGCATGCCAACCACTTTAATAGACACATTGTATAGTTATATCATGTCATCCTGTTTACATAGTCATCATATTTTGAAGTATGTCATTCTATCTTGTTTAGTTAGCCATCATACATGTGAAATTGTGTCATGCTATCATGTTTAATTAGCCATCATATATGTGAAATTATGTCCTGCTATTCTGTTTGCTTAGACAACATAAATGTGAATTATTTCATGCCATGTTTTCTTCCCTACTATCCATTGCACCTGTCTATCTTACAATGTCTGTACATTCAATTACTTTTCTTGTTTATCAGCCATTTCAATTGGAGGGAGTGATGGCAGTATCTATGGGAGTAAAAACACGGTCTTCAGAAAAGATTGTGCTACCTGTCGATGCAGATAGAACCACGATTGTACTTGCCCAAGAACCAGCCCCACCACACATAACCCACACTCATGCAGATTGTACCCCTACCCAGTTGGACAGAGAACTAGCTACACCCCTTCTAACCCCAACCCCAGCAGATAGACACCCAGTTCCCGTTGACACATCACCGTCTCCACCACAGAGCACCCAAACACGAGCAGTTAGTAAGGCAACTGCAGTGCCCAAATCACGAGGACCACCACTCCGAACCCGAAGTCTCGCTTAAAGCAGAAGAAGAATTGTTCTTAGGTCAGGTTCCGTAGCTATGGTTCATACTACTTTGCTCTTGCATCACTGTATTTACTGATACCGACTAATTTCAAATTTGGCAATTGAAACTCCAATGGCGCAACAGGTATGTTTTAAACCTGTTTCTTCAATGTGTTTGGCTGTTTGCTGTTGTAACTTGCTCTATGTTGATTTCAGTTTCAATTGAATAAACAGTTATGTTCTCATGCCATGCACATTACAAGTGTTGTTATTGATGTGTAGTTTCCCACACTTATATTCTGTCTATGCTGCTTTGTCTTAAATAGATATGATTCGAACTGTATCTATCTTGATTTGGCAACATAAACTAGAATGATATAGACCATACAGTGACCATACTACATAGATATATGTTTGTTTCCTGATGTTATCCTGTCCACCTTACTACTGAACTGATTTACCAAAATGAGTTTCATATACTACATTGTAAACCTGAGATGTGTTTGTTTGTTTCTCTTTTAGAACACGGATAAAATATTGGAGAAGAGTACGCTGTTATGCAATGGTAAAGGAAGTAATGCAGATAAGGTTCAAGATAGTGAGACATCCCTGTTGGTCTCCAAGAAAGCTGATAAAAACTATATTGAAGACACTGAGACAACCCCAAAGTTCTGTCTTGATGTAGTGTTCGAGTTACTGGCTACCACTGCTGGCACCAGCTCTTCGAACTCGTTGCCTGAATCAGTTCGGCTTCTTGAGTCTCAACTTCAAGTTGAAAGACATCGATCAGATGTTATGCGACAGGAAGCCGAAGGACCGAGGAAGTCCCTGCGGAATTCAGATGCATACTTTCTGGTGCAACAGCAAGCGCCGGAGGCCTTAAGCGCCAAACAAGAGAAAGTTAATAAGCTTGCTAAGCATCTTGCCATCATTATGGGTACCCAGGATATTATTTCTTGAGCTCTTCTGAAGTGGTTTCAGTTCTGGACTTGTTTTGCTACGGCGTTTATATGCTGCTGTGTTCCCTATATTTGCACTGGTGGCAAACTTTGATGCCCAGTGGATGTAATATGTATAATAGCCGTGATAGCCTAGTGTAAGTTGCTTGCTTATTTATTTCCTTGTTGTCTTGTTTATTTGTTTGCTTGTAGTCAGTGCAGTTCTTTTTCTGCGGTTTGCTAGTGGCTGCAATAACCTATTTTTTAAAACTAGGCCACAATAACCATGGGCTAATATTTACTCTAGTGACACTAGGCCTCCTATGGGTCGTAGAAACAGTGGGCCTTCTATAGGCCGTATAAACAGTGGGCCTTCTACGGGCCATAGAAACAGTGGGCCTTCTACGGGCCGTAGAAACAATGGTCCTTCTATGGGCCGTATCATCAATGGGCCTTATACGGGCCGTATGATCGATTGGCCAAACATGGGCCAAACAGACCGCATTCTGGCCGTAAACAGGCTAGAGTTGGAATCGTCCGTTCATGGGCCGACCATGACGGGCCATTGTTAACAGGCCGTATTTGATGACTCTATGAAAACGGCCCAACGTATTAACGGACCACAAATGGGCCGACTGTAACCACGGGCTGAATTTGGCCCACAAGCAGAAAATGACAGTAACGGGCCGTAAGTAAAAGAATGTTGGAAATGAGCCCAAGAATAAATGGGCTCTAAGAAGGCCGAAAGATAACATGGGCTGGAAACGGCCCAACAGAATAACGGGCCGTTAATGGGTATAAAGTGATACACTGTTCTTTACGGGCCAGTTTCACCACGGGCCGTTAATGGGTGTAAAGTGATACACTGTTCATTACGGGCCAGTTTCACCACGGGCCGTTAATAGGCCAAGAGTTACATAGGGCCTCATATGGGCCGAAAGACGGCATGGGTTATACATGGGCCAAAAGTGAAAACGGGCTGGAATCATATTGGATGGCCCAGATGACGCTACTGGGCCTAATTCGAATAGGGCGTAACGGGCATTGGGTTAGTGGGTTGTAAATGGGCTATATGCGAACAGGCCGTTAACAGGCTTTCCATGGGCCGGCCCGCCACCTTTTGACCAAGTCAAACGGGCCAGCCTTTTCACAGAAATGGGCCTTTGTTGGGCCATGCCACGTGTCGACGTATCATAGGCGCCTTTTGTCCAATGAGTGGATGATATCTATCCCAGCGATGAGCCAACACGTGTTTCCTCCAGCCAATGATGATTTTACACGTGGAAAATCCCCATTGGTCGGGGCTGTTAACGGGTTATCGGATCCAAAACCCGACCCGATAGCTTAACGGTGTTCCATTACGGTGGATGCCACGTGTCGGTCACCCTTGACAAAAGCACTTCTGTGGCGCGCGATTTATCGTCATGGAAGTGGACACTTCCGTGATGATAATTTGGTAATGTCATGGAACACTTCTACGACAGCACAAGTATGACTATCTTGATTCTATCATAAAATCGTCATGGATGTACATGCATGACAGAAAACGCGACCTACTGTGACAAACACGTATCATCACGGAAGTGTATTTTCTTGTAGTGAAGTATGTGAGTTCTTTATGACTAATGTTTAGTCCATGGATTATACGCACTCTCACCCTTCCACCATTGCTAGCCTCTCTAGTATCACGCAACTTTCGTTGGTACCATACGCCTACCTTTACCTTCCTCAAAACAGCCACCATACCTACCTATTATGGCATTTCCATAGCCATTTCGAGATATATTGTCATGCAACTTTCCACTGTTCCGTTTATTATGGCACACTCCATCATTGTCTATTGCTTTGCATGATCATGTAGTTGACATCGTATTTGTGGCAAAGCCACCGTTCATAATTCTTTCATACATGTCACTCTTGAATCATTGCGTATCACAGTACTATCGGAGGCATTCACATAGAGTCATATTATGTTCTAAGTATTGAGTTGTAATTCTTGAGTTTTAAGTAAATAAATGTGTGATGGTCTTCATTATTAGAACATTGAGGAAAGGATGATGGAGACTATGATTCCCCCACAAGTCGGGATGAGACTCCGGACGAAAAAAAGAGGCCATAAAAAAGGAGGAGAAGGCCCAAATAAAAAATGAGAGAAAAATAGAGAAGGGACAATGTTACTATCCTTTTTCCACACTTGTGCTTCAAAGTAGCACCATGATCTTCATGATATAGAGTCTCCTATTTTGTCACTTTCATATACTGGTGGGAATTTTTCATTATAGAACTTGGATTGTATATTCCAGTGATGGGCTTCCTCAAATTTCCCTAGGTCTTCGTGAGCAAGCAAGTTGGATGCACGCCCACTTAGTTTCTTTTTGAGCTTTCATACACTTATAGCTATAGTGCATCCATTGCATGGAAATCCCTACTCACTCACATTGATATCTATTGATGGGCATTCTCCATAGCCTGTTGATACGCCTAGTTGATGTGAGACTATATTCTCCTTTTTGTCTTCTCCACAACCACCATATTCTATTCCACCATATTGTTATGTCCATGGCTCACGCTCATGTATTGCGTGAAAGTTGAAAAAGTTTGAGAATACTAAAGTATGAAACAATTGCTTGGCTGAAACCGGGGTTGTGCATGATTTAAATATTTTGTGTGATGAAGATAGAGCATAGCCAGACTATGATTTTGTAGGGATAACTCTCTTTGGCCATGTTATTTTGAGAAGACATGATTGCTTTGTTAGTATGCTTGAAGTATTATTGTTTTTATGTCAATATTAAACTTTTGTTTTGAATCTTTTCGGATACGAACATTCATGCCACAATAAAGGTACATGGATAAATATGTTAGGTAGCATTCCACATCAAAAAATCTGTTTTTATCATTTACCTACTCGAGGACGAGCAGGAATTAAGCTTGGGGATGCTTGATACGTCTCCAACGTATCTATAATTTTTGATTGTTCCATGCTATTATATTATCTGTTTTGGATGTTTAATAGGCATTTATATGCTATTTTATATTATTTTTGGACTAACCTATTAACCGAGAGCCCAGTGCCAGTTTTTGTTTTTTTTTGCCTATTTTAGAGTTTCTTAGAGAAGGAATACCAAACGGAGTCCAAAGGGAATGAAACTTTCGCGATGATCTTTCTTGGACCAGAAGGAAACCAAAAGACTTGGAGATGAAGTCGGAGATGCAGCGAGGCGGCCAAGAGGCAGGAGGGTGTGCCCCCTACCTCGTGGGCCCCTCGGGGGTCTCCTACCTATCTCCTTCGCCTATATATACCCTTATACCCTAAAAACATCTAGGAGAGCCACGAAACCACTTTTCCACCGGCGCAACCTTCTATGCACATGAGATCCCATCTAGGGGCCTTTTCCAGCATCCTGTCGGAGGGGGATTCAATCATGGAGGGCTTCTACATCAACTCCATTGCCTCTCCGACGAAGCGTGAGTAGTTTACCACAGACCTATGGGTCCATAGCTAGTAGCTAGATGGCTTCTTCTCTCTCTTTGATTCTCAATACCATGTTCTCCTCGATGTTCTTGGAGATCTATTCGATGTAATATTCTTTTGCGGTGTGTTTGCCGAGATCCGATGAATTGTGGATTTATGATCAGATTATCTATGAATATTATTTGGTTCTTCTCTGAATTCTTATATGCATGATTTAATATCTTTGCAAGTCTCTTAGAATTATCGGTTTAGTTTGGCCTACTAGATTGATCTTTCTTGTAATGAGAGAAGTGCTTAGCTTTGGGTTCAATCTTGTGGTGCCCTTTCCCAGTGACAGTAGGGGCAAAAAGGCATGTATTGTATTGTTGCCATCGAGTATAAAAAGATGGGGTTTTCATCATATTGCTTGAGTTAATTCCTCTACATCATGTCATCTTACTTAGTGCATTACTCAGTTCTTTATGAACTTAATACTCTAGATGCAGGCAAGAGTCGGTCGATATGTGGACTAATAGTAGTAGATGCAGAATTGTTTCGGTTTACTTGACACGGACATGATGCCTATGTTCATGATCACTGCCTTAGATATCGTCACAACTTTGCACTTTTCTATCAATTGCTCGGCAGTAATTTGTTCACCCACCGTAATATTTGCTATCTTGAGAGAAGCCACTAGTGAAACCTATGGCCCCCGGGTCTCTTTTCCATTATATTGAGTGTCTTTTACATCTTACTAGTTTCCGATCTACTATTTTGCAATATTTTACTTTCCGATCTATAAACCAAAAATACCAAAAATATTTACTTTACCGTTTATCTATCTCTATCAGATCTCACTTTTGCAAGTGACCATGAAGGGATTGACAGCCCCTTTGTCGCGTTGGGTGCAAGTTGTTGATTGTTTGTGCAGGTATTCGGTGACTTATGCGTTGTCTCCTACTGGATTGATACCTTGGTTCTCAAACTGAGGGAAATACTTACCCTACTTTGCTGCATCACCCTTTCCTCTTCAAGGGAAAAAACAACGCCCTTGCGAACTACCATCATGTGCTCTTCACCGCCCTCGGTGAACCTAAACCATTGAGATGTCCATGAAATCCAGAAAACAAGGTTGCAAAGAAATTAAAGGTAAGTAGGTCAGTATAATTAGTAAAGAGAACAATTCGGTTATATATTTTCTAAAGGTCCATGTTTTATACGGTGTATAAATTAGGTCTGTCTCACAGTTGTCCATGTTCTACTTATGGTTGAGAAGATGTGTTTGGCCAAAAAATCCACGTGCCAAAAGTGTCAATTTATTTGAAGACACGCATCATGGAAACTTCGATACCTGTGAACTCAAATGCACACATTTAAAACTTAGATACCACATAGGAGGATGCAAGGACCATCAAGTCTAAGCATGGCTTGACCTTGTTCTCTTGATTGCTGCATGCCACAACTATTATCTCGAATTGGTACAAACAGAAGCATACACTCATTAGCCCATTGAAGAAGAAATTAAAGTATTAAATCAGAGAGCCATCCGTCAGTAGCTATACATGGATGTGCATATGATAAGACACATTCCCAATCTCTCTTTCGTAGAGATCAGCATTAACAACCTGGAGCAGCAGCATCGCGCCTCTCAAATATTCTCATCCCAAAAGACTCTGGTCTTCTCCCTGCACCTAGTGTACATCTTCCCTTCCCTATAATTGTCAACACGCACCTCTAGGCAAGATGAATAGCTCTGTAGGGGAAAGATGGCAGCGGCGGCACCATGGCTAGGGTTGGTGGCTGATAACCCACAAGTGTAGGGGATCGCAACAGCTTTCGAGGGTAAAGTATTCAACCCAAATTTATTGATTCGACACAAGGGGAGCCAAAGAATACTATTGAGTATTAGCAGTTGAGTTGTCAATTTAGCCACACCAGGATAACTTAGTATCTGCAGCAAAGTGTTTAGTAGCAAAGTAGTACGAAATAAAGGTAACGGTAGCAAAACTAATATTTTTGGGTTTTGTAGTGATTATAACAATAGCAACAGAAAAGTAAATAAGCGAAACACAAGATGTGAAAAGCTCGTAGGCAATGGATCAGTGATGGATAATTATGTCGGATGCGATTCCTCGTGTAATAGCTATAACATAGGGTGACATAGAACTAGCTCCAATTCATCAATGTAATGTAGGCATGTATTCCGTATATAGTCATATGTGCTTATGGAAAAGAACTTGCATGACATCTTTTGTCCTACCCTCCCGTGGCAGCGGGGTCCTAACGGAAACTAAGGGATATTAAGGCCTCCTTTCAATAGAGAACCGGGACAAAGCATTAGCACATAGTGAATACATGAACTCCTCAAACTACGGTCATCGCCGAGAAGTATCCCGATTATTGTCACTTCGGGGTTGTTGGATCATAACACATAATAGGTGACTATAGACTTGCAAGATAGGATAAAGAACACACATATATTCATGAAAACATAATAGGTTCAGATTTGAAATCATGGCACTTGGGCCCTAGTGACAAGCATTAAGCATAGCAAAGTCATAGCAACATCAATCTCAGAACATAATGAATACTAGGGATCAAACCCTAACAAAACTAACTTGATTACATGGTAAATCTCATCCAACCCATCATCATACAGCAAGCCTACGATGTAATTACTCACGCACGGTGGTGAGCATCATGAAATTGGTGATGGAGGATGATTGATGATGATGACGGTGACGAATCCCCCTCTCCGGAGCCCCGAACGGACTCCAGATCAGCCCTCCCAAGAGAGATTAGGGCTTGGCGGCGGCTCCGTATCGTAAAACGTGATGAAACTTTCTCTCTGATTTTTTTCTCCACGAAACGGAATATATGGAGTTGGAGTTGAGGTCGGCGGAGCCTCAGGGGGCCCGCGAGACAAGGGGGGCGCCCCCACCCTCGTGGACAGGGTGTGGGCCCCCTGGTCTTGATTCTTTCACTAGTATTTTTTATATTTTCCAAAAAGTTCCTCCGTGGATTTTCAGGACATTCCGAGAACTTTTGTTTTCTACACATAAAACAACATCATGGCAGTTCTGCTGAAAACAATGTCAGTCAAGGTTGGTTTCATTCAAATGATGAAAGTTAGAGTCCAAAACAAGGGCAAAAGTGTTTGGAAAAGTAGATACGTTGGAGATGTATCAACTCCCCCAAGCTTAAACCTTTGCTTGTCCTCAAGCAATTCAGTTGATAGACTGAAAGTGATAAAGAAAAACTTCTACAAACTCTGTTTGCTCTTGTTGTTGTAAACATGCAAAGCCATCATTCAGGTTTCAGAAAATATTATGAACTAACCATACTCACAATAACACTTAGGTCTCACAATTACTCATATCAATAGCATAATCAGCTAGCGAGCCATAATAATAAAACTCGGATGACAACACTTTCTCAAAACAATCATAACATGATATAGCAAAATGGTATCTCGCTAGCCCTTTTTGAGACCACAAAACATAAATGTAGAGAACCTTTAAGATCAAGGACTGATTAAACATTGTAATTCATGGTAAAAGAGACCCAGTCAAGTTATACCCAATATAAACCAATAATAACGAATGCAAATGACAGTGTGCTCTCCAGCGGGTGCTTTTTAATAAGAATGTGATGACTCAACATAAAAGTAAATAGATAGGCCCTTCGCAGAGGGAAGCAGGGATTTGTAGAGGTGCCAGAGCTCGATTTTAAAATAGAGATTGAATAACATTTTGAGCGGCATACTTTCGCTGTCAACGCAACAACTATGAGATGGCTGTATCTTCCATACTACATGCATTATAGGCAGTCCCAAACAGAATGGTAAAGGTTATACTCCCCCAACCACCAACAAGCGTCAATCCATGGCTTGCTCGAAACAACGAGTGCCTCCAACTAACAACATCCCTGGGGGAGTTTTGTTTAATTATTTTGATTTGCTTTGATCTTTTTGGATCATGGGACTGGGCATCACGGTTACCGGCCCTTTCCCGTGAATGAGGAGCGGAGTCCACTCCTCTTGAGAATAACCCACCTAGCATGGAAGATATAGGCAGCCCTAGTTGAAATATGAGCTGCTCGAGCATACAAAACAGAATTTCATTTGAAGGTTTGGAGTTTGGCACATGCAAATTTACTTGGAACGGCAGGTAAATACCGCATATAGGAAGGTATGGTGGACTCAAATGGAACAACTTTGGGGTTTAAGGAGTTTGGATGCACAAGCAGTATTCCCGCTTAGTACAGGTGAAGGCTAGCAAAAGACTGGGAAGCGACCAACTGAGAGAGCGACAACAGTCATAAACATGCATTAGAATTAATTCACACTGAGTACAAGCATGAGTAGGATATAATCTACCATGAACATAAATATCATGAAGGCTATGTTGATTTGTTTCAACTACATGCGTGAACGTGTGCCAAGTCGAGTCACTCAGTTCGTTCAAAGGAGGATACCATCCCATCATACCACATCATAATCATTCTAATAGCATGTTGGCACACAAGGTAAACCATTATAACTCATAGCTAATCAAGCATGGCACAAGCAACTATAATCTCTAAATGTCATTGCAAATATGTTTACCTCATAATAAGCTGAATCAGAAATGATGAACTCATCATATTTACAAAAACAAGAGAGGTCGAGTTCATACCAGCTTTTCTCATCTCAATAAGTCCATCATATATCATCATTAGTGCCTTTCACTTGCACGACTGAACGATGTGTATAATAATAATAGTGCACGTGCATTGGACTAAGCTAAAATCTGCAAGCATTAAACTCAAGAGAGAAGACAAGGCAATATGGGCTCTAAGTTAAATAAACAACCATGCATGTGAGAGCCACTAAACATTTTCAATATTGTCTTCTACTCTCGAACCCCAAAGAAAAGAAAAGAAAATAAAACTATTTACACGGGAAAGCTCCCAACAAGTAAAAGAAGAACAAGAAATCTTTTGGGGTTTTCATTTTAATTACTACTACAAGCATGGAAATTAAACTAACTATTTTTTTTTTGCTTTTTCTTAAGGTTTATCAAACACACAAGAAGAAAGCTAGAAAAAGGAAATTAAACTAACATGGATAATACAATGAAAGAGTATGAGCACCGACAACTAGAATAGTGTGTGAACATGAATGTAAAGTCGGTGAGAAATACGTACTCCCCCAAGCTTAGGCTTTTGGCCTAAGTTGGTCTAATACCAAGGACCGCTGCTACTCTCCCCGGTGTACTAGGAGGTGTAATCAGGATACCACTGGCTGGCCATCTCCGGGTCCCACTGGTAAGATGATGCACGATAAGGGTCCAGTGCAGGTTCCGGTTCAGGCTCAGGTTCTGGAGTGGATGCTTGGCCTCGATGAGCGTACACCGCTTCCGGCGTGACAAGAAAATTATCTGCAATCAAATCAAACAACAGATGCGCAGGCAAAATAATAGTCTCATTGTGCTTCTTATTAAATCTCAGGTTATACAGGAGCATCTTATCTTTATTGTCAACAATGAACTCATGTGCTACCATGCTCTTGTAATCTAAAATGTAAGGATGCAATTTTTTCTCCTCTTTCTCATGATGCCTAATAGGTATCTCAAAATGTCTAGCAAGCCGTGAAGCATAGATACCTCCAAATATGGGGCCTTTTGTATGATTCAGACTTAGCCGTTTAGCAATGACGGCACCCATACTAAAACTATTATCTCCAAACAAGGCATGGTGAAGAATGATAATATCAGGAACATTGAAGTTTCCACTATTTCCACGACCGATCAAGCATCTACTAGCAAATATGGCAAAGTAGCGTAAAACAGGAAAGTGTATGCTAGAGATTTTCGCATCGGAACCCTCTTTGGATCCTCTACAGCGATAGTGTTAACAAAGCCATCCACATCTTTACGATGGGGTTCCTCTAATTTTCCCTCAAAGGGTATCCTACATACCGCGCAAAAATTACGTAAAGACATTTCCCTGAATTCATCATATAAATGAAATGATACTGAAGCCGGTGACTTCTTAGGATGATAATAAAAGTTTTGCACGAAAGTATTGGTAAGTAAGAGATACTAATCGATCCGGTCGTGGAGGAAATCGGTGAGGCCTGCATTCTCGATCAAAAGAATAAAAATCTTCATGAATTCCATCTTCTATCAAGAAATCATAGCATGGCCATTCACACGACCGTACTTCCGCTGTGCGAGGAAGGTTATACTTGGCTTTTTCCTTCTCTTTAGCTTGTTTTTCCTAGGAGCCTTGGCTAGAAGAGCCCCACAAAAGTCTCCTTAACATTTTCTGAAAATTTCTGAAATTTTAGTAACTTCAAAATAAAAGTGAAAAAAACTAAACAAGATTGATAGCAACTACTCCTACAAGTGCCTAGAGCCTATATCATGCCTTAGAATTACTTGGGACCTCATAAATTTAACATGCAAGCTCAAGAACCTGGTCACCTATGCAGCAAAAATTTGCAATGAATAAAGAACTAGAACAAAAACTAATTGGACCAATGGAGGAGTCACATACCAAGCAACAATCTCCCAAAGCAGTTTTGTGAATGGAGCTTTGAGCAAGGAGATCGAAAATCGCAGCAAAATGAGCTAGAACTCGTGCTTGAGCTGGATGGGGATTTTTTTGGGAAGAAGATGGAGTGTGTGGGTGCTGGCATAAGTGGAGGGGGGCCACCAGGGGCCCACGAGACAGGGGGCTCGCCGAGGGTAGGTGGGCGCGCCCTCCACTCTCGTGTCCTGGTGCTTGCCCCTCCTGCAGTGATTTCAGTGCCTAAAATCCTCAAATATTCCATAAAAAATCATACTAAATTTACAGGGCATTTGGAGCACTTTTATTTTCGCGATATTTTTTATTGCACGGATAATTCAGAAAACAGACAGATAATACTATTTTTGCTTTATTTGTTCTAAATAACAAAAAGTAAAAAGGGGGTACAGAAGGTTGTGCCTTCTAGTTTCATCCATCTCATGATCATCAAAATGAATCCACTAACAAGGTTGATCAAGTCTTGCTAACAAACTCATCCCGAATAACACGGAACCGGAGAATTTTTGAATAACACTAAGTTACCTCAACGGGGATATGAAAATCCCCAACAATAAGAATATCATACTTTTTCTTGACAGTAGGGAGAGGAAATTCAAAACCTCCAATAATGATAGTTGGAACTTGTCCAATAGAATTGATGCTATGAACTTGAGATTGTTTCCTCGGAAAGTGTATCGTATGCTCATTACCATTAACATGAAAAGTGACATTGCCTTTGTTGCAATCAATAACAGCCCCTGCAGTATTCAAAAAGGGTCTACCAAGGATAATCGACATACTATCGTCCTCGGGAATATCAAGAATAACAAAGTCCGTTAAGATAGTGACATTTGCAACCACAACAGGCACATCCTCACAAATACCGATAGGTATAGCAGTTGATTTATCAGCCATTTGCAAAGATATTTCAGTAGGTGTCAACTTATTCAATTCAAGTCTACGATATAAAGAGAGAGGCATAACACTAACACCGGCTCCAAGATCACATAAAGCAGTTCTAATATAATTTCTTTTAATGGAGCATGGTATAGATGGTACCCCGGGGTCTCCAAGTTTCTTTGGTATTCCACCCTTAAAAGTGTAATTAGCAAGCATGGTGGAAATTTCAGCTTCCGGTATCTTTCTTTTGTTTGTAATGATATCCTTCATATATTTAGCATAAGGATTTACTTTAAGCATATCAGTTAAGCGCATACGTAAGAAGATAGGTCTAATCATTTCAGCAAAGCGCTCAAAATCCTCATCATCCTTTGTCTTGGATGGTTTAGGAGGAAAGGGCATGGGTTTCTGAACCCATGGTTCTCTTTCTTTACCATGCTTCCTAGCAACAAAATCTCTCTTATCATAACGTTGATTCTTTGATTGTGGGTTATCAAGATCAACAACAGGTTCAATCTCTACTTCATTATTTTTGCTAGGTTGAGCATCAACATTAACATTATCACTAGGTTCATGTTCATCACCTGATTGTGTTTCGGCATCAGAGATAGAAATATCATTGGGATTCTCAGGTGTGTCTACAGCAGGTTCACTAGAAGCATGCAAAGTTCTATCGTTTTTCTTTTTCTTCTTTTTAGAAGAACTAGGTGCCTCTAAATTGTTTCTTTGAGAATCTTGCTCGATTCTCTTAGGGTGGCCTTCAGGATACAAAGGTTCCTGAGTCATTCTACCAGTTCTAGTAGCCACTCTAACAACAAAGTCAGGTTTATTATTTAATTCATCAAGAAAATCATTTTGAGCTTTAAGTACTCGCTCAGCTTGAGTAGCAACCATAGAAGCATATTTGCTAACGAGTTTGAGTTCACCTTTAACTCTAGCCATATAATCGCTCACGCGTCCTATCTCGAAAGCGTTGTTCTTTAACTCTCTACCAACATAAGCATTAAAACTTTCTTGTCTAGCCATAAAGTCATCAAATTCATCTAAGCATGGGCTATGATATTTAGTAGAGGGAATTTCAACTTTATCACATCTATAGAGAGAATTTACCTTTACTACCTGTGTCGGGTTATCAAGACAATGTGGTTCTTCAACAGGCGGTATATTAAGACCATGTATTTCTTCAATAGGTGGTAAATTCTTAACATCTTCAGCTTTAATACCTTTTTCTTTCATTGATTTCTTTGCCTCTTGCATATCTTCAGGACTGAGAAATAAAACACCTCTCTTCTTCGGAGTGGGTTTAGGAATAGGCTCAGGAGTTGGCTCAATTGGTTCAGGAATTGCCTTAAGAATTGGCTCAGGAAGAGTCCAATTATTTTCATTAGTCAACATATTATTCAATAACAATTCAGCTTCGTCGACTGTTCTTTCCCTGAAAACACAACCAGCACAACTATCCAAGTAGTCCTTGGAAGCATCGGTTAGTCCATTTTAAAAGATATCAAGTATTTCATTTTTATTAAGAGGATGATCAGGAAAAGCATTAAGTAACCGGAGAAGCCTCCCCCAAGCTTGTGGGAGACTCTCTTCTTTGATTTGCACAAAATTATATATTTCCCGCAAGGCAGCTTGTTTCTTATGAGCAGGGAAATATTTAGTAGAGAAGTAATAAATCATATCCTGGGGACTACGCACACAACCAGGAGCAAGAGAATTATACCAAGTCCTAGCATCACCCTTTAACAAGAACGGAAATATCTTAAGGATATAATAATAATGAGATTTATCATCATGAGTAAACAGGGGGGGGCTATATCATTTAACTTCGTAAGATGTGCCACAATAGTTTCAGATTCAAGGTCATAAAAAGGATCATATTCAACTAAAGTAATAATATCAGGATCAACAGAGAATTCATAATCCTTATCAGTAACACAAATAGGTGAAGTAGCAAAAGCAGGGTCAGGTTTCATTCTAGCATTAAGAGACTGCTGCTTCCATTTAGCTAATAATTTCTTAAGATCATATCTATGTTTACAAGCAAAGATAGCTCTAGCAGCTTACTCTTCCATAACATAACCCTCAGGAACAACAGGCAATTCATAATCATTGGGAGAACTTTCATCATCACTATCATCAATAATAGCATCTTCAATTATTTCATTCTCTCTAACCCTAGAAAGTTGTTCATCAAGAAATTCACCTAATGGCAAAGCAGTATCACGCACAGAAGTAGTTTCATCATAAGTATCATGCATAGCAGAAGTGGCATCATCAATAAGATGTGACATATCAGAACTCATAGCAGTAGCAGGTTTAGGTGTCGCAAGCTTACAAATAACAAAAGGAGAATCTAGTGCAGAGCTAGATGGCTGTTCCTTACCTCCCCTCGTAGTTGAGGGCAAAATCTTGGTTCTCGTGTCTTTCAAGTTCTTCATAGTGATCAACAGATATAAATCCCAAGTGACTCAGAGAATAGAGCTATGCTCCCCGGCAACGGCGCCAGAAATTAGTCTTGATAACCCACAAGTGTAGGGGATCGCAACAGCTTTCGAGGGTAAAGTATTCAACCCAAATTTATTGATTCGACACAAGGGGAGCCAAAGAATATTATTGAGTATTAGCAGTTGAGTTGCCAATTAAACCACACCTGGATAACTTAGTATTTGCAGCAAAGTGTTTAGTAGCAAAGTAGTATGATAATAAAGGTAACGGTAGCAAAAGTAATATTTTTTGGTTTTGTAGTGATTGTAACAATAGCAACAGAAAAGTAAATAAGCGAAACACAGGATGTGAAAAGCTCATAGGCAATGGATCAGTGATGAATAATTATGTCGGATGCGATTCCTCATGTAATAGCTATAACATAGGGTGACGCAGAACTAGCTCCAATTCATCAACGTAATGTAGGCATGTATTCCGTATATAGTCATACGTGCTTATGGAAAAGAACTCGCATGACATCTTTTGTCCTACCCTCCCGTGGCAGCGGGGTCCTAGCGGAAACTAAGGGATATTAAGGCCTCCTTTTAATAGAGAACCAGAACAAAACATTAGCACATAGTGAATACATGAACTCCTCAAACTACGGTCATCACCGAGATGTATCCCGATTATTGTCACTTCGGGGTTGTCGGATCATAACACATAATAGGAGACTATAGACTTGCAAGATAGGATCAAGAACACACATATATTCATGAAAACATAATAAGTTCAGATCTAAAATCATGGAACTTGGGCCCTAGTGACAAGCATTAAGCATAGCAAAGTCATAGCAACATCAATCTCAGAACATAGTGGATACTAGGGATCAAACCCTAACAAAACTAACTTGATTACATGGTAAATCTCATCCAACCCATCACCGTCCAGCAAGCCTACGATGGAATTCCTCACGCGCAGCGGTGAGCATCATGAAATTGGTGATGGAGGATGGTTGATGATGACGACGGCGATGAATCCCCCTCTCCAGAGCCCCGAACGGACTCCAGATCAGCCCTCCCGAGAGAGATTAGGGCTTGGCGGCGGCACCGTATCATAAAACGCGATGAAACTTTCTCTCTGATTATTTTCTACGCGAAACGGAATATATGGAGTTGGAGTTGAGGTCGGCGGAGCCTCAGGGGGCCCACGAGATAGGGGGCGCGCCCGGGGGGGTGGGCACGCCCCCCACCCTCGTGGATAGGGTGTGGGCCCCCTGGTCTTGATTCTTTCGCCAGTATTTTTTATATTTTCCAAAAAGCGCCTCCATGGATTTTCAGGACATTCCGAGAACTTCTGTTTTCTACACATAAAACAACATCATGGCAGTTCTGCTGAAAACAGCTCAGTCCGGGTTAGTTTCATTCAAATCATGCAAGTTAGAGTCCAAAACAAGGGCAAAAGTTTTTGGAAAAGTAGATACGTTGGAGACGTATCAGTGGCGACGACGGCGGCAGCTGTCGGTGTCAAAACCGGCGGATCTCGGGTAGGGGGTCCCGAACTGTGCGTCTAAGGCTAATGGTAACAGGAGGCAGGGGACACGATGTTTACCCAGGTTCGGGCCCTCTCTATGGAGGTAATACCCTACTTCCTGCCTGATTGATCTTGATGATATGAGTATTACAAGAGTTGATCTACCATGAGATCGTAGAGGCTAAACCCTAGAAGCTAGCCTATGATTATGATTGTTCTTGTCCTACAGACAAAACCCTCCAGTTTATGTAGACACCGGAGGGGGCTAGGGTTACACAGAGTCGATTACAGAGAAGGGAATCTACATATCTGAATTGGCAAGCTTGCCTTCCACGCAAAGGAGAGTCCCACCCGGACACGGGACGAAGTCTTCAATCTTGTATCTTCATAGTCCAACAGTCCGGCATAGGCATATAGTCCGGCTGTCTGAGGACCCCCCTAATCCAGGACTCCCTCAGTAGCCCCTGAACCAGGCTTCAATGACGATGAGTCCGGTGCGCAGATTGTCTTCGACATTGCAAGGCGGGTTCCTTCTCCGAATACTCCAAAGTAGATCTTGAACACAAGAATCATCTCTGACTCTGCAAAACAAATTCCACATACCACCACTAAGAGTACAATATTCCACGAGTCTAATATGCTGACAACTTTTCTATAGCATGACATCACGCCATGGCCCGGTCATTATTCGGACCGTTTTCTCAACCTGCAACTACACATTTTGCGAGGCAGTTTTGTTGGCACGTCTTGTCGAAGCAGAGATCATGTCCCCTTATCACTAGATTCTCATCAATACGGGCGTGGGTAACCCAACCGCGCCATCAGCAGGGCGCTTGGGAAATAAGCAAGTTTCTAGGGCAAGTGGGGAGGCACATGACTTCTGCCGCCTTTATAAAGAGACAAGGATTCCCCTTTTTTCACCCATGCCTTCTTCTTCCTCTGCTCATCCATTCTCGAGCTCCAACGCGCAAGCCTTCTCCTTCTCTGTAAAAACATTCCGAACATGTCTGGAGTGGGAGGCAAGTGGATGGCCTCCTTCGTTAAGAAGGAGGACATCAAGAAGCTTCGGGAGGCCAGATACTTGTCCAAAGACATCACGCATCGGCTTCCGGCCGAAGGGCAGATCATCCCTACCCCGAAACCCCAGGAAAGGGTAGTATTCCTCTCCCACTTCGTCCGCGGGCTGGGATTCCCCCCCCCCCCCACTCATTCGTCTGCAGACTAATGTTCTACTACGGGCTGGAATTCCATGATTTGGCCCCCAACTCCATCCTCAACATCTCGGCGTTTATCGTCGTGTGTGAGGCCTTCCTCCACATCACACCCCACTTCGGCCTATGGCTGAAGACCTTCAACGTGAAGCCAAAGGTGGTGAGCGGCCAACACGCGGAGTGCGGAGGCACCATGGTGGGCAAGATGCCCAACGTCACCTAGCCAGAAGGCTCCTTTGTGGAGGCTGTGAAGGGGTGGCAATCGGGGTGGTTCTACATCACCGAGCCGCGCGATGCCAACTGGGTGGCGACCCCCGAATTCTGATCTAGCATCCCCATGCGGCTCACCACCTGGAAAGAGAAGGGTGTAGCCTGGGGCTCAGCGGAAGAACTGACAGGACTTCAGACATGCATTCAAAATATGATAAGCAAGAAAAATCAAGCTTGTCAACATGGTCCAAGTTATGCTCTTCCGCCGGATTCTTCCATGCCAGAGACGGACTTGTAATTTGTGGGAGTTTGACCTGGCCGAACACCATACGTTGCGAGAGCTCTTTGGTACGACGCACGAAGACGTCTGGAAGGTGCTCTTCAAGGCCAACGAGGTACCACCACCCACAACCGAAGATCGCGGGCTCAACACAAAATGCCAAGCCAATCCGGTAAGTTTTCATATTTGCAAGATATGCCTTTTACTAGCACATCCGCGGGAGGAATCTAATCATCCATGCCAATCTTACAGGCCTGGGTAGCGATAGCGGAGCAGATTAACTGCCCAGCTCCGCTACCTGAAGATCCAGAATCGCCTCTTCTAACAAAGATGTTGTTTCCGGCGCCCTATGAGGTGCCGGAGAAGAAGGCCAAGAAGATGCCCGCGGGGACTAGAGATGGTCTCCGGCGCAAGGTTACACCGGACATGACGTCCGAAGACACCAAGACGCACTCCTCCACCGAAGACGAGGAGGAGGAGGAGGAGGAGGAAATCCACCCCCCCCCCCCTTACTGGGGGAGAAAGAAGAGGAAGGCCGCCATGCATGGGGAGGCCGAGGTGTCCAAGAAGGGAAAAACCTTCCTTCCGGACCATTCCACCATAGCCACCAACAGCGGCGAGGAGTGAGAACCTAGGGTCAAGCCCCTGGCTAAGTCGTAAGTATCCGGACACAATAGTATTTTCGGTATGTTTGCTTTATCGCTTCTTAACGTGCCAGACGTGCACCTGCAGTCCGGACAAATCCAACATCAAGATATCCTCCCCTTCGGAGGGATCGCTGGACCCGTTGGTGATGAACAACTAGTCTCTTCCGACCGCCTCCTCCCGCAAGGCCGCGGACGACATCGAGGTGTTGTCTCGAAGGATACCAGGCCAAGGAGAGACAGTTCCGGAGACGCCTCCAGGCGAAACCCCAGTCGCTGGACACATGGGGGGAAATACCCCCACAGACTCCGATAATGGGGGCCGCAGCCAGTTTGGCCCCCAGCCGAATACGGCCCCGGAAACCCAAGTGGTTCCGGATTCAGGCAGGCAGCCTCTCCCTAAGGAGGGCGAGCCACCTGTACCGATGACCTCTGTCCATCCAGAGGCACCGGACAGCTTGCTGGAAATGCTTCGTGGCGCTTCCATTGATGGAGAACATCGTACTCTTATGAGTACGGTGATTGAGAAGGACCAGTCCACCAAAAGCGGATTGACCGAAGCCTGCGCTAGCCTTCTAACAAGCTTTGGGGTAAGTAATAAAATTTTGAGAGAATAGCACAGTGTAGACAGTAGCCCCTGATGCTCTGTTTGGTGTTCGGAAAAAAAGCCGAATAAACGATCAAATAATATTCGCAGGAGTCTAACATAAGATGTCTATGTAAATAAGCAGGCGTCGCTGCTAGCCGCTACCGCTCGTACTGCGGAGGTCTCTGGACTAAAGCAGGACCTGGAGCGGACCGAGGGAGAGCTCGTCCTCGTGAAGAGGCAGCTGGAGGAAAGTCAAGGTACGTAATACCCTGCCTGTATACTTATGAAGAATAAATGGTTTCTGCTGATAAAAGTGTCATGAACTTTTATAGGGGCCATGACCGAAGTGGCTGTTGGGGAACGCAGTAATTTCAAAAAAAATCCTACGCGCACGCAACATCATGGTGATGGCATAGCAATGAGAGGGGAGAGTATTGTCCACGTACCCTCGTAGACCGTAAGCGGAAGCGTTATGACAACGCGGTTGATGTAGTCGTACGTCTTCACGATCCGACCGATCCAAGCACCGAACGTACGGCACCTCCGTGTTCAGCACACGTTCAGCTCGATGACATTCCCCGGGCTCCGATCCAGCAAAGCGTCGGGGATGAGTTCCGTCAGCACGACGGTGTGGTGACGATGATGATGTTCTACCGGCGCAGGGCTTCGCCTAAACTCCGCGACGATATGACCAAGGTGGAATATGGTGGAGGGGGCACCGCACACGGCTAAGGAATGATCCGTAGACCAACTTGTGTGTTCTAGGGTGCCCCCCGCCCCCGTATATAAAGGGGCCAGGGGGAGGAGGCGGCCAGCCAAGGAGGGCGTGCCAAGGGGGAGTCCTACTCCCACCGGGAGTAGGACTCCCTTCTTTCCTAGTTGGAGTAGGAAAAGGGGGAAGGAGGAGGAAGAGGGGAAGGAAGGGGAGCGCCGCCCCCCTCTCCTTGTCCTATTCGGACTAGGGAGGGGAGGGGGCGCGGCCCACCTCTTGCCTCCTCTCCTCTTCTCCCTTATGGCCCATGAAGGCCCAATAACCCCCGGGAGGGTTCCGGTAACCCCCCGGTACTCCGGTAAAATGCCGATTTCACCCGGAACACTTCCGATGTCCAAACATAGGCTTCCAATATATCAATCTTTATGTCTCGACCATTTCGAGACTCCTCGTCGTGTCCGTGATCACATCCAGGACTCCGAACAAACTTCGGTACATCAAAACTTATAAACTCATAATAAAACTGTCATCGTAACGTTAAGCGTGCGGACCCTACGGGTTCGAGAACTATGTAGACATGACCTAGAACTATTCTCGGTCAATAACCAATAGCGGAACCTGGATGCCCATATTGGTTCCTACATATTCTACGAAGATCTTTATCGGTCAAACCGCATAACAACATACGTTGTTCCCTTTGTCATCGGTATGTTACTTGCCCGAGATTCGATCATCGGTATCCAATACCTAGTTCAATCTCGTTACCGGCAAGTCTCTTTACTCGTTATGTAATGCATCATTCCGTAACTAACTCATTAGCTACATTGCTTGCAAGGCTTATAGTGATGTGCATTACCGAGAGGGCCCAGAGATACCTCTCCGACAATCGGAGTGACAAAACCTAATCTTGAAATACGCCAACCCAACATGTACCTTTGGAGACACCTGTAGTACTCCTTTATAATCACCTAGTTACGTTGTGACGTTTGGTAGTACCCAAAGTGTTCCTCTGGTAAACGTGAGTTGCATAATCTCATAGTTACAGGAACATGTATAAGTCATGAAGAAAGCAATAGCAATATACTAAACGATCAAGTGCTAGGCTAACGGAATGGGTCATGTCAATCACATCATTCTCCTAATGATGTGATCCCATTAATCAAATGACAACACATGTCTATGGTTAGGAAATGTAACCATCTTTGATTAATAAGCTAGTCAAGTAGAGGCATACTAGTGACATTGTGTTTGTCTATGTATTCACACATGTATTATGTTTCCGGTTAATACAATTCTAGCATGAATAATAAACATTTATCATGATATGAGGAAATAAATAATAACTTTATTATTGCCTCTAGGGCATATTTCCTTCAGTCTCCCACTTGCACTAGAGTCAATAATCTAGATTACATAGTAATGATTCTAACACCCATGGAGTCTTGGTGCTGATCATGTTTTGCTCATGAGAGAGGCTTAGTCAATGGGTCTGCAACATTCAGATCCGTATGTATCTTGCAAATTTCTATGTCTCCCACTTGGACTTGGTCCCGGATGGAATTGAAGCGTCTCTTGATGTGCTTGGTCCTCCTGTGAAATCTGGATTCCTTTGCCAAGGCAATTGCACCAGTATTGTCACAGAAGATCTTCATTGGTCCCGATGCACTAGGTATGACACCTAGATCGGAAATGAACTCCTTCATCCAGATTCCTTCATTTGCTGCTTCCGAAGCAGCTATGTACTCCGCTTCACATGTAGATCCCGCCACGACGCTTTGTTTAGAACTTCACCAACTTACAGCTCCATCGTATAATAAAAATACGTATCCGGTTTGCGATTTAGAATCGTCCGGATCAGTGTCAAAGCTTGCATCGACGTAACCATTTACGACTAGCTCTTTGTCACCTCCATATACCAGAAACATATCCTTAGTCCTTTTCAGGTATTTCAGGATGTTCTTGACCGTTGTCCAGTGATCCACTCCTGGATTACTTTGGTACCTTCCTGCCAAGCTTATTGTTAAGCATACGTCAGGTCTGGTACACAGCATTGCATACATGATAGAGCCTATGGCTGAAGCATAGGGAATATCTTTCATTTTCTCTCTATCTTCTGCTGTGGTCGGGCATTGAGTTTGACTCAACTTCACACCTTATAGCACAGGCAAGAACCCTTTCTTTGCCTGATCCATTTTGAACTTTTTCAAAATTTTATCAAGGTATGTGCTTTGTGAAAGTCCTATTAAGCGTCTCGATCTATCTCTATAAATCTTGATGCCCAATATGTAAGCAGCTTCACCGAGGTCTTTCATTGAAAAACTTTTATTCAAGTATCCCTTTATGTTATCCAGAAATTCTATATCATTTCCAATTAATAATATGTCATCTACATATAATATCAGAAATGCTATAGAGCTCCCACTCACTTTCTTGTAAATACAGGCTTCTCCAAAAATCTGTATAAAACCATATGCTTTGATCACACTATCAAAGCGTTTATTCCAACTCCGAGATGCTTGCACCAGTCCATAAATGGATCGCTGGAGCTTGCACACTTTGTTAGCACCTTTTGGATCAACAAAACCTTCTGGCTGCATCATATACAACTCTTCTTCCAGAAATCCATTCAAGAATGCAGTTTTCACATCCATTTGCCAAATTTCATAATCATAAAATGCAGCAATAGCCAACATGATTCGGACAGACTTAAGCATCGCTATGGGTGAGAAAGTCTCATCGTAGTCAACCCCTTGAACTTTTCGAAAACCTTTCGCAACAAGTCGAGCTTTATAGACAGTTACATTACCATCAGCGTCAGTCTTCTTCTTAAAGATCCATTTGTTCTCAATCGCTTGCCGATCATCGGGCAAGTCAACCAAAGTCCATACTTTGTTCTCATACATGGATCCCATCTCAGATTTCATGGCCTCTAGCCATTTTGCGGAATCTGGGCTCATCATCGCTTCCTCATAGTTCGTAGGTTCATCATGGTCAAGAAACATGACTTCCAGAATAGGATTACCGTACCACTCTGGTGCGGATCTTACTCTGGTAGACCTACGAGGTTCAGTAGAAACTTGATCTGAAGTTTCATGATCAATATCATTAGCTTCCTCACTAATTGGTGTGGTTGTCACAGGAACCGGTTCTTGTGATGAACTACTTTCCAATAAGGGAGCAGGTACAGTTACCTCATCAAGTTCTACTTTCCACCCACTCACTTCTTTCGAGAGAAACTCCTTCTCTAGAAAGGATCCGATTTTAGCAACGAAAATCTTGCCCTCAGATCTGTGATAGAAGCTGTACCCAATAGTCTCTTTTGGGTATCCTATGAAGACACATTTCTCCGATTTGGGTTCGAGCTTATCTGGTTGAAGTTTCTTCACATAAGCATCGCAGCCCCAAACTTTAAGAAATGACAACTTTGGTTTCTTGCCAAACCACAGTTCATAAAGGCGTCGTCTCAATGGATTTTGATGGTGCCCTATTTAACGTGAATGCGGCCGTCTCTAAAGCATAACCCCAAAATGATAGCGGTAAATCAGTAAGAGACATCATAGATCGCACCATATCTAGTAAAGTACGATTACGACGTTCGGACACACCATTTCGTTGTGGTGTTCCGGGTGGCGTGAGTTGCGAAACTATTCCGCATTGTTTCAAGTGTAGACCAAACTCGTAACTCAAATATTCTCCTCCACGATCAGATCGTAGAAATTTAATTTTCTCGTTACGATGATTTTCCACTTCACTCTAAAATTCTTTGAACTTTTCAAATGTTTCAGACTTGTGTTTCATTAAGTAGATATACCCATATCTGCTCAAATCATCTGTGAAGGTGAGAAAATAACGATACCCGCAGCGAGCCTCAACATTCATTGGACCACAAACATCAGTATGTATGATTTCCAACAAATCAGTTGCTCGCTCCATAGTTCCGGAGAACGGCGTTTTAGTCATCTTGCCCATGAGGCACGGTTCGCAAGTACCAAGTGATTCATAATCAAGTGATTCCAAAAGCCCATCAGTATGGAGTTTCTTCATGCGCTTTACACCGATATGACCTAAACGGCAGTGCCACAAATAAGTTGCACTATCGTTATCAACTCTGCATCTTTTGGTTTCAACGCTATGAATATGTGTATCACTACTATCGAGATTCAATAAAAATAGACCACTCTTCAAGGGTGCATGACCATAAAAGATATTACTCATATAAATAGAACAACCATTATTCTCTGACTTAAATGAATAACCGTCTCGCATTAAACAAGATCCAGATATAATGTTCATGCTCAACGCTGGCACCAAATAACAATTATTTAGGTCTAAAACTAATCCCGATGGTAGATGTAGAGGTAGTGTGCCGACCGCAATCACATCGACTTTGGAACCATTTCCCACGCGCATCGTCACCTCGTCCTTAGCCAATCTTCGCTTAATCCGTAGTCCCTGTTTCGTGTTGCAAATATTAGCAACAGAACCAGTATCAAATACCCAGGTACTACTGCGAGCATTAGTAAGGTACACATCAATAACATGTATATCACATATACCTTTGTTCACTTTGCCATCCTTCTTATCCGCCAAATACTTGGGGCAGTTCCGCTTCCAGTGTCCAGTCTGCTTGCAGTAGAAGCACTAAGTTTTAGGATTAGGTCCAGACTTGGGTTTCTTCTCTTGAGCAGTAACTTGTGTGCTGTTCTTCTTGAAGTTCCCCTTCTTCTTCCCTTTGCCCTTTTTCTTGAAACTGGTGGTCTTGTTAACCATCAACACTTGATGCTCCTTCTTGATTTCTACCTCCGCGGCTTTTAGCATTGCGAAGAGCTCAGGAATAGTCTTGTCCATCCCTTGCATATTATAGTTCATCACGAAGCTCTTGTAGCTTGGTGGCAGTGATTGAAGAATTATGTCAATGACACTATCATCAGGAAGATTAACTCCCAGTTGAATCAAGTGATTATTATACCCAGACATTTTGAGTATGTGTTCACTGACAGAACTATTCTCCTCCATCTTGCAGCTATAGAACTTATTGGAGACTTCATATCTCTCAATCCGGGCATTTGCTTGAAATATTAACTTCAACTCCTGGAACATCTCATATGCTCCATGACGTTCAAAACGTCGTTGAAGTCCCAGTTATAAGCCGTAAAGCATGGCACACTGAACTATCGAGTAGTCATCAGCTTTGCTCTGCCAGACGTTCTTAACGTCGTTAGTTGCATCAGCAGCAGGCCTGGCACCCAGCGGTGCTTCCAGGACGTAATTCTTCTGTGCAGCAATGAGGATAATCCTCAGGTTACGGACCCAGTCCATGTAATTGCTACCATCATCTTTCAACTTTGCTTTCTCAAGGAACGCATTAAAATTCAACGGAACAACAGCACGAGCCATCTATCTACAACAAACATAGACAAAAAGATACTATCAGGTACTAAGTTCATGATAAATTTAAGTTCAATTAATCATATTACTTAAGAACTCCCACTTAGACAGACATCTCTCTAGTCATCTAAGTGATTACGTGATCCAAATCAACTAAACCTTGTCCGATCATCACGTGAGATGGAGTAGTTTTAATGGTGAACATCACTATGTTGATCATATCTACTATATGATTCACGTTTGACCTTTCGGCCTCCGTGTTCCGAGGCCATATCTGTATATGCTAGGCTCGTCAAGTTTAACCTGAGTATTCCGCGTGTGCAACTGTTTTGCACCCATTGTATTTGAACATAGAGCCTATCACACCCGATCATCATGTGGTGTCTCAGCACGAAGAACTTTCGCAATGGTGCATACTCAGGGAGAACACTTCTTGATAATTAGTGAGAGATCATCTTAAAATGCTACTGTCAATCAAAGAAAGATAAGATGCATAAAGGATAAACATCACATGCAATCAATATAAGTGATATGATATGGCCATCATCATCTTGTGCTTGTGATCTCCATCTTCGAAGCACCATCGTGATCACCATCGTCACCGGCGCGACACCTTGATCTCCATTGTAGCATCGTTGTCGTTTATGCCATCTATTGCTTCTACGACTATCGCTACCGCTTAGTGATAAAGTAAAGCAATTACAGGGCGTTTGCATTTCATACAATAAAGCGACAACCATATGGCTCCTGCCAGTTGCCGATAACTTCGGTCACAAAACATGATCATCTCATACAATAAAATATAGCATCACGTCTTGACCATATCACATCACAACATGCCCTGCAAAAACAAGTTAGACGTCCTCTACTTTGTTGTTGCAAATTTTAGGTGGCTGTTACGGGCTTAGCAAGAACCGTTCTTACCTACGCATCAAAACCACAACGATAGTTCGTCAAGTTAGTGTTGTTTTAACCTTCGCAAGGACCGGGCATAGCCACACTCAATTCATCTAAAGTGAGAGAGACAGACACCCGCCAGCCACCTTTAAGCACGAGTGCTCGTAACGGTGAAACCAGTCTCGCGTAAGCGTACGCGTAATGTCGGTCCAGGCCGCTTCATCTCACAATACCGCCGAACCAAAGTATGACATGCTGGTAAGCAGTATGACTTGTATCGCCCACAACTCACCTGTGTTCTACTCGTGCATATGACATCTACGCATAAAACCTGACTCGGATGCCACTGTTGGGGAACGCAGTAATTTCAAAAAATTTCCTACGCGCACGCAAGATCATGGTGATGGCATAGCAACGAGAGGGGAGAGTATTGTCCACGTACCCTCATAGACCGTAAGCGGAAGCGTTATGACAACGCGGTTGATGTAGTCGTACGTCTTCACGATCCGACCGATCCAAGCACCGAACGTACGGCACCTCCGTGTTCAGCACACGTTCAGCTCGATGACGTTCCCCGGGCTCCGATCCAGCAAAGCGTCGGGGATGAGTTCCGTCAGCACGACGGCGTGGTGACGATGATGATGTTCTACCGGTGCAGGGCTTCGCCTAAACTCCGCGACGATATGACCGAGGTGGAATATGGTGGAGGGGGGCACCGCACACGGCTAAGGAACGATCCGTAGATCAACTTGTGTGTTCTAGGGTGCCCCCCCCCCCCGCCCCTGTATATAAAGGAGCCAGGGGGGAGGAGGCGGCCGGCCAAGGAGGGCGCGCCAAGGGGGAGTCCTACTCCCACCGGGAGTAGGACTCCCTTCTTTCCTAGTTGGAGTAGCAAAAGGGGGAAGGAAGAGGAAGAGGGGAAGGAAGTGAAGGAAATATGCCCTAGAGGCAATAATAAAGTTATTATTTATTTCCTTATATCATGATAAATGTTTATTATTCATGCTAGAATTGTATTAACCAGAAACATAATACATGTGTGAATACATAGACAAACATAGCGTCACTAGTATGCCTCTACTTGACTAGCTCGTTTATCAAAGATGGTTATGTTTCCTAGCCATGGACAAAAGAGTTGTCATTTGATTAACGGGATCACATCATTAGGAGAATGATGTGATTGACATGACCCATTCCGTTAGCCTAGCACTTGATCGTTTAGTATGTTGCTATTGCTTTCTTCATGACTTATACATGTTCCTGTAACTATGAGATTATGCAACTCCCGTTTATCGGAGGAACACTTTGGGTGCTACCAAACGTCACAACGTAACTGGGTGATTATAAAGGAGTACTGCAGGTGTCTCCAAAGGTACAAGTTGAGTTGGCGTATTTCGAGATTAGGTTTTGTCACTCCGATTGTCGGAGAGGTATCTCTGGGCCCTCTCGGTAATGCACATCATTATAAGCCTTGCAAGCAATGTGACCAATGAGTTGGTTACGGGATGATGCATTACAAAATGAGTAAAGAGACTTGCCGGTGACGAGATTGAACTAGGTATTGGATACCGACGATCGAATCTCGGGCAAGTAACATACAGATGACAAAGGGAACAACGTATGTTGTTTTGCGGTTTGAGCGATAAAGATCTTCGTAGAATATGTAGGAGCCAATATGGGCATCCAGGTCCCGCTATTGGTTATTGACTGAGAATAGTTCTAGGTCATGTCTACATAGTTCTCGAACCCGTAGGGTCCGCACGCTTAAGGTTTCGATGACAGTTATATTATGAGTTTATGAGTTTTGATGTACCGAAGGAGTTCGGAGTCTCGGATGAGATCGGGGACATGACGAGGAGTCTCGAAATGGTCGAGACGTAAAGATCGATATATTGGACGACTATATTCGGAGTTCGGAAAGGTTCCGAGTGATTCGGGTATTTTTCGGAGTACCGAAGAGTTACAGGAATTCGCCGGGGAGAAGTATTGGACCTTATTGGGCCCTGCGGGAAAGAGAGAGGGGCTGCCTAGGGCAGGCCGCGCCCCCCCCCCCCCCCCATGGCCTAGTCCGAATTGGACTAGGGGGAGAGGCCGCACCCCCTCCTTCCTTCCCTTCTCTCTTCCCCTTCCTTGTCTCCTACTCCTAATACATGGAAGGACTCCTAGTTGGACTAGGAAAGGGGGAATCCTACTCCCGGTGGGAGTAGGACTCCCCTAGGGCGCGCCATAGAAGAGGGCCGGCCCTCCCCTCCTCCACTCCTTTATATACGGGGGTAGGGGGCACCACATGAACACACAAGTTGATCTACGGATCGTTCCTTAGCCGTGTGCGGTGCCCCCTTCCACCATATTCCACCTCGGTCATATCATCGCGGAGTTTAGGCGAAGCCCTGCGCCGGTAGAACATCATCATCGTCACCACGCCGTCGTGCTGACAGAACTCATCTCCGGAGCTCGGCTGGATCGGAAGCCGGAGATCGTCATCGAGCTGAACGTGTGCTGAACTCGGAGGCTCCGTACGTTCGGTGCTTGGATCGGTCGGATCGTGAAGACGTACGACTACATCAACCGCGTTGTGATAACGCTTCCGCTTACGGTCTACGAGGGTACGTGGACGAACACTCTCCCCTCTCGTTGCTATGCCATCACCATGATCTTGCGTGTGCGTAGGAAATTTTTTGAAATTACTACATTCCCCAACAGTGGCATCCGAGCCTAGGTTTTTATGGTTTGATGTTATATGCGCGAGTAGAACACAAGTGAGTTGTGGACGATATAAGTCATACTGCCTACCAGCATGTCATACTTTGGTTCGGCGGTATTGTTGGATGAAGCGGCCCGGACCGACATTACGCGTACGCTTACGCGAGACTGGTTCTACCGCCGTGCTTTGCACACAGGTGGCTGGCGGGTGTCAGTTTCTCCAACTTTAGTTGAACTAAGTATGGCTACACCCGGTCCTTGCGAAGGTTAAAACGGAGTCTATTTGACAAACTATCATTGTGGTTTTGATGCGTAGGTGAGAACGGTTCTTGCTCAGCCCGTAGCAGCCACGTAAAATTTGCAACAACAATGTAGAGGACGTCTAACTTGTTTTTGCAGGGCATGTTGTGATGTGATATGGTCAAGACGTGATGAGATATAAGTTGTTGTATGAGATGATCATGTTTTGTTGAAGTTATCGGCAACTGGCAGAAGCCCTATGGTTGTCTCTTTATTGCATAAGATGCAAGTGCCAAATAATTGCTTTACTTTATCGCTATGCGATAGCAATAGTTGCAAGAGCAATAGTTGGTGAGACGACCATGTGACGACACATTGATATAGATCAAGATGATGAAGATCATGGTGTCATGCCGGTGACGATAGAGATCATGACAGTACTTTGGAGATGGAGATCAAAGGCGCAAGATGATCATGGCCATATCATGTCACATATATTTTTGATTGCATGTGATGTTTATCCTTTATGCATCTTATCTTGCTTTGTTTGACGGTAGCATTTTAAGATGATCTCTCACTAATTATCAAGAAGTGTTCTCCCTGAGTATGCACCGTTGCCAAAGTTCGTCGTGCCCAGACACCACGTGATGATCGGGTGTGATAAGCTCTACGTCCATCTACAACGGGTGCAAGCCAGTTTTGCACACGCGGAATACTCAGGTTAAACTTGACGAGCCTAGCATATGTAGATATGGCCTCGGAACATGGAGACCGAAAGGTCGAGCGTGAATCATATAGTAGATATGATCAACATAATGATGTTCACCATTGAAAACTACTCCATCTCACGTGATGATCGGTTATGGTTTAGTTGATTTGGATCACGTGATCACTTAGATGACTAGAGAGATGTCTGTCTAAGTGGGAGTTCTTAAGTAATATGATTAATTGAACTTAAATTTATCATGAACTTAGTCCTGGTAGTATTTTGCAAATTATGTTGTAGATCAATAGCTTGCATTGTTGCTTTCATATGTTTATTTTGATATGTTCCTAGAGAAAATTGTGTTGAAAATGTTAGTAGCAATGATGCGGATTGGATCCATGATCTGAGGTTTATCCTCATTGCTGCACAGAAGAATTATGTCCTTAATGCACCGCTAGGTGACAGACCTATTGCAGGAGCAGATGCAGAAGTTATGAACGTCTGGCTAGCTCAAAATGATGACTACTTGATAGTTTAGTGCACCATGCTTAACGGCTTAGAATCGGGACTTCAAAGACGTTTTGAACGTCATGGACCATATGAGATGTTCCAGGAGTTGAAGTTAATATTTCCAGCAAATCCCCGAGTTGAGAGATATGAAGTCTCCAACAAGTTCTATAGCTAAAAGATGGAGGAGAATCGCTCAACTAGTGAGCATGTGCTCAGACTGTCTGGGTACTTCAATCGCTTGAATCAAGTGGGAGTTAATCTTCCAGATAAGATAGTGATTGATAGAATTCTCTAGTCACCATCACTAAGTTACTAGAACTTCGTGATGAACTATAGTATGCAAGGGATGACGAAAATGATTCCCGAGCACTTCGTGATGTTGAAATCGACGAAGGTAGAAATCAAGAAAGAGCATCAAGTGTTGATGATTGACAAGACCACTAGTTTCAAGAGAAGGGCAGAGGGAAAGAAAGGGAACTTCAAGTGGAAAGACAAGCAAGTTGTCACTCCTGCGAAGAAGCCCAAAGCTGGACCATAGCCTGAAACTGAGTGTTTACACTGCAAAGGAAATGGTCACTGGAAGCGGAAATGCCCTGAATATTTGGTGGATAAGAAGGATGGCAAAGTGAACAAGGGTATATTTGATATACAGATTATTGATGTGTGCCTTACTAGTGTTTATAGTAGCCCATGAGTATTTGATACTTGTTCGGTTGCTAAGATTAGTAACTCGAAACAGGAGTTACAGAATAAACAGAGACTAGTTGAAGGGAAAGTGACGATGAGTGTTGGAAGTAGTTCCAAGATTGATATGATCATCATCGCACACTCCCTATACTTTCGGGATTAGTGTTAAACCTAAATAAGTGTTATTTGGTGTTTGCGTTGAGCATGAATATGATTTGATCATGTTTATTGCAATACGGTTATTCATGTAAGTTAGAGAATAATTGTTGTTCTGTTTACATGAATAAAACCTTCTATGGTCATACACCCAATGAAAATGGTTTGTTGGATCTCGATCGTGTGATACACATATTCGTAATATTGAAGCCAAAAGATGCAAAGTTAATAATGATAGTGCAACTTATTTGTGGCACTGCCGTTTAGGTCATATCGGTGTAAAGCGCATGAAGAAACTCCATAAAGATGGATTTTCGGAATCACTTGGTTATGAATCATTTGATGCTTGCGAACCGTGCCTTTTGGGCAAGCTGACTAAAACTCCGTTCTTTGGAACAATGGAACGAGCTACTGACTTATTGAAAATAATACATACTGATGTATGCAGACCAATGAGTATGAAGGCTCGTGGCAAGTATCGTTATTTTCTGACCTTCACAGATGATTTGAGCAGATATGGGTATATCTACTTGATGAAACATAAGTCTGAAATAGTTGAAAGGTTCAAAGAATTTCAGAGTGAAGTGGAAAATCATCGTAACAAGAAAATAAAGTTTCTCGATCTGATCGTGGAGATGAATATTTGAGTTACGAGTTTGGTCTTTAATTAAAACAATGTGTAATAGTTTCACAGCTCACGCCACCTGGAACACCACAACGTTATGGTGTGTCGAAACGTCGTAGCCGCACTTTATTGGATATGGTGCGATCTATGATGTCTCTTACTGATTTACCACTATTGTTTTGGGGTTATGCATTAGAGACAGCTGCATTCACGTTAATAGGGCACCATCTAAATCCGTTGAGACGACACCGTATGAACTATGGTTTAGCAATAAACCTAAGCTGTCGTTTCTTAAAATTTGGGGCTGCGATGCTTATGTGAAAAGTTTAATCCTGATAAGCTCGAACCCAAATCGGAGAAGTGCATCTTCATAGAATACCCAAAGGAAATTGTTGGGTACACCTTCTATCACAGATCCAAAGGCAAGACATTCGTTGCTAAATTCGGATCCTTTCTAGAGAAGGAATTTCTCTCGAAAGAAGTGAGTGGGAGGAAAGTAGAGCTTGATAAGGTAATTTGTACCTTCTCCCGAATTGGAAAATAGTTCATCACTGAAATCAGTTCCAGTGATTCCTACACCAATTAGTGAGGAAGCTAATGATGATGATCATGAAACTTCAAATCAAGTTACTACAGAACCTCGTAGGTCTTCCAGAGTACGGTCCGCACTAGAGTGGTACGGTAATCCTGTTCTGAAAGTCATGTTACTAGACCATGATAAACCTACGAACTATGAGGAAGCGATGATGAGCCCAGATTCCACGAAATGGCTTGAGGCCATAAAATCTGAGATATGATCCATGTATGAGAACAAAGTGTGGACTTTGGTGGACTTGCCCGATGATCGGCAAACCATAAGAAATAAATGGATCTTTAAGAGGAAGACGGACGTTGATAGTAGTGTTACTATCTACAAAGCTCGACTTGTCGCAAAAGGTTTTTTGACAAGTTCAAGGTGTTGACTACAATGAGATTTTCTCAACTGTAGTGATGCTTAAGTCTGTCCGAATCATGTTAGCAATTGCCACATTTTATGAAATCTGGCAAATGGATGTCAAAACTGCATTCCTTAATGGATTTATTAAAGAAGAGTTGTATATGATGCAACCAGAAGGTTTTGTCAATCCTAAAGATGCTAACAAAGTGTGCAAGCTCCAGCAATCCATTTATGGACTGGTGCAAGCCTCTCGGAGTTGGAATATATGCTTTGATGAGTTGATCAAAGCATATGGTTTTATACAGACTTTTTGAGAAGCCTGTATTTACAAGAAAGTGAGTGGGAGCTCTGTAGCATTTCTAATATTATATGTGGGTGACATATTGTTGATTGGAAATGATATAGAAATTCTGGATAGCATGAAAGGATACTTGAAAAAGAGTTTTTCAAAGCAAGACCTCGGTGAAGCTGCTTACACATTGAGCATCAAGATCTATATAGATAGATCAAGACGCTTGATAAGATTTTTCAATGAGTACATACCTTGATAAATTTTTGAATAGTTCAAAATGGAACAGTCAAAGAAGGAGTTCTTGCCTGTGATGCAAAGGTGTGAAGTTGAGTAAGACTCAAGACCCGACCATGGCAGAAAATAGAAAGAGAGTGAAAAGTCATTCCCTATGCCTCAGTCATAGGTTCTATAAAGTATGCTATGCTGTGAACCAGAACTATTGTATACCTTGCTCTAAGTTTGACAAAGGAATACAATATTGATCTAAGAGTAGATCACTGGACAGCGGTCAAGAATATCCTTAGTGAGAACTAAGGAGATGTTTCTCGATTATGGAGGTGATAAAAGAGCCCGTCGTAAAAAGTTACAACGATGCAAGCTTTTACACCAATCCAGATGACTCTAAGTCTCAATCTGGATACATATTGAAAGTGGGAGCAATTAGCTAGAGTAGCTCCGTGCAGAGCATTGTGGACATAGAATATTTGCAAAATACATACGGCTCTGAATATGACAGACCCATTGACTAAACTTCTCTCACAAGCAAAACATGATCATACCTTAGTACTCTTTGGGTGTTAATCACATAGCAATGTGAACTAGATTATTGACTCTAGTAAACCCTTTGGGTGTTGATCACATGATGATGTGAACTATGGGTATTAATCACATACATATGTGAATATTGGTGCTAAATCACATGGCGATGTGAACTAGATTATTGACTCTAGTGCAAGTGGGAGACTGAAGGAAATATGCCCTAGAGGCAATAATAAAGTTATTATTTATTTCCTTATATCATGATAAATGTTTATTATTCATGCTAGAATTGTATTAACCAGAAACATAATACATGTGTGAATACATAGACAAACATAGCGTCACTAGTATGCCTCTACTTGACTAGCTCGTTTATCAAAGATGGTTATGTTTCCTAGCCATGGACAAAAGAGTTGTCATTTGATTAACGGGATCACATCATTAGGAGAATGATGTGATTGACATGACCCATTCCGTTAGCCTAGCACTTGATCGTTTAGTATGTTGCTATTGCTTTCTTCATGACTTATACATGTTCCTGTAACTATGAGATTATGCAACTCCCGTTTACCGGAGGAACACTTTGGGTGCTACCAAACGTCACAACGTAACTGGGTGATTATAAAGGAGTACTACAGGTGTCTCCAAAGGTACATGTTGAGTTGGCGTATTTCAAGATTAGGTTTTGTCACTCCGATTGTCGGAGAGGTATCTCTGGGCCCTCTCGGTAATGCACATCATTATATGCCTTGCAAGCAATGTGACCAATGAGTTGGTTACGGGATGATGCATTACAGAACGAGTAAAGAGACTTGCCGGTGACGAGATTGAACTAGGTATTGGATACCGACGATCGAATCTCGGGCAAGTAACATACCGATGACAAAGGGAACAACGTATGTTGTTATGCCGTTTGACCGATAAAGATCTTCGTAGAATATGTAGGAGCCAATATGGGCATCCAGGTCCCGCTATTGGTTATTGACCGAGAATAGTTCTAGGTCATGTCTACATAGTTCTCGAACCCGTAGGGTCCGCACGCTTAAGGTTTCGATGACAGCTATATTATGAGTTTATGAGTTTTGATGTACCGAAGGAGTTCGGAGTCCCGGATGAGATCGGGGACATGACGAGGAGTCTCGAAATGGTCGAGACGTAAAGATCGATATATTGGACGACTATATTCGGAGTTCGGAAAGGTTCCGAGTGATTCGGGTATTTTTCGGAGTACCCGAGAGTTACGGGAATTCGCCGGGGAGAAGTATTGGGCCTTATTGGGCCCTGCGGGAAAGAGAGAGGGGCTGCCCAGGGCAGGCCGCGCGCCCCCCCCATGGCCTAGTCCGAATTGGACTAGGGGGAGTGGCCGCACCCCCTCCTTCCTTCCCTTCTCTCTTCCCCTTCCTTGTCTCCTACTCCTAATACATGGAAGGACTCCTAGTTGGACTAGGAAAGGGGGAATCCTACTCCCGGTGGGAGTAGGACTCCCCTAGGGCGCGCCATAGAAGAGGGCCGGCCCTCCCCTCCTCCACTCCTTTATATACGGGGGTAGGGGGCACCCCATGAACACACAAGTTGATCTACGGATCGTTCCTTAGCCGTGTGCGGTGCCCCCTTCCACCATATTCCACCTTGGTCATATCGTCGCGGAGTTTAGGCGAAGCCCTGTGTTGGTAGAACATCATCATCGTCACCACGCCGTCGTGCTGACGGAACTCATCTCCGGAGCTCGGCTGGATCGGAGGCCAGAGATCGTCATCGAGCTGAACGTGTGCTGAACTCGGAGGCTCCGTACGTTCGATGCTTGGATCGGTCGGATCGTGAAGACGTACGACTACATCAACCGCGTTGTGATAATGCTTCCGCTTACGGTCTACGAGGGTACGTGGACGAACACTCTCCCCTCTCGTTGCTATGCCATCACCATGATCTTGCGTGTGCGTAGGAATTTTTTTGAAATTACTATGTTCCCCAACAGGAAGGGGGGCGCCGCCCCCCTCTCCTTGTCCTATTCGGACTAGGGAGGGGATGGGGCGTGGCCCACCTCTTGCCTCCTCTCCTCTTCTCCCTTATGGCCCATGAAGGCCCAATAACCCCTCGGACGGTTCCGGTAACCCCCCGGTACTCCGGTAGAATGCCGATTTCACCCGGAACACTTCCGATGTCCAAACATAGGCTTCCAATATATCAATCTTTATGTCTCAACCATTTTGAGACTCCTCGTCATGTCCGTGATCACATCCGGGACTCCGAACAAACTTCGGTACATCAAAACTTATAAACTCATAATAAAACTGTCATCGTAACGTTAAGCGTGCGGACCCTACGGGTTCGAGAACTATGTAGACATGACCTAGAACTATTCTCGGTCAATAACCAATAGCGGAACCTGGATGCCCATATTGGTTCCTACATATTCTACGAAGATCTTTATCGGTCAAACCGCATAACAACATACGTTGTTCCCTTTGTCATCGGTATGTTACTTGCCCGAGATTCGATCGTCGGTATCCAATACCTAGTTCAATCTCGTTACCGGCAAGTCTCTTTACTCGTTATGTAATGCATCATTCCGTAACTAACTCATTAGCTACATTGCTTGCAAGGCTTATAGTGATGTGCATTACCGAGAGGGCCCAGAGATACCTCTCCGACAATCGGAGTGACAAAACCTAATCTCGAAATACGCCAACCCAACATGTACCTTTGGAGACACCTGTAGTACTCCTTTATAATCACCCACTTACGTTGTGACGTTTGGTAGTACCCAAAGTGTTCCTCTGGTAAACGTGAGTTGCATAATCTCATAGTTACAGGAACATGTATAAGTCATGAAGAAAGCAATAGCAATATACTAAACGATCAAGTGCTAGGCTAACGGAATGGGTCATGTCAATCACATCATTCTCCTAATGATGTGATCCCATTAATCAAATGACAACACATGTCTATGGTTAGGAAACGTAACCATCTTTGATTAATAAGCTAGTCAAGTAGAGGCATACTAGTGACGTTGTGTTTGTCTATGTATTCACACATGTATTATGTTTCCGGTTAATACAATTCTAGCATGAATAATAAACATTTATCATGATATGAGGAAATAAATAATAACTTTATTATTGCCTCTAGGGCATATTTCCTTCAGTGGCGGCCCTTAAGAAGGCGCTGGCCAAGCCCGAAGACAAAGCGGCCAAGGAACGCGCTGCGTGCGAGAAGCAAGAAGCCCGGGTCAGCGAGGTCCAGCAAGAGCTCCAGGATTTCGTCCAGAAGTACGAGTCCCTGGAGCGTGACTCTAAGACGCAAGAGTCCGAGCTTTCCAAGGCCCTCCAGAGCGCACAAGACGCCAGAGCCGAAGCCCAGAGGGCCCTCCAGGAGATCCTGGTGGCCAAGAAGATTATGGCGGGTAAGGCATTTGTTATGCAAAGCAAGCATGTGAAGGAGACATTCTTTTTACTTACCCGAATTTGGAGTTCTCCAGGAGCGTTTGCGGATCTGCCGCGCAGCATATCAGATGCCGCAGAGTTCTACCGAGCCGAAGAAGGGAGCTCAACGAAGAAGTTGTTCTGGTCTCAATATCTTGGGACAGAACATCTGATGCCCTTGAGCGACCAGCTGAAGCAACTGGTCGAGCTACACAAGGCAGCCGAACTGGCCATGAAGGACCTCATAGTCCGGCTATGGCCTGCCGAGCCTATGCCCAACAGCTACTTCAGACTCGTGAAGCGGTTTGTGAGTGCCTGCCCACGACTTGAAGTCATAAAGCGGTCGGTTTGCATTGAAGGTGCGTGGATGGCCTTTGCCCGTGCAAAGATGCATTGGGCGAAGATGGACGCCATGATGACCGAGGGGACACCAAAGGGCAAGGAGCACCGCCGACCCGAAAAATATTATGACAGTGTCCTGAAGGGATCCCGCCTTGTGGCGGAGCAATGTACAAAGGATGTAATCTTTGAATGAATGCATTCATCTTATCTTGTAATATGAAACAAGTTCATTTGCGCAATATAATGCTTGTTGATTTAAAATTTTACCTCTTGTGCGACCGTTTATAAAATCTGAGAGTTGGCCAGTCGTCAGCTTCTGCCCCCATGTAACTAGTACAGGGGTGTTCGGGATAAATCTAAACAATCTTTATCCAAGTTTTTGGTCCTTTAAGGAGGTGTCTAGCGCAACGAACAAGGAAATCGGACTATACAGCTTTATCACCCTCACTTAGCCATAGAAGTTCTATAATTTTAAATTTTGGCGTAGCCCACTGGTATTCGGAAGGCCAAACTTGGGGCGCTATACACGCATAAATCGAACAAAGACCGATTCCTCGCATAAAGCGGAAAAAATCTTTAGGGATTTGAAACCTCTCGAACAGCGACCAACTCTCGCGCATCATGACAGTCAGTTTTCGGCTTTCTCTACTGAGGTGCTCGTCCGAAAGAACCGGGATACAGTCGCAGTAGTTCTCCCTTTACTACCCTAGCCGATATAGCAAAACGTAGGGTAGCAAGCACAGGAGTCGGGCAACCCAACTATTGACCCAAGACATGATTCGGAGCTGATGCATATAATGCTATAAGTTTGGGGTGCCGCATTGTTAAAAGTGTTCGGACTTTCTTGCCGTGTTATGGGGTACACTGAAGCCCCTAGCGAACTGAACGTACCAGAATGTACGGGTGAGATTTGTAATAAATAAACAGTCAAGGAAAAAAATTAAGCAATAAGCTGATGCTGCAAATTATTTTCCATTGTTATTTGAGTAATACGTCAAGGTGTATGTTTACAAGTAGTGAGATAAGAAAATAGGGCTATTTGACGTGCCCTAACCAAGAGCGAGCTGCATGTGGGTATGTAAAATAGGTATAGCGGTCGTTAGCAGAGACCACCTGGGGATTCCCTTGTACGTCAAAGCTCCTTGCTTCCTTGGTGTATCCGTCTCATGATGGTCCGATGTTCAGGTTATCGGAAGAGCCTCAAGAAGAGAAGAACCCGAAAGAAAGAAAAAGGTGAAGGTATGCGGATCCCGGGGCGTTTGAGCCGCATTGTGGACCGCGGTCTAGCTGTGCCTCCGTCTATGCCCATGGTATTTTAAGTGCGTAATTATGTACGCGCGGCACGGATTTCACCGCTTGATTGGGACTAGGACGGAGGCCGAATTGCTAGGTGAGCTCTGGACGGGCCGGACGATCCTGTTGCAGAGTAGTTCGGGCTCGCTTGACGGTGTCCGGGGGCTTTATTGCCGGATTGAGGGTCTGCCTAAGGAGGCTGCTCTGTACTTCTGCTGCAAGGGCCGCGGTGTGCTCCTCCGTACGGAGGGAGCGCTCTGTATTTCCATTGACTGTTATAACACCGCAAGGTCCGGGTATCTTGAGCTTGAGGTAGGCGTAGTGTGGCACCGCATTGAATCGAGCGAATGCGGTTCGTCCAAGCAGTGCATGATAACCACCGCGGAAGGGGACGATATCGCAGATTAACTCCTCGCTTCAGAAGTTGTCCGGGGATCCGAAGACCACTTCTAGTGTGATTGAGCCTGTACAACATGACTCCACACCTGGTATGACACATTTGAAGGTGGTTTTGGTGGGTTTGATCCTTGAGGGATCGATACCCATTTTGCGCAATGTATCCTGATAAAGCAGGTTCAGGCTGCTGCCACCGTCCACGAGGACTCGTGTGAGGTGGAATCCATCAATAATATGGTCAGGGACCAGTGCGGCTGAGCCACCATGACGAATACTGGTCGGATGGTCCCTGCGATCAAAGGTGATCGGACAGGAAGACCATGGGTTGAACTTTGGGGCGACTAGCTCCATCGCGTAGACGTCCCTTAGTGCGCGCTTTCGCTCCCGCTTGGGAATATGGGTGGCGTATATCATATTTACCGTTTTGACTTGGGGGGGGGGGGGTTCTGTCCTCCTGTGTTCGGTGGCCGGGGATCCTCGTCGTCATCACTATGCGGCCCCTTTTTCTTGTTCTCGGCTGTTAGTTTGCTGACCTGTTTAAATACCCAACATTCTCTGTTGGTATAGTTGGCTAGTTTATCGGGGGTGCCATGGATTTGACATGGACGATCGAGTATGCGGTCCAGACTGGACGGACCCGGGTTGTTTCTTTTAAATGGATTTTTATGTTGACCGGACTTGGAGCCACTGAATCCGGCATTGACGGTCGTGTCTTCGGCGTTATCGCCATTATTGCGACGCTTGTGTCTGTTGCGTCGGGGCTTGCCATTGCTATCTCTAGCGTCTGAAGTGCCAGGATTTCTTGATGTGTTGTTGCTACGAGCCAACCGGCTATCCTCGCCTGCACAAAAGCGGGTCATGAGTGTCATAAGGGCTGCCATGGACTTCGGCTTCTCTTGGCCAAGGTGTCGGGCGAGCCACTCGTCACGGATGTTATGCTTAATGGCCGCTAGTGCTTCGGCATTCGGACAGTCGACGATTTGGTTCTTTTTAGTTAAGAACCGAGTCCAGAATTTTCTGGCTGATTCTCCGGGCTGTTGGGTAATGTGACTTAAGTCATCAGCGTCCGGTGGTCGCACATAAGTGCCCTGAAAGTTGTCAAGGAATGCGTCTTCCAGGTTCTCCCAACTGCCAATGGAGTTTCCCGGCAGACTATTCAGCTAGTGCCGAGCTGGTCCCTTGAGTTTTAGTGGGAGGTACTTGATGGCATGGAGATCATCACCGCGGGCCATGTGAATGCGTAGAAGGAAATCTTCAATCCATACCGCGGGGTCTGTTGTCCCATCATATGGTTCGATGTTTACGGGTTTAAACCCTTCTGGGAATTCATGCTCCATTACTTCATCAGTGAAGCATAGGGGGTGTGCGGCGCCTCTATGCCGGGCTACACCGCGACGCAGTTCGGATGAATCTGGTCTGCTGTATTCGGCCTGGACGGATTTGTATTTAGTATATCTGGTGCGGCGGTCACCGTCACGTGTTGGGGCGCGCCCCCGCGATCCGTAGATCGATTTTGATTGTCCTGCTTTGTTTTCCAATTCGTCTCGCAGGTCATGCGTGTAGCCCCAGGCCTTTGTGTTTCTATTTGTCCGGCGACGGGGTGCGGGCTGGTGTTCGGACTAATACGCCGCTTTGTCTCGCCCACGAGGTGGTCGGTTAGCCGCGCTGGTAGTATAGGCTCTAGTGCCTCGTCCTCGAATTGAGGTAACAACCTGCGCCTCGGGTAACTTTTGGTTGGGCGCTCGAGTCCGTATTCCTCGGCCGCTAGGACCTCAGTCCATCTATCAGTGAGCAGATCTTGATTAGCTTGAAGCTGTTGCTATTTTTTCTTCAGGCTCTTTGCAGTGGCTATAAGCTGGCACTTGAAGCGCTCCTGCTCGACGGGATCCTCAGGCACGGTAAATTCTTCGTCGTCGAGGCTCACGTCGTCTTCGGAGAGGGGCATGTAATTGTTATCCTCCGAGTCTTCATTCATGGCCTGTTCATCAGGGCTAGCTTGCCCGTCCTCCCGTCCGGCCTGTTCGAAGCTTGGCTGGGCGGGATTATTTTCGTCTTCGGCATCATCCGTAGTGCTATTGTCTCTTGTGTCGGTATCGCTGTTTCTACCCTAGCATGGTTTAGAGCGATGCCGCTGACGTCGGCGCTTCAGCTGTTTCTCAGGAGGATTATCCTCCGTTGCATCCTTTTGATCCTCGCCATTGTTTTCTTTGGGTATGTCCACCATATATATGTCATATGATGAGGTGGCTGTCCAGCGCCCTGTGGGCGGTGGTTCCTGTTCTTCTCCGGCATCGTAGTCCATACCGCGATGTCTTCGGAGTCGAAATCAGGCATGTCGGTTAAGTCGTCGACAGTGGCTATTAAGTGGGTAACGAATTCCTTCGTCGTCCGCTTCCCACTCAAGCCGGACATAGTTCGGCCAAGAGTCTCCTGACAAGGAGAGAGATTTTAATGATTTTAGCACGTCGCCCAAGAGCGAGTGCTGAAAGATGTCTGCGGAGCTGAACTCCAAGGTCGGTGCCCGGTTAGATCCGATGGGCGCGGATACGCGCGTTCGGAACCTATGGCCGGAAACGAGTCCGAGGGTCCAATGACACATACCTCATTGGAAGTGAAATCTGTGTTCGGCTCTATCACCGTTGAGTGTGCGGCTTCCGTGGCGGGGATCCATCCTCCCGTCCTCAGATGGCACGATCTGCACTGGATCTAAAGCCAGGGCAGCTGCAGGTGCGATCTCCTGAACGCCGTCCAATGGCAGGTCTAAGTCATGCTCATCGTGGTTGTAGGGTGCACCTGTCATGGGCTCGAATCCGTCGAAGATCAAGTCTCAGCGGATGTCGGCGGTGTAGTTCCGGCTTCCAAACCTGACCTCAAGGCCATGGACGTAGCTATCGATCTGCTCCAGATGGCCAAGCGAGTTGGCCCGCAGTGCGAAGCCGCCGAATACGAAGATCTGTCCGGGGAGGGAAACCTCACCCTGGACCGCGTCGTTGTCGATGATTGAAGGAGCCATCAAGTCTTATGGTGACGACACGGTGGAACTCTCAATGAAAGCACCAATGTCGGTGTCAAAACCAGCGGATCTCGGGTAGGGGGTCCCGAGCTGTGCGTCTAAGGCTAATGGTAACAAGAGGCGGGGGACACAATGTTTACCCAGGTTCAGGCCCTCTCTATGGAGGTAATATCCTACTTCCTGCTTGATTGATCTTGATGATATGAGTATTACAAGAGTTGATCTACCACGAGATCGTAGATGCTAAACCCTAGAAGCTAGCCTATGATTATGATTGTTCTTGTCATACGGACTAAACCCTCCGGTTTATATAGACACCGGAAGGGGCTAGGGTTACACAGAGTCGGTTACAGAGAAGGGAATCTACATATCCGAATTGGCAAGCTTGCCTTCCACGCAAAGGAGAGTCCCACCCGGACACGGGACGAAGTCTTCAATCATGTATCTTCATAGTCCAACAGTCCGGCATAGGCATATAGTCCGGCTGTGCGAGGACCCCCTAATTCAGGACTCCCTCAGCGGCACCATGGCCGGGATTGATGACGACGGCGGCGGCGAGCGAGCGGGGCAGTGGCGGCGGCAGTCCGTCGGCCGCCATCAGGTGATGGAATGATGGGAAAGGGGTCGCAATCTGGATCTAAGGAGAGATCAAGAGAAGGGGAAGCGTGAAGGTTGATTTTTCATCGTGCGGGTATGCGGGAGGTCGAACGAGAGTGTTTTTTTCATCGTGCTGGAGGGGGGCGGACGAAGGCCGGGCAGAACGTGGTCCTGTGGTAGGAAAAAGAACACTACTCTTTTTTAAAATAGTAGAGATTTCACTTCTTACCTTTATATATACTATTTTAAAAAAGAATAGCCTTCCTTTTCCTGTTAGACGGAGTGCTTCATTCAACCTTCCTTTTTCTCACTATAAGCATATCATTCCTTGAAACCCGCCTTAATTGCCCATCTTTATTGTCTTACCAAATAAGCTTATGTTTTCTTTGGTAAGACAATAAGTGATTACAAATAAAATCCTAAAATATGGGTAGGTAAATCATGGGCAGAATTTGATAAGCATTTATTTACCCAATCACATTAATATGAACCGATAAATCACGGGCTAAAGTAGTAGAATATTTGTACCCGTTGCAACGCACGGACAAAATACTAAAATATCAATTATCTTTGAAGAAAAATCAATTCAAACTTCAGAAAATACATGATGTAACTTTGGACCCAAGGGTTTCATTTTTCACATGAAATCCGAAAAGAAAAACCTGGGTGCTTTCCTTGCTGGAAACAAAAGGAATCCGCGAGTTGCTGGCCCACGGTCTTTCTCCAAACCACCCAACTCCCACCTACTCCTCTGAGCCCCGGGCCCCACACCGCGCTGTCCCAGGTGTCATTCTAGCGCATCTCCTCCTATTAATCCCCGTCTCAGCGGCGCGGTGGCCGCCACGTCACCAGTCGATCCCTTCCTTCTGCGGGTGCGCGTCGAGATCCGTTAACAGGCGCCCCCCTCCGGCTCCGGCGACAGAGAGGGAGGCCACCGACGGCGGCCGGCGACCGAAGATGTTCCTTGTGGATTGGTTCTACGGGGTGCTCGCGTCGCTCGGACTGTGGCAGAAGGAGGCCAAGATCCTCTTCCTCGGCCTCGACAACGCCGGCAAGACCACGCTCCTCCACATGCTCAAGGACGAGGTCGGGAAAAAACTTCCGCCCTTTCCTTGTTACTTATGTTCCTTATATGATGGATTAGTCGTTTTTTGTGCAATAAGGTTTGGTAGTTTGACGAGGTTTGGAGGAATTGTGATGGTTCTTGGATCGGGATGATCCGTGTGGTTTTAGGAATAATTGATTGATCCCTTCCCCTAATATATATGTTCACGCACAGTATCTGTATTTTTAAATTGAAGTATTTTGATTCTATTCGGATTTTAGATTTGGAGACATCTGTGCCAGTAGATGTTCATCTTAGCGTCGAGAGTTCTTGGGGATTTTCTTTATAGACCATTTTCAAACGAACCGTGGAATTTTCACGGTGCGTTGCCAAATTTTTTTTTCATATTCTTTAGATTCGGGTAGCTTCGATCGTATGTGGTAAAAGGGGTTCCCAATTTTGGGAGTAGTTGGTGGATTAGCACCCTGAGTCTTTGTTTCCTGTCGAGGATAGTAGTGGACAGATTTCATTTTGGTAGTTGAGCTGCGTTCTTTCTTTGAGCACTGGATTGCTTGCCAGATCTGGAAAACTCCCATATAGCACCTTCTAAATTTTGCTTCTTCCAGTAGTCCGTGCGTAAAAAGATTGCATGTTGATTTCTTCAATGCTACCATGCTTTTTTTCTTAGAAAAGGACCGGCCGTCCTGGGTACTAGCTACCATGTAATTCCGGGGCATGCAAGTTAGATCTGCTGCAAATGCTTGTTTAGAGAGTTTAGATTTTATTTTAAATTCAGTAAGTTTGCACACTTAATCGATAAAGGGAGGATCTTTTTACTATCCGACTTGGTTCGGTAATCAGTCTTTTAAGTTACTCATGACGATTATGCTCAGAAGCTGGACATAATCAAGTTCAACATAAAAAGCGCATGCCAAATCACATGTTTGTGCTCCTGTGGGCTGAATAAAATCTTACTTGGGTTTGTGTTCCTTCTGGCAGAGGTTGGTTCAGCATCAGCCTACACAGTATCCAACTTCTGAAGAGCTGAGCATCGGGAAGATCAAGTTCAAGGCATTTGATTTAGGAGGCCATCAGATTGCTCGCCGTGTGTGGAAGGATTACTATGCCAAGGTCTCATCTTCCTCTATCTTATTACTCTCTTTACTATACATGAGTTATTTGGTGCTGTTATATCTGTTTAATGCATTTCTTCTCCTGTGGTAGAAACATTGTGTGGTTGTTTGATATGTTTTTCTTTCCATATGGAATACAGATTATAGATACAGTATGACAAAACTTCTATTAAATGTCATTATCAGTGGATAGTAGTAGTTGGCACTGATGCACTAGAATATGTCCTAACTTTTGTCCCCACATGTAACACCAGCTGTGCGTTGAGAAATATTTATCAAGTTGTTGGCCGGTGGGGTTAGTGCATTTTGAACCACAAGTAGCTGACTCCAGTACTCCTATATGCTGTCCCACTCCCACCATTATGTAGCTATCAAGATCCATGATATAACACCAGTGATATATGTGCAATGTGGCAATCTAGTTGCTTACGTAAAGTAGGGAATATGCTTTCATATTAGTCTGTGCACAATAATCTATTGAAATACCAGTGGTTTTCCTTTTACCCCTTTTGAATGTATATTAGCATAAATGCTGTTGTGACTTTTGTTCTTATCTACCTTAGATGTTGCTTCTACCCCAAAATGGTTTCGTACAATATTACGAGGTAGCTAGTCATTTTGGCATGTTGGATTAAGCGGTGTATGACCATAGTGAAAGAGTTATATTCATCAGTGTTGCAGCAGGATCAATTTGGTGACACAATCGAACTCTGAGAGTCTTAAGTGATCTAGTCCCAGATGATGAAATGTTAGCATAAATATTTACATTAATTCTGTAGAGTGGGCAGCAGGATCAGTTTGAGGATACAATCGGGCTCCGAGATTCTGTATAACTAAATTTGCCAAACCATGAAATATTAGGTTTGGTGGAACAAAGGGGGACATAGGAATAACTCTGGTGCTGGCAAAGGGACCAGATCCAGAAGGGTTAAATTGGTGTTACAATGGACACTTGGATAGGGGTGCAATTACTAAGAGGGAGATAAGAACGGCTTGGGGTAGAATAAGTTCATAGTTGAAACAGCAAATGGATACATATATAGTACTCCCTCCGTAAACTAATATAAGAGCGTTTAGATTACTAAAGTAGTGATCTAAACGCTCTTACATTAGTTTACAAAGGGAGTATCAGATAAACTCAGCAATCAACCTGGCTGGCAAAGACTTTAGCAGGAATATCATTAGGAACGCCCGGAATAATAAGGATTTATTTTCTCATGAAATTGTTTTTTAATACTGCAGCACCAAACTCTTGAATTTGCATCTTGCGGCCAAGAAGGCTTAACTGCTTAATCATAGATTTTGGTGCATTATGCATATACTCATGTTGTCTGCATGGCGGTCTCTGTTATTCCTGATGATGTTGTTTTGACTTAGTATTGTACTTTTCTGTCATTCTGAGTACTGGGCGCGGCAACGATCCTGGATTTCATCTGTTTGATGCCATCTTCTGATTGTCTTGTGGTCAGGTTGATGCAGTGGTGTACCTTGTGGACGCCTATGACAAAGAGAGGTTTGCCGAATCCAAGAAGGAGCTCGACGCCCTCCTCTCAGATGATTCGCTGGCCACCGTCCCCTTCCTGATCCTGGGCAACAAGATCGACATCCCCTATGCCGCCTCAGAGGAAGAGCTCCGCTATCACATGGGTCTTAGCAACTTCACGACTGGCAAGGGCAAGGTGAGCCTCAGCGAGTCCAATGTCCGCCCCCTGGAGGTCTTCATGTGCAGCATCGTCCGCAAGATGGGCTATGGCGAAGGGTTCAAGTGGATGTCGCAGTATATCAAGTAGGTCAGGCAGGGGGGAGTGGTGAAAGAAAAAAAAGAGTTATAACTAGTCATGGTGATAATCCTGTTTTACCTTACCTTGTCACAAGAGTGTTAGGGAGCTAGCTGGTCATGGTGCCAGTACATATGTGATGTAATGGATGTAGTTCAAAGTCTGGGGACTCCGTCCTAGATTTTTTTTTGGTTGAGTTATTACAATGTGATGTCGAAAAGGTGATATGCTTTGGACTCCATTGCTGGCGCTCCATGGTATTCTGAATGATGGTCATAGCAGCCTCGTGCATCCAGATTTGCTGTTCTTTGTGTTTTTGCTATTCTCTGAAGCTGGTGCTCCCCAGCAGCTGGTGCGCTGACACACCTTTCATCAGTATTCAGTCAATTTGAGGGTTGTCATCTATTTTTTTCGGCCCCTACAAATGAACAGTTGCAGTTCAGTATCTAGTTTGCAGATATTCTGCTTGCGTTTTATGGTTGACTCGCCAACATGTTTGAAACTCTACCATATTCGATGGTTTTATTCTTGGACTTTCTCATGAATTCTGATTCTGCTGAGAATAATTGCAATAAACCAATTTTGTCCCGTTTAAAATCCGAAGTTGATCCTTGCAACCAAAAGAAGGAAATGCTAAAGAATTTAAGCATGGCAAATCGATTTTTTTATGACAAGTTTTTCAACATTATTTTTCGTCTAAATAAGATGCCCAAAGAATGGAGGCGGAGTATATCAGTACCGTGAAATTAAACTGATAAGCCATACAAAGAAGCTATGAAAAAGAGACATTGAGCACCGTTTAAGAAGAATGACAAGCGTGCTCAGTTTGGTTTTATGCCTAATACAACAACTTATGAAAATATAGAGGAAAAGAAGAACTTCATATAACTTATGAAAAGATAGAGGAAAAGAAGAACTTCAATATGCGACTGGAGTATCTGCTCTCCTAGATGAACAATAAAATAAAATAAATAGTAAAAAACAAAAAAAAACTGATTTTTTGGTAAACTTTAACAAATGTTTTGTATACTTGCAAAATTCAGCACGAAATGATATTTGTGGAAGTCGTGGCAAAAAAAATCAATGTTTCAAAAATGCTAGCTTTGAAAACATCTTGGAGTCCTGATTTTTCTGCCACACCTTCCACAAATGTCATTTCATTTTAAAATTTTACAATCATACAAAACATTTGTGAAGGTTCACCACAAATTCTTTTAGATATTTAGAATTGTTTAGTATTTTTTCAACTTTACTGTTGATCGGGGAGTATTTGAGCACGGGATCAGAATAAAACTTTCGTTTAATATGGTGTTAATTGACCTGAAGAAGGCCCACAATATAATACCAAAAAATGTCATGTGGTAGGCCCTGGAGAAGCACACCCAACATAACAGACTTGGCCAAATGGGTCGGCCTCGGCCAGACACGACAAGTACACTGGTCATGCTGGGCCGGCACGCATGCTACCCTCGATGGCCCAGGCACGGCCCCTATGTTACACTGGCCGGCACGCCAACCCACGTAGAATTTAGCCTATTGGGATGTTTTGGACCTATATTAACCCTATTGGGTTGTATAAAAATAAAAAACTAAATCGGTCGTGCCGTGCTGGCACTCGTGCCCAACCTCGTGTCCCAGGCACGGCCCTAGGCAGGCCACGTGCTGACACAACCTGATTATAAATGTGTCGGGCCAGGCCCACCATGGGCCGGGTGACGGTGCCCTGGACGGGGGTGCTAGCCACGTCGGCCTATTAGTCATGGGTCGGGCCAATGACACCAGACCGAAGAATGGGCCATGTTTACCATGACCCGTCGTGCTCAAGATGAAATAGTCCGAAGATCTGCGCACACTTCAAGACATGTTCAAATCATCGGCAAGCTTATCCGTGGATGTAACCGACCTATATGTAATCCTAGGTACCCCCGGTTCCTATATAAGCCAAGGGGTTTAGCTTGTAGGGTTAAGTTACATTCATACACATATGATCTCGAGATAGACCATTCTATACTTTGTACTCCATCACAATCAATACAACCAAAGCACAATGTGGGGTTTTACCTCTTCGAGAGGACCTGAACCTGGGTAAACATCGTGTCTCTTGTTCGTCTTGTTACCATCAAGCCAAGATCACCAGTTCGGGGCCCCCTACCTGAGATCTGACGGATTTAACCTGGACACCGAGTACGTGAGTTATCGGGCCGACACACTAAGACTGTCCCATTTGGCCATGTTTGCAACAAAGTACATTACGCTCATCAAAGACATGTACGGTAAATATTGTGACAAGTGTTCGAACAAGTGATGGCCACATTGATGACTTCTCAATTAAAATAGGACTGCATCAAGGGTCAGCTTTGAGCACTTATCTTTTTTGCTCTGGTGATGGATGAGGTCATAGGGGATATACAAAGAAATATCTCATGTTGTATGCTCTTTGCGAATGGTGTGGTGCTAGTCGATGATAGTCGGATGGGGGTTAATAGAATTGGAGCTTGATACGTCTCCAACGTATCTATAATTTATGAAGAATTCATGCTATTTTATTATCTATTTTGAATGATTACGGGCTTTATTATACACTTTTATATTACTTTTGGGACTAACCTATTAACCGGAGGCCCAGCCCATATTGCTGTTTTATTGCCTATTTCAGTGTTTCGAAGAAAAGGAATATCAAACGGAGTCCAAACGGAATGAAACCTTTGGGAGCGTGATTTTTGGAATGAACATGATCCGGGAGACTTGGAGTACAAACCAGGAAAGCTTCAAGGAGGCCGGGAGATAGGAGGGTGCGCCCACCTCCCTGGGCGCACCCCCTGTCTCGTGGGCCCCTTGTGGCTCCCCCGACCGACTTCTCTCGCCTATATATTCCCATATACCCTAAAACCATCGAATACGAAGATAGATCGGGAGTTCCGCCGCCGCAAGCCTCTGTAGCCACCAAAAACCTCTCGGGAGCCTGTTCCGGCACCCTGCCGGAGGGGGAATCCATCACCGGTGGCCATCTTCATCATCCCGGCGCTCTCCATGACAAGGAGGGAGTAGTTCACCCTCGAGGCTGAGGATATGTGCTAGTAGCTATGTATTTGATCTCTCTCTCTCGTGTTCTCTTTATGGCACGATCTTGATGTATCGCGAGCTTTGCTATTATAGTTGGATCTTATGATGTTTCTCCCCCCTCTACTCTCTTGTGATGAATTGAGTTTTCCTCTTGAAGTTATCTTATCGGATTGAGTCTTTAATGATTTGAGAACACTTGATGTATGTCTTGCCGTGCGTATCTGTGGTGACAATGGGATATCACGTGATCCACTTGATGTATGTTTTGGTGATCAACTTGCGGGTTCCGCCCATGAACCTATGCATAGGGGTTGGCACACGTTTTTGTCTTGACTCTCCGGTAGAAACTTTGGGGCACTCTTTGAAGTACTTTGTGTTGGTTGAATAGATGAATCTGAGATTGTGTGATGCATACCGTATAATCAAGCCCACGGATACTTGAGGTGACAATGGAGTATCTAGGTGACATTAGGTTTTTGGTTGATTTGTGTCTTAAGGTGTTATTCTAGTATGAACTCTTGAATAGATTGATCCGAAAGAATAACTTTGAGGTGGTTTCATACCCTACCATAATCTCTTCGTTTGTTCTCCGCCATTAGTGGCTTTGGAGTGACTCTTTGTTGCATGTTGAGGGATTGTTATATGATCTATCTATATTATTATTGTTGAGAGAACTTGCACTAGTGAAAGTATGAACCTTATGCCTTGTTTCCTACCATTGCAACACCGTTTATGCTCACTTTTATCATTAGTTCCCTTGCTGTTTTTATAATTTCAGATTACAAAAACCTATATCTACCATCCATATTGCACTTGTATCACCATCTCTTCGCCGAACTAGTGCACCTATACAATTTACCATTGTATTGGGTGTGTTGGGGACACAAGAGACTGTTTGTTATTTGGTTGCAGGGTTGTTTGAGAGAGACCATCTTCATCCTACGCCTCCCACGGATTGATAAACCTTAGGTCATCCACTTGAGGGAAATTTGCTACTGTCCTACAAACCTCTACACTTGGAGGCCTAACAACGTCTACAAGAAGAAGGTTGTGTAGTAGACATCAAGCTCTTTTCTGGCGCCGTTGCCGGGGAGGTGAGTGCTTGAAGGTAAATCTTTAGATCTTGCAATCGAATCTTTTTGTTTCTTGTTTTATCACTAGTTTAGTTTATAAAAGAAAACTACAAAAAAATGGATTTGAGTTTGCCTCATATGCTTCATCTTTTTAAGATCTTTCGTGAGTATGATGGAAAGGAAAATTGTGCTCAAGTTCTAGAAGAAGAATGCATTAGAATGTTTGGTACTAGATCTTTGTATAATGAGCATGATTGCAATGTTGTTAGTATGAATTCTTTGAATACCCATGATGCTAATGATATGCAAAGCCACAAGCTTGGGGAAGCTATGTTTGATGAATATGATATTTTTTGTCCCCCAAGTTTTGATATGCAAAGTTGTTATGATGAAAGCATGCCTCCTATTTATGATGATTATATTGATGAAAGTGGGTTTCGAAGAGTGTCAACTTTAGGAAGTAGTGATCCCACTATTTTGGAGGATGTTGAATCTTATTGTGATGAATATGAAAGTGGATTTGGAAGAGTGTCAACTTTATTTAGTGACGATTCCACTATTTCGGAAGAGGTTCCAATTGATTATGAGAACAAAGTTGCTATCTATGATGATTATTGTGATGACTTGTATGCTATTAGGAATAATGATAACTATGAAACTTGTCATCATGATTTTAGTTTTCAATTGGATTATGCCTCACATGATAATTATTTTTTTGAGTTTGCTCCCACTACTATTCATGAGAAGAATTTTGCTTATGTGGAGAGTAGTGAATTTTCTATGCTTGTAGATCATGAAAGGAATGCTTTAGGTCCTGGTTATATTGTTGAATTCATTCATGATGCTACTGAAAATTATTACGAGGGAGGAACAAATGCTTGTAGGAATTGCAATAATATGAAGTTTCCTCCCTATGTGTTGAAAATCTTGAAGTTATGCTTGTTGTGCCTTCCTATGCTAGTTGATTATTGTTCCCATAAGTTGTTTGCTCACAAAATCCTTATGCATAGGAAGTGGGTTAGACTTAAATGTGCTAGTCATATGCTTCATGATGCTCCCGTTATGTTTCAATTCTTATCTTTTATGTGAGCATCATTGTCATCATCATGCCTAGCTAGAAAGGCATTAAAGAAAAGCGCTTGTTGGGAGATAACCCAATATTTATCCTTAATTTTTGTGTGTGTCCACATGATTATGCTACTATAGTAATCATGTCTTATAGCTTTTGTTTTAATACAGTGCCAAGTAAGACCTTTAGGATAGCTTATGGTGATAGTTGTGTTGATCCTGTTGAGAATCAGAAACTTTTGCACCCAGTAAATTAGTTTAGTTAATTCACAGAAACGTTCTTCTGATCTGATTATTTTTTCTCTGGATTGGTACACGAATTTCTTAGGACTTCCTAATTTGTTAGGATTTTTGGAGTTTCAGAAGTATACGTTTGATACAGATTACTACAGACTGTTCTGTTTTTGACAGATCCTGTTTTCTATGTGTTGTTTGCTTATTTTGATGAATCTATGAGTAGTATCGGAGGATATGAACCATATGAGTAGTAGATATTACACCAATATTAATTTAGAATTAGTTCATTACAGTACCTAAGTGGTGGTTTTATTTTCTTATACTAACGGAGCTTACGAGTTTTCTGTTGAGTTTTGTGTTGTGAAGTTTTCAAGTTTTGGATAAAGATTCGATGGACTATGGAATAAGGAGTGGCAAGAGCCTAAGCTTGGGAATTCCCAAGGCACCCCAAGGTAATATTCAAGGACAACCAAGATCCTAAGCTTGGGGATGCCCCGGATGGCATCCCCTCTTTCGTCTTCGTTCATTGGTAACTTTACTTGGAGCTATATTTTTATTCACCACATGATATGTGTTTTGCTTGGAGCGTCATTTTATTTTGTTAGTTTTTGCTTGCTGTTATTTAGAATAATGTTTTGCATCTTTAGGTTCAATAAAGAAGTCAAGGATAGCCTTTACCATGCTTATTTTGCTAGTATACATGTTGCTGTTTGAAAACAGAAAGTTTACCGCTGTTGCAAAAATTCCCTAGAAAAGTCAGAGCATGATATAATGTTGAAACATTTTGCATAATGAGCTCTGATAAATATTCTACAGTGTAGTAGTTTTCTCATAATTTTTGGAGTTAGGGAAGTATTATGAATCTTGCATTCTTTACAGACTGTACTGTTTTGACAGATTGCTGTTATGGTTGCATTGTTTGCATATGTTTGCTTGTTTAATGATTCTATTTGAGGATAGGAGTATTAAATATGCAGAGGCATTTATTATGAAATGTTGAATAATAATTTTAGTGATTTGTTACATTAGAAAATGATAAGTTTTTGCATTGGTTTATACTAACCTATCTCACGAGTTCTTGTTGAGTTTGGTGTGAATGAAGCTTTTGATAAAAAAAGAAACCATGATATGAGAGGAATTAAGGAGACATAAAAGTTCAAGCTTGGGGATGACCAAAGCACCCCAAGATAATATTTCAAGAAGTCTCAAGCATCTAAGCTTGGGGATGCCCCGGTAGGCATCCCACCTTTCTTCTTCAACAACTATCGGTTAGTATCGGTTGAGTCTAAGTTTTTGCTTCTTCACATGAGTTGTGCTATCCTTGCAATGTCATTCTATTTTGTTTTGCTTGCTGTTTGAATACAATACCAAGATCTGAAATTCTTAAATAAGAGAGAGTCTTCACATAGTTACATAATTATTTAGCTACTCATTGATCTTCACTTATACCTTTTTGGAGTAGTTTTTTATTTACTCGTGTGCTTCACTTATATCCTATGAGTAAATGGTTGAATGAGTTGAATGTCATAAATCTGAAATTATATATGTCTCATTTGCTTATCCCATGGGGAGTAATGACTTCACATCAAAAAATTAGATGTTGTAAATTTATTGAAGGTTAGCAAACATTGTATTGGTCATTTGAACAATTCATGAAAGAATAATGAAGGAAGGGAGATTTCACATATAAATATACTATCGTAGACATCTTTTATAATTGTGAGCACTCATTAAGTATGACATGCTAAAGAGTTGATGTTGGACAAGGAAGACAACGTAATGGGTTATGTTTTCTCACATCTCAATTAAAGTATATTGTCATGGATCATTCAAACATGTTGAGCTTGCCTTTCCCCCTCATGCTAGCCAAATTCCTTGCACCAAGTAGAGATACTACTTGTGCTTCCAAATATCCTTAAACCCAGTTTTGCCATGAGAGTCCACCATACCTACCTATGGATTGAGAAAGATCCTTCAAGTAAGTTGTCATTGGTGCAAGCAATAAAAATTGCTCTCTAAATATGTATGATCTATTAGTGTGAAGAAAATAAGCTTTATACAATCTTGTTATGGAAGCAATAAAAGCGACGGACTGCATAATAAAGGTCCATATACAAGTGGCAATATAAAGTGACGTTCTTTTGCATTAAGATTTTGTGCATCCAACCAAGTGCATGACAACCTCCGCTTCCCTCTGCGAAGGGCCTATCTTTTACTCTATGTCTTTTACTTTATGCAAGAGTCAAGGTGATCTTCACCTTTCCCTTTTTCATTTTATCCTTTGACAAGCACCCCGTGTTGGGAAGATCCTGATATATATATATATATATATATATATATATATATATATATATATATATATATATATGTATATCCAATTGGATGTAAGTTAGCATGAACTATTATTGTTGACATCACCCAAAGGTGAATACGTTGGGAGGCAACACTATAAGCCCCTATCTTTCTCAGTGTCCGATTGAAACTCCATAACCATTAGTATTGCGTGAGTTTTAGCAATTGTAGAACACTATATGATAGTTGAGTATGTGGAGTTTGCTAAATCAAAGATCTGACATAGAACCTTCCTGAAAATAAGATGAATTGCAATTGTTTGATGACTGAGAATGAAGTTTGCTAGTTTTCAAGAAAGTTTATGGTCTATGCTTTAACATGTGAATAGCTTGTTACTTGATCTTGAGAAGTTTTATGAGATGAACTACTGTTATGCCATATAATCATGCTAGAAAAGGTGATTGAAATTATCATTGATCAAACTTGTGCACCTTCTAGCATTCACACTTCATAAATTCTTTCTTTTATCATTTACCTACTCGAGGACGAGCAGGAATTAAGCTTGGGGATGCTGATACGTCTCCAACGTATCTATAATTTATGAAGCATCCATGCTATTTTATTATCTGTTTTGAATGATTACGGGCTTTATTATACACTTTTATATTACTTTTGGGACTAACTTATTAACCGGAGGCCCATCCCATATTGCTATTGATTGCCTATTTCAGTGTTTCGAAGAAAAGGAATATCAAACGGAGTCCAAACGGAATGAAACCTTCGGGAGCGTGATCTTTGGAACGAACATGATCCGGGAGACTTGGAGTAGAAGCCAGGGAAGCTTCAAGGAGGCCATGAGATAGGAGGGCGCGCCCACCCCCTGGGCGCGCCCCCCTGTCTCGTGGGCCCCTCGTGGCTCCCCCGACCGACTTCTTTTGCCTATATATTCCCATATACCCTAAAACCATCGAATACGAAGATAGATCGGGAGTTCCGCCGTCGCAAGCCTCTGTAGCCACCAAAAACCTCTCGGGAGCCCGTTCCGGCACCCTGCCGGAGGGGGAATCCATCACCGGTGGCCATCTTCATCACCCCGGCGCTCTCCATGACGAGGAGAGAGTAGTTCACCCTCGAGGCTGAGGGTATGTACCAGTAGCTATGTGTTTGATCTCTCTCTCTCTCTCGTGTTCTCTCTATGGCACGATCTTGATGTATCGCGAGCTTTGCTATTATAGTTGGATCTTATGATGTTTCTCCCCCCTCTACTCTCTTGTGATGAATTGAGTTTTCCTCTTGAAGTTATCTTATCGGATTGAGTCTTTAATGATTTGAGAACACTTGATGTATGTCTTGCCGTGTGTATCTGTGGTGACAATGGGATATCACGTGATCCACTTGATGTATGTTTTGGTGATCAACTTGCGGGTTCCGCCCATGAACCTATGCATAGGGGTTGGCACACGTTTTCGTCTTGACTCTCCGGTAGAAACTTTGGGGCACTCTTTGAAGTACTTTGTGTTGGTTGAATAGATGAATCTGAGATTGTGTGATGCATACCATATAATCATGCCCACGGATACTTGAGGTGACAATGGAGTATCTAGGTGACATTAGGGTTTTGGTTGATTTGTGTCTTAAGGTGTTATTCTAGTACGGACTCTTGAATAGATTGATCCGAAAGAATAACTTTGAGGTGGTTTCGTACCCTACCATAATCTCTTCATTTGTTCTCCGCTATTAGTGGCTTTGGAGTGACTCTTTGTTGCATGTTGAGGGATTGTTATATGATCTATCTATGTTATTATTGTTGAGAGAACTTGCACTAGTGAAAGTATGAACCTTATGCCTTGTTTCCTACCATTGCAATACCATTTACGCTCACTTTTATCACTAGTTACCTTGCTGTTTTTATAATTTCAGATTACAAAAACCTATATCTACCATCCATATTGCACTTGTATCACATCTCTTCGCCGAACTAGTGCACCTATACAATTTACCATTGTATTGGGTGTGTTGGGGACACAAGAGACTCTTTGTTATTTGGTTGCAGGGTTGTTTGAGAGAGACCATCTTCATCCTATGCCTCCCACGGATTGATAAACCTTAGGTCATCCACTTGAGGGAAATTTGCTACTGTCCTACAAACCTCTACACTTGAAGGCCCAACAACGTCTACAAGAAGAAGGTTGTGTAGTAGACATCAGAGCTGTGGAGACAGACTTTAGAATCGAAATGTTTTACCTTAGTAGAAATAAGACCAAGTACATGAGGTGTGTTTTTAGTACTACTAGGCGCGACAAGAAGGAAGCTAGCTTTGATGGGTAGGTCTGTATCTAGGTCGATGCCGCAGAAGGATGGTGATATTGATGAAGATGTGACTCATCGAACCAAAACTGGATGGATGAAGTGGCGCCAAGCTTCTTGCATTTTTTGTGATAAGAGAGTTCCACAAAAGCTAAAAGGCAGATTCTATAGGAGGGTGTTTGACCTGCGATGTTATATAGCATTGAATGTTGGCCAACTAAATGGCGACATGTCTAATAGCTTGGTGTAGTAGAGATGTGCATATTAAGATAGATATGTGGCCACACAAGAAAAGATCGGTCCCGGAATGATGATATACGTGAGATAGTTGAGTGGCGTTAATTATAGAGAAGCTTGTCCAACATCGTCTAAGATGGTTTGTGTTCCAATGCATGCCTCCAAAAACGCTAGTGCATAAATGGCGGTTAAGGCGCATTGATAACGTCAAGAGAGGTCGATATAGACTAACCTAACAACAAAGGAGTCTGTAAAGATATTTTTTTTCAAAAGGGGATGCTTTATTACTTAAAAGATTTAAGCATTACACTCGGCCTTTACATAACTAAGATGCACACAGCCAAATAAGGTTTCCTCATACAAAAGAAAAAAAATAAAAAGACAAAATACAAAAAGATTCGTATAACGCCTAAAGAGGAGGAGGGGCAATCCTAAGATCATGCGACCATCCATGTTGAGTAAAAGTATCCCTCGCTGTACCCTCCAATCATGTACATGTTGGGGAACATAGTAATTTCAAAAAAATTCCTACGCACACGCAAGATCATGGTGATGCATAGCAACGAGAGGGGAGAATGTCGTCCACGTACCCTCGTAGACTGAAAGCGGAAGCGTTAGAACAACGCGGTTGATGTAGTCGTACGTCTTCATGGTCCGACCGATCAAGCACCGAAAACACGGCACCTCCGAGTTCTGGCACACGTTCAGCTCGATGATGTCCCTCGTACTCCGATCCAGCCGAGTGTCGAAGGAGAGTTCCGTCAGCACGACGGCGTGGTGACGATGATGATGTTCTACCGTCACAGGGCTTCGCCTAAGCACCGCTACAATATTATCGAGGAGGACTATGGTGGAGGGGGGCACCACACACGGCTAAGAGATCAATGATCTGTTGTTGTCTCTCTAGAGGTGCCCCCTGCCCCCGTATATAAAGGAGAAAGGGGGGAGGTGGCGGCTGGCCAGGGAGGAGGCGCGCCAAGGGGAGTCCTACTCCCACCAGGAGTAGGACTCCCTCCTTCCTTGTTGGATTAGGAGAAGGGGGAAAGAGGAGGGAGAGAGAGGAAGGAAAGGGGGCGCCACCACCCTCTCCTTGTCCTATTCGGACTAGGGGGGAGGGGCGCGTGGCCCTGCTGTCGGGGGGATGAACCCCAGGCAGGACGGAACCCAGATCCTTTTCAAAAATAGCAGGGCCTGCATCACCCCGCAAACCGGCACGCGCCTGTCCGGGTCGCTCGACCCGGCAGGGCCCGTAACCCGGCCGAACCCTCCGACCCGGCATGGTACGTCAACCCGGCCACAACAGCTGGCACGAGACGACTCAACACGGCGCAACCAAGGCTTCCACGACAAGGTAGCCCCACCCGTGGCGTCCACGGCAACCCAGCCACGGGTCAGCTCCCGTCCCATCCAGGCCATACGATGAGACGAGATCTAAACCACCAATGACCAAGACAACAGTGTTTCCACCCATACCTATGGTCAGCCGGGGCGTGGCAACAGTGCCCCTCACGTACCCACTGACCAAGGCTGGCGTGGCAACAGTGCTCCCGCCCTCACCACTAACGACAGCAAGCGGTAGCCTGACGGAGAGCACTATACACGGCTTGACTCGGCCACGCCCTGACGATCGACAAGACGGCGCACAGTCCCCCTAGGCGCGCGGGGCCCGCACCTAGGGGAACCTGGCGAACCACAAGCCCACAAGCGGGACCCATCCCGGAGTCCCGGACACCGACAATACGGACCCACCGACTCAGCATATTACCATTGTAACCCTGGGTGGGTTGATCTATAAAACCCCCCAGGAACCCGCGCCTACAGGGGCATGAGGCAAAAATCACAACACATAGGAGATCATTGCATCGCATGTAAGGAAACGAGAGACAGAAGCACAAGCAAGCATAGCACTAGCCACCCAACAACAGTACCGAAGAGAAGGAGCAGCCCAAGCCTTGGCCAGCTTCCTTCCTCCTCCACACAGCTCCAGGAGCAACGTTGTAATATCAATCATCCAACCAAACTTGGCAGGACTAGGGGTGTTATCTCTCCAGAGAGCCCCGAACCTGGGTATGTCCGGCGTCCCGCGCCCACGCATGCCAACCTCGCCTCTAGAGCCTACCAGCGCCCTCGAGCCTCCTCCTCTCTTTAGTCATCCCTTGGCATCTGTCGTGCGCCAACCACGACAGTTGGCGCCCACCATGGGGCAGCTCGAGGAGCTGGCCGGGAGCATGCTTCAAACGGAGCCCTTCTCCTACACTGACGAGTCCGTCGCGCTGGCGGACGACATCGTCGTTGCGCTCGCCGCCTCCTTCGTCGCCTCTGCATCTCTGATGCACTTGCGGCCGACGAGTACCCCAGCGAGGTGCTCAGCTACTCCGACTCTCCCCTTTCCCTCAGCGGTGGCATTGCTGCCAGGGGGATGGACGTCCATGTGGAGGTCTACGTCACGGGCGATGGCGCCTCTTCCTTGTCGAGCAAGACGAGGAAGGCCGCGGAGGCCAGGGCCATCGCGAAACGGACGGAGCCGTCCGATCTGTTGTGCGCTGCGATGCAGAGCCTCCGCGTCCCCATCGGCACCGACATCGACGCCACCAATGTCGCCGACGCCCGAACCCAGCTCGAGGATAGGCGCCAGCAGATGCTGGACCTGTCTGAGACGCTGGCCACCACCAGGCGCCGCCTGGAGGCCGCCCAGATGGAGCACGACACCGCTCACGGAGTTACGCCCGCCACAACCGAGCGAAGCCGGGTCGCCGACGCACGCGCCCGGGGAGGAGCGATCGGCCGAGCCTTCGGCACCGTCCGGACCGTCTATGAAACCCCAGTGAAGAACATGCGTGCTGCGGAGGCAGCCGCGGCCGGCCTCGACCAACTCGCGGGCGAGGAGCTCAAGGAGCGCATCGAGCGGATGCACGAGCTCCTCCGCGCCGCCAACGTCCAGCAGGATCGCCTCAACCAGCTTGCCAAGCCGGCGGGGTCCGGCTCCGCCCGTCTTGGCGGACCCGGCGAACTTCTGCACACGGTTTCCTCGCCACCCGGCGAGGTGCACTCCGGCCAAGCCCGAACATGATGCAACCCGGCCGCCACCGCCGCTGACACTCTGGGCAACGAGCCCGCCCCAGAGATCCAGCATGGACCCGGCCAGCTTGGCCGGCGTCCGGCTCCAACTAACCCGGCCCCTCGAGGCCTGGCCGCCAGTCGACTCAGCCCGCGCACCATCGATGACGCTGATGCGCACCACCGCCTCGATCATCTCGCTCGCTCCCTGGAGGTGGAGGAGAGTGGCGCTATCGGGCCGGCGTGCTCCGGCCCACGCATCCGGGAGGAGCCCTTTCCGAAAGGGTTCATGCTCCCCCGCGACACCCCCAAGTACAATGGGACCGTGAAGCCAGAAGACTGGCTCACCGACTACACCACGGCCATTGGCATCACTGGTGCCAATCGTCGTCTAGCCGTGCGCTACGCACCGCTCATGCTCCAGGGGTCGACCCGCACATGGTTGAACAATCTGCCGATGGGCAGCATCAACGCGTGGGTCGACTTTGAGGAGGCCTTTGTCCGCAACTTCACGGGGACCTACAAGCGACCCGGTCGCCCTAGCCAGCTCGCCATGTGCGTGCAGGGGCTGACGGAGACGGGTCGCGAGTACCTCGCACGCTGGACCGAGCTCCGAAACAGCTGTGAGGGCGTCCATGAAGTCCAGGCGATCCAGTACTTCGTCAGCGGGTGCCGAGATGGCACCCTCCTCAAGCACAAGCTCCTACGCTCCGAGCCAGCCACCATGGCCGCGCTCATGGAGACGGCGGACAAGTACGCCAACGCCGACTCCGCCATGAAGATCCAGGTGGCGCTGGACGAAGCCGGCAAAGCAAAGTCAGTTCCTCCTCCGAAGCCAGCCGACGAAAGCAGCCGACAGCAGCATCATCAGAACAACAAGTGCAAGGCCGACCAACCGGCGCAGCGTCACTACAACCGTCTTGTCGCGGCCGCCGAGCCCGCGGCGGACCCGGCAGCGAAGTGCTGGCAGACCGGCAAGATGGCATGGCAGCCCGCCATGAGTTTCGAAGAGATGCTCGACGCCCCATGCAAGCACCACAGCGGCGCAAGACCATCCACGCACATGCTTCGGCAGTGCGCCATCACCAAGCGCATCGTGAGGGGAGACGTTCCGCCTCCTCCGGCTCCGGCTGCAGCTCCGGGCGCGGGGCAGCCGCCTCCGCCTCCACCGCCGCCTCCCACCGGCGGCGTGATGCGGAACGACGCCTACCCACACCAGAGCGCGGCCTACGTCGTCTTCACCAGCATCGGCGACGACAAACGCAGCGAGCGCCTTCTCCGGCAGGAGGTGAACACCGTCGTCCCGGCCAAGCCGGATTTCATGCACTGGTCGGACCGCCCGATCACCTGGACCCATGAGGATCACCCGGCAGTCATGCCGAGTCTGGGTGGATACGCCCTCGTCCTCAACCCCACCATCATCGTGCGACGCACATGCAAGTTCTTTCGAGTCCTCATCGACGGCAGCAGCAGCATCAACATCCTCTACCGCGACACGATGACCAAGCTTGGCCTCAAGGCCGAGGACCTGGAGCCGACCCGGACAGTCTTCCACGGCATCGTGCCCGGCCTTTCCTGCTCGCCCATTGGCCGAGTCCGGCTCGATGTCCTGTTTGGCGACAGCAGCCACTTTCGACGCGAGCCAATCTGGTTCGAGGTGGTGGACGTGTCCAGCGCATATCATGCATTGCAGGGCCGACCCGCGCATGCCAAATTCATGGCAGTTCCCCACTACGCATACCTGAAGATGAAGATGCCGGGTCCCAAGGGCCTCATTACCGTCACCGGCGACTACCGCAAGTCTCTGGAGTGCGCCCGAGATGGTAGCAAGCTGGCCGAGTCGCTGGTTGATACGTCTCCAACGTATCTACTTTTACAAACACTTTTGCCCTTGTTTTGGACTCTAACTTGCATGATTTGAATGAAACTAACCCGGACTGACGCTGTTTTTAGCAGAACTACCATGATGTTGTTTTATGTGTAGAAAAGAAAAGTTCTCGGAATGTCCTGGAAATCCACGGAGGCACTTTTTGGATTTAATAAGAATTTTTGGCGAAAGAATTAATGCCAGGGGGCCCATGGCCTGTCCACGAGACAGGGGGGCGCGCCCCCTATCTCATGGCCCCCCTGGACCTCCTCCGACCTCAACTCCAACTCCATATGTTCACGTTCGGGGAGAAAAAAATCAAGGAGAAAGTTTCATCGCGTTTTACGACACGGAGCCGCCGCCAAGCCCTAATCTCTCTCAGGAGGGCTGATCTGGAGTCCGTTCGGGGCTCCGGAGAGGGGGATTCGTCGCCGTCGTCATCATCAACCATCCTCCATCACCAATTTCATGATGCTCACTGCCGTGCATGAGTAATTCCATTGTAGGCTTGCTGGACGGTGATGGGTTGGATGAGATTTACCATGTAATCAAGTTAGTTTTGTTAGGGTTTGATCCCTAGTATCCACTATGTTCTGAGATTGATGTTGCTATGACTTTGCTATGCTTAATGCTCGTCACTAGGGCCCGAGTGCCATGATTTCACATCCGAACCTATTATGTTTTCATGAATATATGTGTGTTCTTGATCCTATCTTGCAAGTCTATAGTCACCTATTATGTGTTATGATCCGACAACCCCGAAGTGACAATAATCGGGATACTTCTCTGTGATGACCGTAGTTTGAGGAGTTCATGTATTCACTATGTGCTAATGCTTTGTTTCGGTTCTCAATTAAAAGGAGGCCTTAATATCCCTTAGTTTCCACTAGGACCCCGCTGCAACGGGAGGGTAGGACAAAAGATGTCATGCAAGTTCTTTTCCGTAAGCACGTGTGACTATTTATGGAATACATGCCTACATTACATTGATGAATTGGAGCTAGTTCTATATCACCCTATGTTATAGCTATTACATGCGGAATCGCATCCGACATAATTATCCATCACTAATCCATTGCCTACGAGCTTTTCATATATTGTTCTTCGCTTATTTACTTTTCCGTTGCTACTATTACATCTACTACAAAACCCCAAAACATTTATCTTTACTTTTACTACCGTTACTATTATTATCATACCACTTTTGCTACTAAACACTTTGCTGCAGATACTAAGTTATCCAGGTGTGGTTGAATTGACAACTCAACTGCTAATACTCAAGAATATTCTTTGGCTCCCCTTGTGTCGAATCAATAAATTTGGGTTGAATACTCTACCCTCGAAAGCTGTTGCGATCCCCTATACTTGTGGGTTATCAAGACTAATTTCTGGCGCCGTTGCCGGGGAGCATAGCTCTATTCTCTGAGTCACTTGGGATTTATATCTGTTGATCACTATGAAGAACTTGAAAGACGATCGAACTACTATTTTACCCTCAACTACGAGGGGAGGTAAGGAACTGCCATCTAGCTCTGCACTAGATTCTCCTTCCGTTATTAGTAGGATTGCGACACCTAAACCTACTACTGCTATGAATTCTGATATGTCGCATGTTATTGATGATGCCACTTTTGCTATGCATGATGAAACTACTTCTGTGTGTGATACTACTGTGCCATTAGGTGAATTTCTAGATGAACAACTTGCTAGAGTTAGGGGGAATGAAAATATTGAAGAACCTATTATTGATGATAGTGATGATGAAGGTTCCCCCAATTATTATGTATTATCTGTTGTTCCTAAGGGTTATGTTATGAATGAAAAAGCTGCTATGGAAATTCTTGCTTGCAATGATAGAAATGATCTTAAGAAATTATTAGCTAAATGGAAGCAGCAGTCTCTTAATGCTAGAATGAAACCAATCCTACTTTTGCTACCTCACCTATCTGTGTTACTGATAAGGATTATGAATTCTCTGTTGATCCTGATATTATTACTTTAGTTGAATCTGATCCTTTTTATGGCCTTGAATCTGAAACTGTTGTGGCACATCTTACCAAGTTGAATGATATAGCCACCCTGTTTACTAATGATGAGAAGTCTTGCTATTTATATATCCTTAAGATATTTCCGTTCTCATTAAAGGGTGATGCTAAGACTTGGTATAATTCTCTTGCTCCTGGTTGTGTGCGTAGTCCCCAGGATATGATTTATTACTTCTCTGCTAAATATTTCCCTGCTCATAAGAAACAAGCTGCCTTGCGGGAAATATATAATTTTGTGCAAATTAAAGAAGAGAGTCTCCCACAAGCTTGGGGGAGGCTTCTCCGGTTACTTAATGCTTTGCCTGATTATCCTCTTAAGAAAAATGAAAAACTTGATATCTTTTATAATGGACTAACCGATGCTTCCAAGGACTACTTGGATAGTTGTGCTGGTTGTGTTTTCAGGGAAAGAACAGTCGACGAAGCTGAAATATTATTGAATAATATGTTGACTAATGAAAATAATTGGACTCTTCCTGAGCCAGTTCCTGAAGTAATTCCTGAACCAATTGAGCCAACTCCTGAGCCTATTCCTAACCCCACTCCGAAGAAGAGAGGTATTTTATTTCTCAGTCCTGAAGATATGCAAGAGGCAAAGAAATCAATGAAAGAAAAAGGTATTAAAGCCGAAGATGTTAAGAATTTACCTCCTATTGAAGAAATACATGGTCTTAATTTACCGCCTGAAGAACCATATTGTCTTGATAACCTGACACAGGTAGTAAAGGTAAATTCTCTCTATAGATATGATAAAGTTGAAATACCCTCTACTAAATTTCATAGCCCATGCTTAGATGAATTTGATGACTTTATGGCTAGACAAGAAAGTTTTAATGCTTATGTTGGTAGAAGAATAATGCTTTCGAGATAGGACGCGTAGGTGATAATCTGGCTAGAGTTAAAGATGACGTTAGCAAATATGCTTCTATGGTTGCTACTCAAGCTAAGCAAGTACTCAAAGCTCAAAATGATTTGCTTGATGAATTAAATAATAAAAATGACTTTGCTGTTAGAGTGGCTACTAGAACTGGTAGAATGACTCAGGAACCTTTGTATCCTGAAGGCCACCCTAAGAGAATCGAGCAAGATTCTCAGAGAAATAATTTAGAGGCACCTAGTTCTTCTAAAAAGAAGAAAAAGAAAGACGATATAACTTTAAATGCTTCTAGTGAACCTACTGTAGACACACCTGAGAATCCCAATGATATTTCTATTTCTGATGCTGAAACTCAATCAGGTGATGAACATGAACCTAGTGATAATGCTAATGATAATATTCATGTTGATGCTCAACCTAGCAAAGACAATGATGTAGAGATTGAACCTGCTGTTGATCTTGATAAGCCACAATCAAAGAGAGATTTTGTTGCTAGGAAGCACGGTAAAGAAAGAAAACCATGGGTTCAGAAACCCATGCCCTTTCCTCCTAAACCATCCAAGTCAAAGGATGATGAGGATTTTGAGCGCTTTGCTGAAATGATTAGACCTATTTTCTTACGTATGCGCTAAACTGATATGCTTAAAGTAAATCCTTATGCTAAGTATATGAAGGATATCATCACAAATAAAAGAAAGATACTGGAAGATGAAATTTCCACCATGCTTGCTAATTACACTTTTAAGGGTGGAATACCCAAGAAACTTGGAGATCCGGGTGTACCAACTATACCATGCTCTATTAAAAGAAACTATGTTAGAACTGCTTTATGTGATCTTGGAGCCGGTGTTAGTGTTATGCCTCTCTCTTTATATCATAGACTTGAATTGAATAAGTTGACACCTACTGAAATATCATTGCAAATGGCTGATAAATCAACTTCTACACCTGTCGGTATTTGTGAGGATGTGTCTGTTGTGGTTGCAAATGTCACTATCTTAACGGACTTTGTTATTCTTGATATTACCGAGGACGATAGTATGTCTATTATCCTTGGTAGAACTTTTCTTAATACTGTAGGGGCTGTTATTGATTGCAACAAAGGCAATGTCACTTTTCATGTTAATGGTAATGAGCATACGGTACACTTTCCGAGGAAACAATCTCAAGTTCATAGTATCAATTCTATTGAAAAAGTTCCAACTATCATTTTTGGAGGTTTTGAATTTCCTCTCCCTACTGTCAAGAAAAAGTATGATATTCTTATTGTTGGGGATTTTCATATCCCCGTTGAGGTAACTTAGTACTATTCAAAATTTCTACGGTTCCGTGTTATTCGGAATGAGTTTGTTAAGAAGACTTGATCAACCTTGTTAGTGGGTTCATTTTGATGATCACAAGATGGATGAAACTAGAAGGCACAACCTTCTGTACCCTCTTTTTACTTTCTATTATTTAGAATAAATAAAGCAAAAATAGTATTATCTGTGCATTAAAAAATAGTCCGAAAATAAAAGTGCTCCAAATGCCCTGCAAATTTAGTATGATTTTTTCTGGAATATTTGAGGATTTTAGGCACTGAAAACACTACAGGAGGGCCAAGCACCATGCCACGAGAGAGGAGGTCGCCCCCCTGTCTCGTGGGCCCCTGGTGGCTCCCCTTCACTTATGCTAGCACCCACACACTTCATCTTCTACCCAAAAAAATCCCCATCTAGCTCAAGCCCGAGTTCTAGCTCGTTTTGCTGCGATTTTTGATCTCTTAGCTCAAAACTCCATTCACAAAACTGCTTCGGGAGATTGTTGCTTGGTATGTGACTCCTCCATTGGTCCAATTAGTTTTTGTTCTAGTGCTTTATTCATTGCAAATTTTTGCTGCATAGGTGACCATGTTCTTGAGCTTGCATGTTAAATTTTTGAGGTCCCAAGCAATTCCAATGCATGATATAGGCCCTAGGCACTTGTAGGAGTAGTTGCTATCAATCTTGTTTAGTTTTATTCACTTTTGTTTTGAAGTTACTAAAATTTCAGAAATTTTCAGAAAAATAAATATGCTTAGAAGAATGTACCAAGGTGGCTCCTCGGCAAAGAAAGGGCCGAGGATTGCCATACGTGAACAAGATGTTAATTTGCCGAGGGAGGCAAATGTACGAGCTTGTGAGTGGCCATCCGATGATTTTATGGTCGAAGTAGGCTTCAAGGAGGAATTTGACGCGTTTGTGCGTAATGCCGAGCTGGAGGACTTCTTACAAGATAAGTGTCCTCAATATTATCAATTGACTGATTCCTCTGTGCGGAGGTTCGAATATATTTCTGCGCGTAATTCTCCTAGTGTCATGTTTGATATTTATGATACATCTTATACCATGGATTTAGAGGATTTCACAACTGCTTGCAAACTCCCGCAGTGGGGTAATATTAATGATCCTCGCAAATCTGAACTTAGAGATTTTCTTGCTAGTATTACTGTAGGAGAATCTAGGGACGTAACACAAGCTACCATTGGGAGCATTCATTTTCCTGCTATACATTATTTTGCTCTTTTCATTGGTAGATGCATTAACGGTAAGGACAAAGCATGTCACATGTGTGTCCTTGATCTTTGTGTCCTCAAGAGTGCTGTGTCAGGTTATAAAGGTTATAACTTGGGGGCAATAGTTGCACGTAGGTTGCAGAATAATAGTAGAAGGGGTGATTTCTTTGGAGGAATTTATGCAACCCGTGTGGCTAATTTTCTTAACATAGCCCCACGAGAGGGGGATTTAATTGTACCTCCTGTTTATTTGGATAAAGAAGCTATGTTCAATCATCATTTTCTTGAGAGGAATGAACAATTCCTCCATTATCGACTAATTTATGACAGGCGCAATGTCGTCCCTGTTACTCTTCCTGCCCCCTACCTTTTTGATTATTAGGCAAAAGGAAGATATGTTGTCACCATGGAGGAAGCAACTGAATATGAGAGGGGAATGGAGGCAGCTCGCCAACACGCTGCTGCTTAGGAGGCGGTCGCCTCTGCATCTCAGTACAACCCCAGTTTCACTTATGGATATCAGCCAGGCGGTCCTTGGTATTAGACCAACTTAGGCCAAAAGCCTAAGCTTGGGGGAGTACGTATTTCTCACCGACTTTACATTCATGTTCACACACTAGTCGTTGGTGCTCATACTCTTTCATTGTATTATCCATGCTAGTTTAAATTTCTTTTTCTAGTTTTTCTTCTTGTGTGTTTGATAAACCTTAAGAAAAACAAAAAAATTAGTTAGTTTAATTTCCTTGCTTGTAGTAGAAATTAAAATGAAAACCCAAAAATATTTCTCGTTCTTCTTTTACTTGTTGGGAGCTTTCCCGTGTAAATAGTTTTATTTTCTTTTCTTTCTTTTGGGGGTCGAGAAGACTATATTGAAAATGCTTAGTGGCTCTTATATGCATGATCGTTTATTTAATTTAGAGCCCATATTACTTGTCTTCTCTCTTGAGTTGAATGCTTGCAGATTCCAGCTTAGTCCAATGCACGTGCACTCTTATTATTATACACATCGTTCGGTCGTGCAAGTGAAAGGCAATAATGACGATATATGATGGACTTATTGGGATGAGAAAAGCTGGTATGAACTCGACCTCTCTTGTTTTTGTAAATATGATGATTCATCGTTCCTGAGTCAGCTATTATGAAGTAACATATTTGCAATGACATTTAGAGATTATAGTTGCTTGTGCCATGCTTGATTAGCTAAGAGTTATAATGGTTTACCTTGCGTGCCAACATGCTATTAGAATGATTATGATGTGGTATGATGGGATGGTATCCTCCTTTAAATGAATTGAGTGACTCGACTTGGCACATGTTCACGCATGTAGTTGAATCAAATCAACATAGCCTTCACGATATTTATGTTCATGGTAGATTATATCCTACTCATGCTTGTACTCGGTGTGAATTAATTTTAATGCATGTTTACGACTGTTGTCGCTCTCTCAATTGGTCGCTTCCCAGTCTTTTGCTAGCATTCACCTATACTAAGCGGGAATACTGCTTGTGCATCCAAACTCCTTAGACCCCAAAGTTGTTCCATATGAGTCCACTATACCTTCCTATATGCGGTATTTACCTGCCATTCCAAGTAAATTTGTATGTGCCAAACTCCAAACCTTCAAATGAAATTCTGTTTTGTATGCTCGAGCAGCTCATGTTTCAACTAGGGCTGCCTATATCTTCCATGCTAGGTGGGTTATTCTCAAGAGGAGTGGACTCCGCTCCTCATTCACGAGAAAGGGCCGGTAACCGGGATGCCCAGTCCCATGATCCAAAAAGATCAAAGCAAATCAAAATAATTAAACAAAACTCCCCCAGGGCTGTTGTATGTTGGAGGCACTCATTGTTTCGAGCAAGCCATGGATTGATGCTTGTTGGTGCTTGGGGGAGTATAAACCTTCACCATTCTGTTTGGGAACTGCCTATAATGCATGTAGTATGGAAGATACAGCCATCTCATAGTTGTTGCGTTGACAGCAAAAGTATGCCACTCAAAATGTTATTCAATCTCTATTTTAAAATCGAGCTCTGGCACCTCTACAAATCCCTGCTTCCCTCTGCGAAGGGCCTATTTATTTACTTTTATGTTGAGTCATCACCCTTCTTATTAAAAGGCACCCACTGGAGAGCACACTGTCATTTGCATTCATTATTATTGGTTTATATTGGGTATGACTTGACTGGATCTCTTTTACCATGAATTACGATGTTTAGTCAGTCCTTGATCTTTAAAGGTGCTCTGCATTTATGTTTTGCGGTCTCAGAAAGGGCTAGCAAGATACCATTTTGTTATATCATGTTATGATTATTTTGAGAAAGTGTTGTCATCCGAGTTTTATTATTATGTCTCGCTAGCTGATTATGCTATTGATATGAGTAATTGTGAGACCTATGTGTTATTGTGAGTATGGTTAGTTCATAATATTTGCTGAAACTTGAATGCTGGCTTTTCATGTTACAACAACAAGAGCAAACAGAGTTTGTAAAAGTTTTTCTTTATCACTTTCAGTTTATCAACTGAATTGCTTGAGGACAAGCAAAGGTTTAAGCTTGGGGGAGTTGATACGTCTCCAACGTATCTACTTTTCCAAACACTTTTGCCCTTGTTTTGGACTCTAACTTGCATGATTTGAATGAAACTAACCCGGACTGACGCTGTTTTCAGCAGAACTGCCATGATGTTGTTTTATGTGTAGAAAAGAAAAGTTCTCGGAATGTCCTGGAAATCCACGGAGGCACTTTTTGGATTTAATAAGAATTTTTGGCGAAAGAATTAAAGCCAAGGGGCCCACGGCCTGTCGACGAGACAGGGCCCCCCCCCTAGGGCGCGGCCCCCTATCTCGTGGGCCCCCTGGACCTCCTCCGACCTCAACTCCAACTCCATATATTCACGTTCGGGGAGAAAACAATCAAGGAGAAAGTTTCATCGCGTTTTACGACACGGAGCCTCCGCCAAGCCTTATCTCTCTCGGGAGGGCTGATCTGGAGTCCGTTCGGGGCTCCGGAGAGGGGGATTCGTCGCCGTCGTCATCATCAACCATCCTCCATCACCAATTTCATGATGCTCACCGCCGTGCGTGAGTAATTCCATCGTAGGCTTGCTGGATGGTGATGGGTTGGATGAGATTTACCATGTAATCAAGTTAGTTTTGTTAGGGTTTGATCCCTAGTATCCACTATGTTCTGAGATTGATGTTGCTATGATTTTGCTATGCTTAATGCTTGTCACTAGGGCCCGAGTGCCATGATTTCAGATCTGAACCTATTATGTTTTCATGAATATATGTGTGTTCTTGATCCTATCTTGCAAGTCTATAGTCACCTATTATGTGTTATGATCCGACAACCCCGAAGTGACAATAATCGGGATACTTCTCGGTGATGACCGTAGTTTGAGGAGTTCATGTATTCACTATGTGCTAATGCTTTGTTTCGGTTCTCTATTAAAAGGAGGCCTTAATATCCCTTAGTTTCCACTAGGACCCCGCTGCAACGGGAGGGTAGGACAAAAGATGTCATGCACGTTCTTTTCCATAAGCACGTGTGACTATTTACGGAATACATGCCTACATTACATTGATGAATTGGAGCTAGTTCTATATCACCCTATGTTATAGCTATTACATGAGGAATCGCATCCGGCATAATTATCCATCACTGATCCATTGCCTACGAGCTTTTCATATATTGTTCTTCGCTTATTTACTTTTCCGTTGCTACTATTACATCTACTACAAAACCCCAAAACATTTATCTTTACTTTTACTACCGTTACTATTATTATCATACCACTTTTGCTACTAAACACTTTGCTGCAGATACTAAGTTATCCAGGTGTGGTTGAATTAACAACTCAACTGCTAATACTCAAGAATATTCTTTGGCTCCCCTTGTGTCGAATCAATAAATTTGGGTTGACTACTCTACCCTCGAAAGCTGTTGCGATCCCCTATACTTGAGGGTTATCACTGGGCATCGCCGAGGAGCGGCGCCAGCTCGACCGGATCGTCGCCTTGGCAGGCGAGGCCTCCGATGCGTCAATCCCGACCTCGGACCCGGCCGATGAGGCTGACTTCAAGCCCTCCAAGGAGACCAAGAAAGTGAAGCTCAACCCTGAAGACCCCAGCTGCAGCAAGTACGTTGTCGTAGGCGCCCGCCTCGACAGCAAATAGGAAGGCGAGCTCGTCGACTTCCTCTGTGAGAATCAGGATATCTTTGCATGGACCCCCAAGGACATGCCAGGTATCCCGAGGAAGTACGTTGAGCACAAACTTCACATCCTCAAGGACGCCAAGCCTGTTCGTCAACCCCTCCGACGATTTTCTGAAGAGAAGAGAAGAATCATTGGTGAAGAGGTCGCTAAGCTTTTGGCGGCCGACTTCATAATGGAAGTGTTTCACCCCAAGTGGCTGGCCAATCCAGTCCTCGTCCTGAAGAAGAACAAGACCTGGCGAATGTGTATCGACTACACCAGCCTCAACAAGGCCTGTCCCAAGGATTCGTTCGCTCTCCCGCGGATCGACCAAGTCACCGACTCGACCACCGGGTGCGAGCTCCTGTCCTTCCTGGACGCTTACTCTGGCTATCACCAGATTAAGCTGGACCCGGCCGATGCCCGGAAGACGTCCTTCATCACGCCCTTTGGGGGCGTACTGCTACATCACCATGTCGTTCGGATTGAAGAACGCCCGCGCCACCTTCCAATGCTGCATGCAGAAATGCATGCTGCCGCAACTCGGCCGCAACATCCACGTGTACGTGGACGACATTGTGGTGAAGACCAAGCAGCACCTCACGCTCCTCAACGATTTGAAGGAAACATTCACCAACCTCCGTGAATACAAGGTCAAGCTCAACCTGGAAAAGTGCATTTTCGGTGTCCCGGCCGGAAAGCTACTCGGCTTCCTCGTCTCAAAGTGCGGCATTGAGGCGAACCCGGAGAAGATCAAGGCCATCGAGTGCATGCACAAGCCGGCTCGGCTGCGCGATGTCCAGAAGTTCACCGGGTGCTTGTCCTCGGTCAGCCGGTTCCTAAGCCGGCTGGGCGAGAGGGTGCTCCCCTTGTACCAGCTGATGAAGAAGACAAGCCCGTTCGAATGGAATGGCAAGGAAGACGAGGCCTTCCAAGACCTCAAGCGCATGCTCTCGACCGCACCAGTCCTGGCCGCGCCGACCGACAAGGAGCCGCTGTTGTTCTACATAGCCGCGACCTCGCGGGCGGTCAGCACGGTGCTGGTGGTCGAGCGACCAGAGAAGGGCAAGATCCAAGCCGTCCTGCGACCAGTCTACTACCTGAGCGAGGTGCTCTCCATTTCCAGGCAGAACTACCCGCATTACCAGAAGATGTGTTATGGCGTGTACCTCACTGCCAAGAAGCTGAAGCAGTACTTCCAAGAGCACGTCGTCACTGTTGTCAGCATGGTGCCTATCGGAGAAATCATCGGGTGCCGGGACGCTTCCGGCCGGGTCGCCAAGTGGGCGATCCAGCTAGCCGGCCACACCATCCTCTACGAGCCCCGTACCACGATCAAGTCTCAGGCCCTAGACGATTTCCTCGTCGACTGGACCGAGACCCAGTACTTGCCGCCGCCTCCAGACTGGACGCACTGGTGCATGCACTTCGACGGATCCAAGATGCGACTCGGCTTGGGGGCCGGCATCGTACTGTCATCTCCGAAGGGCGATCGGCTCCGCTACGCGCTCCAGATCCACTTCGCCGCCTCCAACAACGTCGCCGAGTATGAAGCCCTTGTGCACGGCCTCCGGCTTGCCAAGGAACTCGGCATTCGGTGCATCCTGTGCTACGGCTACTCGGACCTGGTGGTGCAGTAGTGCTCCGACGAATGGGACTCCCGCGACTCCAACATGGCAAGTTACCACTTCCTTGTCCAGAAGCTATCCGGATCCTTCGAGGGTTACGAGTTCCTCCACATCCCATGCGTGAAGAACGAAGCAGCCGACACGCTCGCCAAGATCGCCACATCATGACAAGCCATCCCGTCCGGCGTCTCTCTCGAGCACCTGCGCAAGCCGTCCATCAAGCCATCGCCGGACTCCGAGTCTATTCATGTTCCAGACGACCCGGCCGCGCCCCAAGTCGGCCCGGGGACTGCTGAACCCGGCCCGGGGGCTGCTCAGCTGGACCCGACCACCATCATCCCGGACCCGACCATCGCTATCCCCGACCCGGGGGCTTCTCAACCCACCTCGGGGGCTGCCGACCCGGAACCTACCCTGGTGGCCGTCTTCGCAGTAGTTGCAGCTCCATCTTGGGCTCTCCCAATATCAGAGTTTCTGGAGAACGGGGTTCTCCCCATGGACGAGACTAAAGCTCGACAAATTCAGCGCCGGGCATCCGCCTACAGCATCATCAACAACGAGCTCGTCAAGCGCAGCTCTACCGGCGTGTTCCAGCGCTGCGTCGAGCAAGATCGCGGCATAGACATCCTCCCCGACATTCACCAGGGCGAGTGCGGGCACCACGCCGCATCACGATCTTTGGTTGCCAAGGCGTTCCGCCATGGTTTCTATTGGCCCACGGCCCTCAAAGACGCCGAGTCGCTCGTTCTCAAATGTGAAGGGTGCCAACGCTTCAGCAAACACAACCACCAGCCGGCGTCAACACTCCGCACCATATAGATCGCCTGGCCATTCGCGGTCAGGGGACTCGACATGGTGGGACCCTTCAAAACCGCTCGAGGCGGCATGACACACTTACTCGTGGCAGTGGACAAATTTACCAAGTGGATCGAGGCAAGACCTATCAAGAAATTGGACGGGCCAACAGCCGTCCGGTTCATCAAGGATATAGCAGTGCGCTACGGCATGCCGAACAGCATCACCGACAACGGCACCAAGTTCGCCAAGGGCGTGCTCGAGCAATACTGCTCCGTCTCCAGCATCCGCCTCGACCTGGCCTTCGTGGCACATCCCAGTCCAACGGGCAGGTCAAGCGGGCCAACGGACTCATCCTGTCCGGCATCAAGATGCGACTCGTCGAGCCACTTATCCGCTCACCGGGCAGCTGGCTTGACGAGTTGCCAGTAGTACTCTGGAGTCTGCGCACAACGCCGAATCGGTCGACCGGGTTCACCCCGTTCTTCCTCGTTTATGGAGCTGAAGCCATCATCCTGACCGACGTCGAGTTCGACTCGCCGCGCGTTGCGATGTACACTGAAGCCGAAGCCAGAGAGGCACGCGAAGACGGCGTCGACCTGCTCGAAGAAGCACGCCTTCTGGAGCTTAGCCGTTCGGCTATCTACCAGCAAGGCCTGAGGCACTACCACAACAAGAAGATCAAGCCCCTCGCGTTCCGGGAGGGCGACCTTGTCCTCCGACTCGTCCAAGAGCAGGCAGGCCAGCACAAGTTGTCCCCTCCATGGGAGGGCCCATTAATCGTGAGCAGGGCCTTGCGCGACCGCAATGCCTACTACCTCATCGACGCGCGCAAGTCAAAGAAGCGCAAGAAGGACACTGCTGGCAAAGAAACGACCCGACCGTGGAACACGGAACTCCTCCGCTCGTTTTACAGTTAGCCACACGAGTGTATGTATCGTCGCCTTTTGTAAACGCATGAAACTATGGGGTCCCCGAACGAGACTCGGGGGCTACCTTTTGCCGGCCAATTTATTGCGTCCCTATTTTTTCCGCATCACTTTACCACTGAACCCGGCCACCGGCTCGACTCGCTCGACCCGGGGGCTCGGGGGCAGGCCGGCTCGGTCGCCACCCCGCTGCCTTACTTGGTGATTCCTGATAAAGTTGGGACACCGCGGTCCCCCACTTCGCCCTAAAACCACAGATCCAGCTTTGGCTGTTGGCGGGCAAGCACAACGGGCCAAAGCTCCCTTACGATTCATACACTAAGTCAAAGGCCGCTGGGTCGACCGACCCGGCCCGTCACTCATCAGATAAATAGCCGCACGACCGGCTGCTCGCCAACCGGCCAAGCCGGATTGCCGCCAGCCGGCCCAGTGGGTGTTTCGCTCTCGCTCAATGTTTCTAAGGACCCAAGTCCTGCGTGCCCCTCTCGAAGAACCGAACCCTTTGTCACAGACCGGGGCCTCGGCCGTCTGACTCGCGGGGGGAGGTTTCAGACTGGAAAAGCGTATGAAATCGGTTCGAAAAAGCAGAAGGCAAAGAGCAACAAAGCACTCACGACATTCAAACACATATATTTAAAGCAAAGGCCCACGGCCCGAGTTCATTAAGGACAGTATAACTGAGCCTAATCCCTACTCTCTCAGGCTATCAACATCTGGACCATTCATTTTTATGATTTAGCAATTTCTGGCCATCTGATCTCTGCTGTCTCGCACATCTCGCAACAAGCGGGCCGGCTGTCCTATGGGGACGCTACTCCCGTAGCCGAATTGAAGTGCGCTGGTTGATTGGGCCATCCGTCTGATTCGGCCTCACCAGAAAGAAGCCCATCTCAGCGAACAAATAAACATGACGTCTCTCTCTCTCGATCGGGAACCCTGGTCAGTCGACCCCATCACCGTAGCCGCCGCCTCCCATGCCACAGTCACCTCCCGTCCGTCATCCCTAGTCCTCTTCGCACGGTGGGATCGAGCCCTCAGTGTGCTGCTGTGCCGCTGCTGTGCGTCGCCATCTTCACATCGCCGCACCTTTTCCTTCCAAATTTGTTTCCTTGGGTGACCTATGTGTCCCCTAGGTGAGACGCCGATGCCGATGCCGCTGTGACTTCCCTTCCCTCTGGATCGCAGTCCCTTTGAGCGCCTTCGTCCGTCCCCTCGAATCTCGCAAGGCGGTCGTTCCGGCGCCTGCGGATGTCCCCGTTCTTTGGCGCAAATTTGGGTTGATGTGTGTGTTCCTAACTTCCTAACTACCTATGACGACAGCTTGTTTGGGCTACGATTTTTAGGGGCAATCCATCGCGTCCCGATGATGCGGCGAGGCATGTGTGGGTGTTAGGTCTAGCCTCCTAGGTTTTGATCGGTTTTGGTGAGGGAAATTTATCTAAGGAGATTTGATATGATTTGGGTATAAGGACTGTTCAGGGACATCGGTTGCTGAATCTCAACTCTCAAGTCGTAGTTCCTATTGTCAGATTTGCAGCTGGAGAGGACACACGGCTCTGACCTTGTGCAAAACATTCTTGATGGCTATGGAAAAGTAGAAAGGAAAACCGCTTTTCTGCAGGATTATAAATATTTTTTTATTCTGAATATGGGGTTTTTCACGTTTTAAGCAGCAATTTATGTTTGATTACTCGCTGGTAGATTGTGGGATTTCATGTCAGATTCATAGTATAAAATGTGCTGGTACAGATACAATGTGCAGCAATTTATGTTTGTACTAACCAATGATGTTGTGGATTTTGTTTGGCAGGTGAGTACGTGTTAGGAAGTGTATGGTGAGAAAGGATGCCAGAGTTGCGTAGTGGAGTCGGACAATCTCGGTTGAAGTCAAGGAAAGTAGCAGTGACTACCACGACTAGACATCACATCCAGCGGTGACTTGCAAGAATAAGCATCCCTGTATGTGCTACCGTCCAAGACAGTGTCACCCTTTTACACTATGTCCACGCCGGTCGTTCCTCCACTACAGGTACAACTCGCATCTCCCTGATGCAACATGACTAGGCTGGAGTTAGGTGTCATGGCTTCAGATCAACAATACACGGCTTAGCTCTAACATGATACAATGAGCCGACACAGACTGTAGATACACTCCAAAAAATCATAATGTTGAATCGTATTATATTCATAGTACATGTAACTCTATACATTGTATTGTACGTCTGTGAAGTTTATTGAAAAATTGGAGAAGAAAGAAAATAAAGCGCTTTTTGTTTAGCTTAATAGAGAAAGACTGAAAGACATTTCATTTCTTTCACAAGAATGGATGTCTAAGTGCCTTGTGCATCGGATTCCAAGGAGAAATCACATCCAAAAAATGTTAAGAATCAATTGTATAACCAGGTTAACTAACCAGCATTTCTCTTTTTATTCTATGTATTCATTACTCTTTTAGTCACTCTCTTCATCTCTTGAAGTTATTATAGAAACAAATATCTTTTTGATATGTTGTGCCAAAACCATATTTGAAGTTGGCATGCACACCAAGGATGATTATATGCCTCTTTAAGTCATCCACAGTAACATTCTTGATTCTTGTCTTGGCTCTAACTTGGGTAAAGACTGGAATATCATCTTTGAAAATGATGTTAGTCAGAATGAGAATAACTCTGTACACATGGTGGCAGCTGCACACAGCCCCACTTTTTATCTCTAATTATGTTGGTAAATTATTTGGACCATGGGATATAACTCACAGACGAAAATAAAGTTTGCTCACCTTGCTGGGACAATGTGAGGTTTGCTCACCTTGCAGAAGTAAAGGCATTGAAGAAATTTGTAAGGTGGGAAGACTCAAAATTCCATAGGTAATTATGCCATGCTCCCCCTCTTGTGATATCTAAACCGGATGCTCATGTGGTTTTGAAGATTATATATTCATCTTCAAGCATGGAGGAAGGCTTGGCATGAAGGATGCCACTTATAAGGTGCAAGGCAGGAAGGCTTAACTACTTAACTAGAGAGGTTTATTTATTTACTATGCATGTTGTTTCAGATGATTTTGCTAGATGGTATATAATTTTACTATCTTAATGTATCGAATGCATCCATACTTCCATGAGTTCCATCAAAAGAACCATATTGGGTAGACATGTTCCCAAGTGACAAGCACAACTCATGGAAGGAACAAAAGATCCAGGCTAGGAAGGCATGTTTCCTAGGTACAAGCTCAAGTGATGGAAGTATTGTTGTTGGGGATTGCAAAATACATGTATCTGGATGTGATGTTGATGAAAGGTGTTAAAATTGCTTGCTCTATATGTCTAATCTTATGCTAGCGAGATGTTGGCTAGATTACCATTTCCTTGTGTTGCCTTCTATGTCAAAAAATGCAAATATTGTGGAAATGTAAGAACATGAGCTTCTGGTGTAATATTCTTTCCCTCTTTGTTACACAAGCTTGAGGTTATCGTTTCTCATATAACTCTACTTTGTTTTCTTGTTCATGGCTTTGTGCTATAGGTCACTTATGTGAATATTTTTTTTATGCATTGTGTTCATGTTGACATGTGTTATGTGACAACTAATGCCTCTTTGTGCATTACTATGGTCCATTGTTGAATTGATACATAAATGACATGAAAAATGGCGGCAAAAATAAAGTTAACATTACCTTTAATATGTACATTTACAAAATTTCCAATCATTATAAAACTCCCAATCATTATATTGTCAAAATGGACGGGCGCGGCAACGTGCGCCATCAACGATCTAGTTACACCCTAAACAACCCCCAGTGGGTGGGTGGACCTGCTACTTAACAGATTCTGCGTAAAGTATCTCAGGCATCTCCAGCGCCGCGTCGCGACATCGACGGCCCTCCCCTAGCGGCCTCCGGGTCCGGCGTGACACCGGTGTCCTCCTCAGCATCCGCGTCGCCGTAGACGCCCGTCTCCTCCGAGCTCCCCTCCGGGTCATGGAGAAGCAAGTCGTAGTCGTCACCATCCACGACTCTGCCGTCTTCCATTCGCTCCGGATGGAACTTGTCGTGGAAGGCGAACTCGGCGATGTAACTGGCCCGGGAGGCGATCCGGCCAGCTTGCTCCTGCAGCAACTGCTCCGAACCAGCGTGCTGGCCCATCAGCGCGTCCAGCTGAAGATCCGGATGCCAAGACAGCGCAAACCGCAGTGCCATCTTGGCACCGGCACGGGCGGCGGAAACACGCCACTCGGCAAGACGGTCCGGACCCACCTCCAGCCAGCGCGCCAGGCGCGAGAAGCTGCGCGGATGGACGGAGTCCGGCCACAGGGCCACCGTTATCGCAGTGCCGGCCTGGGACAGCCGCTCCATTTGCGTCCCCAGGGGCCGCAGGCGGGCCTCTGCAACAGCTATGATCTCCGGGAAGGTCCAGGCCACCCGCGGATCCGTCCCAGACCCAACATCGGTCGGGTCACGCCGGTAGCGGACGACTTCCTCCGCCAGCTGCTGCGTCTCCGGGAAGGCCCCTGCCGTAAAAGAAGAAGCAAGATTAGAAGAACAACAAGGAAGAAAAGCCGGGTTCCGACCCGGCAAATTATAAGAAGCAGCACTTACTGGAGAAGGACTCTTCCAGGTGCTGCGCCTCGAGCAACATACCATGCCGCTCCCGCTCCACGACGCGGTCGCGCTCCCCGAGTGCCTTCTCCAGATCGGCCGCCTTAGCAAGGGCCGCCTTCAGCTCAGTGTCCTTGTCTTCGGTCGCCTCACGGTGACGAGTCTCACCCTGACGAGCCTCCTCGGCCGCAGCAGCCCTTGTCGTCGGCCAGCTGGCCATGCTGCTGGTCCGCCTCGACCAGGGCCTGCTGCGTCTCCATCACCTTGGCGGCCTCCGCCCTAAGAAGCTCCACCTCAGCCTCATGGCGGCTCTTGTGACCCGCCAGCTGCTCGTGCAGCTGGTTGGCCTCATCAAGAGACCGTTGGGCCGCGGCCGCCTCCGCCCTTGCCTGCGCTGCCTCGACGCCAAGGCGGCCGGCATCAGCAACAAGCCGGTCGTAATGATGACCGGCCCAGAGCAGTCGGGTCCGCCAAGACAGCACCTCGGCTGCAAAAAGAAAAGTTCAGCAGAAGAAAAAGAAAAAGACTTAAGATTTGGCCCAACTACTACGTAGTTGGCCTGAATCTCGGGGGCTACATCCAGTGGGTGCGCTAGCGCGCCCCCACTAGAAAAGAGCACGAACGAACCTGCGGTGATGCGAAGCTCCTCCTCCTTAGCAGCAAGCTGCTCCTGGAGCTCCCGGTGCTTGCCCAGGAGATGGTTGAAGGCCGCAACCCGGAAGGCATCAAGATGCTGAAAAAAGACAGAAGTCAGAACAAGGCCCGACGATCTAAAGATTCGACCTAACTACTATGTAGTTGGCCCGAACCTCGGGGGATACACCCAGTGGGTGCGCTGGCGCGCCCCCACAAAGAAGAAACTGCAAGGAAGCAAAAGAAGAAAGACTTACCAGGACGGCGCGCTCCAGGTCGCGCGTCCGCTCCGTCTCGGCCTGGGCGAAGGCCTCGAGCCGCTCTGTCCGGCTTCGCAGGCGGCGGCTGACGGCATCCAGCGCCGCCTCCTCCTGGGTCTGAGGCCCGAAGACGGCCGCGCCCCCGCTCCGCGCAGGCTGCGACACGGCAGCTCGGCGCCCACCCTGCCGGGGCACCAAAGCGTGCCTCCCGCTGGCCGCTTACGACGCAGCGAGTGCCTCCTCCGACGCCCCTCCCGGCGCCGACGGCGACCCGGATGCCGGGACGCCCTGCGTCGCCACCTCAGGCACCGCCGCTCGTGGTGCCTCCTCCATAGCCGGCGGCGCCTCTGGCGTCGCCGCCTGCGGCGCCTCCTCCAGGACGCCGCCGCCTCCACCACCATCAGCCCCCGCGCGCTCGACCACGTCGGCTCGCGGTGGGGTGTCGCCCCCCACCTCCACGACCTCCTGGTCGAGGAGCACCACCTCAACCCGGCCGCCACGGCCGTGCTCCCTCACCGATGACGGCTCAAAAACCATCGCCGCCACCACCGTGCCCTCCGGCATCTCGCGCCAGGCTGGCTCCACACCGGATTGTGCCCATGCCGCCGCCGCGCCGGTCCAAGCCTGGACCGACGCCGCCCCCAGCTCCGGCTCGGCCCGGTTCTTGTCCCGCCAGGCCAAGGCCTCGGCATCGTTCGGGTCCAGGCCGAGGTCCGAGTCACCCCGTCCCTCCTCCCCGGCCAGGCCGGTGAGGACGGACCGGCTCCTGCGGAACGCGGCCCCTTCGACGGCCGCAGCCTCCGTCGCCGCCCTCGCCAGCGCGATGGGCGACCTGAAGAAGAAGGCAGATTTTTTTTATTCAAGTATCCTTTTATGCTATAGATCTTGATGCCCAATATGTAAGCAGCTTCACCGAGGTCTTTCATCAATTTTTTTTATTCAAGTATCCTTTTATGCTATCCAGAAATTCTATATCATTTCCAATTAACAATATGTCGTCTACATATAATATTAGAAATGCTACAGAGCTCCCACTCACTTTCTTGTAAATACAGGCTTCTCCAAAAGTCTGTATAAAACCATATGCTTTGATCACACTATCAAAGCGTTTATTCCAACTCCAAGAGGCTTGCACCAGTCCATAAATGGATCTCTGGAGCTTGCACATTTTGTTAGCACCTTTTGGATCGACGAAACCTTCTGGTTGCATCATATACAACTCTTCTTCCAGAAATCCATTCAGGAATGCAGTTTTGACATCCATTTGCCATATTTCATAATCATAAAATGCGGCAATTGCTAACATGATTCGGACAGACTTAAGCATCGCTACAGGTGAGAAAGTCTCATCGTAGTCAAATCCTAGAACTTGTCGAAAACCTTTCACAACAAGTCGAGCTTTGTAGACAATTACATTACCATTAGCGTCAGTCTTCTTCTTGAAGATCCATTTATTCTCGATGGCTTGCCGATCATCGGACAAGTCAACCAAAGTCCATACTTTGTTCTCATATATGGATCCCATCCCAGATTTCATGGCTTCAAACCATTTTGCGGAATCTGGGTTCATCATCGCTTCCTCATAGTTCGTAGGTTCGCCATGGTCAAGTAACATGACTTCCAGAATAGGATTACCGTACCACTCTGGAGTGGATCTTACTCTGCTTGACCTACGAGGTTCTATAGTAACTTGATCTAAAGTTTCATGATCAATATCATTAGCTTCCTCACTAATTGTTGTAGTCGTCACAGGAACCGGTTTCTGTGATGAACTATTTTCCAATAAGGGAGCAGGTACAGTTACCTCATCAAGTTCTACTTTCCTCCCACTCACTTCTTTCGAGAGAAACTCCTTCTCTAGAAAGGATCTGAATTTAGCAACAAAAGTCTTGCCTTCAGATCTGTGATAGAAGGTGTACCCAATAGTCTCTTTTGGGTATCCTATGAAGACACATTTCTCCGATTTGGGTTCGAGCTTATCTGGTTGAAGTTTCTTCACATAAGCATCGCAGCCCCAAACTTTAAGAAACGACAACTTTGGTTTCTTGCCAAACCACAGTTCATAAGGCGTCGTCTCAACGGATTTTGATGGTGCCCTATTTAACGTGAATGCGGCCGTCTCTAAAGCATAACCCCAAAACGATAGCAGTAAATCAGTAAGAGACATCATAGATCGCACAATATCTAGTAAAGTACGATTACGACGTTCAGACACACCATTACGTTGTGGTGTTCCGGGTGGCGTGAGTTGCGAAACTATTCCACATTGTTTCAAATGTAAACCAAACTCGTAACTCAAATATTCTCCTCCATGATCAAATCGTAGAAACTTTATTTTCTTGTTATGATGATTTTCCACTTCACTCTGAAATTCTTTGAACTTTTCAAATGTTTCAGACTTGTGTTTCATTAAGTAGATATACCCATATCTGCTCAAATCATCTGTGAAAGTGAGAAAATAACGATACCCGCCGTGAGCCTCAATATTCATTGGACCACACTCATCAGTATGTATGATTTCCAACAAATCAGTTGCTCGCTCCATAGTTCCGGAAAACGGCGTTTTAGTCATCTTGCCCATGAGGCACGGTTCGCAAGTACCAAGTGATTCATAATCAAGTGATTCCAGAAGTCCATCAGTATGGAGTTTCTTCATGCGCTTTACCCCAATATGACCCAAACGGCAGTGCCACAAATAAGTTGCACTATCATTATCAACTCTGCATCTTTTGGCTTCAACATTATGAATATGTGTATCACTACTATCGAGATTTAATAAAAATAGACCACTCTTCAAGGGTGCATGACCATAAAAGATATTACTCATATAAATAGAACAACCATTATTCTCTGATTTAAATGAATAACCGTCTCGCATCAAACAAGATCCAGATATAATGTTCATGCTCAACGCTGGCACCAAATAACAATTATTCAGGTATAAAACTAATCCCGAAGGTAGATGTAGAGGTAGCGTGCCGACCGCGATCACATCGACTTTGGAACCATTTCCCACGCGCATCGTCACCTCGTCCTTAGCCAATCTTCGCTTAATCCGTAGTCCCTGTTTCGAGTTGCAAATATTAGCAACAGAACCAGTATCAAATACCCAGGTGCTACTGCGAGCATTAGTAAGCTACACATCAATAACATGTATATCACATATACCTTTGTTCACCTTGCCATCCTTCTTATCCGCCAAATACTTGGGGCAGTTCAGCTTTTAGTGACCAGTCTGCTTGCAGTAGAAGCACTTAGTCTCAGGCTTAGGTCCAGATTTGGGTTTCTTCTCTTGAGCAGCAACTTGTTTGTTGTTCTTCTTGAAGTTCCCCTTCTTCTTCCCTTTACCCTTTTTCTTGAAACTGGTGGTCTTATTGACCATCAACACTTGATGCTCCTTCTTGATTTCTACCTCCGCAGCCTTTAGCATTGCAAAGAGCTCGGGAATAGTCTTGTCCATCCCTTGCATATTATAGTTCATCACGAAGCTCTTGTAGCTTGGTGGCAGTGATTAAGAATTCTGTCAATGGCACTATCATCAGAAAGATTAACTCCCAATTGAATCAAGTGATTATTATACCCAGACATTTTGAGTATATGTTCACTGACAGAACTATTCTCTTCCATCTTGCAGCTGTAGAACTTATTGGAGACTTCATATCTCTCAATCCGGGCATTTGCTTGAAATATTAACTTCAACTCCTGGAACATCTCATATGCTCCATGACGTTCAAAATGTCGTTGAAGTCCCAGTTCTAAGCCGTAAAGCATGGCACACTGAACTATCGAGTAGTCATCAGCTTTGCTCTGCCAGCCGTTCTTAACGTCGTCAGTTGCATCTGTAGTAGGCCTGGCACCCAGCGGTGCTTCCAGGACGTAATTCTTCTATGCAGCAATGAGGATAATCCTCAAGTTATGCACCCAGTCCGTGTAATTGCTACCATCATCTTTCAACTTAGCTTTCTCAAGGAACACATTAAAATTCAACGGAACAACAGCACGAGCCATCTATCTACAACAAACATAGACAAGCAAAATACTATCAGGTACTAAGTTCATGATAAATTTAAGTTCAATTAATCATATTACTAAAGAACTCCCACTTAGATAGACATCCCTCTAATCATCTAAGTGATCACGTGATCCAAATCAACCAAACCATGTCCGATCATCACGTGAGATGGAGTAGTTTTCAATGGTGAACATCACTATGTTGATCATATCTACTATATGATTCACGCTCGACCTTTCGGTCTTAGTGTTCCGAGGCCATATCTGTATATGCTAGGCTCGTCAAGTTTAACCTGAGTTTCCGCGTGTGCAACTGTTTTGCACCTGTTGTATTTGAACGTAGAGCCTATCACACCCGATCATCACGTGGTGTCTCAGCACGAAGAACTTTCGCAACGGTGCATACTCAGGGAGAACACTTATGCCTTGAAATTTAGTGAGAGATCATCTTATAATGCTACCGTCAATCAAAGCAAAATAAGATGCATAAAGGATAAACATCACATGCAATCAATATAAGTGATATGATATGGCCATCATCATCTTGTGCTTGTGATCTCCATCTCCGAAGCATCGTCATGATCACCATCGTCACTAGCGCGACTCCTTGATCTCCATCGTAGCATCATTGTCGTTTCGCCACCTATTGCTTCTACGACTCTCGCTACCGCTTAGTGATAAAGTAAAGCAATTACAGGGCATTTGCATTGCATACAATAAAGCGACAACCATATGGCTCCTGCCAGTTGCCGATAACTCGGTTACAAAACATGATCATCTAATACAATAAAATATAGCATCACGTCTTGACCATATCACATCACAACATGCCCTGCAAAAACAAGTTAGACGTCCTCTACTTTGTTGTTGCAAATTTTATGTGGCTGCTACGGGCTGAGGAAGAACCGTTCTTACCTACGCATCAAAACCACAATGATAGTTCGTCAAGTTAGTGATGTTTTAACCTTGTCAAGGACCGGGCGTAGCCACACTCGGTTCAACTAAAGTTGGAGAAACTGATACCCGCCAGCCACCTATGTGCAAAGCACGTCGGTAGAACCAGTCTTGCGTAAGCGTACGCGTAATGTCGGTCCGGGCCGCTTCATCCAACAATACCACCGAACCAAAGTATGACATGCTGGTAAGCAGTATGACTTGTACCGCCCACAACTCACTTGTGTTCTACTCGTGCATATAACATCTACGCATAAAACTAGGCTCGGATGCCACTGTTGGGGAACGTAGTAATTTCAAAAAAGTTCCTACGCACACGCAAGATCATGGTGATGCATAGCAACGAGAGAGGAGAGTGTCGTCCACGTACCCTCGTAGACCGAAAGCGGAAGCATTAGAACAACACGGTTGATGTAGTCATACGTCTTCACGGTCCGACCGATCAAGCACCGAAAACACGGCACCTCCGAGTTCTAGCACACATTCAGCTCAATGACGTCCCTCGAACTCCGATCCAGCCGAGTGTCGAAGGAGAGTTTCGTCAGCGCGACGGCGTGGTGACGATGATGATGTTCTACCATCGCAGGGCTTCGCCTAAGCACCGCTACAATATTATCAAGGAGGACTATGGTGGAGGGGGGCACCGCAAACGGCTAAGAGATCAATGATCTGTTGTTGTGTCTCTAGAGGTGCCCCCTGCCCCCGTATATAAAGGAGCAAGGGGGAGGAGGCGGCCGGCCAGGGAGGAGGCGCGCCAAGGGGAGTCCTACTCCAACCGGGAGTAGGACTCCTTCCTTCCTTGTTGGATTAGGAGAAGGGGGAAAGAGGAGGGAGAGAGAGGAAGGAAAGGGGGTGCCGCCCCCCTCTCCTTGTCCTATTCAGACTAGGGGGAGGGGCGCGCGGCCCTGCCCTGGCCTTCTTTCCTCTTCTCCACTAAGGCCCACTATGGCCCATTAAGCCCCCGGGGGGTTCCGGTAACCCCTCGGTACTCCGGTAAAATCCCGATTTCACACGGAACACTTTCAACATCCAAATATAGGCTTCCAATATATCAATCTTCATGTCTCGACCATTTGGAGACTCCTCGTCATGTCCGTGATCACATCCGGGACTCCTAACAACCTTCGGTACATCAAAACTCATAAACTCATAATATAATCATCATTGAAACTTTAAGTGTGCGGACCCTACGGGTTTGAGAACTATGTAGACATGACCGAGACACGTCTCCGGTCAATAACCAATAGCGGAACCTGGATGCTCATATGGGCTCCTACATATTCTATGAAGATCTTTATCGGTCAAACCGCATAACAACGTACGTTGTTCCCTTTGTCATCGGTATGTTACTTGCCCGAGATTCGATCGTTGGTATCCCAATACCTAGTTCAATCTCGTTACCGGCAAGTCTCTTTACTCGTTATGTAATGCATCATTCCGTAACTAACTCATTAGCTACATTGCTTGCAAGGCTTATAGTGATGTGCATTACCGAGAGGGCCCAGAGATACCTCTCCGACAATCGGAATGACAAAACCTAATCTCGAAATACGCCAACTCAACATGTACCTTTGGAGACACCTATAGAGCTCCTTTATAATCATCCAGTTACGTTGTGATGTTTGGTAGCACACATAGTGTTCCTCCGGTAAACGGGAGTTGCATAATCTCATAGTTGTAGGAACATGTATAAGTCATGAAGAAAGCAATAGCAACATACTAAACGATCAAGTGCTAAGCTAACGGAATGGGTCAAGTCAATCACATAATTCTACTAATGATGTGATCCCGTTAATCAAATGACAACTCATGTCTATGGTTAGGAAACATAACCATCTTTGATTAATGAGCTAGTCAAGTAGAGGCATACTAGTGACATTATGTTTGTCTATGTATTCACACATGTATCATGTTTCCGGTTAATACAATTCTAGCATGAATAATAAACATTTATCATGATATAAGGAAATAAATAATAACTTTATTATTGCCTCTAGGGCATATTTCCTTCAGTACACACCTCCGTAAATAGGTCTCGACTCTCCACGCGTTGTAGAGAAGACCATAAATGAAGAGTCCCGGTACATCTGTAGATAACCTGCATCAGAGAAGTACTTTTACCATTAAAAACCTTATCATTTCTATATAGCCAAAGCGACCAAATAACAGCAAGCGCTCCCACCTTGAGAAGAGTTCTAAACCTGTGATCAATCCCATGTAACCAGTTGCCAAATACATTAGCAACACTACAAGGAAAATACAAGCCAGAAGCTATTTGGATGACTGACCATATAGAACGAGCAAATTTGCATTGGAAGAATCAATGTTTTATTGTCTCATCATGGTGACAAAAAACACATTGCGGACTTCCATGCCAATTCATCTTAATAAGGTTATCTTTAGTAAGAATGACTCCGCGATGAAGATACCATGAAAAGATTTTATTCTTAAGAGGTATCTTCATCTTCCAGATCTTCTTGTTATTATCGAATGGCACATCGTACTGGATTAACGCTCTATACATGGACTCCACTGAGAATCGTTCATTCTCATGAAGGTTCCATCGGAAGACATCAGACCCATGTGACAATTGCACCATGGAAAACTGCTGGAGATGGATGTTCCACGATTGGAGTCTGGGCCCAATTAAATCTCTTCTGAACGTCAAATTTGGTGGAAATGATTCCATTACCGTGGCGATAGTATCACCCTTGTGGCGCACAATATTGTATAGAGTCAGATATTGTTCCCGGAATGTGGCATTTCCTAGCCACTTGTCCTCCCAGAATCTGATTTCCGAGCCATCTTTAATTGAGAAGGATCCATAGCAGAAGAAATATTTCTTCATAGCCATTAGATCCGCCCAAAAGTGGGAATCCCCGGGTTTCCAGTATACTTGGGATACAGCCTTGGAACCCACATATTTTCTCCTTAGGAGGGTTTGCCATACACCATCTCCCGTCAGTAATTTAAACAACCATTTGCCGAGTAGGGCCCTATTCTTAACCTCAAGGTCATGAATGTCCAACTCTCCTTGGTCTTTGGGACGGCAAACCACACTCCATTTAGCCAGTCGATATTTCTTTCTCTCGCTATCTCCTTGCCAAAAGAATCTTGATCAGAAATAATCCAATCTATGTAAAACTCCTATCGGCAACTGGAAGAAGGAAATCCTATATAGTACCATATTACTTAGTACTGAATTTATGAGGACCAATCTTCCACCGAGAGACAACAATTTACCTTTCCAACTTCTAAGTCTTTTTTGTAGTCTATCCTCGATGTATTTCCATTCAGCATTTGTGAGTCTCCGATAATGTATCGGTACCCCCAAATATGTGATCAGAAACTGGCCCAACCCGCATCCGAACAATTCAGCATACAGGTGGGCCTCGTCTTGATCGTAGCCAAAGCAAAACAATTCACTTTTATGAAAATTGATCTTAAGACCTGAGAGTTGCTCGACTGCTGATAAAATTAGTTTTATATTTCTCTCTTTCTGGAGGTCATGATCCATGAAGAGAATTGTATCGTCGGCATATTCAAGTATATAGAGAGCACCATTAACTAGATGATTTACTACCCCATCAATTTGGTCATCAGCCTTGGCACGCTCAATCATGACTGCTAGCATATCCGCCACTATATTGAATAGCATGTGCGATACGGAGTCACCTTGTCGCAATCCCTTCTTTGTTTGGAAATAGTGTCCAATATCATCATTGACCTTAATGGCAACACTACCTCCAGAAACGAAGCTATGGATCATAGCGCGCCACTTTGCAGAAAATCCTTTCATTATGAGAATTTGTTGAAGAAAGTGCCACTTGACTCTGTCATAAGCGTTTCAAAGTCAATTTTGAGTACGACACCATTCAACTTTTTCTAGTGTAATTCATGGACTGTTTCATGAATGTCTATGAAGGACGAACCACATGTTCAGCAACCGAATTTAGCCTAATAGTCGCAACCTTCGTGAATATTTAGAACTAACAATAAGGAGGCAAATAGGTCTATATACAGGCTCATTAACCTTAGGTAATAAAACAATCTCACCGAGGTTTAAGCGAAACAATTCTAGTTGGTCAGCATGAAGGTTGCTAAACAAAAGTAGGAGATCCAGTTTGATGACTTCCCAGAAGTTCTGATAGAACTCTGCGGGAAAACCATCGGACCTGGGGCTTTGTTGTGCTCCATTAGGAAAAGCGCCTTTCTAACTTCCTCCTCGGAGCATGGGGCTGTTAGAAGGTTGTTTTCCTCATCAGAAACTTGGGGATGTCATCTTTTCGGGATTCATCCATCAAGAAGTTTCCTTCCTCTGGTGCTCCAAATAGATTTTTGTAATAATTAGTGATATAAGATTTAAGTTGCTCATGCCCCTCAATCGTGCCCTCATCCTATTGTAGTGAATGAATATTTTTCTTCCAGTGTCTACCATTGGCGACTCCATGGAAATATCTAGTATTCAAATCACCTTTCAGGATAAACTAAGAGTTGGAATGTTGGTACCATTTGAGTTCCTCTTCACGTAACATTATAGCTATCTGTGCATTTGAATGATTCTTGATCTCAATTTCATACTTAGATAGAGGTCTAACCTCTGCCAAAGCTTCTAATTCATCAATGATAGATGAAAGACAAAGCTTCTCCTTTTTGAGGATACCCACTGTCGTGGATTTGTCACGGCAGATGTCCTAGTGTAAGGACTTAATCGTGAGGCCAGCGCATCTATGTGGTAGCTTGAGAGGGGTTGAGCGGAATCGAGAGACGCAACACAAGACAGGGATTTAGACAGCTTCGGGCCCCGGGGAACATCATCCAGTAAAAACCCTACATGCTGTTTGAGGCTAGGTCTCATTATCATCACGAGGGAGTCGCCGTAAACCGGCTCTCCTCTTTGTGTCTAGCCCTAAGATTGTTGCTTCTTGCTTGTAGCTTCTAGCTTCTAACTTCTAACTTCTAACTTGTAACTTGTCCCTCTTTGGGGAGCCCTTCCCCTCCTTATATATGTTGAAGGGGCGGTTTACATGTGGAGTCCTATTAGGATTAGGACTAGTCTATCTCTAATACAAACCGGATACAAGTCCTGGTCTTAACTCCTTGTAAGGTAAATATTCCTCATGCCTTTCCTCTTAAACCGGCCCACAATAGTTGAACCGGCCTTCATGAACCGCCAGACAGGCCACCGGGTCTTGTTGCTCCTCTGGCCCGCCTGCCGGATTACCAATGAGCTGTAAACCGTCTGGTCTGTGCAGGTCGCCGGTGAATTGCCAAGTCCGGCCGGTTTATCCTTCCGGCCGGTTTACGCCGCGGGGCATATCCCCGACATTAGCCCCCAAGTTTAGCTTGGATTTGTCCATGGTAAACTTATGCTGCAAAATAAACACCAGAACAACTTTGAAAGGTTGTGCTCTGGGTTAAAAATTCTTGTAGACCGGCACCTAATCGTCCTTAAGTCCTTGTCATTTCCTCCTTCTAGAAAATCCAGGTCAATAAGCCAGCGTCATACTCAATTGCTGACGTTGGTTTCTCATAGAAAAATATTGCGAAGAATAATCCACTTGAGTCGGCTTCCAAAGCGCCGGCTTGAGAAATGTGGGTCTTGAAATACTCAGCTAATATTCAGCCGGTCTGAAGATATAGAACTTGCCGGTTTATCATTGCCAAAAACTGTCGGGTTATAAAAACTGATAATTCTAGGTCATGATTGTTGCAGACACCGGTTCATGATTGTTGCCAACACCGGTTTATGATTATTGATGACACCGGGTTGCAGCCACAGGGTCATAATGATTGGTGACGCCGGGTCAATCTAGTTTGCTCAAATAGAGAATTTGAAAATATTTCCTGGATAATAATATAATACCTGTAGCCCCCAAGTCTTGAGTAGAACAAAGTGATGGCTTAAGACTTGCTTCAATATAAATACTGTCACTATCGAAGAAATCCATGTTGTTCATCCCAGTCACTAGCAAAAACTGAATACTCCATATTATGTAGCCCCCAAGTGCCGGGTTGTCCTTCTTGCAGCAACCTGGGACTTGTAATTGTCTTATACTCATAAAAACTTCAACCAGTGTAGCCCCCAAGGGCCGGGTCATTATGCAATAATGAGCAGGGACTTTGTAAATATAATCATGTAAACTTTGAACAGCAATGGTGTAGCCCCCAAGGGCCGGCTCAGTAAGATAATATTGAGCTGGGACTTGACATATGCTTCAATAAAAATAACATCATATGATGTAACCCCCATCATGGGACTTGAATCCACGTCCACAAGGTTAAGAGCCTTGTGTTTTACCAACTAAGCAATGTACCCTTCAATACAATGGATAAAAAGCTTTGTACCTTGAATTGTTGACAGGAGCAATTGGCAGCCCCCAAGTATCATGGTGCATGCTTGCAGCGACATGAGACTTGCATATAACCTCAATTTGAATAATGTAGCCCCCAAGTGCCGGGTTGTAAGCCTGCAGCAACTCGGGACTATTCCTTCCATTGCAGAATAAATCATATTCATTGATAAAATAATATCCATTGCGCTAAAGCGACTTTGAAAACCTCAATCATAATATTAGTAACCATAATAAAAATCCAGCCATGTTGGCTATTCAAGATAATATAATCCGGTATGAAAACCTTATTCATCTAATATCATAATGAAAATTCAGCCAATTTTGGCTATTTGAATAATATAACCCAATCATTTATAAGCGCATGATTCCAATGGCGCAATCCAAATATATACTGGCGACGTATAGTCCAAAGCCAGGCTGGTTTAACAAACACCGGATAATTTCTCATCATATACTGGCGACTTATCGTCTTAAAGCCAGGCCGGTTTAATAAACACCGGATAATTTATCATCATGCTTTATTCAACCTGTTCCTGCATACAACAAGTTTAAAGTGTCCTGGCGGTTTACCGCCGGACGGGTCATAATGCCCAACATATAACCCAGGTTTATAACCAAGGCTGCACTTAAGAATAATTAAATATGAAATATATCATACCTGTGACATTGAATCACATCGTTGGTTTACCAATTTTTTGTAGTAAGGGTGATAACCCCAATCTTGGGTAATGATAACTCCTTTCATACTGTGACGGTTTATGATAAAACCGTACCGGGTTGTGATAAACACCAGATTAACCATATATAATACTGGCGACTTATAGTCGAAACCAGACCGGGCTGATAGTCTCCGAATTATGATTTGATCATGTACTGACAACTTGTAATTGAAAGTCAAACCAGGTTAATGAACACTGGTTTACTCCATAATAAGATGGTAACATAAAATCAAAAAATCAAACCGGGCAAATAGTCTCCAGATTAAGAATTAACCGTGTTCCGTCAATTGACAGTCGAACCGGTCTGCGAATTTTGTCGGTTTAAGAACGCAACAAAGAAGAAATATTTATTAAAGAAAATTTCAAGCAAAGGCAATGATAAAACCATTTGCAAAAGACATGCTATACTGAGCTGATCAGATGGTGTTACCGTGGTCGGACAGGACCAAGCCCCCAATAGGTGTGACAATGGTTCAAGTCAGCCAGGTCCCCAAATGATTCGTGGCATATATGCCAAATCAAGAGGCGTGGCAATGGTTCGGGTTCGACCAAGCCCCCAAGTGATTTCGTGGCCTTAGGCCGATCAAGAGGCGTGACTGGTTCAGACTTGACCATGTCCCCAAGTGATCTGGTGGCTGTCGCCTATCAAGAGGTGTCGCGTTGGTTCGGACACGACCAAGGCCCCAAGTGATATAAAAAGCAAATTTCAAGGGGTAAACCGGAGGCCGCTTTAAAACAGAACCTCCGTGTAACCACGCATGATGTAAAAAAGAACAGAGACCCCGCTTTATGAAGCAGAAGCCCCCATGTGATCAATATGTTAGGCCAATAAGGCAGGATATCCATGTTTGAACCGCGCATCATGGCAGCAGGTCCTCTTCGGTAATTTTTATCTTTTTTGCAAGAGATAAATTCTTCTTGAACCGGGATCTTGAACCGGATATGGAGAGCTTCAAAGCTTTGTGGGAGTCATCTTTCTCCTGATCCAGATTTTAAACCAGAATCTTCATTTTCAGTCGGAAACTTTCTGATGGTCTTTAAACTCGAACTTGCGAGAAGTTAATTCCTTTTTGACCCGGACATTGTTAAACCGGATTTGGGAGCTTCAATGAGACTGACTTCCCTTGAGCCGGGATTTTGTAACTGTCACATACTTTCTAAGCCGGAAATTTTCTGACGGCCTTCAAATAACAGTAGTCTCCGGGACCGGGTTATCTTTCCCTTCATCGTCCTGGGGTTCTTAAATTTGCTGGAACTGGCAAGACTTGTTGCGTCATATCATCATAGCCCCCGAGTCTCAAGGTGACTCGAAGAGTTGGCTTGAGATTCTCCATATTTGACCGTCATATAAACCGGCATAACTTGTATATCATTGGTGTTGATAGCATGATGTGAATCCACAGAAAGTTGAGGTGACTGCGGTGGGTTATAAATGATCCCGTATGAGCCGTGTCAGCAACTCGGCCAATGGTTCCTTCCAACTGGCGATTTCAAGTTAACCAAACTGTAGTGGAGGCGACTTGTGCGCCTGCCCATTGAGCCACCCAGTGCAGACGGCAGTTGATAGTATATGATAATTTCCCTCCATTTTATTGAAAGAAAATCGGGCTACCCAAGCTGTGTCTTGCTCATACTCATTAAACAGATCATGCAGACAGGTGCGGCCCGCTGTGTTGATGTAGACCGGATCGCGAGAGATGGACGGTAAATACGTCCGCCGTATCAGAGGCGGCACAGACAGATGAGTTGGCCGCGGCGTTGTAAACCGGCGTGGACGGACGAATTAGCCACGTCATATTGATGTAAACCGGTCTGCAGAATGGCGGTTTGCATATATATTCATCGAGCTTGATGGCATGGTAAGATACTAGCACATTCATAATGGTGGCGCGAGTTTATACATCCATGACATAGCCATAGCTTTTACAGTGAACAATTGTCCTGCATAAACAATATTGCAGACCAAGGCAAAGGTAAACTGTTCTTTGACAAAAATAATATGTGTCAATAAAATATATTTTTAGATGGATATCACCAGATGTGCCAGGCCGGAAATTATCTGCCATGGAGTTGATGATTACCAGAGTGATGCTAAATTTAATCACGGCCGAGTTAACTGTAGGAGCAGACAGATGAGTCGGCCCGGCGTTGTAAGCCGGTGCGGCCGAGCAATTTGTCCTCGACGTTGTAAGCCGGCGTGTGAACCGGCCGCGGGGGCGGACAGGCGTTGTAAGGTGGTGCAAACGGGCGAGTCAGCCGGTACAGTGACGCAAACCGAACCGCGACACCCTGTCCGTGAAGCCGCGCGATACAGCCGAACGTGCATCCGTGGTATAACACCACCCTTTTTTTCTTTTAGTAGTTTCCCTACGTAAAAATATTACGGGCCAGAGTAATTGTTGTCGGATGAGTTAACATGTACTTGTAAAATACATAGAAAGGATAGCACCTGGTATATTTGCCGGATGCTGGCGCTGGATAATGCATAGTGCTGCTTTTGTTTTTGACAAAAGAGTTGATTGGTTCTGTGTCTTCTAGCGCCTGAGCTCTCCATATAACTCGGCCGGTACTTTTTGAGCTGGAATTTCTGGAACCAGAACTTCTTGATAATCCGGCCGAAACTTTTGATAATCCAGAACTCTTGAACCGGAACCTCTTGATAATCTGGCCAGAACTTTTGATAATCCGGCCGAAACTTTTGATAATCCAGAACCTTTGAGCCGGAACCTCTTGATAATCTGGCCGGAACTTTTGATAATCCAGAACCTTTGAACCGGAACCTCTTGATAATCAGAAACCTTTGAATCGGAACCTCTTGATAATCCGGAACCTTTGAACCGGAACCTCTCGTCGAGGCGGTCGGAACCTTTTTGGCGATTTAGACGGAACCTTTCGTCAAGGCGGTCGGAACTTTTTCAATAAGCTGGGCGGAGCTTCTCGATCCCTGGGATAGCGCCCTTCAAGAACTCAACACCACCGTGCGCGGGCCCCACGGTGGGCGCCAAATGTCGTGGATTTGTCACGGCAGATGTCCTAGTGTAAGGACTTAATCGTGAGGCCAGCGCATCTATGTGGTAGCTTGAGAGGGGTTGAGCGGAATCGAGAGACGCAACACAAGACAGGGATTTAGACAGCTTCGGGCCCCGGGGAACATCATCCGGTAAAAACCCTACATGCTGTTTGAGGCTAGGTCTCATTATCATCACGAGGGAGTCGCCGTAAACCGGCTCTCCTCTTTGTGTCTAGCCCTAAGATTGTTGCTTCTTGCTTGTAGCTTCTAGCTTCTAACTTCTAACTTCTAACTTGTAACTTGTCCCTCTTTGGGGAGCCCTGCCCCTCCTTATATATGTTGAAGGGGCGGTTTACATGTGGAGTCCTATTAGGATTAGGACTAGTCTATCTCTAATACAAACCGGATACAAGTCCTGGTCTTAACTCCTTGTAAGGTAAATATTTCTCATGCCTTTCCTCTTAAACCGGCCCACAATAGTTGAACCGGCCTTCATGAACCACCAGACAGGCCACCGGGTCTTGTTGCTCCTCTGGCCCGCCTGCCGGATTACCAATGAGCTGTAAACCGTCTGGTCTGTGTAGGTCGCCGGTGAATTGCCAAGTCCGGCCGGTTTATCCTTCCGGCCGGTTTACGCCGCCGGGCATATCCCCGACACCCACCGTATGCCTAGCCCAACCACCAAGTAATTTACGTAATGCACGCATTTTGTTATTTCATCCGTGTATTGGGGTAGGCCCAGCTACCGGTTGATCCGCCTCCGTCGTATCTATAATTTTTTATTGTTCCATTCCAATATTCTTCAACTTTCATATACTTTTGGCAACTTTTTATACTATTTTTGGGACTAACATATTGATCCAGTGCCTAGTGCTAGTTCCTGTTTGTTGCATGTTTTATGTTTCACAGAAACCCAATATCAAACGGACTCCAAACGAGATAAAAACGGACGGAGAATTATTTTGGAATATTTATGATATTTGGGAGGTAAAATCAACGCGAGACGGTGCCCGAGGGGGCCAGGAGATAGGGGGCGCCCCAGGGAGGCAGGCGCGCCCTGGACTCTCCTGGGCCCCCATAAGGCGGTTGACGCTCTTCTTTTGCCGCAAGAAAGCTAATTTTATGAGAAAGATCTGGGCGAAAGATTCACCCCAATCAGAGTTACGGATCTCCGGATATAAAAGAAACGGTGAAGGGGCAGAATTTGGGAACGCAGAAACAGAGAGAGAGATCCAATCTCAGAGGGGCTCTTGCCCCTCCCAAGCCATGGGAGCAAAGGACCAGAGGGGAAACCCTTCTCCCATCTAGGGAGGAGGTCAAGGAAGAAGAAGAAGAAGGGGGGCCCTCTCCCCCTTGCTTCCGGTGGCGCCGGAGCGCTGCCGGGGGCCATCATCATCACCGCGATCTTCACCAACACCTCCATCATCTTCACCAACATCTCCATCACCTTCCCCCATCTATATCCAGCGGTCCACTCTCCCGCAACCCGTTGTACCCTCTACTTGAACATGGTGCTTTATGCTTCATATTATTATCCAATGATGTGTAGCCATCCTATGATGTCTGAGTAGATTTTCGTTGTCCTATTGGTGATTGATGAATTGCTATGATTGGTTTGAATTGCATGTTTTATTATTGGTGCTGTCCTATTGTGCCCTCCGTGTCACGCAAGCGTGAGGGATTCCCACTGTAGGGTGTTGCAATGCGTTCATGATTCGATTATAGTGGGTTGCGTGAGTGACTGAAACACAAACCCGAGTAAGGGGATTGTTGCGTATGGGATAAAGGGGACTTGATACTTTAATGCTATGGTTGGGTTTTACCTTAATGATCTTTAGTAGTTGCGGATGCTTGCTAGAGTTCCAATCATAAGTGCATATGATCCAAGAAGAGAAAGTATGTTAGCTTATGCCTCTCCCTCAAATAGAATTACAATAGTGATTATCGGTCTAGTAACGTAGTCAATTGCTTAGGGACACTTTCATAACTCCTACCACCACTTTTCCATACTCGCTATATTTACTTTATTGCATCTTTATCTAAACAGACCCTACTTTTTATTTACGTGTTCTTTATTATCTTGCAAACCTATCCTATCACACCTACAAAGTACCTCTAGTTCATACTTGTTCTAGGTAAAGTGAACGTCAAGCGTGCGTAGAGTCGTATCAGTGGCCGATAGGACTTGAGAGAGTATTTGTTCTACCTTTAGCTCCTCGTTGGGTTCGACACTCTTACTTATCGAAAGAGGCTACAACTATCCCATATACTTGCGGGTTATCAAGACCTTTTTCTGGCGCCGTTGCTGGGGAGTCATAGCGTGGGGTGAATATTCTCGTGTGTACTTGTTTGCTTTATCACTAAGTAATTTTTATTTGCTGTTCTAAGTTGTTCTCTATCTTTAGTTATGGATATGGAACACGAAATACCAAAAAAATTAGGTGTACTTGCTACTCATGGAGATGGGATAACTCCTAAAACCCTCGATGATCATCATGTGAGAAATATTTTGTACTACTTTGATAATCCTGAGAAAACCCAACTCAACTTTATAATGGGAGACACGTTGGATCAATGTGAATACTTTAGGGATTATCGCTTGACACAAAAAGGGAAACTATTATGGGATCAAATTAATATGTTGCGCTGGTATGCTCGTCAACTATGCTTGAGATATGATATTACTTGTTGCTCTAGGATGAAGGCTCCACACCTTCCCTTTTCATGCAAATTTAATGATAATGAAACCTTAGCTTCTTATGCTAATGGTATCTATGATTACTATGATGTGGAACAAATAGAAGAATTTGTTGCTTTTAAGGCTGCTTATGAAATTGAATCTTTGTTTGAAAAGTATGAAGCTTTAGATGATGATGTTTATAGGCCTGAAAATCTTGCTATACTTAGATATTGCTATGAAAATTATGAATACAATTACAATATTAATGCTTTTATTGAGAAAGTCTCCATTGTCCAAGAAGAGACTAATATTTTGCAGGAAGCTATGGAAGAAGAAATTGATGAAACTGTGAGCTCATTGGATGAAAAAAGATGATGAGGAGAGCGAAGAACAAAAGGAGGAAGAGCGGATTGATCACCCGTGCCCACCTTCTAATGAGAGTAACTCTTCAACTCATACATTGTTTAATTCCCCTTCGTGCTTACCAAGGATGATTGCTATGATGATTGCTATGATCTCGTTGATTCTCTTGAAATATCCCTTTTTGATGATGCTTGCTATGCTTGTGGCCAAGATGCCAATATGAATTATGCTTATGGAGATGAACTTGCTATAGTTCCTTATGTTAAACATGAATTTGTTGCTATTGCACCCACGCATGATAATCCTATTATCTTTTTGAATTCTCCCAACTACACTATATCGGAGAAGTTTGTGCTTATTAAGGATTATATTGATGGGTTGCCTTTTACCATTGCACTTGATAATTTTGATGAATGTAATATGCATGTGCTTGCTGCTCCTACTTGCAATTATTATGAAAGAGGAACTATATCTCCGCCTCTTTATGTTTCCAACACGATAGAATTGCAAGAAACTGTTTATACTATGCATTGGCCTTTACTTGGTGTGCATGAATTGTTCTTTTATGACATGCCGATGCATAGGAAGAGAGTTAGACTTTGTCATTGCTTGATATATGTTACTTTGTGCTCACTACTAAATCACAAATCATTGTTAATTAAAATTGGCTTTGATATACCTTGGGATCCCGGTGGATCTATTACTTGAGCACTATATGCCTAGCTTAATGGCTTTAAAGAAAGCACTGCCAGGGAGGAAACCCGGAAGTTTTAGAGAGTCATTTATTTCTGTTGAGTGTTTTTTATATAGTATAAAAACAAAAACAAAAAAAGAGGGGAACCCAAAACTTTTTCAAAAAGAAAGCGAAAGTGAGAAAGACGAGCATTGTTAAAGTGGGAGGTAGCCTTGAAATTTGTTCATGCTCACGGAAACTTTGTGAATCTTGATTGCAGAAACTTTTCATAAAAAATAATTATCCCCTTGTACAATTCCATTGTATTATAAAAATAATGTGCCAAGGTTTGCCTTTAGGATGTTTACAATGCTTGTTGGCTTGTGCGGTGCAGGACAGAAACTTTGGCTGTAGTGCGCGATTTTACATTTTTAACAGGAACGTCAATTGGTTCTGATTCCTTTTGCACTATCTTGATACACAACTTTTTTATTTTTCATAATTTTGGTATAATTTTTGGAGTACCAGAAGTATGGTGGACGTTCAGATTGCTACAGACTGTTCTATTTTTGACAGATTCTGTTTTTGATGCATAGTTTGCTTGTTTTGATGAAACTATCAATTTATATTAGTGGATTAAGCCTTGGAAAAGCTATATTACAGTAGACACAATGCAAAACCAAAATATGAATTGGTTTGCAACAGTACTTAGAGTTGTGATTTGCTTTATTATACTAACGGATCTTACCGAGTTTTCTGTTGAAGTTTAGTGTGGATGTAGTGTCTAATCGAGGATGTCTCGATATGAGGAAAAAGAAGAGAGGCAAAAGCTCAAGCTTGGGGATGCCCGAGGCACCCCAAGTAAATATTCAAGGAGACTCAAGCGTCTAAGATTGGGGATGCCCCGGAAGGCATCCCCTCTTTCTTCAACAAGTATCGGTATGTTTTTGAATTCGTTTCGTTCATGCATTATGTGCAAGTCTTGGAGCGTCTTTTGCATTTAGTTTTCACTTTTATTTTATGCACCATGCTGGTATGAGATAGTCCTTGGTTGATTTATAGAATGCTCATTGCACTTCACTTAAATCTTTTGAGTATGGCTTTATAGAATGCTTCATGTGCTTCACTTATATCATTTGAAGTTTGGATTGCCTGCTTCTCTTCACATAGGATACCGCCATTTGTAGAATGCTCTTTTGCTTCACTTATAATTGTTAGAGCGTGGGCATATATTTTGTAGAAAGAATTAAACTCTCTTCCTTCACTTATATCTATTTAGAGAGATGGCAGGAATTGGTCATTCACATGGTTAGTCATAAAATCCTACATAAACTTGTAGATCGCTGAATATGACATGTTTGATTCCTTGCAATAGTTTTGCGATATAAAGATGGTGATATTAGAGTCATGCTAGTGGGTGGTTGTGGATTGTAGAGACACTTGTGTTGAGATTTGCAAGTCCCGTAGCATGCACGTATGGTAACCGTTGTGTGACAAATTTGAAGCATGGGGTGTTTTTGATTGTCTTTCTTATGAGTGGCGGTCGTGGACGAGCGATGGTCTTTTCCTACCAATCTATCCCCCTAGGGGCATGTGTAGTAGTACTTTGCTTCGAGGGCTAATAAACTTTTGCAATAATTATATGAGTTCTTTATGACTAATGTGAGTCCATGGATCATACGCACTTTTACCTTTCCATCATTGCTAGCCTGTTCGGTACCGTGCATTGCCCTTTCTCACCTCGAGAGTTGGTGCAAACTTCGCTGGTGCATCCAAACCCCGTGATATGATATGCTCTATCACACATAAACCTCCTTATATCTTCCTCAAAACAGCCACCATACCTACCTATCCTGGCATTTCCATAGCCATTCCGAGATATATTGCCATGCAACTTTCATCATCATCATATACATGACTTGAGCATTCATTTTCATATTGCTTTGCATGATCGTAAGATAGCTAGCATGATGTTTTCATGGCTTGTCCATTTTTTGATGTCATTGCTATGCTAGATCATTGCACATCCCGGTGCACCGCCGGAAGCATTCATATAGAGTCATATCTTTGTTCTAGTATCGAGTTGTAATATTGAGTTGTAAGTAAATAAAAGTGTGATGATCATCATTATAGAGCATTTCCCCATGAAAAAAAAGAAAAAAAGAAAAAAAGAAAAAAAGAAAAAAAAGGAAAGGCCAAAGAAGCCTAAATAAAAAAAGGGGGCCAAAGAAGCCCACCGAAAAAAAGAAAAAAAAAGAAAAAGAAAAGGGGCAATGTTACTATCCTTCTTCCACACTTGTGCTTCAGAGTAGCACCATGTTCTTCATATAGAGGGTCTCCTATGTTATCACTTTCATATACTAGTGGGAATTTTCATTATAGAACTTGGCTTGTATATTCCAACGATGAGCTTCCTCAAATGCCCTAGGTCTTCAAGATCAAGCAAGTTGGATGCACACCCACTTAGTTTTCAGTTTGAGCTTTCATACACTTATAGCTCTTAGTGCATCCGTTGCAGGGCAATCCCTACTCCTCGCATTGACATCAATTGATGGGCATCTCCATAGCCCGTTGATTAGCCACGTCGATGTGAGACTTTCTCCTTTTTTTGTCTTCTCCATATAAACCTCCGCCATCATATTCAATTCCACCTATAGTGATATATCCATGGCTTGCGCTCATGTATTGTGTGAGGGTTGAAAAAGCGGAAGCGTGTTAAAAAGTATGAACCAATTGCTCGGCTTGTCATCGGGGTTGTGCATGATGGGAGCATTTTGTGTGACGAAAATGAAGCATGGCCAAACTATATGATTTTGTAGGGATAAGCTTGCTTTGGCCTTGTTGTTTTGAAAAGACATGATTGCTTTATTAGTACGCTTGAAGTATTATCGTTTTTTATGTAAAATGATAGACTATTGCTTTGAATCACTCGTGTCTTAATATTCATGCCATGATTAGACATATGATCAAGATTATGCTAGGTAGCATTTCACAACAAAAATTATCTTTTTTATCATTTACCTACTCGAGGATGAGCAGGAATTAAGCTTCGGGATGCTAACACGTCTCCGTCGTATCTATAATTTTTGATTGTTCCATGCCAATATTCTTCAACTTTCATATACTTTTGGCAACTTTTTATACTATTTTTGGGACTAACTTATTGATCCAGTGCCCAGTGCCAGTTCCTGTTTGTTGCATGTTTTATGTTTCGCAGAAACCCAATATCAAACGGAGTCCAAACGGGATAAAAACGGACGGAGAATTATTTTGGAATATTTATGATTTTTGGGAGGTAAAATCAACGTGAGACGGTGCCCGAGGGGGCCAGGAGATAGGGGCGCGCCCCAGGGAGGCAGGCGCGCCCTGGACTCTCCTGGGCCCCCTGTAAGGCGGTTGACGCTCTTCTTTTGCCGCAAGAAAGTTAATTTTATGAGAAAGATCTAGGCGAAAGATTCACCCATATCGGAGTTACGGATCTCTGGATATAAAAGAAACGGTGGAGGGGCAGAATCTGGGAACGTAGAAACAGAGAGATAGATCCAATCTCGGAGGGGCTCTCGCCCCTCCCAAGCCATGGGAGCCAAGGACCAGAGGGGAAACCCTTCTCCCATCTAGGGAGGAGGTCAAGGAAGAAGAAGAAGAAGAAGGGGGGCCCTCTCCCCCTTGCTTCCGGTGGCGCCGGAGCGCTGCCGAGGGCCATCATCATCACCGCGATCTTCACCAACACCTCCATCATCTTCACCAACATCTCCATCACCTTCCCCCATCTATATCCAGCGGTCCACTCTCCCGCAACCCGATGTACCCTCTACTTGAACATGGTGCTTTATGCTTCATATTATTATCCAATGATGTGTTGCCATCCTATGATGTCTGAGTATATTTTCCTTGTCGTATTGGTGATTGATGAATTGCTATGATTGGTTTGAATTGCATGTTTTATTATTGGTGTTGTCCTATTGTGCCCTCCGTGTCGCGCAAGCGTGAGGGATTCCCGCTGTAGGGTGTTGCAATGCGTTCAGGATTCGCTTATAGTGGGTTGCGTGAGTGACTGAAACACAAACCCGAGTAAGGGAATTGTTGCGTATGGGATAAAGGGGACTTGATACTTTAATGCTATGGTTGGATTTTACCTTAATGATCTTTAGTAGTTGCGGATGCTTGCTAGAGTTCCAATCATAAGTGCATATGATCCAAGAAGAGGAAGTATGTTAGCTTATGCCTCTCCCTCAAATAGAATTGCAATAGTGATTATCGGTCTAGTAACATAGTCAATTGCTTAGGGACACTTTCATAACTCCTACCACCACTTTTCCACACTCGCTATATTTACTTTATTGCATCTTTATCTAAACAGCCCCTACTTTTTATTTACGTGTTCTTTATTATCTTGCAAACCTATCCTATCACACCTACAAAGTACCTCTAGTTTCATACTTGTTCTAGGTAAAGCGAACGTCAAGCGTGCGTAGAGTCGTATCAGTGGCCGATAGGACTTGAGAGAGTATTTGTTCTACCTTTAGCTCCTCGTTGGGTTCGACACTCTTACTTATCGAAAGAGGCTACAACTATCGCGTATACTTGCAGGTTATCACCGGTTTCTCCCACACCTCCTTGACCATGTCATGGAAGCCATCCTGAAGCAACCTCCCAAGTTCGAACTTGAACTTGCGTCTATGTTGTGGTCGTGGCAAACCATGGTAGTCAGGAGAATGGGTGTGTGGTCTGATATAGCTTTGATACAAGGTAGAGCACGAACAGACACCATAGGTGTCATGGAATAGTCACGGCAGATGTCCTAGCGTAAGGACTTGGTCGTGGAGCCATCGCAACTAGGTTAGCTTAAAGGGGTTAAACGGGATAAAGGATACATGAGTTTATACTAATTTAGCCCCTTGCGGTGAAGGTAAAGGCCTAATCCAGTTTGAGGTGGTATTTCTTATGTCTCGATTACCAGGGAGCGAATCCGCTTGACCTAGCTTTCGATATGTTGTTTCTTGCCCTGAATCACCGTCGGGTTGTCCCTTTATATACACAGGTTGACGCCCAGCGGCTCACGAAGTCCCGGACGGCTCATAGACAACGTGTCCGGCTTGGTGACTACCTACATATTCCTTACAATACAAGTCTCACACATATGGCAGTTTACTCCTACAGGTCTTAAATCGCCCTTGGGCCTTGGGCCCTTACCTGTGAACCGCCATCTTCAATATCCTCGTGGCATTCATATCATGAATCACCATAGGTATAACCCGGCCCCTCCTGGGCGGTTCATACCTAATAGTTATATCCCCAACATTAGGCCTTGGTTGATTTGAACCGGTTCATGTCAATCTTCAACACTTAGAAAAAATCTTCCCTTCTTCATTTGTGCGAGAACTCATAACCCGCCATGACGTCATCTCCTGGACTTGTGGTAACCTGCCATGACGTCACCTGTCATTAATTTACACAATATCCAATATATCTCACGGATCCTTATCTATAATAGCTGTCCTGAGAATCGAGGTGACCAAGCAGCTGAATAACCATTTTTTGGCCTCCTCGTTTTTCGTGCCCGCTTATTAGCCTTCTCCTTATAAATAGGGTAGAACCTCCCTTATGTCATTCTCCCCCTTCACTTTCTCGTCTTCCTCCTCTCGCGACTCCTCTGCCGCTCGAGCTCCGCCGCCGCCGTGAAGCACACCGTCCTCTTCGTCCTCGGCCGCTGCATCAACCTAAAAGGGACCAGAGAACGTCGGTGCCCCACCGCAATCTCATCTGCATCTGTAAGTGTTCCCCTTCTATGCTCTAGGTCTGCATTAGGGTTCCTGTAGTTCTTCGAGTTCTTCGTAGTTCTTCGCCCTCCATCTTCATCCCTAGCATCTTTTGATCTGAAGATAGCATATAACTCCTGCGGTAGTAGTTTTGCCCTTGCTTTTAAAGCTAGCAGACCCTTTTTCCTTCATAAAAGATCTCCTCAGAACCTATGAACTCCCCTGCACTGTTTTTAGGTTTTAGATTTTTCTGCATTTTCTGAACTGCTACTGATCCAAAATTATAATTTCAGTCTGTGAAACCTGTTTGTCTAGTACTTAGCAAAATTTTCTTCCTGATAGATCAACCTGGCCATGGCGGCTTATATCCCCAGTTGTATTTAGATTCAACACTTTAGGAAGCTTCACTCTTTGATGGATATCAATCTGTTCATGGCGGCTTACATAACCCGCTGTAGCTAGTCATATACCATTAGGCCCCTTTTTAAGCTGCCATTCTGAATATGTGTTATAGTGCTCTTCCTCTGGCTTAATTTAAACCGGCAAACTTGTTCTTTTTCTTTTTAGGCTTCTTTCTTCACAATGGCCCCGAAGATAGGCACTTTCTGTAACTGGGTTCCCTCCATTGTCACTGAGAACACACTCCAGGACTTTCTGAAAACCGGCTATTTGCCAAAGAAGACTATCATGCATTATCGCGCCCCCAAGCCAGAAGAGGAGAAACCTCAGCCAAAGGATGATGAAGTCATTGTCTTTACTGATCACATGAACCGGGGCTTCTCACCGCCCGACTCTAAATTCTTCTGGGACGTTCTGAACTTTTTTTAATCTTCATCCTCAAGACATCGGACCCAATTCCGTGTCAAACATATGCAATTTCTAAGTTTTCTGTGAGGTGTACCTTCAAGAGGAGCCCAGTGTGGAGCTGTTCAGAGAATACTTTTATTTGAACCGCCAAAATGAGTACTCAAATGGACCCAGCCTCGAACTTGGTGGAATCTCAATTCAGCGAAGGAGAGATGCTATCTTCCCTCATGTCCGTCTGCTGAGTCATCCCAAGGATTGGAATCAGACATGGTTCTATTGCAAGGATACTTCTCTGGCTGACGAGAACCGACTGCCCGGCTTTCGCGCCCTGCATCTTGACTCAAAACATCCTCTCCCTGACAAGCTGACAGCCGCTGAACGCAAAAAAACTCGCCCCCACCATTGCCAAGGTCAAGGCTCTACTGGGAAACGGCTTAACTGGCATTGACTTGGTCCGATGCTGGGTTGCATGGAGGGTCATTCCCTTGAGTCTCCGTACTGGCTTAATGTGCACCTACACGGGTGGCAAAAAGGATCCACTGTGCCGCAGCTCCGAGGATTTAACTGTCGACGCCATCAACGAAATGACGAAGTCCCTTCTGCATGAAAGCTCGGTAGACTGCATCAAGGTGGGCCTAAGCCCTTTCTGCACATCTAACCCGGCACCATAAGTAAGTCTTTAAATTACTTACTTTACCTTCATCCTTAAATACTTTGTTTAACTCAACTTTGATGACTTTCACAGACTGATGATGACTTTTGGAAGAAGGAATATGACCATGAAGCTGCCAAAAGGGCCAGGGAAGCCAAGAAAGCCGCCAAGAGAACCGCCAAGAAGAAGGGAAAGAAATCCAGTACTTCCGAGCTGTTTGAACTGGACGACATCTCTGAGTCGGAGGTAGCCCTTGATTCCCTTGGCTCCTTTTTCAACCATCTTATTGACATTGATTATCATCAAGATGACATGGGGACGAGTGAAGCAATCGAGGAAGAGGTAACTATCATTTCCTCCGACTCCGAGCCCTTGCCAAGACAGAAAATTCGAAGAGTAACCCGGAAAGTAAGATTTTCACACCCTTTAGCTCATCTGGATCCTCACTTTCTTTTGAACAATAGCAGCACGAGAGCCAGCGATAGACTCGGGCTAGTGGAGGCGAAGAATTATCTTCCGGCTTATCGAACACTCCGAGGAAGCGTCGAAACGAGGTCATCCCCGATTTAAACTCTTTTTATCCTCTAGCGGGTCTCATCCGCCAACCACTTAATTCTTCTGACTCAAATTATCAGGAAACGTCTCATTCCTCTTCCGGTGATTCATCTCAGTCTCATCTGCCGGCTTTCAAGACTGCTCCTGGGTAAGAACAAATACTTATTATTTGCTCATTATGCTCCTTTTATACTTATACTGACCTCTCATGACTCATGCAGTGGAAAAGCCAAGCCTAGGAAAAAGGCAAAAGTGACTAAGCCGGCCGAAGACCCGAAAGTCAATGAGCCGGAGTAACAAATTCCAGCTCCTGAGACTTCCACTCCTCAATCGTCAGAGCCGGTTCTACGTTCCACCAGTGACTTCTGACCCTCTTGTCGATCAAGAAAATGACGATCCTGTGACTACTGAAGCGTCAAGTCCAGTAAAAATGGCTGAGACACATGATGATGATGTGGTGATTACCAACACCGGCTTTAGAGACCAGGCAGGGCTACTGTCTTGGCCAAACACTCTGCCAAGGAAGAATACATTGAACGGCAAAAAGTGAGATTTGATGTCGCCAACTACTCCCAATTGAGCATTGGTGAAGTATATTCTGGCTATCTCAGACAAGTGCACTCCAGCCGTGATCTTGAAGTTGAGATGGTAAAGCAGATGCATCAGAAATTCGAGGTATGAACTCCTTTTTTAATGAATTATACACATCCCGTCAGCCCCCAAGGGTCGGTTTAATTAGCATGAATGAACCGGTCCTTCTCGTTGTTGCTTATGAATCAAAAGCTTAGTTGTGTATCCCCCATGAGCCGGTTGTGTTTGTTTACAGCACATCCGGGTCAGCATAAGATAACCAGAAAAATAAAAGCAATATGCATTAGCCACCAAGTGCCAAGTACTCTTGCTTGCAAAGTGCTTGGGACTTTAATCACCTAAGCTGTTTGGATAAATAACTTTTCGGCAGAAATTAGCCCCCAAGTGCCAAGTGTTGTTGCTTGCAAAATGCTTGGGACTTCCTTGTTGTGACTCATAATTTTGGACCGGCATATGCACAGGACACCACTGCTCAACTTGAATCTCAATTAGCTGACGTGAAAACCCCGCTGGAGGTGCAAGAATCTGAGACCCGGAAGGCCGACTCAAAATTCCAGTTTAGCATGGCTGAAATGGAGAAACTGAAAATCAATTTTGAAGTTGAAAGAAGCGCTTGGGCTGAAGAGAAAATTGCCTTGACACAGTGGGCTGAGAAGGCGGAGGCGACTCTTCAGGAAGCGAGCACTGAACTTACCAGCTTAAAACTCCATGTGTCTCAGATGGTTTCTGCTATCTTTGGTAAGTCGCCTCACTGGTATCCATTTTGCATTTCTTCCTTGATGATATAAACCGCCTTTAACCCATCCATGATTATTATGCAGGCCCGAGGAGCACCAATCTTAACCAAGATATGCTTGTGAAGCTGAAGGCGGTTTACACACTTGTTGAGCATCTCTATACTAGGGCTCAACGCGCATTGGCCACAATTTCTCCATCCAACCAAGCACTTACTCTCTTAGTTGAGGTCTTGAGGAAGCTTTCTGTGCTGCCTGAAAGGTTTAATGAGATGAAGTGATCATCTGCAAGAGCTGGCGCTGTAACAGCCTTGAGCCGGGCGAAAGCATGGCTACCAGAACTAGACCCGGCCGATATATCAACTGGGTATCCAAGTTTGAAAGAGGATGACACTCCTTTTGATAAAAAAGACTTTGCCGCCTAGGTGAAGGTGATACGTCCCCTTGCCAGCCTAATTGCTAATGAATCGGATCTTTCAAAATATCAGCCGACTTATGACAGGGAAAATCAAAGACTGCCTACACCGGCTTATAAAGTGACTGGTCTGATTCCCCCAATCTGTAAGCACACTTTTGCTCCTGAAGTTGACCCGTCCAAGCTTATTAATGATGAAGCTGAATTCCAAGCCTTGAGTGGCATTGATTAGTCATCACCAACCTTCCAGGAAGGAGAGCCAGACAAAGAAGCGGAGAAGGATGATCCAGAAGCTTCAAGCCGTCAAAGCCAGGAAGATTAATCGGCTGGGTGGTTCACATGTGTGATCTTCTAAAAAACACTTAACCATTGTGGCTCCTTGAGTCATGTAATAGGCTAAAAAAAACTTCACTCTGTCGTGCCATCGTGCACGTTTGATGTTTTACCCAAAGCTGTTTGAGCCGCCACTTGATAAATATACTTTGACACTTATCATGTTAGTTGATCTATGCAGATGAAACTTAGGTTTAACCTGCACACAAGTAAATCACAAGAGCCCTGGCGGTTTACCGCGGGGCGGGTCATAATACCCATATAAAGCCACTGATGTTTTAAAACAGTTGACAGACAGGGCTGGTTTAGTCATAATTAGATGTAATCATAACAGAAATACCATACCTGTGATATTGAGTTGTACTGCCGGCTCCTGTGCAGTAAGGGTGATAACCCAAAACTTAGAAGCCAATACTTCCAGGTATTTAATATCATCATGGACTGGCGACTTATCGTCCAGAGCCAGGCCGGGTTAATAGAAACCACTGGTATGCTTCAAATATGAGCTATGAGAATTGAGGCTACATGGCCTGAATTACTTTAACCATAAGGCGAGATAGTATCAAGAAAAAACCAAAAAAACTGTTCAAAAAATCAAGCCAAATAGAGAAAAACTGAGGCTATGCTTCAAATACGAGCAGGAAGCCGGACCAAAAGGGTTAATAGCTATGATTCGAATACGATCAGGAAGCCCCCAAGTGGTTTGTGGCATTGCACCGATCACTAGAGTACTGATAGTTGTGATTCGAATACGATCAGGAAGCCCCCTAGTGACCATAATTTTTGGCATTGCACCGATCAAGAGGGTACTGACAGCTATGTTCTCTTTGGTGAATACACCTATGTTTGAATAGGAAGCCCCCAAGTGACCATAAGTTTTTGGCATTGCACCGATCAAGAGGGTACCGATTACTATGTTCTCTTTGGTGAAGACACCTATGTTTGAACAGGAAGCCCCCAAATGACCATGAAATTATGATGAAGAAGACTCATTACTCGTGGGAATGAAACGACAGAGGCCCTGCGTTACCAGGGATGTCGGCTTTATTAGAATCATCATAATATATACATTATCAAAATATGTACATCATAAGAGCCGGTGGCTCAAGTGTAGTAAGGTCGAAGATGAGCAATATTCCATGGCCGGCGGGTCTCCTCCTCCGACTGACGTGAGTCCTTGTGTTCTCAAACATCGATGAGATAGTATGACCCATTGTTCAAATTTCTGCTGACCACAAAGGGTCCTTCCCAAGGTGGGGATAGCTTGTGCATGTCCGTTTGATCCTGGATGAGCCAGAACACCAAATCACCTTCTTGAAAGGTTCTGGTCTTAACCCGGCAGCTATGATAGCGGCGTAGATCTTGCTGGTAAATCGCCCAACGAGCCGCCGCAAGCTCACGCTCTTCATCCAATAGGTCAAGTGCATCCCCACGTGCTCTTTCATTATCAGCCTCAACATAAGCCGCCGCGCAGGGCGAGTCGTGACGGATGTCACTAGGAAGAACCGCCTCTGCTCTATAAACCATGAAGAAAGGCGTGTAACCCGTAGATCTGTTGGGGGTAGTATTGATACTCCATAGCACTGAAGGTAACTCCTCCACCCAACATCCCGGCGTTCTCTGCAAAGGAACCATAAGCCAGGGCTTGATGCCTCTCATAATTTCTTAATTGGCTCTTTCGGCTTGACCATTGGATTGAGGATGAGCCATTGATGATACATCATTCGAATATGCTCATGTTGACAAAACTATTTCATAGCACCCTTGGACAGATTAGTGCCATTATTAGTTATGATGTTGCGTGGAAAGCCAAAGCGAAAAATCACCTTTTTGATAAATTGAACCATCGTTGCCACGTCACACTTACTGACCGGCTCTGCTTCGACCCACTTTGTGAATTTGTCAACTGCCACCAAAAGGTGGGTCTTTTTATCCTTAGACCTTTTAAAAGGCCCAACAATATCAAGCCCCCAGACTGCAAACGGCCAAGTAATTGGAATCATCCTCAACTCTTGAGCCGGCATGTGAGCTCGCCATGAAAATTTCTGACAACCATCACATTTACTGACCAAATCCTCTGCGTCAGCATGAGCCGTTAGCCAATAAAACCCATGGCAAAAAGCTTTAGCCACAAGAGACTTTGAACCGGCATGATGACCACAGTCTCCTTCATGAATCTCACGAAGAATCTCACGGCCTTCCTCAGGAGACACACAACGCTGAAACGCCCCAGTGACACTGTGGTGGTGTAACTCACCATTGTCAATTGTCATTGACTTAGACCGCCGGGTTATCTGCCTGGCCAAAGTTTCATCCTCAGGTAACTCGCCCCGGGTCATATAAGCCGAATATGGGACTGCCCAAACTGGGATATCGTGAAGAGCCGCCACCAACTATGCTTCCGGGTCAGGAATAGCCAGATCTTCCTCTATAGGTAATTTGACAGAAGGGTTATGCAGAATATCCAAGAAAGTGTTAGGTGGCACCGGCTTACGCTGAGACCCAACCGGCTTAAGGCATCAGCCACCTCATTTTTCCTGCGATCAATGTGCTCCACTTGATAACCCTTGAAGTGTCCAGCAATAGCGTCAACTTCGCGGCAATAAGCCGCCATGAGTGGATCCTTAGAATCCCATGTTCCTGAGACTTGCTGAGCCACCAAGTCTGAGTCACCGAAACATCTCACCCGGCTTAAGTTCATCTCCTTAGCCATATGAAGACCATGGAGCAAGGCTTCATACTCAGCTGCATTGTTAGTACAGGGAAACATCAACCTTAAGACATTACAAAACTTGTCACCTCGAGAGGAAGCTAAAACAACTCTAGCCCCCGAGCCCTCCAATTTCTTGGACCCATCAAAGTGAATAGTCCAGTATGTGTTATTTGGATTCTCTTCAGGCATCTATAGCTCTGTCCAGTCATTGATGAAATCCACAAGTGCTTGAGACTTGATGGTAGTGCGAGGCATATATTTCAAACCATGAGGTCCAAGCTCAATGGCCCACTTGGCTACCCGCCCTATGGCTTCTCCGTTTTGAATAATATCCCCTAAGGGAGCAGAACTAACCATAGTTATGGGATGACCTAGAAAATATTGCTTAAGCTTCCGGCTGGCCATGAACACCCCATAAACGAGCTTCTGCCAGTGTGGATATCTCTGCTTGGACTCAATAAGCACATCACTGATGTAGTAAACCGGCCGTTGAACTAGATATTCCTTGCCCGCTTCCTTCCGTTCCACCATAATAGCTACACTGACAGCCAGGGCGTTAGCAGCCACATATAATAACAACGGCTCCTTATCAATGGGAGTAGCAAGGACTGGTGGCTCAGCTAGCTGTTTCGTCAAACTTCAAACACGTCATTAGCAGCATCACTCTAGACGAAGTTATCTGTTTTTTTCATCATCTGGTACAGTGGTATGGCCTCCTCACTCAACCGGCTTATGAACCGGCTTAAAGCTGCAATACGACCCGCCAGACGTTGAACATCATTGATACACGCCGGCTTTGCCAGGGAGGTAATTGCCTTGATCTTATCCGGGTTAGCCTCAATTCCTCTGTTGGAAACCAGAAAACCCAAAAGCTTGCCTGCTGGCACACCAAAAACGCACTTGGCCGGGTTAAGCATCATCTTGTAGACCCGGAGATTGTCGAAGGTCTCCCTCAAATCATCTATCAAAGTTTCCTTCTCTTTGGATTTCACCACAATATCATCCACATAAGCATGAACATTGCGCCCAATCTGACTGTGAAGACAATTTTGTACACACCGCTGGTAAGTCGCCTGGGCACTCTTGAGTCCAAAAGGCATAGATACATAGCAGAAAGCTCCAAACGGAGTGATAAAAGTTGTCCTCTCCTTGTCTTTAACTACCATTTTGATCTGATGATAACCAGAATAAGCATCCAAAAAAACTCAATCGCTCACAACCCGCCGTAGCATCAATGATTTGATCAATAAGAGGGAGAGCAAAAGGGTCAGTTGGACAAGCTTTGTTTAAATCCGTGTACTCCACACACATACGCCAGGTACCATTCTTCTTAAGCACCAGCACTGGATTAGCCAACCACTCAGGATGAAAAACTTCAACAATGAACCCAGTTGCCAAAAACTGGGCTACTTCTTCACCAATAGCTTTACGCCTCTCTTCATTGAAGCGATGAAGGAATTGCTCGACCGACTTAAACTTCGGATCAATATTAAGAGTGTGCTCAACGAGTTCCCTCGGTACACCCGGCATGTCAGAAGGTTTCCATGCAAAGATGTCCCGGTTCTCACGGATGAACTCCATGAGCGCGCTTTCCTATTTTGGATCCAGGTTAGCACTATATTGAACTGCTTGGATGAGTCACCAGGAACAAAGTCAACCAGCTTAGTGTCATCGATCGACTTAAACTTCAGCACCACATCATGCTCTGTAGTAGGCTTTTTCAGAGATGTCATATCAGTTGGGTCAAGATTATCTTTATAGAACTTCAACTCCTCTGTTGCACAGACAGACTCAGCGTAAGCAGCATCACCCTCTTTACACTCCAAAGCTATTTTCCCGCTTCCATGCAATGTGATGGTTCCCTTGTAACCCGGCATCTTAAGCTATAGATAAACATAACAAGGCCATGCCATGAAACTTGGCATAAGCCAGCCGTCCAAACAGAGCATGGTACGGGCTTCTGATCTTGACCACTTCAAAGGTTAACTTCTCGGCCCTGGAATCGTGCTCATCTCCAAAGGTCACTTCCAGCTCAATCTTCCCCACAGGGTACGCCGACTTACCAGGCACCACTCCATGGAAAACAATATTAGACGGCTTAAGATTTTAATCGGTTAGCCCCATGCGACGGAAAGTATCATAATAAAGGATATTAATGCTTCTACCTCCATCCATGAGTACCTTAGTGAATTTGTATCCACCAACTTGAGGCGCCACCACCAAAGCCAAGTGACTCGGATTATCAACCCGGAGCGGGTGATCCTCTCGGCTCCACATAATGGGTTGCTCAGACCATCACAAGTAGTGGGGAACTGCCGGATCAACGATGTTTACAACCCTCTTATGGAGCTTCTGGTCCCATTTCCATAGACTTGTGGTGAAGACGTGGTACTGTCCGCTATTCAACTGCTTCGGATGACTTTGATATCTAGACTGCTATTGCCGCTGACTCCCTTCACCGGATTGTTGATTGTAACCACCCTAATTACCTTGATTATAACCACCCTGATTACCTTGATTATAACCATCCTGGTTACCTTGATGGTGTTGGTGACCTGGAAGCTAGAATTAGAACCGCCACCTCCGTAACCCAGGCCATGAGAACCGCCGCCACCGGAACCTGAGCTGCCTCCCGGCCCATGGTTGTTTTGGAATAAATTAGAATTTTTGAAAGCCCTCATAATTGAACAATCTTTCAAGGTGAGTAGTTGGCTTCTCGTTCGTGCCATGCTTTGGACAGGGCTCATTCAGCAACTGCTCAAGATTGGGACCTGACCCACCGATCCGAGGAGGTGGCCTCCCCTTACGACGCTGATTATTGTTCTGCGTATTGGTGTCAGTCACAAACTCTGAGTTACCATCAGCCTTGCGCTTACTGTTGCCCCCCCTGATTCGCCGGGTTAAGCTACGGACCCTTGGTGTTGCCACTCTTCTTTCACTTTCCCGGATTTTCATCATCAGACTCGGGGTCCTTGGTACCATCAGAGTCGGCATATTTAATTAGAGCCACCATCAGCTGCCCCATATCATTGCAATCGCGCTTGAGCCGCCCCAGCTTCTCTTAAGAGACAAAAAATGACAATTTTTCTCCAACATTAAGACTACAGAGCCGGCATTGATGTTATCAGATGAGTGTATGATAGCCTTGACCCGGTGCATCCAATGGGTCATTGACTCGCCCTCCTCTTGGGCGCAAGCAGATAAGTCCACAATCAACATGGGTTGTTTGCATGTATCTTTAAAGTTCTGGATAAACCAGGCTTTTTAGCTCACCCCATGACCCGATGGAATTGGCAGCCAACCCCTTTAACCAAGTACAGGCCGTCCCATCCAGCATCATGGTGAAGTATTTAGCACATGCGGCATCGCTGACCTCCAATAGCTCCATGGACATCTCATAACTCTCAATCCACGCCTCAGGGGGTAAGTCAGCCGTGTAGTTAGGTACCTTACGAGGGCCTTTGAAATCCTTGGGCAAACACTCATTACGCAGAGCCGACACCAAACAGGGTACACCTACAGTTCTAGAGCTCACACTTGTCTCCACCCATGCCGTCGGATAAACCGGAAGATGCTGATGAGCCGCCTGCTGAGCTGCCTACTCAGCTTTGCGACGTACCCTGTCCTGATCGTCCAAACCATGCGCACCATCACGCGGTGGGTCATGCCCACGTGGCTGATTACGGCGCTGGTCATTGCTTGAAACAGCTGGTGAATCCATGTGTCTGCTATAACTCTACCTTGGGAGAGGGGTTGAATGAATCCTATCTCGACTGTAAGAATATGCATCCTGCTGCACCAATGCTGTTTGAAGAAGTTCCCTAGCCCTTCGTGTTTCAACCGCCGTTGGAGAGTCGCCATCCACTGGGAGAGCCGCCAATCGTGTCGCCGCAGCGGTCATGTTATCCAAAGGGTTAGAATAATGACCCGGCGGTGTTGTCACATGCTGAGGAGGAGTATTATTCAAACGAGGTAGTTCTATCACACATGGTTGAACCGGTGTTCCAGCCCCAGGTGTCGTAGCCCAGTTTATCTTCGGCGGGTTACTGGTCCCCGCTCTAGGCACGCAAAAAGAGGTTTATCGCCTCGTAAACCGGAGGTAGATGAGACTTGTGCCTCCTCATGACTTCATTTGAAGTGTTCTGATCCATCGTAAGCCGGAAAGCCTATTACTGGATCCGCTGGGCCTGAGCATCCAGGGCAGCCCGCTCTGCGGCCATCCTGATGTCCTCTGCCGCTAGGTATTCCTTGGCTTGTGCTACCTCATCACACAGTTTTGCAATCTCCGCGCTATGCTGAGCTTGATTCGCCGGGTTAATCTCTGTTGTTAACAAGTCTGTAAGCTTAACCAGTAAATCTGTCAACACCTGAGTCGGCGGGCGCACAGGGCCTCCTGCCCCGACTGCCGTTGCCGCCACTGACCCGGAGATCATCGCTGCCGTAGTTGAAGAATTCTGCCCAGGCTGTGTACCGTCCATGAAGACAGCAACCCTGTTCGACGGCTCATAGGGGTCCGGAATACTGTCGCCATCAGAATAGCCCCCAAGCCTGCCGTCTTGCAATTGATACAATGAAGTGGTCTCGCCTGTGGACGACACACCATCAGAATAGATGGCCGTCTCACCGCCAAACATAGATCCTTCATCAAATTCCGCTCCATGGATGAATCCCATGAAGGCACGCTTCACGACGGGTTGAGCTCGGGCGGGTCTTGCACGCTGAGCCGTCTCGATGATGTCGGTGCAGATGTCCGGCTCAGGGCCCGATGTTGGGGAACGTTGCATAAAATAAAAAAATTCCTATGTTCACCAAGATCAATCTATGGAGTCATCTAGTAATGAGAGAGGGGAGTGCATCTACATACCCTTGTAGATCGCGTGCGGAAGCGTTCAAGAGAACGGGGTTGAGGGAGTCGTACTCGTCGTGATCCAAATCACCGGAGATCCTAGTGCCGAACGGACGGCACCTCCACGTTCAACACACGTACGGTTGAGGAAGACGTCTCCTCCTTCTTGATCCAGCAAGGTGGAAGAAGAGGGTGACGGAGATCCAGCAGCACGACAGCGTGGTGGTGGATGCAGCAGTGATCTCGGCAGAGCTTCGCCGAGCTTCTACGAGAGGGAGAGGTGTAGCAAGGGGAGAGGGAGGCGCCAAGAGCATGGGGTCGGCTGCCCTCCCCCCCCCTTTATATAGGCCCCCTGGGGGCACCGGCCCTAGGAGATGGGATCTCCAAGGGGGGGTGGCGGCCAAGGGGAAGGCTTGCCCCCCAAGGCAAGTTGAGGCACCCCCGCACCCTAGGGTTTCCAACCCTAGGCGCAGGGGGGCCAAGGGGGGTGCACCAGCCCACCAAGGGCTGGTTCCCCTCCCCACTTCAGCCCACGGGGCCCTCCGGGATAGGTGGCCCCACCCGGTGGACCCCCGGGACCCTTCCGGTGGTCCCGGTACAATACCGGTGACCCCCTAAACTTTCCCGATGGCCGAAACTGCACTTCCTATAAATAATTCTTCACCTCCGGACCATTCCGGAACTCGTCGTGACGTCCGGGATCTCATCCGGGACTCCGAACAACTTTCTGATTACTTCATACTCATAACTCTACAACCCTAGCGTCACCGAACCTTAAGTGTGTAGACCCTACGGGTTCGGAAGACATGCAGACATGACCGAGACGCCTCTCCGGTCAATAACCAATAGCGGGATCTGGATACTCATGTTGGCTCCCACATGCTCCTCGATGATCTCATCGGATGAACCATGATGTCGAGGATTCAATCAATCCCGTATACAATTCCCTTTGTCAATCGGTACGTTACTTGCCTGAGGCTCGATCGTCGGTATCCCAATACCTCGTTCAATCTCGTTACCAGCAAGTCACTTTACTCGTACCGTAATGCATGATCCTGTGACCAGACACTTGATCACATTGAGCTCATTATGATGATGCATTACCGAGTGGGCCCAGAGATACCTCTCCGTCATACGGAGTGACAAATCCCAGTCTCGATTCATGCCAACCCAACAGACACTTTCGGAGATACCCGTAGTGCACCTTTATAGTCACCCAGTTACGTTTTGATGTTTGGCACACCCAAATTACTCCTACGGTATCCGGGAGTTGCACAATCTCATGGTCTAAGGAAATGATACTTGACATTTGGAAAAGCTCTAGCGAAACGAACTACACGATCTTTGTGCTATGCTTAGGATTGGGTCTTGTCCATCACATCATTCTCCTAATGATGTGATCCCGTTATCAATGACATCCAATGTCCATAGTCAGGAAACCATGACTATCCGTTGATCAACGAGCTAGTCAACTAGAGGCTCACTAGGGACTTGTTGTGGTCTATGTATTCACACATGTATTACGATTTCCGGATAATGCAATTATAGCATGAACAATAGACAATTACCATGAACAAATAAATATAATAATAACCATTTTATTATTGCCTCTAGGGCATATTTCCAACAGTCTCCCACTTTCACTAGAGTCAATAATCTAGTTACATTGTGATGTATCGAACACCCATTGCGTTCTGGTGTTGATCATGTTTTGCTCTTGGGAGAGGTTTAGTCAACGGATCTGCTACATTCAGGTCCGTATGTACTTTACAAATATCTATGTCTCCATCTTGAACATTTTCACGGATGGAGTTGAAGCGACGCTTGATGTGCCTGGTCTTCTTGTGAAACCTGGGCTCCTTGGCAAGTGCAATAGCTCCAGTGTTGTCACAGAAGAGTGTGATCGGCCCCGACGCATTGGGTATGACTCCTAGGTCAGTGATGAACTCCTTCACCCAGATAGCTTCATGCGCTGCCTCCGAGGCTGCCATGTACTCCGCTTCACATGTAGATCCCGCCACGACGCTCTGCTTGCAACTGCACCAGCTTACTGCCCCACCATTCAAAATATACATGTATCCGGTTTGTGACTTAGAGTCATCCAGATCTGTGTCGAAGCTAGCATCGACGTAACCCTTTACGATGAGCTCTTCGTCACCTCCATATACGAGAAACATATCCTTAGTCATTTTTAGGTACTTAAGGATGTTCTTGACCGATGTCCAGTGTCCCATGCCGGGATTACTTTGGTACCTTCCTACCAAACTTACAGCAAGGTTTATATCGGGTCTGGTACAGGTCATGGCATACATGATAGACCCTATGGCTGAGGCATAGGGGATGACACTCATCTTTTCTCTATCTTCTGCCGTGGTTGGGCATTGAACCGAGCTCAATTTCACACCTTGCAACATAGGTAAGAACCCCTTCTTGGACTGATCCATATTGAACTTCTTCAATATCTTATCAAGGTATGTGCTTTGTGAAAGACCTATGAGGCGTCTTGATCTATCTCTATAGATTTTGATGCCTAATATGTAAGCAGCTTCTCCAAGGTCCTTCATTGAAAAACACTTATTCAAGTAGGCCTTAATGCTGTCCAAAAGTTCTATATCATTTCCCATCAAAAGTATGTCATACACATATAATATGAGAAATGCTACAGAGCTCCCACTCACTTTCTTGTAAACGCAGGCTTCTCCATAAGTCTGCATAAACCCAAACGCTTTAATCATCTCATTAAAGTGAATGTTCCAACTCCAAGATGCTTGCACCAGCCCATAGATGGAGCGCTGGAGCTTGCATACCTTGTTAGCATTCTTAGGGTCGACAAAACCTTCCGGCTGCATCATATACAGTTCTTCCTTAAGGTGACCATTAAGGAATGCCGTTTTGACATCCATTTGCCATATCTCATAATCATAGTATGCGGCAATTGCTAACATGATTCGGACGGACTTCAGCTTCGCTATGGGAGAGAATGTCTCATCGTAGTCAATCCCTTGTACTTGTCGATAACCCTTAGCGACAAGTCGAGCTTTATATATGGTAACATTACCATCCGCGTCCGTCTTCTTCTTAAAGATCCATTTGTTTTCTATTGCTCGCCGATCATCGGGCAAGTCTGTCAAAGTCCACACTTTGTTTTCATACATGGATCCTATCTCGGTTGCATGGCTTCAAGCCATTTGTTGGAATCTGGGCCCGCCATCGCTTCTTCATAGTTCGAAGGTTCACCGTTGTCTAACAACATGATTTCCAAGACAGGGTTGCTGTACCACTTGGTGCGGAACGTGTCCTTGTGGACCTTCGAAGTTCAGTAGGAGCTTGATCCGAAGTATCTTGATCATCATCATTAACCTCCTCTCTTGTCAGCGCAGGCACCACAGGAACATCTTCCTGAGTTGCGCTACTCACCGTTTCAAGAGGTAGTACTTCATCAAGCTCTACTTTCCTCCCACTTAATTCTTTCGAGAGAAACTCTTTCTCCAGAAAGGACCCATTCTTGGCAACAAATATCTTGCCCTCGGATCTTAAGTAGAAGGTATACCCAATGGTTTCCTTAGGGTATCCTATGAAGACGCATTTTTCCGACTTGGGTTCGAGCTTCTCAGGTTGAAGTTTCTTGACATAAGCATCGCATCACCAAACTTTTAGAAACGACAGCTTAGGTTTCTTCCCAAACCATAATTCATACGGTGTCGTCTCAACGGATTTAGACGGTGCCCTATTTAAAGTGAATGTAGCTGTCTCTAGAGTGTATCCCCAAAATGATAGCGGTAAATTGGTAAGTGACATCATAGATCGCACCATATCCAATAGAGTGCGATTACAATGTTTGGACACACCATTTCGCTGAGGTGTTTCAGGCGGCGTGAGTTGTGAAACAATTCCACATTTCCTTAAGTGCGTACCAAATTCATGACTTAAATATTCACCCCCACGATCTGATTGTAAGAACTTTATCTTTCGGTCACGTTGATTTTCTACCTCGTTCTGAAATTCCTTGAACTTTTCAAAGGTCTCAGACTTGTGTTTCATCAAGTAGACATTCCCATATCTACTTAAGTCATCAGTGAGAGTGAGAACATAACAATATCCTCCGCGAGCCTCGATGCTCATTGGACCGCACACATCAGTATGTATGATTTCCAATAAGTTGGTTGCTCGCTCCATTGTTCCGGAGAACGGAGTCTTGGTCATCTTGCCCATGAGGCATGGTTCGCATGTGTCAAATGATTCATAATCTAGAGACTCTAAAAGTCCATCAGCATGGAGCTTCTTCATGCGCTTGACACCAATGTGACCAAGGCGGCAGTGCCACAAGTATGTGGGACTATCGTTATCAACTTTACATCTTTTGGTATTCACACTATGAATATGTGTAACATTACGCTCGAGATTCATTAAGAATAAACCATTCACCAGCGGGGCATGACCATAAAACATATCACTCATATAAATGGAACAACCATTATTCTCGGATTTAAATGAGTAGCCATCTCGAATTAAACGAGATCCTGATACAATGTTCATGCTCAAAGCTGGCACTAAATAACAATTATTGAGGTTTAAAACTAATCCCGTAGGTAAATGTAGAGGTAGCGTGCCGACGGCGATCACATCGACCTTGGAACCATTCCCGACGCGCATCGTCACCTCGTCCTTCACCAGTCTCCGCTTATTCCGCAGCTCCTGCTTTGAGTTACAAATGTGAGAAACCGCACCGGTATCAAATACCCAGGAGCTACTACGAGCACTGGTAAGGTACACATCAGTTACATGTATATCATATATACCTTTGGTTTTCCCGGCCTTCTTGTCCGCTAAGTACTTGGGGCAGTTCCGCTTCCAGTGACCACTTCCCTTGCAATAAAAGCACTCAGTCTCAGGCTTGGGTCCATTGCTTGACTTCTTCCCGGCAACTGGCTTACCGGACGCGGCAACTCCCTTGCCGTCCTTCTTGAAGTTCTTCTTATCCTTGCCTTTCTTGAACTTAGTGGTTTTATTCACCATCAACACTTGATGTTCCTTTTTGATCTCTACCTCTGCTGATTTCAGCATTGAATATACCTCAGGAATGGTCTTTTCCATCCCCTACATATTGAAGTTCATCACAAAGCTCTTGTAGCTTGGTGGGAGCGACTGGAGGATTCTGTCAATGACCGCGTCATCCGGGAGATTAACTCCCAGCTGAGTCAAGCAATTGTGCAACCCAGACATCTTGAGTATGTGCTCACTAATAGAACTATTTTCCTCCATCTTTCAGCTGAAGAACTTGTCGGAGACTTCATATCTCTCGACCCGGGCATGAGCTTGAAAAACCATTTTCAGCTCTTCGAACATCTCATATGCTCTGTGTTGCTCAAAACGCTTTTGGAGCCCCGGTTCTAAGCTGTAAAGCATGCCGCACTAAACGAGGGAGTAATCATCAGCACGAGACTGCCAAACGTTCATAACTTCTTGGTTCTCTGGGATTGGTGCTTCACGTAGCGGTGCTTCTAGGACATAATCTTTCTTGGCAGCTATGAGGATGATCCTCAGGTTCCGGACCCAGTCCGTATAGTTGCTGCCATTATCTTTCAGCTTGGTTTTCTCTAGGAACGCGTTGAAGTTGAGGTGGACATGAGCGTTGGCCATTTGATCTACAAGACATTTTGCAAAGGTTTTTAGACTAAGTTCATGATAATTAAGTTCATCTAATCAAATTATTCAATGAACTCCCACTTAGACAGACATCCCTCTAGTCATCTAAGTGAAACATGATCCGAGTCAACTAGGCCGTGTCCGATCATCACGTGAGACGGACTAGTTAACATCGGTGAACATCTTCATGTTGATCGTATCTACTATACGACTCATGCTCGACCTTTTGGTCTTCCATGTTCCGAGGCCATGTCTGTACATGCTAGGCTCGTCAAGTCAACCTAAGTGTATTGCGTGTGTAAATCTGGCTTACACCCGTTGTATTCGAACGTTAGGATCTATCACACCCGATCATCACATGGTGCTTCGAAACAACGAACCTTCGCAACGGTGCACAGTTAGGGGGAACACTTTTCTTGAAATTATTTCGAGGGATCATCTTATTTAAGCTACCGTCGTTCTAAGCAAATAAGATGTAAAACATGATAAACATCACATGCAATCAAATAGTGACATGATATGGCCAATATCATATTGCTCCTTTGATCTCCATCTTCGGGGTGCCATGATCATCTTCGTCACCGGCATGACACCATGATCTCCATCATCATGATCTCCATCATAGTGTCTTCATGAAGTTGTCACGCCAACGACTACTTCTACTTCTATGGCTAATGCGTTTAGCAATAAAGTAAAGTAATTTACATGGCGTTCTTCAATGACACGCAGGTCATACAAAAATAAAGACAACTCCTATGGATCCTGCCGGTTGTCATACTCATTAACATGCAAGTCGTGATTCCTATTACAAGAACATGATCATCTCATACATCACATATATCATTCATCACATCCTTTGGCCATATCACATCACAGAACACTTGCTACAAAAACAAGTTAGACGTCCTCTAATTGTTGTTGCAAGTTTTTACGTGGCTTCTATAGGTGTTCTAGCAAGAATGTTTTCTTACCTACGTAAAAGCCACAACGTGATTTGCCAACTTCTATTTACCCTTCATAAGGACCCTTTTCATCGAATCCGCTCCAACTAAAGTGGGAGAGACAGACACCCGCTAGCCACCTTATGCAAATAGTGCATGTCAGTCGGTGGAACCTGTCTCACGTAAGCGTACGTGTAAGGTCGGTCCGGGCCACTTCATCCCACAATACCGCTGAAGCAAAATAAGACTAGTAGTGGCAAGAAAGTTGACAACATCTACGCCCACAACAAATTGTGTTCTACTCGTGCATAGTAACTACGCATAGACCTAGCTCATGATGCCACTGTTGGGGAACGTTGCATAAAATAAAAAATTTCCTACGTTCACCAAGATCAATCTATGGAGTCATCTAGCAACGAGATAGGGGAGTGCATCTACATACCCTTGTAGATCGCGTGCGGAAGCGTTCAAGAGAACGGGGTTGAGGGAGTTGTACTCGTCGTGATCCAAATCACCGGAGATCCTAGTGCCAAACGGACGGCACCTCCGCGTTCAACACACGTACGGTTGAGGAAGACGTCTCCTCCTTCTTGATCTAGCAAGGGGAAGGAGAGGTTCACGGAGATCCAGCAGCATGACAGCGTGGTGGTGGATGCAGCAGTGATCTCGGCAGAGCTTCGCCGAGCTTCTACGAGAGGGAGAGGTGTAGCAAGGGGAGAGGGAGGCGCCAAGAGCATGGGGTCGGCTGCCCTCCCTCCCCCCCTTTATATAGGCCCCCTGGGAGGGACGGCCCTAGGAGATGGGATCTCCAAGGGGGGCGGCGGCCAAGGGGAAGGCTTGCCCCCCAAGGCAAGTGGAGGCGCCCCCCCACCCTAGGGTTTCCAACCCTAGGCGCAGGGGGGGCCCAAAGGGGAGCGCACCAGCCCACCAGGGGCTGGTTCCCCTCCCCACTTCAGCCCACGGGGCCCTCCAGGATAGGTGGCCCCACCCGGTGGACCCCGGGACCCTTCCGGTGGTCCCTGTACAATACCGGTGACCCCCGAAACTTTCCCGATGGCTGAAACTGCACTTCCTATATATAATTCTTCACCTCCGGACCATTCCGGAACCCCTCGTGACATCCGGGATCTCATCCGTGACTCCGAACAACTTTCGGGTTACTGATACTCATAACTCTACAACCCTAGCGTCACCGAACCTTAAGTGTGTAGACCCTACGGGTTCGGAAGACATGCAGACATGACCGAGACGCCTCTCCGGTCAATAACCAACAACGGGATCTGGATACCCATGTTGGCTCCCACATGCTCCTCGATGATCTCATCGGATGAACCACGATGTCGAGGATTCAATCAATCCCGTATACAATTCCCTTTGTCAATTGGTACGTTACTTGTCCGAGACTCGATCGTCGGTATCCCAATATCTCGTTCAATCTCGTTACCGGCAAGTCACTTTACTCCTACCATAATGCATGATCCCGTGACCAGAGACTTGATCACAATGAGCTCATTATGATGATGCATTACCGAGTGGGCCCAGAGATACCTCTCCGTCATACGGAGTGACAAATCCCAGTCTCGATTCGTGCCAACCCAACAGACACTTTCGGAGATACCCGTAGTGCACCTTTATAGTCACCCAGTTACGTTGTGACGTTTGGCACACCCAAAGCACTCCTACGGTATCCGGGAGTTGCACAATCTCATGGTCTAAGGAAATGATACTTGACATTTGGAAAAGCTCTAGCGAAACGAACTACACGATCTTTGTGCTATGCTTAGGATTGGGTCTTGTCCATCACATCATTCTCCTAATGATGTGATCCCGTTATCAATGACATCCAATGTCCATAGTCAGGAAACCATGACTATCCGTTGATCAACGAGCTAGTCAACTAGAGGCTCACTAGGGACTTGTTGTGGTCTATGTATTCACACATGTATTACGATTTCCGGATAATACAATTATAGCATGAACAATAGATAATTACCATGAACAAAGAAATATAATAATAACCATTTTATTATTGCCTCTAGGACATATTTCCAACACCCGGCTCGCCGATCTTGCAGATGAAGACGTGGATTCCGCCGAAGGGGACCCGGTACCCGTACTCAATTGAGCCGGCCTCGGGACCCCGGCCTGCATCGCCGATGTAGAGCTTGCCGCGACGACTCTTAGTCATCCGGCCCATAGCGTTAGTCGAAATAGAAATATCCTTCTCATTCTTTCCAAGACTAACACCCACATTATTTAACTTAAAAACAATGGCTGCTTCAAGGTTGTCGAGGTTGTCCGTAAAGAGATACATGAAAAACTTTGTTGGTGTTGTTATATGTTATCACGAGGATGACAAATTTCTTTAGCAAGCACGACATTCCTAGCAAAAAATTGAAAATGACATGAATTCGTCATGCTTGCTAAAAGAAAATACCATCCTCATGACAACACAATTTGCTATCTGAGCGTTGGATTTGCCATGCTCATAAAACCGTCATTTGATTTGCAACGAAAAAAACCAAAAAAACTAACGCCCACACGCGTGGGCGTTTGCACATCGCCCACACGCCTTCATCACCACTCATTTTGCCACGTATGAACAGATGACATCAGCAGAAATCTTTTTGGTTTTCGGCTAAAAAATATTTTATCTCCTAATTAAAAAAGCGAATTAAAAATCCGTTTTCACCATTAAATCCGTCTCGACGAGATCTTCAAAACTAGACCCCATGTTGATATGTTTCGAAGAATTTTTTTTTGCCCAAAAGTTGCCATGATGTTTACACTGTAGTTGCCATGGTGCTTAAACTAAAGTTGCCATGTGACAATTTTAGTTTGTAGATCATACAATTTTAGTTTTTGATGATGGCAATTTCAGTATTTTGACCATAAAAATATTTTTTTGCATGAACCATGGCAATTTTAAGTGCATGTATCATGGCAATTTTAGTTTATGGTGCATGGCAAGTCTAGTTTCTTAATTCTCCGTTTTATAATATGTCAAAATTTACTTTTTAATATAGAAGAAAATAGCTGAAACATAACATGACATCTTTAGTGTAAACATCATGGCAATTCATGTGCAATAGACATGACAACTTTTAACAAAAAAAAATTCGTCAAAATATATTGATATGAGATTTAGTTTCGAAGATCTCGTCGCGAGGGATTTATCGGTGAAAAAGGATCTTCAATCGGATTTTTCATTTAAGAGATAAAACATTTTAAAAACTGAAAATCCAAAAAGATTTCCACATGCATGCATGCGGTGGCACGTGTGGGCGGGTTTGGCTCACACGTGTGGGCGTTAGCGTTGTCCAAAAAAAAAACATAAACAAATTATAGACCTGGATTTTAAACTTCACCTGCCCAAATTTGAAAACTTGAATTGAAGTTGAATTTTCATTCTTGATGTGATTTCAGAATGGTTAGCGGAGAACTCTCCACTAAAACCCTGCAAACCTCTGCACAAGACAGGAGAGACACCGCGCCACTCCTCAAAACATCTTGTCTGAATTTCTTCCTCCTCCCGGTCGAAGCGGATGGCGATGGCAGGCAGGAGGCGCCCCGATCTCCTCCTGCGCCGCCGCAGCAATCTCTCAGCCCGTAACCCGCCGAGATCCAACCTTTCCACCGTCTCCGGCCGGAGTCCGCCCGAACCCGCCGACCCGGCCCGCGCGGCGTCGATCCTGGCCGAGAAGGACTGGTTCGCGCGGCTCAACTCGGAGCTCGCCGCCGCGCTGCCGCGCCTGGGCCCGCGCTTCGTGGTCCGCGTGCTGCACGCCGCCGTGCCCCTCGAGCCCCGCCTCTGCGTCCGCCTCTACGTCTGGGCGTCGCGGTTCGGGACCCACTTCGCGCGCGACGCCTCGGTGCGGCGGGCTCTGGAGGACGCGCTGTGGCGGCGCGGGCCGCTGGTGCTGTCTGCGGCGCTGGTGGCGGAGGTCAGGGGCTGCGGGTGCGAGGTCTCCGAGGAGCTGCTCTGCTCCATGATCGCCAGCTGGGGCAGGCTGGGCCTCGCGCAGTACGCGCACGAGGTGTTCGTGCAAATGCCGCGCCTCGGGCTGAGGCCCAGCACAGCGGTGTACAACGCCTTGATCGCCGCGTCTGTGAGGGCCGGCGCCATCGACACGGCGTACCTCAGGTTCCAGCAGATGCCTGCGGATGGGTGCCAGCCGGACTGCTTCACCTACAACACACTCGTTCACGGGGTCTGTCGTAGTGGGATCGTCGATGAGGCGCTCCGGCTGGTGAGGCAGATGGAGGGCGTCGGGATCAAGCCGAATGTGTTCACTTACACGATGCTGGTTGATGGGTTCTGCAATGCTGGCAGGCCAGATGACGCACTTCATGTGTTCAATACGATGAAGGATAAGGGTGTATCGCCGAATGAGGCCTCGTACAGGACTTTGGTTCATGGTGCATTCCGGTGCTTGGGGAGCCACAAGGCGTATGAGATGCTTAGTGAGTGGATAGGACGTCAGCCTCCACTGCACCCAAGTGCGTGGCATACTATGCTGTATTGCTTATCAAAGAACGGGATGGCCAAAGAGGTAGTTGAGGTCGTGAAGAAGATGAAAACTAGGGGTCTTCTCCTTGACAATGCAATGTTTGGCATTGTGGTCTCTTGTGCTGTGAAGTGCCTGGAGTTGAGTGATTTGTGTGAGTTGGTTGATGATTTCGTAAAGAAAGGCGGGAATCCTGGATTTCATGTCTATATTATGATCATCAAATCCTTACTGGACTGCAAAAGTTCTTCAAAGGCAAACCACTATTTAGAGCGCATGGTTTTGGATGGGCTCTTGTCTAGTGTGGCATCTTATAACATGGTGATAGATTGCTTTGTCAAGGAAGGTGCAGTGGATAGGGCAGTGGAGATTATAAAACAGATGCGAGAGAAAGGTTTCCTTCCAAACCTTGTTACCTTTAATATACTGATAAGTGGTTACTCAAAGTTAGGGGATGTACATAATGCAAAGGCCGTTCTTAAGATGCTTATGGAACATGGTTTCATGCCAGATATCATTACTTTTACCTCCCTCATTGACGGGCTATGCCATGCCCATCAAATGGATGATGCGTTTGATTGCTTCAGTGAGATGGCAGAGTGGGGTGTTAGACTAAATGCTCATACTTACAATGTACTAATGCGCGCGCTTTGTTCAGTAGGGCACGTTAACAAGGCCATTGATCTTCTTAATAAAATGAAAATAGATGGCATTACTCCCGATGCATATTCCTTCAATGCTCCCATTTTGAGTTTTTGCAGAATGAAGAAAGTAGATAAAGCTCGTAGTATTTTTAATGCCATGCTGAGATTAGGTGTTGTTCCAGACGGTTACACATGCAACATCCTGATTAAAGCTCTGTGTTATGAAAGAAGAGTTGATGATGCCAAAGAAATTCTAGCTGCAACTGAGTCTAGTGGCTGTATTGTGACCGATCATCATCACTCATACTGGCCAATTGTTTCTGCACTTACTAAAATGGGTCGATTCAGTGAGGCAGGACAGTTGATGAACAAATGTCACATCAGAAATGTTCAGTTGGATTGTGGTTCTAATCGTACCAGAGAGCCTGCAATGCATGCCTGAGTTGTCAATGTGTGAGTTGTGATTTGGTATCTACGTGCTATTTGGTACATGAATGATGCCCTCCTCCTGCAACGAAGGCTCACAACAGGCTCATCTTTGCTAAGGTGCAGTAGACCAACATCACTGTCCATAACCGCTCCTTGCAATCTGTTTTGATGTATTTCATTTGTCCTGCTCTTTTTCTTATCGAGCCAGGCATAACTGTTAAATCTTATTTGCAGATGAATCACTTGGAACTTCTCGGCGCCCATTGCTTTGTACTCCCTCCGTCCCAAAATTCTTGTCTTACATTTGTCTAGATACGGATATATCTAATACTAAAACGTGACTTGATACATCCGTATCTAGACAAATCTAAGACAAGAATTTTGGGACGGAGGGAGTATTGCATTTCAGGAATGATATGGATTTGCACATTTCCGTCTGAAAATCTTTGCAGAAGAAGTGAGTATGTTTTCTAGCTCGGTGAATTCTCTACTTAAAGGGATGAACTTCATGCAAAAATTTATAGCTGCTTTTAATTTATGAATACTGGAGAGGAAAGACGCGAGCTAACAAAAAGTGAATTTCATGTACTTCTAGGACTAGTTTCATTTTATTTTGGGTTGTATATGAAAATTGAAGTAAAGAGGATTAGGGAATTTAGTTTGAAACAAAGGGTAGTCAGAAATTTCTAGTAGTCCTCAGTAAGCATGTAACATCAGGTGCAAGATTCCTATAGTTCTATGTACTTCTAGAGTCTTAAAGCTGCTCACATACAAATTTGGCCGTGGAGACAGCGATGCTTTCTGTATTGAATTTGGATTGGCAGAAGTATCCCAAGAAGTGCAGTCTGTAGCTTAATATTATGTGTGTTGCGTAAAGTTATCTGTGCCTTGGCATATTAAGAAGCGACCTTGGAGTGGTAATAAAAGATGCAACACAGCAATGTTCAATTGTAGCTGCACTAATTTGTCTCAACTTCTTATTGAAGATGAAGACTTTATTAAAAATTTCTCATTTATCTCATTGTTTTCTTGCAGGGCTGCTGATTTCCAAAAGGATTCTTATGCTTGTGTGCAAATGCTGTTCTTTTGGAAAACAAACATTTCACATCATGCAAACTCGATGCTGTGGAGGATAATTGCTTCCAAATCCTCCTTGAGTATCTGGTGTTTCAGACTGCACCCCAACAGCGCTCCATGATGACTATGTCTACCAGTCATGGGAGAGTTTCTTATGTGAATTCTCATCGTTGCTCAACTTCTGTTCAACCTGACGGGGGCTAGTTTCTGTTCTTATTCATGACCTGTTGATGGTGAGGAGGTGCGTTATTCTGGTCTTGAGGCAACTTAGAGCGTTGAACTGACACCTGGAGATGAATAACGCCGATTCACATGTGTGGCCTCCTGTACCCAGTTGTTACAGCTGTATATACACCAATTGTTGCAGTTGTATATACAGTTGCTGATAGAATTGATTCTAGAAACTACATTCGTTACTTCAGACCAGGATGCATATATAAAGCTTAATTGGTCAGACGTCTCCTATCATGTGTGATCTCCTGAACCACATTACTTCACATGCAGGATCCTCCATGTTGTTACAACGGTTTAGCATACTTTTTTTTTTAATTTCATGGGATTCTTTGTTTGGACCTGAACCTGTTCTTTATTTATTTTTTAGAGAAACGAGGAATCTTGAATAAACCAATCATGTGCATGATTCTGTTATTACAGAAACCAAAGGTGGCATAAGCATATACATATAATAGGTTTCTTTAACACTTCGATCTGCGCCTACTAGATTTTGTTTCAGAAGAAAACAATTCACAAAGAATGATACGTACTATACATAAGACCTGGCTGTGGTCACTAACTGTCCCCAGCAATATTGCTGTTAGAGAAGTGGATCTTTTGTGGATGTGGTCACCAACTGTCCCCAGGTAGTTGAAGGCTTGAGGTGGAGGATAATGATGATAGTGGACTGCAATCTGATGCGGCATGTATGCTCCAATCTCCTAGCAGTTCTTCTGAGAAGTGGTGATTCCCACTCTACCGTTATTCCCTGAAGAGATGTGCGCAGAATAACATGGAGAACGTGGGAACTAGAGCTGCTGCATTGACAAGGAAGAGGAACCTGAATGGTACTCCTATTAACCCTACCAATTCTTTTGATGCCTTATCCAATAAACAATTGATGCTTGGAGCTGCTAAGTTGGTTGTGATTATTCCTGATGATGATTTTACTTGTGTGGAGATTATTAGGGAACTTGAGAAAACCAGGATGAATAATGATATTGATATTCCTGTTGTTGCTGATGCTAATGTTAATAGTACTTTATAGTTTATACATAACTAATCAGAAAGGGGTGGGCACCCCCATTGAGATAGACCAGAGGTTTATTGCCTCTATTAATGAGGATTCTTTTTACAGTTGTTATGTCCAAGAAGAAAAGAACTAGGAAAGTTAATGTGGTTGTGTCTAGGCCCGTGAGGCTGGTTGTAATGGCAAGTACTCCCTCCGTTCCTAAATATTTGTCTTTTTAGAGATTTCAAATGGACTATCACATGCGGATGTATATAGACATATTTTAGATTGTAGGTTCACTCATTTTTCTCCGTATGTAGTCACTTGTTGAAATCTCTAGAAAGACAAATACTGTATTTAGGAACGGTGGGAGTATCATATATGACTTCATTTATTAGCATGCATGATACATAGTAACACAACATTTAATATGATACGGTATCATGATATGATACCCAACCCTCTTTTTCTTCATTTAATTCTATGCCACCTCATCAAATTTGCCTAGTTGGCATGCATAATACTACCTATGATTCTCCAATACCAGCCTGACCAATACTCCAACCCTAATAATGCTGCTAGTTCTGCCCATCCTCTGTCTACCAGGGTGGGAAACCCTCATAGATATAATTGAAAGAAGGGGGGTGGGGGACCGGCTTCCTGCCTCTCTTGTTTAACAGAAGGTCATTCCCTTGATTTCCTTGTGCTTCAGGAAACTATGAAAAAGAAATCTTCTGCTGGTTTCTTTAGAAATTGGATCCTTATGAGTTATTTTGTCGGAAGTGATTTCCTTCTGTGGGAAAAGCTGGAGGGATTTTATGTGGTGTGAAAAAGAGAGGTTGGAGATTATGTCCAGTGAGCATGGCATATATACTACTCCCTCTGTCCCGAATTACTTGTCGTAGAGATGGATAGAAATGAATGTATCTAGAACTAAAAGTACGTCTAGATGCATCTATTTCTGCGACAAGTAATTTGGGACGGAGGGAGTATCATGCAATTACTTCTATGGGATGTTGTGAAAGAAAAACTAAGTGGGGCCTATTGTTTGTCTATGGGGCCGCACATGAGGAATTCAAAGATGAGCTCCCGGTGGAGCTATCTGCCTGCTATTTTAACATCCTTAGGGCAACTCCGACGGGGCGACCCATTTTGTCCGCCCATGTCCATTTGGGCCAGTGCGGACAAAAACATCGGCCCAACGCGCCGATCCGTTCCCAAAAGTTGTCCGCTTCATGTCCGCGCCGACCCATTTTCGGCACAAAATTGCGCCTGAAATGTGTCGGCCTGGACGCGAAGCGGACGCGCCGCGCGTCTCCTCGGTGTCCGCCACGGTCCCACTTGGCGGCCACCCAACTACCGCCCGTTGTCTAATTTATGACGACCACCGACACCGGGCCTACTAGTCAGCCAGTGGAAGTGTCTTTTTTTAACCCATGCGTGCGGTGGGGGGCGGCCTCATCCACTTTCGTCCACATTTGGCCCCTGCCACCCCCTTCTTGCTTCCTCGCCGGCGACACCGCAAACCCTAGCAATGGACTTCTTCGGTAGCAACTCCGGCAGCGGTGAGGGCAAGCTGACCCCCGGCGCCTCATCCTCTGGTGCTCCTCCTCCCCTCCTCCTCCGCCGCTGGCGCGTCAACGGTCAGGTCGGCGGCGTCTGCACATCCCGGTGCACCAAGCGCGGTGGCACTGGGAGTACAGGCAGCCGCTGCCTTACCCCGACGTGATGCTGCCGCACCACTAGCACCTCGATCCGCAACGGATCCCGTGCCGGCGGTTCCGCGGGCACAGCGGGCGCATGACAAGGAGGTGCGTAGGCGCCGAGCACAGGTCACGCCTGCGCAGCGGTGGATGCCTGAGTACGTCGCCGACTATCCCAACTGGGAGGCTTGGTTTGCCCTCGAACACGAGGAGCAACGGCGGTGAGACGTCGACGCCAACCCGCAGTTTCCACTATCGCCCCCGCGGGTAGAGCCGGAGGAAGAGGAGGCGGAGGCGGAGTACCAAGCCGCCCTCGAGGAGGCCCTGCAACACGCTCTGGAGGCTAGCCGGCTCGAGGAGGATGCACATTGGGATGGGCGGGAGCAAGCCCTTGCCTTGTCGGCGGCGGGGGACTCCGTCCATGCCCCGCTCTTCGTCCCGCCTCCACCATCGCCCCCGCCCATCGTCGAGCCCAAGTCGGATCCGGAGCCGACGCGGAAGCGCTCGCCGCCTCCACCCACTTGGCCGGAGGAGGCCTACACGTGGACCGCCGAGTACCGCGAGTGGGTCAGCGCGCCTCCGGTCCACTACGTCGCGACGCCGGAGGAGGAGGCGGCCCACCTTGAGCGCTGGAAGGCGCATTGGCTTGCCCAGGAGGAGGCCGACGGCGAGCGGCAGATGCTCTGGGAGCAGCAGCTGCGCCACGACGTGGAGGCGTTGCGGGTTGAGGAGGAGGAGGGGAAGGAGGAGCGCGCCAGGCAAGCAGCAATGCCGGCGCCCCAGCAGACGCCGGAGGAGGCTGCCCTTGCAGCATACGAAGCGGCGTTCGGGTGGGCTGGCCCTACTCCCGTCTTCATTGACCTCACAGGCGGCGATAGCAACGTCAAGGGCAAGGGCAAGGCGGACGACGTCTAGGGCAGCGTGCGGGCGCAGACTTTTTTTTATGTTTTTAATTAATGTTTAATTAGGTTTAAGTGGACTTTGGTCGGCGGTTGACCGACTACTTTAATGTTTAATTATGTTTATTTCTGCGACCTGTTTTTTTCTATGCCGGCATATTTGGGTCCGCTTCCCATTGGGCGGTCAAGCCGACCCATACGAAAATGCAGACGCGCATGTCCGCCTGGCCGACCCAAATGAACGAAAAGCGGACAAAACGCGCGTCCGTTTGGGTCACCGAGTTGGTGTTGCTCTTACACATTGTGGGGAGAAAAGCAAGAAGCTTCAACATTCCCATGCTACGGATATCTTTAATTTGATTATCCATACTATTGGGCTGAGAGAGATTCACATAAATGGCGGCAATACACTTTTTTTTTGAGGGAAATGCCATCATGGCGGTTTATATTTCATGTAAGAATAAAGATACATCGTTTGTTAAGGCATCCACTAAGAAATTCGGGGGCTCCGATTTCCAAACAATTGTTCGAGACACCTCCGAGTTCTTAGCTAGCAGATCCGCCGCCATATTGGCTTCCCGAGGGCAATGGCTAAAAACTATAGAGATAAAATTGCTAGATAGGAAAGTGCATTCTTCATATATTGCCGCTGTTGGTCCTAAAGAATTCCCGCCACTCAGCATGATTTCGATTACCTCAAGACAGTCCGCTTCGACATAGATTTTGTTGCAACCAACTTCATTCGCTAGTAGGAGGCCATCTCATAGTCCTCTAGCCTCTGCCGTCGTTGCGTCTTCCACAAAGGGTATATCACTGCAGGAAGCAGCGACAAAGAAACCGGCCTCATCACGCAGCACTGCTCCCGTACCCCCTGTACCAGTGTCCTGATCAAAGGCTGCATCGACATTAAGTTTGATGACACCCTCAGGCGGCTTGGACCAGCCATGTCTTTTAATTTTAGTTTGCTTCAACCTTGCTCGTGAAAAGTTCTGCGCTAAAGTTGATATAGCTTGGGCCGACCTTGCTAACTCATAGATGTTCTCACCGTGTGTGTATTTGTGTCGTTCCCACCATACATACCAGATTGTTGTGGCCACTAGATCATTGCGCTGGACATCGGCCACAAATGGACATATGGTACTTTTGGATAATAGGAGATCGGCCAGCGCCGAACCTCCATCTCTCTCTATTGTGCAGATTTCATTCACCAGCTCCTGTAGTCCAAGAATTCGCCAAATTTCCTGCACCCTCGGGCACAGAAACATAGCATGCCTAATGCTTTCACAGTCCGAACTACAAAGGGGACACTGGGAACTTGTAGTCATATGTTTGTTCGCTAAAACACCACGGCAAGGAATAGCTCCAAGCAAAGTCCTCCAAACATGGATTTTGATTTTTGATGGCACACGCAATTTCCAAATGGTACGCCAGACTGGACTAGTACTTGAGGCTTGTAATGAGTTTGTCGTCCTCAACTTTCGTCCATGCTGGTGCTCCCACTCTTCATGGTAAGCCGATCTTACTGAGAAAATTCCACTTCTATTAAAGTGCCATGATACAAAATCTTCCATCATTCCCAAAGCTAGAGGGATATTCATAATACGCTGCACATCAATTGGCCAAAAAAGATCGTTTAGCAATTGTTCATCCCACACTCTGTTTTCCGAATCAATGAGTTCAGAAACTCTTGTGATCACTATATTTCCCCTTGGTGTAAAAACTTTGCGGGTCGGGCTGCTGGGAATCCAAGGGTCCTCCCAGATATTAATATGTGATCCATCTCCTACTCTCCAAATGTGTCCTCTCTTAAAAGACTGAATTCCACTCCAGAGACTCTGCCAGGTATATGAACTACCCTTCTTCAACGTACAGTTCAGAAGGTCACCATTGGGGAAATACTTTGCTTTCAATACTCTGGCACATAATGATTCCGGTTCACACAAAAGCCTCCAACACTGTTTTGCCAAAAGAGCCAAATTAAAGCAATGCAAGTCCCGGAAGCCCATACCACCCTTCTCCTTCGGGACGCACATCTTCCACCAGGCAAACCAATGCATATGTTTTTTCAAATCCTCATCTCCCCACCAATATTTCGACATGGCGGTGGTTATACTGTTGCACACTTGTTTTGGAAGTTTGAAAACTGACATTGCGTATGAGGGAATAGCTTGTACTACAGCCTTTAGTAAGACCTCTCTCCCACCAACTGATAGTAGTTTCTCCTTCCACCCTCTAATTCTGCTTAAAACTCTATCTATGAGATGTTGAAAGCAATCTGATCTGTCCACTCCCACAATTGGGGGCAACCCCAAATATTTATCCGTGAGCGCTTCTGCCATTATATTAAGTGAGGTGCACACTTCCACTCTTGTATCAACAGGAGTGCATGGACTGAAAAAAATACTGGATTTGGCCTCACTCACCATCTGGCCAGAAGCAGCGCAGTAATCATCAAGCGCCCTTCGGAGGCTGGTTGCATTGGTGGCATCGGCTCGCATGAGGATTAGCGAGTCATCCGTAAAAAGAAGGTGAGAGACCGAGGGGGCATCACGACACACTTTGACTCCCAATAAATTTCCAACCTCCTCCTCGTGCATAATTAGACTTGATAAACCCTCAGCACATAGCAAAAACAAGTACGGTGAAAGAGGATCGCCCTGCCTTAGGCCCCTGGAAGGAACAAAAAAGTCAGTTAACTCGTTATTCACCCGTACCTGTTATTTTACCGATTTAACACACTCCATGATGAGGGCCACCCAATGTTCCATAAATCCCAACCGTAATAGAATCGCCTCCAAGAAAGTCCACTCCACCCGGTCATATGCCTTGTGCATATCGAGTTTCACCGCACAAGTGCCATATTTACCGGTTGTTTTCCTCTTGATCGCATGATATGACTCAAAAGCTACCAGAAAGTTATCAGTGATAAGCCGTCCAGGGACGAAGGCACTTTGATTTGGGGAGATGATCTCAGAAAGAAAAAGTTTCAGTCGGTTTGCAAGGAGTTTTGAAATCACTTTATAGACCACATTACATAAGCTAATCGGACGGAATTGGGTTATAACTTCTGGGTTGTCTATCTTCGGGATGAGCACAATAGTTGTGTTGTTCCACCCAGCAGGGATCTTATGAGAATTGACAGCAAGTAACACATCATCAATCAAGTCCTCTCCAATTATGTGCCAAAACCTCTTGTAAAACACAGCATGAAGGCCGTCAGGGCCAGGGGCCTTGAGGTCGCCAATGTTGAACATAGCGTTCTTAACTTCCTCTCGTGTGTATGATTTATTCAGCTCCTGGTTCATTGCATCAGACACACGAGGCTTTACCTTGTCAATTACATTCATATCCGGTACCTGCACCTCAGAAGAAAACAGTGACGTAAAGTACGCTGCTGCATGGGACCGTATCTCCCCCTGGTCTTCAATCCATGTGCCATTCTCTCTTTGTAAACGCTTGATAAAATTTCTCTTACGCTGACCATTTTCTGCCCTATGAAAGAAATCAGAGTTTTTGTCACCACGAGTAAGCCAATCAGCTCGTCCTCGCTGCATCCAGTAGAGCTCCTCCTGCTCTAGTAGTTTCTCAATTTGCATGTGTAGTTCATGTTGCCTTATAACCGCGTCATCAGTTAAAGGCCCAGATAGCACTTCATTCAGTTTCTTTTGGAGCTCCCGAAGCTTTGTACGATGTCCTTTGAGTACCTTCTTGTCCCAACTATGCAGCGCTTGATGTACATCAGCTGTGAGTTCAGCAAAGGGTGCTACCCCCAGAGCTTTGCGCGCCTCCCAGGATGTCTGGACGATAGTCTCGACGTCCTCCTCTGCTAACCAACGTGCCTCAAACCTGCACGGTCCAGGTGCACCTCGCGGCAGCATGCCGATCTGAAAATTGGTATCGATCAGGACCGGCCTATGGTCTGATTTGTATACTCCAAAACTAGGGAACAAATCAGCCCACTGCATGTTACCAACAGCTCGATCTAAGCGTTCCCGAATATGTCCTCGGCGCCAAGAAAATTTATCTCCTGTGTAACCCAAATCATCCAATGCACAGTCGCTTAGAGCATCGCTAAAAGCCCGCATGCATCGCTGCGATCTTGCAATACCTCCCTCCTCATGTGTATGAAGGATTTCATTAAAATCGCCCGCCACCAGCCATGGTAAGTTTAACATTGCATGTAGTTGTCTCAAATAATCCCAGGATAAGTAAACATAAACATAAACATAAACATCCCACCTTAGAGCATCTCTTACCGAACCCCTAAAAAGCGTTAGAGAAGTAAAATTTTGGTTTTACTCCTTCAAACAACACTTAACCAATCTCCTAAAATTGTTAGAGGAGGATAATTTTTACTCTGGGCCTGCCCCGACCCTTAAATACACTCGGCTGCCCACCGTTGGAGTAAAAATCTCACATCTCTTCCCCATCACCCGACCTTACTCCAAAGTCCGCATGTATCTCTACCCGTGAGTGCCGCGTCGAAAAAGAGTGCTGGCAGTACAAGCTCTATAGGTCGGGGCGACGACGGTCATCAACCTTTGCTCCAGCGACATCGACGACTTCGGGTCTGATGGCGAGGGAGACAGCGAAGCGGTGGCGGCGGAGCGGGCGAGGGCACTTGCCCCATGAGCGACGAGGAATGGGATAGGATGATTGCCAAGATCACCGATAGTGATGATGAGTAGTTTGTTTAATTTTTATGTAATCTTTAGTTTAGATTTGGTTAATTGTTATCTAAAATAGTTTATGCTAGTGGTTGAATTGAGTTCGAATCAAGTATGATGGACTAGTTTGATCAAATTTGCATCAAATTTGTGTTCAATTTTTTTATTAGTTAAGTTTAGGGGTTCGATAGAGACCACACTTTTTTAGAAGAACAAATATACTCTTCTAAAGGATAGGAGGCCATATATATTCCTGCAAACTATAAGACATCGGTTAGAGATGCTCTTAAAGAAGCTTGATAGATTTTGTTATGGAGCAAGCTGCAAGGGTGGACGATCTTCACGATCTGCATCTAAATTTGAGGAAGATCACAAGACAAAACAAGAGGAATCACAAGGAAAACAAACACAAATTAACCCATACTATATTGCAACACAAGATACTCCTGTGTCTGGAGGTTCCGAGCTCTTCCTGGTATTTAGATCGGACATTCCAGAAGCTGTCACCGATTCCAGACGAACACTGGATCATGTCTAGAGACTCCGGAGTTTGCACACTTTGTGGAACTTGGACCTTTGGGGTTGCCGGTCCCGGCTCCATGTCCTGCACCCTCGTCTTCACGGTTCCTTCTCCACTTTCATGCTTCCCTCGTGGATGCTGTAGTCGTTCGCTTGTGCTTGACCTTGTCTGTGCCATGTGTGATGTTGGCTCAAACCTAAAGGTGTGTCAAGTAGTATACTATCCTCAAGAGAACTAAGTAGGCACGTGTACATGAGAAGATTCTCCTTTATATGTATAATGTGGATGATGCGCCATAGAGAAGATGATGCGCTTGTCTAACTAGCTCTCTAGATTATATCTACTGCACAGTAATCTCTTGATTTACACCCCTCTCTCTACTGTCATCCACTACCCATAGCAGATCGTGAGATCAATGGTGTATTAACCGTCAAGGACTGAAGTTAAGGATTGTATTGGCCGAGGCCCATAAAATCTAACACGTTAACTATAATTTTGTGATGTCTACAACGTTCACCTTGTATAAATAAAAGCTCGGTCGCATTTGCATTTTGTTTAGTGTTGTTCAAAAGAATTGATGTCCAATTTTCATTAAGAATTTAAAAACTATACACTGAGTGCTTCTTTAGTTAAAACGATTGTCATTGATAGTTTGGATGCCTAGGATATGTTTAATTTGAGTGGGTCCAATATGATTTTTCTTAAGGAATCCTTTGCACCACATTACCCAAAAAGGCTTTCACCCCGCTTTATATATAAAGCATCAAACCACAAGCATCCAGTACAACCACACGCCACACCACCGCAACACACGCACACACCCAGGACATGATACAAAGGCGCTGAGCGCAGCAACACCACTCCTAGCACTACCGCCCCGAAGATATGAAGCTACATATGACGAACCATGCGCTTCAAGGCGGCGCCTTCAGGAAGGATACGACGCCGGAGCGCCGCCACCGCCCAATCCAAGGATCAGAGTTTCCCCCGGAGCCGCATGACGGGCAATGAGAGCCGTGACGGCGCCTTCAAGAAGGGAACGATCTTCGCCGCCGCCGGTCCTTCCGAAGATAGAGCAGGTTTTCACCTCGGCCAACATTCACAGCCACCAAACGCCACACCCCGGCAACCACGCCGCCCACACGACCATGGTGACCGGGCAGCACCAAGGCACGGGCTTTGTCCAAGAGCACCGCACAACCACCACCACCAGGGCCGCCGCCCCAGCATCCAAGACCTCGACACCACCTCACCCGTGACCTGCCGCACCCCAACGAAAGAGACGAGCGGAAAGGTCCCACCTTTCGCGCCCGTGGGCAACCCCCAGCGTCGAGACCCAATAGGTCGGCCAGAACTGGCATCCACCGACCCATCCTGCTGCCCCAAGCGCGAGATGAGCTCAGTCCTGCAGCAACGAGAGGGGGCGCGAGGTCAGTCCTGCTGCATCGTGCGCGAGACGAGCTCGGTCCTGCTGCATCGTGCGTGAGACGAGCTCTGTCCTGCGGCATCGGGCGCGGGAGTGGTGGACCGCAGCTGGGAGAGGACCAGCCCTTTGATGGGAGTAGCGTCCGGGCGACGAGGAGATGGTGTGAAGGTCGAGACGGCCTGAACGCAGACAAACCGACGCCGGAAAAGCCGGCCGTTGCCGCGGGCAGATCCATCGAGCCACCGTGAAGCCGCCACGACACCGGTAGGCCACCGAGACCTACCCATGCCGCCGCCCACGGCCGGAGCAGCAGCCACGCCCGGCCGCTGCCCTACCCGCGTCGCCCGGCGAGCTGCAAGCGCCGGAGCCGCCGGGCACGCACCACCGGAGCCAGGCGCCGCCGGCCGACCCCCAAAGCCAGACCCGGACGGATCCGACAAGAGACCGGTCACGCGCCACCTCCCGAGACGGGAGCACCGCAGCCGCCCCGCGGCGCGCAAAACGAGGGTCGCCGGAGCGCCGCCACAGCAGGCCACCCCGCCGCCCCGCGAGACCGCCGCCGCGCCGCTGGATCCCGCGGACGTCCAGCACCGTCGCTCGAAGGAGCCGCCCCGCGCCGGCGCCCACAAGCGGACGGGGAAGAAGGGGGGAGGGGGGGCTGAGGGCCGCGGTCACAGGGGACCCCCCGGCGCGCGCGGGCGCACCACGGGAGGGGAGGGGGGGAGGGGGAGGGGAGCGGGGCGGGCTGGGAGGCGCGCGCCCGGCGGCCGGCGGCGGCGGGAAGCTAGGTCGCCACCACATTTGAAAGCAAAATTTCAATCCACCACAACGTCTTGATTTATTTTTTGTGGTGCAACGGAGGATCTAAGTGCGAATGACATGCAAACCTGTGTTTTTCAAATCCTACAAATCAAGGAGGGACTGAATCATATATTTTTGGGTCCACCATACAAGTTCGAAACTGAGTATATAAATTGTTCGAGTTACATTTGACCTTCATCAGGTCGCCACTAGGAGGCTTTGATCGGCTCATGTTTTTCTTATCCAACAGGGGATACTTACATTTTACCAAGACAAGCTCTACTAATATAAGATCAACATCACTTAATGCCACTGGTCTTGCCAAGGCATGTAAATAAGAAGCATATACCTATATATCAAAAATTTGCAAGCTGAAAACAGTAGGCATGCTAGTTGGGCTTGAAGAACTTGAGCTTCATCCCGGTGTTAATGATGCTCCAGACACCACCCACAGAGGAGGCCAAGCTGAAGGCGGTGCCGAGCAGCGCGAGGCCCCAGTTCACGTACCAGCTGTAGCTGAACCTCTCAGGCTTTTTGATACAGATCCACATGAAGCATGGGTAGGCAAACGTCACCGGCAGCGTTAGGCCGCCCAGAAGGCCGGCAAGGCTAGACAGGAACGGCAGAGCGATGCCGATGAAGAGCGAGATGAACCCGTAGAAGATCCTGAACCCAGACCGGACCCAGACTGAGCAGGGCCGGTTGGTGCGACCTGTGTAGAAGGCCTCAAAGCTGTCGAACACCGGCATGGAGTATATCTGGAAGCTGCTAAGGCAGTTGAACACGACGAGAAGGAACGTCGCCGCAAGGAGCCCACGAGAGATGTCGTGGCCGTGGAAGATGTAGAGGGCGGTCAGGATCCCTCCAGGTGGCATCTGCCGGCATGGGAAAGAACAACAGAAAAGTTCCAAGGATTGTTAGCAAAAAAAGAAAAGAAAAAAGATGCAGCACAACGGGATGGTGAGTGAGGAGTGAATGATTGAAGTACTTGCCATGTTTCCGTAGGCCCAGTAACCTCCAATGGCAACAGGGAAGATGCACATTGCAATCAGAAGATAAGCCGCTTTTGCCCCGCGCCACATAGGCACATGTGCAGGGTGTTTGAAAGTCGACGGCATCGTCGCCTGGTAGTTGTGAAATTAATTTAAATAAAACAAATGAAGCCACCAAATGGAACTACATAGAATAGTACTGAAAGTCTAACAGGACTGGTCGCTGAGTAGTACTAACCTGTATTTCTAATGAAAGATTGTGTCCCCTGAATGCGAAGGCTATTATCCCAAGAGCATTCAAGGTAGAAAACAGTGATGAGCCAAAAGAAGTGGATCTCACTTGTTCATAAGAGACTGCTGCCGGCCGTTGCTGGCTCACAGAGAGAACCCACGACATGGTGCAGTACATTATCGCTGTGGCGCCACCGATAAGCGAAAGCCCAGCAATCGAGTTGAGATTCGGGAGCTGGGAAAGAATGACTGCCAAGGATGTGAATACCAAGTACCACTCGACCGTCGAAATAGGGCTCGGTGTACAACGGGGGCCGCACACTATTTGGTAAAAGAGCTTCATAGTCTCCCCTCCAACAAGGATCAATGCAGTTGCAGTGCCCGCTGAAAGATAAATAGTTGGGAAAAGAGCTAGCCACACTCCCAGTTTTTCTCCTGAATGAACAAACAGATAGAAATCAGCAACTCAGCTAATTTTACAGTCCTACAAAATGAATTTCCAGTAATCCATGTAGCAGCAGATCAGCAGACAATCTAGGCAACATTGCATATACTAACTCTTATAACAACAGGCAATAATTGGTTAATTACTCAAAGTGTGTGTTGCAATGGTTTGATTAGAAGGATCATGGAGTGATTGTGGTAGCAGAAAGTTCCACATTTTACGCCACTGTAGCATGAGAGTGATATGCTATAACCGTTAAGCAGTCATTTCTACTGTTCCAGATGTGGATCAAATATGAGAGTGATTGTACATTAAGCTGGCACTACCCATGCTTGAACACTACACCTAGCTAATAATGTTAAAAAGATTCTTCCGTTAAGCTACATGAAACAGATCGTCAACATTGACAACGACTCCAAACATGGCACATTATTGACAGCAAACATTGGCACATATATCCAGGTTGGAATCAAGAGTTAATTGCCATGGATTTGCAAAATAGCGAAGGGCATGTCTTTGTCTCACCAAATGCAGCTTGTGCAAGCTCCACATATCTGTTGTACCTCCTGCCTGGGACTGCTTCGTGAAGCTTGACTAGAATGGAGAGTGTGTACAGTTGCCAGAAGTAAGCAACAGTCAATGATATTATTCCCCAGCTCCTACAGTATAAGAGATCCATATGTTAGGATTGGGATATGCTGTTATCCTTCTAGTGTCATGTTAGGATATTGTTTACAACATATATGTTGCGCATTGTATCAATATTATATACTGTAATTTGTAATTTTCCTTTATCAATACACCCCATGCCTTTATTAGAGGCAGCTGCATACTTGCAACACTTGGGACTTGAGATCTAAAATCAAGTGAAAAGACCATCAAAAATACGTTTCTAAATTACACCTTCGTTTAATATAACACCTTTACACAGTTTCTGATGCGTTTAAACTTGTAAACATTTTTCATTCCCATATATAGAAGCTGCAACAATCTTGAAAGTAAATGTCTACCAAAGCTAGAAAATACTTTTATTTTGTAAAATTTCAGCACTGAACTTGAAGCCTCCACCAATCTGACCAATCTAAATAATGTTTGATTCCGAGGTTAGAACAGAACATGTACACCAATCTGACCAATCTAAATAATGTTTGATTCCGAGGTTAGAACAGAACATGTACAAAAATGGAATCCAGGACAAGAAAGTTGAAAAGGGGGAACGACGAACAATGCTCTGAGTCTGAGGGCTTGCTGGGGTTAAGGATGTGAGAATGGTGGGTGGGGAGGGGAGCAGGAGGAATGTTTAGGAGGTTACTGACCATCCGAGGGCGGGGAAGGCGAGTGGGAGGAGGAGCGCCTGGAAGCCAAGGCCGGCGTTGAGAGAGTGGAATGCAGCGTAGCTGGCGTTGCCGCTGCGGCTCTCGGTGATGGGGAGCCAGGCGTCCTGCGGGTTGAGGCGCGTGAGGTGGCCCACCTCCTCCAGGTAGCCGCGCAGCCCCTCCACCACCCGGCGCACCGGCGTCCCGGCGCCGCTGGTCGCCGCCCCTCCCCTCCTGACCGGCGGCGTGGACATCCCCTCCGGCGTGGACAGCCCCCGTGGCGTCACGGGGATCGACACCAGCTCCGGCTCCCCCGCCCCCTCCGCCATTGCCGCCATCCCTTCCCTTGGACGACTTGGAGTGGGTTCTTCTTCTTGTTCTTGGAGCGCGGCGCGCAGTGTGTGTGTGACTGTGAGCGAGGAGAAGTGATTTTCTTGGAGCTCGTGGGGAAGGGTTGAAAGAAAAGAAAAGGTGGTGGTGGAGTGGGGGACAGACGGGGAGGGGGCGTGTGTCGGAGAAGGCCCCGTCCTTTCTCTGTCGGGCAAGGAGAGAGAAGCTCAAGCATGGGGACGGACGGATAACACTTCCGTAGAGAGAGGGAGAGTTGCATGTGCTACGACTACCATGGCGTGGTGCGGTGCAATGGCGTGTGTGGAGGAGAAAAATCGATGAGCCGCACGAACTTCCGTACTGCTACACTGTAGATGGCGTGCGCCGATGCCTGGCTGGTGTGAATAGCTCGACTGTTCAGACGTGGTGGAGGAGTCGTCGGGTGCAGAGCTTTGCATCCGTGGGTGGTCATTTCGCTAAGATTGTGGTCGTGCCTTGTGGGGGAAGGAGATCCCAGCGTCAGAGCGTGAAATGGATGCGACGCACATGGGTGCTTCACAAAATGACGCGGAAGGATGGGCGGCACTTGAATACCAAGCCATTTTTTTCAATGGTGAATACCAAGTCTTGGATGAACATTTTAAGCCCATAAATGAATAGAAAATATAATTTCCCTCCAAGGTACTAGTTCTTTTGACAGCAGGAAGAGGGCTTTCCCTTCTTTACCTTTACCTAATAATAAAGCAAATTCGATTTCTGTCGTCCGTCGTCGGCTTTTTTGCATTAAAGTCCCTTCGTTTCTGAGAATTCAACCCGCAGTCCCTTTTTAAGTTGCTATCTCAGAAAACGTTTCGTTATTACAAAAAGAACCCTGCCGTTTTGAGAATTCAACCCGCGGTCCCCCTGGAAAGAAAAAAAAACCTAGCCACACGAACGACCCATGAGGCCATGAACCCCAATCTCATCCACCTCCAGCGCCGCCACGCCCTGCAACGCCGCCGCGCGCCGCCGAACTCCGCCCCGTCGTCGCCCCGCCGGAATCCGCCGGAACTCGACCCGCCGTCGCGCCGCCGCTCAAGCCCAGCTTCTGGATCGGGTCAACGCGGTGGCTCGAGCGGCTGGGGGCGGCGCGGTGGCTCGAGCGAAGGCGGCGGCTGGAGATTGCAAGGGCCGGATTCATGCGCGGCAGGGGCTGGGGAGGCGTATCCGGAGGCGGGCGGCGAGGCGGGGGTCGCCGGTGACGACGACGAAGGCCGGATCGTGGCTTCCCGGGCGAAAGGAGACAGGGAGGTGAGGGGAAGGAGAAGGAAGAAAGGAGGGACGGTGCGGTGACCTAGGCAGGAGCTCGCCGGAGCCGGGCGACGACGGACGACCGTGGGAGACAGGGGGATCCGACGTCGTTGCTACTGCCTCCCTGGTATTCCTCCTCTCACATCTCCCGCCTTGACGTCATCTGCTGCGCCGCCCAGGCCTCGACTCCGCATCACCGGCATCTCCAACTCAGTACTCCTGCCACTGCACCCAGCGGCTCGTCGCCATGACCGGATCCGGCAAGGTTCCTCCAATACCCACCCTCTCCCTCATGCCACACATGCTATTTTACTTGGAAAAGCCATTGCTCACGTTTTGGATTTTGGCACTGCTCTGTTGTCGTGCTTGGCTTCAGTTCTTTGTTGGAGGAACTTTAATTGTTTTGTTTCGATTCTTCTTCGATCTTAGCTCTCAGGTCTCAACATATGCATTACAATATGTTTGTTGTCTGTAGGGATGGAGTGAAGAAATTGGATTGGGGTCATGGAATAAATCATACGAGGATGCAACTCATGTTCTTGTAGGCAGTCATTCAGATTTCTTAACTCTGTAGCAAAATCAGCTACCACAGTTCTGCGCTGCCGGCCATAGAAACCTTTCCTGTATCCCCTCTTGTCGCTTCTCTGCAGCGGCATCTCAGTGCCATGGTGGCGGCGCTCCTGCCCCGATGACCGTAACTGCTCCTCACGATCTGTTGTGTCTCGGCAGTCCCAGCCACTCCTCCCTACCGACTTGTGCTCTTCCTTTGGCTTGCCTTCCAGAGGATCTGCACCGCTTCAGTTATAATCAGCAGGGGCCTGACGTCCAACCTCGGCCTTCATGTTGGTTCTTGTAGCCTTTATGTATACCTCTGTCAGATCGCTCACTATTTTGATAGGAATCCGCTGCCCGGTGATGGTTTGTTCCTTCCTGACGGATTGTCGCACACGTTTACATGATTCGGGTGCGCACATAGGCAAGCAAGGCCGCCCTGGTTCAGGCATCTGTTAGTTATCGAACAAATCTAACCACCGCAGGAGAGGAGCTGCAGATTCATAGTGTACATGATGTCCCTACCAGATTGCTACAACATTCATGCAGGTACCCTTCTTGCAGCTTGTTCAGATTTATTTGATGTCCAATGCTATATTATGTGCATCTCTTATTTCGCTACGTTGTTCTTTGATGAAGTTGTACTTATTTTGCATTGTAGTTCAGGCAATGTTTAGATAACATATATGTCCCTAGATTACATAGTATGCATGCCCTCTGTTACTTGCTGGATGTCTCTTGGGTAACTAAAAATGTTCAAAATAAGCTAAATTTTAGAAATTCTTCATGGATTATGATTGGCAGTTATATGCCACCAGATTTCAAGACTGCTGCTTGAACAGTTTGTTATCCATGAAGCTTAGAAGTGTTAGACGGACTAAATTTGCTATCATTTGCGACCATTTTTTCCTAAGGCCATCAGATCCACTGACACACTTTGCTACCCTAAGGGAGTCATGTTACAGTTTTTGTGGTCAATCACCCACTAGTCACCACAAATGCAAATGGTTAGTTTATTACAATACAGATTTACTGTTGTTTATTTGTATATGAGATTTCTCAGTTTCACTTCTCACATGATATTTACAGCTTAATCAATTCTCAATCGACCTGCTTTGGTTGTACTTTTTTATTTGCTTTGTTCAGATTTATTTGATGCCCAATGCTATATTATGTGCATCTCTGAAGAATAATACGGAAACTGATTGTGGTTAGTATGTCCTGCAAGATTGCTTTAAAAAATGCCTCAATGCAGCCTTCTGATTCATATATATGATGCATTTAGTTCCTTCTCCATTTATTATACACTGTACTGTTTTGACATGCCCAATTATCAAGTACAATCATTTTAAGATATATTACTATACCCCCCCCCCCCCCCCCCCCTCTAAAAAGGTATATTGCTATAATGTAGTAGGGCGCTCATTTGATTCACTAAACAAACTTTAGACAATTGGTTGAGCTTCGGCATATCTGCACCTATGTTAGAATCGGATCAAACTCCTGCGTTTACTAATACAAATTTTGCCCAAACAAATTGATTATTTTGTCTAACATATATTGTTGCTAATGCGTTCATGCTTTCCTTAGATTCTGATATGCTGAAAAGTTTGCCAAAGTTGAGTCGCCAGGAACTTGAAGTAGCGCGTGAGGATTTTAGCAACATAATTGGCTCAACTCCGGAGATTGTAGTCTACAAAGGAACAATGAAGGATGGACCTGAGGTTTTTGTCATATCATTATGCGCCTTTGAAGGTCATTGGACTAGCGAGCATGAGCTCTTTTACCAAAACAAGGTAGTTCGTTTGTCTAAAATTGTGACTCAGAAACACCTTTTAACTCAAATAATAAATAAATAAAATGGGATGAACATTGTAGGTTATGATCTGGCAAGGTTGAGTCATGAGAACATAGCAAAGTTTCTGGGCTATTGCAGAGAGAGTGACCCATTCTCGAGGATGTTACTCTTTGAGTACGCATCAAATGGGACCCTGTACGAGCACCTACACCGTAAGTCTATCTCTTCAATTTCGTTACGACAGAAATATTTTGCATTTTCTGTGCATCGTAATTTGATCTCATTTGTTTTCTTCCTTTAGATGGAGAAGCGGCCCAATTCTCTTGGCTCAGACGAATGAAAATAGCCATCAGCATCGCCCAAGGTTTAAGGTATCTGCACAACGAGTTGCAGCCGCCTTTCGCTATATCAGAGCTGAACTCCAATTTAGTATACGTTATTGAAGATTCTACCCCCAAGGTACTTGCATGGCTTTTCTGTACAAACTGAACTTTGAAATCCACTTCAGACAATTGCTCATGACTTGACAGAAATCATTCTTATGAGCAGGCTGACGACGTCGTCTACTGAAGCCCCACCGGCGATGTGACGGGAGAGCTCCGGCCTGTACATGGGTGTGGGAAGACAGATCCGCGTCGCCAGCCTACACAAGGCCATGTCAACGCCTCGACGCAGGGTTCATCATCCGTTTTCGTCGGGTAAGCAAAGCGATCCACCTTTCCTCTTTCTCATCAGATCCATTTTATTGTGATATTGCATTTAAGTCAATCAATTTTTATGATTCTTTAGGTGTTAAAGAAAATGGATTTTTACCTGAATAAATTTCGTGTATAGATATGTAGAGGATGAACTCAACAAGCGGATCTTTCAAGGTTAATTAGCCAAGCGGATCTTTCAAGGTTAATTAGCTTTGCACATTTTATTAAATAGATGCAGTGGCATAGCACCTTCAATATCATGCTTGCACTCACATGTTTTCCAACAGCACCATGAATGCTGCCCAGAATTGCCATGCCTTCCGCTTTCGCTATAAGTTCCTATGCTGCTCCCTGCCCCCTCCTCCTGTCACGTGTGTTGTTTTCCTTGTCATTAGTGAGCTCTAGAAAACACAACTGCAAGGTATAGAATAGTTGCCACTTAGTTAGCATTTTAGTTAATAGTGTAGACATGTTAGTAACACTATAATGTTGGACAATAAATGAATTCGACAACATCCGAACGAACTTATGCTGCTCCCTGCCCCCTCCTCCTGTCACGTGTGTTGTTTCCCTTGTCATCAGTGAGCTCTAGAAAACACAACTGCAAGGTACAGAATAGTTGCCACTTAGTTAGCATTTTAGTTAATAGTGTAGACATGTTAGTAACACTATAATGTTGGACAATAAATGAATTCGACAACATCCGAACGAACTTATCTTGCTTCCAAGAATAGTAAAATCATCTTTAATAACTTCCCTGATTTTGCTTATATTCATGTTTCTTAACATGTTTAGAATGTTGTTTTCTCCAAAATGCAGCATTTACCTTCCATTTGGAGCATAGGATGCATTTTTTCACCATTTGCTGACTGAAAAAACCATTTTTCTGATAAAACGCAATCCATCAGTTAAGACTTAATTAATTGCCTTCTAGACACACCTTCAAATATATACAAGTTCTCTGATAAGGTAGTCGTGCGAAGACTGTATTTTTGGTTTACATTGTTAATGTTTTCAGTCACCACAAATTTGACTTTCTTTTTTGCTTCTTTTCAGCTTTCAGGTTCTAAATGAGAAGGTAAGGATGTACTTGAGCTGCATGAGAAAACCCAGTTCCATTATCTCAGAAGCCAGAAGTTTCCCATTTAATATCTTTGGTTCTAAAATTTGTTTAAGAAAATGGCCATTTTGCTATTAGCACCACGATTATGTGTCAATTGTAGATTCTTAATTGCTTAGAATTATTTTATATGTTTGATTCCTTCGGTTCATATTTATTCAACAACAAAATATTTTCAAGATTGGTCCGTTTGAGGATCAAACTTCGAACATGTGAATTGATGTGGCATCAAGCTAAGTCCGTTGATACATTGCTATCCTTTTTTGCTTTGCACAATTAATCTTGTCACTAGAGATGTATGTACATCCTCTAGCTTTGCTTATTTTATCTTTTTATTTCAGCTTATAGAATATCGTGCCATGCGTTCACAAATTACATGGTCATGTGGATGGATTGCTTCTCCCGTTGCAACGCACGGGCATTGTTTCCTAGTATAAAACAAAATAATAATAAAGAGAATTGGGTTTCTGCCGTACGTCATAAAAACTACCTTCGAACTTGCCCTAAATTACCCACTATGCCACCTATAAGTGAAAAAAACGATTCAGTTTTTTTTTCTTGAAGGCTGCCGCGGGGTTTGATTATTACGTAGTGGTACCCTAATAAATCACAAGGGGAAGAGTGCCGCACTGGTCTGTGCTTTGACACATCATGTGGGAGACCTGGGTTTGATTCCCAATTCGCCCCCTTTTCTCTTCTTTTTTCCTGCAAGGGGTTGTCCTTCTCCCGCACATGTTACAGGTGTGATGTCTCCATTCTGTTTTCTTTTCCTTTTTTTTACTTTTTTCCTTCTTATTTCTGTTTATGTTTTTCTCTTTTAAATTCAATGGAAAAATTCCAAATTTTAAAAGGCTGTGAGTTGAATTTTGTATAGAAATCGTAAAATGTTCGCGAACTCAGAAAATGGTAGAGAAATCATAAAATAAATAAGATTAAGAAATTGTTTGCATAGTATAAAAACATTATTTCAAAACAAATATTCATGATTTTTAAAAGGTGATCGTGAATTCAAAACATATTCAACAATTTGAAAATTATGTCCATATAATTTTAGAAAATGTTTGCAAAAATTCAAACAGATACGTAAATAATGAAAAGACAAACCATCACTTAAATATTTTTTAGGGGATACATAGAGGTTGTTTTATGATTTTATTTAGTCCATGACGCATCGGTTAAAAAAAGGTTTTTGTATTCTATACAATGCTTGCTCCCAGAAAAATTGACACAACTTTCTATGGCGCAATGCTAGGTGAAGATGAGACGTAGTTTATGACATGACATTTTAAAAGTCCTTATCTGATCTTGACATAGTCTAATTGTTTTTTCCCATTGCAACGCATGGGCATATTTGCTATATCTCTACCTAATAGAGGATAAGCGGCAACACAAATATGATATCTCACTAAAATAAAGGAGATGTAGCTATTGTGATCTTGAATGATGGTTGTTGGGTTAAGAACGTGTGTTATGTTTTCCCTTCCGTTGCAACGCACGGGCTCTTTTGCTAGTAAAACAAAACAAAACAAAAAATAGCAGGAAGGGACGTCCCAGAAACAGGGCATGTTTGGATTGCGACTATTTTTGCCACATATTGCCATCCTTGCCTCGTTTGAGTTGCTCAAATTCGTATCCACGCTTTGGCTTGCCTAAAAAAATCTTGCTGTACATTTTGTATTTATGACATGTGAGGCTTACTGCTAATAAAAAAAATTCCTGCCTTAGTTGTGGCAAGAACCAAACACACACCTTGGTCAAATTTGTCCAAGTTGAGGTGCGGCAAGTTGCGGCTTAGACCAAATAGTCACCGCATGCGGAAGGATCCCAAGAATCATGAAAATTACAAACATGTCATTTCTTCTTGCAAACATGATCCAATAAATACACGTAGATCGCAATCGAGTCCTGATGCAAAAGTCGATCAGGCCGGAGACGCTATCCAAGTCACCATAGTTGAAAATTACCTAGCCGTCATGTGGGAAGGTGAAGAGGGCCTTGTGATTTTGAATGTACTCCCTCCGTCTGAAAATACTCGTCGAAAAAATGCATAAAAATGAATGTATCTAGAACTAAAATACGTCTAGATACATCCATTCTTCCAACAAGTATTTCAGGACGGAGGGAGTAGAAGAGAAGAACCAATGGGGTTGACGTTGAGCCGAAGTCATGGATCAACCCTGTCGCCAATAGATGCATATCAGAGATAACCGAGGGACAAACCAAAGAGGTTGGAGAAATACTAGCTCCAACACCAAGGTCATTGTTATGCTTCTTAGAGCATCTACAACCAGACATAGCAAATATGATCCCTTAAATGCCTGCGGACGCACCCGGTCAGTGACCGGGCGTGTCCGTTTTGAGCCCCTATTTATTCGTCCGTGCAACCACGCTCCTCATTTTTCCTCCCATATGTCCGGTCACTTGCACGTGACTGGTGAAGATGAAGAAAGAGAAATAAAAGAATGAATAAAGAAAGAGAAAAGGTGGTCTGGGGTGGGGCCGCATCCTACGTGGTGGAATGCCCGGACGCGCCCGGACGCGTCCGCGAGCCCTCATATCCTCCCATATTTGAGATGGATATGAGGGTTCGCGGACAGCTCGGACGTATATGGATGATATGAGGGATCCGGTCGGGTCACTTTTTTCTTCTCTCCTATCCGGTCACTGGTTGGGCACGTCCGCGGGTGTATGAAGGATGGTTTGAGGAGTCCGACCGTAGATGATGTTAGAAGATGAAAATGGTCATAGCCAGCTTCCTTGTCCCTTAGTACATCGGGTCTAGGGACACGAACGCCAAATTCAACGCCATCGATCCTCCTTTCAACCATCTCGGCAGCGAAACACAAGGCAGAGGCTCCCGAATCCACTTGATCAGGGCTAGCAAGACGAGCTTATTTGAGGAGCTAATGTCGGATCCACCCAGTGCAGGAGCCATCGCATATACGGTGACCGGATAGGCAGAGGGCATCCACCAGCCACATCTTGAATGCGTTGATAGGATTCTCGATTACGACATACACGTAGGATAGTTTAGTATGTCTAGAGGAGGGAGGGTGACTAGACTACAAGCAACCTAGAGAACTTTTCCCAATTTTAAATTTTTGACAATTGTGAGCTTAGCTAGTGGTGGCTGATGAAATCACCTACTACAAGTAGGGTCAAGGACCTGTAATCTGGGGCCCACCTGGGACCCCACACTATGATTGGTGGGTCTCAGGACCATGCGAGCATTCAGATGCGAGTATCAGCAAGTCCACTCGGACACCTCGACGACACTCGGACCACCACTCTCCAGTCAGCACGACCACCATCGCTCGGACAAGAGAGGTGAAGGGACGATGTGTGAGCTGCAACGGTCGAGGGATCCTAAGTCATTCTTAGAGTAAAGTCATAGCTACTGTTACTTGTAACTGTCGTAGTTGTGACTATTTATACTTGTATCAGCCGTAGTTATGAACATTAAGTGCCCCGGCGACGTGGGAGTGCTGGAGGCTGCGGCGCACTCTATATAAGCCGTCCTCCTCCCGAGTTGGGGTTAAGAAACCTCTGTAATCATACCCCTCAAAGAAAACAAGCCTCAGAGCACGAGACATAGGGCTATTACCTTCTCCAAGAGGGGCCAGAACTCATAAAACACCAAGTGTTACACCTGCGCTGTAGCTAGGCTCTGCCCCACTTTCGTACCCCTGGTACTCATTGCAGGATCGTAACCCCGATAGTTGGCGCCCACCATGGGGCAAGGTGTCTGGCTTTTTTACGGCACAGGTGGATTTCCATCATCGCCATCATCATGTTAGTCGGTGGTGAGATCCATTTTGGAGCACTCAGCTTCATCGCCGACAACTCAGCATGGCTTCGCGAGGCCCCGCTGGACATGGAGGCGCTTCCCATCCGTGGCGCGGCGCACTTCCATGCATCCTCGTTTGGAGTCCTTCTCCGACAGCCCTCGGTTCCATAACAAGTGGCTCCTCTCCTCCCCGTTGTGCGCCATCACAAGCGCTCTGGACCTTCACGGCTGTGATACATCTCCAACGTATCTATAATTTTTGATTGTTCTATGCTATTATATTATCTGTTTTGGATCTTTAATGGGCATTAATATGTTATTTTATATTATTTTTGGGACTAACCTATTAACCGAGGGCCCAGTGCCAGTTTCTGCTTTTTTGCCTATTTTCGAGTTTTGCAGAAAAGGAATACCAAACGGAGTCCAAACTGAAAGAAACCTTCGCGATGATCTTTCTTGGACCGAAAGCAAACCAGAAGACTTGGAGATGAAGTCGGAGATGCAACAAGGAAGCCACGAGGTAAGAGGGCGCGCCCAGGGGGTAGGGCGCGCCCCCACCCTCGTGGGCCCCTCATGGCTCCCCTGACCTAGTCCCTTCGCCTATATATATACACTCTTATACCCTAAAAACATTAGGGGGAGCCACGAAACCACTTTTCCACTGTCGCAACCTTCTGTACCTGTGAGATCCCATCTAGGGGCCTTTTCCGGCCTCCTGCCGGAGGGGGATTCGATCATGGAGGGCTTCTACATCAACACCATTACCTCTCCGATGAAGCGTGAGTAGTTTACCACAGACCTTTGTGTCCATAGTTATTAGCTAGATGGCTTCTTCTCCCTCTTTGATTCTCAATACCATGTTCTCCTCGATGTTCTTGGAGATCTATTTGATCTAATACTCTTTTGCGGTGTGTTTGCCGAGATCCGATGAATTGTGGATTTATGATCAAGATTATCTATGAATATTATTTGGTTCTTCTCTGAATTCTTATATGCATGTTTTGGTATCTTTGCAAGTCTCTTCGAATTATCGGTTTAGTTTGGCCTACTAGATTGATCTTTCTTGCAATGGGAGAAGTGCTTAGCTTTGGGTTCAATCTTGCGGTGTCCTTTCCCAGTGACAGTAGGGGCAGCAAGGCACGTATTGTATTGTTGCCATCGGGGATAACAAGATGGGGTTTTCATTATATTGCTTGAGTTAATTCCCCTACATCATGTCATCTTGCTTAATGCGTTACTCTGTTCTTTATGAACTTAATACTATAGATGCATGCTAGATATTGGTCAATGTGTGGAGTAATAGTAGTAGATGCAGGCGGGAGTTGGTCTACTTGACACAAACGTGATGCCTATGTTCATGATCATTACCTTAGATATCATCATATCTATGCAGTTTTCTATCAATTGCTCGCCAGTAATTCGTTCACCCACCATAATATTTGCTATCTTGAGAGAAGCCACTAGTGAAACCTATGGCCCCCAGGTCTCTTTTCCATATTATATTTAATCTCATTTACATCTTGCTAGTTTTCGATCTACTATTTTGCAATCTTTACTTTCCAATCTATAAACCAAAAATACCAAAAATATTTACTTTACTGTTTATCTATCTCTATCAGATCTCACTTTTGCAAGTGATCATGAAGGGATTGACAACCCTTTGTCGCATTGGGTGCAAGTTGTTGATTGTTTGTGCAGGTATTCGGTGGCTTGTGCATTGTCTCCTACTGGATTGATACCTTGGTTCTCAAAACTGAGGGAAATACTTACGCTACTTTGCTGCATCACCCTTTCCTGTTCAAGGAAAAACCAACGCAAGCTCAAGAGGTAGCAGGCTGCAGCATTGGATCAGGCACGCTGTGGCAGAACATGTGGCGGCTCTCGAGTTTGACGAGCCCGCCCCCGACCTCTCTGATGGGCTTCACGACGACTCCGCCGATGAGTCCGAGTGCGAGAGCGTCGATTCAACGGCAGAGGTCCTCATGGTGGACAACACGGAGCATCACGTGCCCCCGGGACAGCCACGCAGACACTTCGCATGGGAACACCAATGGCAGCAGCGAGAACAACCTCTCCCCCGATCATGAGCTGTATGTCCCTCAGGCTCTCACTCGGGAGAAGCGCGAGGAGCTCCGTCGGAGGAACGAGCAGTTCCTGAACACCCCCATCACCGGGATGGCTCCCGAGGCTCTGGCCATGGAGTCGACGCGCTTGGCCAGCTTGGCCAAGCGAGACCGCCTTGAGCGGCTGGAGAAGGAGCTGGATGATCGTCCCTACTATCAGCCTAGCTCTAGTCGGCACAAGGACCGGCTTTTCCCGAGTGATTAGCCTCGGAAGTACCAAGTCCTTAGCACTCCACTACAGAATTTAGCTACAGCTACTTGGACCACTGATTCCATCCAGCCCTCCGGCTCCACGGCTGGGGAGGGGATCCGTCGGATCCAAGCGCTCCTGAAGACGGTGCTTTCAGAGAATGCGATGGTGTCCCAGTCCAGAGCTTGCATCCCCAATGCGTCGATGCGCGGCGAGATCGTCCAGTCGGCCCGCATCCCACTCGGCTCTGGGAGGCGTAAGGCATCGTCCTCTTTAAGGGGTCCATACGGAGATCAGAGGCGTGATCGAGTCACTTCGCCCCGGCGGCACTACGAGTATGATCGCACTCTGATGCCCCCGTCGCGAGACGTCTCATACGGGCGCCAGCCCTACGACAACAGACACACATGCGGTGATTAGAGGCTAAGTCCGCCACGCCATACAAGGGACCCCCGAGACCCGCAATTCAATGCAAGATCTATTCTCGCTCAGAATTTGGTCGACAGGGGTCGGGCCCTGGGAGAAGGCCTTGATGTTGACGTGCCAAGTGGTTCCACACCCTCTGTCCCTGAGTGCTTCAGTCCATACATTCAGACTGCAGAGATTCCCAACAACTTGGCTACGGGGATTAGCAAGTTCACCGGCGAATCTAAGCTAGAGATCTGGTTAGAAGATTACAGAGTGGCTGTTCAGATCGGCGGTGACAATGACAACCTTGCCATGAAGCAGCTGTCGTTGATGCTTGAAGGATCTGCTCGAGCTTGGCCCACTCAGCTTCCACCCGACAGTATTTTTTGCTAGGATGACCTCGCCCGAGTCTTTGTCAAGACCTTCGAAGGCACGTACAAGCGGGCTGGTGGATTGGCCGAGCTGCAACACTACGTCCAGAGGCAAAATGAGACTCTCTGAGATTATAACCAGCGATGGACCATCCTGCACAATACGATGGAGAATATCACCAAGCACCAGGCGATATGTGCCTTCAAGACCGGGGTCAGATACCAAGAGCTGAATCTGAATTTTGGCTATACTGAGGTTCCAACTCTCAGTGGGGCTATGGAGATAACCAATCGATACACTAATGGTGAAGAGGAAGATTGGCTGAGAAGTGGCAAGAGCCAAGCGGGCGATGCTAATCAGTTGTACAACAAGGGCAAGAAGCACAAGCGAAAGTTCGAGGCAGCCAGAAACGCTGAGGCTACGACTCTGGCCGACCAAAGCAAAGGCAAAGGCCAGCCGAAGCAAAAGAAGGAATGGAAAGCAAAAAGCAAGTTGCTCCAAAGAGTGACATCCTTGATCAGCCTTGTGAGATCCATACGAAGAAAAACAAAGAAGGCAACTTGATTTTGCCTAAGCATACCACTCGAGAGTGTTGGCTCCTCAAGCAAGAGATGCGACAGGATCCCTCCAGGGACAAGGACGAGGACAACTACGGAGGCAAGGGTACTTTCGGGTATCCCAACATCAAGAACGTCCTAATGATCTTCGCCGATGTCAAAAGCAAGAGCCGCATCAAGGTTATAAACCGAGAGGTCAACATGGCAGTTCTGACTGTCACAAAGTATCTCGATTGGGCTAAGACGCCCTTCACCTTTGATCAGTCAGATCACTTGGCCCACATACCGACCCAGGGCGGCAGGCTTTGATGGTCGATCTAGCTGCGGGAGGAGTCCGACTGCGCAAGGTCCCGATGGACGGTGGCAACAGGCTCAACATCATCTACACCGACATCTTGGAGGCGATGAGCATCCCGATATCCTGACTCAGCAAGAGTAGCATGCAGTTCCATGGGGTAATCCCCAGGAAGAAGGGCAAATCACTCAGGTAATCCCCGGGAAGAACTTCAAGAAGGAGCGATTGACCTCGAGGTCGTGGATTTCCGGAGGCTTACCATGACATCCTAGGTAGGCCTGGCTATGCATGTTTCATGGCCAAACCATGATATGTGTATCTTAAAATTAAGATGCCATGGCCGAATGGTGTGATCACCTGTTGGGGAATGTTGCATGGAAAACAAAAAAATTCTACGCACACGCAAGATCTATCCATGGAGATGCATATGAAAGCACAAGTGCTCCCTGGGTGATTTTGGTAATTAATGTCAACATATCTCTTGTTGGACTAATGCTTTTACCTAGTGTATTTCAAAAAAGTTCAAAAAGGGGGTGGAAAGGACAAGAGGATGTGGAACCCCTTCAAAATGCTAAGGACACATATTGGCAAAAGCTCAAGACTCTTCATTTATACTTTAGTGATCCAAGATCACATTGAGTCTATAGGAAAGCCAATACTATTAAAAGGGGATGAGGTGTTTATTGATGGTCTACTTGCTCAAAATGCTTAGTGATATTGCTCCAAAGCCCTCAACCACTTTATCATTCCAAATATATCCAAAGCCAAAGTCCAACTCGGCCCCACCGATTCTTTCTATCCGGAGCCACTGAGTTCATATGACATAGCCACCCTCTGTTTGGTCACATCGATACAGATCTCGGTCTCACCGTGATGGCCTTGCAAACTCTCTGTTTCCCTTTGTAACATTTCGGTCTCACTGAAATGAGCAATCGGTCCCACCGAGTTTGCTTGACATCTTCTCTGTTTGCTTATTGCTTCACTTTGGTCTCACGGAGTTTATGCAATCAGCGCCACCGAGTTGATGTTTGCCCTAAGCCCTAGCACATTAGTCACACCGAGTTGTTCCAGTCAGTCCCACCAAGATTCGTAACATTCACATTTTGAACTGAATCGGTCTCACCGAGTTCTTCTATTCAGGCTCACCGAGTTGGGTCAAATGTGTGTATTGATTGGATTTTGTGTGGAGGCTATATATACCCCTCCACCCCCTTCTCCATATGTGAGAGAGCCATCAGAATGTGCCTACAAGAATCTACCGTCGGCTATATATACTACTCATTTTCTGAGAGAGAACCACCTACTCATGTGTTGAGATCAGGATATACCAATCCTACCACAAGAATATTGATTTGTAGCCTTACCCAAGTTGCTTTCCACTCAAATCATCATTCCACTATACCCAAATCTATGAGAGAGAGTTGAGTGTTGGGGAGACTATCGTTTGAAGCACAAGATCAAGGAGTTCATCATCAACACACCATCTATTACCTTTTGGAGAGTGGTGTCTCCTAGATTGGTTAGGTGTCGCTTGGGAGCCTCCAACAAGATTGTGGATTTGAACCAAGAAGTTTGTAAGGGCAAGGAGATCGCCTACTTCGTGAAGATCTACCCAAGTGAGGCAAGTCCTTCGTGGGCGATGGCCATGGTGGGATAGACAAGGTTGCTTCTTCATGGACCCTTCGTGGTTGGAGCCCTCCATGGACTCGCGCAACTATTACCCTTCGTGGGTTGAAGTCTCCATCAGCGTGGATGCACGATAGCACCACCTATCAGAACGACGTCAAAAATCTTTGTATCTTCATTGCGTTTGCACACTCCAATCCCATCCCTTTACTTTCTTGCAATTAGCATGCTTTACTCTTTCCGCTGCATATACTCTTGCCATGCTTGCTTGAATGTGAATTCTTAAACTTGTGCTAAAACTCCACCTCAACTTGAAGAACTTAAAAACTTTCACTTTTACTTATTGAGGGTCTAATTACCCCCCTCTAGAGCCTTCTTCCCGATCCTTTCAATTGGTATTAGAGCTTTGGTCTCCATTGCTTTGGTTTCATTACCATTGGAGGAAGATGAATGAGTCTACGATCGGGAGTATTAGACATAGAGTTCCTATGCTTGACGGAGAGTTCTATAATTCTTGGAAGAATGAAATGCTCGAGATTTTAAATGAATTTGACTTGAACAAGTATATTACTAGCTCTTATGTGCCCCCCATTGATCCCTTGCATCCTACCCCCAATGAGTATCTTGACATCACTCACAATCTTAGAACTATTGATCTTATCATGAGAGGATTGCCTAGAAATTTGCTTGTATGCTTGCCTACATTTGAATGTGCTTATACTATATGAGAATATCTTGAGGAACGCTTTCCAAACTATTCCTTGAAAAAACTAGATGAGATTCTTCAAAAGTCCATTGCTTTTCATAAAATGAATCCTAGTGATCCTAAATTTGATGATTGTCTATTTGAGCTCCGTGACCTTATGTGTGCCAAAGGAAATGTTGGAGTCATAAGTAGCATCACCTCACAAATTATTAGAATTCATAAACATGCACATTGTCATGGTCATAAATCTAATGAATCACTTTATATAGGTGATGATCGTTCACATGATGATGTTGACCATGGATATTATGATGAGGATGATGACAGTGACTTTGAACTTGATGAGTTGATGAGACACTTTGGTCTTATGGCTAACCTTCATGGTTACATGGCCGGAGGAAAGGAATGAGTTCTTGATAGTGGATGTACTGATCATATGACCGGAGATAAGGACATGTTCCGTGAGCTTGCTGAGAACGACGGTCCCCACAAGTATGTCACTTTTGGTGACAACTCCAAGGGTAAGGTAGTTGGCCTTGGTAAGGTGGCCATTCCCATGATAGCTCTATTCAAAATGTTACGCTCGTTGAGTCTCTTGGCTACAATTTACTTTCCGTATCTAGACTAGCTGAATTCGGTTTCAATGTTCTATTTACTGAAGTAGATTGCCAAGTGTTTCGAAGAGATAATCATAATATGGTCTTTACTAGTATTCGTAGAGGTGATCTATACATTGTTGATTTCACTAAAATAGCTCAACCTCGCACTTTCTTAATTGCTAAATCTTCTAAAGGTTGGTTATGGCATAGAAGACTAGGCCATGTGGGCATGCGAAATCTTGATAATCTTATTAATGCTTATCATATCCTTGGTGTTAAAGATGTCATATTTGACAAGGATAGACTTTGTAGTGTTTATCAAGCAGGAAAACGGGTTGGAGGGAATCATCCCGTGAAAAACATCATGACCATGAGAAGACCGCTTGAGCTACTTCATATGGATCTTTTTGGCCCCAACGCCTACAAGAGTCTCGGTGGTAACTCGTTCGGATTGGTCATTGTTGACGATTTTTCAAGATTTACGTGCGTGTTCTTTCTTGATGATAAATCGTAGGTCCAAAAGATCTTCAAGAACTTCACTAGGAAGGCCCAAAACCAATTTAAAGTGAAGATCAAGAAGGTTCAAAGTGACAACAGAACAAAATTCAAGAACGCCAATGTGGATACCTTTCTTGACGAAGAAGGGATTTCACATGAGTTCTCGACTATGTACACACCTCAACAAAGACACTTATTGAGATGACAAGAATGATGCTTGATGAATACAAGACGCCAAAACACTTTTGGGCGGAAGCGGTTGAGACAGCTTGTGATGCTACGAATTGACTATATCTACACAAGCTTCTCGGCAAGACGACATATGAGCTTCTCACCAGTAACAAACCCCAAGTTGGATATTTTCGAGTATTTGGCTCAAAGTGCTACATTCTTGATAAGCATCGTCGTTCGAAATTTTCTCCTAAATATCATGAAGGTTTTCTACTGGGTTATGGCTCAAACTCTCACACATACCATGTCTACAACAATTTCACCCGAAAGGTTGAAGAGACGGTAGATGTGAAGTTTGATGAATCTAATGGCTCGCAGGTAGAGCAATTGCCAATTGATGTAGGAGACAAAGACCCTTCGGAAGCAATTCAAGACTTGTCTATTGGCAAGATTCGCCCGACGGAAGTGAAGGAGAGTACTTCGTCCATTCAAGTGGAAGCCTCAACTTCACATCAAGGTGAACCACAAGTTGACTTGGAGGCATCCACAAGTGGAACACATCAAGACGGAGAAAATGAGGAAGTACAACAAGATGAACCACATCGACCTCCCTCTCCACCTCCACAAGAGAACGACAACGCCAACAACAATGAAGAAAGAGAAGGAGAATAAGAAGAAGACAATGAGGAGGATGTTCCACCCCAACCCAAACGAAAGCTCTCACGAGTTAGAGCAAGAGTCACAAGAGACCATCCCGTCGAACAAATCTTTGATGATATTCAAACCGGGAGAATCACTCGCTCTAAAACTTGTTTAGCTAACTGTAGCGACCAGACCTCAAACGGTTAAATCTCTGTGCATCAGTGTCATCCCTGGATCGGTAATGCTGGCATGCACAGTACTTGAGGAATTATAATATAGTTTCAATGACACACTTATTACATCGAGTCCTCATAAAGAGTATGATTACAAAAATATAATGGCTGAAGGCCATCTAAACTAGATAATCACGGAAGCTTCGAAGGTAAATGAGTCAATCCAATCCAACAGCATAGCTGAGTGCAAAACAATGACCTATCACACCTTATTCGTCATCTGAGTAGTCTGCAACATAAGACGTTGCAACCCGAAATGGGTCAGCACATGGAATATGCTGGCATAGTTACACTGAAAGCAATGAAATGCAAGAACTATATCTACATGCAATATTTGGCTGGTGGAGGCTGTAAGTTTATGATTTTCCATAAAGCTAGTTTTTCCCTACGATGAAGGGATAAATTTATTTAACTACTCCCATGTTGCCCATTATTTGAGAAGGTAACCCCAACTCAAATCCTAATTAAAAGTATTATCATTAACCCAACTCAATTTAATTAAAGTAACGTGATGAGATCACATCAATAGATTCAAGTACTAGATACTCAAGAAGTCCATCACCGGGGACACGGCTAACCATGATTAGTTTATACACTCTGTAGAGGTTTGCGCACTTTTCCCCACAAGACTCGACCGCATCCATGATCGGATGATCGAGACATAGCCTTTCTGAAGCATTAACTCTCTACTCCGGGTAGACAGTACCACCTACAACCCTCTACATCTGCTAGTCTACCTCTTCAAGAGCTCACGCAACTTACTCAACTATGCCAGAGCCCATAATGGCTTGTGGCTGCACACGGAAGTTTCTAGCATGAATAATCTTATGATCCCTTTGAGCCTGGGTGGCATTCCATAGGATAATCACACGGGTACCCGAGGATTTCCAAAAACAGGCAACACTGGGTTCCCCAGGTGCCTCAACCAATCCACCAGATGTATATTAAAGTTGCCACCTTAATGTTATCCATGATTAAAATAACTCTCAACTTCCATGTGTGAATCACGATCCAATCCCCGTCTACGAGCATGACTAAGCAATAATAAGCAATCACTCAATGGTATAAAAGAGTATGATCAAAGTGTAACTTGCCTTGCTGACGATCTGCAAACTCTAGAGATTCGTAGTAACAAGCTTTGCACTCCGGGTAATCTAGCGTAAACAAACAATAGCATACATAAGCAATCACTCAATCGAAACACGAGAGGAACCGAGATAAGATCCAAATCAAACACGAAACAAGCAAACGTATTAAACTAACAAGAGTCAAAACCTAACAACAATATTAACATGTGAATTAGATCTTAATAGTGGGTACATGTGATTAGCTACGATTTGCAAAAAGATTCAACTCAAACAGAGCAACGAAACTCAAAATATGAATGAAACAAGATCGTTTACTAATTTGGACTAAAGTCATATTTTTATAGTACCAAAATCATGTTCAAGTTGGTTAAATGGAAAGAACATGATGAAACGAAGATTTTGGCGCTGGTTTCATCTAATTTGGATAAATGAGTACAAAGTTATGCTAGTTTAAAAATTAGGGGCTAAATTGCAATAAAATTAATCGCGGATGAGTCCCTGGCCGAAAATAAACTAAAAAGAAAAAGACTATCAAACGAACGTTCGCTGTCTGAACTAATCCGACAAATAACGTTCGTTAAAATGAACGAACGGACGAATGCCTGCTAATTAAAATAACCAAATGAAAAATCGATCTAAACACAAAACCGCGAAAACCTAAAAAAAACGAGTGGTCCGATTCGTACTGGTTCGGAAAAAACCGACGGCGGCGGCGTCGGCAAACAGCGAGGCGGGGCGGTGCACGGCGGCGGCGCGGCGCGGGGTGCGGCGGCGGCGGCGTGGTGGCAAGAGGCAGTGGCGGCGTCGGCTTGGGGTCCAGGGGGGCCCCGGGCACGACTTTTAAAGGGAGGGGGCGGCTGCCTTGGGCAAGGGGGCGACCATGAGGAGTCCGAGCCGGACTCCTTAGCGTCCGTGCGACGGCGTGGGAGGAAGGCGGCGGCACGGCTCGGCTTCGGCCCGCTCAGCTGAAAAATATAAAAAAATTCCTAATAAAATATTTAGAACAAAGTGAACATTTTTCTGGCCTAAAAATGCATATTTTTCTAATTCAAATAAAACAGCAAATAAAATCATAATTTGATTTTAAAATTCTTTCTCCAATATTTCTCTTAATTTGAAGAAGCCATATTATCTTCTCTCATTTAATTTAATATTGGAAGTTATTGGAGAGAAAAATAATAAAATCAAATAGATCCTTTCTTCAAATTTGAATAAAATTCAAATATGAATTATTGTGTAACCTCCAACTCTCTCCTTGGGTCCTTGAGTTGCTTAAGATTTCTAGGATCTCAACCAAAAGCAAAAACAAAAAATGATATGCATATGATGATCTATGTATAACATCCAAATTGAAAATTGGGATGTTACAAACCTACCCCCCTTAAGATGAATCTCACCCTCGAGATTCGGGTTGGTCAGCAAAAAGGTTTGGATGGTCTCTACGGAGATCTTCTTCTCGCTCCCAGGTGGCTTCCTCCTCGGTATGGTGGCTCCACTAAACTTTGCAAAACATGATAACCTTGCTGCGAATAACTCGACTGGAAAACTCGAGAATCTTGACTGGCTTCTCTTCATAGGTCAAATCACTGTCTTACTGAATTACTTCCAGTGGCACGGTATCTCTTAGAGGAATGTCGCCCATCTCTATGTGGCACTACTTCAACAGGGAAACGTGAAACACATCGTGAACTCTTGACAATCCTTCTGGCAATTCTAGCTTGTATGCAACTTCTCCCGTGCATTCCAAAACTCTATATGGTCCCACAAAACATGGTGCTAGCTTTCCCTTGACTCCAAAACGCTTAACTCCTCGAAGCGGGGACACACGAAGATATACTCTGTCTCCGACTTCGTAAACTATCTCCTTGCGTTTAGAATCCGCATAACTCTTCTGCCTAGACTGGGCTACCTTGAGTCTGTTGCGAATCAACTTAACCTTCTCTTCAAAGTCTTTGATTAAATCTGGTCCAAACAACTGTCGATCTCCAACTTCATCCCACGATAACAGTGTCCTGCACCTCCTTCCGTACAAAGCTTCGAAAGGGGCCATATTCAAACTGGCTTGATAACTATTGTTATAAGAAAACTCTGCATATGGCAAATTGCCGTCCCAACTAGATCCATAATCTAGCGCACAAGCTCTCAATATGTCCTCCAGAATCTGATTGACTCTCTCGGTCTGTCCATCTGTCTGTGGATGAAAGGTTGTACTGAACTCTAGCCTGGTACCCAAAGTTTCATGCAACTGATTCCAAAACTTTGAAGTGAACTGGGTTCCTCTATATGATACAATGGTCCTCAGAACTCCGTGCAGACATACGATCCCGATCATGTATATCTTTGCCAACTTAGCACTCGTATAGGTGGTCTTCACCGGGATGAAATGAGCTACTTTCGTTAACCGATCAACTACAACCCAGATAGAGTCATAGCCTGAACGAGTCCAGGGTAGTCCAGTGATAAAATCCATGCCAAGTTTATCCCACTTCCATTCGGATATCGACAATGGCTATAGCATCCATCTGGCTTCTGATGCTCTGCCTTAACTCTCTGACATACATCACATACTCGGCAATATCCTTCTTCATTCCTGTCCACCAAAAACTTCCCTTCAAATCCCGATACATCTTAGTGTTTCCTGGGTGAATCGAATATGGCGAATCATGGGCCACCCGCAGAATCAACTTCCTGATCTCGGGGTCATTGGGCACATATACGCGATCCTCAAACCATAAAGTGTCGTGCTCATCCTCACGGAATCCTTTAGCCTTTCCTTTACTCATCGTTTCCTTTATCTCGGCAATCTCCTTGTCAGTCTTCTGGGCTTCTCTAATCTTACCCATCAAAGTGGACTGAATTTCCAATGCTGCAACATAACCTCTCGGAACTATCTCCAAACATAACTCTCGAAGATCATTTGCTAACTCCTTAGGTAATCCTTCGGTTATGAGCGTGTTAACATAACTCTTGCGGCTCAACGCATCTGCTACGACATTGGCCTTTTCGGGATGATAGTATAATTTCATATCATAATCCTTGACAAGCTCCAACCATCGCCTTTGCCTGAGGTTCAACTCCTTCTGTGTGAAGATATATTTCAAACTCTTATGATCCGTATATACCTCACAATGGTTTCCGATGAGAAAATGTCTCCATGTCTTCAGCGCATGTACTACGGCTGCTAACTCCAAATCATGCGTAGCATAATTCAGCTGAGGTTTAAGCTGTCGTGAGGCATATGATACAACTCTCCCTTCCTGCATAATCATAGCTCCAAGTCCTCGACGTGAAGCGTCGCAATATACCTGATAATCCTTGTGTTGGTCTGGAAGAATCAGCACTAGGGCTGTAACCAAACGTTTCTTCAACTCCTGAAAACTGGCTTCACACTCCTCAGTCCATTTAAACTTGGTGTACTTCTTCAATAACTCCGTCATGGGCTTTGCGATCCTGGAGAAATTCTCAATGAACCTCCGATAATATCCTGCGAGTCCAAGAAAACTCCTGATCTCTCCAACTGATGTGGGTGCCACCCATTTAGTCATAGAAGTGACCTTGGTAGGGTCTACTGCTATTCCTTCTCCAAATATAACATGTCCGAGAAATCCAACTTCGTTTAACTAAAACTCACATTTGCTGAACTTGGCATACAACTGATGTTCTCTGAGCTTCTCAAGAACCAAACGAAAATGCTCCTTATGTTCCTCTTCATTCTTCGAGTAGACCAATATATTATCAATGAACACCACGATGAACTTATCCAAAAACTCCATAAACACTTTTTTCATCATGTTCATGAAATAGACAAGCGTGTTAGTCAGACCAAATGACATAACGGTATACTCATATAGCCCGTACCTTGTGGTAAATGCTGTCTTAGGTATATCCTGCTCTCGGATCTTCAATTGGTGATATCCTGATCGAAGATCAATCTTAGAGAAGACTTTAGCTCCTTGCAACTGGTCAAACAGATCATTGATCATTGACAGAGGGTATTTGTTCTTGATCGTCACCTCATTCAACGCACGATGATCAACCACCATCCTTAAAGATCCATCCTTCTTCTCCACTAGAAGCGCTGGGGTTCCCCAGGGTGATGAACTTGGTCGAATGTAACCTTTATCCAGTAACTCCTTAATCTGCTTCTTAATTTCCTCCAAATCTTGTGCGGGCATCCGATACGGTCTCTTTGATATTGGTCCGGTGCCTGGCAATAGCTCAATCAAAAACTCAATGTCTCGATCCGGTGGCATGCCTGGTAACTCCTCCGGAAATACGTCGGGGTAATCCTTCACCACTGGTACTTCCTCCTATAGAACTCCTGATAAGGAATTCACTTGAGTCCTCTTCGGCACATGTCGGGATACATACTTGATCCTCTTTCCTTCTTAGGTGGTGAGGAATATCGACTTACTAGCACAATCAATGTTTCCTCCATACTTCGATAACCAATCCATGCCTAATATTATATCCAATCCTTGTGACTCCAAAATTATTAGGTCAGAGGGAAACACATGGCTGCCAATGGTTAAGGGTAACCGATCACACCACCGGTTGGCCATATACTTTGCTCCTGGCGAGCTTACTAACATGGGTGACCTTATGGCTAGGGTTGGCAACTTAAACTTGTCCACAAATCCCCTTGATATGTATGAACGCGATGCACTAGTATCAAAAAGAACAAGTGCGGTAAATGCATTAATCAAAAACTTACCGACAACTGCGTCGGGTTGATCCTCAATCTCCTCCATGCTGATCCAATTCACCTGTCCTTTGGTGAAGGGGTTGGGCTTCTTGGAAGAACCTCCATTGCCATTTCCATTCTTCGCTTCGGGACATTCATTGGAATAATGTCCAGTCTTCTGGCACTTGAAACAGGTAATGTGGTTCAGATCCCTCTTGGCTGGTGTTGAAGGGTTGGAACGGTTCTGGCTGCTGCTTCCTCCATTCCCATTGCCATTCTTGGGGCCACTATGGTTGTGCGAAGTTGCTCCGTTGTGTGTGTGTCCTCTGTGGTTATGGCCTCCATGGTTGTGGGCATGTCCTTCCGAGTACGGGGAATAGCAGGGCTTTTGCTGAGCTCCTGAAGTATACCTCCCCTGTCCATACTTCCTCTTGCGATTATCAATCTGTTGCTTTTTGCCTTCAATCATAAGAGCACTATCTACCAACTCCTGGTAGTTGTTGAATGTTGCCACCATCAACTGCATGCTCAGCTCATCATTCAGTCCTTCCAGAAACCTCTCCTGCTTAGCGGCATCTGTAGCTACGTCACCAGGGGCATAACGTGCTAACTTGCTAAACTCATCCACATACTGGCCCACTGTACGTCCTCCTTGGCGCAAGTTGCGAAACTCATGCTTCTTCATGCTCATAGCTCCTACTGAAACATGGACAGTGCGGAAGGCCTGCTGAAACTGATCCCATGTAACAGTGTCAATGGGGTAAGTGGTTGTGAAATTCTCCCACCATGATGCTGCGGGTCCATCAAGCTGATGTGCGATAAAATGCACTCTCTCTGCATCTGTGCATCCTGCAGTGGTCAACTCTCTTCCAATCTTGCGGAGCCAATCATCTGCAACAATCGGCTCGGTGCTACTAGAGAACACCGGCGGATTCAACCTTAGAAAGCAGGCTAGGTGGTCAACAGGGAGTGGTGGTGGTGGGTTGTTGTTGTTGTTGTTGTTGTTGTTGTTGTTGTTGTTGTTGTTGTTGTTGTTGTTGTTGTTGTTGTTGTTGTTGTTGTTGTTGTTGTTGTTGTTGTTGTTGTTGTTGTTGTTGTTGTTGTTGTTGTTGCATCAAGGTATTCTGCTGCTGGATCAACTGAGTGAGCTCCGGTGGGAAGGCAAATCCATTGTCACATCTCGGAGGCATCTGATGGGTTTAGAAGGGGTGAGAAAACAGAATAGAATTGGGGTCTAAGAGAGATTCACTACCCATAATGCCCATGAGACAAACACAATCAATTTCACTTCAATCAATAGCACACAAAAATCACACAAAGCGGTCTAACCTATGATTACAAACTCGATCGTTGCTAACTACTTGGAGGGAAATACTACTAATTACAATGGTGGTCGTCTAGTAATTTTCATCAGAGGAAGACTCCATGATATATGCTCCAGCTTCCTCAACGTAGTCGTCATCACTATTAGGGTCGGAGTCGGTGTCGTCGATGATGATGTAGTCTCCTGGGTGGTTGTTCTCCTTCTTTGGTGCGGGGTCTCCCATGAATACTCCTAGCTTCTCTTCAGGTCTTCATTCTTCTCCAGTAGTACAACAATCTCTTCCTCATATCCATCACGTGTAGACTTGATCTCCTCCTCCAGCTCGTTGTTTCTCCTCACCAGTTTCTTGATCTTCTTCATGTGGATAATTTGTTGATTCTCCTGTCGATGAATATGATCTCCCATCTCCTGAATGTAGGCTGCAATTGATCCATCCCTCCTAGTACGAATCATCTCCCATTTGTCATCTCGGCGGCCACATATCTGGTAAATGGTATTCTCCAGGTCCTTGTGATACACCTAACATATGCGTCCAAAGGTGATATGTGCGGCCATGCTCTTTCCTATACTCCATCTTGGTGCATCCAGGTAGAAATCAATAGGCTTCGTTGTTGGCGCAAAGGTCCTCCCAGGTATCCAGACTTTGATCTTCCAGCGCTCCTCTTTCGGTACAGATGTAGAGAAAGTCCCCGTGAAGCTAGGTAATCCGATGTTCAAATACTTAGTAACTTCCTTCAAGTGCTTTCCAAAAGGGGTGTCGTCATCCGGTTGAGTGAACTTGTTCCTGGGATCCGCCATCTATAGAGTAGAAAGAGAGGAGAATTAGAAATGAGTAGAGAAGAGAAATCCTGTGGCTCATTCTAGTGGTCGCGTCCTACAGTCAGTGTGTGCTCCGATACCATCTTGTAGCGACCAGACCTTAAACAGTCAAGTCTCTATGCATCAGTGTCATCCCTGGATCGGTAATGCTGACATGCACAGTACTCGAGGAATTATAACAGAGTTTCAATCACACACTTATTACATCGAGTCCTCACAAAGAGTATGATTACAAAAATATAATGGCTGAAGGCCATCTAAACTAGATAATCGTGGAAGCTTCGAAGGTAAATGAGTCCATCAACTCCAACGGCATAGCTGAGTGCAAAACAATGACATATCGCACCTTATTCGTCGTCTGAGTAGTCTGCAACATAAGACGTTGCAACCCGAAATGAGTTAGCACATGGAATATGCTGGCATAGTTACACTGTAAAGCAATGAAATGCAAGAACTATATCTACATGCAATATTTGGCTGGTGGAGGCTGTAAGTTTATGATTTTGCATAAAGCTTGTTTTTCCCTACAACGAAGGAATAAATTTATTTAACTACTCCCATGTTGCCCATTATTTGAGAAGGTAACCCCAACTCAAATCCCAATTAAAATTATCATCATTAACCCAACTCAATTTAATTAAAGTAACTTGATGAGATCACATCAATAGATTCTAGTACTAGATACTCAAGAAGTCCATAACCGAGGACATGGCTAACCATGATTAGTTTATACACTCTGTAGAGGTTTGCGCACTTTTCCCCACAAGACTCGACCGCATCCAAGATCGGATGATCGAGACATAGCCTTTCTGAAGCATTAACTCTCTACTCCGGGTAGACAATACCATCTACAACCCTCTACATCTGCTAGTCTACCTCTTTAAGAGCTCACACAACTTACTCAACTATGCCAGAGCCCATAATGGCTTGTGGCTGCACACAGAAGTTTCTAGCATGAATAATCTTATGATCCCTTTGAGCCTGGGTGGCATTCCATAGGATAATCACACGGGTACCCGAGGATTTCCAAAAATAGGCAACACTGGGTTCCCCAGGTGCCTCAACCAATCCACCCAGATGTATATTAAAGTTGCCACCTTAATGTTATCCATGATTAAAATAACTCTCAACTTCCATGTGTGAATCACAATCCAATCCCCGTCTACGAGCATGGCTAAGCAATAATAAGCATAACGTATATTCCCGGGGTGATCAAAAGGTATTAGGTTCCTACCTCAATCACTACAACCAAAACCACATGTTCCCAATCCTACTAATGCAAGTATTTGAGGGGCGGAACTAATGCATAGTAAAAATTGGGTATAAAAGAGTATGATCAAAGTGTAACTTGCCTTGTTGATGATCTGCAAACTCTAGAGATTCGTAGTAACAAGCTTCGCACTCCGGGTAATCTAGTGTAAACAAACAATAGCATACATAAGCAATCACTCAATCGAAACACGAGAGAAACAGAGAAAAGATCCAAATCAAACACGAAACAAGCAAACAGCTTAAACTAACAAGAGTCAAAACCTAACAATAATATTAACATGTGAATTAGATCTTAAGAGTAGGTACATGTGATTAGCTACGATTTGTAAAAAGATTCAACTCAAACAGAGCAACGAAACTCAAAATACGAACGAAACAAGATCGTTTACTAATCTGGACTAAAGTCAAAATTTTATAGTACCAAAATCATGTTCAAGTCGTTTAACTGGAAAGAACAGAACGAAACGAAGATTTTGGCGCAGGTTTAATCTAATTTGGATAAACGAGTACAAAGTTATGCTAGTTTAAAAATCAGGGGCTAAATTGCGATAAAAATAATTGCAGATGAGTCCCTGGCCAAAAATAAACTAAAAAGAAAAGGACTATCAAATGAAGGTTCGTTGTCTCAACTAATCCGTCGAATAAAGTTCGTTAAAACAAACGAACGGACGAACGCCTACTAATTAAAATAAACCGAAAGAAAAAACGATCTAAACACAAAGCCGCGAAAACCTAAAAAAATGGGCGGTCCGGTTCGTACCGGTCCGAAAATAACCGGCGGTGGCGGCGGGGTCAACGGCGGCGGCGAACGGTGAGGCAGGGTGGCGGCGGGAGGCGGTGGCGGCGGCGGTGGCTTGGGGTCCAGGTGGCCCGGGCACGCCTTTTAAAGGGAGGGGCGGGTGCCTTGGGCGAGGGGGCGGCCATGAGGAGTCCGAGCCAGACTCCTCGGCGGCCGTGCGGCGGCGCGGCTGGGCTTCGGCCCGCTCGGCTGGGCCGTTGGCCCAGTCGGGCGAAGGAACTTTTTTTAAATAATTTTGCCCGAAGAAATTTTCCTAATAAAATATAAAAAAATTCTAAAAATGCCAAAAACAATTTTCACCATCTAAATAAAATATTTAGAACAAAGTGAACATTTTTCTGGCCTAAAAATGCAATTTTCAAAAATGCATATTTTTCTAATTCAAAAAAATAGCAAATAAAATCATCATTTGATTTTAAAATTCTTTATCCGATATTTCCCTTAATTTGAAGAAGTCACATTATCTTCTCCCATTTAATTTAATATTGAAAATTAATGGAGAGAAAATAATAAAATCAAATTGATCCTTTCTTCAAATTTGAATAAAATTCAAATATGAATTATTGTGAAACCTCCAACTCTCTTCTTGGGTCCTTGAGTTGCTTAAGATTTCTAGGATCTTAACCAAAAGCAAGAATAAAAAATGATATGCATATGATGATCTATGTATAACATCCAAATTAAAAATTGGGATGTGACACTCACTTTTGTGAACACTACTCATTCATTTCTATTGTTGAACCTACGAAGGTAGAAGAAGCCCTTGAGGATCCGGATTGGGTGAATGCTATGCACGAAGAGCTACACAACTTCGAGAGGAATCAAATGTGGACTTTGGTTGAAAAGCCGGACGATAAGCACAATGTCATTGGAACCAAATGGGTGTTCCGGAATAAGTAAAGTGAAGATGGATAAATTGTACGCAACAAGGACCGTCTCGTTGCTCAAGGCTACACTCAAATCGAAGGTAAGGACTATGGTGAGACATAGACTTGAGTCCATACGCATCTTACTTGCTTATGCCGATCACCATGATACCACTTTATACCAAATGGACATTAAAAGTGCTTTTCTATGAAGAAATTGAAGAGGAAGTATATGTTAAACAACCTCCCGTCTTTGTCAATCCCAAGAAACCTAATCATGTCTACAAACTTCACAAAGCTCTTTATGGTCTTAAACAAGCTCCTAGAGCATGGTATAAATGCTTGACCAAGTTTCTTATTGAAAAAGGCTTTGAAATTGGAAAGATTGATTCTACACTTTTTACTAAAAGGGTTAATGGTGAATTATTTGTGTGCCAAATTTATGTGGATGATATCATATTCTATTCTACTAACCCTCATTTTAGTGAAAAGTTTGGAAGGCTAATGTCGGAGAAGTTTGAGATGTCTATGATGAGTGAACTCAAATTTTTCCTCGGTTTGCAAATCAAGCAAACTAAGGAAGGTACCTTTGTTTCTCAAACAAAGTATACCAAGGATCTTTTCAAGAAGTTCAACATGCAAGAAAGCAAATGTATGAAAACACCCATGCCTACTAGTGGACATCTCGACTTGGCTAAGCATGGCAAACCGGTTGATCAAAAAGTTTACCGCTCTATGATTGGTTCATTATTATATCTATGCCCCTCCCGTCCCGATATTATGCTAAGCGTGTGCACGTGTGCATGATATCAAGCGAACCCTAAAGAATGTCATCTCAAGGCCATGAAAAGGATAGTGAGATACTTAAGTCATACACCAAACTTTGGCATTTGGTGTCCAAAGAGGTCATCTTTTGATCTTGTTGGCTACTCCGATTCTGACTATGCGAGTGACAAGGTTAATAGAAAGTCCACTTCGGGTACTTGTCAATTTCTTGGTAGATCCCTTGTGTCTTGATCCTCCAAGAAACAAAACTCGGTATCATTATCCACTGCCAAAGCGGAATACATTGCCGCCAGATCATGTTGTGCCCAATTACTTTGGATGACCCAGACTCTTAAGGATTATGGGATACATGTGAAACATGTTCTATTGCTTTGTGATAATGAAAGTGCTATTAAGATTGCTCACGATCTCGTGCAAGATTCTCGAACTAAGCATATTGAAGTTTGTCATCATTTCATTCGAGATCATGTTGCTAAAGGAGACATCAATCTTAAACATGTTCGTGCCGATAAGAAATTGGCGGACATATTTACCAAACCATTTGATGAGAAAGTATTTTTCCGTTTGAGAGGTGAATTGAACATCATTGATGCTTCAAACTTGGAGTAGAAACTCCATTTGGATACATGCGAGGCATAAGCCTTCTTAAGACTAATCCTTGATATCTCTCTTATGAAGACGATCATATGTCTTGGATCTATACTTGTACCCTTGCATGTTATCTAACCCTTGTAGGTACTTGGATGAACCCAAATCTATGAGATTGCAAGCCACTCACATTTTGAGCAATCTCTACATCACCAAGTCCCTGTGATATGCTTTTTGAATACAAGGAAGCATGAACCCAAATGTTTTTGCTAATTCCTTGCAAATCCTTGTGAGATTTCATTTGCCAAGAGAACTGAGATGAAAAAACTTATTCTCTGTGTTGAACTTGGTCCCTCCGATTCAAATATATCGACTCGACCAAAATATAAGGTATTCTTGTGAATTGTTCATCGGTACAACCGACATGGACTAACTCGGTCGCACCGATAAGGACCTTATGTGACTCTGTTCTCGGCATCACCGACGAAAAATGCATCGGTGTCACCGATTTCAACTCTGAGAAAATATTTTGCCATTTCTTATTGCCTATTTTCTTCAGCTCCACTCAATGATTCTTCCCTCTATCAGCATCATCAGCTACCCACTGCTTTGTAGTGACTCTCAAGGACCACACCTACTTGACTCATGCTCCAGAAGTGCCCTTCTTGGAAATTGATGTCAAAGGGGGAGAGAGAGCACATCAAAGCTTATCAAATAGATGCTTGTTGACAAAAAAGGAGAGAAGTCACATGTCTTTTAGAGGGGAAAGACATGCATGTCAAAAAGTTTGATTTTAGCCGTTGCTATTAAAATACTTGTTGCTCCGATTTTGGCTGATACTACCTAAATTTGCTCTGACTTTATCTCACCCTACCTTCTCCCATTATCCCATATGAAATTCATGGGGAGAAAGAGTCTATACTTAAGGGGAGAAAAATATTTGGAATTCATTGCACATCTTTAAATCTTTGGGGACATGTCTATATCTAAATGAAGTACCTAGTACTCACCTCTTACATGCCACCCCAGTCTTGGTATTCTTGTGATTCCTTGACATGCTTTATTAGGAGTGTTCTTGTGTTATCTAACCCTATTTTCTCAAGTCCGCTCTTCCCAAAGTCGGCTGAAGACCACAAGGTAAGTATATGCATCACACTCATGTGCATGATGATATCTTGCTGATGTACATATTGTTTGCAAGAGGGATTCATAAACATGGAGGAACACTTTTTAACCACATCATTTTCTCTGATGCATATAGTCAAGATACATGTAACTCTCTGCTTGCTCTGTCATGCTTACGTATTCACATGTTAGTATATTATATCTTGACATGATTCCATACATGTAGGGGGAGCTTATGCATGTTACATGTCTCTCCAACTACATGTCACTCTCCATATCATTTACCTAAAGCTTTGATGTATGTTGTAATCAATTACCAAAAAGGGGGAGACTGAAAGCACAAGTGCTCCCTGGGTGATTTTTGTAATTAATGTCAACATCTCGTGTTGGACTAACACTTTTATCTGGTGTATTTCAGACAAGTTCAACAGTGGCGTGCAAAGAACAAGAGGATGTGGAACCCCTTCTGTCGTATTTTGGGTTCCGGCAGACCCTTGAGGTTCGAAAACTGGGGTGCGCGCGGAGATTTAACCCTCTACCGGCTCGCTCCTCACCGGATCGCTAGGACCTAAACTACCAAACTGAACAGCACAAGAGACACAAGATTTATACTGGTTCAGGCCACCATTGTGGTGTAATACCCTACTCCAGTGTGTGGTGTGGTGGATTGCCTCTTGGGCTTGATGATGAACAATACAAAGGGAGAACAGCCTCGCGAGGGTCTGTTCTTGGCTGGCACGATGAACTGCTAGGGGGAGTTCAGTCGCCGCTCTCTCTCTCTCTCTGTCTTTCTATCCTCGTTCTCTCGATGCCTCTACCTTGCGGGTGGCTAGTCCTATTTATAGGCAAAGGCCCTGGGCCTCTCCCCAAAATATTGAGCGGGAAGGGCACCAACAATTGGCCATTTTGAAGGGGAACAGTGGGTACACTTATCCTGACTAAAGTTGGTCCTCGCTTGTCAAAGGCTCTAGTGGTGATACCGGCTCGGGCTCCACAATGACTTCCTTCTGGCTGTTGGGATGGTCTTGGTCTTGTTGCACCAAAATGGACGCCTTTGCTTGATGCTCTCGCCTGCGCTTGCTCCCTTTGCACCAAAGAGGAAAGGAGGACACTGCGTGGGCTGGCGCCCGACTGGCACCTTTGGTCGTCATGGCTTGCGTCATGGGCACCTCGCGAGGTACCCTGCCTTGAACTCTCCGCCTCCTCATGAGCCAGCCTGACGAGGCTGTGCCTGAGGAAGCTCCTTGTCGTCCGCCTCGCGAGGCTTGGCCCCTCGCGAGGGTCTTGAGCTTGCGTTGATAAAGATGGGCTGCGCCGGGCCTCCTTTGAGCCACGCCGCAGACCGCAGGCAGGCAAGTCTGGGGACCCCCATTCCCAGAATGCCGACAGTAGCCCCCGGGCCCATGGCGCGCCCAAGCTTGGCTGAGCAGAGAGGCGAAAGGGCAAGTGTGAAGTGTCGCGGGCCCTAACAGCCTGCGGTCTTGGGCGCCGCGTGGCGGTTGATTGGATGTGGGCGGCACTGTTCCCCCACGCCTCCTTATTTTGTGCCTTGCTAGGCGGACTCGCTGCCGCACATAGCCATTCCCCTTTCTGCTGCTTGAGCGTTCCCTGTCCTTTCTTCTCTCGAACTCCAGCTCCCGCATCCAATCCAACCTCGAACCTTCCCCCATCCCCTTCCTGTCGTCATGGCCCCACCGAGGAAGGGAAAAGGGAAGAAGCCCGTGCCTTCGCCTCGCTCGTCATCGACGGCGGCCCCAGCCGTCGATTGGCCGGTCATAATCAATCAAGAAGGCCTGGGCAAGGTCCGCTCGGCCCTGGCCACCATCTTCAATGAGTGCGGGAGGACGATGGCCTGGCCCGCGTCTCGCTTCTCCATTGACAGGATTCCCACCGAGGTCCGGTATTTCGCCGACGCCCTGTGGCCGGGATTGGTTCCCCCCTTCTCTGATTTCTTCAACGCCGTGCTTTCCCATTATCAGATCCATATGATGCATCTGGGTCCTAAATCCATCACCCTTCTCGCGGTATTCGCCTTCGTTTGCGAGGCAATGACGGGCATCCTTCCTTCGGTTTCCTTGCTGCGCCACTTCTTCTCTCTGCGCCTTGTCGACCCACCCAATGCTCGGGGTGTGTGAGCTTCATTGCTGCGCCTGAGACAGCGGCTTCTGGGATTGACTTCAGTCTTCCTCCGCCACGCCTGGGTTTCACGAGCGGTGGCTGTATGTGGACGTAGGGGTGCCCAGCCCCTGCTGACGGAGCCATCTTCGCCTGCTGTCCCCAACTCAGGCTGGGGCCAAGTGACGCTCGCGAGCCCCCGGCTCGCCTTCGTCTGGCACCGCTTCGAGTTCCTGAGGAAGCTTGGCGTGACGGCGCCCAAGGTGGTGAAGGAGTTCTTGCTACGCCGCGTCGCCCCTCTCCAGCGTCACTCTCATTGAATGTGGGCCTACAACGGTCGTAGGGACCGTATGTGGCTCCAGGAAGGGGACCTGATGCATGAAGCTCTGAGGAAGGTGCTCTTGTTCTTGACTGGGGATCCTTCCCCTGGCGACATTCGTCAAGGGGGGGCCCTGCTGTACCTCTGCTCGAACAGAGGCGACTTTGGGAGCCAGATGCCCATCTTCGACGAATGGGGGCCGCGCCCTGCTGGCCTCCAGGGGCCTCGCGAGAACCTAGTGGTGGTGGTCACCCTCGCAGCCGCCCGGGGCGACTCTTCCTCAAGTGGTGGTGCAGGGAGGCATGAGCCTCCGGAGGCCGAGGGTGCCCTCGCCGAGGCGACAGCACTGGGCGGCGCTCATGAGGGAGGGGCTCCCGAGGCCCGTGCTGCCGCAGTTGAAGGTGGCGAGAGGCCGCTCGCAGTGCCTGAGGCTGAGGCTCCCGAGGCCCCAGCCGCTCTTCTTGGTGAGGCAACCTGCAGCACGCATCAGGCGGACGCCCCCGATGCGAGTCGCCTCGATGCTTCCTCCTCGTCGCAAGCTGACCCCTGTGCTCAACTCTTGGGTCAGTTCCGCGTGGACTTTGAGGTCCTACGGAAGAGGAGGGAGGCCCTGGGCGACGACTACCCTTGTCGCCTGCTGAAGCGTAGGGAGTACTATGCCATCGACGAGTAAGCCTTCTCCCTTTCCTGCTCCTGACTCTTTCGTTGCTTGTTCTGATCCTTGCCCTGCAGGGCCCTTCCTTCCGAGCTCACGGGGGTGGATGAGGAGCCATCCCCTTCGCCTCCACCTCTTCCGTTGTCTTCGATCATCCCGAGCAGTCGGGCCCTCGTTGTGAGGCCGGTTGGCGAGACGAGTCATCCCGAAACGCAACTTGGCCCTGCGCTCCCCGCGGCCTTCCTTCGCGGGCCTTCCCATGGCATAGCCAGCCTGCCATGGGCTTCTCGTCTGGCCGTGGACCGCGATTGGCTGGGGTACTCCCGGCGCTCTTTACTTGGAGATGGACTGGCTTTAGGTCGGGCCTTTGGCAGGGTGCGCCCGGTCATCCCGAGGGCGCCAGCCCCCAGCCCCCTGCCCGGGAGGGGAGTGCTGATCCGCGCCCCACGGCGCTCTCTTGGGGCGGATGATGGTGTGGAGGACGTACTCGAGCGCGCCCGGGAGCGTCGCGCTCTTCGCCAAGGGTTCCTCCGGAGGGCGGCTGACGCGGTGAGCCTGCTTGGTGAGGAACTTGTTGATGAGGACGCGCGCCTTGAGGCTGAGGGCCTTCGGCTGGTTGCGGAGAGGCGCGAGCTGGAGGCGGCTGCCGCCCTTGCGCACCGTCGGCGCGACCTTGATGATGAGGAGGCCAAGGCGTCGCTGGCGGCCTCTCGGGAGGCCCGTTCCCAGGCCGTCGAAGAAGCCCGGGAAGCTGACCGACGGTGAGAGGCCACGGAGGGGCGGGCACAGGAACTCTTGGCCCGGTGCCGCTCACTGGAGGAGCAGGTGGAGCTGCGCGAGGCGGCCCTCGCGTCGATGAAGGTGGCCTCTGGCGACCCAGCGGAGCTCCAGAAGCGCGAGGAGGCGTTGACGCTGGAAGCCGCCGAACGCGCGCGCGAGCACGAGCGTCTAGAGACGAGGGAGCGCTGGGTGACACGGGCGGAGGACGACGTCGCTACGCGGGAAGCCCGTGTCTCGGAGGAGGTCGGACGTTGGGTGGCGACGGCGCGCCTCAACCTTGAGCGCGAGTTCAAGGAAAGGCTGGAGTTGGTCCGGGCCGAGGCCAAGGGTAGGACCAACGCCCTCAGGGCCAAACTGGAGGAAGCAACGCGGCAGGCCGATGCCTTGCGGGTCGCACTTGAGGCAGCGCAGGGGTAGTCAGCTACTTCCCATGCCGAGGTGCTTCTTCTTCGCCAACATGTGGTTGAGGCTGAGGCTGTCGCTCGCCAAAACGCGGACGAGATGCGTCAGCGGCGCCTCTTGGAGCATGAGCACGCCCCCATGCTCTCCACCCTTCTAGAGAGGGCCAACACAGCCTTGGGTAACATCTGTGAGGCGGCCATCAGCGAGCCGCGTGCTATTAACTATGCCGGCAACCTTCAGTTCTTCACCGACATCGTGACGCAGCTGGAGGCACGGTCGGTTCGTGCCAACAGGTTGGTGGAGGAGAGGAGCCGAGCCCTGCTCGGGCACGCCTTTTCCCGCGTCTTCAGCCATCTCCGGAATATGGATCCTCATTTCGACTTCGACGCTGCCATCGCCCCAGTCCCCCAGGCCGTCTGAGACGACCTGGCGTACTGGGTGGAAGACAACGTGGACGCCCTTGTCAGGGCCTTCGCTTCAGATAACGATGGCGTGATTGTGGCCGCCGACGAGGGCGGTGTGGTGAACGGCCCTGACGCCGCTGGCGGCAACGCGGAGGGCGATGGCGAGGCCAGCGACGCCGGCGATAGCTCGGGTGGCGCTCCTGAGGATGCATTGGGGGATTTATCTGACTGATAGCACGCCATTCCTGTTTCCTTATCCTGCACGAATAGAACTCAGGCTTTTGTCGCGATGGTTGTGAGAGCATTTTGGGAGGGGGTGCCCCTCATGTAAAGCCAATGTTTAAGCGCACTAGTCAATGCTACATTGCTCATAGGCCCGTGCCAAGTGGTTGGCTTGGCGGCGAGCCAGCTGGTTAGTTTACCTTCGTCCTGCGCGGGTCCTGAGATAATTTGTGGGAGGTTGTGGTGCCTCGAACGCCTCCTAATTGAATCTGTAGGATCTGCAGTGAAAAAAACCTCCCGAGGGGGTATGACGGCGGCAGTCTGGGCTGCACGCGAGCTAGGCCAGACCCGGCTCGCGAGTGGCTCGCGAGGGGAGGCAGCTGAGGCGAGGTTGTAACCGAAACGCGAGAGGTTGCTCGAACGAGACTAAGCACCCCATCCCCAACACGCACAAATTTCGAATTCGAGTTCAACTTAAATCCAGTGGGGGAAAGCAGCAACCAAGGGAAAAGCAATGAAAGCAAACAAAAGGCCGCATCCGGCACCTAGTCTAGTCTTGGACGTCTTCTCACCAGCGCGGAGCTAAGTGCTACCACTGGGCGTGGGAGGGAGCCCCAGGGCCTGAGGCCGGCACCCCTGAGACTCCGGGGCGTGTACAACCCCACTCATTATTACGTGAGAGTGTCACGGGGCAGCGAGCTTCACATGCACTGGGCCTTCTTCACAGGTACTGGCCTTGCTTCATATCGCCAGATGAGGGCCCCGCCTTGTGCCACACTCTAGTGCCATCAACGACGACCGGAAACCAGGACGCCGCCGATGGGGTAGAGCGGTCGCCAGCGGTTCCCCCGACGACCACGGGTCCTGCGCCAGGGGCAGGCCCTGAGGCACCTCCCCAGCGGAGGGCCTACCTCCTGGGAACGCCTTGCTCCGAACGCCGCGGTGGTGATGTCGGATCTCGGCCCCTCACCTGCAGCCCCCGACGCCCTCCTCCTGAGGGGTAAGAGATTGCTAGTGCGGGGCAGCTGCTTGCTGTGGCGACCTGCACCTCCTGCGACCCATGATTAGTGTATGCCTGCTCCTGAGGGATTAGTGGTACCCGATAATCGTCGCTCCTAGCGTGGCCGGCGAGGCCGTCCCAGGGTTCCTGGAAGAGCTCAGCTTCTGGCGCCTCGTCCCCCCATCTTGGGCTGAGGAGCGAGCCTTGTTCGCCCTCGCGCGGGTGCCCTTGATCCATCATGTGGGGCACGTACTCTTCTGTGGCCGTCACCTCGAAGGCTGCACCGTAGAGCTCTGCGTGCCATGCGGCTCTGCTTGACGTGCCGGCCTGGTGATGGTAGCGCGGTGGCCCACGGGGGCCGTGGGTCACGGCGAGTCCTTCCTCACTGACGGGGAGCGGAGTCGGTGCTGCCGCCGGCCCTATGCTGACGGCTTCGCCGGTGTTGGAGTAGCTTTGGAGCCCGCGGTTGCACGCGGGCCCCCCGCGCGGGCCGCCCTGGGCCTGAGGCGGGAGCAGGGTGCAGAAGGGGAGAGCCCCCGAGGCGGCGAAGCCCAGGAGCTCCGCCACCCGCTCTAGCAGCACGTCGCGGCCGCCTTCCATCAGTCTGCACTGCAGCAGCTCTCGGGCCACCGTGAGCGCGGCCCTTGAGTTCTCCTGCTCCCGGCGGGTGTACGACGTTGTTGCCGCGGCGTGGTTGGAGGCCCTCGCTGCCGACCGCGTTTGCCGCGGTGTTAGAGCCATCGAGGTCTGTCCGCGTCGCCCACGACCCGCAGCGCCCTGCGGACCGCGAGCTGCCTAGGGCATGGGGTCGCCAGGGGCGAGCAGCTCTGCGCGGGCGGGCCAAGCCGCCCAAGGATCTGGGTTGCCCGCCTGGTCGCCGGACATGGTGATGACGATGCGACGGAGCGCGAGGCGGCAAAAGGCAGATCCCGGCACACCCCTACCTGGCGCGCCAAATGTCGGATTTCGGGTTCTGGCAGACCCTTGAGGTTTGAACACTGGGGTGCGCGTGGAGATTCAACCCTCTACCGGCTCGCTCCTCACCGAATCGCTAGGACCTAAACTACCAAACTGAACAGCACAAGAGACACAAGATTTACATTGGTTCAGGCCACCATTGTGGTGTAATACCCTACTCCAGTGTGTGGTGTGGTGGATTGCCTCTTTTGCTTGATGATGAACAATACAAAGGGAGAACAGCCTCGCGAGGGTCTGTTCTTGGCTGGCGTGATGAACTGCTAGGGGGAGTCCAGTCGCCGCTCTCTCTCTCTCTCTCTCTCTCTCTCTCTCTCTCTCTCTCTGTCTTTCTATCCTCGTTCTCTCGATGCCTCTACCTTGCGGGTGGCTAGTCCTATTTATAGGCAAAGGCCCTGGGCCTCTCCCCAAAATATTGAGCGGGAAGGGCGCCAACAATTGGCCATTTTGAAGGGGAACAGCGGGTACACTTATCCTGACTAAAGTTGGTCCTCGCCTGTCAAAGGCTCTGGTGGTGACGCCGGCTCGGGCTCCACAATGACTTCCTTCTGGCCGTTGGGCTGGTCTTGGTCTTATTGCACCGAAATGGATGCCTTTGCTTGATGCTCTCGCCTGCGCTTGCTCCCTTTGCACCAAAGAGGAAAGGACTGCGCAGGCTAGCGCCCGACTGGCGCCTTTGGTCGTCATGGCTTGCGTCATGGGCACCTCGCGAGGTACCCTGCCTTGAACTCTCCGCCTCCTCATGAGCCAGCCTGACGAGGCTGTGCCTGAGGAAGCTCCTTGTCGTCCGCCCCGTGAGGCTTGGCCCCTCGCGAGGGTCTTGAGCTTGCGTTGATGAAGATGGGCTGCACTGGGCCTCCTTTGAGCTACGCCGCACACCGCAGGCAGGCAAGTCTGGGGACCCTCGTTTCCAGAACGCCGACACCTTCAAAATGCTAAGGATACATATTGGCAAAAGCTCAAGACTCTTCAGATCTATTTTGGGAAAGACAATACTATTAAAAGGGGATGAGGTGTTGTTTAATGGTCTACTTGCTCAAATTAGTGATATTGCTCCAAAACCCTCAACCACTTTCTCATTCCAAATATGTCAAAAACTCAAAGTCAAACTCGGCCCCACTGATTCATCCTATCCGGAGCCACCGAGTTCATATGACATAGCCACTGCCAGAAACCCTAAATAGTTAGGTCACATCAATACGGATCTTGTTCTCACCGAGATGGCCTTGCAAACTCTCTGTTTCCCTTTGTAACATTTCGGTCTCACCGAAATGAGCAACCGGTCCGACCGAGTTTGCATGACATCTTCTCTGTTTTCCTATTGCTTCACTTCGGTCACATCGAGTTGATGCAATCGGCGCCACCGAGTTGATGTTTTCCCTAAGCCCTAGCACATCGGTCATACCAAATTGTTGCAGTCGGTCCCACCAAGATTCCTAACGTTCACATTTTGAACTGAATCGGTCTAACCGAGTTCTTCTATTCGGTCTAACCGAGTTGGGTCAAATGTGTGTAACAGTTGGATTTTGTGTGGAGGCTATATATACCCCTCCACCCCTTCTCCATATGTGAGAGAGCCATCAAAACGTGCCTACACTTCCACTACTCATGTTCTGAGAGAGAACCATCTACTCATGTGTTGAGATCAAGATATACCAATCCTACCACAAGAATCTTGATTTCTAGCCTTCCCCAAGTTGCTTTCCACTCAAATCATCATTCCACCATATCCAAATATGTGTGAGAGAGTTGAGTGTTGGGGAGACTATCATTTGAAGCACAAGAGCAAGGAGTTCATCATCAACACACCATCTATTACTTTTGGGAGAGTGGTGTCTCCTAGATTGGTTAGGTGTCGCTTGGGAGCCTCCAACAAGATTGTGGAGTTGAACCAAGAAGTTTGTAAGGGCAAGGAGATCGCCTACTTCGTGAAGATCTACCCGAGTGAGGCAAGTCCGTCGTGGGCGATGGCCATGGTGCGATAGACAAGGTTGCTTCTTTGTGAACCCTTTGTGGGTGGAGCCCTCCGTGGACGCGCGCAACCGTTACCCTTCGTGGGTTGAAGTCTCCACCAACGTGGATGTATGATAGCACCACCTATCAGAACCACGCCAAAAATCTTCGTGTCTTCATTGAGTTTGCACACTCCAGTCCCATCCCTTTACTTTCTTGCAATTAACACGCTTTACTCTTTATGCTGCATATACTCTTGCCATGCTTGCTTGAAATTTATTATGAATGCTTAGACTTGTGCTAAAACTCCACCTCAACTTGAAGAACTTAAAAACTGCCTCTTTTACTTGTTGAGGGTCTAATCACCCTCCTCCAGACCCCTCTTCTCGATCCTTTCAGCATAGCAATGAGAGGGAAGAGTGTGTTATGTACCATTGTAGACCGTAAGCGGAAGCGTTTAACAATGCAGTTGATGTAGTCAAACTTCTTCGCGATCCAACCGATCAAGTACCAAATGTATGGCACCTCCGCGTTCAGCTCGGTGACGTCCTTGCCTTCTTGATCCAGCAATATGAGTGAAGTAGTGGATGAGTTCCGGCAGCACGGCGGCGTGGTGACGGTGGTGGTGATGTTATCTCCGCAGAGCTTCGCCTAAGCACTATGAAAATATGACCGACAGATGAAACTGTGGAGAGGGGCGCCGCACACGACTAAGAGATTGTCGTGGCCTTTGTGTGGTGCCCCCTCCCACATATATATAGGTGGGGGAGGGGAGGCAGCCAGGAGGTGCCCCAAGGGTGGCCCCCAGCCCCTTGGGCTCCTGTCCTGTGGTGCCCCCTTACCTTGATAGCACAAGGGGGGAAGGAAAGGGGAGGAGAGGGAAGGAAGCGGGAGGCCGACTCCCCCCTTTCCTTCTCTCCCAAGGGTTGCAGCCTTAGGAGGGGTGTGCCTGCCCCTTGTGGGCTGGTGTGCTCCTCTCTTCTGGCCCATGTGTCCCATTAACCTCCCCAGGTGTCCGGAACCGTCCAGTATTCCGATGACTACCCGGTACACTTGAAAACTCTTCTGGTATATATATATATATATATATATATATATATATATATATATGTATGTATGTATGTATGTATATATATATATATATATCATTACCTCCGGACCATTCCGGAGCTCCTCGTCATGTCCATGATCTCATCCGGGACTTCGAACAACATTCGGTCACCAAATCACATAACTCATATAACACTATATCGTTAATGAGCATTAAGCGTGCAGACCCTACGGGTTCGAGAACTATGTAGACATGACCGAGACACCTCTCCGGTCAATAACCAATGGCAGAACCTGGATGCTGATGTCTACTACACAACTTGTTCTTGTAGACTTGTATTAGGCCTCCAAGTGCAGAGTTTTGTAGGACAGTAGCAAATTTCCCTCAAGTGGATGACCTAAGGTTTATCAATCCATGGGAGGCGTAGGATGAAGATGGTCTCTCTCAAACAACCCTGCAACCAAAAACAAAGAGTCTCTTGTGTCCCGAACACACCCAATACAATGGTAAATTGTATAGGTGCACTAGTTCGGCGAAGAGATGGTGATAAAAGTGTGGTAATGATGGTAGAAATATATTTTTATAATCTGAATAAATAAAAACAGCAAGGTAGCAAGTGATAAAAGTGAGCACAAACGGTATTGCAATGCTTCAAAATGAGGCCTAGGGTCCTTACTTTCGCTAGTGCAATCTCTCAACAATGCTAATCTAGTTGGATCATATAACCATCCCTCAAAGTGCGATGAAGAATCACTCCAAAGTTCCTATCTAGCGGAGAACATAAGAAGAAATTGTTTGTAGCTATTCTTTCCGAGAGTTCGTACTAAAATAACACCAAGTTATTCTTTCCGATCGATTTATCAAGAGTTTGTACTAAAATAACACCAAGTTATTCTTTCTGATCGATCTATCAAGAGTTCGTACTAGAATAACACCAAAGCAAATTCAGATTCATAATACTCAATCCAACACAAAGAATCTCAAAGAGTGCCCCAAGATTTCTATCAGAGAAACAAAATACGATAACGTGCATCAACCCCTATGCATAGATTACCCCAATGTCACCTCGGGAATCCACGAGTTGAGTGCCAAAACACACATCAAGTGAATCAATATGATACCCCATTGTCTCCACGGGTTTTCACAGAAAGATATACATCAAGGTTTCTCAAATCCATAAAAGTATTCAATCGATAAAACAAAATCTCAAAGGGAAAACTCAATTCGCAACAAGATAGAGAGGGGAAAACACCATATGATCCAACTATATTAACAAAGCCCACGATACATCAAGATCATGACATCTCAAGAACATGAGAGAGAGAGAGAGAGAGAGATTAAACACATAACAACTGGTACAAACCCTTAGCCCCGAGGGTGGACTACTCCCTCCTCATCATGGAAACCATAGGGATGATGAAGATGGCCTCCGATGATGATCTCCCCCTTCGGCAGGGTGCCGGAACGGGGTCTAGATTGGGTTTTCGCGGCTATAGAGGCTTGCGGTGGGGGAACTTCTGATCTAGTGACTCCTCTAGGGTTTTTGTAATATTTGGTAATTTATAGGGCGAAGAGGCAGTGCGGGAGGCCACCGAGGTGGGAACAACCTACTAGGGCGTGCTTGGGCCCCCAAGCGCACTCAGGTGGGTTGTGCCCCCCTTGGGGCACCCCTCTGGTACTTCTTTGGCCCAAGTTGTGTCTTCTGGTCCATAAAAATTCTCCAAAAAGTTTAGCCGTGTTTGGACCCCGTTTGATATTGATTTCCCGCGAAGTAAAAATCAAGCAAAAAACAGTAACTGGCACTGGGCACTATGTCAATAGGTTAGTCCCCAAAAAATTATATAAAGTTGCTATAAATGATGGTAAAACATCCAAGAATGATAATATAAAAACATGAATACTTCATAAATTATAGATACGTTGGAGACGTATCAGATGCCCATATTGGTTCCTACATATTCTACGAAGATCTTTATCGGTCGAACCGTTATGAAAACATACGTAATTCCCTTTGTCTGCCGGTATGTTACTTTCCCGAGATTCGATCGTCGGTATCTCCATACCTAGTTCAATCTCATTATCGACAAGTCTCTTTAATTGTTCCGTAATACATCATCTCGTAACTAACTCCTTAGTCATTTTGCTTGCAAGCTTCTTGTGATGTGTATTACCGAGAGGGCCCAGAGATACCTCTCCGATACACGAAGTGACAAATCCTAATCTCGATCCATGCCAACTCAACAGACACCTTCGGAAATACCTATAGAGCATCTTTATGATCACCTAGTTATGTTGTGATGTTTGATAGAACACAAGGTATTCCTCTGGTACCCGGGAGTTGCATGATCTCATAGTCGAAGGAATAAGTATTTGAAGAAAGCAATAGCAATAAACTGAGTGATCATATGCTAAGCTAATGGATGGGTCTTGTCCATCACATCATTCTCCTAGTGATGTGATCTCGTTATCAAGTGACAAAACATGTCTATGGTTAGGAAACCTTAACCATCTTTGATCAATGAGCTAGTCTAGTAGAGGCTTACTAGGGACATGGTATTTGTTTATGTATCGACACATGTATTTAAGTTTCCGGTCAATACAATTCTAGCATGAATAATAAACCTTTATCATGAATAAGAAATATAAAATAACAACTTTATTATTGCCTCTAGGACATATTTACTATAGTCTCCAACTTGCACTAGAGTCAATAATCTAGATTACATTGTAATGAATCTAACACCCATGGAGTCTTGGTGCTGATCATGTTTTGCTCGTGAAAGAGGCTTAGTTAACGGGTCTGCTACATTCAGATCCGTATGTATTTTTCAATTCTCTATGTCTCCATCCTTGACCTTTTCACAAATGGAGTCGAAGCGTCTCTTGATGTGTTTGGTTGTATTGTGAAACCTGGATTCCTTCGCTAAGGCAATTGCTCCAGTGTTGTCACAAAAGATTTTCATTGGACCCGATGCACTAGGTATTACACCCAGATCGGATATAAACTCTTTCATCCAGACTCCTTCATGTGCTGCTTCTGAAGTAGCTATGTACTCCGCTTCACACGTAGACCCCGCCAAGATGCTCTGTTTGGAACTGCACCAACTGACAGCTCCACCATTCAATATAAATACGTATTCGGTTTGTGACTTAAAGTCATCCAGATCAGTGTCGAAGCTAGCATCGACGTAACCATTTACGACGAGCTCTTCGTCACCTCCATAAACGAGAAACATATCCTTGGTCCTTTTCAGGTACTTCAGGATGTTCTTGACCGATGTCCAGTGATCCATTCCTGGATTACTTTGGTACCTCCCTGCCAAACTTATGGCAAGGCACACATCAGGTCTGGTACACAACATAACATACATGATAGAACCTATGGCTGAGGCATAGGGAATGACTTTCATTTTCTCTCTATCTTCTGCAGTGGTCGGGCTTTGAGTCTGACTCAATTTCACACCTTGTAACATAGGCAAGAACCCTTTCTTTGACTGATCCATTTTGAACTTCTTCAAAACTTTGTCAAGGTACGTGCTTTGTGAAAGTCCTATTAAGCGTCTCAATCTATCCCTATAGAACTTGATGCTCGATATATAAGCAGCTTCACTGAGGTCTTTCATTGAAAAATTCTTATTCAAGTATCCTTTTATGCTATTTAGAAATTCTATATCATTTACAATCAACAATATGTCATCCACATATGATATCCAAAATGCTACAGAGCTTCCACTCACTTTCTTGTAAATATAGGCTTCACCGTAAGTCTATATAAAACCATATGCTTTGATCACCTCATCAAAACGTATATTCCAATCCCGAGATGCTCGCACCAGTCCATAGATGGATCACTGGAGCTTGCACACTTTGTTATCACCTTTAGGATCAACAAAACCTTCTGGTTGCATCATATACAACTCGTCTGTAATAAATCCATTAAGGAATGCAATTTTGGCATCCATTTGCCAGATTTCATAATTATAAAATGCGGCAATTGCTAACATGACTCGGACAGACTTAAGCATCACTACGGGTGAGAAAGTCTCATCTTAGTCAACCCTTGAACTTGTTAAAAACATTCTGCGACAAGTCGAGCTTTGCAGACAGTAACATTACCATCAGCGTCAGTCTTCTGCTTGAAGATCCATTTATTCTCTTTGGCTTGCCGATCATCGGGCAAGTCCGCCAAAATCCACACTTTGTTCTCATACATGGATCCTATCTCACATTTCATGGCCTCAAGCCATTTGGCAGAATCTGGGATCATCATAGCTTCTTCATAGTTTGTAGGTTCCCCTTGGTCTAATAACATGATTTCCAGGACAGGATTACCATACCACTCTGGTGCGGAACGTGTTCTGGTTTGACCTACGAAGTTTAGTATTAACTTGATCTGAAGTTTCATGATCATCATCATGAGCTTCCTCTCTAGTTGGTGTAGGCATCACGGGGATGGTTTTCTCTGATGTGCTACTTTCCAATTCGAGAGAAGGTACAATTACCTCATCAAGTTCTATTTTCCTCCCACTCACTTCTTTCGAGAGAAACTCCTTCTCTAGAAAGGACCCATTTTTGGCAACAAAGATCTTGCCTTCGGCTCTGTTGTAGAAGGTACACCCAATGGTCTCTTTAGGGTATCCTATGAAGACACACGTCTTCGCTTTGGGTTCGAGCTTATCAGGCTGAAACTGTTTGACATAAGCATCACATCCCCAAACTTTAAGAAACAACAACTTAGGTTTCTTTCCAAACCATAGTTCATACGGTGTCGTCTCAATGGATTTAGGCGATTCCCTATTTACCGTGAATGCGGCTGTCTCTAATGCATAACCCCAAAACGATAGTGGTAAATTGGTAAGAGACATCATAGAACACACCATATCTAATAAAGTACGGTTACGACGTTCGGATACACTATTACGCTGTGGTGTTCCAGGTGGCGTGAGTTGTGAAACTATTCCACATTGTTTTAAATGAAGGCCAAGCTCGTAACTCAAATATTCGCCTCCGCAATCAGATCTAGAAATTCTTTGAACTTTTCAAATGTTTCAGACTTTTTTTTCATCAAGTAGATATACCCCTATATACTCAAATCATGTGTGAAGGTTAGAAAATAACGATACTCGCCGCGTGCCTCAACACTCATTGGACCGCATACATCGGTATGTATTATTTCCAGTAAGTCATTAGGTCGCTCCATTGTTCCGGAGAACGGAGTTTTAGTCATCTTGCCTATGAGGCATTGTTCGCAAGTATCAAATGATTCATAATCAAGTGATTCCAAAAGTCCATCTGCATGGTGTTTCTTCACGAGCTTTATGCCAATATGACCTAAACGGCAGTGCCACAAATATGTTGCACTATCATTATCAACTTTGCATCTTTTGGCATCAATATTATGAATACTAGATGATACCCCGCACGTTGCTGCGGGAATTTTTGTAAAACTTTTTATATAAAAAAAATCTTAGTTGGAAAAAGGGGAGGTTCTCCGCAACAAAAAGGTAAAATAAAGGGAATTTAACATGTATAATGTAATATTTGCATTATGAGATATCTTTTCTTTTATGTTATGGTCAGGAACAAATCATTGCGAGATCAAACAGAGGTACCAGTTCGAGGCGAATCGAGAAGAGAAAGGGTCGATGCCCCTTGTAGATTTAATTATGATGACATGGATAGTTTGAATGGAAAGGAAAGATAGTTAGTCAGGATCAATTTATTGTTATAGGATATGATATAGGGATTGTGTTGTGTTAAAATTGAGATGTATGCATGTGTCAGTGCAGAATTGATCTCCAAAACAATTAAATAAATTTCATGTACAAAGAAAGATAGTTGTAGGCTTTTTATATGAACATAATTAATAGGTAAGAACAGTCCCACCTTGCATTAAAATAGTCTGACAGTCTGAACATTTTATTCTGGTGTAAAAAATGAACTGTAGTTTATGATCCCACAATCAAAATCACACAATGGTCACATCACTAAAGAAATGAACACTACAAAGGGCACAACTGAAGGTAGTTGATCCAGAGGGTAAGAACAATCTACACCTTGTCTCTTTTTCTGGCTCTTGTTATCTCGCTATATTCAACAAAATATGAACTATAGAATATGATCCCAAGTGGAAAAAAAGACATACTGGGCACATCAGTAGAGAAATGAACACTACCAATGGCAACCGAAATGAGCTGATATTTGCATACCTATGGCAATATATGTTAGAGCTTATTAGATGTAATGCAATGATATATCAATTTAGCAGGCATGACTGGATCGTCGGGATAATGTATAAGGTTGCTAACAATTGAAAGTATCAATGTTTGAGAATAAAACTATCTAGCACGATCAGACCAAGAATAGATGGTGATAATCATGCACCAATAAAAATTCAGGGCCAAAAAATTTAGGGAAATAGTGAAAGACTAAAGCAATAATGTATAAGCATCAATTTTCGAACAACATTGTTTTCTTGCTAACTACGATTCTGGAAGCAAGTGAGATTTCTCTGGATCACGGAGTGAGCCATAATATTTGATAGAACAACAGAACATAAACACACCTTGAACAACTTCTACCTCCCTGTCCCTGGTAGTTGTTAGCTACCTTCTGAAACAGTGAACGACTAAAGCAACAATATATAGGCATTAATTTTTGACAACATTCTTTTCTCCCTAACTTATATATGTTGCACGAAGCAAGAGAGATGGCATTGAATTACATAGTGAGCCATGTAATATTCAACAGAACAATGGAACATAGACACACCTTGCACATCTTGTACCTCCTAGTTGCTGTCCTTATGGAGGCACCTGCAAGCATATGTGAAAACAAAGGCCAACTACAATGGGGATAAGATAAACAAACACTAAAGGTACAGCTCAGCACAGGACACTACAAAGAGCTTAAAATAGAGGTGCATGCTAATAAAAAAGATGAGAAAGAAAATAAAAGAAAAGGATGTTTTCAGCGGCAGGATATTTTTATCTATATTTTATTAAGAAAGAGAAAATGGTAGAAGTTGGCTTGCCTATAACCTGAAATCAGCTTACATAGTCTGTCTGTAAGACCAGTCATGTCACCAAAATTTGTATATGATATTTGTATCTTACTGGCAATCAAAAGTACAGAGTTGATTTCAAAAGAAATAAGACAATGCAACCATACATGCTAATACAAAAATATTAGTAGGAAATAAGCACACTAATTAGAGAAGGGGACAAAATAAACAAAATGAACAGCAGGGCATCATACAGAATATATGCAAAGATACTATTTAAAATACAATTTGTTTGTCTGCACCTTCAATAATGAACTCCCAACTTTCTTTTTTTTGGGTACGTGACTTGCTCAACCTACGTAGTGCTAGGTATACATAGCATCCAGATTGCAAAACAATTTTGACAATTTGGAAGAGGTCCAACTCAAGCTGATGTTAGCTGGATCGGAGACAGACGATTAGAAGAGAGAATAAATCTGCTGCTTTGTTCCCTACTTGGTGGTATGCTTGCAGCCAAGAGAGGCCAGTAAAAATAGGCACGGGAGACATACAAAGGATTACTGGGTTTAAGATCCGAGCTTGTATGATCTTTCTACGGTGCTACCCCGTACAACATGCAGATGTGCACAGCAGAATCAGCAGACATCATAGGTGGAGAACGCAGGCTGAGGGCAACCGGGCGTCCTGGCAACGGTTACGTGGTGCGAGGACTTGCTCCTTGCCTCCTGTACGTGGTAAAAAAATGGATAGCTGAGTATTAAGATTGAGATCGAGAGAGAGAGAGAGGCGATGCAGATAGGCAGAGGTAACCTCGTCCATCCACCATCACGTTGAGGAAGACAATCAGCTGGAAGCCCTGGGGGCGGAGGGAGCACCTCGCCGTGGCCGGTTGAAGTGGACGCATAAATAACGGTAATTGCCTTTGGCTCCTAGGTGCATATGCACCCATTGTCGAAATACACATTTTGAAAAGTTAAAAATTCGGAACAAAATCCCGCGTGTATATCCAGACATTTTATGTGCGTGCACAAGGTTTTAGTGAAAAACGGCGTTTTTTGTGGCTTGTGTAAAAAAGACAATTTCTGATGCTTCATTCTAATTATTCACGAGGCATTTCTTTATCTTTTTTACACAAGCCACAAAAAACGTCATTTTTCACCGAAACCTTGTGAACACACATAAAATGTCCGGATATACATGTGGGATTTTTGTTTTGAATTTTTTAACTTTTTAAAATATGTATTTCGATAATGGGTGCATATGCACCTAGGAGCCAAAATGCCGCTCTCAATAAATAAGGAATTGGCTGACCGCCTGGTGGGGAAGGGGAAACGATGAGTTCCCAGGAAGGTCATGCTCCCTCAATTACAAACTACTGCTGCTCAGTTGCCATCCTCAGAAGACCGAGAGTCATATTAGCGGTTGAGTTGTCTCGTGGAAATAAATCCATGACATCAACAGATGATGTGGATCATGTAGTGGGAAAATAGATGATATAGAAAATCATGTGGGGTCTATTTGATGATGTGGATAGCTTGCATGTTAAGAGAAATAGGATAGTGGGGATGAACTATTTAGGTATTATAGATGTGTATCACCACGATCGAGATTCAATAAAAATAGACCATTCCTCAAGGGTGCATGACCATAAAAGATATTACTCATATAAATAGAACAACCATTATTCTCTGACTTAAATGAATAACCGTCTCGCATTAAACAAGATCCAAATATAATGTTCATGCTCAATGCTGGCACCAAATAACAATTATTGAGGTCTAAACCTAACCCCGAAGGTAGATGTAGAGGTAGCGTGCCGACGACGATCACATCGACCTTGGAACCATTCCCGACGCGCATCGTCACCTCGTCCTTAGCCAATCTTCGTTTATTCTGTAGCTCCTGTATCAAGTTACAAATATGAGCAACCGAACCAGTATCAAATACCCAGGCGCTACTATGAGCAATTGTAAGGAACACATCGATACCATGTATATCAAATATACCTTTGTTCACTTTGCCATCGGTTCCGCAAACCCTTGAGAGGTTCGAACTCCCAGGTGCGTGCGGAGCTCTCAACCTACCCAGCCTGCCTACTCGCGATCCTGACAGCCTACTGCATCAAGCTCAAATGGACAGAGAGACACAACAGTTTATCCTGGTTCGGGCCACCTTGCGGTGTAATACCCTACTCCAGCTTTGTGGTGGATTGCCTCAAGGGGCGGAGGATGAACTAGTACAGTGGATGAACAACCTCAGGAGGTGAGGTGTTCTTGAGCTCAAGAGAGCCGGCGAAGGAGGAATGGCTTCGCTCCGTTCGGATCAATTTCGTCCCCTTCTATGGTGGTGGCTAAGTCCTATTTATAGTGGCCTTGGTCCTATTCCCAAATTTTGGCGGGAAGGGATCCCACAACGGCCATAATTGAAGGGGGACAAGAAGCACATCCCATCCTGACTAAAGTGGTCTTCGCCTGCAAAAGCCTCTAGTCGTGACGCTCCAGTGGGCTCGGCGATGACCTCCGTCCTGCCGTCCTGGCGGTCTTGGTCTTGTTGCACCAGAATGGAAATCTTTGGCCGATTCCTCGGGACTCCGCGCCTGCTGCTTCCTTCCTTTGCACCAAATAGGAAACTGGTACTCTACGCCCGCCTGGCGCCCGCCTGGTCTTGATTGTCATGGCTCACGTTAGCTGAGCCTCGTGAGGTGCGCCTTGCATAGAAATCTCTGCTTCTCGGGATCCAGCCTAAGGAGGCCAATCCCCTTAGAGGTCTTGGTGTCGTCCGCCTCGTGAGGCTTGGCCCCTTGCGAGGGTCTTGAGTTGTTGTTGCTGAAGCTAGGCCGTACTAGGCCGTCGATGGAGCCATGCAGTGGGCCGCAGGCAGGCAAATCTGGGTACCCCCATATCCAGAACGCCGACAGTAGTCCCCGGGCCCAAGGCACGCTTAGACTTGGCTTCTAGGCGAAGCCAAAGGGCAAGTGCGGAGCGCCGCAGGCCCTAACTGCCTGTAGCCTTGGACGACGCGTGGGGATTGATGGGACATGGGCATCTCCACTTCCCCATGCTGCCTCGGCAACTGTTCCCGGCTGACAAAAGAGGGTTGACACCTCCGCTCAGCCTTCATTGCCTTCCTTCCGCCTTGCTCTAGATCCCCTTCTCTCCCTATACCGGAAAAATCCTCCAGATCCGCCAATCCTCCCCACCAAGCTCTCGCCCGAAGGCTGCCGAGAAGGCTAAAGCCCCAGCCTTGGCTGTAGGCCCCGACTGTTTTGAGCCGGCGCTGATCATACCCTTCGTAGTCGAGGAGAAGCTCCAGACTGCGCTTCTCCTGACAGCGAGCGATGACAGCAAATGGGGGAAGACGGCGCTCCGGGTCGCCTCCGCCAAGCCAGAACCCACAAACAGTACCTTCTACCCCTTCTTCCTGCACAGTGTCTATGCGGGGTTGATTCCTCCTTTCTCCCGCTTCTTCTATGCTGTCGTCCACCATTACGGTATCCACGTGCTCCACCTTCATCCCAACTCTATCCTCCTTTTGTCCATCTTCGCCTTCTACTGCGAGGCGTTCGTGGAGTGATGCCCTCCATCGCCATGCTCCGCCACTTCTTCTCCCTTTGCGTGAATGGCCACCAACCCACAAGGTGTGCTGGCTTCGTTGCGGCCCATGGTAGCAACGCGATTTTCCACGCCGGGAAGAAGGTGAAGGACGTCCGGAACAAATGGGTCCTCATGGACGCCAAGTGCTCCCATGTCCTGCTGGAGCTGCCGACCGGGCTCCCGTATCTGATAAGGGGTGGTCTTCCGAGAAGATTACCGACGCCCAGTTGAGGCCGCTTATGAAGAAGATGGAGGCTGACTTGAAGGCCGAGAAGCTGACGGGGGCCATGATTGTCAAGGAGTTCCTGGCGTAGCGCCTAGAGCTGCTCCCGGAGCGCTCCCGCCCGTTGTGGAAGCTTGGGGGTGCCGAAGACAAGCTTCGGCTGCGCCAAGACAGCCTGCCTGACGAAGAGTTGAGCAAGGTCCTGCTTTCCTTGACCGGGAAGGACCTGAGCGACCCTCCAGATGATTGCCTTCTGTTGTACCGCCGAGAAGACAGGGAGGAGATTGTCGCCGCCATGCCTGTCTTCAACGAGCGCTGGCTCGTGTCGACTGGGCCTCCCCCGCCGGCTGCCTCCTTGGTGGACCTGTCCTCCGGTGACCCTTCACTACAAAAAAATACACTTCCGTGATGATACGTGTTTGTCACAGTAGGTCGCATTTTTTGTCATGCATGTACATCCATGACGATTTTATAACAGAATCAAGATAGTCATACCTGTGCTGTCGTAGAAGTGTTCCATGACATTACCAAAATTATCATCATGGAAGTGTCCACTTCCATGATGATAAATCGCGCGTCATAGAAGTGCTTTCGTCAAGGGTGACCGACACGTGGCATCCACCATAACGGAACGACGTTAAGCTATCGGGTTCTGTTTTGGATCCGATAACCCATTAACAGCCCAGACTAATGGGAAATTTCCACGTGTAAAATTCTGATTGGCCGGAGGAAACACGTGTCAGCCCGTCAGTGGGCCAAATGTCGCCCGTCCATTGGAGGAGGCATGCCTATGATACGTCGACACATGGCGGGGCCCAACAGAGGCCCATATAGGTTAAAAAGGTCGGCCCGGTCAAAGGCCCGTAGTACTTATTCAAGTACTGTGGGCCAGCCCAATAACGGCCTGTTTAATAAAGGCCCATTTACGGCCCGAAGCCAGATCTGGCCCGTTAATTGTTCACCGAATATTCGGGCCGAATTACAGCCTAGTGACTTTCAGCCTGTTAGAGGCCCGATGTAGACATGGGCCCATTTCAGCCCGGTGTGACTTTCGTCCTGGGAATGGCCCGTGCTGCTCATGGGCCATATATGGTTCAACGGGACATCGGGCCCACTAACGGCCCGTGATAAAGGCGATAAGAGTTAAGCCCAACGTGACTTTGGGCATGTTAAAGGCCTACCGTATAATTCGGCCCGTTGATGCCTGTACTAAGCTTTCGGCCTCTTAAAGGCCCATGATATTAGTGGGCCAACTAAGGCCCGAGATATGTTTTGTCCTGGTAACGGCTCGTCACATAACTGCATCCAAAAAGGCCCGGTCTACATTTCAGCCTGCTGAAGGCCTGTTGACGACTAGTGAAAATTGAGGCCCAACATGCATTTCGGCCTGCTAAAGGCCCATGGTTTCATCTGGGTCATAACAGGCCAGTAGAATAGCCAGCCTGTTAATGGCCCAACACTACCTGTGCCAAACTAAGCACTGGGTCCACAAAAGGCCCAACTAAAATATAGGCCAGAGTAAGTTGTGGGCCTGGCGCAAAGTGTGAAGGCCCCAATCATTCGGGCCCAAGAAATATGCAGGCCGGCCCAATTGTGGCCCGCTAAAAACCAGGCCCGTTAGAGGTGAATGTTTTGGCCCAGTCGACTACATCAGATTATTTTTCCAGATAACGAATGATGGCAGTAACTAGTAGGAATTAAGAACAAACCTACTCTATACAATAAAGAAATTACGACATAGTAACTAAGAATAAACCTACACTATACAATAAAGGATTTATGGTATATTACATCCACTGGGCATCGATGTTAGCCACCAGTGATCATAAAGCGCAACGAAGAAGCAGATTACAAAAACTAGGCACCATTGCAGCGTAGCAAAAAAATACTGAAGAGAGACCACTTCCAAGACAGTTCAAGAAAGGTTAGCCTTGCGCGGGAACTGCTGCGCAAGCTGCTGAGCAAGGCTATGAGACCGGCCTAGCATGTCAGTCATAGCTTCCAGGTGTAGCTGTTTAGCGATGAGGTTCTCATTGGTGTTCTCCGCAATCTTTCTTAAAGATAGGATTTAAAGTCAAAGTTGAGTTGCAGAATGCCTTTCTGCTAGAACTTGGGACTGAAGAAGTCGAATTGATTCAGACAATGAATTCTGTGAGCTTGTCCGACTGCTAGTCTCAAGTAACTTGAACAATGCATCAAGACAAGACTTTGGGGTTGTCTCGCTATCTTCAAGATGTTTGCCTTCTTTGCTGCAATATATGTTGGGTTTGTCTCACAGCCTTCAGCAGACTTGTGCATGCCATTAGGCATATCACCCTGAAACAAGCAGAGAGATGACAGGTTTTGCACGTGTATAAACAAATATGATAATTGTGCTGTCAATTCCATCCAATTTCAAATTAGAAAATAAAGAGTAAGTTCAAAATATCAATAGCATAATTTGGCATTGTTCATAATGCGGGGAGCTTCATCACACTACTGGATTACCATGTAAACATAACAAGCATAGATAAAGGGCAAAGACAATCATTGTATCTATTTTGGTTAATGTGCATGGCATGTTGTTCATATCATCAGCCACATCAGTAAGATAAAACATGAGATGACAAGGTGCAAACGTGGGCTGCTTCACCACACACTAGATTATAGATCCACAAAAAGCATACATAGAGGGAGTATTAAGATAAAACACAATCATAATAGTAGAATAATTGTGCAAACACCCAAAAAAGAAAGAAAATTACAAAAATAAATTTTATTCATTGGGTTGCCTCCCAACAAGAGGTATAATTTTACGCCCCTAGCAAGGCATAAAACAAAGATCTAAGTGTTGTCATCTTTATTTGTAGATCCATACAATGCCCTCATCATTGATTCATATGGTGGCTTAATTCTAGTTCGAGGGAAGTGTTCCATACCCTTCCTTAGTGGAAATTGAAATTTAATATTGCCTTCTTTGATATCAATCACGACACCGATAGTACATACAAACAGTCTACCAAGAATGATTGGACAAGAGGGATGTCAATGAATATCAAGAACAATAAAATCAATGGGAACATAATTCCTATTTGCAAGAATAATAACATAATTAATTCTTCCCATAGGATTTTTAATAGTTTTAATCTTGACTTTCATAGTAGGTTCCCATTCATCATGTTGTTTCCTAGGAATTGAAATCTCTAATTCCAACTTTTCTTCTAAGGCTTTCATCATAGCATCAACAATATGTTTAGTAAAAGCTTTATTTTTTTCATAAACATGAGGTGAATTTATCATGGATTGCAACAAAGAATTACAATCAATCATAGAGCAATTATCATAATTAAAGTCTTTGTAACCCAAAAGAGTGGGCACATCACTAGTTAAAGTTTTGATCTCTGCAAACCCACTTTTATCAATTTTCTCAATAAGATTTTGATCCTCCAAATTATCGGGACACCTTCTAGCTAAAGTTGACTCTTCTCCTATCCCTTTCTCATCAGTTTTAAATTTACTAAATAAGGAATCAATAGAGGAAACTCCAATCATTTTAAGATCTTCGTCATTTTTATGAAAGCAATCGCTAGAAAACGCTTTTTCTAAAAATTCTCTTTTAGCTCTAAGCATAGTGGTTCTTCTCTTAATTTCATCCATAGAAACATATACAGCTTCAATTGATTCCTCAACCTTGGGCACAAAAATTTTCATCTTGAGATTTTCTACATCATGAGAAATTATATCAATGCTTCTAGACATATCATCAATCTTACTCAACTTTTCTTCTATTATAGTATTGAAGTTTTTTTGAGTATTGATAAATTCTTTAATATTATTATCAATATCAAAAGTGTTCCTATTATTATAAGAAGGATTACCATAGTAATTACCATATTTATTAGAGGAATTACTAGGAAAAGGCCTAGGATTAAAGTTGCCTCTACAAGCATTGTTATTGAAATTGTTTCGCGAGATAAAATTCACATCTACGGCATCACTATTTTGCTTAATCAAAGTAGACAAAGGCACATAATTAAAATCAATAGGATCACTTTTATTAGCAACGAATTTCATAAGAGCATCAACTTTTTCACTCAAAGAAGAAATTTCTTCAACCGAATTAACTTTTTTACTAGTAGGAGCTCTTTCCGAATGCCATTGTGAATAATTTGCCATAATATTGTCTAGCAATTTAATAGCTTCACCCAAAGTAATTTTCATAAAAGTACCACCGGCGATGGAATCTAAAAGATTTCTAGAAACAAAATTCAATCCCGCATAAAATTTTTGTATGATCATCCAAAGATTTAAACCATGAGTAGGGCAATTTCTTAGCATCAATTTCATTCTTTCCCAAGATTGCGCAACATGTTCATCGTCAAGTTGCTTAAAATTCATGATTTGCATCCTAAGGGAAATAATTTTTGCAGGCAGAAAATACTTGGTAATAGAAGCATCTTTGCACTTATCCCAAGAATCAATACTATTGCGAGGCAAAGAAGAAAAGCAATTTTTTGCATGATCTCGCAAAGAAAATGGGAATAATTCCAACCTCACAATATCATTGTCCACATCTTTTTTCTTGTGCATATCGCATAATTCCATGAATGTTTTAAGATGGGACGCGGCATCCTAACTAGGAGTACCGGAAAACTGATCTTTCATAGCAAGATTCAACAAAGCAGCATTAATATCACAAGACTCCGCACTAGTGGCGGGAGGAGCAATCGGAGTGCTAAAATCATTGTTGTTGGTATTGGAGAAATCACACAACTTGGTGTTCTCTTGAATCATCGTGACTACACTACAAGATTGCACTCAAAAACAAATGTGACGAGAAAACAACGAACGGAAAAGAGGGCGAATAAAACGGAATTTTTTTGTGAAGTGGGGGAGAGGAAAACGAGAGGCAAATGGAAAATAATGTAAATTGCAAGGAGATGAGATTTCTGATTAGGAACCTAGTAGATGTTGATGATGTCTCCCCGGCAACAGCGCCATAAATTCCTTTTGGTGTTGGCTTGAACTATGTCAGTATTTCCCCAAAGAGGAAGGGATGATGTACCACAACAATGGTAGGTATTTCCCTCAGTGATAAGACCAAGGTTATCGAACCAGTAGGAGAACCACGCAACACTACGTAAATGGTACCTGCACACAAAGAACAAACACTTGCAAGACATGTAAAAGGGGTTGTCAATCCCTTTCGGGTGAAATAAACGGCGTAGGACATTTGCTATTAGCGACCAAGCCAAGAGAGCCCGCACGTCCTAGGTTAGCCACGCTCCCCCCTCCGCGCCGCGTGCCGCTCCGGCTGCGGCGGCCACCCTCCAGCCTTCATGGCTTGTAGCCGTAGGTCTCGAGCTAGTAGGAGCCGCAAGTCTTCGTCCAGCGGTGCCTCGCCTTTGCCGGGCGGTCCGCTGCCTGTAGCGGCGGATAGGGCGCTGCAGCTAGATGGGCAGCATTCAGATCCAAATCAGCTGTCGCGAATCCTGCACCGCGGGGAGTCTTCCAGGGCCGCGCCCTGCTCCGGACCGGAAGATCTGGCCGTGGCACCTGCTTTGGAGCGGCCGCACCTTAAATCTATTGTGGTTGCATTGTCAGGCCAGGCCATTAACTCTGCCGCGGAGGATGAGGAGGAGGGATGGACAGAGGTCCAGTCACGGAAAAGCTGGCGCCCAGGCAAGGATCCGGCGGGCACCTGGTCGCGCCCGCAGGGAAACGGCCGACCTCCTACCCATCACCCCAAGCTCCATCTGGGTCACAAGGCCTTTTTAAGCAGATTCAAGGGCAAGTGCTTTCGTTGCCTCAGTAAACATCATCGCCGCAAAGACTGTCGTGATCCACTCTGATGCATCATCTGTGAGCTCCAAGGCCACTTTGGCCGTGACTACCCGCAAAACCCACGCAATGGCCCGAGGGGCTCGGCACTCGCCAGGATTGGGCTGGTGCCTGCTCGGGTGCCGGTGAAGGAGCAGCTCTGCTCTGACCACCAGCCTGCGACTCTGCAACACCCCGCTTCCCCGACCATGGAGCACTTCTCCCACGTCGACCCGGCCCGACGCCCACGCTCGAGCAACAAGATGGTGGTCGCTTCGCTGGCACTGGAGCACGCGGAGTACATCCTCCGGCAGCACGCGGTCACCCTCACGACGGTGGACCGGACGCACGCCACAAGCCCGATGGCGGTCGGCAAGGCCATCGACGAGCAGTTGCGCACTCCTCCGCACCAGCTCCGGGTCACGGCGCACCACCCCGAAGCCTTCTTGGTGCACTTTGACATGCCTGCTCACCGGGACAACGCGGTGCGCCGCGGCGTCATCAAGGTGGACGGGAGCAAGTACTACATCCGTGCGTGGCACCCTGACGACCACGGCGCCATCCTCAAGCTGACCCTGGATGTCCGCATCATCGTCGAGAATCTGCCGATGCAGTTTTGGAGCCTTGATGGAGCGAACGAGGCGTTTGGCGATTTCGGCCGCATCGATCGCCTCGCCAGCCGCACCTTTGAGCGTGGCCACACAAAGACTTTTGCGTGCTGGCTGTGGTGCTGGGACGTCCCTCACATCCCCACCAAGCATGCCCTGTGGGTGCTGAAGAGGGAAGACGGCCGCGTCGACGAGATCCTCGGCTTCCCCCGATCGGACCGCAACGTGCCTCCTCCACCGGGCGTCCACTACTACGACCTGCTCATCGATGTGGATCGAGTCGAGGACTAGGCCCCGCTCTCGCTGCGATCCTCGCACTCCGGCCAGAGCGGGCTCCCCTCCTTTGACGACACCGATGACCGGCCCCTCCCGTGCACAGAGACGGGTGACTGGGCAGGAGGCATTGAAGATGGGCAGGCGAGGACGAGGTGCAGCGTTCTTCAGGTGGCTACATGAGGATGCAGCAGCTTCCCCAGCAACAATGACCGCCGCGATCAAGACGAAGATGATCAGGGAAACCGTGGTGGCCGCTCCTGGAAAGATACTCTCCTGGGGCGTGGCCGCCAGTCCAGGAGCAAGGCGCCACCAGTAGAAGCACCAAGGCACCGGAGCAGGACCCCGATGTCGCGTCAGCACAGGGCGGGAGGCAGGGGCGCTCCGTGGAGCGTGAAGCATCCCCGCCCGCACCAGCCTCAACCCTACGCGCCACCCCACCGCTTCCCCTGGCGCCAAGGCCAGCTCCAGTCCAGGACCCGATCACGGCTTTCTTCTTCGACTCTGGACGGGCCGTCCCACCACCGCCGCGCTCTGACGTCATGCAGCTGGAGTTTGAGAATGCCATGCTCGAAGCCCTCAGAAGCCCCCTGGATTTCGACAATGACGACAGGCTGTCCGCAGTAGATCCACCTGTCCAAAAGAAGTCGAAGGAAGACGAAACACTCCCCCTCAGTCTGCTCCCTGACGTGCTGCCCTGCATCGCCCAGCCAACCCCTCCTACCACTGTCGAGCTCCAAGTCGCTGCGGTAACACAACAGGTCAACCACATGAACATCATAGCCGACGACCACCCAAAGCTCTTCACCAGCATGCCAGCTCCCCTCCTGGCCACCCCAAAGCCACCACGCACATCTGCACCGGCCAAGACTAGAGCTACCTCAGCACCATCCAGACGCAGCACAAGACATGCGGCAACAAACAACTCCGTCCCTGTGTTGCAGCGAGCTGCCCTACGGCTTGTGCAGGAGCTCGGGGTGCTGGGACCGAAGGACAAGATGACACCTGAAGCTGCAGCGGCGCTGATCAAGCGTTTCGACGTGCTGCCGTCTGAGGCAGATATCGAAGCAATCACACGACTGGCCAGCCTCGACGTCAAAGCTCTGAAGATTGCGACAGGCATGGCCAGCCCCGATGGCGCTGCCCAGGTGGCAGAGTAGTTTCTAATGTTAGTTTCGTTATGCAGTCTTCGTCGAGGGATGGCCTTAAGCCAGTTAGAGTTAGGTTGCATTTCCATGTTTAGTGCTAAGGTAGTGAGGACGGCTAGACGACGGTGGGGTTTTGGGCTTATTGGTTTCATCGCCCCCACGAGAGCTTGCTGGTGTACTGTTTTCATCTTAATAGAAGTGTTAGGCGACGGAGAATTGCTTGGTGTCTCCATGAGTAATCCTTACTGCAATATTTTGTTGTGGAATGTTAGAGGCCTCAACGCTCCGGCTAAGCGTACGACAATCAGTGAGGTAGCTGTTGCACACAAAGCAGCAAGTCTTACTCTGCAAGAGACAAAGATTGAACAATGGACTACTCAGATCGCCAAAGAGGTTGGCGGAGCAGCTCTCCAGGGATGTGTAGTGCTCCCGGCAATCGGAACGAGAGGAGGCGCGGCTATTTTTTGGAACAAGGACATTGTATCGGTCTCCTCCCATGCCATTGGCAGATTCTCGATCACGACCAAGGTTACAGAACTTGGACGAAATGAACAGTTCTGGTTGACAACAGTTTATGGGCCAAATGATGACACTCTTAAGGAAGATTTCCTTCAGGAGCTTGCTGCCTCTGCTCCACCTTTAGGCGAGCCATGGATGGTCATAGGGGATTTCAACATGATATACGAAGCCAGAGACAAGAGTAACTTAAGCCTGAGAAGAAGGATCGTGGGAAGATTCAGAAAAGCTTTAGACTATGCAGGGCTCAAGGAGATAAAGTGCAATAACAGAAGGTTTACATGGAGCAACGAAAGAGAGAACCCGGTGTTCAGCAGCATTGACAAGTTATTTTGTAATGTAGAGTGGGAAACATCTCATGATGGCTTCATCTTAAACGCTGCAGCCACGTCGTTCTCAGATCACTGCCCTCTGCCGCTCTCCCACGCTGCAACCCCGCCAAAACCAGCCAGGTTTAGGTTTGAAAACTTTTGGCCCCAGTTCCAGCACTACAAAGAGACGGTGCAGCACGCCTGGAACAGGCCAGTAAATCATACCTGCCTGTTCATTAGGCTCAAGATCAAGATGTAAAGAACAGCAAGGATTTAAAGATTTGGAGCAGATCTCTTTTTGGCAAGATTACGCTGCAACTCCACATAGCACACGAGGTGATCCTGAGACTGGATATTGCCCAGGAGAAGCGACAGTTATCAACGGCTGAATTCTCCACAAGGAAACAACCCAAGAGCAGAGTGTTGGGGCTGGCTGCGATTGAAAGAGCGAGAAAAAGGCAAGCTTCAAGAATAACCTGGCTGCGAGCAGGAGACGTGAGCACAAAGTTTTTTCATGCCAAATACAATGCCAGAAAAAGGAGAAATTACATTCATTCAATCACATCACAGGGGGGAGGGATGCTGACAGAACATGCAGAGAAAGCAGAGGAAATAAGGAAGCAATTCACGGCCCTCCTAGGATCAAGAGAGTAACGACATCATATGATCAATTGGTCTGAATTGCAAATGCCAAGGATCAAGGTTGGAGGCCTTGATAATCGTTTCTCTGAAGATGAAGTTTGGAAAGGAGTAGTGTCCTCTCCAAAAGAAAAAGCACCGGGGCCGGACGGGTTCACTGGCAAATTTTCAGAGCAAGCTGGGACACGGTCAAGGACGATGTGATGGCAGTTTTCAACAAGTTTTACCACCTTGCCGGGGAAAATTTTGAGGAGATTAACCAATCATTCATAACTCCTATCCCCCAAAAAGAGGAAGCCTATGAAGTCTAGAACTTCAGACCAATCAGCCTAATCAGCTCGGTTGCTAAATTGGTCGCAAAGGTCCTGTCTATGAAATTAGCTAAGGCTATCCCCAGATATCATCTTGCCAGCACAATCGGCTTTCCAGAAGGGCAAGTGCATCCACGACAGCTACTTGTATGTCTAGGGAAATGTGAGATCATTGCAGCGAAGAAAAAATCCAGCTCTGCTCTTCAAGCTCGATATCCAAAAAGCTTTTTATAGTATCTCCTAGGACTATCTTCTGGAGGTTCTGCAGAGATTAGGTTTTAGCGCTAGATGGAGAGATTGGGTGGCAATCCTGCTGTCCACGACGACATCTTCCTGTCTGCTAAACGGAGATGTTGTCCTCCCGATCATGCACAAAAAAGGATTACGGCAGGGTGACCCACTCTCACCATTATTTTTCATCATCTCAATTGATCCTCTGCACCGTCTCCTTGCCGCTGCGACGGATCATGGCATCTTAGCACCTCTCCCGGGGAGGGGGACGAGCATGAGAGTAAGCCTTTACGCTGACGATGTTGTGATCTTCGCAAACCCGACCAGAGAGGAGGTGCAAGCATTGCTTCATATTCTATGCTCCTTTAGCGACGTGACAGGCCTTAGATTGAACCAGGAAAAATCTTCAGTAGCCCCAATTAGGTGTGAAGGCATAAACCTCTCGGAGGTGCTGCATGATTTTAGGGGAAAGCTTGTAGACTTCCCGATGACTTATCTGGGTCTACCCATCTCCTCGCATAGGATTAGGCTAGTGCACCTTCAGTTCGTATTAGATAGAATTAGAGCTAGGCTCGCCGGATGGAAAGGAAAGCTCATGAACATCCCCGGAAGGCGAGTGCTAGTTTGCAGCGTGCTCTCCGCAATGCCAACTTTTGCATTAACAGCACTCCGGGCACTAAAGAAGCTGTTAAAAGAGACCGACAAGACTAGAAGAAGATTTCTGCGGGCGCAGGAGAGCGAGGCAACAGGTGCAGCATGTAAGGTTAGCTGGAAAATGGTATGCACTCCAACGGAGAAGGGAGGCGCAGGAATACCAGACCTGCAGAGCATGAGCAGAGCCCTTTGTCTTTGCTGGCTATGGCTGGCCTGGACACAGCCAAATAGCCCCTGGAATTGCTTCCCAACGCCATGCGATCAAGGGGACAAGGACCTCTTTGCCACAGCAACAAAGGTCACCATTGGAGATGGCAAAAGAGCTAGGTTTTGGACCTGCTGCTGGCTGGGGGATGAACCGTTGTGCACCTCCTTCCCTGCTCTATACAAGCTATCAAAGAGGAAATCATGATCAGTCGCTGAGGCCCTTCTTGATCACCAATGGATAAAGGATCTTCAGAACAGGGACTGAGAACCCATGATCACTGATTTCGTCAGGATGGCACAAAGGATCAGAGCTCGTGGACAGATGCTGCAGGGCCAAGCAGATGACACAATCCTTTGGACTGCTAGCAGCAAGGGAGTGTATACGTCTAAATCAGCGTACAAGCTGTAGTTTAAAAGCAGGCCCTCTACGAAGATGAAAAGCTTGATCTGGAAAGATTGGGCACCCGGGAAAATTAAACTCTTTGCGTGGCTGCTTCACCTTGATAGGCTCTGGTGTAATGATCGGCTATAGAGGAAGCAATGGCCAAATTCTTATTTCTGCCAGTTGTGTCTTCGAAACTTGGAGTCTTCAACCCACCTATTCTGGAACTGCTCGGTCTCACGCGCAGTTTGGGCGGGGGCAGCCGACTGGAGACACTGCTCTTCACTTTGCCCGATAGGGCAACAGCAAGGCAGCACTACAAGAGCAGTCTCTAACATCATCTCCAAGGCAAAAAAAGGAGGAAAAGAAAGGTGTCAAAATGATGATTATGGCAGTAACCTGGGAGTTGTGGAATGAGAGGAACAACTACACTTTTAGGGAGAAGACAGCATGCCCCAATGACATCCTCGCGGCCATACGACGCACAATGGAGCAATGGCAAATTGTGGGAGCGAAAGATATTGAGACCCCTTTCGGGGATATAGTTGGGAGATAGAGGTTTTCGAGACTACCACAGGGGGGGAGGGGGATACCCCAACACCTCCCTGTTCTCCTCTTTCATACATGTCTATAACCGCTTGATCAGAATTTTGTAACCCTCTCTTTTATGCTCAATCTAATGAAGCCAGCACATGCTGGATCTTTCAAAACAAAAATCCCTTTCGGGTAACGGCACCAGAAATTGGCACGTGAACGGGAGAAAGTTGTAATAAATTGATAGATGCAAATAAGAGCAAATAAAATTCAGCGAGGTATTTTTGGGTTTTTGATAATATAGATCTGAAAATAAAAGTTGGAAATAAATAAAAAGGCAAATAGCAAAATAGATCTGAAAGTATATGATGAGAAAATAGACCCGGGGGCCGTAGATTTCACTAGTGGCTTCTCTCAAGAAAAATAGCATACGGTGGGTAAAAAAATTACTATTGGGTAGTTGATAGAACTTCAAATAATTATGACGATATCCAGGCAATGATCATTATATAGGCATCACGTCCAAGATTAGTAAACCGACTCCTGCCTGCATCTACTACTATTACTCCAGACATCGACCTCTATCCATCATGCATCTAGTGTATTAAGTTCATGGAAAACAGAGTAATGCAATGAGAATGATGACATCATGTAGACAAGATCTATTCATGTAGGAATTAGACCCCAACTTGTTATCCTTAATGGAAATGATACATACGTGTTGTTTTCCCTTCTATCACTGGGATCAAGCACCGTAAGATCGAACCCATCACAAAGCACCTCTTCACATGGCAAGAAAAATTGATCTAGTTGGCCTAACTAAACCGAAGATTCGAACAAAAATACGAGGATATAAGTAATCATGCATATAAGAGATCAAAAGACTCAAATAACTTTCATGGATAAAAATATAGATCAGATCATAAGCTCAAAGTTCATCGGATTCCAACAAACATACCGCAAAAAAGAGTTACATCAAATAGATCTCCAAGAGACCATTCTATTGAAAATCAAAAGAGAGAGAGGTAGCCATCTAGCTACTAATTACGGACCCGTAGGTCTACAATGAACTGCTCACGCATCATCAGAGAGGCAGCAATGAGGATGATGAACCCCTTTGTGATGGTGTCTAGATTGGATCTGTGGTTTCTGGAACTTGCGGCGGCTGGAATTGTTTTTCATCAACTCCCCTTGGGTTTCTGGAATATTGGGGTATTTATAGAGCAAAGATGGCCGAGGTGAGCACAACCCACCTGGGCGCGTCTGGGCCCCCAAGCACGCCCTGGTAGGCTGTGCTCCCCTGGGATCCCCATTCATGTACTTTCTTGGCCCATCATGTGTCTTATGGTCCAATAAAACACCAAAAAGTTTTGCTGCGTTTGGACTCCGTTTGGTATTGATTTTCTGCGAAGTAAAAAATAAGCAAAAAAACAACTGGCACTGGACACTATGTCAATAGGTTAGTCCCAAAAAATGATAGAAAGTTGTTATAAAATGATTGTAAAATATCCAAGAATGATAATATAACAGCATGGAACAATCAAAAATTATAGAGACGTTGGAGACGTATCAAATGGGCTTATTCTGAAGTCTAGTTACCATATCGTGCATTTGCTTCAAATATAATGACCGTAAGTGTCATCAACAAAATACGGAGCACTCATCAAATACAATGACCGTTAGTGTCATCAGCAAAATACGGAGACGTATGGTGAGCTAGATACCGTATGATCACCACAAGAATGTATACGGTGACCGTAATGAGCATATTCTGAAGTCTAGTGACTGTATAGTGCTTTCGCTTGAAATATAGTGACCGTCACGCGTGAGTGTGTCAGGGGCATACTTTTAGAGGGCCGAGAGATAGTTTGTGTGCATACGTGAAAGTGGTGTAGAGAGAGGGGTGTGCGGTGGAGACAAAGAGAGATATGCTCTTCATTTCTCTTTCCCATTACTAATTTTTTAGAAGATATAAACATTCACAATGCAGAAAAAATATCATTGGAAGCACCATGCAATTAACTTTCATGTGTAACTTTGTACTATTATATATGCTTATTTTCTTAGTGGCCGATTTGTGTGTGGGGTGTGGTGGGTGTCGGTTTCAAAACCGGCGGATCTCGGGTAGGGGGTCCCGAACTGTGCGTTTAAGGCTAATGGTAACAGGAGGCGGGGGACACAATGTTTACACAGGTTCGGGCCCTCTCTATGGAGGTAATACCCTACTTCCTGCTTGATTGATTGTGATGATATGAGTATTACAAGAGTTGATCTACCACAAGATCGTAGAGGCTAAACCCTATAAGCTAGCCTATGATTATGATTGTTGTTGTCCTACGGACTAAACCCTCTGGTTTATATAGACACCGGAGGGGGCTAGGGTTACACAGAGTCGGTTACAGAGAAGGAAATCTACATATCCGAATCGCCAAGCTTGCCTTCCACACAAAGGAGAGTCCCTCCCGGACACGGGACAAAGTCTTCAATTTTGTATCTTCATAGTCCAATAGTCCGGCATAAGCATATAGTCCGGCTATCCGAGGACCCCCTAATCCAGGACTCCCTCAGTAGCCCCTGAACCAGGCTTCAATGACGATGAGTCCGGCGCGTAGATTGTATTCGGCATTGCAAGGCGGGTTCCTTCTCCGAATACTCCATAGAAGATCTTGAACACAAGGATCGTGTCCGGCTCTGCAAAAAAATTTCCACATACCACTGTAGAGAGCACAATATTCCACAAATCTAATTTGCTGACAACTTTTCATAGCATGACATCATGCTACGGCCCGATCTTTATTTGAACCGTTTTTCTCAACCTGCTGCTGCACGTCTTGCGAGGCGGTTTTATTGCCATGTCTTGTCGAAGCAGAGATCGTGTTCCCCTTATCACGAGATTCTCATCAATACGGGTGTGGGTAACCCAACCGTGCCGTTAGTATGACTCCTCAATTTTAGACAAGTTCCAAATGGCCACACGGAGGACGCTTGATATTCACCCTCTTTATAAAGAGGTCCAGACCTGTCCTTTTCTTTCCACGCCCAATCCCTCCCTTCCCCTACCTCGAGTTCCAACACCCAAGGTTCAGGTTAAGTGCTCTGGATCTTCAACCATGTCAGGATCCAACCTTCAAGGCCGGTGGATGGCCTCTTCTGTCACAGAGGAGGACATCAAGAAGCTTAGGGAGGCTAGGTATCTGACCGCCGAAATCCCCCACAGGCTACCTGCTCAAGGGCAGGTTATCACCACTCCCGAACCCAACGAGAGTTTTGTATTTGTTTCCCACTTCCTCCGAGGGCTAGGCTTTAGTCTTGATCCCTTCGTAAGAGGGCTCACATTCTATTATGGGCTAGATTTCCATGATCTGGTCCCAGATTCCTTCCTTCACATCTTGTCATTTATCGTTGTGTGTGAGGCCTTCCTCCGCATTACCCCACACTTCGGCTTATGGCTCAAGACCTTCAATGTGAAGCCGAAGATGATCGATGGGCGACACGCGGAGTGCGGAGGCGCTATAATAAGAAAAGGTGTCGACGCCCTATGGCCAAAGGGTTCCTTCCCGAAGGTGTCCGACCTATGGCAACGGGAGTGGTTTTACATTACAGCCCCCCGAGGTACAAAGCGGGCTACCGCCCCAGCCTTCCACTCTGCCCCTCTGCCCTAACTGGCATCATGGGTCAACAAAGGGCTGGACTGGGAGCCAGTTAATGATGTGCTGACATTGCAATGCCGCATCCGAGATCTCCTCAAGAGGGATATCAGTCTGATCAAATTAATTCAAGTAATGTTAGTTCGTCGGGTCCTGCCATGCCAACGTTGATCTCTCCGTATGTGGGAGTTCAACCCGGAAGGACCGTGAACCATTCAACACTTCTTCAGCGTGACGCTCGAAGGGATGTATCGATTATTCTTCGGATCACGAATAAAGTGTCCGGACACCACCAAGGATGCGGGTCTCAACTGCAATCGTCTAGATACCCAAGTAAGTAACTCCACGGCCGAACATGCTGTCATTATATTTGTCACAACATCATTCTAAAAAACTACCTCGGCCAGGACTAGATAAGAAAGGTGGAGAGGATCAGGTGTTCGGCCCCTCTTCCAGAAGGCTCGCTGGATCCTGTACTAACCAGGATGCTGGCTCGCGCACCGTATCAAGTGCCATCAGGGGAAGACGAGGGGAGGAATAAGGAAGCCAAAAGCGGGCTTCATACATTACACATCCAAACCGGGGGAATTAGTGCCTACACGAAGGAGGAGGATCGGGGATGTGAATCTAGAATCCCCTCTCCCCATGGGAAGAAAAGGGTCACCCCTGAAGACTTGGAAATGGAGGTTTCCAAACGAGGGAAGAAACCTTCACCAGGGGGCCCTGCCCCGGAGGGCATCCTTACCGCACAACGCCCACAAGGGGTTCAACCGTCAGCTGAGCTGTAAGTGAACAAAGGTACATAGGTAAATATGCCCTGCTCTTTTCCTAAGAATAACAACCAAGACATATGTTTTGCAGTCCGGCTCGTAGCCCTTCTCCACAATGTTCGTCTTCGTGGGATCTTCTTCCGGAGATGATGGAGAGCGAAACACCTCCTCCAGCTTCCCCGCCTCATGAGACGGACGACCCTGAGGTGTCGTCGCGGAGGATTTCTCCTGATCCGCAAAGGCCAGAAGGTAACTCTTCGGCCGCCCAAATTCCGGAGTTCTCGGCTCCTAAGGAGACCAATAGAAAGAGCCCGGGATTGTCCGGTGTACAACCGGACACATTGATAGGTCTTCTGGAGCAAGTGGCTATCTCAGAGGCACATCATTCCTTAATGGGCATGGTGGTTGAGAGGATTTCATCCGCAAAAAGCGGGTTGAATGAAGCTTTTACGAGCCTGCTAAGAGGCTTTGAGGTACGCGAAGTAATATATATTTTTGACTGTACCGCACACGCAAGATGTGCTTTGTATAGATAGTAGCCCCTGAGACTCTGGTTGCCGTCCAGACGCGGCGAGTAGAGGATCATAGTCTTGGGTAATAATAGCGCTACTTTCGTGCGCAGGCAGCTGCAGATCCGGCGGCTAACCAAACTGCTGATTTTGCCGAGTTGAGGCAGCAATTTGACGTGGCGGATTCGGACATCACGCTTGCTAACAAGCGGCTTGACAAGGCCCAGGGTATGTATATTCGGGTGGTCAACAAATATTAAGAGGAGCATTATGCTAGTATTTATAATATGCTTTGACTGCAGATGGAGCTGCCGCCGTGGAGACCCTTCGGGCAGAACTTGCCCGAGCCAACGAACAAGCCAGGAGAAGTGATGCGGCCGCCCTGAATGCAGCCGAAGAGTTAAAATCCGAATAGGCTGCTCATCGCCAGAGCGAAGATAAAATAGTCAACATGGCTCTTGAGCTACAAAATGCCGCCAGCCGATATGAGCTCCTCGAAAGGGAAAGCCAAGCAAAAATGGTTGACCTAAAGAAGGCCTTGGAAGCAGCCAAGGAAACGCACCCTGAAATCAGAGCAGCGGCCGGGAAGCCAAGGCATAGTGCATCTACGTGTAAAAGGTGGTTCTACACATTAAATTAAAATATAAATTGCATTAATTTTTTTGGATGAGATCATGAATTTTGCAATTTGCGTATGAACGAACATTAGTCTATTAGACACCCATACTCTATTGAATTTGAGCATGTGTATGGGTATATTTCATATTATCGATCCATAGAATGAGAGTGGTTTGGAATCCATACAATGCATGGCGTTTGCAGTTCATATATAAACATTAATTAGTGCACTCTGTGTTGTTAGTGTCAGGCACTTTATACATTTGTGACATACATGGATACATTCCAAATTGCTAGCTACAAAATAGAATACATGTTCAATTCAACACAAAGGTGGTTTCAAAGATTCGAATTCATAGGAAATACATTCATCTATTTGAATTCAAGATAATGGCATTTGTAAATCAGATCTAAAAGGGGGCATCAATCTTTGTTGTGCGCTTGAACATGTTGTATATTCATATGCATGTCTAACTATTTTTTTGCAACCAAGGAGATTATATCTGGAACCATTCATGAATTGAGCTACGCTACATATTTTTTAATATATACTCATGTACAATTTATATTCAAAATGTACCCCCTCCATGCCAAAATAATCGTAGTTTTAGGATTTTCAAGAGTCAAGATTTTTGAAGTTTGACAAATCCTAAAAGTTGAATTCAAGAGAACTATAAACGTTAATGCTTCTGCTCCCAAATATTGAATGAAGTGCCAAATAAGCCTCTGGTCGCCCAAAACCACGCGAGACTAATGTTTGGTGGTAGGAAATTACTGTCCTAACTCTGACCCGTGTAGCCTATCGACTTGATGTCCAAAGGTCTAAACCGCGGTAGGTTTGTAACTTCACCAAGACGCCAGTCTCAACCGCCTACGAGAAGCATTCATACACCATGGGCGCCTAAACACCCATGTGCGGGGCCGAAATCTGTCATGCCCACTATTTGGGACACCTGAGATTACTATCCTACCCCCGAACCGCAATATGTCTGAAATTTTAGATGGGGCAAAGTTTGTAACTTTCCCCAAATTTCAAACAAGTGCGTACCAAACCGAAACATTGTTCCCCCTTAGTTCCCCCTCCCTCCGTTTCCCCATTCATACTCCGTGGGCGCCAAAACGCCCTCTCCACAAGCCGCGAAACCCCAGTCTCCTCCGTCCTCCAGCCCATCGCGTCCAATCCACCGTCGCCCTCCTCCATCACGCCGGAGTCGATACCCCGATGTCGTTGTCCAACACAACCGCAACACCCTCAAGGAATTAGCAGCTGAAGCCGAGGCAGAGTTGCATCCATAACGCCGACGCCGATGTGCGCCATACTAGAACCACTTCGACCACACCATCCCGTGCCTCACCGCTGCCGCTCCACTGTCGCAACTGTCCACAGCACTGGAGTCGTTCACCACCTTGGATCTGGTTCCCCGCTGCCGATACACGGCCACCACACCACACTCAACAAATTGGCCATAGGTTCATCCAAGGCTCCAGCGTATTCCACAACTTGTTGTTTCCAGCGAACCACAAGAAGATCATTAGAAAAATAGAAGGAGGACACAACACTTCCAGCAGAAAGAGGTGCTCCTCTTCCCTTATTCGTGCAAATCTTACGTCTCTGCTCACACCGTATTCATCCCACAAAATAAACTAGTTGAGCGCTTCTTATTGCACCCTCTTCATGATACTAAATGCACAAGAATTCCTCCCATTTACTATTTCACCTTAACTAGAGGTCAGTCGCTCGCCTGGATTTCAATTCAGGGTTAGTTGATTCGCAATTAAAAGAAGCAGCACCTTCTTAGGCGCGCAGAGCACCTAGTCTGCCTATTCGTCGGTGAAGCAGCGCATCGGTGTCAATCATAGGGGTGTGGGGCACATGAGCTGCTTGCCCGATTAGTAGGTCGGTGGGGCTTGAAGGGATGGCCGGGGGAGGTGGCAAGCACGGTGGTGCAGTGAGGTCAAGGGGAGGGCGGAGGCAGGGGACTGGGCTGGTGGTCGTTGGCATTTCGAGGAAGATCGTCAACATTGACTGGCTGGAGGTATATGAAGGCGATCTTCCCGTTCTTTGTACATCGGACGGTGCAGAAAAATGTACTGGCTTATTTGTTTTCAGTCGATTGTTATTTTCATAGGACCACACCTTGTGGTCTGATGGAGGAGTACCTGCATTTCCCAGCCATCCATGTGCTCATATTTCAAAATCCTAGAATCTAATTTCGTGTGCCATGCATGTTGTAGAGCTATCATATGTCTCCCATCATTTATTTCTCACCCACCTGATATCTGCTACTTTTACACTATACTACTTGTGCACACACTTCACCCATACTCACTCTATTGTTTTTTATGCATGGGTATTTCAGACTCTGATGCACTGCTGATGAATACACAAAAGAAAAGACAGAAGTCGCTCCAGTGTAATTCGAGGATAAGCACTAAGTATTTCAGCGCTCTAAAGGGCATAGTGTCAGCAGATGGAGGCAATAAACGTAGCTCTGTAGTTGATGATCTCAATTGCCACACACAACCATCCCATGTGCTTGCTTTAACTTTGTGCTATCAAATGTGGTTGGATGTTGCATATGGTGTCTAGCTTGCATTGCTTCCAATTTGGTTAAATTGCATCTTCTTACTTTACACATTATATCTTTGGTAATGACATGCCTTCCTATTTATGATACATACTACATCTGTCTATTAACCATGGTCTTACATCAAACTAATGCTCTTGTGTATCCCTCATCAATCACTTATGATGAGACAGTCACCCCGGTGGGTTACTGTGAGACGCCTACTCTTTTAGAGAGTGCAGTGTCATCCTCCCCACATGATTCTCAAGAAACAACAAGGCTAAATGAAGATAGTCAATGTAGCTCTGTAGTTGATGACTGCAATTCCCCCACAGCACCATCGCAGATGCTTGCTCTTACTTGGCAATGTGATATATGGTTGCATGTTGCATATGGTGTCTACCTTGTAATTCTTCTAATTAGGGTAAATTGCATCTGCTTTGTTAACACATTATACCCGTTACTATGCCATGCCTTCCTGTTTTTGGTACATACTACGTCTTTCTATTAACCGTGTTCTTACATCAAACAACTTTTCTTGTGTATCCCTCATCAATCACTTCTGACGAGACACCTTCAAATTGAGAGTGTAATATTGGTTGCCTCTTGCATACCATTTCAAGCATGTACTGCCTCTAATCTGTTGAAATGCCACTTATAATGAGACACTTCTAACTTGGTAGAGTGATTTTGGTTGGATATTTCATATGTTGTCTAGCTTGGATTGCTTCCAATTTGTTGAAATGCCTTCTGCTTAGCGTTTTTCATACATATTCCATCCTCCTACAATGTGGTCGCCTTACATAAAATTTGTGTTCGTGAGTATCATGCATCAACGAATTTGGAAGAGCGAATTTCATTCCTTTTTCTTATGTGTTTGACGTGACAAGGAAAAATCTAAAATGATGAATGGACGGGATGATAGTGTTCCTCTGGGGAAACCAAAACTTATGATCTCTGCAGATTCTCCTGCTACTCCTACTGCAGTGCAAGTTCCAAATCACATCCCCCCTACTCCACAACCCCAGGTGCTTGCTCTAACATGGCATTGTGATATCTAGTTGCATGTTGCATATGGTGACGGGCTTGTATTGCTCCTAATTTGTTAAATTGCATCTCCTTAGCTTACAAATTATATATGTGAATATGACACACCTTCCTGTTTTTGGTACATACCACATCTACCTATCACACCATGTTCTTACATCAAACTATTGTTCTTGTGTATCCTGCACCTATCACTTATGATGAGACAGTCACGCCCGTGGGCAAGTATGAAACACGCTACTCTTATAAAGAGTGCAGTTTCATCCTCCCCACATGATTCTCAAGAAACAACAAGTCTAAATGAAGATATTGAACGTAGCTCTGTACTTGAAGACCGCATTTCCCTGATATGTCTCCAACGTATCTATAATTTATGAAGTATTCATGCTTTTATATTATCCATCTTAGATGTTTTATATGCATTTATAAGCTATTTTATATGATTTTTGAGACTAACCTATTAACCTAGAGCCCAGTGCTAGTTTCTGTTTTTTCCTTGTTTTTGAGTTTTACATAAAAGGAATACCAAACGGAGTCCAATTGACGTGCCAATTTTCGACGATTTTTTATGGACCAGAAGAAGCCCACGGAGCATCGGAGATGGACCAGAAGAGTCCCGAGCCGTCCACGAGGGTGGAGGGCGCGTCCTACCCCCTGGGCGCGCCCCCTATCTCGTGGACGACTCGGAGACCCCCCTGACGTGAAACCGACGCAAAAAATCCTATAAATACAGAAACCCCCAGAAAGAAACCTAGATTGGGAGTTCCGCCGCCGCAAGCCTCTGTAGCCACGAGAAATCAATCTAGGCCCTCTCCGGCAGCCTGCCGGAGGGGGCCATCATCACCGGAGGCCATGGGGAAGGATCTCGGAGGGGCCATCATCGCCATGATGGCCAAGGACCAGAGGGGGAACCTCTCCCCAACTAGGGGGGAGGCCATTGAGGAAGAAGCACAAGGGGGAGAACCTCTCCTCCTCTCTCCCGGTGGCGCCAGAGTGCCATCGGGAGGGGAATCATCGCCATGGTGATCGTCTTCATCAACATCACCATCATCATCACCATCCTCATCTCTTTTAGGCGGTCCATTCTCCTGCACCCCGCTGTAATCCCTACTTGAACATGGTGCTTTATGCCACATATTATGATCCAATGATGTGTTGCCATCCTATGATGTTTCGAGTAGATATCTTTTGTCTTTGGGTTGATTGATGAACTAGATTGGTATGAGTTGTATGTTTAATTTTGGTGCTATCCTATTATGCCCGCCGTGTCGCACAAGCATGAGGGATTCCCGCTGTAGGGTGTTGCGATATGTTCATGATTCGCTTACTGTGGGTTTCCTGAGTGACAGAAGCATAAACCCGAGTAAGGGGGTTGTTGCGTATCGGATAAAGGGGACTTGATATGTTACTGCTATGGTTGGGTTTTACCTTAATGATCTTTAGTAGTTGCGGATGCTTGCTAGAGTTCCAATCATAAGTGCATATGATCCAAGAAGAGAAAGTATGTTAGCTTATGCCTCTCCCTCATATGAAATTGCAATAGTGATTACCGGTCTTGTTAACAATTGCCTAGGACAGTTCCGCACACCGACCCATCATATTCCACACTCGCTATTTATAATATTTAGTAATATATTCTAACCTTTTAACAACAGCACCTACTTTTATATTTTATCTCTCCGATATCATACAAAGTTATCCTCTCCATACCCACAACGTAGTTTTATTTCTCGTTTCTAATTGGAAGCAAACGTTCAGTGTATGTAGAGTCGTATCAGTGGCAGATAGGACTTGAGAGAATATTGATCTTACCTTTAGCTCCTTGTGGGTTCGACACTCCATGCTTATCACTTCCACCTTTGGAAATTGCTACAATGATTCCCTGCACTTGGGGATTATCAAGCTCTTTTCTGGTGCCGTTGCCGGGGAGCAATAGTGTGGGGTTGATATTCTCATGTGTGCTTGTTTGCTTTCTTCACTAAGTAGATTTTGTTTTCCCTTTTTGTTTATGTTTAGTTGTGGGTGAAACATACAAAAAAATTTAAAGAATGAAAATACAAAAAAAAAATTACTTGCCTCTCAGGCCTAAAAAGTTTTTCAATAAGAGAAGTGATTGGACGGTTATGCATTGAAGAAGTGAGGGTCGACCTTGAGCACTTGTGTTCATGCTCATGGAAACAATTTAAAATTTTTAATGGAAGCTTCTCTGAAAATAATTATCCCCTTGTATATACCCATTGTATTATAAAAATAATGTGCCAAGCTTTGGTTTTAGGATGATTAGATTGCTTGTTTACTACAAAAACAGAAACTTTGGTTGTAGCGCGTGAATTTACATTTTTTACTGGAAAGTCAAATGGGTCTGAAACTTATTGCAAATTACTTATGTACAAATTTTTTAAATTTTCATATTTGTTTTTAATTTTTTGGAGTTCCAAAAGTTTACTAAATTTCCATATTACTACAGACTGTCCTGTTTTTGATAGATTCTATTTTCTATGTGTTGTTCGCTTATTTTGATGAATCCATGGGTTGTATCGGGGGGTATGAACCATGGTGAAGTTGGAATACAGATAAAGTGCTATTATGAAATTGGAATGAGTTTTCAACAGTACCTAAAGGTAGTGATTTGCTTTATTATACTAACGGATCTCACAAAGTTTTTGTTAAGTTTTTGTGTGGATGAAGTGTTCGAAGAACGAGGAGTTACCGATGTGAGAATAATAAAGAGAGGCAAGAGTTCAAGCTTGGGGATTCCAAGGCACCCCAAGTAAATATTTCAAGTATAGTGAAGCATCTAAGCTTGGGGATGCCCCGGATGGCATCCCATCTTTCTTCTTCAACAATTATCGGTATACCTTGGTTTTTGTTTTGTTCGCATGATTTGTGTCCTTTGTGTTTTTATTTTTATTTAGGAACCATGCTAGTATGAGATATACCTTCAATGATCTTATAGAATGCTCTTTGTGCTTCACTTAAATCTTTTGAGTATGGCTTTATAGAATGGTTTGTGTGCTTCACTTATATATTTTGAGCTCGGATATTGGTTAGTCTATATTAATTGTAGAATGCTCCATGAACTTCACTTATATCTTTTGGAGTATGAATAATAATATCATCTAAAGTGGGTTTGGAAGAGTGTCAACTTTAGGAATTAATGATCCCACTATTTTGGAGGGTGTTGAATCTTAGTGTGATATTTATGAAAGTGGATTTGGAAGAGTGTCAACTTTCATTAGTAATGTTTCCACTATTTCAGAAGAGGTTCCAATTGATTATGAGAACAAAGTTGCTATCTATGATGACTATTTTGATGACATGTATGCTATAAAGAATAATTTTAACCATGAAACTTGTCATCATGATTTTAATTTTCAATTGGATTATGCCTCACATGACGGTTATTCTGTGAGTTTGCTCCTACTATTCCGAATGAGAAGAATTTTGCTTATGTGGAGAGTAGTAAAATTTCTATGCATGTAGATCATGAAAAGAATGCTGTATGTGATGGTTATATTGTTGAACTCATTCATGATGCTACTGAAAATTATTATGAGGGAGGAATACATGCTTGTAGGAGTTGCAATAATATCAAGTTTCCTCTCTATGTGCTTAAAGTTTTGTAGTTATACTTGTTTTGCCTTCCAATGTTAGTTGATTATTGTTCCTATAAATTGTGTGCTCACAAAATCCCTAGGCATAGTAAGTGGGCTAGATTTAAATGTGCTAGTCATATTCTTCATGATGCCCTCTTTATGTTTCAATTCTTATCTTTTATGTGAGCATCATTGAAATCATGATGCCTAGCTAAAAGGCATTAAAAAAAAGTGCTTGTTGGGAGACAACCCAATATTTACCCTTTCTGTTTTTTGTGTGTTTACATGATTAAGCTACTGTAGTAATCATGTTTTATAGCTTTTGTTTCAATAAATTGCCAAGTAAGACCTTTGGGAAGACTTGGGTGAAAGTTAATATGATCTTGCTGTAAAAACAGAAACTTCACACTCACGTGATTAGCTGTCATGTTTTACAGAAGAGTGATTTTGAGTTGATTCTTTTTTCAGAAGATTAATAGACAAATTACTCACGTCCACCAATTTATTTTATAATTTTTGGAGTAGTAGAAGTATGGTTGCTGTTTAGATCATTACAGACCGTTCTGTTTTTGACAGATTCTGTTTTCATTGCATAGTTTGCTTGTTTTCTAGTTTCTATGGCTTATATTTCTCAATATAAATTGTACAAATGATATGGTACAGCCGGCATTGTGTGAGAACAATTATGAACCTTGTCTTTGACAGTACCAAAGTGAATGGTTTTGTAACGCCCCGGATTCGTTGCGCCAGGTGTCTGCCAGTTGTTCGCCGTCGTTGCCATGCCATTTGCTTGCGTGTTGCATTTTATCATGTCATCATGTGCATTTCATTTTGTATACGTGTTCGTCTCATGCATCCGAGCATTTTCCCCGTTGTCCGTTTTGCAATCCGGCACTCCTATGTCATCCGGCGTCCCTTTTTTGCCTCTTCTCTTGTGCGGGTGTTAAATGTTCTCGGAATGGCTCGAGGTTTGTCAAGCGGCCTTGGTATTGCACCGGTAGACCGTCTGCCAAGTTTCGTGCCATTTGGAGGTCGTTTGATACTCCAACGGTTAACCGGGTAACCGTAAAAGCCTCTTTTGTTTGCAGCCCAACACCCCTTCAAAGTGGCCCAAAACCCACCAAACTCCCCTCCATGCTCTCGGTCGTTCGATCACGATCGCGTGGCCGAAAACTGCTCCTCATTTGGACTCTCCTAGCTCCCTCTACCTATAAATAGGCCCTCCCCTTCCATTTTCGCGGAGCAAACCCTAGCTTCTTCCTCCTCCCGCCGACGGACACGTCCGCCCGCCGACGGACATGTCCGCTCCGCCCGCCTCCGCCAATCGCAGCACGCCACGTGGGCGCCGCCGGCCCGCCCGGGCCCGTGGCTGGCCCCCGCGGCCCAGATCCCGCGCCGCCCGGGCCACCTCGCTCCGCCGCCCGTCCGCCGCCGGCGCGTCGTGCCGCCGTCCGCCGCGCTGCCTCGCGCCGCCGCCGCCCGCCGCATCTCCGTCCGCCGGCGACCCCGCCGGCCGGCGCCACCGCGGCCCCGCTCCGCCCCGCGGCCTCCCGTTCCCGCGCCCGTCGCCGCCGCCCGCGAGGCGCCTCGCCCGCGCCTGCGCCGCCCGCTGCCGACGCTCGCCGCCGTCCGGCGCCGGCCACCCGACCCCGCCCGCCGGCCGCCGCCGGATCTTCACCGCGCCCCTCCGCGCCCCCGCGCGCCCGCGCCGGGCTTGCCCCCGCCTTCGGCCTCCCCGCCGCCGGCGCCCTCACCGCCCGGCGCCCGACGCCATCTCCGCCGCCCGGTCGCTGGACCTCGCCGCCGCACCTCACCGACCCCGCCGTTGACCTCCTGGAGGTGGAGGATGAACCAGCCACGTCGGACGTGTCCGCCCTGGACCGGACATGTCCACCCTCCCTGAGGTCCAAATTTGACTAAGTCCCCGAAATATTTTGTCATAATCATGCCATGTTCATCATGCCGTATCTCTGCATCCGTAGCTCCGTTTCGTGCGTGTAATATGTCAAATTGTTTGTCTGAATGATTACTTCATTTCATTCCATTGCATCATTCTCATTTGAGCTCATCTTGATGCCCGAAATGCTGTTGGAAGAGTGCATGTTGATATTAATCTGCTGAAACTGTTATAACTTGCTCATTTGTCATTTTTGCCATGATTGATGTGTGCATCTTATGAGTATGAGCTCTACATGTGTTTTGATCTATGCCATGCCATCTTTCCAGTGGTGCCAACCATGTATTTTTGTGAGTTGTGTGCTGAGTGCATCGAGCTTGTTAAGTAGGGTACTTGTTGTTGCTGTTTTCCTGGCAGATTCTGCTATATTTTGTTGCTATGTAAACATGCTTCTACAAGTCATTTCGTGCATAATCTGAAGATGTTCTATAAACATGTTTTGATCTACATGTCTTGCTCTATCCATTCATGCCCTTGGTTGCAATTATAGCCTGCTGGAACATGTTGTAATCTTGCTCTAAAGTTGCTTGATGATGTTGTTGTCAACCTGTTAACATTAAGTTCACTAGTTTCCATGTGTTTTGCTAGTGTTCCATGCACCCTATGAACTTGTTCTTGCCATGCTTAGCTTCTTAAACATGCCTTCTTACTGTTGGGTGCCTTTCCATGCCATGTATTGCTCTGTGGTGAGTGGTTCAAGCTCACCAACATGCCTACTTATTGTTGTTCCTGCCATGTTTGAATCTGTAATATAACTTGCCATGTTTACATGGGTGCCATCATATTTTCTAATCCTTTTTGGCTCATGGTCAGTAAGGGACTTTTGATCTATGCAATTATTAGATTCATTCCATGCCTTTGTTTTCCATGATATGTTCCTGTAACATGTTGTTTGATAGCTCTAAACATTGCAACCTGATGTTATTTCTGCTAAGTCTGAAACTGTTATTATTTGCAATCTTTCCATGTCTTTTTGAGCATGTTCTAGTCTTTTATGGAGATAGCTCAGTGTTCATGTTTTGTTATGCTTTACCAGTACTTCATGCCCATGCCTTTTGTTATTTCATTGGGATGCTGTAGCTTATTGTTTTGATGCTTGCAATATGCCTAGTTGCTATTTTGGACAGCTTGTCCTTTAAACGTGTATGGAGTGTATGTGTTGAACCGTTGCTCCGTTTTGAGTGTGCTCTATATGAAACTTGCTTGATTTTGCATGTAGCTTCATATTATCATGTTGCATCCTTGTTTTGAGGTGTTTGCTTGATGTTTGTATGCATTTTGCATCAATGCCATGTTTAACTTGTTTTGCTCATATCTTCTAGGCCGTAGCTCCGAATCTAATGAACTTTATATGTAACTCGACTAGATTTTCGTGTAGATCATCTTGGTGATCTTTAACTTGTTGTTTAACAACTTGAACATAAGGTTTATTCAGATCTGGACCAATTTCGAAATATGCATATGAGGACTTACCGAAATTGTTATATGTTGTTCCCGGCCTCATTTAAACTTGCCTTGATGTGTTGTTCTTGTTTGCATCATCTCTTGCCATGAGTAGCTTCATGTAGCTTTGTCATGCATCATACTTGTTGTGCATCATGTCTTGTTCATGTGTGGTGTGTTTACCATGTTGTGTGCTTCTTCTCGATAGTTCCCGTTTCGTTGCGATCGTGATGATGCGTTCGTCTACGTGTGGTTCGTCTTCGTGGCTTCTTCTTCTTCATGGACTCGTTCTTCTTCCTAGAGGGATTTAAGGCAAGATGACCGCTACCCTGGATCTCACTACTATCATTGCTATGCTAGTTGCTTCGTTCAATCGCTTTGCTGCGTTACCTATCTTTTGCTCATCAAGCTTCCCAAATTGCCATGAACCTCTAACCTTTGACACCCTTCCTAGCAAACCGTTGCTTGGCTATGTTACCGCTTTGCTCAGCCCCTCTTATAGCGTTGCTAGCTGCAGGTGAAGTTGAAGATTGCTCCATGGTGGACAGGGTTTATGTTGGGATATCACAATATCTCTTATATTATTTAATGCATCTATATACTTGGTAAAGGGTGGAAGGCTTGGCCTTATGCCTGGTGTTTTGTTCCACTCTTGCCGCCCTAGTTTCCGTCATACCGGTGTTATGTTCCCGGATTTTGCGTTCCTAACGCGGTCGGGTGATTTATGGGACCCCCCTGACAGTTCACTTTGAATAAAACTTGCCCAGCAAGGCCCAACCTTGGTTTTACCATTTGCCTCACCACCACCTACCTTTCCCTTGGGAGTAATTAACCCAAGGGTCATCTTTATTTTAGCCCCCCGGGCCAGTGCTTGTCTAAGTGTTGGTCCGAACTGAGAAGCCTGCGGGGCCACCTCGGGGAAACTCGAAGTCTGGTTTTACTCGTAGCTTGACTTATCCGGTGTTGCCCTGAGAACGAGATATGTGCAGCTCCTATCGGGATTGTCGGCGCATCGGGCGGCTTTGCTGGTCTTGTTTTACCATTGTCGAAATGTCTTGTAAACCGGGATTCCGAGACTGATCGGGTCTTCCTGGGAGAAGGTCTATTCCTTCGTTGATCGCGAGAGCTTGTCATGGGCTAAGTTGGGACACCCCTGCAGGGTATAAACTTTGGAGAGCCGTGCCCGCGGTTATGTGGCAGATGGGAATTTGTTAATGTCCGGTTGTAGATAACTTGACACCTGATCCGATTTAAAACGCATCAACCGTGTGTGTAGCCGTGATGGTCTCTTCTCGGCGGAGTTCGGGAAGTGAACACAGTTTCTGGGTTATGTTTGACATAAGTAGGTGTTCAGGATCACCTCTTGATCATTGCTAGTTGACGACCGTTCCTTTGCTCCTCTTCTCACTCTCATTTGCGTATGTTAGCCACCATACTTGCTTAGCCGCTGCTGCAACCTCACCACTTTACCTCCTTCCTTTCCCATTAAGCTTTGGTAGTCTTGATACCCATGGTAATGGGATTTTTGAGTCCTCGTGGCTCACAGATTACTACAACAACAGTTGCAGGTACAGGTTGCGATGATCTTGATGCGAGAGCAATGCTTGTTTGCTTGTTTGGAGTTCTTCTTCTGCTTCTTCTTCGATCAGGGGATAGGTTCCAGGTCGGCAGCCTGGGCTAGCAGGGTGGATATTGTTTGAGTTTCTGTTTATGATTCATCCGTAGTCGGATGTTGTTCTTGTATGTTGAATTGTTGTATTCATGTGACATTGTATGTATTGGATGTATCCCCACTATTATGTAATTGTTGATGTAATGATATCCACCTTGCAAAAGCGTTCCAATATGCGGGTCTATCCTTGGTGGGACCTTTGAGTTCCTTTTGGATAGGGTCGCATATTGGGCGTGACAGGTTTACTCTTTATCATACTAGCCCATCTCACGAAGTTCCATTAAGCTTTGTGTGATTGAAGTTTTCAAGCTTTGGGTGAGATATCGATATGAGGAGAATAAGGAGTGGAAAGACCCTAACCTTGGGGATTCCCAAGGCACCCCAAGGTAATATTCAAGGAAGACTCAAGCGCCTAAGCTTGGAGATGCCTCGGAAGGCATCCCCTCTTTCGTCTTCAAAACTATCGGTATACCATACTCGGAGCTATATTTTTATTCGTCACATGATATGTGTTTTGCTTGGAGCGTATTTTCAATTTTACTTGCTGTTTGAATAAAATCATTGGATCTGAAATCTTGAATGAAAAATAATCCTCCCATGGCTAGTTAATTATTTGACTACTCAGTGTTCTTCACTTATTTCTTTCTAGAGCAGTTTGTCATTTACTCACGTGCTTCACGTATATCCTGTGAGTAAATGGTTGAATGAATTGAATATCATAAATATGAATTTATATACGTTTCATATGCTTATAACATCGGGAGTAATGACTTCACACATAATAAGTATAGGTAGTAAACTTATTGAAAGTTAGCAAACGAAGAATTGGTCACTTGAACAATTCATGAAAGAATATTGAAGGAAGAGAGATTTCACATATACTATCATGGACACCTTTTGTAATTGTGAGCACTCATTAAAATATGACATGCAAAAAAGTTGATGTTGGACAAGGAAGACAACTTAATGGGTTATGTTTTCCTATATCCGAAAAGTTATATTGTCTTGGATCATCCAACATGTTGAGCTTGCCTTTCCCTCTCATGCTAGCCAAATTCTTTGCACCAAGTAGAGATACTACTTGTGCTTCCAAACATTCCTTAACCCAGTTTTGCCATGAGAGTCCACCATACCTACCTATGGATTGAGTAAGATCCTTCAAGTAAGTTGTCATCGGTGCATGCAATAAAAATTGCTCCCTAAATATGTATGATTTATTAGTGTGAAGAAAATAAGCTTTATACAAACTTGTGATAGAGAAGAAATAAAAGCGACGGAATGCATAATAAAGGTCTTTATCACAAGTGGCAATATAAATTGACGTTCTTTTGCATTAAGATTTTGTGCATCCAACCATAAAAGCGCATGACAACCTTTGCTTCCTCTGCGAAGGGCCTATCTTTTACTTTTATATTCTACCCTTATACAAGAGTCATGGTGATTTTCACCTTTCCTTTTTACACTTTTTCCTTTGGCGAACACTTTGTGTTGGAGCGATCCGGATATATACATATCCACTTGGATGTAGGTTTTCATAAAGTATTATTGTTGACATTACCCTTGAGGTAAAAGGTTGGGAGGCGAAAATATAAGCCCCTATTTTTCTTTGTTTCCGATTAAAACTTTGAACCCATAAATATCACGTGAGTGTTAGCAATTGTGAAAGACTATATGATAGTTGAGTATGTGGGATTTGCTAAATCAAAGCTCTTACATAGACCCTTCCTAAAAATAAGATGAATTGCAATTGTTTGATGACTGAGAACATAGTTTGTTAGTTTTCAACAAAGTTTATGGTCTATGCTTTAACATGTGAATAGCTTGTTACTTGATCATGAGAAGTTTTATGAGATGAGCTACTATTATGACATATAGTGCTGCTAGAAAAGGTGATTGAAATTATCATTGATCAAACTTGTGCACCTGCTAGCATTCACACTTCATAAATTATTTATTTTATCATTTACCTACTCGAGGATGAGCAAGAATTAAGCTTGGGGATGCTTGATACGTCTCCAATGTATCAATAATTTATGAAGTATTCATGCTTTTATATTATCCATCTTAGATGTTTTATATTCATTTATATGCTATTTTATATGGTTTTTGGACTAACCTATTAACCTAGAGCCCAGTGTCAGTTTCTGTTTTTTCCTTGTTTTTGAGTTTTACAGAAAAGGAATACCAAACGGAGTCCAATTGACGTGCCAAATTTTAACGATTTTTTATTTTCTAGAAGCCCACGGAGCATCGGAGATGGACCAGAAGAGTCCCGAGCCGTCCACGAGGGTGGAGGGCGCGCCCTACCCCCCTGGGCGCGCCCCCTATCTCGTGGACGACTCGGAGACCCACCTGACATGAAACCGAGATGAAAAATTCCTATAAATACAGAAACCCCCAGAAAGAAACCTAGATTGAGAGTTCCGTCGCCGCAAGCCTCTGTAGCCACGAGAAATCAATCTAGGCCCTCTCCGGCACCCTGCCGGAGGGGGCCATCATCACTGGAGGCCATGGGGAAGAATCTCGGAGGGGCCATCATCGCCGTGAAGGCCAAGGACCAAAGGGGGAACCTCTCCACAACTAGGGGGAGGCCATTGAGGAAGAAGCACAAGGGGGAGAACCTCTCCTCCTCTCTCCCGGTGGCACCAGAGTGCCATCGGGAGGGGAATCATCGCCACGGTGATCGTCTTCATCAACATCACCATCATCATCACCATCCTCATCTCTTTTACGCGGTCCATTCTCCCGCACCCCGCTGTAATCCCTACTTGAACATGGTGCTTTATGCCAGATATTATGATCCAATGATGTGTTGCCATCCTATGAAGTTTTGAGTAGATATCTTTTGTCTTTGGGTTGATTGATGATCTAGATTGGTGTGAGTTGTATGTTTTATTTTGGTGTTGTCCTATTGTGCCCTCCGTGTCGCACGAGCGTGGGGGATTCCCGCTGTAGGGTGTTGCAATACGTTCATGATTCGCTTACTGTGGGTTGCCTGAGTGACAGAAGCATAAACCCGAGTAAGGGGGTTGTTGCATATGGGATAAAGGGGACTTGATATGTTAATGCTATGGTTGGGTTTTACCTTAATGATCTTTAGTAGTTGCGGATGCTTGCTAGAGTTCCAATCATAAGTGCATATGATCCAAGAAGAGAAAGTATGTTAGCTTATGCCTCTCCCTCATATGAAATTGCAATAGTGATTACCGTCTTGTTAACAATTGCCTAGGACAATTCCGCACACTGACCCATCATTATTCCACACTCGCTCTTTATAATATTTAGTAATATATTCTAACCTTATGATAACAACACCTACTTTTATATTTTAGCTCTCCGATATCATACAAAGTTATCCTCTTCATACCCACAACGTAGTTTTATTTCTCGTTTCTAGTTGGAAGCAAATGTTCGGTGTACGTAGAGTCGTATCAGTGGCAGATAGGACTTGAGAGAATATTGATCTTACCTTTAGCTCCTTGTGGGTTTGACACTCCATGCTTATCACTTCCACCTTTGGAAATTGCTATGATGATTTCCTGCACTTGGGGATTATGATTCCCCTACACCACCATCGCAGGTGCTTGCTCTAACTTTGCAGTGTGATATGTGGTTGCATGTTCCATACGGCGTCTAGCTTGTAATCCTTCTAATTAGGGTAAATTGCATCTGCTTAGTTTACACCTTATACCTGTGAATATGACATGGTTCCTATTTTTTGTACATACTACATCTATGTGTTAACCATGTTCTTACATGAAACTACCGCTCTTCTGTATCCTGCATCAATCACTTACGATGAGACACCTTTATTCGTTGCATATTGCATATTATCTCTAGCCTATTACCATGTTTGCTTCTAATTTGGCAAATACATTTATGAGGTCACCCTTAATTTGGCAGGGTGGCATTGGTTTCATCTTTCATATGGTGTCTATCTTGCATTGCTTCTATTTAGTTCAAACGCCTTGTGCTTAGTTTACACTTTACACATCATACATGTCAATATGTCATGCCATCGTGTTTTCATACATATTCCATCCTCCTATCATGCGGCTACCTTACATGAAAGTAGTGTTCATCAATATCATGCGTCAATGAGTTTTGAAGAAAATTTTTTATTCCTTTTTCTTGTGGGTTTGACTTGACAAGGCAAAATCAAAAAAGAGGAAAGAAAAGAGTAAGGAAGGCGAGGATGATGGTCCTCTGCAGCAACGTAAACGGAACATCTGTATGAATTCTCCTTGTACTGCTAGTGCATTACAAGTTCCAAGTCTCCGCTCCCCTACTCCACCATCCCAGGTGCTTGCTCTAACTTGGTAGTGTGATATCTGGTTGCATGTTGCATATGGTTTCTAGCTTGTATTGCTTATAATTAGTGTAAACTGCATCTACTTAGCTTACACATTATACGTGTGAATATGACACGCCTTCCTGTTTTCGGTACATACTATATCTACCTATCACACCATGTTCTTACATGAAACTACTCTTCTTGTGTATCCTGCATCGGTCATTTATGACACTACAAAAAAAAGACACATCCGTGACATTTTGGGCCGAACAAATTTTTTTCTGTCATACATATGACACTTCTATGACGATAATTGTGACAAAACCCGGTATCATCATAGATGTGGTGGGCTCCTACTTCTATGACAAAAAATCATGACAAAAAATGGGCTTTTCGTCCTGGGCGGGCCGGAGACGTAGCTGCATGACATTCTTTGGGCCGTCCATGACAGAAAAAACCATGGTATAAGCGAGGGGGAGGAAAATTTCGGGGAGTTGCCGGTTACGGTGGGAGGTCGGGGGCTGAGCGGTGCGCGTTTCTCTCATACGTACGCGCGTGTGTGCGAGGCGTTGGCTCTAACTGAACCCGAGCGAGGCGTTGGGCTCTAACTGAACCCGAGCGATTGCACTGTAGGCTACGCATTACTGGACCTGAGCGATCGATCGATGGCTGTTAACTGAACCCGATGGAGCGATTCCTTCGCTACTGCTGCTAACTGAAGCCGATCGATTGGATGAACAGTGAGCATTGTGCCGGGGGGGGGGGTTGGATGAACAGTGAGCGGTGGCGTTGCCTCTGGATGAACAGGACCCCGTGGTGTGGAGGGCTGGATGAACAGTAGACGGTGGAGGGGTGGCCGTGGAGGGGTGGTTGAACAGGACCCCATGGTGTGGAGGGCTGGATGAATAGTAGATGGTGGAGGGCTGGATGAACAGTAGACGGTGGAGGGGTGGTTGAACAGTAGCCGGTGGAGTAGCGCGCGGTGGAGGCTGGATGAACAGGAGCCCGTGGAGGCTGGAGGAGGTCGACGGTAGCCCGTGGAGGCTGCAGGAGGTCGACGGTGGAGATGAACAGTATCCCGTGGAGTCCCGTTTTGCGGTACGCCACACCCCTCCCGATGAACAGGATCCCCCGTTTCGACCGTAGCGCTCCAACACAAGTCCGTTTCGTCCGTTTTGCGGTACGCCACACCCCTCCCGATGAACAGGACCCCGTTTTGACCGTAGCGCTCCAACACAAGTCCATTTCGTCCGTTTTGCGGTATGCCACGCCCCTCCCGATCAACATGACCCCCGTTTCGACCGTAGGAGGTCCGTTTCCTCCGTTTTTGGTATGCCACACCCCTCCCGATGAACAGGATCCCGTTTCGAACATGGCCGGTCAAACACAAGGCTGTTCCCCTCTGTTGTGCGGTACGCCAGGCCTCGTTTCCTTCGCCTGTTCCATCCAAGCCCTCCCGATGAACATGACCACGCATTCTGTTCCGACCCAGCCGGTTGGCTCCCACGCGTTCCGTTGCCTCCCGATGAACACGACACATTCCGTTGCCTCCCCATGAACACGACGACGATGTTGTTTCTCCGTTCTGACCCAGCCATGTACGTATGCGCGAGTAGGCGTTCGAGACCCTGCCCGTATGTACGTACGTGGCCGTATTTTCTTTCTTGCACCCTCGCTGCTGTACGTACGTGTACATGCTACGTGCGCGCCTCTACTACGACACGTGCGCGCCTCTACATCTACAACACGTGCGCGCCTCTACATCGACCAATATGTACATACATGTTCGCGACCAGAATGACAACGCTACGTACGCTTCGCCCAGGTGGGTCCCGACTGTCAGGCACTTCCTTGCCTGCGAAGATGTAGCTGGTGGGTCCCAGTAGTCAGGGGGGCGAATCGTTTTGTTTTTTTGCCCGGACGCACTTCCTTGCATGCGAAGATGTAGCTGGTGGGTCCCAGCAGTCAGGGGGGCTAATCATTTTGTTTTTTTGCCCAGACGCACTTCCTTGCATGCAAAGGTGTAGCTGGTGGGTCCCAGCAGTCAGGGGGGAAACATTTTTTTTCGTGAAATATGGTGGCCCGTCTAGTGGGTCCCCGCTGTCAGGTGGAGGAATAATTATTTTGCACGTAATAAGGAGGCACTTCCTTGCTGTGGCCAGCCGTCAGCCCCTCCACGTACAGTCCACGTCCGATGGAAGCCGTTCCTTGACCAAGTTGACCACGCCATGCCGAGAGCACTAGGGCGGTGGACGACCACGAGGCTTAGGAAGGGGACGGCACGGAGCCGGGGAAGATGCGGCAGTGGATGCCCACGCGTAGAGGAGTACGAGGGTTCACTGGTTCGCTGCGGTGTGAGGCTACCGTCGCCGCGGAATAATAGGGGGTGTGGGTGAGTAGAAGGATGGCCTGGCCAGCGGTGGGAGTAGTAGGGGGCGGTGAGGCCTCCGCCGCATCATAGCCGGCCACGGGAGGCAGGAGCACGAGGCACGACCGGCGCTGGTTTGGGCGGCTGGAGCAAGAAGACCAGAGGTATAAGAAGCACTACGGCCGTTGGATGGACATCGTACGGTCACTGGAGCTAGAATCGTGCATATTGACTAAGTTGACAAAGCCCTCCGTCCCCTCAACTTAGTAGGCCCACAAGTCAGCCTGCCACTATACTGGGCCCCAGCTAACAGGAGGAGTATTCATTTTTTGTGTGCATAATAAGGAGGCACTTCCTTGCGTACGAAGATATAACTTGTGGGTCCGAGCTGTCAGAGCCGGCCACGGGGAGGAGGGAGCAGGCAGTCCTGCCGGTGCTTGTTTCAGCGGATGGAGCAGGAAGAGTAGAGATTGAAGAAGCACGATGGCCGTTGGATGGCCATCCAACAGTCACTGCTTGTGCGTCAACCTTTTTTTTAGGAAAGCCTCAAATCTGTGGAAAATAGCATACAACCCATCTGCCATTATTTTTAATAATTTAAAGCCCATTTGCTAATTCTTAAGGTTTTTTTGGAGCCCATATTCTTTCTGTTAGCATTACAGCCCATACTGTGGCCACGATTAAAAACTTATACGAAATTTTGCATATTTCGGTGCGGTCCGAACTGTTTTTAATCCCGAAATTTTGACTCACATTCAAATTGATTTTAAAAATAAATGTATATCAATATAAAATCCAACAAATTCTCCACGCATAAAAAATAATGTAATTTAAAATCTTGAAATGAAAAAAAAAGATATTTGAAACTAATTGCCGGTTTGATGTGTTTTAAAAATGTACATCCCATTTCTCATTACTGATGGGCCATTTTCTCGGCCACCCGAATGAAAGCTCTCCTCGTCTTGAAAGATTTGCAGCCCAACAGGCCTGACAAAGCGACTTACTTGGCAAATCACAAAAAAACTGGGCTGTGGCCATGGACCCAGCTGTCAGCCTCTACACGTACAGTACTCTCCCGATGGAATGTCGTTGACCACATTGACCACACTGCATCGAGAGCACCAAGGCGGTGGACAACGGCGAGGCCTAGGAAGGGGACGACGCGGAGCCGGGGAAGACGCGGCAATGGATGCCCACGCGGAGAGGAGTACGAAGGTTCACTGGTTCGGCTGCGGTGTGAGGCTGCCATCACCGCAGGGCCTGGCTAGCGGTGGGAGTAGTAGGGGGCGATGAGGCCTCAATAGCAGCAGAGCCGGCCACTGGAGATAGGAGCAGGCGGTCTCCCCGGCGCTGGTTTGGGCGGCTAGTGCAAGAAGAGCAGCGATCGAAGAAGCAGCGGGACCGTTCGATTCAAATCCAATGGTTACTGCTTCTAGAATCGTTTGTTGACTAAGTTGACAAGCCCTGCATATGCGTCAACGTAGTTGGCCCACAAGCCAGCCTCCCAACCAGTGCGCCCCAGATATTAGTTGGAGGAATCATTTTTTTGCGTAATAAGGAGGCAGTTGATTGCGTGCGGCCAGGCCACCGGAGGGAGTAGGGTGGGCCGAGGAAGCCTGCGCGGCATCACAGCGGGCCACAAGAGGAGGGAGCAGGCAGTCCCGCCGGCGCTAGTTTAGGCGGCTGGAGCAGGAAGATCAGAGATTGAAGAAGCACGACGGCTAGAATCATGTGTTCGCTGACAAAGCCTTGCGTAAACAAGTCAGCCTCGAAATCTGTGGCGTGTATAGCCCATTTGCTATTATTTTTATAATTTTTACTCATTTTCTAATTCATATGGAATTTATTGCAACCTGTTTTCCATTTTTAGAATTGCCGGCCATTTTCTGGTCAGTACCAGGGTCAAAAAATTAACTAAATATGTGGGAAATTTTTGCTGGGGAACAAAATATTCTTAATCCAAAAATTAATAGCCATACTAAAACAAATTTAAAAATAAGTTAGTACTATGTCATGTTAAATCCAATGAAATACGTATAAGATATCAGTGAAGAACAAAATTAAAAAAAACTAATATCCCATTTGCTCATCTTGAAAGATTTGCAGCCCAGTAATTCGGAGAAAACAAATAGGCCTAGCTTGGGTATTCTTCAAAAAGAAATACTGGGCTACCTATTTTCCCAAAGAACTGGTGCATGAGCATTTAGCTTTATTTATTTATTTACTTATTTATGTTTAGGGGACCATGAGCATGTACCTGGGCCGGATTCATGTGAGAGCGTCCCTTCCAGTTAATTATGGGCTTCTCAATTGGGCCTTCATCAGTGGGCTGCATGTTATCAACAAGTGGAAACTGTGTTCCGTACAAAAAATAGTATGAGCTACGTACGCTACGGGGCACTTAAGGATCGAACCGTGCAACGACTACCAAAACATTGTGTTTGTCGTTCTAACAACACATTTATATTCAACCAACAGATGAAATATACTACTGATTGTACATTGAAAACAGCAACAGCAGCAACCAGGGCTGGGGGTGCAATAGAAGCAGTGAGCAGGCCGGAAGAGTGAAGGCGCAGCTCTGTCTTCCAAACCAAACATCAACCATCATTACAAAAGGGCTACCAAAAAAGAACAAGTGTATGCATCAAACTAAATAAAGATCCTACTACACCAAGTGTACGCATCTAACTAACTGGCTTAGTTAGACGTTACTACTCCCTCCGTCCTAAAAAACATGTCGCCAGGGCAATTTTTCAAAAAAACCCTCCAGTTTCTCCCGACCAAACCCGACAGAATCCCCAGCTGCGCTACTCCCCGCCGCCGTTGGTTCCCTGCTCCCCCACCGCAGCTGCCCTGCTCCCCGCCGTCACGGCTCCCTTGCTCCCCCGCTCCCTCACCGCAGCTTCCTCCTGCTCTGCCGCCGCAGGTGCCGCTCACCTGCCTCCCCAAGCTCCCCCCTTCCTCATAAAAATCATAGATTTTCCCAGCTACCGCCACGCTCTGCTCCGGCTGCGTAGGAACCGGCGTCAATGAGCCCGCAGGCGCTGGATCCTGACCACCACCAACAATCTAAAGGTCGATGAGGCCTGGAGGCGTAGGATTTGCGAGCGTGGAAGACGACGGCGGTGCCGATGAGACAACTCCACTAGGAATACAACGGCGGCGGCTTCTTCTTTGTTATTTCTGTGGTGGAAGACCCGCGCCTACGACACCGTGGCAGGGGGGAAATCCCCTGCTCCCCCGCTCCCTCGCCGCAGCTGCCTCCTGGTCCGCCAACGCCACCGCAGGGGACGACAAGATGCCCTGCTGGCTCCCAACGGCGATGTCAACCTCGACGGCGCGAGCTTCTGCTCGGGGGATGGCACGGTTCAGCCACAACGAGATCTTCCTCACCAAATCGCCGACCAAATCATCGAGGAGAGCAAGTTCCTCATCCATCGCACCGCCACCTCCTCTGCTCTCGTCCTTCCAGGTTCGGTTAGGTTCAGTTCATGCAGGAGCAGGAGCACACAGAATTCTCCAAATTGTCGCTTCCTAGAAGCTCAATATGGTGTTGTTCCCAATTTGTGCAGGTCAGGAGAGCAACAACGCACATGCAACGCAGATTTGTGCGTCTTCTCCATGCAATCTTGTCTACTTAATCTTCAGCCTGGGTCATCTCTGTCACCAACGCCTACAGCCTGGGTATGAACCTCTCTTCTCTACTTCATCTTTACTGAATGTGCGTATTCTATGAACCACTTATTCTTTGTCTACTGAATTTTAGTGAATGTGAGATGTACTCCTGTAAACTGAGATGTGCTTTTGTAAAGTGTGTTGTCAACTTGTGAATTTTAGTGAATGTGAGTAAAAGTTACTCCACAATGTGAGTAAAAATGTTGGGCTCCTCTCATTCTTTTCCCCAATTCAGTATTGTTGTGTAGAAATTGATTCAAAAATTTAGTACTCCTAGGCCAAGAGAGAGATTATGTTAAAAATTCAGTAAAGCAGGCATGGTAAAATTGAGTTGGAAAATCAAAATAAGTGAATGGATACTGTTTGGGTTGGAAAATCAGTGTAAATCTACTGTAAAAATTCAGTACTCCTACGCTTAGAGATTATGTTAAAAATTCAGTTAAGCAGGCATGGTACTCTTATTTTGGAGTAAAAATTCAGTTTAAAAGTCAGTTAAAAATCCAGTTTTAGAGCTTGGCTCCTGATCTGACTATAAAGTGTACTGCAAGCTTATTGCTAGCAAGTTTAAAATTCAGTAAACACATGATTCAGTGCACACTTAATACACATGACCTGCTTGTGCTTGTGACTGACTTGGACACATGATTCAGACACACATGTATTCAGACACACATAGCAGGTCTGAAACCCCTAGGAAATCATTTTCATATTGTCAACCTACTGTGAAATGAGTAATAGTTGCATCTTCCAGGATAGTAGTGTGGGCCTCCTAATTAGTTGTAAACCAAAGCACTTAGACATTTTCAATCATGAGTATATCAGAAACTAGTCTCAGCTTGAGTATTGATCTAGTGCATTTTCCTTTCTTTTCAGTGAACTAGTCTCAGCTTGAGTCCTGGTCTACTGTTGTTTTTCTTTAAAAATTGTTTAATTGACAAATCATTTTAAATGGTGTGCCCAGGTTTCAGTGAACTAGTCTCAGCTTGAAATTTGGTTCGGTTAACTCCATACAAGGGTCTCTTTTTGGTTTAGTAGTGATAAGAAGATCATGTACTGATGATATGAGATTAGCAAAGGCCTTGCTTGCCAAGCATACAGATTAGCAAAGGCCTTGCTTGCCACTAACCTTCAAAGTATACTGATTGTGACATTAGCATGCCTCATTGAAATAAATCCAAATATTTTAAATTAATTCAAATAATAAAATAATCCAAATCAATTCAAATAATTCAAATTAATCCAAATAACCCAAATTAATTCAGTAATCCAAATTAATCCAGTTAATTCAAATAACCCAGATAATTCAATTAATCCAAATAACCCAGATAATTCCAATAAATTCCAACAAGGAGTTGATATACAAGGATTAGACAAGGCATACACAAGGGCATGACATAAGGGCATCTTTGTCCCCTCTTGACACAAGATTACACAAGACATACACAAGGAGCACCTGACTACATGGCATAAGGGCCTCTTTGCCCCCTCTTGACTACATTCTTTCTTTGGCCACTTCTTCTCTTCCCTTCCCTTTACTTTTCTTTCTTTTCCCTTATTTAGCCAATTCTTTCCTTTCATTTTCTTTTCCTATTGCAATTTCCATTTCTTCTATAATGGCCCTAGTATCAACAACTACCCGACTGTCGCAATATACACTGATGATTTCCCTGCCAGCATTCTGAATGTGATCCTTGTGCAAGTGGGGCAACTTATATTGATTTCCTCCTTTGTCTTTCATAAATTCAAACATAACTGCTTCTAATGTGATAAAGCTTCTGTGCAACTTGTCGGGGTCGTAGTTCTCGAATTCCACTTCCACACCCTGTACCAGTTCCTGGATGTTTGTAGGTGAGTCGGTTAGAGACTGGAGAGAGGTATGGAAGCAGAGGTCCAAACAATTTAACTCAGGGCTATTTGGGGGCTGTTGTAGCAATCGGATGTCAAGATCAGTTTGTTCCACAGCTTCTCGAAAAGCTACATCATTGGGAAGGACATGGGGCTTTGCATTATCCTGTTGGATGAATATTGTTGCTCCCTCGTCATCGTCAGGCCACTTATCCTGAATTGCCGGGATAACCTTATTGATTAGATAATCTCTGCACACAGGTCTAGTTACTTTCACTGATGTCAACACTTTTGTTCCCTTTGTTCTGTTATGACTTGTCCGCTTCGCCTCAGTCTCTTTAACGAATGCCCAAATGCCAATCTTCCCGTCGAATGTTAGCTCCCCCTCATTGTTATATCGAGGCCTGGCAACAGTTGTTAGGAACATCACCTTCCCAATGCTATGAGTATTTGATACGGTGCGCTTCGGCTCAGGTTCTCCTGGAAGTACATAGTAACTATTCTTTACTCTCGTCATGTCGAACCACTTCTCATCAATGTGAACCATATTCGTCATTGGTTTAAACATAGCCCGAGAAGTTGAGATTGAATTATCATCGACCATGGACATATAAAATTTCAATCTTGCAAGCTTGTTCTCTAGCTTGAGGTGAGGCTTCCGGTGCTTGTGATGCGGATGAGCTCATTCAACTTGAACCTCTTATGTAGGGTCGATCGGGCCACACCCAGAGACCGTGCCAGAGATCGAATTGTCCTTCTTTTATTTAGTGGGATTGTTGAGGTCCTCTCTAGATCCAGCTCCTTTCTCTTTCGGCCAGATCTTCCTGGTTTCTTGCTTGAGACATCTACTTCTTTGCCATCGGCAATTTGCTTTTTGGCTTTTTCCCAGATTCTTTCAACAGATCGTACACTTGTGTCCAACAGGTTTGAGACTAGCAGCTTGTCGTCTGGTTGAACAGACCCATCTCTGAGCTCGATTACGAGCAAAGCGAAGTAAACACCATGCCTCTCCTTATCTGACAATTCTCTTCTCTTCTCTTGAATTATCCAATTCATAACTTCATCCTCTTCCTCTTGAGCTTCTCCTCTTTCCCTTCATCTTCTGGAGGCATCCAATTCATAGCTTCATCGTCTTCCTCTTGAGGCATCAAGTTCAAATCCATAGTTCCATTCTCTACCACTTGAGGTTCCTCCTGTTCAGGGATCCAATTCAAATTAATACCTTCATCGTCTTCCTCTTGAGGCATCAAGTTCAAATCAATAGTTTCATGTTCTTCCTTTTGAGGCATCAAGTTCAAATCCATAGTTATGTTTCCTGCCATCAATGACAAAAGATGAGTACACCATGGTACCATAACAAGAATATACACACACAAAATGAGTATGCAAGTCAAACAAGAAATATGGCATGGATGTACCATTTCTAGTTTGGTTGCCATGGTAGCCAAACAAGAAATGCTGCCATGGTAGCCAAACACTTTGCTCTAACCATAACCATAAGCCATTTTTTGTAGCAGTGCCACATGATCAGCAGTACATAAACTTTCATTACTAAAATTTTAGAAACCCCCTTTGTGTCATGATTGCTTTTGTTCCTTAACTTTGTTTTGTTCTGAAGTATCTATCGATCTTTTTCTTCAAGCTAAGGATGGTACAGATTTGAGTATGTAATGTACTGTGTCAATATCCATGTCATCCACCACCTTATTTAGGTTGAAAAATACAATTGGATGTAGTGTAGTGGTAATCACCAATGTTCATCCATATTTTGCATTTAAAAACTCAGATTTGAGTCTGGATCAACTCAGTTGTACTGTGTCAATATCCAACTCAGATTTTACTGTATGTATCTTAACTGAATCTTAACTGAATTTTGACCATGTCTTGTTCCTTTATTGCTTGCTTGCTTCTCTTGACTTCCAATGGGAAGTTACTTTCTGTATGCGTATATATTGTCAATTTCTTAACAGGATTTTGTTGTGAATCTCAAATCTAAATTAGTTCCATAGAAAAGCATTCAGTGTACCTTCATGTCAAACTAATCCAGTTTACTGAAATTTACTCTAGTTAGAGTAGTTTTGCTGAATTTTACTCTAATTACAGTAGTTTTAACATCACAATTTCACAATTCACAATTTCACAGCTACTCCTAGGACTCTTCTGATGCCAATCAATGCACAATGCACAGAAAAATCCTCATGATGTTCCTCTCAGTATAAAATAGAATGATCTATATCTCCCTCTGTATAACATCACAAAGCAATCACCTCTTTAAGCATTACGTGTGTACTTTATGAGTTAGCGCACCAAAATAGCAGCATCATTTGTATACATATGCAGAAAATTTAGAACCTGAGCTTGGTTCAAAAATTTACTCAGAACATTTACATATGCTAAATCAAACAGAAATCGGTATCTTCTCTTGGAGTACCAAATGTGAAACTAAATTATCTGTATCAAGGACAGTAGCATGAAACCAATAATTTTTGTACCAAGGTCTAGTGTGAATATGTGCCTTATGTAATGATTTTCTCCCAACAAGCTTCAGACCATGGAGTACACACCTACTGTTAACTGTTTTATTCAGTGTTTCTCTGAAGAAATCTGAACATTATTTTCATTTAACTTATACTTGCAGCACAAGCATGGCCATCCACCAACATGGAAAACAAGTTCAAGACAAAAAATATGTGTTTCTTGCTGTTTACTCAACTGAACCAGGTTTGGGTTTTCAAGTTCCAAGGTTTCCTGCTAACTGCATACAGATTAAATTGAAAAGCTGGATTCATCTAAATCATGGACAGTTCAAAACCAATTATTTCCAAACCAATTATTTCCAAACCAATTATTTCTAGCTTGCTCCCTCCACCCCCCCTGATATCTACTGATTTTTATTCAATTAACACTAATCATATTCAGTTAACAGGAGCAGAGCAGTTCTTCCTGACGAACAGGAGCAGAGCACCAACTCCCGTGCACTGATCATATTCAGCACAGGGAGCAGAGGAGCAACTCCTTACGGTACCTTCTTCCTCTTGACGAGCGGGAGCTCTGGCGGCAGCACGGGCAGACGAGCAGCAGCAGCACCGGCGGTAGGGGAGAAGCAGCTGCATAGGCGCGCGGGCAGGGGAGTAGAAGCCGCACGGGCTCGCGCGGAAGATTGAGGAGGGCGCGCGGGCAGGGGAGAAGGAGGACGCGCGCGAGCTCCTGGTCCACCGGATCGTGGAGGCAATTTCCGGCGACGCTCGTAGGGGATCGCGGCCGGGATGAATTGCGGCGGCGCGCGCGCGGGAGCTTGAGGAGGATGCGCTGGAGCTTGAGGAGGATGCGCGGGAGCTTGAGGTGGATGCCCGCGAGCTCGAGGAGGACGTGGCCGGAGGTCCCGACGATGCCCGCATGTAATCGAGGAGGGAGGGGATCGCGGCAGCGCAGGTCTGAGCGGGGAAGGCGGCAGAGTAGGTACTTGGCAACGGAGGTGGCAGAGCAGGTAGGTGGCGACGGCGGCGGAGCACTTCCTGATGGGCGGCGAGTCGCGCAGCTGGGCGGCGCCGGCCCCTATCGACGGCAGAGGAAGAAGACAGGGGGCGGAGGGGATTGTTTCAGACGATTTTAAAACTACAAGGGCTTTTTTGCAAAATCACCAATGAACTGCGCCCGCGACATGTTTTTCGGGACGGAGGGAGTATTTATTAAGCTGTGGAGATTGGCTGACGGCTTGAACCAGATGGGTGCCTGACGGGGGAAACTCTAGCCAGCAGGTCGAAGTCTGATACTTGCGACCCTCTCTCCTACTTTGGGCTGCAGAGCATGGCGACACATATCAGGGTATGGTGCATGCAGAGACGCATGGTACGCTGTGTATACACAGTTTTGCCTGATGAACAAAACCGCGCTGCCATCATGATCCTTGCCGTCGGTTATCTCCTGGTTAATCGGATAATTCAGTCTGACAAACAGAGAGCGTGTGCCAAGGCTACTTACCAGCCTCCAGTCAAAAATTCCTGAATGTCCAGAGAAGCTGGGATCCTACTCAAAGACCTTGCAGTGACTGTGATTGTATTCCACGAAACAACACGTCCGGTACATGCGAACGATCATCAATCTTTCGCCGTCGTCTGATCGAGCCAGGAACCACCTGCAACTGCCATGCCGCTTTTCTTTGAAAGGTTCTGGGATTAGGAATGGTAGGGACACCAGGCGGCCTACAATATCATATCAAGTTGGAGTCAAATAAAAAAGAGCTCTTGATTTAGTCAATCTTAAGAACAACATGTTATGAGCATGAATATTTTTCAGTAAATGTTGACAGTAATATAAGCAAGCCATCATGATATCATAGGAAAGTAACATACTGCTGTAACAGCCATTTGTAGCGATGACTGGAGTAGGCCAGCAATACGTCCAGCCATAGAAGGAGTCGACAGCGTAAATGCAGCCCTTGTGTTCAATGGCATCAGAGAACCATGGAGGATGTATGATCCTGCGATGGACATGCAGATTTATCCACTTACCGCAGTGACCTGTCAGATAGGCGAGACCGCGGTTGAAGAACGCTATTAGCCTGAAATCTTTATAATTCCCAGATCTTGTGGGCACTTGGCAGATTACAACCTTGAGCAAATCAAACTTGGTATCATGTTGGCTACTGTAAGATTCCGAGTATTCTGGGCCACGGTGCCAAAGCAGTGCAGTGTTAATCGAAGGAAGGGGGATCAATCGCCGGGTGTAGACCTCCACGAGCATCCAGCTGTCGCGACCGTCGACGAGCACCATCCAAGACGTGTTCATGCCGACCCAGTACATACCATTAATGTAGCTGAGCCTGACAGGGATCGGATCACAGTGAAGGGGGTTGATGCTCACCACCCTACGATCGTTATGCTGCGCGACATGCCGTTCCTGAAGATCAGGCGTCATCAGCAAGCAAGGAGCTGGCTTAAAAAGCTCCGGCCTGAGGGCTTTGAGTAAACGGTACAGCCCCTATGAGCACGCAGCGAGCGGCATGGTACTGAGATTGTCCACACGCGAAACAATGAGCTTGATTACCTCTGTGGGGAGCAAATTCCAGCCACTCTTTCGGCGGACGCTACTCAGTTCTGCCATTGTTAGTGCTTGGGTTTTGGACGACGGGGGAGGCGCCTTAGCGGGGATGGAAGCTTGGACGAGATTATGTGCAGACAAAGATGGAGAAGAGAATATGTGCTGCGGGAAGTGGACAGGTGATGATGACTACAACACGCCGCTTGACTTACGAGACACTTACGAGTCATAGTTGGCTTTATATCCGTCAGGTATAGATCGGACGGTCTATATTACAAGATGGCAGGCAAACCATCATCACCAACTCAGTTTTCTATAAGAGTAGATATATATAGATATGGATAGATAGAGACTAGGGAGTACTAGTAAGGACACCATCTACTGCTTCGTGTGCTACTCCTGTGCTCCATTCGGCGGCCGCAACGTCCCCTACAGCCACTCCCTCCTGCGCTCCATTCGGCGGGTGTCGGTGTCAAAACCGGCGGATCTCGGGTAGGGGGTCCCGAACTGTGCGTCTAGGCGGATGGTAACAGGAGACAAGGGACACGATGTTTTTACCCAGGTTTGGGCCCTCTCGATGGAGGTAAAACTGTACTCCTGCTTGATTGATATTGATGATATGGGTAGTACAAGAGTGGATCTACCATGAGATCAAGGAGGCTAAACCCTAGAAGCTAGCCTATGGTATGATTGTTGTAATGGTTGTTCGTCCTACGGACTAAAACCCTCCGGTTTATATAGACACCGGAGAGGGCTAGGGTTACACAGAGTCGGTTACAATGGTAGGAGATCTACATATCCGTATTGCCAAGCTTGCCTTCCACGCCAAGGAAAGTCCAATCCGGACACGGGACGAAGTCTTCAATCTTGTGTCTTCATAGTCTTGGAGTCCGGCCGATGATGATAGTCCGGCTATCCGGACACCCCCTAGTCCAGGACTCCCTCAGTAGCCCCTGAACCAAGCTTCAATGACGACGAGTCCGGCGCGCATATTGTCTTCGGCATTGCAAGGCGGGTTCCTCCTCCGAATAACTCATAGAAGATTGTGAACACCAGGATAGTGTCCGGCTCTGTAAATAAATTCCACATACCACCGTAGAGAGAACAGTATGTACACAAGTTCAATCTGCTGACGTATTTTGTGGCATGATGTCACGCCACTACCAAGCCTTTGCTTGAATCGTTTTTATTATACCACCTCAGCGCGTTTAGCGAAGCAGTTTCCTTGGCACGTCTTGTCGAAGCAGAGATCGTGTTCCCCTTATTCCGGGATTCCCATCAAGTCATTAAAAACATACACGCCCCACACATGTTCATATTTCAAGGTGCACTAAGTTATTGCATGCGATGATTAAGGCTGGCTATCATGGTGGTATCTTAGCTGGTATCATGCACATGGGAATAGAAAACATGCTGATGTGGCAAAGAATTAAAGAAGAGAGGGGGGTTAGACTAACTAGTGTTCATGCATGCATTGGTGAACACATTTTTTGTGTGAAGAATGACAACATTAGTTGAGAACTTTTGCAGACTTCAAAAACTATTCCACCGCCTCTACTATCTTGCTAAGAGTAGGTAAATTTTTTGAGTCGAGCCCTTTAAACTAGAAGGGAGGTAGTGGTACTCTAATAGCTAGGTGTGTAAGTCATCTTACGAAAACCAAATAATCCCAAAACATGTAGGCGCGGTGCATTAACTTCTACCTCGTTTCTTGTTTCTTGACATATCAACCAATAAGAGATGAGGGTGTGCATGCTTTTAATGACCTGAGACTATCAAACATGACATGCAGTGGTTAGTTCATTTCATGCAATACTATTTAATTAGCAAATAAACATTAATGTCTCTCGTTTTCCCCTCCTCCTTGGTGACGGTGCACAGCCTAAAATGACTTACTCACCTAGACGGAGGGAGTATCAACATTCACAATGTCAAATCAATATTTTTACACTCATTATAAAACGTAGTTCTTATACTCATTATAATCAGTATTGTAGATATTGATATTTTTAGTATAAATTTGGTCGTGGGATTTCATTGATGCCTGTCAAAGCGTGGAGGAAGCGGAGCTTAGGGCTTGCGTTGCCGGTCTCTACATAGGTATTTCTCTTCATAATCCTGTAATTTTAGAGACTGATTGCGCTTTTGTGGTAGCGTCTCTTGCATCGGGGGACTATGACAGGTCTGCTATGCGTGACCTGAAGATGAAAGCGTTGAGCATCTCAAAGTTGATCAACAATCTTCAATTGTCAAAGATTAGCCGCTCGGCCAATAAGGTGGCACACTTAATCGCTAAGTATAGCTTTGACAATAGATTAGATGGTATTCTTGTAAATGACGTACCGCCCTGTGTGGTGAATATTGTATCGAATGAGTGTACTGGTGTGGCTGGTTAATTAATATAAGGTGGTGTTCAAAAAAAAGTATATATTTGGTCAAACACTTTGCAAACGGTTGACGGGAGTAAAAAGGACTAGAGGGAGTATCATGCATGCGGAGTAGGCAAAAAAATTTGCTCATTTATAGCCGATCGAAGTCTCAAAGGGCGCGACCGCGCGAGGGAGGCGAAGGTTGTGGGAGGCGCGACGGTTGACGGAATTAAGTGAAGTTACATCCACGCGCCGGCATGGCGTGCAAACAGGCAGAAGCTATACTGTCAGGCCTACGATATGGGTCTAGTAGACATGACATATAGTGGGTCCCGCATAGTTCTCGAGAACTCTTTGGGGGCTTGCAGCCGTTTATCCACCGGGCAAGCCAACAACCCCACGCCGTTCGCACGCCCTACTCTTCCCCGTCTTCTACCTCGCAACAGTTCGCTCCCAGTCGTCCCGTCCTTCCACATTAGTTCGCTCCCAGTTTTTGCGGGGTACAACAGTTCAACTTCTCCTAACCCTCCTCCAAAATCCATGGCCTCCCAAATCTCCATGGTCGCCGCTGAGTACCAGGTTAGAGCCATCACCGGCGATCAGTTCATCGTCATCTACACACGTGGATCCGCGACGGTGAAAGCATGGCTTGCTCGCTTCCTACACATGTTCAACAGTTCAACGGATGAGTGGGTCGCTGGGCTAGATGTTGAGTACACCACAGTCCTGGGACGAGAGAAGGATCTAAAGGACGAAGAGAGGAAGAAGCCCGCCGTGATCCAGGTTTGCGTACATAACGTTTGCTTGGTCTACCACATATGCCATGCCGACGTTGAGTGCCAGGATTTTAAGAACTTCCTCAAGGACAAAAGAGTGAAATTCATTACTGTAGGCTTTAAGAACGAGAAAGAAGTCCTGCGTCGGATAGGTCTCGTTGTAGGCCAGCCCTTCGATCTCCAGAAGGCAAGCCTGGTGTCCTCCTCTCAACCTTCAATGCTGACCATGGCAGCAGCCATGATTGATCCTTCGTACGCTAAACTGAAGAAACCTCATCACGAGTTTCATCATGCATGGGAGTCGAAGACATTAGATGAAGATCACATCCTGTATGTAGCAATGGATGCCTACCTTTGTTTAAATATCTACATGGGTTGGATAAAGAAGTAGAGCCCAATGTCCGGTTCAAGCAAAGAAGTGTCGGCGAAGAGGAAGAGGAAGAGGGATGAGGATGAAGTCGAGGACGTGGACTCGGACTCCGAGTAGGTGGCAGTGCCGTCGCTCATGCTAGTTCTACTGCAGTGTCAAGCTGACTAGTTGCTTAGTTTATTTTCAAGGGTGTGTTGTGCTGAGGCCTCAGCAGAACTATGTTTATGTTCTTTCTCGTTATTTGAACTGTTTAGTACGTAGAGTAGTACTAGTACTATGTCTTACTACTGTTCTTCTTGCAGTTGGTACTACTGCTCGTACCTTCGTGTTCCTACTGTACATAATACGTTTGTACTAGTAGTATAATTTGGGTCAGTCGATTTGTGAAAGAAGTTCGACGGAACGAAGGAAGAAGACGACATAAGAGGTGGAAGAAGCCCTTCTATCCATCCATGTTGCATCAAACGGCTCACATGAGTCGACTGACCCAAATTGCTCCTTCAGATTGCAGGATCCACGTGGCATTCAAGGTCTCGAAGGTAGATTCCGCGTTCACACCCGGTTTGCGGGCTCGACGCGCGCGCGACCGGCTTCCGCCGCGACAGCCACCATGCGCGCCTCCTCCACGCGGGCGGAGACGACAATGACACGCTAGTTCCTCCTCGCCGGTGTGCTGGAGCACGCGCTCATCCTCCTCTTCGTACGCTGCGTGCATAGACGCGGCTCCACCAGATGCTCGCGTGCTTGGCAGCACGGCGGCATGGCGAGGAGGGACTGCAGATGACGTGAGCGGGCGAGCCTTTGCCTTCATGGTACAGGGATGGCGGCGACACGACGGTGATGGGCGAGAAATTGCTGGCCGGAGCAGGCGGGTGCCAGCATGCGCAACGGCGGCGGCGGCATATTGATGAGTGCGCGTATGGGAGCTTACTTTAGTTTTATATTAGGTTGGTCAAACTTAAAAGAAAACCGTACTAGTACACGTAAACATTAGACTTAGGCAGCGCTTTTATTATTTATTTTTTTGAAGTTAATACCATAGCCACGATACGGAATCCTGTGCAAGCGCGTGAACCGCGGCCGCGCGGTCGATCGAACGGTGCGTCACCGTGTCGCGCTCGAAGGACATCCACTGAACCTTTTTGTGTGTGTGAAAACAATCCTCGAATATTACTCAACTTTTTTTCCCTGGGAAAGTTCTTGACGCTGCAATATTTCCATATAATTGAATTTAGCTCCAGTTTGTGTTTATTTGGATTTGGACGTTTTAGGTGCGCCCTAGTTTTTTTTAATACTTATTTTGTGTGTGTGACTGAGAGAGAACGTGTGTATGTGTCCATATGTGTGTTGTGGCGGAAGGGCAATGTGGAGACGGTGTGCTTGTGATACAGACATAGAGAGGTGTGAATGTGCAAATGATCATGCATGAGTGAGACATAGACAGATGACGATACTTTGTGTATACATGAGAGAACGGTCTTCTAGTTTACTTGTGTGTGTGTGTGTGGGCGTGTGGTCGTGTGTGTGTGTGTGTGTGTGTGTGTGTGTGTGTGTGTGTTTGTGTGTGTGTGTGTGTGTGTTTGTGTGTGTGTGTGTGAGAGAGAGAGAGAGACAAAGGAGCATCCGTAACACAACAACCATCTCTCTCGATTCGTCCGTCCCTCGCACGATCGCATGCAACATATGCATCAACGCGCACATTTTGACACCCTCACTCGGCCCCTGCCCACCTCAAGGCCCGTGCAATCTCTTCGTGAATACCCATTTCTCTCGTTAGGTTTGTTTTCGCTCAATATCTGACACACACACACGCGCGCGCGCGCAGCACAACACACACACACTCCCCCGAGCACACAATTCATCCCCATCCAAGGTTATACGGCGACCACTCTCGCTTGTGCTTCTTTGCACCCCAACATGCATAACACCTCAATCTTCAAAGAGGGCTTCGAGTAGATCGAAGACGGCGACCACACCGCGCTAGAGAATGCGGGGTCATTTGGAAGCAGGGTGATGTGACGTCGGCTGACTGACTCCTCCCCCCACCCTCTCTCTCTCTTGCGCAAAATTACCAATCCCTCTCTCCCCCGCACAAAATTGTCAATCCCTCAACCCATGAGATCCTTCCCCTCTCGTCCATGTTTTTCCAGCTCTCTCATCAAACATGTCGTCTCTTCTCCTTCCACGTATACAGAATCACGTATATTACATGTCTCCATCTTTCTCACAGACCTAACTTCTTCCTCTCTCTCTCTCTCTCTCTCTATCTCTCTCTCTCTCTCTCTCTCTCTCTCTCTCGTTAGGTTTGTCTAATACTCTCTCGTCCACATACATACAATCTTTCCCACCCTATCTGCTCCATCTTCAAAATCTCTCTCTGCACGTTTCATTCACACAATGGGATATGTCAAAATGTTGCTTCTATAATGGCTGATGTAGAGTTTTGGTTGTTTTTGTTGCATCCTACAAAGTAATAACTATGAAATGCATTTAGATTCTCATTTGACTGGGATTATGTGAGTTTGAGCATGTTGTGAAGTACTATAGACCTTGTATACATCTTGGATTCGACAATGATTGTAACTATTGAATTGTATAGACCATTACATTCGAAGTCAATAGCCTAATATAATTATTTCACAATTTCAACAAATGATTAGTTCACTACAAACTAAGAAAACAAATGTGTACTCCCTCCGTTTTTATTTAACTCTGCGTATTAGCATTGGTCAAAGTCAAGTTTTGTAAACTCTCAGAAAGCTTATAACAAAAAAATATTAACATATACAATAACAAATAAATACCATTAGATTCATTATTGAATGTACTTCCACATCATACATATTTGTTATGGTAAATGTTTATATTTTTATATAAACTTGGTCAAACTATAGGAAGTTTGACTTCGGTCAAACCTAATATGCAGAGTTTACTACTACTACTCGCTAGTTGCTTAGCCGAATCGCTCAACATGCCACACGGGGAGTCTAGTGTCACAAAATTTTGAGGTCGGCGGGAAGATCTCCTTCGACCCTGATTCAAGTAGTGGGAAGTTACCATCATAGCCTTCGGAACAGGCCTACGTATGATGCTTGGTAGGGGGCTGTTTCTGTAACTTCAGGTTCACCCTACCCAGCCATCCCCACCCCGGCACCCAGAGTAGTACACCTGAATACTCCCCATTTTCTATCCCCACCGCAAAATAGACTTCTCCATGGCACCGCAGCCTTCGTGCTCCTCCCCTTTACATCGGCGCACTCATCCACCGCAGCGCATCTGCCTCATTGACGACCTCGTACGCCGCACTGGAGCTGGTCCACCGTCGTTGTCGTAGACGGAGCCTCTTCCCAGGCATCGTCTTCCATGGTCTCGGATCTGCTTCCCGGAAGCCGACGCCAAGCGCAGAAGTACCACCGTCGTGGACAATGAACTGACTCCCGTTGCCGACCATGACTCACAGAGGCCGCCGCAACCATCGTTCTCCTCCTCGATTGGTAATGTGTGTATTGAATCACTTAGCAGTACATGTGCAGTTCCAATTTTGTTCATACCTACCCTTCAATTTTCCTGGGTGCTATTGTTCCCGTAAAAGTAATTGGTTATAGCCTCCATTGTCCAACAGAATATCAGCTTGTAATTGTGCATCGCTCCTGTATCACGTTGTGCTTGGGTAGGTTTTTCATCTGCAACCAGCAGTGTGGCAAATGATGGAAATGTTTTTAGAACTAGCAAGATGCCCATGCGTTGCACGCATCAAGATGCATTTGTATGAGTAGTTTTTCTTGTGGGAGAAAAGGATGAACAAGGGAAGGCCTTATTTGCAAATCTGGAGAGGGGTATGGGTATCTTTTTGCAAAATTACCATTTGTTTCCTTCCTATCTGTCAGATATAAATCAGACGGCCTATATTGTAAGAAAAAAAGTAGACAGTAAAGGAAGTAGAGATAAATATTAAATATAAAATATAAAATAAATATAACCGTAGAGAAGAGAGTAGAGATAGTAGAGACGTCGGGAAAGGATCGCGCGCGCGGGGGAAAAAGCGGCCGGGCGTGCGCTAGTTTTGGCGCGCGGCGTCCGGCGCGCTTTATAAAATCCAACGCCCTCCCACCGCTCTGTGCCTTGCCACCGCTCTGTGCCTCGCCACCGCTCTCGCCCCGCTCTTTTTCGCCTCGCCGCCGCCGCTCCACCATGCCGCCGCGTAGCCGGGAAACTTGGGGATACCGCGGCGTCCGCGCGCGCCCCTCCGGCGGCTTGTCCGCCGAGATCCGGTTCCGCGGGATGCGCCTCGGCCTTGGCAATTTCGACACCGCCACTGAGGCCGCCCGCGCGTACGATGCGGCGGCGTGGTGCCTCCGGTGGCCTCATAGAACATTGAACTTCCCCAACGTGCCGACGCGGGAGTGGGCGCAGGAGCTCGCGCCTCTGCCGCGGCTTAGCACCGACGAGGATCGTCGTGACAACCGGAGGCGGGAGCACCGTCTCGGCATCACCGAGATGGACGAGGAAGCCGTTGCGTTGTGGCGCCAACACTTCCCGCAGGACATCATCAACGAGCGCGAGTTCTACGCGCAAAGGAGGGCGGAGAGGGATAAGAGGAGGGCGGAGCGAGCCGCCTATCGCGAGTACAAGCGTAGCCGAAAAGCGGGCGCTCAATTCAACATGAGGCTAGGAGCAGCGTCGCCCTGGGAATCCGACGACGATCGGTATCTTCACGCCTACAGTCAGACGTCAGAGGAGGACATCACCGAGGAGCAGTTGGATGACGAGGAGTAGTTGAATTATCTTTTTTTATCTATCTATGTTGAGAACTATCCTCTACTCTCTAGTATCTACTTCCCGATCTCAACACTGTAAGTGCTTTTTTAAAGCGCCGCGCGTTGCGATTCTGTTGGAGATGCTCTAACATGGCAGACGAGTGCTTTAATGTTGCCCACAAGATGCGCGAGTATTACTAGTAGTATTTTTCTTGCCATGTTGAGATTTTGAAACCACGAGTGTGAACATGCAGAGGAGCAATGAAGACCAAACACGGGATATTCGGGACATCTTCAAGGAGCGTGGCAAGTTAAAGAGGAGCTGCACCGAACCTGTAAAACGAGCTTTGGTAAGTAACACCCTTTCAATTACTTTCGTTTAGCCTCGTGTTCTTCGATGTGTATATGTTGTAGTTTCTGTTTCTTTGATGTGTAATAAGAAGAGTCTTAATCGTCCTAATGCTTTCGTTTTTAACTTGATGTAGGAAGTGGGTGTTCTCACCGTGTAGTCTATTTTTATATTTCTTTTCCTTTTGAATTTACTTCTTCGAGTTCTGTTTATCTGGCTTCTACTAAATGGATCTTGGTTTCTCTGAGTATTGATCTAAAAAAGAAGTTACTTCATGTCAGGATGCAGTTCCTGTGAGGAGGGAAGTATGGTCAACCTCGAGATCATGTTTCCAAAATGAGGCTGGATTACACACAAGGTGCCAGTTCCCTAATGATGCTGGATTAGACACAAGGTGCAAATTCCCAGATGATGCTGGATTACACACAAGCCAGGTGGAGTCGTCAGCTGTTCGTGTCCTCGTGGCATTAGTAAAGGCTGAAAGAAAGCGTGCAATAGCCCTTGAGAATGTAGCTGAGTTCCTGAAGAAGCGAAAAGAGCAATCAGATGCTCTCTTCACCCAAGGCAAAGAAGAGATGGAAGAAGCCAGAAATAAGCTAGCAGAGGCAGAGCAGGCTAGGCATCTCCTGCTATCTAAAACTGTTGTCAATACAAAATTTCCTTCATAATAGCTAGGCTCAAATGTTTATCCAGTCAGCATGCCTGTTGTGATGTCTGTCCATCTACTGATGTGGCACAAAATGTTTTTTTTCGGGTCATGTAATAACAGCAATTACTTTCCAAACGATAACAGACGAAGCATTGGACATGGTATAGTTCACGCGCAAGCCCGACATTCCAAGTCCAACTTCCACATCAAACTCATGTTCACAGATATCTGCACATTCATACATAATGTCCACAACCATGATTCACTTCAAAGCCAAAAAATATGTGAGGAGAGTTATAAATAAAGAAAAACCTCTACTAGTTCCTGCTACCAGTGCGAGCACAACAAGTCAAGACTATGCGTAAATTAATTATATTTTAGTCATTTTTTGTGTTCTAAAATGCCTGCCGGCTCGCGGAAGGACGTGTTGCCGGCACACGCGCGGATTCAATGAAGGCAGGAGGGGCAGTGTTAAGCTGGTTGCACGCGACGAGGAGGCGTGCTCAGCCGGGCCTGCAGCGAGTGCAGCCCTCTTGGCCGGCACGCCGGTTCAATGCCTGCGCTATGAGAGGTCGCGTCCGTGTCAGAGCAATCACTCCCTCCAGTCCTTTTTTGTTTGGGTATAACAAAATCTCGTTTTCCATTAACATTTTACAAGTAAAATTCATGGACAAACTTTGACCCAAAGTACAATGGGGACTAGTAAACTAGAATGGAGGTAGTAGTTTTTTTAATCAAAGAAGGGTTTCCCCTTCCGATTACTGAAAACCAGCATCTAAATCTAAACCATAGTATTTGCCCTAGAACTACCAGGTTCAACATCTCGTAACATAAACCCATACAACCATACGCCAAGGAGGTACGTAGTAATATGAATTCCATTTTCGCTCCATACCAATCGTTCTAAAAACTACTTACTACTCATAACGTGCCATTTAAAATCGGAACTCTTAACCCCGCTAAAAAACGATATTTTAAACGTGGCTACTCGATCTGTGGCAACTGGCGATCCACCGCTCCAAGTCGTTCACCTATGGTCCCGACAATCAACTCCTACAAAGGTGCTCCACCACATACCCGGTACCCGCGAATGCAGCAATCGTGCACCTAGGGTTTTAGGGTTTATTTGTTAACGTCACCTTTACGTAACACTCATGTGTGCGAGACAGCGAGAGGCCGACTGCGTGCGTGCGCCTCTTCTCTTCGTATATGCACTCCACCGTTTGTCTGGTGTCCAAAAAATTATAATAACTACTAGCAATGTGCCAATGCGTTGCCACACGATCAAAGTAGATTAATACAAATTCACCGATTTGATAGAAAAAAAGTCTAGTTTTGAAATACGTATATCACTAAAAATATGTTATGTTTCACTCAAAATATATTCCTTTGGCGGTTTTGATGACATAAGGGAGGCATGTTGTTGGTTTCAAGATTCGAGAAGTGGTATATGTCTAATTTCTACTCTGACTAGCAAGATGCCCGTGCGTTGCACGGAACATCAAAATCTTGTGGGAGAAAAGGATGAACAAGGGAAGGCCTTATCTACAAATGTGGTGAAGAGTGTGGGTAAATTGCCATATTTTCCTTCCTATCCGTCAGATATAAATCGGACGACCTACATTGCAGGATGGCAGGCCCACCGTCATCACCAACTCTATTTTTTATCCCTACTCTTATAAAAAGCATCGTCGGTGATGATCGTGTGCCTGCCATCCTGCAATATAGGTCGTCCGGTCTATATCTGACGGATAGGAAGGAAACTATGGCAGTTTTGCAAAAAGATACCCACACCCCTCTCCACATTTGCAAATAAGGTCTTCCCTCGTTCATCCTTCTCCCCCACAAGATAAACTACTCATACAAATGCATCTTGATGTTCCGTGGAACGCATGGCATCTTGCTAGTTGTTGCAAAAAGCCCATGTGTGTGTGAGAGAGAGGGAGAGTGGAGGAGGACGGAGTGCATGTGTGACAAAGACACAAGTAGTGTGTGTGCGATAGGTATCAGCTTAAAATGAGGCGATAGTGTGTGTGCACGATCGAGAGGGCGTGTCTCAAGAAGGGAAGACAAAGCTACATAGATACAAGGAGCGGGAGAGAGACATGTATGCGATGGTGGAAGCATGAGTGTGCGAGTGTATAAACCTATCTAGAGGCTAGCTAGTCGATAAATGTTTGTGAGAGAAATACGAGTCAGGGTGCGAAAGCGAGAGTTTTGTGTGTGTGAGAGAGAGATGGTAGTCGGGAAGGGGAGTGGAAGCAGGAGTTGTGTGTGTGTCTGTGTGAGAGAGAGAGGAGACGGTAGTCGGGGTTGTCTGATCGGTGTCAGTCTGGGATGGAGACGAAAAGGAGACCGCAACAAATGTTGTGTCTACATGAGAGATAGAGAGAGTAATTTTAGTGGTATGAGTCATATGTAGAGAGATATAGGGTGTGTGAGAGAATCCCATAGAGAGAAAGAATAAGTGAAAAACGAGTGGAGACTGTGTGTGTGGTGGTGAAAAAGAAAGCTTAGGTACCGAGTGATACCAGAGAACAGTAGAGACGTGAGAGATAATGAAAACCGTGTAATGTATAATTATAGGGAGAGTGTGACACTTCTCAAGGGAGACGTCGGGAGACCATGTTTGCAAGGATAGGAGAAACATGAAGTGAGCGTGTGGGTGAGCTGGAGAAAAGAGAGTGATGGCTACCTGAAGGAGCGTGCATGCGAGAGAGATGGGCATCAAAGGAGTGAACAAAAAAGGGATTCAAATATTTGAATTCGATATGATGATACATGTAATCCATACTCGAACCAAAATTGATCTATCAAACATGCATACTCATATGAATTCACGCACATCTATGTTATTTAATATGTTGATATTACTGATCCATACATTTTAGTAGAACATAATTTGGTTAAAAAATTTAGAATTCAACCTTAAGATTTCGAGATCGTTGTATTTGTAAATCATATTATACATATAAAGGAGCAGAATTCTTTGTTGTGCTTTTGAAAGTATATGTAAAAAAATGATGTATATAGAATGTAATTCCAATTGAAAATGGATCCTGCCCGAAAAAAATAGTAGAATACAAACGGGATTCGAACTGAGTTGGCACGGTAAACGTGCACTGTGCAAAATTTGAATGAAGCGGGAAAGTCGCAGTAACCGCCCAAAACCAAAATTTGTGAGATGGAAATCACTACTGCCTATCCCTGCCGCGCAAAGCCTATCTGCTGGATTTCTATAGGTTTCGATAGGGGTAGGTTTGTAATTTCACCCAAACGTGACGTAACCGCCTCTCACCCAGAATCATACACGGTGGGTGCCAAAACATAGTGTACCCTCGGCCGAAAACGACTCCCTCCCCGATTCATATTCATACATGGTGGGCGCGAAAAACAAACTCTCGTCGGCAAATATTCGGTGTATGCGAGATTACCGTCCTATCCCCAAGCGACTAATGTTGCTGTGATGTAGTAGAAATTTGAAACGGGGGCTAAGTTTGTAAATTTCCTCGTATTTGAGACAAGCGCGCCCTGAATACATGGCTCCCCCCTTCCTCTCTACCTCCCTTTTCCCCATTCATACTCTGTGGGTGCCACGACACCCTCTCCACCCCACCCTCCTCCGTCCGATGCCGTCCGCCACCCCATCCACCGCCGTCCTCCTCCACCATGCCGGAGCTGATACCCTGATGCCGCCATCCATTACACGAGATCGACCTCTCTCATCCATGCCTTCGGACCGGGATCCTTGCATCCCGTCCTCTCGCTTCATCCCCGCCATCATCCACCTTGCCGGCGCCGCTCCTACGACCGTCTCGTCCACCGCACCCCACCGCCACCGTCTACCCTCCTAGATCTGCTTCCACGCCACCGACAGCCATCACTACTGCAGCGCCGTTAAATTCTCACCAGATGCGTACACAACGCTGCACCAGAGGCGGTACTCTTTCGTATCTGCTCAACTTATTTATCGCAGCAAGAAAATAGATCGCCACTGCTTTACTCTGATTTCTTATCTTGGTTGCGAAGTTGCCTTTGTCCGGTTTGCACCTTCAGATCCTCCATGGCACGCTCAACACTATACTCCCAATGCTTATGGTTTTCCCCTTTTATATTCCACACTAGTTAAATCACAGTAGACTAAATTTCAAAATTGGGTCAGTTGATTTTTCAGAGCTCGCCGGAGTTCGCCGGTGCAATCCAAGGGGCTCGGGTGGTTGTGGGGCCTCGCCGAACGAAGAAAACTTGATGCGGGTGGGGGTGGGGGTGGCAGAGGAACACAGGCGGTGGGGGCCAGTGGTCCAGTCGGCGGCCCGTGCGGTGTTCTGTATGGGAAGAATCAGAGACAAGGAATATGAAGGGTTAGGAGACGTAGGATCTTCATCCAACCGCCTGAAATGGTCGAGAGACAACTGGGAGTTGCATTCCTAATGCGCTCTAGTTCATCATGTGTGGGTACTGCGCAACCAACATTTTATTATCCAAAATCTGCTTGCTCTTCTTTACCATGTTTGATAGAGCTGTGACACAAAACGTAGGACCGACTCCAGCAGACTGTACCCATACTTCACTGGCCACACCACTAGCCCCACCACACAGGACCTGCACTCCAGCAAAAGGTATACTGATTTCATTTGCCATAGCACCAGCTGTACCACAAAAAAATCCCACTCCAGCAAAAAGTACAGCAAGTCCACCGGCCGAAGACCTATCCTAACTGCAGAGACGGCCAATTCCTGCAGATTGGAACCCCATACCATTTATTCCCAGTTTAAAAGACAATGCTTTCAATGTTGTTAGGGACTACGTGCATATATTCCCATCATGGGAAGATTATTATGAAGACAAACACCATTTTCACATCTTCCTGTCCAACTTACGTGTAAGTGCTATGATTCATGGTTATTATTTTCCTGTTTTCTGCTGATTGAACACATCAATGATTTACATTACATTGTTGTAACTAGGCGAGGGTCAATCTGGATAGTCATGACGAGCAAAGCTTGCTTGCGCTTTTCAAGGAAGCATTGCAGCAGTATCGGTGTTACTTGAGGAAATCACACTTTGGTGGCAAATCTATAAACGAACTTCCGGTGAAGTCTCATGTGCTAAATTTAGAAGACATTGAATGGAAAAACATTGTTATGCACTGGTCTCGTTCCCAGGATGAGGTTCTGTCTATGAAATCACATGACAATTTGAACTTCTACTTTTCCGCATGTGCCTTACGGATCTTGTTTGCAGGAAATCTGCTCGACGAAGAATTCCGGTTTGAAAAGAACGACAGGATATCGCAAATATGCTGCCCGCTGCTTTGCTCTTGTTAGTACCTATTGTCCTGTATCACTGTACTTGCATACATACCTGGTTCATTATGTGATAGCAGTATGCATGATAGCTTGCTTATCAATTGTTTGCTCCAAATTATCTGATCTGTATGAATGGTTACATTAGTGTAGAATATATCCAATGCCAATGTTTTTTTAGCTCTGCATTGTTCTTATAAGTACATGCTGTCCTTTATCAGTGTACTTATAATGACAGGTAGTTGTTCATGTACCATCACTCTGCAGCTTATTTTCCTTTTCCCTCCATTTTCTACACATCAGATCTATATTTACTCTTACCATAAGGTTGGTACTAAAGAAGTTTAGCTGTGCATTGCTCTTGGCTGTACCTTTTGCCTGTATCGCTGCACTTACATTTATAGCTACTTGGTTATGTGGCATCACTCTTCACCTTATCTTAAATATTCTCCATTTTTTCGTATATTATCACATCTATATTTACTCTTAACAAAATGTAGAATAAAGGCAATGCTTATGAAGAAGATTCTGTGGTAAACTTCTTGAATTGCCCCCCCATCAGCATGGACAAGGCCTTTATAGAGCCTGTCTTCACCAATAATGTAAGTTTGTCCATCTCAAACCTTCAAACTTTGTTGTATATATTTGGTTAGGCATGACTGCAATAGCTGTTTATTTTTGGTGTTTGCATCAAATTGCATGTTTAAAGTTTATTATGTACTCCCTCCGTTCCAAAACAGATGACCCAATTTTGTACTAAAGTTAGTATAAAGTTGGGTCATCTATTTTAGAACGGAGGGAGTAGTTCATAAACAGAAGTTTGTCCTTTCTCAATTTAAGTTTTCAGTTGTACAACCAAGTTCCTTATTCATACCATGTAAATTAAACTATACAGAGCAAGTGATCTTCTTTTGCACTGCATGTATGCTTCTGTTCTTCATCCGTAATCCAGTGGTGTGGTGAACCTACCCACTACAGCACAATGTCATATTCTGCAATGTCTTAATTATGAACAATGTCATATCATTCTAATACTCCCTCCGTCCGAAAATACTTGTCATTGAAATGGATGTATCTAGATGTATTTTAGTTCTAGACACATCCATTTTGATGACAAGTAATTCCGGATGGAGGGAGTATTATTTAAACCGTCTCTTTATTTCCCAATCTGAAATGGGATAAATTGACAGCACACTAACCATTGATACTAATGAGTTCTTGATATGTAATCCAGTGGTGTCGTGAAGCTGCCAACTCCTTCACAATGTCATTTCCTGCCATGTCTTGACCTGAACAATACCATATTGTGTTAATGCAATTTTAAACTGTGTCACTTTATTCGTCAGTAAGAAATGTGATGAATTGTCAGCACTGATACTTTTATGTGCAAAACCTGTCATCTGTCTGCTTGTTTATCTTTCAGAGTGAGGAAGATTTAAGTGTTGAACAAGCGCAGTCTCATCATCTTGCTCAGCTGCTTGTGCTGCAGCTCCCCAGCAGGGCTAACCTTTCTTTAACTCTATTGAAGTGTTGTCAGTTTTGTATATTATTTTGTCAGCGTGTTTATTTGCACTGGTGGCGATCTTTGATGCCCAGTGTATGTAATCTGCTGTCTGCTTGTGCTTTATTATCATAGTGGCGAACTTTGATGCCCAGTGGATGTAATATGCTGTAATTTCTTTGTTGTATAGTCTATGTTTTTTCTTATTCACGATGCTGCAGTTATTTTACTGTATATTTATCCTGTCTTCGCAGTAAACCGGCCAAACCATAAAATTACAGTACATAATCGGGCCGTCATGCAACCGTAAAATTGCTTGGGACTTGATGGCCTTCTTTGCCTCGAACTTGATATCTAAAGGGAGGAGTTCAATCGCCCATTTGGCCACTCGACCAGTTGCATCTCTGTTATTCAGAACTTCAGATAGTGGCGCATCGCTGACGACTGTAATGGAGTGGTCAGAGAAGTAATGCGCAACCTTCTTCATAGTCATGTATATTCCATAGACAAGCTTCTAATAATGCGGGTATCGTTGCTTGGATGGAGTCAAAACGTAAGAGAGATAATAGACTGGGCATTGAACTTTGTAGGCTTTTCCTTCTTCTTCCCGCTTGACCGTAAGTACTGTACTGACAACTTGTCCAGTGGCTGCAATGTAAAGCAGTAAAGGCTCTTTGCTGATTGGCGCAGCGAGCACCGGCTGGGTGGAAAGCAAGGTTTTGAGTTCTGTAAACGCTGCTTCAACTTCATCAGTCCACACGAACTTATCAGACTTCTTCATCAATCGGTAAAGAGGCAAGGCCTTTTCACCGAGACGAGAAATGAATCGACTCAGAGCGGCCAAACAACCAGTCAGCTTCTGAACATCATGCACTCGCACGGGGCGTCTCATTCGGAGGATGGTATCAACTTTCTCTGGATTGGCATCGATCCCTCGTTCGGAAACAAGAAAACCGAGTAACTTTCCTCCTGGAACTCTGAACGTGCATTTTGACGAATTAAGCTTGATATCGTATCTTCTGAGGTTGGCAAAGGTTTCTGCAAGGTCAGTCAATAGGTCGGAACCTTTGCGAGACTTGACCACAATGTCATCCATGTACGCTTCCACATTCCGACTGATTTGAGTGAGCAGGCACTTCTGAATCATTCTCATGAATGTGGCTCCAGCATTGTTCAAACCAAAAGGCATGGTGACATAGCAAAATCACCCGAATGGGGTGATGAAGGCTGTTTTTATTTCATCGGGACCATACAGTCGGATCTGATGGTATCCGGAATATGCATCTAAGAAAGACAAGCGTTCACACCCTGCAGTCGAGTCAACAATTTGATCGATGCAAGGGAGAGGAAAGTGATCTTTCATGCAGGCCTGATTGATATGCTTGAAATCAATGCACATACGAAGTGAATTATCCTTCTTAGGAACCATGACTACGTTGGCTAGCCACTCGGAGTGGTAGATTTCACGGATGAACTCTGCTACCAAAGTTGAGCCACTTCTTCGCCGATTGCTTTCTCTTCTGCACGGCGGACCACCGAAGATGTTCTTTGACGGGTTTTATTTTGGGGTCGACACGCAAATGGTGCTCGGCCAGTCCTCTAGGTACACCCGGCATGTCAGAAGGTTTCCACGCAAAGATATCCCAGTTCTCGCGGAGGAACTAGATGAGCGCTTCTTCCTATTTGCTGTCAAGTGTCGTTGATATATGGGTCGGTGCGGCACTAGGGTCCGTCGGGTGAATATGAATTGGCTTTGTCTCGCCAGTCGATTGGAATGCAGAATCTATGGCAGGTTTCTTGGCTCTGAGCAGATCACTCGGATCCGCGTACTTCTGATATTCTTGGAGCTCAATTGCTGCCATCTGCTCATCGGCGATCTTGGAGCCTTTCTGGAAACACTCCTCAGCCTTCTGTCGACTACCTGTAACTGTGATCACGCCTTTGGGGCCAGGCATCTTCAGTTTGAGGTACACATAACATGGCCGAGCCATAAAGCATGCATAGGCCGGCCTACCCAAAATGGCATGATAGGCACTCTGGAAATCCACGACTTTAAATGTCAACTTTTCCTTACGGTAATGCTTTGAGTCACCGAAAACCATGTCGAGGGTGATCTGTCCAAGTGACTCGGCCTTCTTCCCAGGAATAACACCATGAAAACTCATGTTGCTCTCGCTAAGCTTGGACATCGGAATGCCCATCCCCTTCAGAGTCTCAGCGTAGAGGATGTTCAAATTGCTGCCACCGTCCTTCAGTACCTTGGTCAGACGAGTGCCTCCAACCACGGGGTCGACTACCAAAGCTTGCCTCCCAGGGGTGGCCACACGAGCAGGGTGGTCAGACTAGTCGAACGTAATGGCTGCCTGAGACCATCTCAGGTAGGTGGCCGTCGTCGTGGGAGCGACCATATTCACCTCCCTGTTGATGACCTTCAATCGACTCTTGCTTTCAACGTCAGCGAATATCATCAGTGTGGAATTGACTTTGGGATAACCATCGTCTTCCTCTTCATCTTCACCTTGGTCTGACGCCTTCTCCCTTTCAGTGGGTTGTTTCTCTCTGAACTGCTGGATTAGGAGTCGACACTGCCGAGTGGTATGCTTCGGGTAAATCAGATTACCTTCCTCATCTTTCTTCGTATGGATGTGGCACGGCAAATCCATCATGTTATTCCCTTCCTTATCCTTCACCTTGTTAGGGGCCCAGGGCCCTTTAGGTTTTCCCTTAAACTTTCCTTGATTCACTGCCGCAATCTCTCCGGGCGCTGCCGGCTCGGCCTTGCGCTTCTGTTTCCGACTGGAGTTACCTCCATCGGTATCTTTCCCAACTGGTTTGCTCTTCCCGCTACGGAGTCGATCCTCTTCTTCTCCATTAGCGTACCGGGTGGCTATTTCCATCATTCGAGCCAGAGTCATATCCCCAGTCCGACCGAATTTCAAGACCAACTCTCTGTATTTGACGCCTTCCTTGAAGGCGCACACGGCTTGATGCTCTCAATCATTCTCGACGGTGTGGTGCAGGGTGGACCATCTCTGGATGAACTCTCTCAAAGTCTCATTCGGCTTCTGCACGCAGTGTTGTAACTCAGGCAATCCTCCAGGTCACTTGCATGTGCCCTCGAAAGTTCTCACGAACACTCGGGATAACTCTTCCCAACTGTGAATGCTGCCCGGGGCCAACTGAGTCAGCCATGCTCGGGCTGACCCTTCCAACATGAGTGGAAGATGCTTCATTGCTATCTCGTCGTTACCGCCCCCAATCTGCACAGCCACTCGGTAATCTTGAAGCCAAGTTTCAGGCTTGGATTCACCAGTGAACTTACTGATCCCAGATGCTAGCCTGAAGTTGGGGGGTATCACTGCTGCCCTGATGGCTCTGCTGAAACACTCGGGACCAGAAACACGCACTCGACTGAATTCCTGCACTCACCACTGTGACGGCGCCTATCATCATTCCGCCGAGGTACATATGATGCACTCCTCAGAGGAGGCATGGGTCCTTAACGACGATTGTCATGGTCGAGTGGATGATCATACTGCCCACGGCCTTCACGCCGTGGAGGCGATCTCGGGCTGTGAGCCGACTGAACCGTGTCCGCTGCAACGGATCTGCTATGAATCCTATTCCGCGACTGAGATACTGCTGTATTCTGCTCTCCTGCTGCCCTGAGCAGGGCCCGGATCTGCATCAGCCCTCCGCAGCTTCCGACTGGGAAGGTTGGATAGACTCTGCTATTCGGGCCGCAGCTGTGAGATTCTGAATCGGCGTGCGATATACCTTAGGTGGAGGCGGGAAAAGCTGTCGTCGACTGGATTCATGGATCCGCTCCTGGGCGCGCTCGTCGAGAGCATGCTGAAGGTTATCCAGCCGAGTGCGCTTAGCCAAGTTGGCTAAGCGCACTTCCTCCAAGGCTCGAGCCTCGGGGGTTTCTCCGGTGATGGGTGTGTGAAGTGCGTCCATGTTGCAACGATGAAGATCCTCTCTTTGCTGCGAGGAGAGAGGTTTGGGACGATACTCCTCATGGACCCGTGATGGATCACCACCAGCCTCTTCGCCGTCTTCGCAGCGAAAGCCAGGTGGGACACGCAGACCATCGACCATCAAGAATTCTGCCGCAGGATCGCTGCTATCGCACTCAGACGCCGTCTCCACGGAGCCAGTCGATAGATCGAACAGGCCATGGAGAGTTTCGTTAGGCTCGATAGCTGCGACTTGATGGGTGGCTGAACGTCGAGCCACTGCATGCCTCACCTACCGCCGAAGCCGTGACCGACCGGATCGCTTGTGGCGATGAATAGCAGGAAGGGGGGATGCCACCGGAGCCGACTGATACTAGGTCGATGGTTGTCGAAGAAGAACGCCACGAACGCATGCGCGAAAGTGCATCGCCCCTCAGACGGGGAGCGCCTCGACATCGAGCGGAGCTTCATGGAGCCACACTGAGTCGTCGGCAATGAAAACGAGCGCGCCAAGACGGATCTCGCGGCCCTCAACCATCTCGCCACCGGAAATCATGATGATGATCGGAAAACAAACTTGCAACTTCACCAACAAGCCGCTAAGACATCGGCCCCATGGTGGGCGCCAACTGTCGTGGTTCTAAGCCTGATAGTAGAAAGGGGGGTAGGTATGGAGAGGCAAGATCTTAGCTATGGCGAAGATGTACACGCGATGTTTACGAGTTGAGGCCCTTCTCGGAGGAAGTAATAGCCCTACGTCTCGGTGCCAGGAGGCAGTCGATTGGATTATGTATGTTGAATTACAGAGTGTGCGAACCCTTGTCCTAGAGGGAGGTGTCTTACATAGAGTGCGCTAGGACCCCCGCCATCCTCCATTACAAGGGAACTAATGTACATAAAGTAAGGGCGTTACTGGTAACGCCAGCATTTAGTACTCTTAATGCTCATGAAGACTAAGGAGTAAATATCTGGCCTTTGTGTGCTCTTCTTCTGGTCTTCGATATGGTCGAGTGATCTTACTTGTGGTCGAGTGACGACAGGTAACGATCGTCAAGTGGTGTGAGCGTCGAGTGGATTGCACTCGACGTACGAGACTGGTGCTCTTCTGTTGACTCTTGGTCTCTCCATCTTCCAGGGTAGTGACCTTGGGTAGGACATATAGGTCGAGCCTATGACCCTACCCCGGGTCTGTATCCTCGTCATCCGCCGCCCCCTCCCCTCCTTAAATACCCTGCCCCGCTGCCTCTCCCTCCCCCAAACCGCAGCGCCGCTAGTCACCATCGTCCGTGTCGCCGTAGCTCGCGCCGTCGCCGTCGCCCGTGTCGCCGCCGCCTCGCCTCGCCCACCGGAGCCGCCGGAGCCGCGCCTCGCCCCACCAGATCCCGTCACCATTGAAACCGCCGCCGTCGGTCCAGTCCAGTTAGCCGGTAAAAACCGCCCCGATTCGCCGGTTTGTTTTCATTTTTTTATTAGATCGGTTTTTATTTTAGTTCGTTAGTTGATTAACGTTAGTTTCTGTCAACGAACGGATTCGTTCGTTAGGTTCTGTTAGCGAACGTTCATTCTGTAGACTTTTCTTTTTAGTTTAATTTTCGCCCAGGAACCTATCTGCGAATAGTTTTCTCGTGATTTAGCCCCTGATCTTAAAACTAGCGTAACTTTTAACTCGTTTATCCAAATTAGATGAAACCAACTCCTAAATCTTCAAAATGATCCTCTCTTTCTAGTAAACCAACTTGAACATTATTTTGACAATTTAAAATTTGAGTTTAGTTCAAATTAGTATTCGATCTTGTTTCGTTTGTATCTTGAGTTTTGTAGCTTCGTTTGAGTTGATTCGTTTTGCAGATCATAGCTAATCACATATACCTACTGTTATGGTCTAATCCACATGATAATAATACTGTTAGGTTTTGTTTTCTGTTTAGTTTAGTCGTTTGCTTGTTTTGAGTTTTATTTGGATCTTTCTCAATTTCTCTTTGTTTCGTTTGCTTGATTGCTTATGTATGCTACTGTTTGTCTACGCTAGATTACCTGGAGTGCGAAGCTTGGTACTACAAATCTCTAGAGTTTGCAGATCGTCAGCAAGGCAAGTTGCACTTTTATCATACTCTTTTATACCCAGTTTTTACTATGCATTAGTATTGCCCCTCAAATATTTGCATCAATAGGATTGGGAACATGTGGTTTGGTTGTAGTACTTGAGGTAGGAACCTAATACCTTTTGATCACCCCGGGAATATATGTTATGCTCAGTTATTGCTTAGCCATGCTCGTAGACAGGGATTGGATCGTGATACACATGGAAGTTGTGAGAGTTATTAATCTTGGTTAACATTAAGGTGACAACTTTAATACACATCTGGGTGGATTTGTTGGGGCACCTGGAGAATCCAATTCTTGCCCATTGGGAAATCCTGGAGTACCCATGTGATTTTTCCTCGGTTCGCCACCTAGGCTCAAAGGGATCATATGATATTTCATGCCTAGAAACTTCCATGTGCAGCCACATGCCATTATGGGCTCTGGCATAGTTGAGTAAGTTGTATGAGCTCTCAAAGAGGTGGACTAGCAGATGCAGGGGAAAGTAGGTGTACCGGTCTGCCTAAAGTAGAGAGTTAATGCTTCAGAAAGACTATGTCTTGATCTTTCGATCATGGATGCGGTCGAGTCTTATGGGGAAAAGCGCGCAACCTCTGCAGAGTGTATAAACTAACCATGGCTAGTCGTGTCCCCGGCTATGGACATCTTGAGTATCTGGAATTGGATATTATTGTTGATCTCATCACTCTTTAAATTAATTGAATTAGGTTTAATGATGATACTTATTCAATTGAGATTTGAGTTGGAGGAACCTTCTCAAATATTGGTACAACTTGGGAGTAGTAAATAAATTTATTCCTTTGTTGTAGGGAAAAACTATCTTTATGCAAGAAAAAACATAAACTTAGAGCCTCCACCAGCCAAATATTGCATGTAGAAATAGTTCTTGCATTCATTTGCTTTATAGTGTAACTCTGCCAGCATATTCAGTGTGCTGACCTACACTTCTGCAACGTCAAATGTTGCAGACTTCTCAGACGACTAATAAGGTGTGATAGGTCGTTGTCATGCACTCGGCTATGCCGTTGGAGTTGATGAACTCATTTACCTTCGTAGCGTCCGCAGTTATTTATTTTAGATGGCCTTCAGCCATATTATTGTTGTAATCATACTCTTTATGAGGACCTCGATGTAATAAGTGTGTGATTGAACTCTGCTATAATTCCTCGAGTACTGTGTGTGTCAGCATTACCGATCCAGGGATGACACTTAAGCACAAAGACTTCGGTCCATTGGGATCGTGGTCGCTACATTGATGTGCACTATCACTTTCCATATACGTTGTTGTACTAGCACCATGGCGCAAGCGGAAACAGACATTAGCGATAATGCTTGACAGGTTAACAAAATCTAAAGGACGAAGAATGGAGATCCATTTTGAGGCAGGTTTAAAAAGGCCCCGTGATGCTACAGAGTCAGCCAAGTTAGTATCAGAGGCAACCATTGTCGTTAGGTGTCACACACGTATCCTCCCAACGTGGATCCAGTATAGGAATGAAAAGAGGATACCCAGTTTAATATTGCCTTGCTCTGTCCCATACTTTCTAGCTTCCTCCTAATAAGACTCACATTCTTTTTTCAACAGATGAGGTTCAAGTTGGATCCGAAATATGATGCAACTAAACAAGCATGCACTCATGTTTTTCAGTCTGCTCTGCGATAGTATCGGTATCGCCTTAGAAAAACTCACTTTGAAGGCAAGGCTAACAATGAAATCACCCAAACATCTCCAGTGCAATATATTACAGATGAAGACTGGAGAGCCCTTGTTAAACACTGGTCTGATCCAAAGTATCAGGTAGGGTATATATATTCGATCATATCACATATTGAACTCATATTTACGTATGTGCCTAACAAGTGTATCTTCTTCTGGGCTAACTGTTTGAAGAACAAGACCAACCTTCTAAAGTGAAACTCCAACAGACAACACTGCGACGCTCTTGTAAATAGCTGCTAGTTCCTTATTTTTTCTGTGCCATATTATCGTATCAATATTGACTTGTTCCAAATACAGAGGAAAGCTCGTGCGGACCAAAAAGAACCTAAACCAAATGCAACACAAATCTTCAAGGATTGCCACACTAGCAAGATGAAAGGCATGAGCACACTAGTTCAAGCCGATGTTGTAAGTCCTTACTCCTCCTGCCTTTGAACTGCTTGTTACTGTGACGTGTTCATTTAACTGTTTGGTTTGCGGCCAATGTCAGTTATTCTGTTCACTCTTATAACAGTTGTCTTAATGTATCATTTCACCTTACACGGTTTGAAAGAGAGGAAGGATATTCTTTTGGTCATGATCTGTTATCTAGTTGTGATGTTCACATGCCCACGGAATGTACAATAGCATGTTTGCTTGATATCTGTTTGCCCATGATATGAATGATGTCATACTAGGTTCATCCTACTTTAAATCATGTCTTTTTATCCTTAGATGTCAACGAATGTGAGGAAATAGATAATACAGTAGGCATGCTACGTGGACATATGTTCTGAAAGTGATTTTATTATGTAGTTGTTACTAGAATTCATGCCAATGTATTACAGTAGTTCACCAAAATAAGTTATGTATAAACATGAAACCTATTTTGTTTGTTTTTGTCTCATTAGTAACTTATCTGGTACACTAATCTACAAGTTCAAACTTTCAGCAAGCTATGGAACAAATGATTGAACAACCACAACCACCTAAAGGTGACAAGGCTACCATAGACACAATGTCACCTCTTGCTGCAATGCGTCAGTATCTCTCCACTAGCAGTGCAAAAAGCACCTTCCTGTGTAATTCTGGGTTGGTTGTCAAGGTAACCTCGTCCAAATTGCCTACTAAACAAAATCTTCCGGCTAGACAGAGTGATATATCTGTGCTCCAGACACAAGTCCAATCCCCAATGGAGGTCGTTTCAGAAACAAGAATAGTGGTTGACAAATGTCATATAGATATGAATGGTTTTGAAACTGGACTACCAGAAATTTGCTTCGTTGTTCAAGGGCAACGGTAGAAAAAAAAGGGGAAGATCATGCTGCTCCATCAGATTCTATAGCCTGAAACATTAGCACTTAGGTCAAATGATATGTGCTTCTATATATCTGATGGTGCTTTTATCTGCAAGGACTATAAACTTTATGCCAATAGGCCTTTTGTTGTAAGGCTAGAATTTATTTTGTTGTGCTACAACATTTATCGTGCTGCCAAAGGCTGTAGAAATTATGATGCTATTTTTGTATAGTGTAGGTTTATCTTAGTATTGTATTCGGGCAAAAGCTTCGTAGGATCCCAAAATGCCACCATTTGTCAGGCCCACAATTCCAATTGGGCTAAAAAACGATTATAGACCGTAATTTGCATGTAGCCCACTAAAAATATCTGGGCCCAAATCAGCATATGCTTTCTTATTTTTGGTAGGCTTGTGCCCATAGTGGGCCTTTAACATGCCTAAACATAATTTGGGCCCTCAGTAACAACAGGTCGTTAACATGTATAAATATCTCGAGCCCATAAATAACATGGGCCTTTAATAGGCCAAAAGTAGATTGGGCCCTAATTGTGCCAAATGACCCACTGGTCATTTACAATGCTCGTGGTGGCCCATTTACAATGCGGATCATTCACAGGCCAAAATTCGGACGGGTCGTAAATGCACCGACCTACTAAACGGGCCTTTACCAGGCCGAGATTGCGGTCAGGCTTGATTAGTATCAGTTTTATATGGGCTGTTAATAGGCCCGATGTGACGTTGGGCCACATATGGCCCATGGATTTCGTCCGACGTTAACAGGCCAAAAATCACAACGAGCTGGAAGTGGCCCAAATCTACAGTGGGCTTCTAATAGGCTGAATGTTAGACATCGCCGAATATGACCCAATTCCTTCATGGTCGTTTATTGGACGAAAGTTTGAATGGCCAATGAATGGGCCCAAATGAAGCAGGACCTTTAACAGGCCGGAAACACACCAGGCCGTAATTTGGCCCAAATACTTAGCAAACTGTTAACGGGCCAGAAGTGACCATGGGCCGCAATGATGACAAGTCTAGAATGGGTTGTTGATGGGCCGATTTGACACTAGTTGTACGTGCCTTAACTATGAATGGGCATCTGCAAGCAAGCCATTAATTGGCCAGCCCGCTAATTTTGACTGGGCTAGCCCTTTTAACCTAAATGGGCCGTTGTTGGGCCTTGCCATGTGTCGATGTACCATAGGCGCCTCATGTATATTGGGCGGTTGACATCTGTCCTTTCACAGTGCTGGCACGTGGTTGCTACGGCCAATGAGAATTTTACACATGGAAAATCCCCATTGGTCAGGGTTGTTAACGGATTATGGAATCCAAACCAGAACACGATAGCTTAACTGCGACCCGTTACGGTGGATGCCACGTGTTGGTTACCCTTGACGAAAGCACTTCCATGACGCGCCATGGAAGTGGACACTTCCTTGATCATAATTTTGGTATTGTCATGGAACACTTCTACAATGATGACCCACAAGTATAGGGGATCTATCGTAGTCCTTTCAATAAGTAAGAGTGTCGAACCCAATGAGGAGCAGAAAGAAATGACAAGCGGTTTTCAGTAAGGTATTCTCTGCAAGCACTGAAATTATCGGTAACAGATAGTTTTGTGATAAGGTAATTTGTAACAGGTAACAAGTAACAAAAGAACATAAGGTGCAGCAAGGTGGACCAATCCTTTTTGTAGCAAAGGACAAGCCTGGACAAACTCTTATATAAAGGAAAACGCTCACGAGGACACATGGGAATTATCGTCAAGCTAGTTTTCACCACGCTCATATGATTCGCGTTCGTTACTTTGATAATTTGATATGTGGGTGGAACGATGCTTGGGTGCTGCCCTTCCTTGGACAAGCATCCCACTTATGATTAACTACTCTTGCAAGCATCCGCAACTACGAAAGAAGAATTAAGGTAAACCTAACCATAGCATGAAACATATGGATCCAAATCAGCCCCTTACGAAGCAACGCATAAACTAGGGTTTAAGCTTCTGTCACTCTAGCAACCCATCATCTACTTATTACTTCCCAATGCCTTCCCCTAGGACCAAATAATGGTGAAGTGTCATGTAGTCGACGTTCACATAACACCACTAGAGGAAAGACAACATACATCTTATCAAAATATCGAATGAATACCAAATTCACATGACTACTTATAGCAAGACTTCTCCCATGTCCTCAGGAACAAACGTAAATACTCACAAATCATATTAGTGTTCATAATCAGAGGGGTATTAATATGCATTAAGGATCTGAACATATAATCTTCCACCGAATAAGCCAACTAGCATCAACTACAAGGAGTAATCAACACTACTAGCAACCCACAGGTACCAATCTGAGGTTTTGAGACAAAGATCGGATACAAGAGATGAACTAGGGTTTGAGAGGATATAGTGCTGGTGAAGATGTTGATGGAGATTGACCCGCTCCCGATGAGAGGATCGATGGTGATGATGATGGTGACGATTTCCCCCTCCCGGAGGGATGTTTCCCCAGCAGAACAGCTCCGCCGGAGCCCTAAATTGGTTTCGCCAAGGTTTCACCTTGAGACGGCGGCGCTTCGCCCCGAAAGCTTCCTTCTGATTTTTTTCCAAGGCAAAAGACTTCATATAGCAAAAGATGGGCACCGGAGGCCTGCCAGGGGGCCCACCAGACAGGGGGCGTGCCCAGAGGGGTAGGGCGCGCCCCCACCCTCGTGGCCAGGGTGTGGGGCCCCTCTGGTTGATTCTTTCTCCAGTATTTTTTATTAATTCCAAATCGTGCCTCCGTGAAGTTTCAAGACTTTTGGAGTTGTGCAGAATAGGTCTCTAATATTTGCTCCTTTTCCAGCCCAGAATTCCAGCTGCCAGCATTCTCCCTCTTCATGTAAACCTTGTAAAATAAGAGAGAAAAGGCATAAGTATTGTGACATAATGTGTCATAACAGTCCATAATGCAATAATTATCAATATCAAAGCATGATGTGATACGTCTCCAACGTATCTATAATTTTTGATTGCTCCATGCTACTTTATCTACCGTTTTAGACTATATTGGGCTTTATTTTCCACTTTTATATTATTTTTGGGACTAACCTATTAACCGGAGGCCCAACCCAGAATTGCTGTTTTTTTTGCCTATTTCAGTATTTCAAAGAAACGGAATATCAAACGGAGTCCAAACGGAATGAAACCTTTGGGAGCGTGATTTTCTCATCAGATAAGATCCAGGAGACTTGGACCCTCCATCAAGAAAGCCACGAGGCGGTCACGAGGGTGGAGGGCGCGCCCCCCTTCCTCGTGGGCCCCTCGAAGCTCCACCGACGTACTCCTTCCTCCTATATATACCTACGTATCCCCGTATGATCAGAACAGGAGCCAAAAACCTAATTCCACTACCACAACCTTCTGTATCCACGAGATCCCATCTTGGGGCCTGTTCCGGAGCTCCGCCGGAGGGGGCATCCACCACGGAGGGCTTCTACATTATCACCATAGCCCCTCCGATGAAGTGTGAGTAGTTTACTTCAGACCTTCGGGTCCATAGCTAGTTGCTAGATGGCTTGTTCTCTCTTTTTGATCTCAATACAATGTTCTCCCCCTCTCTCGTGGAGATCTATTTGATGTATTCTTCTTTTTGCGGTGTGTTTGTTGAGACCGATGAATTGTGGGTTTATGATCCAGTATTATCTATGGAAAATATTTGATTCTTCTCTGAATTCTTTTATGTATGATTGAGTTATCTTTGCAAGTCTCTTCGAATTATCCGTTTGGTTTGGCCAACTAGATTGGTAGTTCTTGCAATGGGAGAAGTGCATGGCTTTGGGTTCAATCTTGCGGTGTCCTTACTCAGTGACAGAAGGAGTTGCAAGGCACGTATTGTATTGTTGCCATCGAGGATAACAAGATGGGGTTTTTATCATATTGCATGAATTTATCCCTCTACATCATGTCATCTTGCTTAAGGCGTTACTCTATTTTTAACTTAATACTCTAGATGCATGCTGGATAGCGGTCGATGAGTGGAGTAATAGTAGTAGATGCAGAATCGTTTTGATCTACTTGTCACGGACGTGATGCCTATATACATGATCATTGCCTAGATATACTCATAACTATGCTCAATTCTGTCAATTGCTCAACAGTAATTTGTTCACCCACCATAGAATACTTATGCTCTTGAGAGAAGCCACTAGTGAAACCTATGGCCCCCGGGTCTATTCTCATCATATCAATCTATATCACTTTATTTACTTGCTTTATTTTTTACTTTGCCTTTACTTTTTACCTTGCATCTATCTATCAAAAATACCAAAAATATTATCTCTATCAGATCTCACTCTCGTAAGTGACCGTGAAGGGATTGACAACCCCTAAGCGTTGGTTGCGAGTTGCTATCGTGTTGTGCAGGTACGAGGGACTTGCGCGTGACCTCCTACCGGATTGATACCTTGGTTCTCAAAAACTGAGGGAAATACTTACGCTACTGTGCTGCATCACCCCCTCCTCTTCGGGGAAAACCAACGCTAGCTCGAGACGTAGCAAGAAGGATTTCTGGCGCCGTTGCCGGGGAGGCTTACGCAAAAGTCAACATACCAAGTACCCATCACAATCCCTATCTCTCGCATTACATTATTTGCCATTTGCCTCTCGTTTTCCTCTCCCCCACTTCACCCTTGCTATTTTATTCGCCTTCTCTTTCCCAATCTCCTCCTCTCTTTCCCGATTGCCTTTTCCCTTTTGCCTTTCTGTTTGCTTGTGTGTTGGATTATTTGTTGCCATGGCGCAAGATAATACCAAATTGTGTGATATCTCGAATACCAATAATAATTATTTCCTTAGTACTCTGATTGCCCCTCTTAATAATGATGAGTCTTGTGAAATCAATACCGCTTTGCTAAATCTTGTTATGAAAGATCAATTCGCCGGCCTTCCTAGTGAAGATGCCGCTACTCATCTAAACAATTTTGTTGATTTGTGTGATATGCAAAAGAAGAAAGATTTGGATAACAATATTGTCAAATTGAAGTTATTTCCGTTTTCACTTAGCGATCGTGCTAAAGTTTGGTTTTCATCTTTGCCTAAAAATAGTATTGATTCTTGGAACAACTGCAAAGATGCTTTTATCTCTAAGTATTTTCCTCCCGCTTAGATTATCACTCTTAGGAACGATATCATGAATTTTAAACAAATTGATCATGAGCATGTTGCCCAATCTTGGGAAAGAATGAAATTAATGCTTCGCAATTGCCCAACTCATGGTTTGAATTTATGGATGATCATACAAATTTTTTATGCCGGATTGAATTTTGCTTCTAGAAATCTTTTAGATTCGGCCGCGGGAGGCACTTTTATGGAAATTACGTTAGGGGATGCTACAAAATTGCTTGATAATATTATGGCTAATTATTCCCAATGGCATACCGAAAGATCTTCTAGTAAAAAAGTGCATGCTATAGAAGAAATCAATGTTTTGAGTGAAAAGATGGATGAACTTATGAAGATGTTTGCTCCTAAAAATACTCCTCTTGATCCTAATGATATGCCTTTATCTACTTTGCTTGGAAATAATAATGAATCTATGGATGTGAATTTTGTTGGTAGGAATAATTTTGGTAACAACGCTTATAGAGGGAATTTTAATCCTAGGCCTTTTCCTAGCAATCCTTCTAATAATTATGGAAATTCCTATAACAACTCTTATGGAAATTTTAATAAGATGCCCTCTGATTTTAAGAGTAGTGTTAAAGAGTTTATGAATTCACAAAAGAATTTTAATGCTTTGCTTGAAGAGAAATTGCTTAAAGTTGATGATTTGGCTAGGAACGTTGATAGAATTTCTCTTGAAATTGATTCTTTAAAGCTTAGATCTATTCCTCCTAAGCATGATATCAATGAGTCTCTCAAAGCTATGAGAATTTCCATTGACGAGTGCAAAAAAAGAACCGCTAGGATGCGTGCTTCCAAAGATGCCTTTATTAAAGCGTGTTCTTCTAATCCCTATGAAAATCAAGATGAAGATCTAAAAGTTATTGATGCGTCCCCCATTAAATCTTTGTTTTGCAATATGAATCTTGATGAATCTGAATATGATCTTCCTTTACCTAGACGGCGTTCTAAGAATTCGGAGTTTCTAGATCGTGATGATGAAATTGATGAAAGTAGGATTGAAATAAATAGAAACCGTGATGTTGCTAAACCTACTATTTTGGATCTCAAGGAATTTAATTATGCAAATTGCTCTTTGATTGGCTGTATTTCCTTGTTGCAATCCGTGCTAGAATCTCCTCATGCTTATAGTCAAAATAAGGCCTTTACCGAACATATTGTTGATGCTTTGATGCAATCTTATGAAGAAAAACTTGAGATGAAAGTTTCGATCCCTAGAAAACTCTATGATGAGTGGGAACCTACCATTAAAATTAAAATTAAAGACTTTGAGTTTCATGCCTTATGTGATTTGGGTGCTAGTATCTCTACTATTCCCAAAACTTTATGTGATTTGCTAGATTTCTGTGATTTTGATGATTGCTCTCTAAACTTGCATCTTGCGGATTCCACTATTAAAAAGCCTATGGGAAGAATTAATGATATTCTTATTGTTGCAAATAGAAATTATGTGCCCATAGATTTTATCGTCCTTGATATAGATTGCAATCCTTCATGTCCTATTATTCATGGTAGACCTTTCCTTAGAACGGTTGGTGCAATTATTGATATGAAGGAAGGGAATATTAGATTCCAATTTCCCTTAAAGAAGGGTATGGAACACTTCCCTAGAAAGAAAATAAAATTACCATATGAATCTATCATGAGAGCCACTTATGGATTGCCTACCAAAGATGGCAATACCTAGATCTATCCTTGCTTTTATGCCTAGCTAGGGGCGTTAAACGATAGCGCTTGTTGGGAGGCAACCCAATTTTATTTTGTGTTTTTTTTCTTCTGTTTAGGAATAAATAATCCATCTACCTTCTGTTTGGATGTGGTTTTATGTTTTAATTAGTGTTTGTGCCAAGTAGGACCTATAGGATAACCTACGATGATAGTTGATTTGATTCTGCTGAGAAACAGAAACTTTGCGCGCACGAATTTAGTTATGATAAATCACAGGAACGTGATTTTGCATTGATTATTTTTGCTTATGATCACTAAACAAATTTTCCAGGACTTCCTATTTTGGTAGAATTTTTAGAGTTCAAGAAGTTTGCGTTAGTTACAGATTACTACAGACTGTTTTGTTTTTGACAGATTCTGTTTTTCGTGTGTTGTTTGCTTATTTTGATGAATCTATGGCTAGTAAATTAGTTTATAAACCATAGAGAAGTTGGAATACAGTAGGTTTAACACCAATATAAATAAAGAATGAGTTCATTACAGTACCTTGAAGTAGTCTTTAGTTATCTTTCTCTAACGGAGCTCACGAGATTTCTGTTGAGTTTTGTGTTGTGAAGTTTTCAAGTTTTGGGTGAATTCTTTTGATGGATTATGGAACAAGGAGTGGCAAGAGCCTAAGCTTGGGGATGCACATGGCATCCCCAAGATAATCCAAGGACACCAAAAAGTCAAAGCTTGGGGATGCCCCGGAAGGCATCCCCTCTTTTGTCCACTTCCATCGGTAATTTACTTGGAGCTATATCACTACTAGGGAAAAGGCTAGCAGCAGCGCGGGTTTTCAGGCTAGCAGCAGCGCGGGTGGCCGCGCTACTAATAAGGCGCTACAGCTAACTCATAGTAGTAGCGCGGCCCCAACCAGCGCTACTATTGTTGAACGATATTAACAGCGCTTTTTAGGAACGCGCTACTATTAACTAGTTGTAGCGATTTCTTCATCCCACGCTACTGCTATATCTTTCATCATTTTCCCTTTCAGTTCTCCTTTCAGATGCTAGAAACTAGGTACTACTAGTACATATCAAATTCATAAACCATTACTAGGTACGGTAGTACTCCCTTCGTTCCAGATTACTCGTCGTGCTTTTAGTTCAAACCACGACGAGTAATTTGGAACGAAGGGAGTACTAAGATAACAATTTCATGCATAGCCAACATGCATCCTCAAGCAGTACATGGTCATATCAACAGCCATCATCATATGTAGTTCTAGATGATATCGATGATGATCATCATATGTAGTTCTAGATGATATAGCCACACACACATATGTAGTTCTAGCTAGATGACATAGCCACACACACATATGTAGTTCTAGATGATATAGCCACACACACATATGTAGTTCTAGATGATATCGAAGACAATCATCATCCTCAAGCCTGGGCGGTTGGTGTTCCTGATAGTAATTAGGATGGCATGTCCAACACGAAGATTCTTGCCATAGAGGAATTTCTTCCACCCAACCGAGCTTAAGTGTGTGCGACCGTCCGTGTCCACGCGGTAAGTACAGGTTGTGACGGAGCCCCTTGCAGTAAGGCGTAGTCCAGCTGAGCCTTCTTCATCAGGCTCGATACCATAATTCACAGATATGCTCTTTGCCAATTTCTGAATAAGAAAAACATATCAATTAATAAGCATGTGATCAAACTCTACACTAAAACATATATATCATCGACTAGATTCCACACAACATATACCATATCATTGGACTGTACACTAAGTAATTCACACTATTAATTTGCATTTGTAAGTATAACATACCATATCATGTCGATCAACCATGGTATTTGTCAAGCGGGTCACGAATGGCACCCCGACAAAGTCAGCACGTGGCGGAATTATGTCCCACAGGTTGGACACCTCCTCCTCACTCAGCCTTGTTCTTTGAGCTACAATGGCTTCATGAAGTGGGTCCTCATCATCTTCATCGAGTGGGTCCTCATTATCTTCATCATCTTCATCATCTTCGTCATCTTCATCATCTTCCACCAGGTTGAGATAAATGATAGCTAGCTTGGGTCTTTCTGCTCGGAAGTTGAAGCTGATCAACTCACCACCAGTAAGATGCATGCGAGCGACGAAACGGGCCCATCCATCTCCTCCAATCTGCGACATATTGCGTCCTTTCTCGACCTCCATAGTGTACGGTCCCCCAGGAGCCTCAAATGTCACAGTGTCTCCTGTCAGCTTGTTGAATTTCAACCTCACATTGCATGGGACGATCTGTGTAAACTAAGCAAAATGACACAATGCAGTAATGCCAACACTAAAAATAAAATAGTTATTGCATTTCATCTAATTTCTTACCGCCGCATGACGAAAACTCGGCCGGAAGTAGATGCCGAACAGCTTGCCAGTTGCAAGGCTGCTGGCGCATCTTGACTTGCACAGTTGGCATAGTGGTGGTGGTGGTGGCGCCATTCTTCCTAAAGCAATATGAGCAAAGGATTACTAAATCAACTAAATCAAAATGTTCCTAAGTCAACTAAATGAATTAGCCTACTAAATCAACTAAATCAAAATGTTCTAAGTCAACTAAATCAACTAACCTACTAAGTCAACTAAATCAAAATATTCTAAGGCGACTAAATCAACTAGCCTACTAAATCAACTAAATCAAAATGTTCTAAGTCAACTAAATTAACTAAATGAATTAGCCTACTAAATCAACTAAATCAAAATGTTCTAAGTCAACTAAATCAACTAACCTACTAAGTCAACTAAATCAAAATATTCTAAGGCAACTAAATCAACTAGCCTACTAAATCAACTAAATCAAAATGTTCTAAGTCAACTAAATTAACTAAATGAATTAGCCTACTAAATCAACTAAATCAAAATGTTCTAAGTCAACTAAATCAACTAACCTACTAAGTCAACTAAATCAAAATATTCTAAGGCAACTAAATCAACTAGCCTACTAAATCAACTAAATCAAAATGTTCTAAGTCAACTAAATCAACTAGCCTACTAAATCAACTAAATCAAAATGTTCTAAGTCAACTAAATCAACTAGCCTACTAAGTCAACTAAATTATATCAACTAAATCAAAATGTTGCATATGAGCAGGAGGGAGAAGGAGGGCGACTCAAGGAGGGAGAAGAGAGTAGGATGGAGGAGGAAGGCGGAGCGCGGAGGGGCCGGCCGGCGCGGCCAGTTGAGGGAGGACGGAGGAGGAAGGCGGAGCGAGGAGGGGCCGGCCAGCGGTGAGTGGAGAGGGAGGACGGAGGAGGAGGCCGGTACCAAGTCCAGCAAGGAGGAGGAGGTGCCGGCGCGCGACGCAGACGGAGGAGCGGCGACGGGGGGGCGCGGCGCAGACGCGTGGAGGAGAGGGGCGACGGGGGCGCGCGGCGCAGAATTTGTGGCTGTGTGTGTGAGTGGATCCGAAGGGAGGAGATCAGGGAGATGGATGGCTTAGCAGTAGCGCTCTTCAGCAAAGCGCGCTACTGCTAAGCTATCTAGCAGCAGCGCTTTTCACGATAAAGCGCTACTGCTATATGTCAGCATGCAAAAATACACATTGATCATCAACGATCTTTTTGTGTACAACCTGATTCAACAATATGAGTCCTCACCGGTTTAGGAACAGGTGAAGACTCATATTGCAGCCACAAATTCTACACATAGAGTTCAATGAAGATCAAGTGCTTGTCAAAGTGTGAGAAGTAACATATTTAAGGTGGTAGAAACTCTCTTCACGGAGCGAGGTGGGACTAAATTTTTGTAGGAAACTTAGCAGCAGCGCTTGTCTGGGAAATCCGCTGCTACTATGCTATGTAGCAGTAGCGCACGTCGTATTAACGCGTTGCTGCTATAACTAGCCTCGCGGCGGCCTCGTAGGAATTATAGCAGCAGCGCGTCTTTGGGTGGACGCGCTACTGCTATATTTGTATCAGCAGCGAGTTTCAGTGGCCTGCGCTACTGCTAGTTAGCAGCAGCGAGTTATTTTGAGACGCGCTGCTGATAAGATTCTATGTATAGGCTTTTCCCTAGTAGTGTATTTTTATTCACCAACATGATATGTGTTTTGCTTGGAGCGTCTTGTATTATTTGTGTCTTTGCTTGTTAGTTTACCACAATCATCCTTGCTATACACACCTTTTGAGAGAGCCATACATGATTTGGAATTTGTTAGAATACTCTATGTGCTTCACTTATACCTTTTGAGCTTGATAGCTTTGCTCTATGTGCTTCACTTATATCTTTCGAGCGTGATAATTTTTGTTCTAGTGCTTCACTTAGATCTTTTAGAGCATGGTGGTGGATTTTTTTCTAAAGAAACTTGATCTCTCATGCTTCACTTAGATTATTTTGAGAGTCATTAATAGCATGGTAATTTGCTTAATGTTAATATACTTGGTATTCAAGAATTGTGAAACTTTCTTTTTTTGAGTGAATTAAATTAACTTTGATGCTTGATAATTGTTTTGAGATATGGAGGTGATAATATCAAAGTTGTGCTAGTTGAGTAGTTGTGAATTTGAGAAATACTTTTGTTGAAGTTTGTAAGTCCCGTAGCATGCACGTATGGGTAAAGTTGTGTAACAAATTTGAAGCATGAACTGTACCTGGCTTGTGCATCCTTATGAGTGGCGGTCGGGGACGAGCGATGGTCTTTTCCTACCAATCTATCCCCCTAGGAGCATGCGCGTAGTACTTGATTTTTGATGACTTCTAAATTTTTGCAATAAGTATATGAGTTCTTTTGACTAATGTTCAGTCCATGGATTATACGCACTCTCACCCTTCCGCCATTGCTAGCCTCTTCGGTACCGTGCATTGCCCTTTCTCACCTTGAGAGTTGGTGCAAACTTCGCCGGTGCATCCAAACCCCGTGATACGATACGCTCTATCACACATAAACCTCCTTATATCTTCCTCAAAACAGCCACCATACCTACCTATCATGGCATTTCCATAGCCATTCCGAGAAATATTGCCATGCAACTTCCACCATCATTATCGTGACATGCATTACTTTTGTCATATTGCCATTGCATGATCTTGTAGTTGATATCGTATTTGTGGCAAAGCTACCATGCATTATTTTCCATACATGTCACTCTTGATTCATTGCACCATCCCGGTACACCGCCGGAGGCATTCATTTAGAGTCATATCTTGTTCTAAGTTTCGAGTTGTAATCCTTGTGTTGTAATCAATAAAAGTGTGATGATCATCATTATTAGAGCATTGTCCCAAGTGAGGAAAGGATGATGGAGACTATGATTCCCCCACAAGTCGGGATGAGACTCCGGACAAAAAAAAGAGAGGCCAAGGAAGCCCAAATAAAAAAAAGGAGGCCATAAAAAAAGAGAAAAGGCCCAAATAAAAATATAATAAAAAAATGAGAGAAAAAGAGAGAAGGGACAATGTTACTATCCTTTTACCACACTTGTGCTTCAAAGTAGTACCTTGTTCTTCATGTAGTGAGTCTCATATATTTGTGCTTCAAAGTAGCACCATGTTCTTCATATAGTGAGTCTCATATATTTGTGCTTCAAAGTAGCACCATGTTTTTCATATAGTGAGTCTCATAAGTAGTCTTGTTTATACTAGTGGGAATTTTTCATTATAGAACTTGGCTTGTATATTCTTACGATGGGCTTCCTCAAATGCCCTAGGTCTTCGTGAGCAAGCAAGTTGGATGCACACCCACTAGTTTTCTTTTGATGAGCATTCATAGCTCTAATGCATCCGTTGCATGGCAATCCCTACTCGCTCACATCGATATCTATTGATGGGCATCTCCATAGCCCATTGATATGCCTAGTTGATGTGAGACTTTCTCCTTTTTTTTGTCTTCTCCACACAATCCCCATCATCATATTCCATTCCACCCATAGTGCTATATCCATGGCTGACGCTCATGTATTGCGTGAAGGTTGAAAGAGTTTGAGATTATTTGAGTATGAAACAATTGCTTGGCTTGTCATCGGGGGTATAGAAGTTGCGAACATCTTTGTGTGACAAAAATGAAGCATAGCCTAACTATATGATTTTGTAGGGATGAACTTTCTTTGGCCATGTTATTTTGAGATGACATAATTGTTTGATTAGTATGCTTGAAGTATTATTATTTTTATGTCAATATGAACTTTTATCTTGAATCTTTCGGATCTGAATATTCATATCACAATTAAGGAGATTTACATTGAAATTATGCCAAAGTATCACTCCGCATCAAAAATTCTTTTTTTATCATTTACCTACTCGAGGACGAGCAGGAATTAAGCTTGGGGATGCTTGATACGTCTCCAACGTATCTATAATTTTTGATTGCTCCATGCTACTTTATCTACTATTTTGGACTATATTGGGCTTTATTTTCCACTTTTAAATTAATTCTGGGACTAACATATTAACCGGAGGCCCAGCCCAGAATTGCTGTTTTTTGCCTATTTTAGTATTTCGAAGAAATGGAATATCAAACGGAGTCCAAACGGAATGAAACCTTCGGGATCGTGATTTTCTCATCAGATAAGATCCAGGAGACTTGAACCCTCCGTCAAGAAAGCCACGAGGCGGTCACGAGGGTGGAGGGCCGCCCTCCCCCCTGGGCGCGCCCCCCTGCCTCGTGGGCCCCTCGAAGCTCCACCGACGTACTCCTTCCTCCTATATATACCTATGTATCCCTGTATGATCAGAACAGGAGCCAAAAACCTAATTCTACCACTGCAACCTTCTGTATCCATGAGATCCCATCTTGGGGCCTGTTCCGGAGCTCCGCCGGAGGGGGCATCCACCATGGAGGGCTTCTACATCATCACCATAGCCCCTCCGATGAAGTGTGAGTAGTTTACTTCAGACCTTCGGGTCCATAGCTAGTAGCTAGATGGCTTCTTCTCTCTTTTTGGATCTCAATACAATGTTCTCCCCCTCTCTCGTGGAGATCTATTCGATGTAATCTTCTTTTTGCTGTGTGTTTGTTAAGACTGATGAATTGTGGGTTTATGATCCAGTATTATCTATGGAAAATATTTGATTCTTCTCTGAATTCTTTTATGTATGATTGAGTTATCTTTGCAAGTCTCTTCGAATTATCCGTTTGGTTTGGCCAACTAGATTGGTAGTTCTTGCAATGGGAGAAGTGCATGGCTTTGGGTTCAATCTTGCGGTGTCCTTACTCAGTGACAGAAGGAGTTGCAAGGCACGTATTGTATTGTTGCCATCGAGGATAACAAGATGGGTTTTTTATCATATTGCATGAATTTATCCCTCTACATCATGTCATCTTGCTTAAGGCGTTACTCTATTTTTAACATAATACTCTAGATGCATGCTGGATAGCGGTCAATGAGTGGAGTAATAGTAGTAGATGCAGAATCGTTTCGATCTACTTGTCACGGACGTGATGCCTATATACATGATCATTGCCTAGATATACTCATAACTATGCTCAATTCTGTCAATTGCTCAACAGTAATTTGTTCACCCACCGTAGAATACTTATGCTCTTGAGAGAAGCCACTAGTTAAACCTATGGCCCCCGGGTCTATTCTCATCATATCAAACTATATCACTTTATTTACTTGCTTTGTTTTTACTTTGCCTTTACTTTTTACTTTGCATCTATCTATCAAAAATACCAAAAATATTATCTCTATCAGATCTCACTCTCGTAAGTGACCGTGAAGGGATTGACAACCCCTAAGAGTTGGTTGCGAGTTGCTATCGTGTTGTGCAGGTACGAGGGACTTGCGCGTGACCTCCTACTAGATTGATACCTTGGTTCTCAAAAACTGAGGGAAATACTTACGCTACTGTGCTGCATCACCCCCTCCTCTTCGGGGAAAACCAACGCTAGCTCGAGACGTAGCATGATGCAAAATGGACGTATCAACTCCGCCAAGGTTAGACCTCGCTTGTCCTCAAGCGTAAGCCGAATCGAAAAATATTTCCACATGTTTTAGATATGGAGGTGTCGATAAAATAAAATACGGACATGAGGGCATCATGATCATTCTTTAATAGCAACATATATATATATATATATATATATATATATATATATATATATATATATATATATATATATAGACACACACACACACAAACATTATTCTGATCACGGAATCAGAATAATATTCTGATCTCAACATGAACTTCCCGAGTAACGCTATGGACAGTTTAGGTTGAACTTCAGCTAAAAAGTGTCCAAATGGGGCTTGCGATATACGGTTGGAAAGCTATGGACATGAATATCATGACCCAAGTTGATTTTTTGGCAAAATGTAAGTGGTTTAAGAGCAGTTTTGAAAACCCTTTTTCCTTCATACAAAAAACATGAATTGTATTTTCGATTGCATTTCTAAACCGTTTATCGGAATGATGCAAATAATATGCGTCGGAAAACTGTTGCAAAACCGCTCCTTCCACATGTTGATAATTTTCTGTAATTCCTTATGGTTAAAGAGTAATTTGGAAAATCATAAAATTTCACAAACCGAATAGCCGATTTTGTATTTTTGAAGGCATTTCTAAATGGCTAATCCAATTGAGGCAAATGATATGGCGTTGGAAAGCTTATGAAAATGCGCTAATTTTTCATGTTGAAAGTTTTTTCTAATTTTGAACGGTTTAAAAAAAATAGAAAACGATACAAGTTATTCTGAATTTGTATTTTGAGCAAAATTTTGAACCGTATGTCCGAATGCAGCAAATGATATGGCGTTCAAAAGCTTGAGGAAATGCGAAACTTTTATGTATGTATTATTTCTCCCAATTCCTTTACAGTTTTAAGTCAGTTTTGAAAATGGCTAAAAACATTTTTTGGCCGTAATTTCTACAAACTCGATCGGATTGGGGCAAATAATATACTGTTGAAAAGCTACATAAAATGCGAAAATTTCTCATGTTGATGGTTTTCCTTGATTCCTGGTCGTTTTCAAGTAATTTCCAAAACAACGAGATCACTCGTTCTGCCTTTATAGCAAAACAGATTGTTCGAAAATGCACCGCGTGAATAACCTGAACTTCTCGGCATGTCTACTTGAACTTCACCCTGTTTTTCATGTGTTTTTTTTGCCCGTAGCTCTCCATCCACTCCCCGGAACACTCACCGGAATTGAGCAAGTGATATACCGGTGGAAAGTTGTTGTAAACACGCAACTTTCCCGTGTTGGTCGTTTTTTCGTACTCGCGATGATTTTAAAAGTTCTTCATCTGAAATTTATTCACTTTAGTAGTTGAACTTTCTGCTGTTTTCACGTTGAACTTCTGTGACGTATTTTCATTTGTAATTTTCTTATTCATTCGTCAGTGTTACACAAATGATATTCATTTTGTACAAACCTCTACAACAATAATTTTTTTAACTTTCTACGTCAGAGGACTTGAACTTATAACAACAACAAAACTTTTAGCCTTTGCTTTTATATTTTTTTAATACAAAATGCACACCGTGTAGTACGTGAACTTCTGACAGTTATCAATTTGAACTTCTCTCAGTTATGTGAAAATATCTTCATTTTTCCTCACGTGAAATGGACACCATGCAGTATGTGAACTTCCGACAGTTATCAACTTGAACTGCTATTCGGATTGAGAGTATTATTTTAAAACACCAAAACAACATTTTTTTATTTGTTTTGAACATCTAAATACACGGTGAACCTCTCTCACAAGACTTTTGAACTTTTCCTAGCCGAGCACTTGAACTTCTATCAACAAAACTTTTAGACTTTGCCTTTTCATTTTTTTTCTCATATGAAATGCAAACCATGCAATACATGAACTTCCGGCAGTTATCAGTTTGAACTCCCCTCTGTTTCGCTTTTGTAACGAATTTTTTTAAGTTCTTTTAGGGAAAATCAATGTTTTTCATAGACACCGAACCCTCTAACTTTTTAATTGAACTTCTTTGTGTATTTTTAGAAATGTGAAAAATGGAGTGTAGTTATAAAGATCAAACTTCTTCGTTATTTCATATTGAACTTACTGGTATTAATCTTTAGTAACGAGAAGACGTGAGTTTTTATATACATTGTTAAAATTGAACTTCTTGGTTTAATCTTTAGTGAGAAAATTTGAGTTTTCTATAAGCATCAAACAAGTTCATGTTTTTTAATTAGGAATTGTTGGTGTTATTCATCGGTAACAGAAAAAAAACTAGTTATGTTATAAATATCAAATGGCTCAATTATTTAAATTTGAACTTCTAGGTCTTTTTTTAGAAGAGGGAAAATCCATTTTTTATAAATGTTTTGAACTATTTGGTTTTTTAATTTGACCTTCTTGGTATTGTAATAAACATTGAACTTCTTCGCTATTTAAATTTGAACCTCTAGGTTTATTATAGAAACGGGGAAAAGCATTTTCTCTATGATTTTTGAACTGCTCTATTTTTTATATTTGGCCTTCTTGGTGATGCTTGTTTTCTTCTTGGTGTATAAACGTTGAACTACTCTGATATTTGAAATTGAACTTCTAGGTTGTTCTTTAGTAACGGAAGAAATCTAAGTTGTGTAATAAACATCAAAGCACTCTACATTTTAAATCGAACTTCTTAGTTTAATTATTGAAAATGAGGAAAATCTGAGTTTTCTATATAAATTGAACTACACCGTTATTTTTAATCTGAACTTCTTGGTTTTATTCTTTTTTTTAACTTTTTTAGTTACTCTTTTTACTTTAATTTGAACTTCTTCATTTTTATTCTTCAATAACAAGAAAAAAATCCGAGTTGTATATAAACTTTGAACTTCTCTATTATCTGAATTTGAATTTCACATTTTTTATTGTTCGAGTAAAGAATTGTTTTGAATTTTAAT